>CM053793.1:24110741-25461991 GCA_028749045.1 Cupressus sempervirens | reverse complement strand
CAAAGGCACTTTCTAAGGATACATTTGAGTATATTTTGGAGAAGTTAGGGGTGTTATAGTCCCTTATAACTATATCCATAAGATGTGCATTTCTCAAGGGGGAGAAGCACAATATATATTCCTTGTTTCCTAGACTAGTGAGATTTGATCTTCAAGGAGCGTAGGTGGTCTAAGTGTTATTTCTAGTAGAGGAAAGAACATAATAGAAAAAAATGTGATAGGTTTTGATAAAGGGCAGGGGAATTGGTGAAGATTTGAAAGCCTTGGTCCTTGATGTCAAAGAGGGGAATATTGTCACGATCCATGTCATGTCCCCTTTTCAAATAATTAAAAAATAATAATCTTTGCTAAGGCAGGCAGGCCCAAGAAAGTGAAGTTTCAGTAAAAGGGGGTTAATCTTTGGTAACCGTTGGACTAATAAATGAAAATTATTATTAAAATATGTTTCATTAACCTCTCTTGGATGTGATTTATGATTATGCCCTCTTTTAAGGGGTTTGGAGGCATTTTGGGCTGATTCCAGAACTTGATTTTTGCTCATTCTTTGTTATTCTTCAGAGGCTGCCAAACCTGTGGAGAAGGAAACCCAAGAATGGGAGTTTACAGGTTTCCAGGGAGACCCAAGAATGGGAGTTTGTAGGTTTCTAGGAAGGCTAAGGATGGGAGTTTGAAGCCATTCCATGTGCATGCTCATACAGAGTTTGCCTTTGTGCTGAACAGTGCAGATTTGTGGGTTTTCGGGTGTGTTTTTTGTATGAGTTTGTTGTTTTCAGTTGAGTATTTCATATCAGTTTGGGTTTCTGCTATATTTTAGAATTTAAGGTGTTAAAATAGAGCTGAATATATGTATTGGGATGTGATTAAACTTCTGAGATAGATTATTAGTGTTTTTATGGTGTTTTCGGGCATTTTTGTGTTAATTTCGGGAGCCTGATGAGCATAGTTTTTGTCCTACATTTGTGAACTGTTGTGTAAAGGCTATACGGATCTGAAAATGTCATTTTTTAGAATTTTATGCTGCTGAAATTTCTGTAAAAATGTCCATTTTCAGATTTATTAATAATTTGTGAAGTTGTGAAGCTTTTGGCACTATTTTTAGCATACCCGATTTGGGGTTTCTTGAGAAATTTGGTGGATCTTTGTCATATTAGTTGTTTGATCTTGAGAATCTGATTTGAGGTGTGAAATATCATATTAAATCAGAAAAGGGACATTTCAATGGTATCAGAGCCATGATCTTGCCAGCCTGAGGGTTTGTAGAAGTTGCATGTCAGTTTTGACAACTACCCAGATCTTGCATTTCAATTTTGAGAACTAGCCAAATCTTGCATGTCATAATTTATGGTTGCATGTTGCTTCTAATCAGATGCATGTCAAAATTTATGGTTGTATGCTACTTCTAATAATTTTCATGTTAGTTCTTGGTGAATTTGGTGGTTGTAGAAGTTTGCATGTCAGTTTTGACAACTACCCAAATCTTGCATGTCGGTTTTGACAACTACCCAGATCTTGCATGTCAGTTTTGACAACTACCCAAATCTTGCATGTCATAATTTATGATTTCATGTTGCTTCTAATCAGCTACATGTCAAAATTTATAGTTGCATGCTACTTCTAATCATTTGCATGTTAGTTCTTGGTGAATTTGGTGGTTGCATGTTGCTTCTAATCAGTTGCATGTCAAAATCTATGGTTGCATGCTACTTCTAATCATTTGAATGTTATTTCTTGGTGTTTGAAGAAGTTATATCCTATTGGGGTTACACTCTACTTTATCCAAAATGGACAGGTATAGTACAGAGTCTCAGAGGACACGATCTTGGACAATTGATATCCAGAGTCAAAACAGTAGAAAGGATGGTTATTTAGACATTCGAGATAAACTTATGAAAATAAGCCATGACATGTCTGAACAGTTGGTTGAGCACCACCGTATAATGAATGACATGTTGTTCGATCTAGCTAAGGTGGATAAGTTGACTGGATTTCTATTTGGCAGATTTTCTCACAGGATAGATGACACAATTCCCAAGAACTTGCATGAGGAATTTGAGAAACTAGCTGATAGCCAGGTAGAGGTCTCATATTCTACTCTACCATAGGAGGTGGTGGGAAAGGATATTACATAGATTGATAGTAACGGTCAACTTGATACTCAAATTGAGACAATTTTTTACAGGTCGTCAAAGGGTGATGCCACAGGTATTCAGGATGGTATAGTTACAACAGGCAGTGACTACAGTGTAGTGGGTTCAGATGATGATTATGAGGATGTTGTTGTGCAGGATGGTGAGATACCTAGTAGAGATGAGCAGACATTGAGCATTCATGACTTTTCTAAGAAAGAGTACCAGGCACAGTTAGATGCTTCATCACATGAGGTTGAGGCTGGTAGTACTTCACATGATTTGTCTAGCCAACTGAAGGTGAACAAAGATAGTATTGTGACTTCATTATCTCATCATGACAGGTATGTGAAATTAGTTGGTATTGGTCATATTACTCAAGTGAAGATTTTTCTTGAGTTACCATCTAATTATAGTTTACAGATATGGACTCGAGATTGTTATATTGGCATTTGGGATTCAGTTGACTGGAAATCTTTAACACTTTTTGGTAGCAGTGATTGTTTGGGTGCTATCATGGATTTGATTAGCAAATTGCACGGTGTTGTCTTTTCTTGCACCAGGAGCTTATCTGATGTTGGTATTAGTTTTTATACACCGGTGTTGGGCTTTGTTCATATATCCAGTCGACCATACTTGTTAGAATGTGTTGATGATATTACATATTTGGTAGTGTGTACAGATGAGTCCCAGGATCATATTGGCATTGATGACATCCAGGAGGATGCAATGGGCAGTTTTGAAGACATAGTTTCCTTGGGTACAGAGCAGTTGGACAGCAGTGCTAATGTTTTTGATACTCCGTATGTTGATATGAGCTTTAGATTTGATTCACAGGATATGGATGGTAATACTCTAGAGACTAGTAACTTTGAGGATACTCCTTTAGATAGTGCATCAAAGGAGGTTTGTAGGAGACAGTCAAGCCAGTTCCATCATGTGTCTAATCAGTTGAGAGTTAGTGACCAAGACATTGTTGTCACTTGCCAGCATTTTGATGTTGCTCTTCAGTTGTTAGCAGTTTATGCGTGGGGTTCTCCTACTAGTGATGAGCAAGAAGGCAGTTATCTTTCCTTGACAGAGATCCACTCTTTGTGGGAGGCTATTTGGATTTTGAGACAGAATTATATGCAGTTGGTAGCCAACAGAGATTATCTTATGGAGTGGGGCAGTACAGCATATGATGCATTGTTGGCCAAGGAAGATGAGGTGAGCGAGCTTACTGAGAAACTTGAGGTGACTTCTGAGATTCTTGAGAGTACACTATTGGATTTCAAGGAGTCAGAGTTTCATTTGGCTAAGGTGACCATGGAGTTAGAGCGACTACAGTCTTTACTTGATTCTATACAGTCACAAGCTGTGGTGTTTGGTGATCCGAGGATGTCCATGGCCAAGATTGTCAGAGACAATGGAGATAGGGATGCATCCATCCTTGATACTAACATTGGCATATCAGGTTCATTCTCACTAGAGTCAGGTTCAGTTGAGTTGGGTGTTGTAGCAGATCGTTGTATGCCTAACATGGTGGTGGCCTCTAGTACCAATGGCATGGAGACTAGAGATGTATCAAAGATCATGTGTGATGTTGGTGAGTCAGTAGTTGGCATGGTTCTGGCTAGTAATACTACTCCCTTGGTGATATCTTCGGAGGTAGTAGTCAGTTCCAACATGGTTAATGATCAATTGCAGTTAGTTTCATCTAGATTACAGTTTGAGCCACTGACTGAGATTGGTGAATTCTATCGGCATTACACTGTGAGGTACGCTCATCAATTTACCTTTGATGACCATGTTGATGAGATGATGATACAGAGATGTACTTTGGTTCCTAGTGCTTATCATCAGTTATGGGACAGTTTGATGCCTCAAGATGAGAGTTGTGATGGGCATGACATGGTGATAGGTTTTGCAGTTGACATCTTGATAATATGTGACTTAGAGCAAGAGTTTGGGAGTGGTGCTTCATTGGGTGTTGTTATTCATTCTACTCCTTTGGCTATGACATCTCCTGACTTAGCTAGTGATCAGTCACAGTGGGTTGTATCACTTGTTCATGGTGAGCTGTTGACTGAGGTTGGTTTTTTTAATCAACATTATATTGCAGGGTATGTACATCAGTTAGCATTTGATCCTTTTTTTGAGGAGTTGATGGCAGGAAAATTTGGTTTGGATTTTATTTCTTACTCTTTATCTTGTAATGTCTTTTCACCATCAGCAGTGCATGGGAGTTATGGTTATGAGATAGTGGTCGATGATTTGCAGAGTTATGTTGACTACAGGAGTTGTACAGTGTGTGGATTCTCCATACTCGGTACAGTTTCATTCGAGAGCACTCACCATTGTTGCAGAGTTGGATTGTACATTCCATATAGGCCAGTGGGATGCGTTGATGGTATTTACTGTGTTGGTAGTTTGATTTGTCCACTTTACTTGGGTTCTGATGTTCTAAAAGTTTGTGTCTCATGGGTTTTTGACTATGGTAGTGGTGATTTTGGAGTTTGGTTGAGCTATAATTTTCAGTTTGATTATGGATTCCTCTTGGTCATATTGCAGAGGATATTGCAGGAGCCTGTGTTAATTGGTAGTAGTATAGTTCATGACTACATTTGGGATCCAGGTGGATTGATTGGTTTATTGTTTAGCCATTGCTTGAGGACAAGAAATTTTTGGGAGGGGAGGACTTTTCATGTCCCCTTTTCAAATAATTAAAAAATAATAATCTTTGCTAAGGCAGGCAGGCCCAAGAAAGTGAAGTTTTAGAAAAAGGGGGTTAATCTTTGGAAACCGTTGGACTAATAAATGAAAATTATTATTAAAATATGTTTCATTAACCTCTCTTAGATGTGAGTTACGGTTATGCCCTCTTTTAAGGGTTTTGGAGGCATTTTGGGCTGATTCCAGAACTTAATTTTTGCTCATTCTTTGTTATTCTTCAGAGGCTGCCAAACCTGTGGAGAAGGAGACCCAAGAATGGGAGTTTATAGGTTTCTAGGGAGACCCAAGAATGGGAGTTTGTAGGTTTCTAGGAAGGCTAAGGACAAGAGTTTGAAGCCATTCCATGTGCATGCTCATACAGAGTTTGCCTTTGTGCTGAACAGTGCAGATTTGTGGGTTTTCGGGTGTGTTTTTTGTATGAGTTTGGTGTTTTCAGTTGAGTATTTCATATCAGTTTGGGTTGCTGCTGTATTTCAGACTTTAAGGTGTTAAAATAGAGCTGAATATATGTATTGGGATGTGATTAAACTTCTGAGATAGATTATTAGTGTTTTTGTGGTGTTTTTGAGCATTTTTGTGTTAATTTCGGGAGCCCGACGAGCATAGTTTTTGTCCTACATTTGTGAACTGTTGTGTAAAGGATATACGGATCTGAAAATGCCATTTTTTAGGCTGTTATGCTGCTGAAATTTATATAAAAATGTCCATTTTCAGATTTATTAATAATTTGTGAAGTTGTGAAGCTTTTGGCACTATTTTCAGCATACCCGATTTGGGGTTTCTTGAGAAATTTGGTGGATCTTTGTCATATTGGTTGTTTGATTTTAAAGATCTGATTTGAGGTGTGAAATATCATATAAAATCAGAAAAGGCAAATTTCAATCCACCCATACACCTAATACATTGGTCTTCTTCTTATCTTCTTGTATTATTAGCATGAATGTTGATAGCATTCCTATGGGTGAGTATCCTATCATTTCTAGAGACGCAATTCAAAGGTTATGTGTTACATTCATGATAGAGTTTTTCATTGATGTCAACATACTAGTTATTCTATGAAGACTAGTAGAGTGGCAAACAAATTTTGGTTTCACACAGTTCAAGGGATACATATTATTTTATGTGTAGTTGTGGACTTGTTCTACAAAGTGTTATGGTGATATGGCTAAGTTTGCATGCAAAAATTTGAAGACAATGCAGAGTTATTCAAGATTTAGTGAAGATAAAGTGCAAATAGGGTTTTTGGTCAAGTAGTTGTTGATGTTTTGATTGTATCTCCTAACAGAGATAGAATCTAGTTAAGAAAGGTTATACAAAGAAAGAAGATATGTTGAAGATGGTTTGGTTAAGTGAGCAAAGTCGGATGTTACACTTGTGAAGATTTATGAAGATTATGAGCCGACAATTTGGTTTTAATTGTGAAAAGTTGTAATATTGTAATGTAACGTGTAATGTAATATCTTAAGTTGTTTCTATATCATTGTTGTAAATTAAGAAATCCCTAAGGCTGGCTCAATAACTTAGGACTTGGTATAAAGGAAAGATGGTTTCCTTTTTGTAGAGTGTGGTTTTTGTGTAATGCAAGCATGTGAACTTGTATGTGAGTTCCAATGAACCTAATAACAAATATCTTTTGATCATAGAAGTGTATAGTGTAGATGAGACACAATGAGATTACAAAGAGACTATATTTGGAAAATATGTTGTTGTTCGATAGTTGTATACTTTTATTATTCTAACAAGGATAGTACTAAGGCCAATTGGAGAGTGAGTTCATTGGTCTTTCCCTAAAGTTGTTTGGACAATGGGTCCTTATGTCTTCTCATAAACTACTAATAAGGTTGGCACAACTCCTAATAGGTATTCAAAGTCTCCTTACACTAAATGATATGTACTCATTGACTCCTAACATGGTCCATCTTTTTACAATGAACTTTTATATTAGTACATTTTTTGTGGGTTCCATCCCCACCAGGAGTTTCCCTCTTATCAAGGGTTTTTCTAGTTAACAAATTTGGTTTTATTATGTATGGTGATATTTCTATGGTTGTTGCTATTAGAAAGTAAAGTCCACCAATATAACTGAGAAGGGGTGGGGGGGTGAATCAGCTATACAACTATTATAACAATTATCAACCTTATTAATCCTTTGTAAGAATTTGGTATAGCTCTGATACCATGTAAGAATTTTCCTTAGGGAAAAATCATCCAAGACCAAGGAGCTCAACAACTAATACAAAATAGACTGATAGAGTATGATCAGCATAACAATATGAAATCAATCGATGTACAAGTATACTAGGAGTGCCTGTGTATAAAGGTCTCTCTAATGACTAGGAGTTAGCACACTAATAAGTCTCACAACTAAGCACATGTCCACCAAGAGTGGATTATCCTCCATTAAGCATAGGAGTTAGTGCAATGATTAGAGGATAAGCCTACAAAGGTGTGTCATGTAAAATTATGTTGTAGACACCATGTACTTAATTAAGAGTGCATATAACTGTATTGTCAACATGACGACTCAGTTAATTATGAAAACTCTAGTGTTGTAGACACCATGTGCTAAATTAGAGTTGCTTACTCCTGTGTTTTCAACATGACAACTCATATGAGTACGCAAAATCCTAGGTGTCTAACCTAATAAATAATAAAATAATGCATTTATCCTAAGTAAACTTAAGTAAAGTGTAAATAGTAATTAATTATTTACCCTAACACCCCCCCTTAAATGCAACTTAGGGGAATGTACTTAAGCTCACAAAAGCTATGATGGGTCCTAGCTACTAGGACATGTTAGGTACCTATGTACAAATGCAATGATTTACACACAATGCAATGAAATGAAATGCAAGAAATCTCTCTAAAAATAGAGAAAGAGGGAAAACCTCAAGGGAAAAACCGTCCCCCAAAAAGATAGATAAGTACAATAAGGAAAGATGCATGTATGGATGGAGTAATCAAGACCACCTGCCTCACCCCCCCCCCCCCCCATTATAACATACATCATGCATGCACAATAGAGAATCCCTCAATGAAATCTCCCCCTTAGTGAAGGATCTCTTGATGATGAGCGCTTAAAGACAAAAGAGAATCCAATGCTTACAAACAACATTTCTCCCTTTAGGAAGAAGATACACCAAGTATAAGTGAAAGTATGCTTCCCACTGTGGAAAGGAAGATGGAAGAGGGATTCATATGGAATATGGTGTGGATGCTTCCTCTGAAGTTTTCTCATATGTCGACAAGTTCTTGATGAATGTAGATGCCACAAGCCAATCTGGTGAATGCCTAAAAGAAGGTGGCAAACAAGGTAACATGTCCATGTATGAAAGTGAATCAACCTCCAAAGACAATAAAGAATCCTGGTAGGAAGATATGAGAAGAGAAGCAATGTCACCTCCCTTCAATGATGAATGCACACCCATGAAAGAAGCTCCTTGATGACTGAAGAAGCTGCATCATGAAAATTGAATGATGTTCCTCCTTGTAGGAAGAAATGGTGTCGTAGGTGTTGTAGAGAATGCTCCCCAACTAGTAGGAAGAATCCTCAGAAGATATTATGTCTAAGAAAATTGGAATACAATCTCCAAAGACTGATATGTCTCCTATGAAGTAAAAGAGTCCTTCTCTAACTACTGTAAAGAAGTGTCCATAATCATGTTAGTCTCGAAAGAAAGCTCAAGTGGTTGAGGGTTAGAGTGTGCCCTTACAACAAATAAAGAAGAATTCTCCTCAACAAAGAGAAGATGGATGTTATCAATGATGTCTCCCACATCTTCAATGTAAGACTCTTCAAACAACATTGCAATGTCTGGAAGGAAGTCATCCCATGAAGCAGAAATAGGATGACATGGTGTTTCCTGTTGCAATAAATCAAGAACATTTGTGGTTGAAACTAGAGTAGTAGAAACAATAGGAGCATCAGGAGGTAAGATCTCAACTAGAGTTGTAGGTACCATAACTAGAGTGATTGGAGGTAGAATTTCCTCTAGAAATGGAGGAACTGTGGGATCTCCATATGCTTTCCAAAGAGCCATCCAAATGTCATAAGGTTCACTAACCTTTCTAATGACATCAAAGCAATCAATATTGATACTGAAACAAATGATGTTCAAAATCATTTTAACAGGTGTCAAATCATCAGAGGGTGGTTCTTTGGAACATAAATAAGAAAATACTTCCTTATGCTCTCTTCTTAGATGATCAATGATTAAAGCACTCCATTTGTGATAGTTCCTTTTTGTCAACCTCATTCTAACACCAAACTGACATGTGAAACAAAAGCCCATGAGATCAATAAATGTATGCACCCCCCAACATGCAAAAATAATCAATGAACCCCACCCCCCCACTCCCCCTAATGTATGATTTTGGCACTTTATACTTAGTGTGTTTACAATAGCTACTTGCCAATTTAGGCCTTAGTGGACTTCCGAAAGTAGTATTTTTCTCCACAGAAGCCTATAATTTGATTGTAAATCTAGAAATTAGACACAAAATTATGCACTTTCAAAAAAAAAAAAATGGAACCTAATTATATGTCTAGATGAGCCCATACTAAGCCTTCGAAGTGGCAAAAATCAAGATTTGCAATTTGTAGAAAAATTCAGGAACAGAGAGCTTAAACATCCTCTATAATTGTTTTTCCTAAATTGTCATCGTCATGCCTCCAAAAATCAAATGACTCTATATTTCATCTTAGATGTCTAATTTTGATGAAACAAAAGTCGATTTGGGCGTTCTTTGACCTTCTGAATATGATGCCAATGTCTAATTTGCACCAGCAAGCTCCAATCTTTTCTTATAAAATATCTCTCCTACAAGCCTAAAAGGCCAATTTTTTTGGGAAAAAATAATGCAAATCCAAAAAAATTGTAGATCTGAAAGGAGACGTAAACAAAAAATGCAAATCTAAAATTTAATTATACAGATCTAAAATGATCATACCAATTTCACAAATCGGGCCTTTGGATTCCAGTTTGCAAAAAAAAATTGCCTCAGATTTGAGTATTGCCTAGGGTAGGAAAATTTATAGTCAAAATTCACCGAATCGATGCTTCGAATGCAATGGTGAGGTCCTCTTTGGCTTTAGATTCTCCCAATAGCTATGGATACTCTGGATCTAAATCAAGTTGCTCCAAGAGATGAAGCAAAAATGGTCTCCAATGGCTATGAAATGATGTTCCTATGGCTCTGGTACCATGTACAAATTTGGTATAGCTTTGATATGATGTAAGAATTTTCCTTAGGGAAAAATCATCCAAGACCAAGAAGCTCAACAACTAGCACAAAATAGACCGATAGAGTCTAATTAGAATAACAATATGAAATTCAATTGATGTACAAGTACATTAGGAGTGCCTGTATATAAAGACCTCTAGAATGACTAGGAGTCAGCACACTAATAACTCTCACAACTAAGCACATGTTCACCAAGAGTGGATTATCCTCCATTAAGCACATGAGTTAGTGTGATGATGGGAGGATAAGCCTAAAAAGGTGTCTCACCTAAAATTATGTTGTAGACACCATGTGCTTATTTAAGAGTGCATATAACTGTGTTGTCAACATGACAACTCAATTAATTATGCAAACTCTAGTGTTGTAGACACCATGTGCTAAATTAGAGTTTCTTACTTCTGTGCTGTCAACATGACAACTCATACGAGTACACAAACTCCTAGGTGTCTAACCTAATAAATAATAATAAATGCATTTATCCTAAGTAAGCTTAAGTAAAATGTAAATAGTAATTAACTATTTATACTAACATCCTTAACCATATGAGCAATATAATCAATAACCATAACAAGATACTCATACACAATAACACCATATGTGTTAACTAGGGAAACCCTTGATAAGAGGGAATACCTTGGTGGGGATGGTACCCACAAAATGATGTACTAATATAAATATTCTCTGTTAGAGGATGGACCCTGTTAGGAGTCAATGAAATACATTCACTACATATCAATCCTTGTTAGGAGACTTTGAATCCCTATTAGGAGATTCCAACCCTATTAGAAGTTATAGAAGCCAGATGGACCCATTCTCTTATTAGAATATATAGTCCACCAATACAACTGAAAAGAAGGGGGGGGACCTTTGATCAGAGAGAAAACCCTGGTGGGGATGGTACCCACAAGGTTATGCACTAATATAAATATTCCTTGTTAGAGGATGGACCTTGTTAGGATTTTATGAATACATTCAGTACATATGAGTCCCTATTAAAAGACTCTAAATCCCTGTTAGGAGATTCCAACCCTGTTTGGAGTTGTGCCAACCCTGTTAGGAGTTGTGGAAGGTAGCTAGACCCACTACCCAAACAACTTCAAGGTTAATACCAATGAACACACAATCCAAATGATCTCTGTATTTTTCCTTACAAAATAATAGAATTGTAGTGTACTATTCTTTTATACCATATCTTCAAGGAAAACATCTTTCCTTTATATCGTATCTTCAAAATAATTCCTTGAGTCGGCCTTGAGGATTTCCCAATTAATTATAATGAGATAATTAATTAATTACAATTATAATAACACTGTCTGCTCATAGTCTATACAAAATTTCACACGCACGATACTAGGGCTTATGCACTTGTTGAAGTCACCAAACGACTATCCTTGATCACTGCCTGACTTGGAATCTTCTCATTACATATCAAATGAAAGTAAACAAACATCAAGAACTAATTTTCCAATAATTTTTCTCTGAACTACTCTTTGTAAATCAAGTACAACTTTCAAACATTTTTGACTTAGACTTGGCACACTCAGCCACATCATTAGGACACAAAGTAGAACATGTCCATGATTGTGCATCACCATACAATCAAAATATTTTCCATACTATTAAGATCTATGTCTACTCAACCACTCTTTAAAGAAACACAGTCATGAATGCAACATGTAAATACTCTCTAATGCTCAAGATACTCCTCCAAAGTAGTATCATTAGAATTCATGCTAACAATCTCCCCCTTTGGCATTGATGGAAACATAGATGAAAAAAATCTAAGTTCCAAGAATGCCAAAAATTACTCTACTACTGTTGTTCTCATCTCCTCAAATCCTCTTCATCAAAACTCTGAAATCCTTTAGACTCTAGGATCAGCATCAATTGTTCACACGCTAAAAAGTCTCAACACAATAGGTGCATACTCTTGCTTCTTCTTCTTCTGGATCGACAATAATTGTTCTCTTCACACTAAATGACTTTACAATACATCTAGTGCATATTCATGCTTCCTTACATGAATCTTTCTAAATCTCCCTAAAGAGGTATCTCTCCTCCATACATACCGAGGAGTTCTTCTCCACTCATTGACATCAATGTCAAAGGCCTCAATATTACAAAATGTCAATTGTTAAATACCAATTTCTAATATGTTGCTCCAAGTCTTCAACTAGCTCAAGTGTCCAAAGACACTATTCAAAACCAAATACCAAGAGTTTTCGATGACTCATCTCATCACAGATACTCCCCCATATAAGAAGCTTCAGCATTCAGTCCAATCTAACAATAGTGCTTTGTACCACTAGACTAATGCATTTATTGCATCATTTACTCAGAAGTAGGTAGGGGCATAACTCCAAGCATTCCTCTCAAGTAATCAAATGTATCTTTAGGCAAAGGCTTCATAAAGATATCTGCAATTTGACCTTTATTACTCACATACTCCAATCTGATATCTTTTTTGTTGCTTTCTCTCTTAGCACATGATAATCAATAGATATATGCTTAGTCTTAGAATACAATACAAGATTCTTAGACATATTCACTATGCTCATGTTATCATAGTAAATGATAACAGGCTCTTCAAACTCAGCTCTGATATCCTTCAACATTTTCTTCATCCACATAACTTGATTATAGTTTTTTTTTGCTACAACATACTTTGTCTCAGCTATACTCTATGAAATACAATATTGCTTCTTGCTTGGCCAAGAAACCAATCTTCCTCCAAGAAAGAATGATCCACCACTAGACCCATTTCTATCATCCATATTGTCTACCCAATTTGCATCAATATATGCACATAGAGTGAAATCACTTGATCTATCATACCAAATTTCATAGTCAAATGTTCCTTTCAAATATCTTAATAATCTTTTTATTGCTGCTAAATGATACTTCTTAGGATCATCTTGATATCTAGCTACAATCCCAATTGCATTTGCTATATCTGGTCTGGTATGAGTCAAATACTACAAACCTCCAATCATGGATTTGTGTTTCTTCTTCTCAACTACAGGTGTCTCATCTTTGTTGGATAACTTGTGACTAGTTATCATAGGTGTTCCAATAGGTTTACAAATTTCTAATCCAAACCTTTTCAACAAGTCTTTTAGGTACTTAGCTTGTGAAATGAAAATTCCATCATTGTTCTACACAATTTGGAATCCTAGCAAAAACTTCATTTCTCCTATCATGCTCATTTCAAACTTATTCTTCATTTCTTTAGCAAACTTATCACTGGCTTCATCAATACCTCAAAAAATGAAATCATCACAAAATATTACTATTATCAACAAACCATTCTCAACTTATTTCAAATACAAGTTACTATTTGTTGTACCTTTAGCAAATCCAAGCTTTGCCAAATAGTTGTCCAACCTTGCATACCAGGTTCTAGGTGCTTGCTTCAGACCATATAGAGCTTTCTTTAATCTGCATACCATAACTCTGTCTTCTGATAAAGGAAAACCTTCAAGCTACTCAATATATGCCTCTTCTTGAAGTTCTCCATTCAAGAAGGTTGATTTAACACTCATCTGATAAACCTTGAACTTCTTTATTTTTTGCATAAGCCAAGAGCATCCTTACTACTTCCATTCTACCTATATATGCATATGTCTCCTCATAGTCTATGCCTTCTTGATGTGAATATCCCTTGCATACAAGTCTAGCCTTATTCCTCACAACTTCACCTTGCTCATTCATCTTGTTTCTGAATACCCATTTGGTTCCTATAGCATTCTTGTCTTTAGGTTTAGGAATCATTCTTCACAATATGATCTAATTCTACCTTCATTGCTTGAATCCAATGATCATCTTTACATGCTTCATCTACACTCTTAAGTTTAACCTGAGATATCAAGCATATCTCCTTATTTACTCTATTCCTTGTCATCACACCTTTGTCCTTGCTTCCAATTATCTATTCAAGAGGGTGATTCTTTGTTAGATTACTGTTAGAAGTAGGATTTGGCATCTCAACTCTTATCTCATCTCTAGGTTCAAATATCTACTCTCCTCTTTGCTCAACAATTAACGCATCATTCTGCAAATCATTATTAGTCTCAAAGAAAACTTCTACATTATGTCTAACAATTCTAGAATTATCTTCTTCTTCATCTTAATTATAATCTACCATCTTTTCCTTAGTTCCAAACTTTTCATCAATCCTTGCATTTGCACATTCAACTATTGTCTTAGTTTTATAGTTAAAACATTTGTATGCCTTTCTTTTCAATAAATAGCCAAGAAACATACCTTCATCACTTCTTGGATCGAACTTACCAATGTCATCATATCTCTTAATGTAACATTTTCTTCTAAATATTCTGAAATACTTAACTAATGGTGAATGATCAAATCATAATTCATAAGGTGTCTTGCTCATACCTTTTCTGATCTATACTCTGTTTAGAGTGTACACTGTTGTATTGACTACTTCTCTCCAAAATATCTTTGAGACATCATTATCAAACAACATCGCTCTTGTTAGCTCTGCTACTGACTTATTTCTTCTTTCAGCAATCTCATTCTTCTCAGGTGTTCTAGGTGAAGATAGTTGTCTTTTGATTTAATTATGTTCACAAAACATGTTAAACTTTCTAGAGGTAAATTATCCTCCTCTATTAGATCTCAAACACTTTATCTTAACACCATATTCATTCTCAACTCTATTCTTAAATATATTAACTTCTCAGAAACTTTAGATTTCTCTTTAAGAAATGCTACCCACATCATTCTAGTGAAGTCATCAACAAAAATCATAAAATGCCTTTCACCGTAGAATCCTCTTGTTTCTGAGGGACCACTCAGATTTGTGTGAATGATCTCTAGCTTCTTTGTGGTAGAGAAATTCTTGCTAGGAAATGATACTTTCTTCTATTTAGCCAAAATACATTCTTTACACACAACATTAGTAGGCTCTAAAATCTTGGGCAAGTCTCTAACTACAAATGTGCTACTAACCTTCATAATATTATCAAAGTTTATGTGACAAAATCTTCTATGCCACAATCAACTATTATTCACTTTAGCTACCAAACATGTCATTTCAGTAGGATTCAATTGAAATACATTACCTCTTATCTTGTGCATGTTCCAATAAACTTACTCTCTATCTTTGATAATGCGGGTCTTCTCAGTAAATTACAATTGATAACCCTTTTCCACCAACTGTCCAATACTCAACAAGTTATGCTTAAACCCATCAAAAAAATAAACATCATTACTGTTAGTTTTACCATCAAGAGTAATGGATCAAATTCCTATTATATGACAGGTTGCATTGTTTCCAACTCTAATGATGCCTCCATCATGGTTCTTGAACCTAACAAACTTATTCATATCACCAGTCATGTGATGTGAACAACCACTGTCAATTATCCAATCAGACTTCTTTTCAACTTAGGAAACTAGAGCCCTTTCTTCTCTGATTTCTCTATCAAGATCATCTTCCTCGATAGCTGCAAATCCCAATTCATCATCACTTTCACTTTGACCTTTCTCATTAGATTCTTCATCTTCATTTGCATACAAACAATTTCTATCTCTTCTAGGCTTAAACATTCCTTATACTTTTTCTCTCTTTTAGGACATTTAGATGCATAATGACCAAACTCATCACAAATCCAACTTTTACAAATTTTCTTACCATCTTTTTCTCTTCTCACAAGAAGGGCTATACCTTCCTCGATCTTCTTTTCTTCCTTAGATTTTCTAGTACCAGGAAAATATCCACATGTGCTTGAGTTCCTTGTCATATTAGGTCAAATGTTCAGGGAAATGAAAGTTGTTTCCACTCTTGCTAGATCTCCAAACATTATTAGATCTACTTCTATCGCTTCTAATCTTTCAAGAAATGTTTCTTTGGTAAAATCCTTAGTGTAGGGCATTGAATCATCTGAACTACTTTTTTGAATGGTGTTGTCAAAGTTTTCAAGATCTTTCAAACTACCTAATCTTCTTGCTTTGTTCCACCATGAGACCAAATTCCTACAACAATTTCTAATATTCTACCAATATAACTTCTTACTGATTTATCTTAGCATCTTGAAATGCACATATCTAATTCTACAATCTCATTCTCTTTGCATGTGGATCACCTTCAAAAGTAGATTGTGATGCTCTCTAAATTTCATGAGATTTTTGAAGTGTCTTTACCTGATTGTATTCATTTTTTGGAAGAGCTAATAGTAGAGCTTCTCTTGCTCTCACGTTACACATGAATAGATCTCTTTCTTCTTTACTGCATCCCTCAAGCTTTTCTTCTTCAAAAATTTTCTTCTTACTTTTTGTCAAGATCTAATATCCCAGACCCATGCACAATAGGTGAGTCTTCATCTTCTCCTTCCAACTATCATAGTTCGCCCCATAAAATCTAGGACTATCCTTTTTGAAAAGATTCGGCATCGATCTCCCAAAGTTGTTAAGCTTTACCTTCAAGGACCTACTGCTTTGATACCAATTGTTAGAATATATAGTCCACCAATATAACTAAGAGGGGGAGGGGGTGAATCATATCCAACTAATATCACAATTATCAACCTTATTAAACTTTAACCATATGAGCAATATAATCAAAGACCACAATAAGATACTCATAAACAATAACACCATATGTGTTAACTAGGGGAACCCTTGATCAGAGGGAAAACCCCAGTGGGGATGGTACCCACAAGATGATGTACTAATATAAATATTCCTTGTTATAGGATGGACCCTATTAGGAGTCTATGTATACATTCAGTACATATGAGTCATTGTTAGGAGACTTTGAATCCTTGTTAGAAGATTCTAACCCTATTAGGAGTTATGGAAGATAGATGGACCCACTACCCAAATAGCTTCAAGGGAAAGACTAATGAACCCACTATCCAAATGATATTTGTATTATTCCTTGTAGAATTATAGAAATGAAATGTAATTCCTTCCTCTTTCCTATCAACTAGACCTCTGCTCCTTCTGATCTTGTAACTAGATCACAAATCTCACATCCAATAATCCCTTGGATCACTTACATGCATTCCTCAAACATTATGCTCCTTTTCACACTTCGCACTTCATACAATGATCACACGCTTCAACACACACTTTATAACAAAAAGGAAAACATCTTTCCTTTATACCATATCTTCAAAATAATTCCTTGAGTCAACCATGAGATTTTCCCAATTAATTATAATGAGACAATTAATTAATTACAATTACAATAGCACTATCGGTTGATAGTCTATACAAAACTTCACACATGCAAAAATAGGACTTGCACACTTGGTGATGCCACCAAATGACTATCCTCTATCACTGCCTGACTACGCATCTTTTCATTACATCTTAGATGAAAGATAGTAAACAAAAATCAAGAACTACTTTCCCAATACTCTGTCTTTGAACTACTCTCTATAAATCAGGTACAACTTTTGTACATCTTTGACCTAGACTTGGCCTACTTGACCATGTCATTAGGATACAATGTAGAAGATGTCCATGACTGTGCATCACTAGAAAATCAAAATATTGTCCATACCATTATGATCTTTGTCTACTACTCAGCCAGTCTTTATAGAAACCATGCTATGTTGACATGAATGACAAACATAGTCATGAATGCAACATGTAAATACTCTCCAATGCTTAGGATACTCCCCCAACGTAGTATCATCAACATTCATGCTAACATGTCCAAATAGCTTTAGGGCCAAGACCATTGAACTCACTGTCCAACTAATATATGTATTATTCCTTGCAGAATAATAAAAATGAATTGTACTTGTACTTCCTCTTCCTTTGTCCTATTAGCTAGACTTTTTCTTCTGATCTCGACACCAAATTGCCAACTTTGCATCCAATAATCTCTTAGATTACTTACTCGCATTTACCAAATACTCTGCTCTTGTTCACACACTTTAAACTTCATGTATATCAAATTCATGCTTTACCAAAAAGAAAATAAGCTTCCTTTATACCATGTTCTCAAAAACATTCCTTGAATCAGCCTTAAGGCTTTCCCAATTAATTATAATACGACCACATTAAGATAAATATCCAATTTATAATTTCACAATACTATTGGCTCACAATCTTCACAAATTCTCACACATGTGAGCTCAGACCTTGTGCACTCACTGACATCATCATTAGGTTGTCTACTATTACTTTCTAATATTGCATATCATGATTCTATCTTTGCTAAGAGATACAAATTAATCATCAAAAACTACTTCTTGGGAACTCTGTTTGCCTCCTTCTCTTTGCAAATTAATCATATATTATACATATATTCTACTCTCTCTATGCGTACTTATCCATGTCATCAAGACACAACATCAAACATGTCCTTAACTGCACTTGACCTGATCATCAAAACTCTATTTGTACAACCTCATTATCTGTATGCTACTCTGCCAATCTTCACAGAAATACTTCTATGTTGACATTAATGACAAACACAGTTGTGAATGCAACATGTCAATCATGCTACAATCTCTCACATGCTCTAGCAATTCGCAGGATACTCCCTCAAAGGAATACCATCAACATTCATACTAAAAATCTCCCCCTTTGGAATTAATGGCAATATAGATGAAAAATATCTAAGTTCCAAGAATACCAAAACAACACTTTGTTGTAGATGTTTTTCTCTTCTTTTCAAATCCTCTTCACTAATCAAATTTGAACCTCACTGGAACACTGCTCTATTTGCATCTTTTTTTTTCTTTAGGATTGACATCAGTTGTTCACATTCTGATTCTTATGAACAAATCTCAACTTCTCCCCCATTCAATGTATCTCCCATTGACATCCATTTAATAATTTTTCCCTTATTGTGCTTAGAGAATCTTCTCCCCCATTCATGATACTTCTCTATGCAATCTCCCCCCCCCCCCCATAGTACTAAGGAGATGTTTTTCATGCATTCTCTCCCTCATTGATATCAATGACAAAGGCTTCATTATGTCAATCATCTCCTCCAAGTCTTCAACTAGCTCGAGTGTCCAAAGACATTGTTCTAGACCAACTACCAAGAGTCCTAGATGACTCTCATCATCTCAAATACTCCCCCATACAAGAAGCATCAACATTCAATCCAATCAAACAATGCTACTCTATACCACTGGATTGATAATCTTTGTATCATCTACTTAGAAGTAGGCATAGGCATAACCCCAAGTATAACTTGCAAGCACTCAAATGTATCTTTAGGAAAGGGCTTCATAAAAATATCTGCAATTTGATCTTTTGAACTCACATACTCCAATCTAATTTCTTTCTCTAATGCTTTCTCTCCTAAGACATGATAATAGATATATGCTTAGTTTTAGAATTTGATAAAGGATTCTTAAACATACTCATTGTACTTGTGTTATCACAATGTATGATAACAGGATCTAACAATTCTATCTTAATATCTTTTAGCATCTGCTTCATCCACATAATTTTACAATTGTTTGTTGTTGCCACATACCCTGCTTCTGTTGTACTCTATGAAACACAATCTTGTTTCTTGCTCAGCCAAGAAATAAATCTTCCTCCAAGAAAAAATGCTCCACCACTAGTGCTTTTTCTATCATCCATATCACCTTCCTAGTCCACATCAATATAAGCACACAAAATGAAACCACTTGATTTATCATACCATAATCCATAATTAGGTGTACCCTTCAAATATTTGAATATCCTCTTTATTGCTACATAGTGAGATTCATTAGGACTCATTTTTCTTTATTTCCAATAATCTATTCTACAGGGCAACTCTTTGCTAAATTCCTATTTGGTGTAGGAGTTTCTATCTCAACTCTTATCTCTTCTCTTGGATCAGATCTTTGCTCTCCTATTTGCTCAATAATTTGTACATCATTCTTCAAATCATTTTTAGTCTAAAAAAAAATTCAATATTCTCTTTGTTAGCCTTTGGATTAACATCTCCATCAAAATAATAATCATCAGCAATAGTTACTAAAGCTATCTCTTCTATTACTTCCTCAACCAATCCAAGTTCATCATCTTCATCATCACTACTACTCAAGAATATTTCCATTGTTGCTTTAAATTATTTGTTATCATCAAAAAGGAAATCCTTTCTTGCTTTATGTGCTCTCTTAGGACATTTGGATGAAAAATAACCAAATTATTTACATGTCCAATAGGTGAAATTTTGTATACCTTTATCTTCCCCTTTATAATTGCCATAATTGATTCAATCAAATATTAAACTTTCTTTTTTGAAGTGACCTGTCGTTGATCTCTCAAAGCTGTTAAGCTTTCTCTTCAAGGACCTAATGCTCTGATACCAATTGTTAGAAAGTAAAGTCCACCAATATAACTAAGAGTGGGGGGGAGTGAATTAGTTATACAACTATTTAACAATTATCAACCTTATTAATCCTTGACCATATGAGCAATATAATCAACAACCATAACAAGATACTCATACACAATAATGCCAGATATGTTAACTAGGGAAACCCTTTATTAGAGGTAAAACCCCAATGGGGATGGTACCCACAAAATAATGTACTAATATAAATATTCCTTTTTAGAGGATGGACCCTATTAGGAGTCAATAAAATACATTCAGTACTTATTAGTCCATATTAGGAGACTTTGAATCCTTGTTAGGAGATTCCAACCCTATTAGGAGTTGTAGAAGGCAGATGGACCCTCTATCTAAACAACTTTAGGGGTGAGACCACTAAACTCATTGTCTAACTAATCTTTGTATTATTCCTTGCAGAATAATAGAAATGAATTATAATTGTACTTCCTCTTCCTTTATCATGTCAATTGAACTTCTTCTTCTTCTTATCTCAATACCAGATTCCTAACTTTGCATCTAATAATCCCTTAGATCACTTACTCGCATTTAGAAAATACTCTTCTCTTGTTCACACACTTCACACTTCGTGCATATCAAATTCATGCTTTACCAAAAGGAAAATAATCTTCTTTTATACCATGTCCTCAAAATGATTCCTTGAGTCAGCCTTGAGGCTTTCCCAATTAATTATAATAGGACCACATTAAGATAAATATCCAATTAATTTTTTTGCAATACTGGTTGCTTATAGTTTTCATAATTTCTCACACATGCAACCTCGAACCTTGCAGACTCATTGATGTCATCATCAGGCTATCTACTATTACTGTCTAACCTCACATATCATGATTCTATCTATGTTAAGAGAAACAAATCAATTATTAGAAACTACTTCTTAGGAATTTTGTCTTCTTATTTCTCTTTGTAAATTAATAACATATTTCTACTCTCTGTATGCTCACTTAACCGCATCATTAGGACACAACATCAAACATTTTCTTAACCATGCTTGACCTAATCATCAAAATTTTGTCCATATGACCTCATTCTCTATTTGCTACTCTACAAGTCTTCATACAAATACTACTATGTTGACATCAATGAAAAAATTAGCCATGAATGCAACATTTTAATCATGCTAACAATCTCCCACGTGCTCTAGAAATGCTTAGGATACTCCTCCAAATGAATACCATCAACATTCATGCTAACAATTGCATCTATTGTTTACATGTTTTGGAAGTAACAAAGATAATGAGAATTGTTTTAATTTGATAACTAATCCCCCCCCCCCCCCGCAATTATCTTGGTGGACTTTACTTTCTAAAAATTGGTATCAGAGCATTGAGTCCTTGAATGAAAAGCTTAACAACTCAATGAGATCTATGGAGATTCAATTCAAGAGAGAAAAATTGAGGCTTGATGGAGTCAACTATAGAAGTTGGAAAGAAAAGATGAAGACAAATCTACTATGCATGGGTCCAAAATATTGGTTGATTACTATAAAAGAGAAGGACATGATTGATTAAGATGAGCATGAAGGATGTGAGGAAGCTGAGGAAAATATATTTATGCACAATGTGCTTGCTATAGAAGCACTATTATCAACTCT
Source organism: Cupressus sempervirens (assembly GCA_028749045.1). Taxonomy (NCBI): domain Eukaryota; kingdom Viridiplantae; phylum Streptophyta; class Pinopsida; order Cupressales; family Cupressaceae; genus Cupressus; species Cupressus sempervirens. Next base: position 25,439,973 of record CM053793.1, on the reverse strand, counting down.
TCCTCAAACTGAGTTTCGTCAAGTAAAATCTTTGACTTTGGCTTATGAAATGTGTACTGCTTCACAAAAGACATGTTGAAAGGTGCTCCCCTTAATACCATAAACACATAATAGAACAAAAGAAAAAGAAACAACAACAATTTGTGAGAACAAAATATGGGCTTCTTATTATTGCCACAAATGTAGAATTACAATATGCTAACCATGTAATGCCCCACTTGGAGATCCTTGGAACAAGGTTCAATATAAGCCAAGATAACTTTTTTTTTTACAAGTATAAGAGGACAAGACAACCATTATACATGGATCATAAAGATCACAACGAAAGACTAACCAACAACCAAACACCAAAGATCTCCAAGCATCACCACTAAAAAAAAAACATAAACAAGAAAACATAAGATATCAACCAAGTTGAAAGACAAAAGTAGAGTCTTGAAAAATTGGCTAAGTTTGAAATCCTAAAGCCCTAAAATTTGGCTAAGTCTGAATTTGTGAAGCCCTAAAATTGCTTAGAATCTTTATCTTAGCTCGTAGAGGTTTGGAACCTATCTCAAAAGACTTGTCGCATATATTAAAATATATCTTAAGCATAAGGAATTAAACGATATATTTTAATCCACTTAGGAATTTTTTTTTGAATTAGGAAGGTGTAAAACCTAAAAGGGTGTCCAAAACCAACTTCTGAACTTTTCTCAGACAAGCCTAGATGCCACCTATTTTTCGTGTGAGACCACAGAGTGCCAGATTCACATGCGAAGATGTGCAACATACTCGCGAGAAACTAACATCCATGCGAGAAAGTGCACCAAATGCCATGAGGAAGTACCCAGTCCAACAACATCAACTAGTGTTGGTTTTCATGCAAAGAAGTGAAAATTTGCATGAAGAAACCCAGTATGCCATGCGAGGACTTGCATTCTCATATGAGAAACTGCAATTTCGTGTGAGAATCCAGAACAACAAGTCAGAAAACAATAAAGGAAGAAAACTAGAAAATTAATTCCTCCACACCAAGGAGTACCAAATCCACTTTTTCAGGCAAGAACACTTGAACCATAATTGAAAGATGGAAAGCTGGAAATAACATCTAACCATTTAATCATACAACAAAGGAAAAGAACAGAAGGTAAACATCGCAATGAGCAGTACAAACAAACTAAACCTGTGGTTCCTCCCAACCTTCAATAGCATCATAAGACCATCATGGGCCCTAGCCATCCCCTGCGCATAACATCCCAAGCCACCAATCAGATCATCGGTACTATCATAATAAGGATGTCACTACTAAATATGATACAACATAAGCATAAGGAAATCTAACATGCTAAAAGAAAAGCATAAGATAATCCTACAAGTAGGTAACATCACCTATCACATGCTAATCATCATAATAAGGAAATGCAATAGTAACTAACATCATCTAAACATGATATACAAGCATTCCAATGAAAGCATACTCCAAAATCCAAAGTACTAAGTGAAAATATCCAGCAATGGTCGCACTAGGATGAAAAGGCCATCTCTGTACATCAATCCCTAGTAGTGGTATAGGTAGCTATGCCTCCCAACCACATGGCACCTGTAGGTCCACACCTATTATACTAATGGAGATAATGATCCAACCAAAAACCACACAAAACAACATCCATGGCTAGCACACACGCCAAGCAGTATGATGAATGAATCCAAGAAAAAGACAATGCATCAACTACAGGTCATGTTCAGACACTCTATGGGCTACTAAGTAGGGGATGACATCATGGAGAGTCACTTGGCATTAACAAGCCTAAGCTTGAATCGTGCAGATTTAGCTTCCTCAATAGAAAGGCTCTAGCACATAACATTTTTCATTATCTTAAATTTTATTACCACCTAATGTTTTATTTAGTTATCACTTATATAAAGTTCCCTCTACCAACCTCCAGCCTCATGATCTTCGAGTTGTGAGATAGAAGCCCCCTCCATATGCTACCCTACCTTACCCATGCTCATCCAATGACGAGTGCCTGTAGGCATGCAAATTCCCAACCCAACCCTAATGATCGTAACTTCTGGAAGTACCACATAAGGTTAGGGTTTGCAAGTCACCTAAAAAATGTATGCACATGTACTCGTGTATGGTGCACCACCATCACAAAGATCATAACACAAAGACTGTATTAGAACACAAAGTAAAAAGTCACTCAATCGAAAATAGAATTGGGATGACGGATGTGGCACACATCCCAATACAACATCAAAGTGAAATAATGGTCTTACTAAGATCTAAATGGATGATCCAAGTCCACGACTAACAATGTACCAAGAAAACCCAAGAAAACAAGGTGGCATGCAAAATGAGGTAAAAACCCCAAAAAATTGGAAAACTTTGAAATTAAAACCCATTTGACCTTTGGGTACAAGAACCCTAAAAATCCAAAAATAATTGAGTTTAGACACTATATGCAAAAATGGCCAGCATAACGATGCAAAACCCCAAAAACCAAGAAAATGCTCATACCCAACCAATCGAGTAGAACTAGCAAAAAAAATGGAGGGAACACTAGTTCTCAGCCTCCTAACAAATGGCTACCGAAAATAAAAGCTCAAACATAGCATAAATGCTAAAATAGGAAATCCCTAACTAATAGAAAAAGGGGCAAAAATTGAAATTCGCACAATAAAATAAAATGCCCACCGAATCTACCAAAAATCATGGCAAGGCAAGGTCTACCCAAGTCGAATCCAACAAGATCAACCTCACAAAGATCCCACACTCACAGCTCCTAGAATGAACAAAAATCAAATCCTTCAAAAGAGGATTCTTCAAAAGCTCTCCAAATTTCTATTTTCAAGAAGTGAGAAGTGAATAATAAAATCCCATTTTCAATACTTATTCATTTTTTGAGTGAATAATTGATTAGGGTAAACAACTAGTTAGATTAGCTAGACTCCGAATCAATTCAAATGAAAATGGGTTATTGCTCATAATGAGAATTCACCTAAAGAAAAGCTACTAGAAATTATATTCAAGAAGATTTAAAGCTTGAAACTCATAATCACATAAAATCACTAAAAAACTTTCACGACAATGCGAACCTCTAAATGCATAGACACACTTACTGGTCTAATCACACAATGCATATGAGTTTGAATTTAATAATCACTGAAAGGTTTTAAATTTAAAATAATTAAAATAAAGATACATCGACCATATAGGGATGACATTGGTAAAATATGAATAGCTAAATCACTAACTCCATCTGCCACTGCCAGGGATATAGTTCCTGCACACCAAAACACACAATCAAGTGCAATTGCATATAATATCATAGCCGAAGAAAAATGCATTAAATACCTAATTAATCCATTTACATCACTCACATTCATAAAAAGTGTAAAGATACAAGAATGAAGTAAATAACCATAGTATAAAATCCATCACATAACATAATTAGAAATTATGTCCAAACACCAAATAATCAGATATCATCGTAGATCTATTGTCATCTCAAAATGGCATCCACATGCAAATATGATAAACTAAATAGTATAGCAATAAAGCATCTATGGTACTAAATTAAATTAAAACATCCAACCCTTAGGTCATCCTCAAAATACATAAAATAAGAGTATCAAATATCTCTCGAATCAAAATAGATAAGGTACAAATTACAAACACGAGAGGTACTACAAATCAACATCAGCATTTCTTAAATAGATAATTTAATGTCAACCAGGAATGTTCTAGACACTCAAACTTAATACCTTAGATCAACAGACACTAACAATACATATAAAGTTGGCCAAATACACCTTTGACATTTATTTTGGATGTTTTGGTCAGCCCAACTTTGGAAGACCATAAATCTTGAACTGTTGCTTTGATTGGCTATTATAGCCACTTTTCAAAAATGTCAACTCTTGATCTACATGATTGAATAGACGCAAGCACCCATCCATTGAGTTTTTGGCCTCATCCAGGCACTTTTAGGCCTCCAACGGTGAGCCTGGAGTTTATATACCAAAACTACAAACAAACAATCTGCAATAAATCTATAAATACACATGATATGGCATTGAGCCTCAATTGATAGTCAAGCATATCCATAATGAATAACCACCTCTAAAATTAGGACTTTCTGATTTTGTATGACTAACTTACTAAGTAGCAAGCCTCCATAGACAACAATTCTACATTAAGACAACCCTTACTCAAACAACTAAAATGAAATAGTTTTGGTTGATGCAAGATTTCTCTTACACCCAGGATGCTTCTGCATCAAGACATGTGAGGGTGATGATCATGCTAGAAAGGTTAGATTACAAAATTGGCTATGTTTATTTCAAGATGTTAAGATGATGGAAGATGAATATGTAAGAAGTTATGTTGGTAAAATATCATATATTATAACATGAATTAAGACATCTGGAGGAGAGTAATTAGAAGATGAAGTTATATAGAAGATCTTGAAAACTTTGACACCTACATATAAATAGGTAGCATAGATGAGTGAACATGTTATTCCCTACACACCTGATTCTACAAGAGATACTCTTCTTGGGAGATTGGAATCAACTAAGATGTGGATGAGACAAAGTGGAGAATTACCTAGAGTGAAAAATGCTTTCAATTCATTAAGTGCTCGACCTATGTTGCCAAGAAGTCTGAGTACAAATGGAGATTATGCTACTAGTAGTTGAATAATAATGTGAGGCCTCACCTCAACCCATCATAACATAGTTGATACACTTATTTTGATACATTATGATCTGACATTTTGAAACATTATATCTAATGGATTAGAGATTATCAATATTACTTATGCCATGTGATGGTTACTTTAGTATGCCTAGCTATATTATTTTTGATGTTTTAAATGTATGTATATGCATTATGATGATTATTTTAGCATTTTAATTCAAACTGATGAATATGTTATGATGATTCAATTATGAGATTAGTGATGTTAATCTATGCACATAAATGGGAAAAGTTCATCTAAATGAAAGTTATAATGTTTTGATCAATTTGATTATGTAAATTTGCTCTCTCTCTCTCTCTCTCTCTCTCTCTCTCTCTCTCTCTCTCTCTCTCTCTCTCTGTGTGTGTGTGTGTGTGTGTGATTTTATTGAACTAATAATATTCACATTAAGTTTGCGAGAAAGTTAACCATGGAATTAATTAGAGAAACAGTAACCAACACTATGGGCAAACTGTAAGACCAAGGTTGAATCCAATAAAGTGAATTGAACCTTGTTGTCAAGTGTTTAATTTGTATCGTAATCTAAATGTATGTGTATCATTTTGTATTTTGTGATGTGTCGAATACTATATAAAAACAAATCTTATGGTGTCACTTGACACTCTTTATATGCATGTGTATACTGATATGCCAATTAGGGTTGGCAATGTAACTTGTTAACCTAAACTAATTTAGTTAGCAACCTAAATTAATTCCCCTTGATTAGGGTTCAGTGGAAAGGTTACATCCTTGGGATTTTGGAGGTCAAATATTTTGAAGCCACTTGTATAGGTCATAAACTAGTCCTAAAAGCCAAGTTTAATGTAATCCAAGTTCCCAAGTGGTAAGGTTATGGGTTAGATACCTTTTCCACCCTTCTATAACTTCCTAGCAATACTCATGACCCCTAAAATATCCCAATTTCCCTTGTTGTGAACATGGATCATCTCCATGAGGTTACCCAAGTTTACACTCTTGCTAAGAGGTTGCCTTTATTATAGGAGCAAGTGGGGAGACCAAAGGAGGCTTTTAGAGTCAAGTTGGAGTTATTCCTATTTTTGGGTGGGTGAGTTTAGAGGCTATTTAGAGTCCCTGTGAAGAGTTGGAGGGTGTTCACTCTCTATTTTTATAGAAGTTAAGCTTTGGAATTGGAAGGAGGAAAGGATTAAGCTCATCTCAAAACTCATTATTGCCATAACCTTTGTGAAGGTAGGTTTCTCCATTTCCATGGATATGTTCATTTTGTTCATTGTTTAAGTGTGTGTGTAAATCTCTTGCATGTTTGGAGTTGTGTTTGTGTTGTTATCATGTGAGGGATGGGTATTGTGGTTTTTTTCACAAAATTTTTTTCCCTGTTATGTTATTTTCCTTATTTTTTGGGAAAACTTTGAAGGATGTGTTGGCATTACTCACCCTCGGATAGGGCAGAAGTGGCCATGTATGGGGGAAGGGGTTAGTTGGACACCAAGATAGGTTAGAGTTTCTTCTTATGGTGAGGAAAGGGAAGAAAGGAAAGGTGTATGGGCCCTTGCATGCTAATGACATTGATCTTACTTTTGGGGGGATAAGGAGGAGAAAGTATGAAAGTTTATGTGAATTTCTAGCCTTGAAAGGGCATGTATATTGTTTGTTTTTACATTGAGCAATCTCCTACTTCGTAGTCCACCTTCACCCCTAAGTTATGGGTTTGATGTGAACCCAATTGTAAAATCCTTGGAAGGGTGTTTTTATGTTGTGTTTCAAGATGTGAGATTTGATTTGGCTGTCACCTGGTTGGTTACAGTTTCTCCCAACTAGATGGGTGGCTTTTTGAGGCCTAGGATGGGAGGTGAGCTCTCCATGGTTGTTATAAATATTTTTGTATATTGATTGCATAGATACTCATGATGGAGTAACCCAATTGTGGAGCCTTGATAGTGATCCTTGAATCATTTGTTGGAGACTTCTCCTTGTGATGACCTTTTATTGTATCTTGCAATTTTGTTATAAAAAGGGAATTTGTATCTCTATTGAGACCTCCTAGATTGTATTCCATGATGTACATTTTATTTTAATAAGAATAATTATGATACTTATATATAAATTTTATGGTAGGATGAGAAGATTTAAAATGGATTTAATGGCAAATCACTTGTAATTGCTTGGAATAGCATAAATGCAGAAATCTAGTTGTTTCACAATTCAACCTCTTGTAACCTTGGATTTAAATTTTTAATACAAGATGATTGATTATATTATAGATAAGTTGTTTCATGAAGAAATTCAAATTGGATTACGGATAGATTTACCTATTTTATTGAAAATTAAATTTGATGTTCAATTGATATAGTTCTATAGTTGCATCTCAAATTTGTTAAATAGACATAATGAAATAATCAATATATATTCAAATTTAAATAGACACATTATTATTACCCTTCTAATATACTCCTAAACACATTAAAATTACCTCTAATATCACTAATGGGAGTTCGGACAAATACCCATTAAACCCTTTCCTAAAGTCCTAAAAAAAATGCATTGAAAACAAAATGGGTAAAAGGAGCACCTACATGATGTTGTCTAATACATGGGAAACCTTTAAATTTCAAAAAAGGTAACATGGAATATTCTCTAAAGATACTCCCTTAAATTATTTTAGAATTCAATTTAAAAAGTAAGTCAAAAAATATCTAAAACTACACTCTAAGCTCTTAAGCTACCCTTTCTACATTATCATCTCACCTAAATCACCACGCTAGCATGTCCCTTCTACCACGTGTTTGAATTTCACTTATCCCTCCTTCCATGCATCTAGGCATGCTGATGTCAGCCTCCACTTACCCTACTCTATCCTCCAAGGAAAGTATGCATGCTTGGGTTTTGGGGAGGACAAAAGTCAACAAGGTTTGAGAAGAATTAACTCCACAAAAAATCCCTTATCTCTTAAAATACCACCACATACCTTTTTTCCCTCAAAACATGCATTCAGATATGCTGACATCACCCTCCTCTCTCCCATGTGTACTAGGTCTGATGACTTGGGCATTGACTTGGTAGGGGATGAGATAGTTTAAAACTTATCCAACATTTTCCTTTACCTTTTAATACATCCACTTGCCTTTGAATGCTTCCATGCATACCAAATGGGGGTCATAGATTCAAGCTTCATTCCAATCATTAGAGCTTGCAATACATATTCACACAACCAAACCTTAATGCTAGGTATAGAAGGTGGATGGAGTTCCTTTGTGAGTATGATTTTTATGTTCATTACATCAAGGGGGCGGAGAACATAGTCTCAGATGCCTTAAGTAGAAGACACCATAAGCTTTCATCTATGACTAGTTGCAATGATTTGAGAGAGTGTATCCCACATCATTTCCAGAAGATGAGCTATATGTAGAGGTTAGTCATTTGGGTCATTACTAGAGACCCTTAGAAGAGAATTATTCAAAGTATTCATTGGAGTTTGATGGAATTTTTCATCATAGAGAACGTATCTATGTACCTTCCATTAGGGGTTTGCACGAGCTTGTTGTACTTGAGGCTTACAAAGCACCTTATGCAGTGCACCTTAGTGTTAAGAAGTTGCATGCAAATTTGAGACAACTATATCATTGGCCAGGCATGAGAGTGAAAATTTCTAGCATTGTCACAAGATGCCTTAAGTGCCAGACGGTGAAACAAAGCATCATCATCCCGGTGGGCTTCTTCAGCCTCATGATATTCCAGAGTGGAAGTGGGATACTATTTATATGGATTTTATTGTTGGTCTTCCTATGTCTTCTTGCTGCCATGATGCCATTTTGGTGATGGTTGACACATTTACCAAGGTCACCCACTTCTCACCTGTGTGTACTACTTTCATAGCATGAGACATAGCTTAGGTGTTTTTGTGAGATGTTGTCAAACTTCATGACACTCCCCATAAGATCATCTCAGATAGAGACTCATTATTGAAATCATCTTTTTGGAGAGAGCTACATGCAACATTGGGCACTAGGCTCAATTTTAGTACAATGTACCATCATCAGACCGACGATCAGATTGAGAGAGTGAATTAGGTATTGGAGGATATATCACACATGTACATGATGGACCATCAGGTAAAATGGTGGACCTTGAAGAACACCCTTGAGTTGGGATATGATTGAGGATAAAGTATCTATTGGTCCTCAGATAGTCAAAGAGATGGAGTAGTAGGTCATTTTTTATTTGACAATGCCTTAGAGAGACATAGGATAAGCAGAAAAAGTATGATAATGTAAAGAGGATTGATCAAGACTATAAAGTTAGAGATAGAATATTCTTGAGAGTGCAACCACACAACAATCTAATCCAATTCAGAAAGGGCTCTAAGTTGGCACCTCAATTTGTTGGACCATTTGAGATCTTAGAGAGGATATGACGAGTTGAATATTGTCTAGCTTTGCCACCTTTCCTGTCACACATCCACAATGTGTTCCATGTTTATGTACTTAAAGGGTATATATATGACGAGTCTCACATTATATATTGGGATGCCTTATAGATGGAGTCAAACAGGCAGCTAACATTGGAGCTTATTCATATTATGGCTCAACAGACCCTTGCGCTACAAGGTAGAGAGCTAGACCAAGTTAGAGTCCAATGGGATTGTTATGATGAGGTCACAACTTCATGGGAGGATGCAATGTAGATGAGATCTCAGTCACCATATCTTTTTGATGAATTATAGGAGGAAGTTCATGCCTAGTGGGAAAGGATGTGAGGCCTCACCTCGACCCATCATAGCATAGTTGATAAACTTATTTTGATACATTATGATCAGACATTTTGAGACATTATATCTTATGGATTAGATATTATCAGTATTACTTATGCCATGCGATGATTACTTTAGTATGCTTAGCTATGTTATTTCTGATGTTTTAAATGTATGTATATGCATTATGATGATTATTTTAACATTTTAATTCAAATTGATGATTATGTTATAATGATTCAATTATGAGATTAGTGATGTTAATCTATGTGCATAAATGGGAAAAGTTTATTTAAATGAAAGTTATAATGTTTTGATCAATTTGATTATGTAAATTTCATTTATATATATAAATGTGATTTTATCAAAGTACTAATATTTGCAATGAGTGTGCAAGAAATTTAACCATGGAATTAATCAGAGAAACAGTAACTGACCCTATGTGCAAACTACAAGACCAAGGTTGAATCCAATAAAGTGATTTGAACCTCATTGTCAAGTGTTCAATTTGTATCATAATTTGAATGTATGTGTATCATTCTATATTTTATGATGCATCAAATGTTATGTAAAAGTAAATCTTATGGTGTCACTTGACACTTGTTATATGCATATGTGTACTAACATGTCAATTAGGGTTGGCAATGTAACTCGTTAGCCTAAAATTGATTTAGTTAGTAACCTAAATTAAATCTCCTTGATTAGGGTTTAGTGGAAAGGTTACATCCCTAAGACTTTGGAGATCAAATATTTTCAAGCCACTTGTACAAGTCATAAATTCATCCTAGAAGCCAAATTTAATATAATCCAAGTGCCCAAGTGGTAGAGGTATGGGTTAGGAACATTTTCCACCCTTCTAGAACTTCCTAGCAACATTTATGACCCCTAAAATCTCCCAATTTCCCTTTGTTGCGAAAATGGATCATCTCCATGAGGTTACCCAAGTTTAAACTCTTGTTAAGAGGTTTCCTTTATGATAGGGGCATGTGGGGAGACCAAAGGAGGCTTAGAGTCAAGTTGGAGTTATTGCTATTTTCGGGTGGGTGAGTTTAGAAGCTATTTAGATTCCCTTTGAAGAGATGGAGGGTGTTCACCCACTCTCTATTTTTAAATAATTCAAGCTTTGGAATTGGAAGGAGGAAACGATTAAGCTCATCTAAAAACTCATTCTTTCCATAACCTTTGTGAATGTAGGTTTCTCCATTGCCATGGATATGTTCATTTTTTTCATTGCTTAAGTGTGTGTGTAAATCTCATGCATGTTTGGAGTTGTGTTTGTGTTGTTATCATTTGAGGAATGGGTATTGTGGTTTTTTTTACTTGTTTCTCTTTTATGTTCTTTTCCTTGTTTTTTTGGGAAAAGTGTGAAGGGGGTGTTGGTATTACTCACCTTTAGATAGGGAAGAAGTGGCCATGTATGGGGAAAGGGGTTAGTTGGGCACTAAAACAATGTAGAGTCTCTTCTCATGGTGAGGATAGAGAGGAAAGATAAGTTTTATGGGCCCTTTCATGCAAATGACATTGATCTTACTTTGTGTAGGATAAGGAGGAGAAAGTATGAAAGTTTATGTGAATTTATAGCTTCGAAAGGGCATGTATAATGCATGTTTTTACATTGAGCAATCTCCTACTTGGTAGTCCACCTTCACCCCTAGGCTATGGGTTTGATGTGAATTCAGTTTTACAAGCCTTGGAAGGGTGTTCTTATGTCATATTTCAAGATGTGACATTTGATTTGGTTGTCACGTGGTCAGTTACAATTTCTCCTAGCTTAGTGTATGGCCTTTCGAGGCCAAGGATGGGAGATAAGCTCTCCATGGTTGTTCTAATTGTTTTCACAGATTGATTGGATAGGTTCTCATGATGGAGAAACATATTTTTGGAGCCTTGTTAGTGTTCCTTAAGTCATTTTTTGGAGACTTCTCCTTGTGATGACCTCTTATTGTATCTTGTAATCTTGTTATAAAAATGAACTTATATCTCTATTGAGACCTTTTGGATTGTATTCCATGGTGTAGATGTTATTGTAATAATAATTGTGATCCTTATTTATAAATTTTATGGTAGGATGAGAAGATGTAAAATATATTTCATTGCAAATAAGTTGTAATTGCTTGGAATAACATAAATTCAGAAATCTAGTTGTTTCACAATTCAACCTCTTGTAACCCTAGATTTGAATTTTGCATATAATATGATTGATTATATTATAGATAAGTTGTTTCATAAAGAAATTCAAATTAGATTAAGGATAGATTTACCTATGTTGTTAAAAATCAAATTTGATGTTCAATTGATATAGTTCTATAGTTGCATCTCAAATTTATTAAATTGACATAATGGAATAATCAATATATATTCAAATTTAAATAGAAACATGATTATCATCCCACTAATATACTCCTAAAAACATTAAAATTTCCTCTAATATCACTAATGGGAGTTGGGACAAATACCCATTAAACACTTTCCTAAAGTCCTAAAAAAAAATGCATTGAAAAAATGGGTAAAAGGAGCACCTATAGGATGTTGTCTAATACATGGGAAACCTATAAAATTTCAAAAAAGGTAACAATAAATATTCTCTAAAGATACTCCCTTAAATTCTTATAGAATTCAATTTAAAAAAAAGTCAAAAAATATCTAAAACTAAACTCCAAGCTCTTAAGCTACCCTTTCCACATTATCATATCAATTAACTTACCCCACTAGCATGTCCCTTCTCCCATGTGTTTGAAACTCTAATGAAAGTACACATGCTTTGGTTTTGGGGAGGATACAATTCAACAAAGTTTGAGAAGAATTAACTCCACAAAAAATCCCTTATCTCCTAAAATACCACCCACTACCCTTTTCCAAAAAAAGATGCATTTAGATATGCTGACATCACCCTCCTCTCTCGCATGAGTACTAGGCCTGATGACTTGGGCATTGACTTGGTAGGGGATGAGCTAGTTTAAACCTTATCCAACCTTTTCCCTTACCTTTTAATACATCCACTTTCCTTTGAATGCTTCCATGTGTACCAAATGGGGGAGATGGCCTTGGGAAACATGTGGTAGTTGTGGGACAATGTACCTATAGTTGGGGAACTACCCAAAATCTTGGGGATAGGAAGGGGGAAAGGGGTAGGGTCATTGGTTGTAGGTGTTAGGTGTTAGAAAAGAGTGTGGGGCAGGTTAGGATAAAGTACGGTTAGAAAAGTTTAGATTTGGTTAATTTGTAATTTTGGTTAGTACTTGTAAATATGGTTTAGTATAAAGGTAAATTTTGAATTTTGATATTTTAAATTGGTAGTGACAATATTAGTTGCTTAGGTAAGTAATGTTACTATAGTTAGTGATTGTAATCACATGGATAGTTAATATTTTAATGTTTTATAATAAGAATAATGTTTAGTTTTTATATTATTAGAATTTGGTGATAGAAAAAAGTGAGTGCAATAGCATGTAATGGTAAATTAATAATGTATTAAAGGGTTGTAGTTTATCTGCAATAGTGGCATATGACTTCATGGTAAGGTAAAATGTATGTCGAGATCAATTTAAACTGAATATTTAAATATTTGTTTTAGTTCTAAATGGTTAGGTTATAATTGGGATGAAGTGTTTAGCTATTTCTAGGCCAACCTAAATGCAGCTCCCAACACTTATAGGTTCATCTTGTAAAATGAATCGAGTACGAAGGTATGAAACCAACCTAATGTAACTAATATTACTAATCAAATGTTCCTCAATTATTGTGTCACACTTTATCGAACATGAAACTATAGTTAATTAACTAATTCATTCATCCTGACCTAGGTGTCCTTGTAACATTGGAACCTAGTGTTGGAATATGATTGAAAAGATCATTGAAGAAGGAAGATTGTTGATAAAGCGTGTTTTCAATCATTGTTTTGTCACTGATGTCAAACCTACTTTTTTTGGGATGACAATTTCTTATAAGATCCAAGTACTATCACTTAGTTGATTAATGAGGAGGAGTTAATCAATAAGATGTAATAAAAGCACCTAAGGGAAAGTTTGAGTTATGATGTTGTAATGAAGTACAAGGATCAGTTAAGACATTAATAAAATGATGTCTTGATAATGTACTTGAAGATGCAGAGGTTGGTGATACTTAGAAACAATAGAAGAATAATATGTAACAAGGCTATCTGCAAAGCTTGACTAAATTCATTAGTGGGTGCCAAGCAAGTTAGTTCATGTCAGGCCAATTTTTTAGTTAGTGCCGAGCAAATGCAAAACTAGTGTGTGCCAAGTGAAAAGTGTTTAGGTGTCAAGCAAATAGTAGGTGCTGAGCAAGGAAAATTTAATAGGTGTCAAGCACTAGTACAATTTAGTAGATGCCGAGTGAATCCATAGTAGGTGTTGAGCAAAGTTCAAGTGCTGAGTAACACAGTATGTGTTGAGCACTAGTAATTCAATAATGTTGAGCTACTGCATTATTGAAAAGTCAAAGATAAGAAGGTTGAGCTGGTGGCACAAAATTTTAGGTTAACTATTTTTAGATGAATACAGGTAGATTCCAAATGATGTTTCTAGAAGAAACAAAATGGAGGGAAAGATACATCGTATCTTATCAAATCAATTCAAACCCAACTATGAGCAGGAAATGCATTCTAAACTTCTACATAAGGGGTTGTAGGTCAAGAATTAAAGTGTGTGTGTGCTTAGAGAGTGATTGGTTGGAGTGTGTAATGTCAAGAAGAAGGTACAGAGAGGGAAGAACAGAGCACAGAGACTGCTTTGATAAGTGACTACAAAAAGAAGATTGCATTGGCACAACGAGCAAGAAGACTCAAGGAGACAAAGCTTGAAAGGAGGACAAGCTATCAGAGCTACAGAAAATGAAAACTAGGCAAAGTTGTGAGATGAATTGCGATCTAAAATCTACAATTTAAGTTGTGAGTTGTATCAGGTCAAAAGTCCTTAATTGTTACTCTCTTGCAATTGTATCAGTTGAGGAAAAATCCTATGGACTTAGGTTGGCCTAATAGCCATTGAGAAATCCTTTAATAGGGTGACATTCCAAGTTGAATGTTCTAAAGTCCTTTAACTAGGCACACTTCTAATAGGGTGTTTGAAATCCTTTAATAGGGTCACATCTAACAGTGTGTTGTAGCCTTTAACAGGGCAGGCTTTTCATAGGGCATCACTTCAGAAGGGTGAGAAACAAGGTAGCATGTTACTGGTGGTTTTTCCCAAATTGGGTTTCCATGTAAATCACTATGTTATTTGTTGATTTTGTTTGTTTGATTTCTGCATATTGATTTATCAATAACTTTCTAGGAATAATGTTAAGCTTGGATCCATGGTTAGTTTGAATGGGCTCACTATACTTAGTGAAAAAGTTTGAATAGGAAATTTTTGGACCTTGAATAACTAAGTCACCCACCCTATTTATTTTAAAGCATTTCTAACAATTGGTATCAGAGCTATCTGCTGATTTGGTTTAAAGGTACTAGAAGCAGGAAAGATCAAGATGCCTAAGAGAGAAGTTCCCAAGCTCAACAGAGACAACTTTGTAGCATGGAAAAGTTTGATGAAGCCGCACCTTGGATCTATAGGTGATCATGCACAAACCACAATCACAATGGAACATGTTGATCTAGCTAGTGTACCTACTGTAAAAGACATGAAGAAAAAGAAGGAGCACAATCAAGCTATGTTGGAGATTGCCTCTGCCCTCCGTTATGCCAAGTTTGATGACATCAAAGGATGTACATCTGCATTCTAGATGTGGGAAGCCTTGTCAAATATCTATGGAGAAGATTAGAATGTTCAAAGAGCAAAAAGATAAAGCCTCAGAGAAAAATTCGATGACATGAGAATGGAGGAAGGTGAGAACATTGCCCAATATGACTCTAGGATAAAAGAAGTAGTAAGTGCTAATGGTGTTCTAGATGATGAAACTATAAATAGCAAAGTTTTAAGAACCTTGCTCCCCACTTATGCTATTAGAGTATCAGCCATGCAAGATTTGAGATGTATACCAGGAACCAAACTCACTCTTGAAGGTATAGTGGGTAGGTTTATTGTATTTGAGTTATCTAATTTTGATAACTATAGACCTTAGAACCTTGAATTTTCTTTCAAGGCCATGCTATTGTTGAAGCACACTAAAGAGGTGAAGCCAAAGAAAAAAATAAAGATCAAATATGCATATAGTGATAATAACATAGATGAGGAGGATGTAGAATAGTTGGAAGCATTGTTGGCTAGAAGATTTTGCAGAGGCAAAGGTAAATTCAAAGGTAAGCTTCCTATCATTTGTTTCAACTATAATGAAGTAGGTCATACTGCTGCAAGGTGTCCAAAGAAGAAGAACTACGAAGAAGGCAACAAGTACAAGAATAGAGGAGAAGATGATAGAAGAGACTACAAGGACAAAGGCAAAAGTGCTACATTGTTGAAGAAAAGGATTCAAATGAAAATGATGATGAAGTAGTCTATGTAGCCATGAAAGATGAATTAAATAAAGATGAGGCAACAACATTGGTAACCTATGTAAACAAGAATAATAAGTGGATCATAGATAGTGGATGCTCCCATCACATGATAGGAGACAAAAGTAAGTTTTTTACCTTTACTCAATAGGATGATAATAGTGTTAGATTTGGAAATGATGCTCCATGTCTAATCAAAGGAAAAGGTTCCATTAAGCTTATAGAGAGAATATCATGTGATAATGCATATTATGTTGAAGGTTTGAACTATAAACTATTGAGTGTGTCACGGTTAGGAAATGTAGGATGAAAAGTAGAATTTGGAAACAAAACTGCCAATATCTATGACACTGATGGAAATCTAAGAGGAAAGGGTGACCAGACTAGGAGTAACTTTTTTTACCTAGAAATGGAATATGTTGCTTGTCTTGTTGTAAGATTTGATGATGTGTTGCTATGGAATAAGAGACTATGCCATGTCAACTTTGATAATTTGATAAGCATTAGCAAGATGAAGAAAGTCAGAGGATTGCCAAAATTATAGAAGCCTAACAACACAATGTGCAAATAGTGTTAGCTAGGGAAGATGACAAAGTCTAGTTTCAAGAGCAAAACCAATACTTCCAAAGAAGTACTAGAGTTGTTCCATACTGACTTATGTGGTACAATAGGAGTGCAAAGTTATAAAGGAGACAAATACATAATGTTTTTTCTGGATGACTACTCTAGAATGATGACTGTCATGTTCTTAAAACAAGTCTGATGCATTCCAAATGTTTAAGTGGTACTTGGATAAGGTTGAGAAGGAAATAGGAAAAATCTGGAAATGCCTTAGATCATACAAAGGAAGTGAGTTCACATCAAGAGAATTTGACGTGTTCTATAATGATAAAGGGATTAAAAGACAAACATCAGCACCTAGAACTCCACCACAAAATGGTATTCAAAAAGGAGGAATAGATCAGTGATTGACTGTGCTAGAACTTTGATGATGGAGAAGAATGTTGCACTAAAGTACTAGAGAGAAGTTGTAAGTACAATAGTCTAAACCCTCAATCAAGTTCAAATCAAGAAAGGTACTAATGCAACACCTTTTGAACTATGGTGTGGTTACTCACCTAATGTTAAGCATTTCAAAGTGTTTGGTTGTAAGTGCTATATTCTTAAAGAGTCTAGGAATGGCAAGTTTGATGCAAAAAGTGATGAAGCCATATTCCGTGGATACTCCACTAGAAGTAAACCTTATAAATGTTTAAATGCTAACACTAACAAAGTTGTGGAGAGTGCAAATGTAAACTTTGATGAGCATGTAGAAGTTCAAGATAATGAATCCATCAAGGAACCAGAAGAATACAAATCCTTTGTATACTTCTATGAAGGAAAGCTTGCTAAAGAAGAAGCTGTCAATCAAGTTGGGAATCAACAACAAGTTTTAGTATCTACCAAGTCACAACCAATGAATACCGAGTTGCATTTAGGTGCCGAGTTGCAAAATGAAGGAAATGCACATTTTGATTTTGAAATTAGTACACATGAAAGAGATATAGAGTTACCTGATAAAGTTGTGCATAGTGACTCTGATATTGAAAGACCAAACATGGAAACAAGGACAGAACCTAGGCTATCAAAGTATGTGAGAAGGCATCACCCTGTAGAACAGATCATTGGTGACAAGGAAGCTAAGCCAATGACAAGGAATAGACTAAGGAGCGAAGCATGTCTACTTAGCAAGATTGAACCCAAAATAGTGAATGATGCACTACAAGATACTGATTGGTGCAAAGTAATTGAAAAAGAGATAGAGCAAATTGAGAAGAACAAAACTTGGACTTTAGCTCCAAGACCAGCTGATAAGAATGTGATTGGTACCAAGTGGGTGTTCAGAAACAAGCTAGATGAGAATGGTGAGATCACAAGAAATAAAGCTAGACTAGTTTGCAAAGGTTATGCATAAGAAGAAGGATTGGATTATGGGGAAACATTTTCCCATGTTGCAAGAATGGAAGGAGTTAGAACTCTACTTGCATATGCTGCCTACAAAGGTTTCAAGGTATACCAAATGGATGTAAAGTCTACTTTTCTTAGTGGTATACTAGAAGAGGAAGTCTACATTAAAAAAAAAGAATGTTTTGTTGATGGGAAGAACAAGGATATGGTTTGCAAATTGCACAAAGCTCTATATGGTTTGAAACAAGCTCTTAGAGCTTGGTATGAGAGACTTCACAAGTATCTGGTGAAGATTGAATTTGAAAGAACATATGACAATAACAACTTGTACATCAAGTTAGAAAAAGTTAAGGATATCTTGATATCAGCAATCTTTGTGGATGATATAATCTTTGAAGGAAAAGATGCACTATGCAAAGATTTTGCTGCCCAGATGAAACATGAGTTTGAAATGTCAATGTTTGGGGAAATTAAGTTCTTTGTTGGATTACAAGTACATCAACTGAAACATGGCATATTTGTGACCCAATAAAAGTATATCAAGGAGATATTCAAGACATTTGGCTTAGAGGATTCCAAACTATTCACTACACCAATGATAAGAGGACACAAGTTATTTAAGAATGATGAGTCCATTGAAGTAAATCAGACAATGTATAGGTCTATGATTGGAAAGTTGTAGTATGTTGTACATAGTAGATCAAGCATTGCATTAGATTTTGGAATTGTAGCAAGATTTTCTACAAACCCAAGAGAAAATCACCTTATGGTAGTGAAGAGAATAATGAGGTATCTAAAAGGAACAAATGACATTGGCTTATAGTACAAGAGGAGTGAAAAGTTTGAGTTGAATGCCTACACTGATGCAGATTGGGGAGCTAACATTGATGGTAGGAAAAGCACTAGTGGAGGATCACTATTCTTAGGAAAATACTAGTCACTTGGACCAACAAAAAGCAAAGTTGAACCTCACAGTCCACAGTTGAAGCCGAGTATGTGTAGCTGCCATCAATTGTACCAACATTGTATGGATCAAGCACCTATTGAAAGGAATAAAAGAGGAGATAACTAAGCCAGTGATACTCTATTGTGATAACATAAGTGCCATCAACATATCCAAGAATCCTATGATGCATACAAAAACTAAGCACATTGCAATTAAGTATCACTATGTAAGAGAACTGGTGGAAGACAAATAAGTGAAGATGGATTATATCAACTCAAAGGTACAAATTGTTGATATCTACACAAAACCATTACCTAAAGATTCTTTTGAGTATCTTAGAGGTAAGCTAGGGGTAAAGCCCCTATCCTAGACTATTTGAACAACAACAGAATTGCTCTGCAGCAAATAAGTTGATTGTTGAAATGATATAAGTTGATGTAGAGGATACTAAAGTGCTAAAATTCCAAATCAGGCAAGAGCATGGTGACAAAGGGAGAAGTTGGAAGTTGCAAAGTCTATATCTACATAACTAAAGATACTAAGTCTTTGGCATTGTCGTCAAATAACAAAAACTAATCTAAAGGATCAAAGGGAGATAGCAGGAACTGATCAGTCAGAGGAAGAAATAGAAAATCTACATGATCAAATGTATAGAGGAAGAAATATCAGAAAGGAAACAATAGTTAAGAAGGAGAAGCAAAGGATGATAGATTTAAGAGGGAGAAGAATAGAACAATTAGTATGTATCAGCAAAGAGGGAGATATGAATGTCAACAAAATTTCTTTTTTGGCATTTGACCCTATTAGCATTTTGATAACTTGGTCAATCAACTTGGTTAGTTGATCAGTTTTGTTTGCCATCAATGCCAAAGAGGGAGATTGTTGGAACATGATTGAAAAGATCATTGAAGAAGGAAGATTTTTGGTAAAGAGTGTCTTCAATCATTATTTTGTCACTGATGTCAAACCTGCTATTTTTTGGGATGACAATTGCTTATAAGATCCAAGTACTATCACTTAGTTGATTAATGAGGAGGAGCTAATCAATAAGATGTAACAAAAGAACCTAAGGGAAAGGTTGAGTTATGATGTTGTAATGAAGTACAAGGATCAGTTAAAACATTGATAAAATGATGTATTGATAATATACTTGAAGATACAGAGGTTCGCCATACTCAGAAACATTAGAAGAATAAGTTGTAACAAGGTTGTCTGTAGAGCTTGACTAAATTCATTAGTGGGCGTCGAGCAAGTTAGTTCATGCCAAGCAGATTTTTTAGTTAGTGTCGAGCAAATGCAAAATCTAGTGTGTGCCGAGTGAAAAGTGTTCAGGTGCCGAGAAAAGTTCAGGTGCCAAGCAAGGAAAATGTAATAGGTGTCGAGCACCAGTAAAATTTAGTAGATGCTAAGGGAATCCATAGTAGGTGTTGAGTAACACAATATGTGCCAAGCACAAGTAATTCAATAATGCTAAGCTACTGCATTATTGAAAAGTCAAAGATTCGCTAGATCTAAGCCGATAAGGTTGTTACCTTGAATTTTGTGAACTAGATGGAAGATAAGAAGGTTGAGCTGGTGGCATAGAATTCTAGGTTAACTATTTTTAGATGAATATAGGTAGATTCCAAATGATGTTTCTAGAAGAAACAAAATGGAGGGAAAGATACATCATATCTTATCAAATCAATTCAAACCCAACTATGAGTAGGAAATAAGAGCAGGAAATGCATTCTAAACTTTGACATAAGGAGTTGTAGGTCAAGAATCAAAGTGTGTGTGTGGTTAGAGAGTGATTGGATGGAGTGTGTAGTGTCAACAAGAAGGCACAGAGAGGGAAGAATAGAGTATAGAGACTCTACTTTGATAAGTGACCATAGAAAGGAGATTGCATTGGCACAACGAGCAAGAAGACTCAAGGAGACAAAGCTTGGAAGGAGGACAAGCTGTCAGAGCTACAGAGATTGAAAGCCAGGCAAAGTTCTGAGATGAATAGTGATTTGAAATCTACAAGTTAAGATGTGAGTTGTATCAAGTCAAAAGTCCTTAATTGTTACTCTCTTGCAATTGTATCAGTTGAGGAAAAATCCTATGGACTTAGGTTGGCCTAATAACCATTGAGAAATCCTTTAACAGGGTGACATTCCAAGTTGAATGTTCTAAATTCCTTTAACTAGGCACACTCCTAATAGGGTGTTTGAAATCCTTTAACTGGGTCACATCTAATAGTGTTTTTTAGCCTTTAACAGGGCAGGCCTTTCACTGGGCATCACTTCATAAGGGTGAGAAAAAAGGTTGCATGTCATTGGTGGTTTTTCCCAAAATCACTGTGTTATGTGTTGATTTTATGTGTTTTATTTCTGCATATTGATTATTTAGTAACTTGCTAGGAATAATGTTAAGCTTGGATGCATGGTTAGTTTGAATGGGCTCACTATACTTAGTGAAAATGTTTGAATATGCAGTTTTTGGACCTTGAATAACTGATTTAGCCCCCTAGTTATTCTAAAGCATTTCTAACACTTAGGGTGTTGAACCCATGGAGTAGAATGGAATACTAACTCTACATCCTCATGCATTATAATCTGAACTCAACTATGTACCTAGATCTAGTGGTTGTTCCCATCACCTGGATGGAGATTTGAATAGGTTTATTGAATTCAATACTATGATGGTGAAATATTTAGAGTTGGAAATAATGCATTCTATCATATTGAAGGAAAATGATCTATTACACTTGATGGAAAGACTAACACTGTGTTGGAAATGTAATGAAAACCAATTGACTAGGAGAGGGGGGTGAAAAAGGAAGCACTTCAACTTTTCACACTTAGATTACTTCTTCTTTTACTTCATTTGATTATCTAATCTACTTTCAAGCATTAACATAAAGTAGTAAAGAAATCAACACCATTAACACTTTGACACAATATTTGGTAACCCAGAAACCCTCCAAGGAGAAGGTAAAAATGGGGTGGGAATGACACCCACAATGCTTCACTATTGCACTAATAAAGTTGGCCTATTATGGCTTACAATTGATCACTACTGGTGATCTACTCTATTAGGAGTATGAAGGATTGTTAGGTCCACCTTGTAAAAGGATTTTGCAACACCATGAAGCATGTATTTTGTTAAGAGATTTAGCAAAAGATTGTTAGGTCCACCTGGTTAGAGGATTTGATTGATGCATCTATTATGATGAATCAACAATTTAATATCTGCATCCTAATGATGGATCATGTAGTATTATCCAAAACGTTGATGATAAAAAAAATCTACACAATCAAATCCAGAAAGCATATCTCATTCTCATGGATTGTGGAAATCTAATAGATCTTAATTTAATATCTTCTTTGCAACTCTATTTGTTGAAATATATCATTTGAATGATATGATCACCTGACTATTATAAATAAGTCTATGATTTTGGCTTTATACTACTTTGTAGTCTACTCACTCAATCTGCTCCATATTCACTTCTTGTCTTCAAACATTCATGTATGTCACATATTACATCTTAGAGAAACCAAATTTCCTTCCTTATATATCCATTAAACAATAACTTCATACCAAGTCATCTCACACAAGAGATATTTCCATAATAACCAAATTATACCCTCAAGTCGACCAAATATTGATGCTCTGCCAATACTTTGCATTTTGGTGTTTTCCTGATGATTGGGCAATATAATGAGCTTGGGTGATACTATGCCACTCAAGTAACACTAGATTCTTGGATAACACTTTACCACTCAAGTGATATTGGAGCATACATACTTGAACTAGATAGCTTGATTCAAACTGATAACTTGATGAGAACTGTGAACTCAATTCAAACTAGGAACTTGGTTTCCACTGATAAAATTGATTACTCAATTTATACTATGAGATTGGTTAACACAATATATCTTGAACTGCTCAGACTACATTGAAATCTGCTTTTTGATGGAAAGATCGGTTACAATATTAACTAACCTTCCTGGGTAACTTAGGTGTTTTTTTACTAATTGACAATATTTCTTTCCATAGGGTCAACAATCTCCCCCTTTGGCATTAGTGAAAAAAAACTTATCTTGAGTAGTTCTATTATTAATCAAAAAATCTCTTGATCAAAAGTTTCTATCAAACTCCCCCTTTCCATGTGCTTGGTTCTGCAACTTGGTTTGAACTGAAATTGTGGCTCAGTCACAACTGATTTGAATTTTGATTTTAAAAAATTGTTTTTATTTATTTGAATATCTGATCATATACTTTATATATTTTTTCTATATTCCTCTTATACATTTCCTCTACTCAATACAATTTTCCTTTATACATATGTCTTTGCAAGTGCAAGATGTTTCTGCATCACATCCATGTGAGGAAGTATCATACTGTTGCCCTAATTCTAGCTTCCTCCTTAATAAATTTGCCTCCAAATCTGTCAAAAATCTAACCTTTACAAAATGATTGGAGCTGGAACTTGGGCCAAGTGCTAACTAACTAGCACTGTTCTTCAAGTCTTCATCAATCTTTATCTATTTATCCTTTATTTCCTTGGTGAAAATTGAAGTATCAAATAACTTTTTAAATAAGGAAACAACATTATTTACAACTCCTTATAGAGCACCAATAAGAGTGGACAATTCCACTTGATCAATAACAATTTTCTTTGCTACATTCTCCAAAACTTTATTTTCAAGTTTTCTTTCTGCCCTTTGCAATAGTTTATCCTGACCATCTATATCCTTACTGAATTTATGTACAACACCAACTAATTGTTCAATAATAAGGGCCTTATTATTTACCTCAATTTGCATTATATCCAAAAATATGTCCTTGATGTCTTCAAGAACCTTTCCTCTGTCTCTTTTTGCCTTCAACTTTCTCTACTATGCTCTTTTCCTCCATAGATCACTCAGAATTTCAATTTAATTAGTAGTGAGATGGGATTTATCCCAATTTGGAATCATAATCTCAATATCAAGGTCTATCTCATAAGAGATATTTTCCTTTGGCACTAGGAGACACTATGATTTCTTTTCCTTTATCTTCATTCTTCTTCTCTTCTCCACTCATTGACTCTTAGTTTCTTCTTTACTTTCTTTGTCAACCTTTTCCTCACCCTTATCTAATTTTAGCTTAGTTAAACCTATCCTAGAGGTAGTCAAATACTACTACTCGGTTACTACTTTGGGTGGATGCAAGCCTTTCTTTCTTTTTCTCTGTCTTCTCTACACTTGATGAAGCAATGGCTTGGCTTGGAGTGGAGGGTAGAGAGGTAATCATAGCAGCTGCCATCATTTTTGTATCTGACTCTTCTATAGTTTTTACATATTTCTCTTTATCTTTCTCTATCTTATTTTCTTCCTCAAAAATAGTTTTCCACAACTTTGTTGTGGACTAAACAACCTCTTGAATATTATTAGACAAAATTTGAAATACCTTGAATCTAGGAGTCTATCTATTTTCATGTTTTTCCATGACCTCCTCTATTTCTTCTTTTTTGAAATTAGGAATTATGCTCCTCAAGATTTTCTCTCTAGAGTCCCTCTTTTTCTTGACAGTATTATTCCGTCTTTGTGAAATTGACTTGAGTAAGACATTAGGAGCTTGGCTCTTTAGCTCCTTTGGATCATACTTCCATTTGGCCATCTTTTTCACCAAAACATCTTCTATTTTTTGTTTCTCCTTTTTTCCTCTGGATTCATATTTGATGTATTTGAATCCCACCATACCACTTTCTTCCCACAATCTCTTCAATTTCTTTTCAAAGGTTAGTGGGGCTTCTCCAGTTGAATGATAGGAGTGTTTTCCTCTTTGTCATCATCATCCCAAAGTTTCAATTTCCTTTTTGACTTTCTTGTAGTAGTGATCATAGGGGTATGTAACTTCTTAGGTGTAGCTTTCTTTGGTGATTTTATGATCACTTTCCCCTTTTTCTTTGGATATTCTTTTTCCTCTTCTTCTGCTTCTTGGTTAGAAAAATGAAGTATGTACTCTATTACGAGATTTATCAAAAGGTTGTTAGGTCCACCTGGTTAGAGGATTTGACTGATGCACCTTTTAGGATGAATAAATAGGTCAATCTCTACTTTGTATTTCTATTTTTTGAAATAGATCCTTTTAATAATATGATCACTTGACTATGATAGTTAAGTCTCTTCTTTTTCCTTAATACTACTTTGTAGCTTGCTCACTCAATTTTCTCCATATTTGCTTCTTGTCTTTAAATATTCATGTATGTCACATATTACATCTTAGACAAACCAATTTTCCTTATATATCCATCAAACAATAACTTCATACCAAGTCAACTCACATAAGAGATGTCTCCATAATAACCAAATTATACCTTCAAGTCGACCAAATGTTGATGTCTGGGCAACACTGTACATTTTGGTGTTTTATTGATGCTCGATGTAGTGCCTTTCATGTTTGTAGTTTGTACCTTGTTATATTTTGATCCAAGAGATACTTGTTACTCATGTTATTTTTACATTTGAGATTACCTGATGGTCCAATATTATACCTTGATTTCCAGTATCATAGATGTTAGATTACTATGTTGTTCAGTTGATCATATCTGCATGATGATGCCATTTTTTAGATGACAGTATGTTTCATGATGATATCTGGTTATTCAATTTTTGGACGTATCCTCTAATTTGATTTATATGTTGGATTTGAGGCTATGGTTATTTACTTTATTCTTTCTTTGTGATGCTTTATGCAAAAGTGAGTGATGTAAATGGAATATTTCACTATACTTAAATAAATGGTTAAATTAGGTCATTTAATGCCTTTATTGCTTTGGCTATGTTATTATATGCAATTTCACTTGATCATGTGGTTTAGTGTGAAAGATTTATGTCCCTGGTAGTGACACATGGAGTTACTGATTCAACTGTTCATATTTAACCAATGTCATCCCTGTATGGTCGATGTATCCTATTCAATTATTTAAATTAAACCTATTGGAAATGATTGAAAAGATCATAAGGGAGATTGTTGGAAATGATCATATGGAACTAGTAAAGAATGTTCTCAATCATTGTTTTGTCATTGATGTCAAACTTGCTACTTGCAGGAATGAAAATTGCTTTAATGATCCAAATACTATCAATTGGTTGATTGACAAGGAGGAGGAAATCAATAAAGATGTAACTAGAACATCTAGAGAAAGGTTGAAGTTATGATGTTGTAATGAAGTACAAGGATCAGCTAAGTCATTGATGAAAAAGTGTAATGATGACATACTCTAAGACACAGAGAATGGGCACACTGAAACATATCAAAGATGTAAGGTTTTAGCTAAGTCATTTGTGAAGGCCTAACTAAGTTCATTAGAAAGAGGGAGTTGAGCAAGCTAGTAAGTGTCGAACAGATTCCTAGTTGAAGTCGAGCAAGTTCAACTTCAGTAAGTGCTAAGCAGTTTTCAAGTGCCGAGCAGTTTTCAAGTGTTGAGCAAATATAAGTGCCGAGTAACACAGAGATGCCGAGCATCAGTAAACCAATAGTGTCGAGTTGCTGCATTATTTCAAAGATCAAAGATTCGTCAAATCTAAGATGACAAGTTTGTTATCTTGAATTATGTGAATCAAATAGAAGATAAAAATGATAAGCTGGTGGCACAGAACACCATGTAGAATGTTTTTGGAGAATACAACTAGACTCTAAACGAAGTTTCTAGATAAGAGCAAGATATGGGGTAGATACATTGTATCTTACCTAATCCATTTGAAACCCTAAAGTTGGAAAGGGAGAATCGAGCAGAAAAGGAAAACCAAATTTCTTTTTAAGGAGTCATAAGGTCACGAAGTAGATGGGAGAGGTCAAGCATGAAAGCATAAGTATTGAAGGAGGTGCTAAGAAGTAAGAAAGCACAGTTACTTTGCTTCAATAGATGACCACTGATATGGTTGCATTGGTATGATGAGTAAGAAGACTCAAGGAGATGAAGCTTGAGATGACAAGCTGTCAGAACTAAAGAGATCAAAGCCAAGCAAAAGGACTAAATTGAAGAGTGATCTGAAATCTGCAAAGTATGTTCTAAGTTGTATCAGATCAAAAAGACATTATTGTTACTCTCTAGAAATTGTAACAATTAGTTTAAACCCTATGGACTTAGGTTGGTTTAATAGCCATATTGTAAATCCTTTAACAGGGTGACATTCCAAGTGAATGTTCTAAAGTCCTTTGATCAGGCCCATTCCTAATAGTATGGTGAAATCCTCTAACAAGGTCACATTTAACAGTGTGTTGTAAGCCTTTAATAGGGCAGGCCTTTAACAGGGCATCACTTTAGAAGAGTGAAAATCAAGTAGCATGTTACTGGTGGTTTTTCCCAAATTGGGTTTCCACATAAATCACTGTGTCATGTGTTGATCTTGCATGTCTTATTCCTGCATACTGATTTATTGTAATTTGCTAGGATGATTATTTTAAGCTTGGATGGATGAAAAGTTTATGGATTCACTATAATTTGAGAAAACTGATTCACACCCCCCCCCCCCCCCCTCTCAGTTATTCTAAAGAATTCTAACAAAACCCTCTTGTGATTTAATAAATCTTGACTCATTTGCATTATGTGATTAAACTCGTGAGGGTGTCTATGCATTTAGAGGTTTGCATTTGTCATGAAATTTATTAAGGAATTCTGTGATTTTGGTTTAAGGGAATTTTGGGACTTTATCTTATTTTATTTATTTCTCGATAGTTTTGTCGTGGATGAAATCCAATTACTTGGAATAGCCTATTTTTGTTTGGGCTGATTTAGGGTTTAACTAGGTGACCTGGTCATTTACCCTAATCCTTTATTCACTCAAAAAGTGAATAAATATCCAAAAAAGAATTTTATTCCTTACTTCTCACTTTTGAAAACATAAATTTGAGAGAAAATTTCAAAATCCTCTTCTATAGGATTGCATTTCTGTTTGTTGTAGGAGCTACGGGCATGGGATCATCGCAGGATCAATTTTGTTGGATATAGCTCAGGGAGACCTCAGATTGACATGATTTTTGATAGCTTTTGCGAGATTTTTATTCATTGTTCATATTCTTGTGTTTTCCCTTTTGGTTGTTAGGTAGGGCTCTCTTATTTTCCTATTTCAACTCTTTTTTTTTCTTCCATTTTTGGTAGTTGTTTGTTAGGAGATTGAGAAATAGTGTTCCCCTCTATTTTTTATTACTAGCTCTACCCGGTTGGTTGGGTATGAGCATTTCCTTGATTTTTGGGATGGGGGTTTGGGGTTTCACAATGTTATGCTATTCATTTTTGCATATAGTGTTCAAACTTGAATTTTATTGGTTTTCTATGGCTCATTCACCTATGGGTTGAATGGGTTTTATTTTTGTTGATTTTCATCAATGTTGGGTTTTTGAGGTTTTCTCGAGTTTTCTTGGCATGATGTTGGTCGTGGATTTGGATTATCTATAGGATGTTAATCCAACCACTGCTACACTTTTGTGTTGCATTGGGATATGTCCCACATTCGTACTCCTTGATGAGGCTAATTATTGTCTCTATTTTATATTAATTTTAATACTGCCAGGACATTTGTGAACTCATAACCAGTTGAACTTATGATAAAGTCTAGATAGAACTATTAAACCATGGGTAGATAGTTATGTCATATTTTTCCAATATTATACATATAATGTAGTATTTCATATGACCATCAGAATGTGTGTGCTAATATCTGGATTTAGTTTGATTATGCTTATTTGTGTAAATATTTCTACATCACAACTAACTTGCTAGGAAAGGAAGAAGTTGGAGAGTGGTTGACAACATTCAAGGAGTGTCAAGGCCTAGCTATGGCAGAGGAATCATTATGGCACTAGAGGACATGGCTACTATAAAGGACGAGTCATTATTCTTAGAATGTGGGGATGAAGTGTTGCTATATTCCCTCTGCGTTTACTATTGTGTTGAATTGGTCACCCAAATTTTATTGCTTATTTTGTGAGGTGTTATATTTCCCTCTTCTTCTCTGGCAGATCTTTAATCAATTTTTTTTCTTTTCTATTTTAGAATAAGTGTCGATCCTCTATTTATAGGGACTCAATTGATAGTTTAAGGAGGTTGGAAAATTTTTATGGAAAAAAAATTTTGTGGGATCCTCTATCTACCCATGGTTTAATAGTTCTATCTAGACTTTATCATAAGTTCAACTGGTTATGAGTTCATAAATGTCATGGCAATATTAAAAATAGAGTATTAAAATTAATATAAAATAGAGCCAATAATTAGCCTCATCAAAGAATATGGATGTGACACATATCCCAATGCAATACAAAAGTGTAACAATGGTTGGATTAACATCCTACAGATCATCCAATTGCACAACCAACATCATGCCAAGAAAACCTGAGAAAACTGGGTGGCATGAAATCGAGGCTTGAACCTCAAAAACCCAAATTTGATGAAAATCAACAAAAATAAAACCCATTTAGCCCATGGGTGAATGAGCCAAAAAAAGCCAATAAAAATAAGGTTTGAACACCATATGCAAAAATGACTAGCATAACATTGTGAAACCCCAAACTCCCATCCCAAAAATTAAGGAAATGTTCATACCTGACCAACCAGGTAGAGCTAGTAATCAGAAATAGAGGGGAAAACTATTTCTCAACCTCCTGACAAACAACTACCAAAAATGGAAGCAAAACAAGAAAACAGGAGAGCCCTACCTAACAACCAAAAGGGGAAACATAAGAATATGAAAAATAAAATAAAAATCTAACATAAGTTATCAAAAATCATGGCAATCCAAGGTCTCCCCGAACAATATCCAACAAAACTGATCTCGCAACAATCCCACACCTATAGCTCCTACAATAGGATTTTGAAAATTTCTCTCAAATTTATGTTTCCAAAAGTGAGAAGTGAGGAATAAAATTCTTTTTTGGATACTTATTCACTTTTCAAGTGAATAAAGGATTAGGGTAAATAACTAGGTCACCTAGTTAAACCCTAAATCAGCCCAAACAAAAATGGGCTATTCCAAGTAATCGGAATTCATCCACAAAAAAGCTATCAGGAATTAAATAGAACAAGATAAAGCCCCAAAATTCCCTTAAACCAAAATCATAGAATTCCTTAATAACTTTCATGATAAAATACAATACTCTGAATGCACATACACACTTATGGGTCTAATCACATAATGCAGGTGAGTCTAGATTTGTTAAATCACAGGAGGGTTTAATTTAAATAATTGAATAGGATACATCGACCATATAGGGATGACATTGGTTGAATATGAATAGTTGAATCACTAACTCCATGTGCCACTGCCAGGGTCACAAATCCTATGAACTAAACCATGCGATCAAGTACAATTGCATATAATAACATAGTCAAAGTAATAAATGCATTAAATGACCTAATTTAACCATTTATTTAATTATAATAAAATAATCCATTTACATCACTCACTTTCACATAAAGCATCACAAAGAAAGAATGAAGTAAATAAGCATAGCCTCAAATCCAACATATAAATGAAATCATAGGATATGTCCAAAAATTGGATAACTAGATGTCATCATAAAACATACTATCATCTCAAAAAGGCATCATCATGTAGATATGATCAATTGAACAACATAGTAATCTAACATCTATGATACTGGAAATCAAAGTATAACATCAGACCATCAGGTAATCTCAAATGTAAAAATAACATGAGTAACAAGTATCTCTCAAATCAAAATATAACAAGGTATAGACTGCAAACATGAGAGGCACTACACTAAGCATTAGTAAAATACCAAAATCTACAATGTTGCCCAAGCATCAACATTTGGCTGACTTGAAGGTATAATTTGGTTATTATGGAGATATCTCTTGTGTGAGCCAACTTGGTATGAAGTTACTTTTTGATGGATATATAAGGAAAATTGGTTTGTGTAAGATGTAATATGTGACATAAATGAATATTTAAAGACAAGAAGTGAATATGGAGAAAATTGAGTGAGCAGGCTACAAAGTAGTATAAAGGCAAAAGAAGAGACTTAACTATCACAGTCAAGTGATCATATTATTAAAATGATCTATTTCAAAAAATAGAGTCACAAAGCAAAGATCAACCTATTGATTCATCCTAACAGATGCATCAGTCAAATCCTCTAACCAGGTGGACTTAACAGCCTTTTGCTAAATCTCTTAATAGAGTACATACTTCATTATGTTGTAAAATTATTTTACAAAGTGGACATAATAGTCCATCATACTCCTTACAGAGTAGATCACCACAAGTGGTCAATCGTAAACCCTAATAGGACAACTTTATTACTGCAGTAGTGAAGCATTGTGGGTTTCATTCCCACCATAGTTTTACCTTCTCCTTGGAGGTTTTTTGGGTTACCAAATACTGTGTCAAAGTGTTAATGGTGTTGATTTCTTTATTGCTTTATGTTTATGCATGAAAGTAGTTTAGATAATCAAATGAATTAAAATTAGAAGTAATCTAAGTGTGAAAAGTTTAAGTGCTTCCCAATTCACCCCCCAAGTTAATTATTTCTCATTGCATTTTCAACAATTGGTATCAAAGTAAGGTTCTCTGATTAGAGGCTTAATAGCTTAAGAGTAAAGATATGAGGAAATGGAAGTGTGCAAGTTAGAGAAAGGTATTGAGAATGAAAAACTTGATCTATAGATGGCTATGGAGCAAGTCAAGAAACTCAAGGAACAACCCACTCACTCTCTAATGAGAAGAAAAGAATTGGCTACACAGATGAATGACAATATATACATAGAAGAAAGAATAGAAGATCTATGCAAAGAAAGAATTTTAGAAGAAAAAAATTCAGCCATAGAAGATCTATGAAATGAAATAATTTTAGAAGAAGCAAATGCAGCCATAGAAGATCTACTAGCAAGGAATGCTACTCTATAAGAAGTAAGAAAATTGAAAAGAGAACAAGAAATTCACTCGATCAAGTTATGTGAAGTCATGGAACAAAAGAAAAAAGCGGTAAATGATAAAGAAATGGAAGATGAAGATAGAAGATTACTTGCTATAAGATTAGAAGAAAAGC
Source organism: Cupressus sempervirens (assembly GCA_028749045.1). Taxonomy (NCBI): domain Eukaryota; kingdom Viridiplantae; phylum Streptophyta; class Pinopsida; order Cupressales; family Cupressaceae; genus Cupressus; species Cupressus sempervirens. The sequence goes on along the minus strand of CM053793.1, from coordinate 25,408,150 downwards.
CCAATGAAGTCCAACAACTATCACAACATTAGATAGACATGGTAGATTAGCCAGATGATGCAAATCAAGTGATCACCAATCTAAGAGCAGAAAATGATAGACTCCATAATGAACTAAGAGCCAGAACGAAACTCAATGAAAGAAGATTGAGATCACAAGTAAGTGTGAATCAATTGTATGAGTAAACCCTAAATAGACCTAAAGTTACTAGTGGATTAGTGTATACTAATCAAAGAGAATCATCTCAGCAAAAAGCACAAAAGAAAAAAATGCCTACCTGCAACAATTGTGGAAAAGTGGGTCATACATCAAATCTTTGTTGGAGAAATACTATGCAACTCAATTTCAAAGGTCATTTCTATAATTGCAACAAATAGGGATACAAGGCTAATGAGTGCAGAACCACATCAAAGTTTGAAGGGAAATATTTTACATGTCACAAGCATGGTCAAAAATCTTTAGAGTGCAGATCAAATCCAAATAATTAGCACATTGGTACTAGACAAAGAGAATGTATTGATTGAGACTACAACACATGGGGAATATGTCATCATTGTGGTGAATATGGGCACATTGGAGTGAATTGTGTAAGAACTCACTTCATAAATAGAAACACTAATGTGAGATGTTATGTATGCTAAAAGATAGGTCATTTGGCAAGAATTTGTATGAATAGAGATACAACAAATTTTGTTGAAGAAAACAAAGGAAAATCCAAGGTTGAATAGATCAACACTCAGATGAATTAGAAATGGGTAAGGAAATTAGAGGAAAGAACAAGGAAAGAATATGAAGCTATCATCATCCAATCCAATGAGTTGGGTGAAGCATCCACATCCAACTAAGAAATCAAGGAGATGAACCAAACTAAGAATTCAAAGAAGATCCCACATCAGTTCTAGTTATGCAAGAAAGAGCAATCCAAGTCTGCATATTCAAATATACTAGGTCAAATAAGGGAGATACATTTTAACCAAGCTACAACCTAGTTATAACTAAGTTGTCTATTATCTCTTAGCAAAGCTATGTTAGAAATCAATTCTAATCAAGTTGTGTGATGATTAGTTGATTGAGCTTATGATTCAAAGACCTTACCAAATTTTTCCACCTACTACTGTACAATGCATTTATGAGGCCCTAGAAACTCAAAAAAATCATAAAACGAAAAATCAAGGGTTTATTATTTACCTTGCATTCATAATTCAGAGCAATTTTGAGCCCCCAAGCTATCAAGAGTGAATTATTGTTGAAAGTAGAGTTGCAAGAAAGGTTATCTCTGTTGTAAATTTTTCTTACATGGAGCATTATGGCATCCAACTATTATGAAGCAAAAAGATCTTTTGGTAGCCCACTAAGCTATTCCTCCCAAGGTACTACTAATAAATGATATCAGATCATTCTATCATTGTACAATTCAATATTTAGGTTTGTTTGAGCTGAATGAAGTATACAATGCACTATGAAAAAATGGAATTTTGAAGCCTAACCATAAACATCTGGAAGTCAAAGGTTTGACACATGCCCTATACATGCCACAAATTTTCCAAGTCAAATGGATTAGATACATCCTTAGTAGGGTTCATGAAATGTCCTTCTAATTAGAGCAACCCGTGAAGATCATCAAGAAGATGATTCACCAAGTTATGGGCTACCCAATGTTGGACATACCCAAGACTACCAAAATCCTAGCTCTTGGTGAGCTTGCTAAGAAAATCCCAGTAGAATGGGATGATAGGGGAATGAAATTGCACAATGTCATTGACATGGAGATCAAATTTGGGTTTCATGTCATATACCACAAGATCTATAGTTCTATTAGGTCGAATAGTGTTCCTTGTGAAGCAATTGACTTGGCATATAAAGTGGTGAAGAGAAACTTGGCTTTCAACCTTGCCAAGTTGTAGCTGAGCCAACTAGGAAAAATGGAGAGAATTTGGCATCAACAGAAAATGTGTGTAAGTTTGGTTCTCTCCTTGTATGTTTATTTTTCTATGTGCAAAATTTATTTCCATCTAAGGGCAGTGTGGTCTAGAATAAGGATAGACCACTCATTTATCAGATTAATGATTTCATAGATGAAATGGGAGAAACTTTTGATGGTTTCATGGATGGATATTTTGAGAATTTTAAGGAAAAAATGCTGAATAGGTATAGAATACCTCAACAATTAGTTGAGCAGTATGCTCAAGACATCTATTTCCTAGTGGATTGTGACAATACTCATATTCAAGTAGTCATACCTAGGACTAAATGGGTAAAACCCTTGGGGTATGAGGTAAATATAGATGATTCTAAGGATATCTAGAGGCTCTTTTCAATGAGCCTGCTAACCCCAAAGCAACATATTTTGGTACTTATGAAGAAGCCAAAACTAGGATATCTCTAGAAACAATGATTCCTCAAGTTTTGAAGAGAGAAATGAAGAGGATGGAAACCATAAAGAAGAAATTGGAAAATAAATATGACTCTCTCATGCTAATTGAGGAAAAAAGTGAGGATGAGGAAGAAGAAGAATAGGAAGAACAGGAAGAAGAAGAAGAGGAAGAAGAATCTCCAAAGAAGAAGGGGAAAATGATCATAAAATAACCAAAGAAAGCTACACCTAAGAAGTTAGCTACCCCTGCGATCACTACTATAGGAAAGTCAAAAATGAAATTGAAACTTTGGGATGATGATGATGAAGAGGAAAACACTCCTATCATTCAACTGAAGAAGCCCCACTAACCTTTGAGCAGCAATTGAAGAGAATGAGGGAAGAAAGTGGTATGGGAGGATTCAAATACATCAAATATGAATCCAGAGGAAAAGAGGAGAAGCAACAAATAGAAGGTGTTTTGGTGGAAAAGATGGCCAAATGGAAGTACAATCGAAATGAGCTAAAGAGCCAAGCTCCTGATATCTTACTCAAGTCAGTTACACAAAGATGGAACAATATTGTGAAGACAAAGAGGGACATTAGAGAGAAAACCTTGAGGAGCATCATGCCTAATTTCATAAAAGTAGAAATCAAGGAGGTCGTGGTAAAACATGAAAATAGACAGACTCCTAGATTCAAGGTATTTCAAATTTTGTCTAATAATATTCAAGTTGTTGTTTAGTCCAAAACAAAGTTGTGGAAAAATATTTTTGAGGAAGAAAATAAGATAGAGAAAGATAAAGAGAAATATGTAAAAACTATAGAAGAGTCAAATATAGAAATCATGGTAGCTATTGTGATTGCCTCTCTACCCTCTACTCCAAGCCAAGCCATTGCTTCATCAAGTGAATAGAAGATAGAGAAGGAGAAGCAAAGGCTTGCATCCACCCAAAGTAGTAACTGAGTAGTAGTCTTTGACTACCTCTAGGATAGGTTTAACCGAGCTAAAGGTAAGGATGAGGAAAAAGTTGACAAAGAAAGTAAAGAAGAAACTAAGAGTCAACTGAGCGGAGAAGAGAAGAAGGATGAAGATAAAGGAAAAGAAATCATAGTGTCTCCTAGTGCCAAAGGAAAAGAAAAGGAAAAGATCTCTTATGAGATGGACCTTGAAACTGAGATTATGATTCCAGATTGGGATCAATCCAATCTTACTACTAATTAGATGGAAATTCTAAGTGATTTGTGGAGGAAAAGAGCATAGTAGAAGGTAGAAAGAGATAGAGGAAAGGTTCTTGAAGACATCAAGGACATATTTTTTGATATAATAAAAATTGAGGTTAATAATTAAGGCCCTTATTATTGTACAATTAGTTGGTATTGTACATAAATTCAATAAGGATATAGATGGTCATGATAAACTGTTGCAAAAGGTAGAAAGAAAATTTGAAAATAAAGTTTTGGAGAATGTAGCAAAGAAAATTGTTATTGATCAAGTGGAATTTTCCACTCTTATTGGTACTCTAGACGGAGTTGTAAATAATGTTGTTTCCTTATTTAAAAATTTATTTGATACTTCAATTTTCACCAAGGAAATAAAGAATAAATGGATAAAGATTGATGAAGACTTGAAGAAAGTGCTATTCAGTTAGCACTTGGCCCAAGTTCTAGCTCCAATAATTTTGTAAAGGTTAGCTTTTAGACACATTTGGAGGCAAATTTATTAAGGGAGGAAGCTAGAATCAAGGCAACAGTATGATACTTCCTCACATGGATGTGATGTAGAAACATCTTACACTTGCAAAGACATATGTATAAAGGAAAATTGTATTAAGTAGAGGAAATGTGTATATATATATATATATATATAAAAATTATATGATCAAATATTCAAATAAACAAAAACAATTTTTGAAAATCAAAATTCAAATCAATTGTGACCAAGCCACAGTTTCAGTTCAAACTGAGTTGTAGAACCAAGCACATGGAAAGGGGGAGTTTGACAGAAACTTTTGATCAAGAAATTTTTTGATTGATAATAGAACTACTCAAGATAAGTGTTTTTTGCTAATGCCAAAGGGGGAGATTGTTGACCCTATGGCAAGACATATTGTCAATTACTAACAAAACACCTAAGTTATCCAGGAAGGTCGGTTAATATTGTAATCGATCTTTCCATTAGAAAGTAGATTTCAATGTAGTCTGAGCAGTTCAAGATATATTGTGTTAACTAATCTCACAGTATAAATTGAGTAATTAATTTTATCAGTGGAAACCAAGTTCCCAATTTGAACTGAGTTTACAGTTCTCATCGAGTTATCAGTATGAACTGAGCTATCCAATTCAAGTCTGTATACTCCAATATCACTCAAGTGGTAAAGTGTTATCCAAGCATCTAGTGTTACCTGAGTGGCATAGTATCATAGGAGCTCATTGTATTGCCCAAGCATTAGCATAACACCAAAATGCAAAGTGTTTCCCAAGCATCAGTATTTGGTCAACTTGAAGGTATAATTTGGTTATTATGGAAATATCTCTTGTGTGAGATGATTTGGTATGAAGTTATTGTTTGATGGATATATAAGGAAGGAAAATTGGTTTCTCTAAGATGTAATATGTGACATACATGAATATTTGAAGACAAGAAGTGAATATGGAGTAGATTGAGTGAGTAGGCTACAAAGTAGTATAAAGGCAAAATCATAGACTTATCTATCATAGTTGGGTGATCATATTATTCAAATGATCTATTTCAACCAATAGAGTTGCAAAGAGGATATTAACTTGTTGATTCATCCTAACAAGTGCATCAGTCAAATCCACTAACCAGGTGGACCTAACAGTGTTTTGCTAAATCTCTTAATAAAATACATACTTCATGGTGTTGTAAAATCCTTTTACAAGGTGGACCTAACAATCCTTCATACTCCTAACAGAGTATATCACCGAAAGTGATCAATTGTAAGCCGTAATAGGCTAACTTTATTAGTGCAATAGTGAAGCATTGTGGGTGTCATTCCCACACCATTTTTACCTTCTCCTTGGAGGGTTTCTGGGTTATCAAATATTGTGTCAAAGTGTTAATGGTGTTGATTTCTTTACTACCCTATGTTCATGCTTGAAAGTAGATTAGATAATCAAATGAAGTAAAAGAAGAAGTAATCTAAGTGTGAAAAGTTTAAGTGGTCCCTTTTTCACCCCCTCTCCCAATCAATTATTTTTTATAACATTTCCAACACAGTGTTAGTCTTTCCATCAAGTGTCATAGATCCTTTTCCTTTAATATGATAGAATGCATTGTTTCCAACTCTAAATATTTCACCATCATAGTATTGAATTCAATAAACTTATTCACATCTCCAACCAAGTGATGGGAACAACCACTATCAATAATTTAATCAGATTTCTTATTTTCAACCTATAATACTAATGCTCTTTCTTCTCTCACATTTTTTTAGGGCTTTCTTCCTTAATAGAAAAAAATCCCACTTCATCATTCTCATTATCACTTTCACTAAAATTATTTCCAAACAAAAATCTAAATTTTCATAATTAGCAAATAGACAATCCTTAGCCATCCTTGATTTATAAGGCATCTTCTTATACTTCATTACTCTCTTAGGATAGTTAGAATAATAATGACCATATTCATTACATGTCCAACATTTAAAGATTTTTGTACATTTATGTTCTCTTTTGATAAGAAGGGAAATACCTTCTTCAATCTTATTCTCTTCTTATATTATTTTTAATGCCCAAAATTTAGGGCAAAAAAACATGAACAATTTTTTTAGAAAAGGTAAATTCAACTAACTTAACATATAAACATGTATACCATCATTGAATAAATTTTAAAAGAGTTATGATATGGTACCATTATTTTTGGGGTTACAAGATCTAGGTACATAGTTGAGTTCAGATTATAATACATGGGGATGTAGAGTTGGTATTCCATTCTACTCCATGGGTTCAAAAGCCTAGGTTCTAGTGCTACAAGCACACCTAGGTTAGGATTAATGATTTAGTTAATTAACTATAGTTTCATGTTTGATAAAGTGTGACACAATAATTAAGGAACATTTGATTAGTAATATTAGTTATGTTAGGTTGGTTTGATACCTTCCTACTCAATTCATTTTACAAGATGAACTTATAGGTGTTCGGAGCTGCATTTAGGTTGGCCTAGAAATACCTAAACACTTCATCCTAATTATAACCTAACCATTTAGAACTAAATCAAATTGTTAAATATTCATTTTAAATTGATTTTGACATACATTTTACCTTACCATGAAATCATATGCCTCTATCCCATATAAACTACAACCCTTTAATACATTATTAAGTTACCATTACATGCTATTACACTCACTTTTTTCTATCACCAAATTGTAATAAGATAAAAACTAAACATTATTCTTATTATAAAACATTAAAATATTAACTATCCATGTGATTACAATTACTAACTCTAGTAACACTACTTACCTAAGCAACTAACATTGTCACTACCAATTTAAAATATCAAAATTCAAAATTCACCTTTATAGTAAACCATATTTACAATTACTAACCAAAATTACAAATTAACTAAATCTAATTTAATTTAAACTAACTAATTATATGTTACTAGCAAATCTAAACTTTTCTAACATACTTTATCCTAACATGCCCCACACTCTTCTCTAACACCTAACACCTACAACCAATGACCCTACCCCTTTCCCCCTTCCTATCCCCAAGACTTTGGGTGGTTTCCTCATTGTAGGTACATTTTCCCACACCTACCACATGTTTCCCAAGGCCATCTCCACCATTTGGTACGCATGGAAGCATTCAAAGGCAAGTGGATGTATTAAAAGGTAAGGGAAAAGATTGGATAAGTTTTAAACTATCTCATCCCCTACCAAGTCAATGCCCAAGTCATTAGGCCTAGTATGCATGGGAGAGAGGAGGGTGATGTTAGCATATCTAAATGCATTTTTTGTTTGAAAAAGGTAGTGGGTGGTATTTTAGGAGATAAGGTATTTGTTGTGGAGTTAATTATTCTCAAACTTTGTTGACTTGTATCCTCCCCAAAACCCAAGCATATGTACTTTCCTTAGAGGATGGGGTGGGGTAAGTGGAAGGTGACATCAACATGTTGAATGCATGGAAGGAGGGATAAGGAAAATTCAAACACATGGGAGATTCGATATGCTAGTGGGGCAAGTTAGGTGATATGATAATGTAGAAAGGGTAGGTTATGAGCTTGGAGTGTAGTTTTAGATTTTTTTTGACAATTTTTTTTAAATTGAATTCTATAAGAATATAAGGGAGTATCTTTCATGAATATTCAGTGTTACCTTTTTTGAAATTTTAAAGGTTTCCCGTGTATTAGACAACATCCTATAGGTTCTCCTTTTACCCATTTTTTTAATGCATTTTTTCTAGGACTTTAGGAAAGGGTTTAATGGGTATTTGTCCTTGTTGGTGTTTTTCAACTATTAAGTAGAAAATACTTAATACGAGGATAATAAAAGACCACAACAATCTAAGGATCAACTACTTCCCATAACAATTGTATGTGTTTCATATCTGGATCCAACTTTAACAAAATCAAGATAGATTTTCTACTCTTTAGGCTCTGCAAAACCAAGGTGGGTATACCTTAGGGATGGAATATGTCTCAACTTGACACTACATACATATTTTACTCATTTCACAAAAATACACATCCCTTGAAACAAATTTGGTCACCATTCTTCTTAGGTTTGCAAATAATTCTAGCAATAGTAGCCAACTAAAACTTAGAAGTTAAATGCAAACAAGTGTTGAACAACATTGACATTCTTCAAATAATAAAATAAAATTGGTTTTGAATTTAAGCTTGATTCTTATTTATGATCTTTCCATCTACAGATTGAATTAATCATATCAGTGCCTCATCCCTTGGCATTCAAAGTCTATTCAATTCCTAGATCTGATTGACTGCATTACACTCAATACTATCAACTATTCTTAATAAAAATCATTCTTACAGAACTCCCTCCTACTACCATGGCAACCCATTCAATTTCACTAAAGCATTTACTTAATCCTTTGAATTAAAAGCAATAGTAAATTGGCATAAAACATGATCTAATTGCATTCAATTGAACAAGCCTTACTCATACAATTTCAAGATAACCAGATAATAAAAATGGAGACAAGATTCAGCCATAAAAGATGTGGGGAAAATTCATCTTTGTATTAATTTCATTTGAAAATTGTATACAATTAAAAAAGACTCAGAATGACTCAAGACAAAACATCTAAATCCTACCAAATTTATGTATTATCATAAACTTGCAAAGAAAACATTTCACAAAATGTACATCAAGAAAATTGGACCAAACAATCTTAGTAAAGACTAAAAGAAACAATAATTCAAACCCCTTTTCTAGCCCTGGAATCTCCCTTATAAAGGGTGAGATGCAACAAGCTTCAGGCATAGACAACTGACAACTGTCCTTTTAGAGAAAAGATATTTACATTTTTGCTATCATAACAGACAAAATTTTGTGTAACAAAAAAGCCTTTCATCATAATATTCTTTTGGTGGGCCTATCTTCTGTTGCATCTTCAAATGCTATGGATTCCATAATTGACTCTTGTGCTATTCTGATTTCTCAAAATATGTAGCTATCAAACTTGCCAATGATGTGTCAGGCTCTGATCTTTGCAAGTTTACTTCAACCCAAGCATCTCCACTTGCATCATCATGTACTATCAAGGTGACAGTTATATCTAGGTTTGTCTCTACCATATCATCAATTTGGACCATGGTGCTTTCCACTTGTGATGGCTGCTCTTCTTTGTCTTCTTCTAGATGTACTGACATGCCATCTGTTTGGCTTTTATCTTGGTTTACATCATCAATTTCTATCTCTATTTATTTTAAATAGACAAGAACATCCATCCATTTGTAGAAAACTGTATCGTCTGGCCAGTCAAAGCTCAAGATTTTCTCTTTGCTTTTTAACCACCTAATCCCCTATTTTATTTATTTCAACAAATTCCTTTCTAAGGGAATTGTAAAACAATTGTACTTAAAAAAATTCTCCATTTGTCTTCACCCATGGCACGTATCCTTTTTCATTTATGATTTTAGTTATTCTCTGAGCTGATAAATCATTCAATTCTTTTTCCTAGTCCTTTCTTTCTTTTATTATATCCATCTATATGAGTGCCTGAGGAAAAAGATCAAATCTCTCACCTAAATACCTAGAGAAACAAATTGGTAGTCTTCTTTGTAATGCCTCCTTCTTATTTTTAAAAATAGATAAGTCATTAGTTAAATAAAAAATTCTCTCTATCTGTTCATGAGAGGAGTCAATAAATGAAGTGCATAAAAGGGTGATATCCTTATCTCTTTCCTCCCATTTTCTTATTATAGGTTTTAAAACCTCCTTAGCTTCTTTAATTTCTCTCCACATATCAAAAATTTTTACTAACTACTCATATAATGCAGGCCAGTCAATCTTATCTACCAAATATAAGATTGCCTTTATAATTTTCTCACTATATTGATATGTCAATTCATCTTGTAAATCTTTTAGCTTACTCTTTTCTTCCTCCAACTCATCAGTCGTATAAAAATTTGGCCTTTGTGGAGTGTTAGGGATCTTGATAAATGGAGTGGATTTAAAAAATTCCATTGATGGCTGAGGATAGGTGATCTATGGCCTAGTAGAATGTCCCACCAAAAGTGTCTCATATCTTTCCTGTAGTTCTATCTTTTCCTTCTAATCTCTTTATATAGTAGCTAAAGTTAGGTGAGATAGACCAACACCCAAATGTGCAACTTCTACATTGGTTGTATCTTCCACTCTCTTCATAATTATGTTTCCCATTAATCCAGTATCATTTGATTGTGAGTAACCAATCTTGGTTCCTTTCCTTATTGACCAAATGACTAATGTAGCCTAGTCCTCACTAAATTTGGCACCTTTTATTTCCTTCTTATTCTGATCCTCTATACTCAGATTATTAGAAACAGAGTTAAAAACTAGAGCATCCACTATATCCCAACTGGATAGCAATAAAACACTAGATGCCTTCACCATCTATCTCCCTTCTTCAGGGGTCATTCTCTAAAACTCTTACATCATTTATTCTTTTATCTAATTTTTTATAGCTGCCTCCTCCATTTCTAGATGCTCTCTTCTTAGCTTATTGCATCTATCCTCATACTTTCCCATATTTACTCTCCATGCAAATTGGTAGAAGGCTCTTGTTCTAACAAAACTGTAATCAAATAAAAATTCATGACTAGCCTATTAAATCACAGGATCTAGCTCCTTCCCTTTGTAAGCTGCCACTGTTAACTCTAAGCTCAATATTAGAGGTTCCTACAGATTTCCTTCTTCTAACTCAGCTTGTGTGATGAATATTTCCCCTTAGGATCCTAGTTTCTCCATCTACTCCCTGGTGAGTTGTTCATCTCCAATTTGTAATGGGGATTGTGTAGGTGAATATTCTTCAACCTGGGGTACTTGTTCCCTTATTATCTTCTACCTTTTAGGTGAGGGTTCATCAGGTCTTTCTTCTAGGGCTACACTAGTAGTTGCTACTATCTATTTCCCTTTATCCACAATTTCAATTTTATTTTGAATTACATCATAGCCAGGTCTTTTCTGGATAATCAATTGTCCTATCCCAATTGAAGGAGTAAATGGAAACTTTCTCATGACCTCTCTGGCTTTATCTGGAAAAGAATTAATAAATAATTGTTTCTTCTCACTCATAGCCTCCATGATTTCAGGAAAGGTAATGATGAGCTTATTTATTCTATCTACCTCTATTTTTGCATCCTTTAGAGGCTCGTAATCTTTATCAAAACAATGAATGAATTCTAGGATTCTAGAGAAAACTCTCTATTTCTCCTTTTTGGTCTCTTTTTCTTTTAAAGAGAACTCATTCCTTGTTATATGTTCAGGGAAATAAGGCTCATGCATTTTTGAACCAACCTTAGCCCTAAGTCTAAAAAGAAGATCATAAAACCCCTCAGTGTCACAAAAATGGGGATGAGATATTGCCATGTTATACTGGTCTAGAAATTTATACAAAAATAACCAGACACCCTTTTTAATTATAAAATGGCGGGTTACAGTAAAAGTACGAAAAATAGAATCTCAGTTTCTTCTGACAAGATATGCTTCCTTTAATCCTCCTAACTACCATAATATCTCATCTATCCCTACTTCCAAAGGTACCTGGTAGGGTAGTACATAAGGAGTTCCTTGGAAACCATAAACTCTAATAACTATTGAAACAGGGTATGGTATGACATTAGCCCAATTACGTGACACCTTCAGATCTGATGGGTTATCCATTGCTCTAGCAAAACTCATTAGTGCCTTAGGGATTCTAGGATTGTCTCTTAATAAAAGGCTTCTTAATTTGGATGCAAAATATTAGTTAAACCTAACAAAACTTGCCTTTTCTACATCTCCAGCCATATCTGCACTCCACAACTAGACTGACAGAGCTTCTCCCTCATGTTTTCTATTCAAAGCCATCTCCTTCCCAAAATATGTTGCACCCTTAAACAATAACATATGAATTGACAATGAGTATTGACCAAAAGTCTTTTCTACCTTGCTCTTGGCAATTCCAACCAGTCCTATGTGGATTTCTTCTACTATATAAGAGGCATAATCAAAAATAATATCCACACCAAAAGAAGAAATTTGAGCCATCATACAGATGAAGCTGATTGGCATGAAACTATACTCATCCTCACCAAAAACTCTACATAAATTTATATATATTTGTAAGGCTCTAGAGGTGAAGAATTCCTTCTTAAAAGGCTCTTTTATAGAGGCTGTAACCAATGGCAATTTCCCAATTGAAGCCAAATGCGCCCTCAGTGCACCTTACCTGACTGTGTCCTTCTTTGATAAGTATTCCTTTTCCAATCTAGGCAAGTCAATGGGAATATGGTACTCTGACAAAGGCTACAAGCCAAAGACCTTTCAAATTTCCTCAGTATTTATACTCATCAGGCATTCCCCATCTAATCTTCTTACTATTCTGACTGCAGGGTCATAGTTTTGTGCAATGGCCATGAGTAAGTCAACATGTACAAATAAAGTAGGGACCACTAGCTTTCCTAAATCAAAGTTCCAAATGTTTCCATGGGGAGCAAATAGATTTTTCTCTAAAAACCACTTTTTAAAAAGAAAAAGCCTTGACTTAGTAGTAATGGCATCCATAATCCAATTTCCTCTATCATATAGACCATCAGCTACCTTGAGCCTAGGGTTTACTAGAATTAACTTCTTTATCATGGCAGACTCTTTTCTAGACTCAAGAAATAACTCAAGGAGATCATCATATATGTTTCTATTTGCATAATCTACTTGTCTAAAGAATACTTTCTTTGGAGGTATAATTGATAAATTTGCAAAATACTAGAAAGTTTGATATATAGTGGACTGAGAAACTTACTTCGCTCTTCACTATTCTATAACATGCCATGATTATTGGAAATTGCTTCGCATTTTGATCACCAAGCATAATTTATCAATGGATTTGAGCTCTCTAGAAGTCTAAAGATTTGTTTGCATGGAGAAGAATTAGCAAAATCTCTCTGATATACTTTGTTCCTTGTTCGTACAGGGAGTCTTCAAGCTTCATAAATGAATCATAAGGAAAAAAAGTGTGGCATCACCTTCTATTTTTAAAACACACCATTGACTGCAAAAAATTGATGATCCAGGGATACGATCGTGGACGATTCACTTTCTCGCTCTGTCGCCTTCTCTCTATGTTGCTATGCCTAAATATTGAGCAACTCTTCATAGCAACTTGGTGCCAAGCGTTGATGCACTTTTGATCATATGGTGAGGAGTTTATGATTATCTTACTTAAGTTGTGGTGGGTCCATATGTTCTTTCCTTTGGTCGATAAACATCAAGCAACTTTTCATAGAGACTTGGCACTTGCCATTGATGCACTTTGATCTAATGTTTCCAACTATTCATTTTCCTTCTTTCTGAGTGTGAATCCATGTAATACATGACAAGACATCACCTTGACATGTTGGAAAAGTATTTGTATTAATTAACTTTTTGGTGCTACCTCCTTTTCAGTTCCCACCATGTTTTGATTCAACAGGAAGGTGCTATGTTTTTATCGGCCAAAATGATGAGTTTTTCGGTCATGACATAGCGATTTCCGTGTTATTTGAAAAATTCTAGCACAAAGAAGACACACATTCTCATTACTGCTATTGTATTGATTAATTTTGACATTCCATAAGAATTATGTGGCACATTAATGCTAAAGAATTTTTTATGGCACCAGAAACACATTAGTCTTACCATTTTTCACTTTTATGGGAAGGCACTATGTCATTACTAGTTGAAATAATGATTTTCTTGGTCGTGACATAGTGACCACCATGATCTTTTAGAAAACCATCACCATGCAGAAGAAAATGGCAAGTCCTCATTATGGTTCCTTTCACTGCGTCTGACATCTTTGACAACCTCCCATGCTGGCAAGGCTTATTAATGACATGCTAAATCTTGGCATTGTATTTGCTTCTGGTCTTCTCATGGTCCACTTTTGTGGAAAGTCACTATGTCACTACTAGTGAGACCCTACCATTTTTCAGTTGCGACATAGCGACCTATGGTGATATTGGAAAATCTGACGGTCCTGGTAAAACATGAGAAAGTTTACATTAAATGTTAGCTGGGTCCCAAGGGTAACAAAAAATTTGGTCACCATGTCACAAAAGACAAGGTAACTAGAATCCTTCAACATGACATAGTGACTACCTAGATTTTAGAATGATCTAATGGTGCAAGATTTTTATATGAAGTCCAAAGAAAAGCATAAAAGGTTCTCACAAATTATGACTATTTAAAAAAAATCATGCTTAAAACTATGAGATGACGATCTTATGACATAGAGGGCACAAATTATACATAGAATAGGGCTCTTTCTTAGGGTTTAGAAAATATTGTCATGACCAAACCCTAATTTGTATACTCAAACCAATAACCCATAGCAGGATATCTTTATGAAGACATAGGTCAAAAACATGACAAATAGTGGCTTTGTCTACGAACAAAGAATATGCAAAATTCATATGAGGGCTCAGAATCCATGGGAGAAGCAGACCACAAACTTGACCATCTTTTTGATTTGACAACTCTGAGAGAGCAACAACACTAGAAAAAGAATATAGAAGAACTACACAAAAGACACACAGGATATAGAAATGTACAGAAACCCTAAAACTATTGTTCATGGAGAAATAAGTATTTTAGCAAAAATAGCTCTTCAAGAACTATCCATAAATTGGCAGCTCAAGAATGTTACCTGATAGATCATTTAGTAAATAAGAATCCTCTCCCCAAGAAGCTTCAATTAGATAAGGGCCCAACCATATAGGATCAAATTTTCCATGTTTTCCCTTATCCTCAATCCTAGCATTCCACATGAGGACTAGATCTTCAAATTCAAATTTATTGCTCATTATTCTTCTATCATAGAGTGTTTTAACTTATAGTTGCAACTACTAATTCCTAGTCTCAGTCAATCCTACCAACTCATCCAATCTTTCTTGCATGTCATCACTAATGTCTTCATCATACATTTGGATGTAATTATAGAGTCCCACTAAGTTGTTCTAAGGCATTCTTGCCTGGATCCCATACACAATGTCAAAGGGGGCTACACCTATAGCTTTTTTCATACTATCCCTATCAACCCATATTGCGAACTTCAATTTAAAATCCTAGGCTTTCTTGTTACCATCTAGTGTTCTTTTTATTACTTTCAACGAGCTTTTTCTAGTGGATTTAGCTTGTCCATTTCCTTGTGGATGATATGGAGAAGATGTTGAAGTTGTAATCCCATACTTATCACAAAATTTTATGAGTTCCTCAGATCTAAAACACATTGCATTATCTGTCACAATCCTCTAAGGACAACCAATTCTTGAAATGATGTTATTTAGCAAAAAATTGTTGACGACCTTGCTAGTTGCATTTCTTGTAGGAATTGCCTCCACCCATTTTGTGAAGTAATCAATAGCAACCAATATCCATGAATAACTAGTACTAGACTTAGGAGAGATTTCTCCTATAAAATCCATTCCCCATAGCTAGAATGGTGCTTGAACTTCCACTGGTTTCAAAGGAGTGTTACCTAAAATTTTTAGTTTACCTGCAAATCTTTGACAGGCATTACACTTTCTAACCATTTTCTAAGCATCTCTAAAAAAGGAAGGCCACTAGAATCTAGCTCTCATCACTTTGCGTGCAGTGGTCTTGGCCATGTAATGTCCTCCACTAACTCCAAAATGCATTTCATTCAAAACCTCTATTAACATCTCTTGATCAACACATTTTAGTAATATTTCTTCAAAGTTTTTCCACCATAGGTTGCTCTCAACAATGATATATCTGATGGCTTGTAACTTGGTGCTTCTTTTCTCATTTTTTATTAAATAGGAAGGAGCTTCCATATGTTGTAAATAATGAATAATATTGGTAGACCAATTATAGTAGTTTGTGTCACATAAACTTGATCTTAGATCATCTTCTACTATATTTATTTGATTAGCATCTAAGTTAGACTGAGCCATAAGCTTAGCTAGCCCTTGAATTCTTACCAATTCTGTAATCTAAATTTCACTATTAAATTCTTGGATCCTATTGATCCATTTGCACCTTCTTCCTAATACTTCATGTTGGGAAAATATATCCTTGACAACTGCACTAGGTGCAAATGCAATAACAATAGCACCTACCAAATAACACCTAAAAGCTTTAACAACTTTCACCAAAGCATAATCTTATTTCTCATTTATCTTATATTTTAGTTTAGCAGACTACAGAGATTTGCTAAAGAAAGCAATAGGTTGTTCATATCCTTCCTCATTCTTCTATAATAAAACTACAGCTATAGTATGGAAGGATGCAAAAGAGAATATGTGCATTGGCTTAGTGTAGTTTGGGGTCCTAAGGACTGGAGCATTTTTTTTGGCATCTTCAATATCTTGAAAGGCCTATGAAGGTTCACCATACCAACTAATAGTAGCTCCTTTCTTGAGCATTTTTGAAATAGGTCTGCTAATCTCAGCAAAATTTGTAACAAATCTCCTCAGAAAATTCGCTTGCCCAAAGAAAGATTGTATTTCCTTTACATTTTTTTGGCTTACACACCTTATCAATGGCTACCACTCTTTTAGGATCTATCTTCACTTCATCCTTTGATACTATATGTCCCAGTAACCTACCTTCTATCACACCAAAAGTACATTTTTTGGGGTTTAAGGACACTCCATATTCCAAAGCTTTGATAAAAATATTTTCCAGATGGCTACAATGGTCACTAGCTTTCTTGGAATATGTTGTAAGGTCATCTTGGTATACTACCATAAATTTATCAATTTACTCATGGAATGTTACATCCATAGCTCTCTAAACAGTTGCACTTGCATTAATCAAACCATATGGCATCCTCACATATACATAGGTTCCCCATGGAGTTGTAAAAGTTGTCTTAAATTTTTCACTTTCTTTCACAAGGACCTGATTGTACCTTGAAAATCCATCCATCATGGACATTAATTTAGAACTAGTTACCTATTATATAATGGCTTCCATGTTTGGTAGTCCGTAATTGTCCTTCAGAAATGCAATATTTAATTTTTTGAAGTCTACACATAATCTTATATCTCCATTCTTCTTTTGGACAAGTACCAAGTTTGAAACCCAAGTGGAATGTCTAATTGGCTTGATTATTCCTCCATCCCTTAGCTTCATCAACTCTTCTTGCATTTTGGGGGCTAGGGTGGGATTAATTGGTCTTTACTTCTATTTGAAAGGTTTTACATTATCTTTCAACGATATTACATGTTGGAATAAATCTTCTCTATAGGCTTTGAGGTCATCATATGACCATACAAAGACATGTTTGTACTTCCTCAGCAAATTAATTAGTGGTTTTCTAATTTTAGCTGGCAAGTTTTGGCCAATATAAACTTTCTTGGGAGCCTCAGTAGTACCAAGATTTATTTCTTCTAATTCTTGAGGCTTAGGGTCCCTAGTTCTAGTTTTTACTCTATCTTGATTATCAAAAATATTCTCCAAGACCACTAACCCCTTGGGTACCTTGTTGGTTTTCAACTGCATAATCTCTTGGCCGAAAATTGTTTCCTTAGCATTAATGGTTTCAATTAAATCATTAAAATTTATTTCTTGACCATGGTATTTGTCCTCACTTAACATGAAATTTAAAATATCTTTGTCATCTTCAAAGACTTTCCAATGTTCAATATTGTCAAGTATTGAAGGCCTATTTTGAACCTCCATCTATGAAATTCTTGAAAATGACATTTCTATAGGCTTGATTGCTACATTTGCTAGTAGGTCTACCATTTTATTCTGACTTCTATCCCTCCATGAAATACCAAATGCATCAAAAAACTCTATCTAGTCCCATACTGCATTTCTATATTATTTCAACCTTTAGTTTTTGAAGCATAAGTTTCCTTAATTTGTGAAATAACCAATTTAGAATCACCTATGACAAGCAACTTCTTGATTCCATGGTAGGTGGCAACTTTCAATCCTAACAAAAGGGCTTCATACTCTATTATATTGTTGATACAAGAATTTTTTTGAGTGAATGAATATCTAAAGGTATTCTTTTCAGGAGAAATAAAAACTACTCCTGCCCCTAAACCTTCTTTAGAACTAGCCCCATCAAAGTACATGGTTCATAGAATTGGTTAATCCATACAACATTCTACTTCATGTTCAATTATAGCAGGCAATTTCTCAACTTCTTAAATAATTAGTTTTTCCCTAAAAGCATTCACACTGGTGTCCAAGAAGCAAGTTGAATCATTAGCAATTCCTTCTCCTATAATTTTGTTGACCCTTGGCTCCTATCTACTCTGACAGCCTTTTCACCTCTATGGAAAGTTGCATAAGACAAGTCATGTTGTAAATTGCCTCTCATAGCAGCACTCCATTCTCTAGAGAGTAGCATTCCATAATGTGGAGGAATGTCAACCACAAGGACTGACATGGTCAATTCCACCTCAAGGTACACTGCTAGCTTGAATGGTAATGCATTTTTTTTTTTTTTATTAGACTGCAGGAATTGGGTGCAGCACGCCCCCCCCTATAAACTACAATGCGTCAGGTAAACTTTTTAATGTGACCGGTAGCGTTGGCGCGACATGCCCACCGGTACCACTAGGACAAGGGAGACTAGAACCCATGACCAACCCCCTACAATAGGGAAGATTTAGCCAACCGAGCTAGGGCCCCTGCCCCAAAAGAATGGTAATGCATTAATAGTACCTATGACTAGGAATTCTCTAGCATCCATACCCCTACATCTACCTTGCTTAGTATCTACCTTCAGACCTAAAGCTTCCATAACTTTAAAGGGCATGATGGTATTAGAAACACCTGAATCTATCATGCAATTTTTTAAGGTTTTTCCTTTTATGATCAGATTGATAAAAAAAGGTCAATATCTTCTATGTAGGCTACTGATGAATCATCCAAAAACATCTGAGGGATTTGGGTTATAATACCACTATCTTTAGTTATCACTTGGGTTTGTCGAATGATATTTTGGTCAGCAATATTACTATTATTTCCTATCCCACCTAACCATGACCAGGCATTACTCTTGTGCTCATAAATTATAAATAATTTAGACAAAGGTACTTTGATAGTAATGTGTGACAACATAGATATCATATCAATAGGCTCAGATACAGTGGGCTTTACAAGCATACCTAGAGTGGAAGCCTTTTGAACAATAGGCACTATGATCTACTTAGCTAAATCAGATCCTGAATTCTTTTCTTGCACTACTGTTCTAAGGGTATCACTTGTTTGAAATTTCACTTTCTTTTAACGCTCCCACTTCTTGGCTTTGCTATCATTGGCCTTTGTTGTCTCTACATGATTTTTCTTGTTTTCATCCTTCATCTTGTGTGTAATATCCTTAATGAATATACTAGAATGTTTACCAACATCATTTCCAATTGTCCTACACTTCAAATTATGGTTATTGTGCACTTGAGAAATCATTTCTATAGTAATTTTGTCAATCTCCTCCTTGGAAGGCATTCTCAAATTTATATTATAAATATTTGAGGATACATTACATACCTTGTCTTTATCATAATTTTCATCATTAGAGAATACTTGTTGATGATGTAGTTGGTAAGCAACTCTTTGACTAGTAACATCATCCTCATGTTCCTCTAAATCATAATCTACACAATCATCAAACATGCTTACCATATTACAGCTTACATCATCATGACTCTTTTCTTATTCTTCCTCCTCATTTTGTGCATTATGAGCTGAAGAAAATAACTGAGCAACCACATAATAATCTGAAGAATGAGGTGATTGACATATGACACACCATAGCACATCATCATTCTTATTAACATAATTTCTTAGTAGTGGATCTAGTGTACCTTTATCCTTCACATTTTGGGTCTAGTTAAGAATTGGTTTACCATCCTTCCATTGAGTGGTATAGGGGTAATTCTGCATTCTTGGCTATCTATTGAAATGATTACTATTTGTTGAGGCCTTTTCACCAATATTAGGTTTATGTGAATTGAAAACTGGTGGATTCATCTTCTTCAACAAGTCCAATACTTGGCCTGTTGTGGGTTCTTCAGGCTTCTTACCTACAGGAGCTTTATCATGTTCTTTCTTATTGTTCTTGGGATTGAACAACTTTGATCATCTCTCCTTCCCAGCTTACCAAATGTTTTTTTGTTATTTTCAATGTTTTCTACAATTCTAAAAGCATCCCTTAAATTTTTAGGCTCTTTATCCCTCAACTGATAAGCCATCTTGCTATCAAAAGCATTGAAGTATGTTGTAAGGTAGACATCTTCATTCAATTTCATAAACAACTTGTACATTCCCTTCTGGAATCTTACATTGAAATCAAATGTAGATTCATTAGGATTCTTCTTGATATTGTTGAAATCATTCAACATGAAACCAACATTAGTATTATCACCATATCGCTCTTTGAACATGTTACTCAAATTTTGCACATGTGTAAAATTTAAGTATGAAGACAAGGAAAATACATGAATGCCATTCATTTCACAAAAGAATGTCCTTGTAATATTCATTTCTTGAATATAAAACTGATATGTACAATCCTCAGTTTTACAAAGTATGGAATGACTATAAAAATGTTGGAAATGAAAATCTCACACAAGCTGTGAGTTTAACTACTATCTTTCATACATATTGAGAACAAGAAAAATACAACATAGGAAGATAAAGTTAGAGGTAACCAGTCATTGCCTTTTCAGCGTTTGACTAGTTATATAATCTTCGATGATGCTTTTAGTCCAGCCCTCGATCCAATAGATTCCAATCTCTATTCTCCTGCATGAGAAAATAAAATGGAGTGAGATCTTGAAAAGATCTAAGCAATGACTGATTACAACTATATACCCGCATATGTAATATTCTTCTTATTCTGAATACATATAAAAAATAGCACTCTAAGTGCTTAGATGCAAATCATAGAAAGGTAGTTTGTGAGTATCATGAGCTCATGCTCAAACTTCATAAATGCCATTTCAAATATTTTGTTGAGAGAGAAAAGAGTGTTGTACTATATGAAGCAATAAGAAGTATGAAGGAGATAAAAATTAAAAAGTCATGTGCAAGTCAATTTCATAAAAAAAAAAAAAGCAAGCATACATTATGTTAAATGACATTGAAAGAAGATACTATACTGCTACAGGTGAATATCCAGATGAAGAGATCATAGAAAACATTATACAAATAGGAGATAGTAATTTTATTTTATTTTAAAAGTCCATCCAAGAGCAAGAGACAGACCATGCAAAGCAGCTAATGAAAAAAAGAGAAAGCTGAATCAACATCATTGAAACTAGAAAAGCTCCAAAATAAATGCATAAACTATACTATAGGTAATGCAGAAGTAAGAAATGATAATGTGTTGTTATATAACAACATGAGAGAGGGGTTTCTTACACATTCGGTCTTGACAATGGTTTTTGAGTATCTCAAAAGTTTGATTTGGATCTCATATGTCATGCACATTAGGTGGTGGAAGATAGTTATGAGTTCTTGCTAGTAAACAACCTATTACATGACGTGTTTGACAATGTTGCTATAATGCTAATTGTTGATGAAAACTTAAAGTGCACTTTCAATGTTTTTAAGCCAGCAAAGAAAAATCAAAATGGTGCTTATGCTAATGCTAATACTAGATCTGCAACTCCACTTCATGACATAAGGTTTTGTTATCATTTCAAGATGCAGAGCAAGTGAATCATCTAGAAATAGAGTTACATACACTTAGGTGAGCCAATGCCAAGCTGAGAAAAATATCAAGAGAGCTAAACTTGAAGGTCTAGCAAGTAGAGCATCTAAAACAAGAGCTACTTTCAGTTCCAGCTAAGAGCATGTATAACTACCAACATGCATGGAATGCAACTAGGATCTGGATTTGATTATGCAAGTGATCTTCTTTCAGAGGATGATTTCAAGGATGTATTACAGGGTGATATCATGATCTTTAATAGACTTGCTATTGAGCTAGATGTGCCTTCTACAAATGAAATTCCTAGTTCACAATAGAGCTTAGAAGATGAAGAAGAAGATGGTTCTGTGTCACCAATAGTTTCTAGAATTGTAAAAGGAGTTGAAAAGGTATTGTAAAGACTTAAAATCATTGAGTAAGACCTCAAAGATATCAAGCAAAAAATTCAAGGATTGAGATGCTATGAGCACAGCCTTCTAATGGAGCTTCATAGAAAGATGAACAATTTGGTTAATTTTTCAGTTCAGCTTGAAGAGAGAAAAGTGTCGTACATGTTCTATTTTGTGAGAGATGATGGGAATGTCACCAAAAGGTTGGTCACAGACATTGTTTCAGGCATGACTGCACTTCAACTGTATATGTTGTGTGAATACAGACGTGAAATGCATGTAGTGGATGGCCAACCTGGGGTCAACCTAATGAAAGTTGATAATAGAATTGTACAAAGCCTTGTCCCATATGTGAATGGGTTAATGAAAATGCTCACCTTTTCCCTCAAGTTAGGTGCTAATGTTTTGGCAGGGATGGGGGAAATGATTCCCAACCTAACCAAACTCCTCATTTATATTTGGAAGAGGAATGGGCATAGCTCATCAAATTGAACAAACCAGGAGTAGAGGCATCAATGATAGATCTAAAGATATCAATTATAGGCCTTTAGATCTCGATCAATTCAGAACAACCCAACAGTGGCTAGTTGATTTTTTTAATAAAAAAAGCCCTTACGCAGACAATGATAATGGTGCTGGCAACAACAAACTTTCCATGAGATAAAGATGAGGTTGTTGAAGAAGGATATAGCTAAAGGAAAAAATTAGCTCGCATAAATACAGAGCAAAACCCATATGCAAAATGTAAACTAGAAATGCAAATCATTCATGGCATAGCAAAAAACCAGTAAAAACCCATATGAAAGCATTGTGAAATGTATATGTTATACATTCAAAAAATCCTTTGCAAAATAGCAAATAATCATTCATGGCACAACAAGGACTAGTAAAACTCATGTATAAAAAACCAGAAGATAGCATACCTTGCAAATCATTCATGATGGCTTACCCTACAAACCCTCTTTCTTCCTCTTCACCAACAATGTGCCAAATGCAAAAATGAAGACTGTTTTAGGGTTGAACAATATGTTGCCCTATTTCATTTTTCATTCATTTTTGAAGTTTGCAGATTATGCTTGGGATTTTTATCCCTTTTTGAAAAATATTGATGTTTATTATGTGAGAAGCGGGGGGGAGGGGGATTTTATGCAATGCCTTAGGTTTTAGTTAGGGGTATTGTTTAATTATTTTCTTTTTGCATAATTTTCATTGTAAAAGAAATATTTAAATGATAAAGTTATAAATCATTTAATATTTCTTCTATTATTAATGCAAAAGAGGTAAATGAGTTAACTCCATATTTATGCTCTTTAAGGGAAGATTCGGTTTGAAAACATTAGGAGCTTTTCTTGGAGGGAATATAGGACTGATGGGTCAGATTTGTCTTTACTGAGTTAGTTTGGGGGTCTTGATGACCAGTTAGAGACTTTTTTGGGCAGATAAAGATGAGTCATAGGTTTCATTATGGGTTAGTAAAGTATAAGGAGTTATGAGACTTCATTTTGGAAGTTTCTAAGCCTTTATTTTCATGCTACCTTTCTAGATTCGACCCAAGTGTTGGGTTTGTACTTAATAAGTTTTGCAACTCATTTTAGAGAGTTTTGATTATGTAGAAAAGTTTATGTGATTACTATTTTGAGTCCTTAACCTTTTTTGCAGAGTTTGTAATTCATCTTGGGAAATTCAATACAGGTGACAACATTTGTGTTCATGTTATTTTGGTGTCAATTTGAACCTCCTTTCTTCCTACAATTTTTTGTGTATGTCAGAATGATTTGATAGAATAATCTATGAATTGTCATTATTCCTTGCTATTATGTCTCATTCTAGCACCTGGTTATAGGAAAGTAAGTCTATTTGCAGGTTGTAATTTGTGTTCTTAAAGGTGAAATTGGTTCATTTTTTGAACCTTATTACAAATTATTTATACAAATCTTTATAGAAAGAAGTGTTTTGCATGTACTCCAAGTAGCTATTTGATCCTTCTTTGTTAAGTATATTTGAGTTTTCATCATCATTTTGGTGTATCACCATCTCCTAGTTTAGGCTGTAAGTTTAGGTTCATTTTCAATAATTTCTTCCCTTTTCCCTAAGTTTAAGTTAGGATCTTGGAAATATCATTGAATATCCAATAGGAGCTAGCCTAGAATCTAGAGGTCTCATTTCATTTGCATGTCCCATGAAGTGAAGTGATTCCCATGTTAAGTCAGAATTACTAAGCTTTCAAAATTTAGTATTGGGTGCAAATTCTGATACTTAATAGAACAATTTCTCCATATCACTCCAAGAACTAATAAAGTAATCTAGTAATCTTCTAAACCAATCCCTAGCATCCTTAATCAATGAGTGTACAAAAAATTTCATCACCACATCTTCATGCTCAACTTCAAAGTCATTTAACATATCTATAAAGACTCTCAAGTGTTCCTCACCAGTGACAACATTGTTTCCAGAGAACTTGACAACTTTATCCCTTGGATCAAAAGATATGGGATGAGGGAAACTAGGAATCCCTACAAATGATATTTGTCTAAATCTTTCCATATATATATAGGTTTATTTTGAAAACCAACAACATTGGATGTGCTTGCTATATTTGCCTGATTATGAGCAATATTTTGATATTATTGTATTAGGATAGCAGGGATTTGAATGCTAGTAGTGGATGATGACACTAGGGTAGATTGAGACATAGCCTGATTAGATATTACTGGTCCACAAGTAGGGACAAAAGTTTCACTTTGAGTAGACAAGTTGGGCCAGGAGGCTAAAGTAGAGTTAGATTTGATAAACTTAATCTTTCTCCTAGTTTTTGCTTCTTGAGCTTCATTCTCAACCATTTCAAGCTCTTTTTCCAAATCCTCTTTCTCTTTCCTAGTGTTTTCTAGATCAAGATCTAGTTTAGACATGGGAGGGTTTATAGATTTGCTTGGTAAAGCTTGGGGTTCATTTATTTGGATTCCTATAGCTTTGTCCTTTCCTTTATCTGTGTGTTTCGTAGTAGGTTCTATAGGGTCTACTTGGGCAGGCTTGTAGGTTTGGACTTGAGAAATAAAAGGTTCTTGTCTTTGGCTCATGATATTTTCTTGTTCTAGAACCTTAGATCTCAAACTATCTATATCCCCAAACACATCTGCATGAAGAACTGAGGTCCTTTCTTCTAACTTCTTATTCTGTTCCTTTAAAGTAGCCATCCTTCTGAGTAGGTTATCTCTTTCAATAATGGCATTCAAGGTGGCTTTCTCTCTTTCTTTTTCTAAATGAGAATGTTTTGCCTCCTCTTTTGCAACCCATTTCTTCAGGACTT
Organism: Cupressus sempervirens; assembly: GCA_028749045.1. Classification (NCBI taxonomy): domain Eukaryota; kingdom Viridiplantae; phylum Streptophyta; class Pinopsida; order Cupressales; family Cupressaceae; genus Cupressus; species Cupressus sempervirens. The sequence continues at coordinate 25,382,751 of CM053793.1, read as the reverse complement.
CTATCTTTGAACACACTTCTTTAGGGTCTACAAAAGTTGCTTCTGAATTGGCAAGATCATTAAGATCTATAAGATTAGTCTCCACATATGGAACTATTCTATGATCTTTCATAACATTATCATATCTTGGCCTATGGTTCATATTTGATCTGTATAATGTATCTCCTACGGAGGAAACATTCTTGTCATGATAAACTTTATCTTCTTGCCATGGAGTACTAAATATTCCCCCCCAAAGCCTTGTAGTCTCTGACTTAGAACTTAATGAAGAGGACTCCCATCCTACCATTGGTTGGTATTACAGGTGTACTGATGTATTACCCCTTGGTTTCTAGGTGGGATTTGGATATGCTTTCTTTTTTCTTTGATTCTTCTCACCGCCCTGGGGTAGATTAGTGTATAATGGCATATCAGGATTGGCCCTTACATAGGCTCGTGTAGTCTTCCTTTTGTCAGCTATTTATGCGATTACTTATCAAATAAGCACTAGCTTTAAAACCTTGATTGAGTCACCACCCTATTCTAGGGAAAATATGATAATAAAATAGCTTTTGACTTCAAGGGAAAGACACAAGAGAATACAAAACAACTTTGCAATGCAGAAGGACCAAACACAAAAATATATGACTACAACTCTTTCTTGATAGATAAGACACTTCATAAGGGTTGTATACATCAGTGTAAGTATATGGCACTTATGGTCTTTTCTCTTTTCTTTAAATTCTCAAGGTTTTTCATTAAAAAGGTCCACTACAACCACAAGCACTACCAAAAATTTGACACACATGTATACACCAAGACCAAAGAAACTGCAGTACTTTTTTATACACAAACGTGTCTTGAGGAACTCCCTAGCAGAGTCATCATTTTGTTGGTGTTTTTCAACTATTAAGTACAAAATACTTAATACTAGGATAATAAAAGACCACAACAATCTAAGGATCAGCTACTTCCCATAAACAATTATATGTGTTTCATATCTGGACCCAACTTCAACAAAATCAAGATACATTTTCTACTCTTTAGGCTCTGTAGAACCAAGGTGGGTATACCTTAGGGATGGAATATTTATCAACTTAACACTGCATACATATTTTACTCATTTCACAACAACACACATCCCTTGAAGCAGATTTGGTCACTATTCTTCTTAGGTTTGCAAATAATTCTACAATAGTAGCCAACTAAAACTCAAAATTTAAATGAAAACAAGTGTTGACTAGCATTGACATTCTTTAAATAATAAAATAAAATTGGTTTAGAATTTAAACTTGATGCTTATTTATGATCTTTCCATCAATAGATTGAATTAATCAGATCAGTGCCTCATCTATTGGGATTTAGAGTCCATTCAATTCTTAGATCTGATCAACTACATTACAATCAATACTATCAGCAATTCTTACTGAAAATCATTCTTACAGATATCCCTTCTACTACCATGGCAATCTAGTCAATTTCACTAAAACATTTACTTAATCCTTTGAATTAAAAGCAATAGTAAATTGGCATACAACTTGGTCTAATTACATTCAATTGAACAAGCCTTGCTCATACAATTTCAAGACAACCAAATAATAAAATAGAGACAAGATTCAACTAGAATAGATGTGGGGATAGTTCATCTTTTTATTAATTTTGTTTGAAAATTCTATACAATTGAACAAGACTCAGAATGACTAAGACAAAAGATCTAAATCCTGCCAAATTGATGTATTATCATAAACTTGAAGAGAAAACATGTCACAAAATGTACATCAAGAAAATTGGACCGAACAATCTTAGTAAAGACTAAAAGAAACAATAATTCAGACCCCTTTTCTAGCCCTTGAATCTCACTTACAAAGGGTGAGATACAACAAGCTTCAGGCATAGACAACTGACAACTGTCTTTTTAGACAAAAGATATTTACATTTTTGCTATCATAAAAAACAAAATTTTGTGTAATAGAAAAGCCTTTCATCATAATATTCTTTTGGTGGGCCTATCTTTTGTTACATCTTCAAATGCTATGGATTTGATGATTGGCTCTTGTGCTATTCTAATTCCTCAAAATATGTAGCTATCAAACTTGCCAATGATGAGTCAGGCTCTAATCTTTACAAGTTTACATCAGCCCAGGCATCCCCATTTGCATCATCATGTATTGTCAAGGTGACAATTATATCTCAGTTTGTTTCTGCCATATCATCAATTTGGACCATGGTGCTTTCCACTTGGGATGGTTTCTCATCTTTGTCTTCTTCTGGATGTACTGGCATGTCATCTGTTTGGCTTTTTTCCTAGTTTACATCATCAGTTTCTATCTTTATTTGTTTTAAATGGACAAGAACATCCATCCATTTGTAGAAAACTGTATCATCAGGCTAATCAAAGCTCAAGATTTCTCTTTGCTTTTTAAACACCCAATCCCCTATTTTATTTATTTCAACAAATTCCTTTCTAAGGGAATTGTAAAACAAATGTAATTTAACAAATTCTTCATTTGTCTTCAACCATAGCACATATCCTTCTTCATTTATGATTTCAAATATTCTCTTAGCCAATAAATCATTCAATTCTTTTCCCCACTCCTTTCTTTCTTTTATTATATCCATCTATTTGAGTGCCTGAGAAAAAAGATCAAATCTCTCACCTAAATACCTAGAGAGAAAAATTGGTACTTTTCTTTATAATGCCTCCTTCTTATTTTTAAAATCAGATAAGTCATTAGTTAAATCAAAAATTCTCTCTATCTGTTCATGAGAAGAGTCAATAACTGAAGTGCATAAAAGGGTGATATCCTTATCCCTTTCCTCCCATTTTCTTATTATAGGTTTTAAAACCTCCTTAGCTTCTTTAATTTCTCTCCACATGTCAAAAATGTTTACTAATTGATCATAAAATGCAGCCTAGTCAATCTTATCTACCAGATATAAGATTTCCTTTCTATGTTTCTCATTATATAGATATGTCAATTCATCTTGTAAAGCTTTTAGCTTACTCTTTTCTTCCTCCAACTCATCAGCCATATAAAACTTTGGTCTTTGTGGAGTGTCAGGGATCTCGATAAATGGAGTGGATCTAGAAAATTCCACTGATGGCTGAGGATAGGTGATATGTGGCCTAGCAGAATGTCCCACCACTTTATTTTCAAGTTTAATTCTTCATTGAACTTCTTTATTATACACAACCAAAAGTGTCTCATATCTTTCTTGTAGTTCTATCTTTTCCTTTTGATCTCTTTCTACAGTAGCTAAAGTTAGGTGAGATACATTAACACCCAAATGTGCGGCTTTTAAATTGGTTGTATCTTCCACTCTCTTCACAATTATGTTGCCCATTAATCTAGTATCATTTGACTATGAGGAACCATTCATGGATCCTTTTCTTGTTGACCAAATGACTAATGTAGCCTAGTCCTCACTGAATGTGGCACCTTTTATTTCCTTCTTATTCTGATCATCTATACTTAGTTTATTAGAAATAGAGTTAAAAATTAGAGCATTGGATAGCAATAAAACACCAAATGCCTTCACCATTGTTCTCTCTTCTTCAGGGGTCATGCTCTAGAACTCTTGCATCATTTCTTCTTTGATTTGATTCTATATAGGTGCCTCCTCCATTTCTTGATGCTCTCTTCTTAGCTTATTGCTTCTCTCCTCATACTTTCCCATATTTACTCTCCATGCAAATTGGTAGAAGGCTCTTGTTCTAACAAAACTGTAATTAGATAAAAATTCATGACTAGCATGTTCGACCACAGGATCTAGTTCCTTTCCTCTATAATCTGCCACTGTTAACTCTAAGCTCGACATTTGAGGTTCCTATAGATTTCCTTATTCTAACTCAGCTTGTGTGATGAATATTCTCCCTTGGGATCCCAGTTGCTCCATCTGCTCCCTAGTGAGTTGTTCATCTCCAGTCTGTAATGGGGATTCTGTAGGTGAATTTTCTTCAACCCGGGGTACTTGTTCCTTTATTATCTTCTGCCTTTTAGGTGAGGGTTCATCAGGTCTTTCTTCTAGGGCTACACTAGTAGATGCTACTATTTGTTTCCCTTTTTCCACAATGGCCCATTTATTTTGAATTACATCATAGCCAGGTCTTTTTTGGATAATCAATTCTCTTGTCCCAACTGAAGGAGTAAATGGCAACCTTCTCATGACCTCTCTGGCTTTATCTAGAGAAGAATTAATAAAGAATTGTTTCTTCTCACTCATAGCCTCCATGATTTTAGGAAAGGTAATCATGAGCTTATTTATTCTATTTACCTCTATTTTTGCATCCTTTAGAGGCTCATAATCTTTATCAAAATAATGAATGAATTCTAGGATTCTAGAGAAAACTCTCCATTTCTCCTCTTTGGTCTCTTATTTTTGTAAAGAGAACTCAATCCTTATTTTATCTATAGGAAAATAAGGTTGATTCCTTTTTGAACCAACCTTAGCCCTAAGTCTTAAAATTAGATCATAAAATGCCACAGTGTCACAAAGACAGGGACGAGATACTGCCATTTTATGCTAGTCTAGAAATTTATACAAAAACAACCAACCACCCTTTGTAATTATAAAATGGTGGGCTACAACACAAGTAGGAAAATAGAACCTCTATTTCTTTTGACCAGATATGATTCCTCTAATCCTCTTAGCTGCTATAATATCTTAACTATCCCTACTTTCAAAGGTACCTAGTAGGGCAGTACATGAGGAGTTCCCTAGAAACCATAAACTCTAATAACTGTTGAAATAGGGTATGGTATGACCTCAGCCCAATTATGTGACACCTTCAAACCTGATGGGTTATCCATTGGTCTAGCAAAACTCATTAGTGCCTTAGGGATTCTCAGATTGTCCCTTAATAAAAGGCTTCTCAATTTGGATGCAAAATATCGGTCAAATCTAACAAAACTTGCCTTTTCTGCATCTCTAGTCATATTTGCACTCCATAACTGGACTGACAGAGCTTCTCCCTCATGTTCTCTATTCAAAAGCATCTCCTTCCCAAAATATTTTGCACCCTTAAATAATAGCATATGCATCAACAATGAGTATTGACCGAAAGTCTTTTCTACCTTGCTCTTGGCAATTCCAACCAATCCTATGTGGATTTATTCCACTATATAAGAGGAAAAATAATAGATAATGTCCACACCAAAAGAAGAAATTTGAGCCATCATATACATGAAGTTGATTGGCATGAAATTGTGGTCATCCTCACCAAAAACTCTACATAAAGTCATATATTTTTCTAAGGCTTTGAAGGTGAAGAATTCCTTCTTAAAAAGCTCTTTTATAAAGGTTGTAACCAATGGAAATTTCCCAATTGAAGCCAAATGTGCCCTCAATGCACCTTGCCTAACTGTATCCTTCTTTGATAAGGATTCCTTTTCCAATCTAGGCAAGTCAATGGGTATATGGTACTCTGAAAAAGGCTCCAAACCAAAGACCTTTTGAATTTCCTTAGCATTTATACTCATCAGGAATTCCCCATCTAATCTTCTTACTATTCTGATTGCAAGGTCATAGTTTTGGGCAATGGCCATGAGTAAGTCAACATCTACCAATATAGTAGGGACCACTAGCTTTCCTAAATCAAAGTTCCAAACATTTCCATGGGGAGAAAATAAATTTATCTTTGAAAACCACTTTTTAAAAAGAAAAAGCCCTGACTTAGTAGTAATGGCATCCCTAATCCAATTTCCTCTATCATATAGACCATTGGCTAGCTTGAGCCGAGGTTTTACTGGAATTAACTTTTTTATCATGGTAGACTCATTTGTAGACTCAGGCAATAGCTCAAGGATGTCATCATGTATGTTTCTATTTGCATAATCTACTTGTCCTAAGAATACTTTCTTTAAACGCAAAATGGATAAAATTGAAAAATACTAGAAAGCTTGATATATAGTGGACTGAGAAACTTGCTTGGCTCTTCACTATTCTGTAACTATAATTCTATAACACGCCATAATTACTGGAAATTCCTTCACGTTTTGATCACCAAGCACAAGGAGAAGAATTAGTAAAATCTCTGCAATATACTATGTTCCTGGTTAGCACGAGGAGTCTTTAAGCTTCATAAATGAATCGTAAGGATAAAATAGGGTGGCATCACCTTCTATTTTTAAAACATACTGTTGATTGCAAAAAAATTGACAATCCAAGGATACGATCATGGATGATTCATTTTCTCAATTGGCAAGTCGACACTCAATTGAATAGAAATTCTCCATGTAAGCCTTTCCTTTTTCCATTAGCAACTTGACCTAGACCCACTGGCACTTGCGGATACATGTCGCCTTCTCACTATGTTGCTATGCCTAAAAATTGAGAAACTCTTCATAGTGACTTGGCGCCAACCATTGATGCACTTCCGATCATATAATGAGGAGCTTATGATTATCTTACTTAAGTTGTGGTGGGTCCATATGCTCTTTCCTTTGGTCACCATGTCACATGGGATAAACATCAAGCAACTTTTTATAGTGATTTGGTGCTTGTCATTGATGCACTTTGATCTGACGGCTCCAACTATTCATCTACCTTCTTTCTAAGTGTGAATCCATGTAATACATGACAAGACATCACCTTGACATGCTGGCAAAGTATTTGTATTACTTAACTTTCTGGCACTGCCTCCTTTTCAGTTCCCACTGTGTTTTGATTTAATGAGAAGGCGTTATGTCATTACTAGCCAAAATGATGATTTTTTTGATTGTGACATAGCAACCTCTATTTTATTTGAAAATTTATGCCACAAAGAAGATGCGCGTTCTCATTACTATTATTGTATTGATTACTTCTGACATTCCATAAGAATTAAGTGGTGCATTAATGATAAAGAATTTTTTATGGCACTTGACACATGTTAATCTTACCATTTTTTATTTTTACGAGAAGGCACTATGTTATTACCGATTGAAATAATGAGTTTCCCAGTTGCGACAGTGGCCACCGTGATCTTTCAGAAAACTATCACCGTGAAGAAGAAAATGGCAAGTTCTCATTCCAGTTCCTTTTATTGCATCTGACATCTCTAACAACCTCCCATGTTGGCAAGGTTTATTAATGACATGTTGAATCCCAGCACTGTATTTGCTTCTGGTCCTGTTGTGGTTCACTTTTTGTGAGAAGGCGCTATGTCACTACCGATGAGACCCTACCATTTTTTGGTCACGACATAGCGACCTCCATTGATTTTGGAAAATCCAATAGTCCTGGTAAAACATGAGGAAGTTTACATTAAATGTTAGTTGGGTCCCAGGGGTAACAACAAATTTGGTCACTATGTCACAAAAGACAAGGTAACCAAAATCCTTCAACGCGACATAGCGACTACCACATATCTTAGAAAGATTTGAGAGTGCAGGATTTTTATATGAAGTCCAAAGAAAAGCATAAAAAGTTCCCACAAATTATGACTATTTTTTAAAAAAATCGCACTTAAAACTATGAGATGATGATCTTATGACATAGAGGGCACAAATTATACTTAGTATAGGGCACTTTCTTAGGGTTTAGACAATATTTTCATAACCATACCCTAATTTTCATACTCAAATGAGTAACCCATAATAGGATATCTTTATGAAGACATAGAGAAAAAACTTGACCAATAGTCCCAACTCCCATTTGTGATATTAGAGGAAATTTTAATATTTTTAGGAGTACATTAGTGGATGATAATCATGTGTCTATTTAAATTTGAATATATATTGATTATTCCATTATGTGTATTTAATAAATTTGAGATGCAACTATAGAACTATATCAATTGAACATCAAATTTGATTTTTAACAACATAGGTAAATTGATCCATAATCTAATTTGAATTTATTCAGGAAAATACTTATTTATAATATAATCAATCATATTGTATTCAAAATTTAAATCTAGGGTTACAAGAGGTTGAATTGTGAAACAACTAGTTTTCTGCATTTATGTTGTTCCAAGCAATTACAACTTATTTGAAATGAAATATATTTTACATCTTCTCATCCTACCATCAAATTTATAAATAAGGATCATAATTCTTATAACAATAACATCTGCATCATGGAATACAATTCAAAAGGTCTCGATAGAGGTACAAGTTCCCTTTTTATAACAAGATTGCAAGATACAATAAGAGGTCATCACAAGGAGAAGTCTCTAACAAATAACTCAAGGAACACTACTAAGGCTCCAAAATTGGGTTGCTCCATCATGAGAACCTATCCAATCAATTTGTGAAAACACTTAGAACAACCATGGAGAGCTCACCTCCCATCGTAGGCCTCAAAAGGCCACCCACTAAGCTAGGAGAAACTATAACTGACCACATGTGTAGTGCCTTCCCTTAGTTCACATTTCTATTATCATTGTTAAACTCTTTTAGGCCAGTTTTATGCTTATGATTAGTAGCATTACTTTGAGTTTATCAGTTATTTTTTTAGATTCAGTTGATTTTTATGATGAGATTATTTGGTACTCTATATTTCATAAGTGTATGATGATTATTCAGTATTTTCAGTTATTGATGATGATAAGTTAGATGGATTATAATATGTGTTTCTTATGGATACTTAACCCATACTGCATGTGTATGGTGTGCATGTTTTTTTTCTTTATGTATGGCGTCTCTAATGTGGTTAAGGAAGGGAGTCGTAGTCACCTGCTAGTCGGGATCTACACAATGCACCACTTCCTGCCATTGCATATTTAGCTTAGAATATCATGTCTGTACATGCGTGGATTTTATGCAGGTTGCAGGTACCAAGTATCAACTTCCCTGAATTTCTAGGATGAGCATACCCTATTGCATTATCTCAATGGTAAGAGAGGGGAGATAAATTCTTAAGTCCAAATCCTAAACACTTAAGCCGTTTGTCCTAATTGATAATTACGACAAGTATCTAAGTCGAGTACCCTCCAAATGCGTCGGATGACGTTAATTTGTGATTGTAACCCTCTAGTTTGATTTCGTATGTGTTTTTCTATGTTGGGTTTTCTTATGTTGTTTTATGAGTCTTTGGTAATTTTCTATTAATTAAGTTTAATTAAAAGATTAAATTAATGATTTAATTTAATGGAAAATTAATATGATATCTTTGATATTTAATTAATTGAGAAATTAATTAAATAGAAAGATATTAAATTATTAAAAAGATTCAAGTTCACATGATGTGTGCATAAGTTGAATATAGAAGAAATTGATTAAAAGATAAAATATAAGTGAAATTAATAAAGATATTTTAATTGCATGATGCGCGCATGAGTTTAAAACTTAATTAAAAATAGAAGTCAAGTGAAAATTAAATAAAGTAATTTAATAATTCATTTAATGTGCATGAAAAGATAAAAGAAAGATTAATAAAAAGCTAATATGGAGTTAAGGGTTGTGAGCAAGGAGTTCTCCCAGGTGAAAGCACAATTAGTGCCCCGATTTAAGGAGAGAACTCTTTATCACCATTAGAGGGTTCATTTTTGATGGACACGAATTTGGAGATGAATTTTGGAACATGAATTTTGGGAACAAAATTTTGGACACAAGTTTTAGACATGAATTTTGGAGACGCGAATCTTGGAGTGATGAGTTTGGATGTGAGCTTTGACGAAATTTTTGGAGAAAACTTGGAAGTGAATTCTCCTACAATTTTTGGGTGGTTGCATATTAGCATCAGGATCAGGTAGGGTCTTGTATTTTGACCTCTAAACGATTTATGAAATTTATTATGTTCTGTCTACTTCGTGCTTGTAAGGAAATTGTTTTCTCAGACGTTGTTGCATGAATCTTGCCACCCTTCATTGTAGATCTGTTGCTATTCGATCTCATTTGTAAATCTAGATTGAAAAACTATTTAGGAAAAGAAACCTCATCTTGTAGATTGAAGAAAATAGGATTCAATTTGGGGAGGGTTCGTATTTAAAGATGAAATTCTAAATTAAAATGTGGATGGTTAATAGTATTTTCTCTATCAAAATAGAGATGAAAACAATTTTTTTTTTTTTTAATATATATATATATATAATAAAATTAAAATTGTTTAATAAGTTTTACATATTTATAAAATTTATAAAATAAATAAATTTTATTTTTAAATGGAAAATATTTTTGATGAATAGTCCTTTTCAATAAAAGATTACAATTCACAAAAAAGGGGCCGGGGGATACAGGATTACAAGTCGCAGGGGATGTTAAATGGAAAATATTTAAACAAAATTGTAATAATAACAAAGTTGTTATTTAAAAGCAAACATATTAAAAAAATTCGCGTGACTACAGTTGGTGACAGTGATATTAATATCGCTTGCAGTTAAATTAAAAGAAAAAAAAAACTTAAGCCGTGCGCTACCTCATTAAAACTCGAGTAGCAATTTAATCGCTTTTAATATGATTTTTAAAAAAAACTATGTTATGTGCCCTTTTTTATATTTAAAAAATTCGAATTTGGGTTATGCGAGGGCAGCGATATAATAGCATTCATTCGTTTATATTTTAAAACTTATATACATGCATTTTCAATATTAGATGGATTTTATTATGTGATATGTATTAGTTAGTTTATTTTAAGTTTAATTTTATAAAGTTTTTATAATACTTTAGATAAAGTAAAATATATTAAAGTCATTATAAACTTGTATTAGTTTTTTTAAATTAAAGTAAGATACTTTCTACCTATGTGTATACTTTTTGTTATCTTGAGTTTTGTGAGCATTCATTCTTGTCCTACTTGACATTTAGAATCTACAACGTATCATCCTTGTCTATTTTTTGCAAGATTGTACTCGGGGGTTATCTTGGCATGTGTGCTTTAATACATGTATAATCTTGCTATATTAAACTTAGGGAATCTAACTACACTAGTCATATTGACCTATATGTATTTCATGCATAGGTTGGGTTCCCACATTCCAATTTGATATAGGTCATATTTATATCCTCATAGCTATACTAGTGATGATTGTAAGATCTCCTGATGTCCCTAATAAGCCTCAATGATACAAACTAGGGCCTACTTATGCAACCCATGCAATTTCATCTTTTCATGCATTATAGGGTTCATTCTAGCTCAACTCTTTCATTTTGCATAATGAGAGAGCTCTCTCTTTATCTTTCATGGATGTGTTAGCTAACTGCATTTACCTCCTTTTGCTTCCTTTTGATCATGTCTTCTCATCTTTTTTGGTCTTATAAACTTAATGTTGCTTTAATTCTTGTCATCATAAGGGGCTAATCTCGTCATCATATATAATCTATCAAATCCCAAGTCTATATCATAACATGGGAGCAAAAAAAATGAGAGAGATATATCCATACATCCATGAGCATATAAACATAGAAATGAGCGTATATAACTATAAGCGTACATGTCAACATCATTTGGAAATGTAAACACAAGTGTTGAAACATATTCAAACATCCATCAAATGAGCAAGAAAGAGACAAGCACACAATGCTATAATCAAATTCAATATCTCATATATATCATGATAAATTAGTACAAGTCCAATGTGAGATCAAAATTAGGATACATGTCTCTCAAAATGGTACATCAAAATTACCACAAGGACATCCAACCTATGCTACACCTAGACCCTAGGACTAACTCCCCCCTCTTGTGTAGGATGTGGCTATGGAGGTGGTGTGTGAGTCTTATTTGATATTTGTATCACTCCCTCTAACCTCCCTTCCCTCTATGAGTAGTTCTGATGGCACTCTCTCTCTCTCTCTCTCTCTCTCTCTCTCTCTCTCTCTCTCTCTCTCTCTCCCCCCCCCTCCCCTCATCGTAATATTTCTCATCTATAATTTATTGATCTCACATGATGAACACTATCTATGCCTACTATAGCTCTACCTCTAGGGCCCTAACCCACCGATTCCTAGAATCCTCCTCTCTAGATGGTACATGTTGCTCCTACCTCTTCTCCCTAACCCTCTCTTGCTCCACCCAAGGTCATCTAGCAAGCTTCTCCTCCTCTACTGGCTCCAACTCCTCCACCTCCTCTATCCTTTGTGTCCCACTCTGTGAACTCATTTAGCTACTAGATGGACCCCCAAAGCCCCTCCCTCCCTCCCTCCCCTACTCTCTCTCTCTCTCTCCCTCTCTCTCCCTCCCTTCCATCTCCTCCATAATTTTCTCCTCGAACATCATTCCTTGGTAGTGCATTAGGAATCATGAATCTAGGGAAAGGTTATCTTCTCACCTCTTGAGCATAATCGGGAGAAACCCCTTCATCTGTCTATGTTGGGAGATAATCCTAGACCTGCCTCTACAAACCCTATTTCTCTTCGAGATGTGCCATATAATCCAACATGGATAGTCATTCCATGTCCTCCTCCTCTCAAACCCGCATGTAAGTCATGGTCTATGTAGGGGTGATTTGTATGCATCCAAACTATCTCCATACATAGTTGATTACAGATTGCTCTACTATCCCTGTATGCCTCCCTAGTAGAGGTTAGCTCTAAAATATATGTCTGAGCTCATCCTATGCCTCATGTCATCCCTTGCAACCCACATAGGGCCTCCACTCAAATTTAGCTAACTCATCAAACACTCGTCAGTAGTAGGTCACATCTCCAGTGTCTGGCTGGGTTATAAATCTTGAGTATCTATAGATATATGGGTATCTCCTCTCTCATGGATCTACCTATGATTGGATCACTATCATATAATCCCATGCCCACACCTGTGCAAGAATGTCTTCATACACCCATGTCCTCCCCTCTTAGTGTGCAATGTATTGTAGATCATGGTAAATTTCCACTCTTATGTAGGGACCCCATGCCATCTATCTTAGTCTCCAGACTAGATCCATCACCAACCTACCAAACTTGCATGGGAATCCCTTCTAGCTTCTATCTGTGATCAATGCCTATGTAATGAGGGAGCACACTATGTACTTCACTAGATACTAATCTCCATTATTTGTGATCAACTATTCCCACATGATATGCCTATCTAAGATAGTAACATCATGGAATAACTCCCATAGTGTAACTCTTCCCTATGTTGGGATTTGATCATAATAAACCTAAGACATGTGATTTTATATCAACACTCACATCAAAAGAGACTAATTAAAGTATAACCAATAGATATGCTTGTCACACTCACTAGGTCTCCATGACATGGCACTCAAAGGATGCAATACACATACTCTAGTGTAATCATGGCCTCTCTAGTGGGAAAGTGAAAGGTATTATGCTCACTATGTCATCTCTCTACTAGCATAGTCAAAAAAGCCATGGTTTGCCCAAGTATGGGGCATTTGTAGAAACCATCAAAATCTCATGTTCTCTAGTCTCCCTCTCTTTGTGTCATCTAGCCGAGGCACCAACCTCAACCCAACCACCATAGGTGCCCTAATATTAAGGATTGAAAACACCTCTTTCATAGTCAAACCATGCAAACATGTCAGTATCTGTCACATGAGAATCAAAATGAAACTACACATATCATAACTTAGCTACTAAAACAAGAGACTATAACACAAAATTGATGAACAACACAAAATTCGCATAAAACTCATAAATAGGTTCAACTAGTATCATATAATACTTTTCATAATATGTGTTTGATACCTTATGATCATGTGATACTTCACACAGTATCGTGCGATTAATGGATATGACTTGTACTATATAGTTTATGACATGCAAGTGATACAATGTGACTGCCAAAACTATCGTACAATGATTATTTTAACTATGGTGCAATAATTTATAAAATATCACATGATATTTTGTATAGCTCTGCCAAAACCCTAAAAAACATGGAAAAAATACTTAAGATGTTGTACACTCACTATTGGTCTATGATGTGGAGGTTGGTTATGCTCGAATTGATTTGTGTGGGTTAGAACTCCTCCCTAGGCCATAGCTCTCTCTCTCTCTCTCCTCAAAAGTTCTTAAAATCAAATAAGACAAATGATTTGAAAATGACACTTTGGGCCCCTTATATGGCCCTTTGACTCTATTTTGACCTAATTTTTGAACTCCTTAGATTTGTGCAAAAATTGCACCCCTTTTTAATTTCAACATCCTCGATCCATTTTCGGGATCAAATCGAAATCCAAGTTCATTTTGATGGTCAAAATGGTATTTTAAAATTCTTCCTTCTTCTACATAATTGGTTAACCTTTCTAAGGCTTAATCTTCAAATCTTGCTAGTGCATCATCATTTCTTCATCATTTCTACTCTCTTCCACTCTTTGTATTCATTCCATTCCATTTCATTTCACCTTTCTTCTTGCTTTGACTTAATTCTGATGCTTTATCTTTCTTGGTCAAACTTAGTAAAACTAGGGCATATTCTCATTGTTTGGTGGTCACTCTTTGATCTTAATTACTTATTTTTTATCATGGACCTTACTTAATCTCAATTTGATCATATTTATCTCATTTATGCATCTTCTTTATCTTATTTCAATTTCAATCCTGAGGGGGTAGGAATATTCTATCATTGATGCAAATGACTTTTTATGGCTATTTTTATCTCAAGAGCATATGCTCGACCTTTCCATTTTCTATTGATTTGTCTACTTACTCTTGGTTTGAACTTTTAGTGGTCGTCTTGAGTATTGATGTTGTTTATCTCTCTCCTAATGTTCAGTCCTACCACTAATAGGCTGAGCATTCGAGAATTGCTATCTCTATGCACTTCATTCTTCAGAGTCAGATCTATCTATCTGCTACTTGCTTGAATTCTTTATTCTTTGACATAATTTGTTCCCATATTGATCACACATTGGTCAAAGAGGATAAAATGTAATCACCTAAAAATGATCATTTAAACTATAATCCCCCTTTCTAGATTTTTTGCATAATTTATCCATTGCTTATTCTTGATCAAATTCTCAAAAGTCCACTTATTTGATTACAACCTATGGTTTGACCACCTTATCCTAAGTCTATCATTTAATTAAAAGGAACTTGCTCCCTTTTAAATAAATAAAAGTCCCTGCTTCTCACTTATCCTAAAGTGTGTACACATAAAGTAAAGTACTTTCCCCATTTAAAAAATAAAAGGCTTTTTGTCTCATATGAGGACACAAAAGTCAACTCTTGATTATGATTAGTTGAAATTCTTATGCACATGGGTCATTCAACATTCAACATTAACCCTCCACCCTTGATTAGATCTCTCTTGTCATTTGATCTCCATTTTTCATCTATCTTTAAAAGGGAGAGCTCTCTCCTCATCTCATATCTCATGCTTTTGTGCCAATATTATGTTTTAGGATTTTTAGGTACTCCTTGGAGCTTTGGAGAGCTTGTGTCACCATTACATTCATACTTGCATTTCATAGTAGCATTATGGAATATTTTCATTAGCTTAGTTTATTTTCATGCTTTATACTAGCTCATCTAGCTTAATTAGGAGGACTTGTAACACTCTCATGTTTGTTAGTTTAGCTTGGACTTGATATGCATTTAGCTTAGTTTTCATTTGCATCACATTGCATGTTGGTTCTTGTTGTGATGTGGAGCTTAATCAAACTTGGAGGTTTATTCCATGTGGTTTCCCTTAGATTATTTCTACAGGGGTTTAGAGATAGCACCCCCAAGATGGGGTCAAGGGGCAATGCCCCAGGTGTGCTCGTTGATCCACCTCACAATAGGTGTATCATAGTCATGCTCTAGGCCATGCTTAGGAATAATATATTCAAACTAAAGACTATTTTTCTCACTATGAGGTGCATTTAATCTTGTCAACCTAGGGACGTATACTTGAAATGGTTGGCACAATATGTGCACTAGGTCTATTAATGAGTCACTAATCTTATGCTGTAGGAAAGTAAAATGCAAGAAAAATAACTTACACTATTGCTACAAGAAACTAACACACTTAACTCTATGAATAATGGAAATACAATGAAATGATAACAAATATTCCAACTTAGTTCATCCACTATAACTGTTGTCACATATGCTACAGGAACATTCACAAAGTGCGATGCTACAGGAAGGAACTTACAACTTCTAATTACAAAACTAAGACTGCTTGTAAATAAATCTATTATATCCTTGCGATGCTACAGGAAGGAACTTATAACTTCTAATTACAAAACTGAGAATGCTTGTAAATAAATCTATTCTATCCTAATCTAATCCACCTTCCAAGTGGGCCCCCTTGGTCAACTTCATTAAACTACTAACACAAGATAGAAGCCAAAAACTATTTCATTAGATTTCAAAAATTCATTACATAACACAGAGCTATAAAAACACAACTGTAAAAGTTAACAGTATGTTCTCTTAAGACTATTTCTTCTAACTGGTTAAAAAATTAACACACTTGGGTTGATTTCTATATATATAGGAAATCAACACTTATTCCATTATAGAAAAGTAAATGACCTAGCTTTATATCCACAAGAGAGAAAATAGGAGGATAACAACTGAAGGCGAGAAGAGGGAATAACGACTTAAGGTGGGAATAATAAAGTCTAAACATTCACTCGCCAAAGAATAAATGCAGAGAAGGTAATAAGTCTTCATAGCTCCTCCTTACTCATTGTCGTGTCTTTTTGGAACCATTGCAACTTTCATCCACCATGGCTGCTCCTTAGCGTTCTCTTCTCCTTGAATGTTGTTGGCACTCAACTTTTGAATTCATCCAATTATCTTTTAGTCTTCATTAACAGGTTAGTTCCAATACAAAGACATGTTTGCAAATAAAAATTTATCAAATTAAATTCAAATATAAGAACACACATTTTGATAACTATATGAAATATTGCATACCATATATAGTATTAGCAAAAGATGGCATAGTTTCTACCCATAGGTTTATCATAGGTTCAGTAAACATAGGTCCACAAATGTTTTGACAAAGATAAAACAAAGTATCAACAAAGTATTTTAAAACTATCATAAAATAAAGGCAAATTTTGGTCTCATCATCTGCCTCCTGCTAAACTAATGCTTGCCCTCAAGCATTGCACTTCCTTGTTAATGACCTAAACTCTCCAATCTCTGTCCTTCCTTTTTTGTTGCTCTTGAAAGTGTAGTAAAATCCTCTAGTTCTCTCCCACACTTCCCTTCTATTATCTTTGTGAAGCTTGTCGAGTCTATCAACATTGATGTCATGCAAAGGCCACAGGAGCATTAGAGGTTGCATGGTTCAGGGACACCACAACTCTGGCCTGGCCTGCTTCCCT
The DNA here is from genome assembly GCA_028749045.1 of Cupressus sempervirens. Taxonomy (NCBI): domain Eukaryota; kingdom Viridiplantae; phylum Streptophyta; class Pinopsida; order Cupressales; family Cupressaceae; genus Cupressus; species Cupressus sempervirens. The sequence goes on along the minus strand of CM053793.1, from coordinate 25,365,620 downwards.
AACTCTAAGTATTTTGGAACCCTGTGAAGTGTTTCCTCCAAGTTAATGGGACTGTGTGGTTCTAAAATTTTAAGAGATTTAGGCAGTCTGGCCCATCTACTCCCAGCACTAGTTATAGCTCTCTGAAAAGCAAAGTAGGGCAGATTTTCATAATCAGCATAAACTTTAACTCTAGCTGCAAAGATCTTATCCCTTACTTCTGGATTCTTCTTTCCATAAGTTAATGTGAACCAATCCCTAAGCACTTCATCTGGCTTGCTACAGTCTGCTCTTAAAGGCAAAGGTTCTATCCTTTACTCATCCCTATAATTATTCAGCTACCTATCATAATTTGCTTCATTAGACATCTAGGACATGAGGACTTTTAAGTGTATATCCCCTATGTAAAGCAAGGGATACCATTGAGTCTCTGAAGGGATAACAAAATTATGAACATATAATTCACAAAGTAAATTTTGCTACCAAGGTCGCAGAGTCTGATATAGTCTATAAAATTCTTGTGCTAATTTGAACTCTACATTAATATTCTTAAGAGTTAACATTAATTGAAACAAAATAAATTGCTCTCTCAAATAGAGAGCATAAACTCTTGGTGGTGGTCTACAAGCAAGGGCTTAATTAGCTAGCTTGAGCATATGGTCCATTTGTTGTTGTTGGCTTGCTAATTGTTCCTTTAAATCTGCAATTTCATCACCTTGAGATACTATAATCTTATTCATCTTTTTCTTCTCTTCTTTCCACAAGGCCTTAGTGAACAGATGTTGTCCATACAACCAAAAAAGAAGTTTTTGTAGTGTGATAGAACCACTATCTTCTTCATGATCTCTTTTCCTTTTTCTCTGTTCCTGCCATAAATGTTCTATGAAACTAGAAATCCATGTTGATCTATGGGGAACAAGGGCAGTATTTGGATCAACATATTTAGGAATCGTTTCATCCCTACAGCTAGAAGTACCTAGTAGGTCTACTGGGGTATATTCTAGATTTTCTTTGATTTCATCCCTATGTTCCTCAGTAGGATTTTCGGGAATACTTGCAATCTTAGGATGGGGAGGAGAGTGATTAGAAATAATTTGCATAGGGGATTCCCTGGTGGATGTTTTAGACAACATAGAATCTTTAGAACTTGCCCTCTCATCCTTGGGCTTCTCCTTACAGGGGGTTTCCTCTTGTATCAAGACCTTTTGCCTACTTTTCTCTTTAGGTTTCTCTGCTACAAGAGTGGTTGCTGCAGGACTTTTCTTTGTTCTCTTTTGTCTTACAATTGTAGGGTTCCGCTCTTCCTTTTCCTAAATAGAGATTTCTTCCTACAGTTTTGGTTTCCTCTTAGCTCTGCTAATAGTAGGTTTCAGAGTCTCTTGCATAGGTGAAGGCACATTTTCTTGAACAAGGATAGTTTCTTACACATTCTCTTGGGTCTTTTCAACTTCAGCCTCTTGGGTATTTTGTTCAGCAGGCTCACTAGTGGGAGCTACATTTTCTTCACCAGGTTGTTCACTAGGGGCAGCTTGGGGTTGCAGAGTTTTGGCTTGCACAAATTCCTCCCATGTCATGGGAGATACATCCCTAAGTGACCTCTCTATCAATAACTTGGTTAAGGCATTATGAGTAACAGAATTATCTTTTCCTTTCTGAGTCTCTTTCACACTAATACAAAGCATATTATATAGGAAATTTGGAATATTTACTGCAAGATTATGCCTTACACAACTAAGCAATTTGAAATGGTGTGCATGCAAGAATGAGAATCTTTCTTCACATGTAAAATACCTAATTATGTGCATGGCTAATTCATTGTATGGTGGTGGTAGTGACCTTCTCTTTCAACCTTGCTTTATAATGTCCATTTGAGGATCAGGTAGTCTGGTGAATTGAGCTCTTGCTGACCTCACATCATGTGTGTTGGGGTAATGCTCTCCAACTGTAGGCAACCTAGTCACTTCAGCAATGTGTTCCTCTGTTGCAATCACCTTTAAACCCCAAACAAAAGCTTCACCCTCATCGAATGTCCTTGTAAATTCTACAGCTACCTCCTCATCAAATGTGGTCAAACTCAAAGAATACTCTAGCCATCCACATGCATTAAACCTTCTCACGGCTTCTACTTCTAAGAGTAACATAGTGTTTTCCACTGGTTCTCTCCTCTACAACTATCCACCCATTCTCTTAACACTTCCTCTGTTTACCCTGTTTTCCCCCTTTTGAATTCAAGCTTCAAACTACTTCATAATTTTATAGACTCAACTCAAACTTCTTTTGTTTTAACATGCAATTAATGTCATAAAAAATTGTTATGCACAATAATAAGGCTTTTAATGAAGGAAAATCATGAATATGTGTGAGAATCATTCGAAAATAGGGCTCAAATCACATAAAATTTAAACATAAGTAACATCACAGCTTGACACAAGAAATCATTCAAAAAATAGGGAGTACGACGCCTCACTTGTGTACTTATGGCAATTAATTTTCATTAATGAAGGGTATGTGAAGATTTGGAAAAATCTTTACGGATAAATAGAAATGCCATTGGATATTAGTGACCTTCCTTGCCCCCTATTAAAGTTGGACAAGTGTCCTCACTTGTTAGACCTAGTATGGGTAAGGGACTGGCATAATGTTGCCATCATATAAATTATGCAGTATTAAATATAATTAACAAAATCTATGGACTATAAGTGAATAATAATTTAAAAATGTTATACCTGTTGATCTGATTATCGCACGTACCAAAAAGGTGGCAAAAGTGATATCATCATCGGCAGTGCTTGTTAGCATCTCGTGGGGTTTATTGAAAGCATGAAAAATTGATGACATGGAAAGTGGATGGATGGAAGATAAAGAAATGAGATGAGGTGGGAAAAAGTGAATAGAAAAGTGAACTTTATGTTAACATAAAGTCTTTATTATGAGCATGAACAAAGAAACTAATGTTGAAGAGCAGCAGTCGGAAGGTTGACACCTTTGACTACAGGAAGAGTTGCTTGATTTGTATTTGAATCCAGATGTTGAAACTGCTATAAGAAGTTCGCTTTGGTTTGGGGCCGCTTGTATAATTTCAATCTGTGACCATTGACTAATAGTTTGAAGTGTACCAGATCAATGATAGTGAGTTGAACAGCTCCATCATCAAAGAAATGACTAATTTCATATGGTCCCAGCCATCTTGTTTGTAGCTTTCCTAGCATATCTTTGAATCTGGAATCAAATAGTAGTGCCCAATCACCAACTTGAAATTGTTTACTGATAATATGAGAATCATGCCATTTTTTCCTTTGCTTCTATATCAGTTCAGTATGTTCCAAAGCAGCTTTGCGCATCTCATCCAAAGAGTTAAGATGCAAGAGATGTTCCCTTTGTGCTACAAGAAGTTCAATATCTAGCGCTAATGTTGTCCTTAGAGTTTTATGTTCAAATTCAATTGGAATCATTGCTACCTTATAATATAAGAGCTCAACTGGTGTGAACCCTGTAGTAGTCTTCCAAGTTGTTCTATAAGCCCAAACAGCTTCTTGTAATCTATTGGTCCAATCCCTTCAGTGCAAACGGACTATTTTTGTTAAGATGTTCTCCAACTCATGGTTTGTGACCTCTTCTTGTCCATTAGCTTGAGGGTGATAAGGAATGGATTTTCAGTGCCTAATATTATACTATTTCATCAACTCTGAGATCATATTAGAGATGAATTGTGCACCTTGGTCAGTGACTAGCTCCTTGGGTACACCATAGCAAGTAAAGATCTCTTCATATAGAAATTCAGCAACTTTTTCATCACGAGCATGCTTCATAGCCTTAACTTCTACCCATTTTGTTAGGTAATTAGTGCACACAAGAATATAGGATTTCCTATTAGATGGAGGATCAATTGGTCCAATGAAGTCTATGCCCCAGTTGTCAAATGGTGCTAATGTCATCTGAAGATTAAGAGGCATTTCATCTATTCTTTTCGGTTGGCCCATCCACTGACACCTGTCACATTTCCTTGTATATTCATTATGACATGCATGTAGAATGTGATATCTCTCATCTTCTCTCACACATCTTCTCATAACTTGATCAGGTCCAGTGTAAAACAAGAGATTATCTATCCAGGAGAAACAAAAACTTTTCTCTACAAGCAACTTCTTTTCCTTGTAAGAAAAATGTGCTAGTATTTTATTGGCTGCAATGTAGTTAGCAATGTCTGCATACCATGGAGTTTGAATAGCAATATGAAATAAATGCTCATCTAGAAATGCACCATCTACCAAGGTAGTGTCAGTATCATCATGATGGATTCTTGATAAATAATCAGCTACAACATTGGCTTTTCCAAGCTTATCAACAATAGTTATATCAAATTCTTGCAACAATAGTAACCATCTTGCTAACCTACCTATTATAGTAGGTTTGTTCATGAGATATTTAATTGTTGCATGATCAGTATGAATAAATATGGAATAGCCAGTTATGTAATGCCAAAATTTTTTGATGGCATAAACTACTGCTAGCAATTCTTTTTCAATCACAGTGTAGTTTAGCTCTGGTCTATGAAGGCTCTTACTGATATAATAGATTGCATTTTCAAGACTTTGGGATTGTTGTGCTAGGACTACTCCTATGGCATAATTAGAGGCATATATATATATATATATATGAAAAGGTAAATTCCAATCAAGGCCTTGTAAGATTGGGGCTTGTAGTCAGAAGTTTCTTAAGGTACAGGAAGGCTTCATCACATTCAAATGTCCCACTAAATTCATCTTCTTTTGTGAGTAACTTATACAAGGGACTAGCTATTTTGCTGACATCTGTAATATCCAGCATGACCTAGAAAAGACCATACATATTTTGACTTTGTAGGTATGGGGAATGTTTGAATTACCTCTATCTTAGCTAGATCCACTTGTATTCCTGCAGCAGATATGAAATGACCAAGTACTAGACCTTCCTACATAAGCATGAAACACTTTTCACTGTTCAGTGCAAAATTATGTTCTTGACATCTGACCAAAACCTTTTCAAGATTCACCACTGCTTCCTCAAAAGTGACTCCAAATTTTGTGAAGTCGTCCATGTAGATGTCCATACAATCATGTGATATATCAACAAAGATACTAATAACAACTCTTTGGAATGTTGCAAGAGCTTTACATAGACCAAATGGTAAAACAAAGTATGCAAAAGTACCCCATGGACATGTAAATGTGGTTTTGTCTTGATCTTTAGGAGCAATATTGATTTGATTATAACCATTATACCCATCTAGAAAAGAAAAATACTTCTTTCTAGCTAGTGTATCCAAAACTTGATCTATGAATGGTAAAGGAAAGTGATCCTTTTTGGTAGCTTTTTTCAACTCTCTATAATCTACACAAATTCTCCATTTTCCTCCCTTTTTAGGCACTATAACCAGGGTGACACCCATCTACTATCAGATATAGGATAGATAAAACCCACATCAAGAAATTTTTGCAATTCAATTTTGACTCTCTCTAAGGCTTGGATTTATCCTTCTCTGGGGTTGACAGAGTGGTAGATAGCCTTCATTGATGTATATCCTATAAGTGCACAGTGTAGGACTCAACCCTTTCATATCAGTATAGTTCCATGCAAAGGCCTTTTCATGCGTTTAAAGCAATTATTTTAACTATTCCATTTGTGTGGGTGTTAATTTAGGATTAACATGGAGATTATGACCTCTAATCGGTTCAACAGTAGTGGTGGACTCTACCATAGCAGCTTCAGAGATTAGACTTGCTTCTAATTCACAAGGTAAAAGTGGATAAAGAATTTCAAGTTCTTTGAGCAAAGTACAATTCTTAACACATTCCTCATATGTTATTAATTCCAACACAAAACTTTCGGATATATCTTTTTCTACCACACAACTGTTAGTGATGATACTCTGAAGTACTAAATCTTCCTCTTGCAATTTTAGAAAAGACTATCTATGAAACATCATGAGCTATACTATAGAGTTTAACTCTTCTTCTTCATCCCCTAAATCTGGCCAAATAGATGTACTTAAATCTGGTAATGGTTAGGCTGGAGGATATAAATCAAATTTCTTTGTTGCTTGGCCATTTGATATGGACATATTCCCTGATCTGTAAGTTATGTTTGCATTGGCTATGGCTAACCATGGTCTACCTAAGATGACAAGGTAATCAGATAGATTAACTTTAGGGGATAAAATCATGAAGTTTGCAGGGTATTCTAGAGAATCTAAGGTTACAACTATGTTTTCTATCATCCCATCAAGGGTAACAGTAGAACTATCTGCAAGTTGTAGAATTTTTGGTGTAGCCCTTAGTCCTTCTATTTTCAACTTCTTCATGGTATCCTTGGTCATAACATTTATAGCAGCTCTAAGATCTACTAAAGTATTTTTAACAAACTGACCATTTATACTGACATTCACTACTGGACTTCCTAGATCAAAATATTTTGGTGTAATTAATTTCCCTAGCATTATGTTAGCCAGCCGTCCCACAACATGGACTGTGGTGGGGTCCTTTTTCTTCCTTCCAGGTTTCTTCATGCAGGCTTCCCTAATAGCTTTTCTATAAACTAGAACATCTTTAATGGCTTGAAACAGAGGTATTTCGACATGCATGTTTTTCAACTGATCAATAATATTAAAATGTTGTTCCTCTATTTGTTCATGTTTCTTTTGTATTAGCTTTTCTAGAAAAGGATGTTCTACTGTTGGTTTAGCTAAGGTTGACATAGTAACACTGGTTGAGTCAATAGTTTTAGCAACTAAGGGTTTTGGTGCTATAGGAGAGTCTGGTATTTCAATTATAAGAGGTGGTTTAGGCACTGGTAAAGTTGTACCAGATCTCAAATGTATATGAGCAACATTTAGGGTGTAAGCAAGATACTACTGAGCATCAATGCTATACATGGACTATTGTAGTTGTTGGCTATTTGGGTTTGGCTGAGGTTGTGTAGGTAACTATGTTTGCTTTTGAGGTCCAAGATTTGCAAGTGGTGGCATTAGAGCAAGTTGTTGAACTAGAGGTGGTAATTGTGGAGCACCACTATTTTGGTTAGGCCATGTTGAGATCCCCTCCATTGGTTTGTAGACTACCAATTCCCTTGGGGTGGTTGCCATTGGTTCTGATGGTTTTGCCAGTAGTTCTATTGGTTCTACCATTGGTTACTCTATTGGTTAGGCCAAGGTGGTTGGGAATTATTGTAATCACCTAAAAATGGTCATCTATACTATTAGCCCCCTTTTCAACATTTTGGCTAAATTAATTTAATCATTTACCTAGACCAAATTGCTAATAATCAATTTATTTGATTATAACCTATAGTTTGACTATGCTATCCTAAGTTCATTATTTGATTAAAAGAACATGTCCCCTTTTAATTAAATAAAAGATCCCATTCTTCTAACCCACTTAAAGTGCACACATAAAGTCCTTTTTCTATTTTACAATTAAAAGAAAAGATTTGTGAGACTTTTGTCTTATATGACAAGTCAACTTATATTCTATTGGTTGACTTGTGTGTGCACATGGATCACTCCTATTTTTGAATTCAACCATTGATCATCCACCATCTTCATCTTGATCTCCACCGTCCGTACATCTTTAAAAGGCAAAGAGCTTTCCCCCTCAAAGGATCAATCCTCATTTTGAATATTGTTATGTTGTAGGTTTTCTAACAGGTTTCTTTGGAGCTTTGTGGAGAACTTCTCTTTCTTGTCTACATTCTCTCATCCATGGCATCATGGCATTCTAGCTTAGCTTAGCTTTCATTTTTACATGTAGCTTAATCTCACATAGCTTAATAATAGTATTGTAACACTCTAATCCATGCTTAGAATAGTTGCACTTTTCATATTTATTCTAGTTTAATCTTTAGTTGCATTGCATTCTTGAGGAACTCCTTGAGACATTTGCATTCTTGCATCTTGTCTTTGGAACCTCCCATTGCATGGTTTCCTAGCAAGAAGAGTATCTCTAAGGCTCATCTGAGAGCCTTCTTATTCTTGAAATATGCTCTCTTGCACTCCATGGATAGGGAGCTCTAAGCCGGCATCCGAACATTCCAACTCATGGAATCATTTGGATAGAAGGGTTTAGAGTGTGACACTTTCGAGTGTACATTTTTGGCGCCCACCGTGGGGCTTGAATCAAGTTTTTAGCTCCATTTGCTTTCATTTTTTATCTCTGATTTTTTATAGCAGCATATTGGTTCTACCATTGGTTACTCTATTGGTTAGGCCAAGGTGGTTGGGAATTCTAAGGCCATTGGGATTGTTGTGGCTGTTTTGCCCAGCATTGTTCCAATTGGGTTGATTTTGTGGAGGACCTTGGGGATTACGATTTTGCCATTGATTACCATATGAATTTGAATTTTGCATGGGTTCCTAAGGCATACATTGACATTGGGCCCATGGTCGACATTGAGCAATAAAGAATACTTGCTCATCATCTCCATCTATCTTGACATACTCAGTTAGAAGATGTTAGTTCTCCATGCTTGCAACCAATTTACATTGGCAATCCTTCTTTTGTTTCCAGCAATGAGGGCAGAATTCAACTAGTTGTAACTCAACTTCAGCTTGCTTCTTCTTTGTAGTCATTGTGTCTAGATGTGTAGCGATATTGTTGATGATGTCTTGTTTGAAATGTGACAATAGGTTAGATATGTCAAGCTTTGAAATGCCTTGACTGATTCCTTTAGTGACTGTGGAACGAGGTCCTCAGCCTTTCTTCATGGTTGGCCTTGAACAGTTCTGACAGATCTTCTTGAGGTCATCCTAGGAAGCTTGGTATACATCACCACTAGCCATCAGGTCCAATGCTTCTAGACGATCATCATTCACACCTCTAAGAAAAACTAGCTTTTGTGAATCTTCGGACAACGTGTGCTGAGGGTTCTTCTGTAGTGTATATGAGAAACATGAAACATAATCTTCCAATGTTTCTTCCTCCTTCTGTGATATCCTAAAGATATCATCCCCCTTTGAACCAAATGCTTTGCAATATTCTTTATACTTATCCAGAAACAGAGCTTGCATCTCATCCCAACTTCCTGCTGCATTGGCTCCTAAGTCCATGAACCATCATAGAGCTGATTCTTTCAATGTTGATGGAAAAAATTTAAGCTTATGGGCATCAGTGCTGTAGTCAAAACTATGACAAAAGATATCAAATTCAAACAAGAAAGTTTCAAGGTCTTCAGTTGCAAGGCCATAGAACTTTGGAAGAGCAGTGGGAGGTATATTCTTAAGATTAGCATTGGTTACAAGACTTGGAAGAAGAAATGGAAAAGTAGGTTGTGCCATTACTGGAGGTATCAGATTGTGAGGTTGTTGCTAAAAAGGGACATTGGGTACTGCATGATTAACAACTGGTGGATTCAGAGCAGTGTTATCAAGAAAACTAGCCAGTACTTTAGTGAAGGGTTGAAGACCGCTTATATCTATTGGTTCAGCTCTTGATGATGATGTTGTAGGAAAAACAGGGCTTGCATCTTCAAAATGTAACTCAACTTCTTCTTCTTCAATTTCTTCATTCAATTAACAAACTCCCATGGAAGAAATCTGCCATATTCATCTCGTTGTCTTCCTCTTTGATGCATACAATTAAACTTTTCACATTGGTGAAAGAAACTTCAAATTGGAGATTTCTAAAAAAAATTATCTAAGAGCTATGACTCAAATATGCTCCTAGCTTAACACCATCCCTGACAACGGTGCCAAAAATGATCTGCCTCACAATAGGTGTATCATAGTCATGCTCTAGGCCTTGCTTAGGAATAATATATTCAAACTAAGGACTATTTTTTGCACTATGAGGTGCATTTAATCTTGTCAACCCAGGGACGTATACTTGAAATGGTCGGCATAGTATGTGCACTAGGTCTCTTAATGAGTCACTTATCTTATGCTATAAGAAAGTAAAATGCAAGAAAAAGAACTTACACTATTGTTGCAGGAAACTAACACACTTAACTCTATGAATACTAGAAATACAATGAAAGGATAAAAAATATTCCAACTTGGTTCATCCACTATAAATGTTCTCACGTATCCTGCAGGAACATTCACAAAGTGTGATGCTACAGGAAGGAACTTACAACTTCTAATTACAAAACTAAGAATGCTTGAAAATAAATCTATTCTATCCTAATCTAATCCACCTTCCAAGTGGGCCCCCTTGGTTAGCTTCACTAAACTACTAACACAAGATTGAAGCCAAAAACTATTTCATTAGATTTCATAAATTCATTACATAACACGGAACTATAAAAACACAACTATAAAAGTTAATAGTTTGTTCTCTTAAACTATTTCTTTGAATTGGTTAAAAAATTAACACACTTGGGTCGATTCCTATATATATAGGAAATTAACACTTATTCCATAGCAGAAAAGTAAATGACCTAGCTTTAAATCTGCAAGAGAGAAAATAGGAGGATAACAACTGAAGGTGGGAAGAGGGAATAACAGCTTAAGGTGGGAATAATAAAGTCTGAACATCTGCTTGCCAAAGAATAAATGCAGAGAAGGTAATAAGTCTTCATAGATCCTCCTTACTCGTTGTCATGTCTTCTAAAACCATTGCAACTTTCATTTTCCATGGCTGCTCCTTAGTGTTCTCTTCTCCTTGAATGTTGTTGGCACTCAACTTTTGAATTCCTCCAATTATCTTCTAGTCTTCATTAATAGGTTAGTTCCAATACAAAGACATGTTTGCAAATAAACATTTATCAAATTAAATTCAAATATAAGAACACACATTTTGATAAATATATGAAATACTACATACTATATATAATATTAGCAAAAGATGGCATAGTTTCTACCCATAGGTCTATCATAGGTTTGGTAAACATAGGTCCACAAATGTTTTGACAAAGATAAAATAGAGTATCAACAAAGTATCTTAAGACTGTCATAAAATAAAGGAAAATTTTGGTCTCATCACTCACTATCACAATATAAGGTGGGGTTGAGGGGTAATGCCCATGCGGGGGTTTTTGGGGGCACTACGCCTAAAGCCAAAAATGACCCTACTATTGTGAAGGGTGTTGACTGTTATTTTTCTATTGGACGACTGGTGCAAGAGCACCTAGGTTTTTGGCTTTTTCCTACTCAAATTTTGGCTTGTAAATGGTGTTAGCCAAACCATTGAAGAACAAGGACTTGGATAAGTCCCTAAGGTGGGTCTAACTAGATTAGGAGGGGTTAGCAAGAGTTGTTTTTGCTAATTGGACTCAAATAGGACTTAGATGAGAAAATGTTGCTTAAGGGTAAAAACTTGGTCAAAAGGGGTTGACCATGACTAGAAATAGATGAAACAAAGAAAATTTTCCTTAATTAGTCCTAAAGGATCAAAGTGGACACATTTGGGATCCTAGGAAGGGTTGGAAAGAAAAAAGCAAAAAGTTGCTCATGACAACTTTTAAATTTTGCAAAGTTGTAATGACAACGACTTTGCACATAGTCATTTTTGGGCAGTTTTTACTAATACCACATGTGCAAGAGGCCTATAAGACCATGCCACTCCCAATACAAGGGTTTTGATTGATATTGTATGGAGGCATAGTGTGTTTCAAGCTATTTTTTATGCAATTTTACAATAGTACAAACAAGAACTACTACTCCAGATTCCTATTGATTGAACTAGTAGTTTTTGCTATGTGGATAGTTGGTTTTATTATTTTCTTTCTGAAACTATTCTTTTTAAGCAATTTGGTTGGTTTTTTAGGAGTTAAAAACTATTTTTGTTTGGGCCAGTCTATTGGTTTGTATGGAGTGAGTTGTATAAAAATGGCTCTAACTTGACTTCCAATGGTTAAATCCTCATGGCCACTTGGAAACATGTAGAGCACTATATATATTTTGTAAATATGCATTTTTGTGCTTTAACAAATTGAATAGCTAATTTTTCCACCAAGCCTTAGGTGAGCCCTAGTGTGCTTGGCAAGGTGACTTGGTGATTGCTAGAGCAAAAAGGTGAACAAGGTGGATTGGCTTGTGACAATCAATTGGTGATTTGTGTAGTCCCATAGGGTGAAGGAACCTAGCACTAAATATGGGTAAGATTTGAATCCTTTTTTATTAGTTCAAAACACTAGAAACCAAACTGACTATAGCAAACCCTTAAACCTTTAAAAATAGGGTCACTTTGGCATAGGGGTGTATGGATGAGTTGAGGGTTCTAGACTAGTTGAAAATTGAAGATTTCCCAAAAGGGTATTAGGATACCAAGTTATTTTATGATCTTGTTAAGGAATTTTTGTAGTGAAGAGACAAAATCCCTATTAGGGGGCCTAATTGGGGGCAAAAAGGCTACAAGGCCAAATAGTGAGTTTTGAAGAGATCATTAAGGAGCGGGAACATATGGCCACCAAAAAACCCTCAATAGACATGGAAGGGTTAGTTTTGAAGTCTTAAAAAGCTCACTTGGTTAGAGAGGGTTCTGATTACTCAGAATAGTAAGTTGGCTAACCACAAGGTAAGATTGTGTTTGTGAGGGTAGAAGAGTATTTTGAGTTGATTGGAGAGGATCCAAGAGTAAGAGGGATAGAAGAGTGATTATCCCTTGGGTTAGGGTGAAGAAAGAGACCCTAAGAAGCTAGGAGAGAGAGTGAGCCTAGTGTGGACCTAAAGAAAAAAATCATTTAGGTCTTGGTAGTTGGATACTCCCCATCAAAGTGGTATTAGAGCAGTAAAGATTTGGGATAGGCATTGTTTATGTTTGAGTTAGTGGGTGAGAGCACCATGGTGAATAATGTTGAATTGGCTAAAGAGGCCATATAGAAGAAGGAAAGAAATAAGCTTCTCGAGGAATCTTTAGAAGACATGAGGAAAAAATTGGATGAAGTTGTAGAGACAACTAATAAGGTGAAAGAAAAGCTAGATATAGATGACGATAAAGGGAAGGCAATAGATGAAGATGATCTCATATCAAAACTAGATCCTCCAGTAATAGAAGAACCATTTTTTAAGGCCATCAAATCCCTATGTGGAAAACCCTTAGAAGGATTTCCTCTTTTTAGTAGCAAAGTGGATACATAGTTAGTCATTGAATGGATAGAAGGTATGGAGAATCATTTTGAATGTGAGGGGATCACAGAAGCACAAAAGGTAAAAGTGGAAAAAGCTAGGTTGAGAGGACCAACCTTGACATGGTGGAATTCCTTCAAGAGGAAAGGGAGAGACTAAACAAGAAGCCAATAGCTAACTAGAAGGCTATGATTACAAAGACAAAAGAGCATTTCCTACTAGAGGACTATGAGATTTAGTTACACAAGAAGAGGCAGAGCCTAAAGAAAAAGGATATGGATGTGGCATCTTATACAGAGGAGTTCTAAAAGTTGTGCCTAATATCTAAGGTACAAGAAGAGAGCATCAGGGTGGTTAGATACTTGGGAGGACTAAGGTAGAGTACCCAGGAAGAAATAAACTTGTGGACACCCACCACAATTCATAAGTTCTATTAGTTGGAACTCAAGGTAGAAGAAAAGAACAAGAAGAAGCAAGACTCAACATCCAAAGGGAGAGGAAGGGGCATAGACTCTAGAGGACATAGAGGTGGCTATGAAGATAGAAGTATGGAACACGAGTCCAAAGGATTCTAAAATAGTTGAACAAAGTACTGAATCAGGTGGAAGGGGCAACTACAACATCGGTAGAGGCTCTACAACTAGTGGAAGAGGTAGGTTTAGTAGATTTGAAAGAGGATATCATTTCTCTAATATGAAGTATTACAATTGTGGACAATTAGGTCACCCTTCCTATAGATGCCTTGATAAAGCTTCTTCATCACAAGGTGAGAAAAAAATGGCCTATGTAGAAGAGGAATTTGGCAATGTTAAGCCACAAGAGCTTAATCTTAACTCTGACAGTATAGAAAACCTAATCTTCATAAGAGTGTTAATTAGATAACCTAGTAAAGGGGAACCAAAAGAGAGAAGGGCTCTCTTTAGAGTGAAGTGTAAGATACTTGGGAAGGTGTGCAAGGTTGTCATAGACCCAGGGTCTATTGCTAACATCATCTCAAAAGAGGTAGTGGTGAAACTCAAACTAAACAAGTTGCAACATACTAAACTATATAAGGTTACTTGGTTGAATAAGGGATAAAATGTGTTGGTTAATGAACAATCATGGATGGAATTTACCATAGGGGGTACCAAGACAAAGTCTTATGTTATGTGGTACTAATGGATGCATGCCATTTGCTACTAGGAAGGTCATGATAATATAACCATGTATTCTTTAAAAAAGGATGGGGTTACTTATAAGTTGCAATCATTAGTGGAAGAAGAATTAGATAAGGGGGTGGAATCCAATGTTTTGTTCATGAGTGGCAAGGAGTTCTTGAATGAACTCAAAAAAGACAAGGAAGTGAGGTTTTTTATTATAATGAAACCTAAACAAGGACCAAACTCTCAACAAATTGCCATGCTAGAGGAGGTCAAACAACTATTGGAGTAGTACAAAGATATTTTATGTGATGGGACACCTACCACTCTACCACCTCAAAGAGTAGTAAGTCATTAAATAGACTTCATACTAGGAGCATCTTTACCCAATAAAGCTACCTACAAAATGACACCCGATCAATACAAAGAGATTGCTTTGAAAGTGTAGGAGTTGTTGGACCAAGGCTTCATTAGAAAGAGAAGCAACTCATGTGTAGTACCAGTTGTATTGGCTCCTAAAAGGGGAGGTAAGTGGAGAATGTGCACTAACTCTAGGGCCATAAATAGGATTACTATTAGATACAAATTTCATATACCAAGAATAGAAGAGTTAATGGATTATTTTTAGGGTACTAAATATTTCTCCAAGATAGATCTTAATAGTGGTTACCACTAGATTAGAATGAAAGAAGGGGATGAGTGGAATTCATATTTTAAAATAGAAGAGGTTTTGTATGAATGGTTAGTAATGTCATTTTTCATCACCAATGCACCTAGCACATTCATGATATTTATGAATGGAGTATTGAAAGACTAAATAGGTAGGTTTGTAGTAGTCTACCTAGACAACATTCTCATACTCAGTAGGACAAAGGAAGAGCATATGAGACATCTTGAGTTGGTTTATGAGGATGCTACAAGAGGAAAAGTTAACCATCATTTTTGAGAAGAGTGAATTCTTCAAACAAGAGTTAGTATACCTAGGATTTTTGGTGTCACAATGAGATCTCAAGATGGATCCAAGAAAGGTTGAATTCATACTAAACTGGCCAACACTTAGAACAAGGAGTAAAGTAAGGGATTTTCATGGTTTGGCTCAATTCTATAGGAATTTTGTGAGGAATTTCAATGAGATATGTGCACCTATCCTAGATACCATAAAAAGTGGACACAAGGCTCAGTTCAAGTGGACCAAGAAAGCCTTTGAAGCTTTTGGAAAGGTAAAACAAGAAGTGGCCACACAAACCATCTTAAAACTACCTAGTTTTGAAAAGCCCTTCAAAGTAGAGTGTGATGCAAGCAATATAGCATAGGGGTAGTCTTGAGCCAAGAAGGAATACCAGTAGGATTTTTCAGTAAAAGGTTGAGTTAAGAAAAGACTAGGTATTCATCTTATGAACTAGAACTCTATGCTTTAGTGCAAGCCCTTAGAAAATGGAACACTACTTATTGCCCAAAGATTTTGTGGTACTTACTGACAACCAAGCCCTCAATTTCATCAACACTCAAGAGAAGCTCAACTTGAGACATATCAAGTGGATGGAGTTCTTACAGGCCTGTACTTTCACAATCAAGCACAAGGGACAATGTAACAAGGTGGCACATACATTGAGTAGAAGACTACTCATAGTTCAAGAGGTATAGTTACAAAGCATTGGAATAGAAGAGTTCAAGACTCTCTATGATGGAGATGAAGATTTTGTAGAAGTTGACAAGGTATGTATGGAGTTTAAGAATCATTTTCATTGTGAATATGTTAACTATACCTTGCAGAATGGACTATTATTCAAGGACAACCAACTATGTGTTCCTAGGGGTTCAATGAGGGAGAACCTAATCCAAGAAAATAAAAATGGAAACTTGAGTGGAAATTTTGGTTTAAACAAGACCTTGGAATTGGTGCAAAGGTTTTACTACTAGCCTAATGATGGGGAGGCTTGGGATAGGCTAACTAGTCCATGCTTCTGATCCACAGTTAAGATCTAAGTGTTCTTTTGACACCTCTGATGGTATCTAGGATTCCTTATTCATTAAAGTATCCCTTGACCTACCCAATCCTACCCACCAAGTCAAGACTTCGAACTTCTCAGCATTCCAAGGTTATTCCCAAGCAACCAACTCCCTAAAGGCTTAATAAGGGTCATTTAGGGTTTCACACCTTTCAAAGTTCTAATAGGTATTTTGAGGATTTTTATAGAGGTTTTATAACCTATTCCACATGATCAAATTGATAGCCAAGTTGGGTTGTTACCCGATTTAGGAGTTTCGTCACAATCAGGGCTACTAGAGGAGCCCCAATTATGTCTCCTTTTGGATTTCTAGGACTTTTTCCAACCTTTCCTTAAGGTTTCATAAAATCTAGTAATAAGAAAAATTTCTCAAAATGAACAACCCTAAAGGATTTTTTGGGTCTTGATCCTCTAAAAATTTGTACAACAATTATGCCAAAAATAAGGGTTTTGAGGGTTTTGATGGGCTACCTATTGTCCTCACTTTTTCAATGCATGTTGTTGTCCTCACTTTCTCAATGCCTTAAAAAGATTATGAAAACATCTCTTCACCACATATCACCTTCTCACACTCCTCTTAGATCCAATCAAAGGGTTTAGCTTAAAACCCACTCCTCTACATTCTAGAGCCAATTTACTATTGTCCACTCCTAGTCGGATACTGTTGTATTTGCCTAGGACAAGCTAAAAAAAATTGATGCACATGTGTCCAAGGGCCCTAAAATTTTTTACAAATAAAATGGGGTCTACACTTCAAGATTCCAAGGTTCCATGGCTTTCCCATAGTGGAAACCAAAGATATAGCCCTATATTTACATATTATGCCAAAACTGGCAAAATTCAGCCTATATAGAAAGAATTAAATAAAACACTTGCAGAACTTGAAGAAACTTAATATAATGCAAGAAACTGAAAGAAAAAACACTATAGACATTTTTCCAAACCACAAATATCACAAACACTTCTCTATTTCCTTCAAAAATTCACAAAAACTAGTAAATGTCACTATTTTTTTCAATGCACAGTTTGTTGTTCTGTACTTTGGCCTTACAATAATATTCACCAACTCTTGGTTTCAAGATTCTCATCACCTTTATAGCCTTCCCATTGGTATTGGTGTTTTCTTAGGGCTTTTTAGCCTCTTAGTAAAGTTGGAAAAACAAAAACAAGAAAAGTTGCTAAGTAACTTTTAAAAAGTCAACTTTTTAGCAACTTTTTGCTATTTGAGCAATTTTTGCTCACAGCTTGTAAATGACCTTGTAGGTCCTCCCAAAGAACAAATGTGCTTAAAATCAAACCAAACACCTATTCCTAGTGTTGAGATAATGGGTGTTGCAGACATTGCATAATATTGTTATTTTATTATTTTATTTTTATTATGTAATGTTGTACCTAGATGGACGTGCAACATGCAAAGATTCTCATGGAATATTCTTGATGAGTTGTATTGTAACATTGTGAAAATATTTCATGTAATTATTTAATATTGGGGAAAAGAATTAAATGCCCAATATTAAATGTGGGGTCAGCGGGTTAGGTAGCACATGGTTTATGTAATACCACTTGGTGGTTTTGTGGGACTTGCTACTATATAAGCAGCCACAAGGGTAGTTGTTGTAGAAAAAAAAGAGTGAGAAAGGAAAGAGTCGAGCGGGAAAAGGCTAAACAGGTTAGCCAAGGGAGCATTTGTGAAGGTTGAAAGCATGGCATGGGATGTGTGGATTCATGCTTGTTCACATAGTTTGCTCGGTTGTGGCTATGGCCATTAAGGCTTCCATGGTTGTATGGCAATGGTATTTTTTTGCTGAATAATACATAGTGATGGATGCTTTTGGAGGCTGGGTTTTTTCCCTCAATGAGGGTTTCCCAGGGTATATCTTGTGTCACAATTTTTTGTGGGTATGTTGTCTATTCTCTTGCATATGGATTTTAATTTCGTGTTTATTTCAGATCTATTATGGGTTATGTGGAAATGATTATATTCTTTATTGCCAAGTTTCCTTACACCTAGGCTTCTAATAAACTAATTAACTTCCTATGCACTCATGGAGGTATTGTGCCACTTACCAAGAATAACCAACTGAACTAGAACTTCTAGGACCTAGACACACCAAATGAGATCTTTAGCTCTTATTCTAATTACATACTTCATATGATAAGTTAAAAACAACAAAAATGTGTTGGTGGGAGCCCTTAGAAGGGTGCTCCTATGTCATACTCCCCCCCCCCCCCCCCCCCAGCACAAACTAAGGCACTTTGAGAAGAGTCGGATCAATACCAAACTTCTTGAATTGTCCTTCTTCAACCTAGGTGGCTTTAGATTTAGGTTGATCCTTCCATTTAATCAAATGCTCCATATACACTTGATGCCTTGTACCTTTCTTTACTCTAGATTCCAATACTTTATCTACTTTGTTTGGCTTCTTCTTGGGCATTGCATTAGTGTCAAGGTCTTGTATGACCCTTGGTGGAGCTGCACTTTGTTGACTAATTTCTCTCTTAAATCTGATCAATTTTGCAACATTAAATACAATTGAGATGGCTAGCTCTAATGGCAAGTCCACTTTGTAAGCATTCTCTCCATATTTATCTAGAACCTTGCATGGGCCAACTCTTTGCATTTGGAGCTTAGTGGGCATACCTTGCTGCATTCTTGCTTTGTTAAGGTGGACCATAACATAGTCCCCAATCTGAAACTGTACTTATTTCCTCGTCTCATCCATTTTGGCCTTGAGTCTTTGAGTAGATTCCAACATATTTTTCTTCACTTGTTCTTGAACCTCTTTGATAGTTTGGGTAAAATCTTCAACTTGTCCACTTTTTAAATCCATAGGACCTAAGTTTCTCAACTCACTCACTCGTCTAGGGTGTCTATCATATACTATCTCAAAAGGACTCCTTCCTACAGTCCTGTTAACACTATCATTATAAGCATATTTAGCCTAAGAGATAACAAGATCCTGAGTCTGCCCATACTCCTTTGTTAAGCACCTTAACAAGTTCCTAAGCACCCTGTTGATGACCTCAGTTTGACCATCAGTTTGAGGATGGTAAGCTGAACTTGATACTTCCTTTTTCCACCAAGGCTAAATTTTCAGATTTATGGTGAAAATATTAAATTGGTTGATAAGGTTTCTTTTATCTTGTATCCATTCTCAGAATAAACCCTAGTCTTTGCCTAAATATGATTGATTGATATTCCCAAATGTAGGGTTTAGTGCTCTAAGGTTTTCTCCTTTTAGGGGTTTAAGCCCTAACCCTAAACCATATAAGTGAGCAAGTTTTCTTTTGTCTAAGTACATTTTTTCTTATGATGTTACAAGGGAGGGTTACACAAGCGAGGGTCTTAGCATTTTCGATCTAACGATTGATGTTATGTTGTGATGTCACAGATGAAAAATTAAGTTTTCTCGATCATAGAATTTCCTCTATATTGTATGATTGTATAATTGTTTAAATGGTTTGCATTGTAGCTATCTTCGATATTACGACAAGAAGGTTTATCATGGTGTCGGAAGCAGTGAAATAGGCAGCTACAATGCTACGAAAGGGTGGATATCAAAGGATAGTAAGGGAAATGTTGAGGTATTGTGATGATACTATGCCTTACTATTGTAAGATCTTAAAGAAGATAAAGGCAAATAAAGACAATGTGTTGTCAAATAGGTGTATGTTTCCTGATTGGATAGAACAAATGTACAAGTGCCAAATATATGTGTTCTCAAGGTTAGTGGGACCAGAAAAATATTTTATGATGTGTTTTGAGCAAAAAATGATGGTCTCTGATCTTATGATGAATGTTTCATCGTGAGATCTCAAGGTTATAAAAGATCACTGGCGATGTTACGAAGAGATGAATGTAACAATCATAGGTTAAGAAAGGGTAATTTTCAATGCTACGAAGCTACTTACCATGTGATCATAGAGGGAAATAAAGTTGATACCGATGCTGTGACAAAAAAGGAGTTGTAAGATCGTAAAGGGTTTTGCCATTGTGTCCAACTAGTCGACAAGAGTTTTTCAAGGGGTGTTCATAAGATTGGAAAACTAATTTTGTAATAATGTGATGTTGTGAAAAGTCTTTTCATCTATCATTGTCATAACATCATAGGATCTTGTTTTGAAAGTCAAATGAATGATGACTTACATATTAATTCATGGAGATTTTCCTTTTCTCAAAATCACAGTTCATCATTTGCAGAGAGAAAGAATTTGAGCATCTCCTAAGTTTTTTTAGCATTCTAATTTGTTATTTCCAAAGCCTTCTAAGAACAGAGAAGTATTCATATTGAGTTTTTTATTGGTATATTTTCAAAATGTCTAACCAAGAAGTAGAGGAAATTTAGGCCTCAGACATGGCAGTTTTAGAGACTTCAACCTCTAAGGGAGGCAAGACTAGACAAAGAAAACCTAGTAGATTTGTAGATGAATGGATAAAACTCTTTCTTGGTTCTTCTAATGAAAACTCAGTAGATGATCAAGCTTTTATTGACCCATACGCCCAATGTAGAGATGCCATATGTCCTAGTGTTATGTGTTCTGAACTTTTCAAATACTTTTATCATAACAAGGAGAAGAAAATTCCTATGTGGAACCCGTGGAAGAAGAACCTCATCAAGTTGATTTTTCTAGAGGTTTTTGTAAATGTAGACTTAATAAAGGCTCTATTTTGATGTTATAATCTGGCCATTGAGTCTTTCCATAGGAGGTATGGAACTATTCTTTGTACCCTGGACCGAGAATCATTCATGGAGGCCTTTCGATTAGGTGGAGCTATGGGTCAACTTGTAGATTTAAAAGATTTATAGAGGAAATTTGAAGCAAATACCAAGGCTTACATAGGAACATCAATGTTGCAACACATTCCTATGGATTTGAAGAAAGTGGGAGACTACCCCAAAAAGGTTGAGAAAATGATGCCACTGGACAAATTCAAAAATTATTTTGTCAAGACTATATATGGCGTCCATAAAGTGGTGGGTAAAGATGGATTTGATGTGGTCTACGGAGCAAAATATATAATTGCAAGGGATGTACAGGACTCCTACCATGCTGGTGAATATGACTATGTTAGTCATATTTTGGATGTAATGAAGGAAAATATTGCTAGGGCTCAGGCTGGAGATTTGAAAGACTTCATCTTCCCCCACTATTCATTACTGATGCACTTAATTCTCTACAAGAATGTAGGATATATCAGTTCTAATTTCATCGATCAGACTTCGGGCATAAATAGAGATTTTCCAATGCAGTTGTGGACATAGTATGGGTTAGTACTTACTAATTTTTTTATTTTGTATCATTTTAAAATAATTTTAGTGCTATGATAATGAGGATGTTAGATCCAAGATACTTTAGGGATCCTAAAATTTTGAAAGGCCTTTTAAGACTAGCCTTGCTTCCTAAGGGAAAGAGATTGGATCATAACTAGGGAGATATTTTCTTATTTCCCACATTTTCTCTAATGAGAGTCTATGGTTGTCCCCAACCACCCCATATATTGCCCAAATTTATCCCTCCTAGGCTAGGAATAATTGAATTTATCTGGAAATTGTTCATGGTAAATAGGGAGCATTTAGGACCCAAGGTGCATGGGGGAACCTTTTTGTGTAGATGCTTTAGGATTAGTGATTTCACCATTGGCAAAGAGGCCCTAGACTCAATCCACTCCTATCTGCACCATTATAATTTGTGCACTGGCCCCTATAGAATGTATGACCCTGATAGTTGGACAAGGGTCACCCTTGAGGAAATAAGGAACTATGTATGGCAAAGCACCAAGGAGCTACCCCATGAAGATATCATTCCAAACATAGTGGCAGAAGGTGAGGCAGCTAACAAGGTGGCAAAGCTCAATGATATCTTGAGGGTAAAGAGAGAGGTGAAAAGAATTGATCCCCAATTTGCAGGATTCTACATGGATATCCCTTATCCCCAAAGGATTAGGAAGATGGTCATGGACCATACTGAGATTATGGCTAAATTGCTAGAGGGTCCAATAGGGGAAGAAGATAGGGTTTGTCCTGTAGCCCTAAACCAGATGTGATACTTGAAGTAGGAGAAGATGATGCACCTCGGGCATCATGGATGGCAAAGGGGAACAAGATGCAAAATATTATCCACATCCCCCCTCAGGTCAAACAAAGGACCTTGCAGATCTTGCCAGGAAATAGTCAGTATTTTGCTAGCTTAAGACATAATTATTTACAGAGTAGGGCTAATGTAGCTGAAAACACCCTCACAGACTTGGAATTAGCCACAGCAAGATTAGATGATAGAATCATCCAAGTTCAGCCATTCTTAGAGGATGATGAATTCATTAAATCCTGTGAATTCAATAGTTTCTTATATAAGATCAAACAAAGTGAGCTTGTTTTGAAGATGAAATCGAATGATTCTAATGAGCAGAAGATGAAATTGATAGAGAAGTTGTAGGCCTATGATCTTGAAAGTGAGGTAATGACTTTAGAGAAGGCCAGAGATCTAGTGTAGAGGAGTGGCATGCTACAGGTGCCTAGATGGGATTTGGAGGAAGCATTCATGCTTGATCAGATCAAGAGGCAGGAAAATGCCACTTCTTATGAGGCACTTGGTGCAGATGGATTAAAGAGAGGGACTGGTTTCAACATTGATACTGTGTTGCATAAAAATGTAACTAAGGAAATAACATCAAGCAACTAATGCACATTCCTACATTATCATGCAAAACCTCAAAATATGAAAGAAGACATGTAACACAAAGACAACATGAAATTACAATGACTCAAACTACTAATGAAAACCTCATGAAATCATCAAGTGTAGATGATTTCATTGTTGTGAGATGTGGTTGCTCACAAATCCAGCAGCATAACAATGAGGTAGATAGTAGATTGTTGAAAATGAGGAGAGGGCTCTCCTTTTATAGGAAAATGGATGGCTAAGATTGAATGAAAGATGGAGGGCTAAGATATCTCAAGATCGATGAGGTGTCAATGAGGTGGAGGACAAGTAGACTCCACATGGATTAGGATTTTGACCATTCAAAGGGGACAATATGCTCACACATGTCTGAGCAACCTTTGATGGTGACATGATCAATGAGGTGTAAGAGGTGTGAGAAGCATGGCTTCTCACACATGTGTGAGACAACTTGAAAGTGACATGATCAATGAGGTGTGAGAAGCATGGTTTCTCACACATGTGTGAGACAACTTGATTCTCATGCAAGAGGACAAGTGTGCAAGAGGCATGCAAGATATGAGGGATGAGGAAAGTGTGAACATCTCTCACACATGTGTGAGAACACACTTATGATCAAGAGGTGATTAGCTAGGATGATTATGCAAAGAAAGCATGATTAGGAAGTGGGTAGGTTTAGCAAGATGGGTTAGTTAGGCTAGTGAGGTTAGGTGAGGGTTAAATGTAGGAGCCATGTGCTCAAATAGGATTAAATGCAATATTTAATTCCTAGTGGGATTAGGAAAGGAATTAATTAAGTAAATGACATACTTAATTAAAGTGAAAAGGGTTAGATGCAAGTGGGAATAGGTTAGGATTTAAATAAACCTTAGTTTATTTAAATCAAGGTAAGGCAAAATGTAATTAAATAAATGCAAATTTATTTAATTAAGGTAGGGGAATTAAATAAATAATGAATATTTATTTAATTGGCTAGGAATGGGTTTTGGACAAATTTTGGTGTCTACATTTTGCACCTCTTTGATATAGCATTAGTAATGTTATATCAAAGAAGAATAAAATATAGTGGCTGAAAGGATAAGACTAGTAGCATGATGCCCCAGTCATGAAAGGATGAGGAAGGATGACGAGGGTGGAAGGGTATGCCCCCTCGAGAGGACATGTGGGTTAGGAGAACATGGATGTTCTCTTGAAATGGAATGGAGGGGAAAATGAAAAGAGTGATAAAGCTATGCTGCAATGGTGTGAACAACCTAAGTTTGATATTGTACCCAACACTATGCACCAAGGTATGAGGAACCAAGATGACAATGTGTCTAGTACCTGATAAAAATGGTCTAATACAACCATATGCCTAATGAAACCATGATATGGAAGATCATGATTCCTGGGACAATAGGATGCAAAGACCATGATACATGCAATAAATGCTAATGCATACAAGTAATCAAGCAACCATGCACAAAAGACCAAAAGCAAACCACCATTTTGCCCCTAGTCAAGCTAAAAACCCATGAATGGACTGATTGATGATGATTGATTAAGGATGGCAAAGCTAATGCTAAGCATAATGCACATCCAAGGATTGGGAAGGATTCATCCCATGATAATGATGTTTGAATATGGAAATGGATTATCAGCTGATCGGTCAAATTGATGAATCGATTAAAGATTGATGTACAAGATTACAAGATTAGATTGATTGAATTAGTATTGATTGCACAAGTGATTTTTTGATTTTTTGATTTTATGGTGGATAGAAGAATGAACGTGGATGAGATTGGAAGAATGATGTTGAAAAATTATGAGAGTAGAATAGATTTGATGTGAAAGAATTAGAAGAATTGAAAATTGATTGAAGAATGAATGAATTTGATTGAAGTGATCGAAAGAATTGGATTAAATGTGATATGAATGAATGTGGAATGGATAGAAATGAATTGATTAGATGAATGTGTGAGAGAATGGATAAAATGAATGGATTGAATGAATGTGAGAGAGAAGGAATAGAATGTAACCAATGACAAGGGAGGGTCAAGGTATGGTAAATGGAGGAAAAGCAACGTGATGTTGGTAGATGCAAGGAATAGTGAAAGGATATGAGGGGCCAAATGATATGGAATTGGAAAATGTGGAGTCAAGGACCATGTTTCAAAGGAGTCCAAATGATGCCCCATACCAAGGGTATGAAGATGGAAGGAAGTATGGTGGGAAAGGATGTGTGAAAATGGGAAAATGGCATGAAGGCTTAGCGTATGGAGGAAGAGAAGGCATGTGCTCTTCCAAAGCATGTATGAGAAGGATGGAAGGAAGCATGTAGGAGTATGGATGGAAAATGAATGAACATGAGAAGGACTATGGAATGAGAGATATGGAGCATATGTCAAGATCAACTATATGGATGAATTATGGATGTATATAGGATAATGGATGGATGATGCGCAAGGGATATGGAAAGCACATATGGATGGATGAAAGGAAAGTAAAATTCAAGGATCAAAGATGGAAAAGGATAATGAACAGTGGATGGAAGCATGGAAGGTATGTATGTAAGAGTGGTATGGCTAGAGCTTGCCCCCAGTGTAGAGTGCAAGTGGAAGAGGAAACGTGAATGGATGGATAAGCAGAAGTGGAAGGCTATGGATACATGATAGGAGAATGAAGGGAGGACTCAAACATCTATATGCGTAGATGGTATCCCTTGATATATTTTTCCTTTTCTTTTTATTTTCAAGGAATTTTTATTATTTTCTCATAGATGTTGATAGGGTAGTGAATGGAGGAAAATGGCTTATGAAAAAGGTTGGATTAAGGGGGTGGAGTGGGGTGGGAGAAAAATATGGTTGATGGATGCTAGGTTGGAAGACGTGTGAATGAGTGGATGAAGGAAGCGAAAAGATCGTCATTGGCACACACCTTGAAGGGTGATGGAAAAGAGGAAATTGTGGAGGACATGTGAGTTTGGATTTTGGGATATATGGACCCAAAATGGAAAAAGGTGACAATGGATCTGGGATGGTGGATTTAGGTATATAAAGACCCAAAATGGATGTGGAAGCCTTTGGATTAGCAGAATTGGATGTCATTTGGAATCTTTCTTTGAGATTCATTGCTACATTAAGTAGCTTTGGTATCCACAAAATTTTTGCATTTTTGATTTTCAGCCTTTGTGGCTTTTTGATTTTGCTTTGGATCAGATTTTTCCTTTCTTGAACATGTCGTTTAGATGGGACATGTTGATCCTTCAATTTTTGTGGATATTTGGCGTTATGCTCATTTTCTTTTGCATCCAATTTACTTCCATTGGCTATGGTATGGGTGCATGAAAGTAAAGGAGATGGAGAGCTTATGGATTGTGAATGTTGGAAGGATGTCAAGGATGTGTGCCTTTGTTGATCTTTAGGAGGAGCATGAGGGGATGATGTGGAAAACATGGATAGTGTGGATGGATGTATGTAAGGACCTAAAATGGAAGGAAGGGATGAAGGATTTGGTGGTGGAACATAGGGACCTAGAATGGACTTGGAAGATGAATGATGGGAAGTTTTAGGTTTGGATGAAGGAATTGTGGAAGGTGTACCAACATCTTGAGCCATTATTTCTTCAATGGGATACTTAGCATTTTCAACACAAGATGTGAGTCTAGGTAGATGGGATTCATGAGTGGATTGGATAGGTGTGATAGGATCATGTGGAGGATTAGGATTATGAGGGCGAATAGGATCGTGATATGGAGTGGGATCAGGAAACGAAAATGGAGAGGTGCTTTGATCTTGACTTGAAAGAGGATCATGTGGCAGAATGCATGGATCATGAGATGGATTGATTTGATCTTGACATGGAGGAACGTTATTGGAAGAAATGGAAGGGACTTCTACATGAAAGGAAGGATCTATGGAGGCTAACTTGTGAGATGGAGTGGAATCGGTAAGGGGTATGGTAGATGAAATGCCTTGATCTTGATTAGGAAGGGGATCATGAGATGGACTAGGAGGGATAAATGGATCTTGAGGGATAGGGGAAGGATGGGAAGGAGAAATGCTCAGATCTAGAGGAGAAGAAGCATCTATAATATCATGCTTTGGAGGAAGTTCTTGAGATGGAATCGGGGGTATGACTATGGGTGATTGGCTCACTTCATTTTGTATTTTACACTTAGCCAAGAATGATGAGAAATACCACTTACGAGGTGGGGATGATGTGGATTTTGGAGGATGAGGATCATGTGACAGTGGAACTATGGTTAAGGGATTACATGGAGGGTTGGAGTTGGATGGGACATGAGGACTAGGATCTTCGAAACATGGGGGAAGAGGACACATGGCATGGAAGGTGGCCTCTTGTTGTTGGCTTGCCAATATATAATTCTTTAATTGTTCAATTTCCATGGCAAGGGTATTTGTGTTGGAGGAAGTGTGTGGGCTATGAATGGAATTGTATGTAGCGTAAGGATAATGAGGTGGATTTCCCTTGTCAAAGGTAGAAGAATAATGAACATGAGATGGATTAGAGTTGGATATGAAATGTGAAGGATGAATTTGATATGTAGGTTGAACGGGAGGTATAACTCCATATTGTCATTGAAGATTGTCAACCATTTGATTAAGCAGATTCAAATCCATAGATGTTAGAAGAAGAGTGACAAAAGATTTGAGGATGGATGGGAAATATGAACCTAGGACTAGGAGCTTTGGACTTTGCGTTGATTTGAATTGGATTTGATATTGATTTGATTGAATTTGATTTGATATTGATATTGATTTGATTTGATGTTGATTGGATTGGATGAGGGTTTGATTTGATCTAGTAAAAAAAACCCTAACCAAGTGGATGTGAGATTTGAATGAAAGTCCAATGTTAATGATAATGCTCCTATGACCAAAGTAGAAGATTGGTGAAAGATTGAATTAGAAGAAGACGTGAATGAAATTAGAAAGATCGATTATGGAGGAATATGTAAATGGATCGAATTAAGAATTGATTAGAAATGAATGAATTTGACAAGGGATTGAATTAAGAATTATGAGGATGAGTCATTGAATGATGGAATTGGATCTTGATGTGGATTATGAACCATGATTAGGATGAAGATTATGGATGAGATTAAATGATTAAGAAAATGAAGAAATAGAGATGATTAAGGTTTTGAGGAAAGATTTGAATGATTAAGAAGGTGATTAAGACAAGAGATGCATAATGATGATGAGATGAATGGATAGAAGAAGTGATGGAGAAAATGAGAGCTTCTTTTTGTTTTTTTTGAAATGTTTTGATTTTTTGGGATTTTTGAAGTTTTATGATTTTTATGGTTTTTTATGTTTTATGATTTTTTTGGATTTTTATGTTTTATGATTTTTTTGGATTTTTATGTTTTACGATGCAAAAGCAAACAAGAAAATATGTACAAGGCAAGTTTAGATGGTGTTTTTCCCCTTCGAATGGGGAGGTTTTTGAACATTCAAGCACGTAGAACACACCAACAAACCTATAAGGTTGCAACTAGGATATACAAGGTTCAACTAGAGGGTGTCCTCGATATACACAAGGTACGTGAGGCCAAAATCTGTAAATGAAAGAAAATACTGCCACACAGCTGGGAGGAGACGGTAACCCAAATCTCCTCCTTCACTTCCCAAAGGTATAAAGTTCTTTGGGGCTTAGCCAAGAGTGACAATATTTTGCTTCCAAGAGAGGTGTCTTTCGATTCACCTCCCAATTTTTATACTCCGCCAGAACACTGGAGTTGAGGTCGTCCCAAGGGGTGATGAAATCCCCAAGCAGGCCTCCTAAAAAAGAAAAACAAGACCACTTATTTCTTGTGCACCCAAGATCACCCGAAAGTGCAAGGGGAGAGAATATGTAAGTGACCTTGGGGTTCAAAAAGACATGCGTTCGTTTCCAATGAAACTTTAGGTTATGTAATCTACTTGAAGACACACATGTTTAAAGCATACAATGTTCTTTCCAATTTGAAATAGTGCCAACGTAAATGAAAATGCGAATTCGCCAACAAGAAAGGAAATTGAGCATGTGCATAAGCAAAATTGTTGAAAATGAAATCAATTTTCCTTAAGGCATTCAAGATTGTGTGAGTTTGTTTTAAGCACCAATTTGAAATGTTTGCTAACCTAAGTATACATGTCCATTCCCTTAAGGCATTCAAGATTGCATTTGATTGTTTTAGCATTTAATCATGCATTCAAAGACGAATGTTTAAGTGTACAAGTTCATTCCCAAAATAAAATTAAAGCAAAAATCTGCAAGAAATATGATTAGTGATAAGATATCCCTGCAAAAACATAAGTTAGTGCATCAAAAATGTAGAGCAAACGTGAAACAACCCTACAATGAAAAAGTTAGCACAAAGTTTGGACTTTGACATAACAAACAAAGATTGAAACTACATCAAAATTTCATGAAACCAATATCATCATGACGGGCTCAGAATTAGCTTTTTGACAATATTTCGTTTTTCAAAAACGGAGCTCTTATGCTCAAGTTATGAGCAAAAACGTGAAGGCTGCTCCTTATGGCTTAGAAAGCATGTGGACTACTGATGTAGTGCTGACATCAGCGACCTACGAGCAAAAAATTTGACACTTAGGGGAAATTCAAGCAAATTTTTTTTGTTTTTTGAACGTTTTTGCCTAAAAAATGAAATCCTATTTTATTAAAAAGATAAAATTATGTTGTTGTTGATTGAACCTGTATGGGGCTAATTGAAATATGAAAATTTAAAATTAAAAAAAAAATAAAAAATGAAAGATGAGGTCAGAGCGAAGGATTAGGGGTCAGCAGAGGTGGCCGAAGGTGGTGGTGGTGGAGCGATGGAAGGTTTGGACGAGGGTTTCGCGCAGTGACTTTTTCGGTAGCTGAGGTGGGCACAGGCGGCGGCGACCGTGGGAGTTGCAGAGTGGGGATGAAGCGGTGACGCTGGGCGGTGACGGGGAGGTGCAGCCGCTGTCGGGGGGGTTTGCAGAGGTTACGGGTGCGGCAATGGGCCAAGACAGAGAGGTGCAGTGGGCCGCGGGGGAGAAGAGGGAGCAGAGCGACGTGGGTTTGTGCCAACGGGGAGCGGGGAGGAAGGGGGTCGCTCGGCGATGGGGGTTGGAAGTGTTGCAGACTGCGGTGGGTAGGAGGTGGTGGTTAGCCGCGGGAGGAAGGGAGACGAGCGGGGGAGACAGGGCCGCGGGCAGAAGGGAGGGCACGGGAAGTGGAGAGAGGCCAAGCGGCGGGGCGTTTGCAGGCCGAGCGGCGGGGCGTTTGCAGGGAGCGGCGGCGGCAAGGGTTACGGCGGTGGGGGGTTTCGCGCCACTGCCGCCAGAACTACAGAGGGGGAGAGCTGCCGGGGAGCGGCCGTGGGGGCGGCGCTCGCGGGCGGCGCTCACCTGCACAAAAAAGACAAAAAAAAATGATTTTATTATTTTTATTTTTTTTAATTTTTTTGGATTTTGATTTTTAAAATTTTGATTTTTTTTATTTTTAAATTTGATTTTTGATTTTTAATTTATATTAAAAAACCAAAAACTAACAAACACTTATTACATATGTAAATGCTAACTTTTTTTTTGTTAAATTTTTTAATTTTTTAAACTTTTTTTTTAATGTTTTCTACTTATACGAAAAATGAAATGAAATGAAACAAAAAATCTAACATTTTTTTTTTTTCAAACAATTTATATATTAACAAAAGGGGATTTTTTTTTTTTTGCTTTTTAAATTTTTCTAATAACGAAGAGGATATTCAATGCATATGTACCCTAAAACTTGAAAACAAAGCAATAAGCAAGATATAAAGTGTTTTATGTCAAAAAACTTCCCTTAGGTCCTCCAAATGCAATGATGGGCTCCTTGACTTGATTAGATGCTCCTCATGAAACTTGATCCCCAAATGCAAGCTTTCAACCTACAAACTTCAAAACTCACAAAACACTCAAAAACACATTAGATCATTAGTTTGAACCCGTGAAGTGGGTCCCACCGGGCGTGCCAAAAATGTGTTGCATAAAAATGTAACTAAGGAAATAACATCAAGCAACTAATGCACATTCCTACATTATCATGCAAAACCTCAAAATATGAAAGAAGACATGTAACACAAAGACAACATGAAATTACAATTACTCAAACTACTAATGCAAACCTCATGAAATCATCAAGTGTAGATGATTTCATTGTTGTGGGATGTGGTTGTTCACAAATCCAGCAGCATAACAATGAGGTAGATAGTAGACTGTTGAAAATGAGGAGAGGGCTCTCCTTTTATAGGAAAATGGATGGCTAAGATTGAATGAAAGATGGAGGGCTAAGATATCTCAGGATCGATGAGGTGTCAATGAGGTGGAGGACAAGCAGACTCCACATGGATTAGGGTTTTGACCATTCAAAAGGAGCAATATGCTCACACATGTGTGAGCAACCTTTGATGGTGACATGATCAATGAGGTGTAAGAGGTGTGAGAAGCATGGCTTCTCACACATGTGTGAGACAACTTGAAAGTGACATGATCAATGAGGTGTGAGAAGCATGGCTTCTCACACATGTGTGAGACAACTTGATTCTCATGCAAGAGGACAAGTGTGAAAGAGGCATGCAAGATATGAGGGATGAGGAAAGTGTGAACATCTCTCACACATGTGTGAGGATTCCTCACACATGTGTGAGAACACACTTAGGATCAAGAGGTGATTAGCTAGGATGATTATGCAAAGCAAGCATGATTAGGAAGTGGGTAGGTTTAGCAAGATGGGTTAGTTAGGCTAGTGAGGTTAGGTGAGGGTTAAATGTAGGAGCCATGTGCTCAAATAAGATTAAATGCAATATTTAATTCCTAGTGGGATTAGGAAAGGAATTAATTAAGTAAATGACATACTTAATTAAAGTGAAAAGGGTTAGATGCAAGTGGGACTAGGTTAGGATTTAAATAAACCTTAGTTTATTTAAATCATGTAAGGAAAAATGTAATTAAATAAATGCAAATTTATTTAATTAAGGTAGGGGAATTAAATAAATAATGAATATTTATTTAATTGGCTAGGAACAGGTTTTGGACAAATTTTGGTGTCTACAGATACCAAATCCCTAACAGTCTAAAGTATGGCCTTTGCTTCCAACAAGCCAAAATTGATGGATGTACAAAGCATTAAATAGGGTAATATGATTTTATGGACTCTACAAGGCACCTCTGGCATAGAGATATCCAAAGCGTTGAAACATTTTTCATTCATGAATGAGGCCAAAGTGGAAGAAATGGAAACAAGGTTAGCCAAGTCCATATATGATTACATTGATGTTAGAAAGCTTTATGAAGATGAGCTTAGAAGTAGCCATGTGTATGAAGAGAAGATTGTTGAGCTTAAGGCTAAGATCCAAGAACTTGAAAATGAGATTACATTTCTCGAGGAGCAACTTGCACAAGCAGAATAGAGGATGGTTCCAACTCAAAGAGAAGAGGGACAGGAAATACCATTGCTAGTCAAGGATAGTGTTAAAACCCTAGTATAAACAAAGGATGTAGAGGAGGCAGAGACATCATAACCAAGAAGAATGAGTATTGACACTCAATTAATTTAGTAGGGAGGAGATATAAGGATAGGGATCCTTAGAAACATGATGAGCCATAAGGTTGAAGTTTTGAAGAACATATCACAATAGGCTCATAGTTTATATGTTACTTTACAAAGTGCTGAGTAGTTTTGCAATGAAGCACTTTCATGGCTAGCCATCACTTTCAGTACCTGGGAGCCATATATTCAATTTTTGGATAGATTAATTTTATTGATGGCTAAAAAGCTAGATTTGCCATATAAGATATTTACTGTGAAAGAAAGCCCGGACATGGTAAAAGAATTAAGTGGTTTCTTTACTTGTAAACTATAGGCTATACAAGGAAAGTTAAAGATTCTATCTGAGGGAGTGGAGCCATGTATACCATCATTATGGATGCTACCAGCTTAGTAAAAAATTGGCAAGATTGGTCAGCTTCTTTTGATAATTTTTTGACCCAAGAGGCTATAGTAGCAATTTTTCAAGATATGTCTGATTCTCCATTCCATACTTTAATTGATTCCATGTTTAAGGCAGAAATAAATTTGAATAAGTTTATTATTGAATCAAAAGCAATCATGGATGCTAGGTGGACTAAGGCCACTCAAGATTTACAAGAAGTGAAGGGTACAAAGTGGCCCACTAAAAGGGAAATTTATGTTTGGGAAGCAGTAGGAGAAATAAAAGCTTTGTCGGTGAGAGGTAGCCGAGATATTTTGTAAACAAGATACATAAAGTACAAGGAGAAGAAAAGATCAAAGGACTGATATAAATGTTTTTCTGCCATCTCAACTACTTCTTTTTTTATCAATATTTGGAAGATTATTTTGTACAATTTATTGTTCCCATCCTCTATAAATTTTTGTATCCTTTAACTTTTTGACACGTGTCCTCCTCTCATCTGTAGCTTGTTGCAATCCTATATATGGATTTCTAAGATGAGAAGTAGAGGTCAGTTGTCTGTGGAATTTTTCACATAGGTTATGTATTATTTTGCAGTCCGTCCATTTATTCTAGAGTTATTTGAATGAGTTCAGTTCATACACTCTTAAATACAAAAAAAAAAAGTCAATATTTGGGACCCATGTTTTGTCTCTGTGTTATATGATGAATTTTATTAGCAATATTAATATAAAAACAAGAAGGATTTATCCTTAATTATCATTACCTTTGATGTTTTGTCCCTTTTTCATATATCTGTAGCCTTTTGACCGAATGAACAAGTTTCCTTTAGTTTAATGCAATTCAAAGGGTTGTATATCTTTTATTCATTGTAGTTGATTTAAAGAATTAGGTAATTGCTTTCTATAATTGATAAGGTTTAGGGTTTATGAAAAGCATGAGAATTAGAATGAAACTTAAAGTTTAATGCTGATATTTCTAGTCACAAGTTGATTATTAAGGTCTAAATATGCTAGTATTTGACTCTATTTTCCCTTGGATAAGACACTGGTCCATTCCAAAGTCAAGATCGCACTGATCTTTCATATTATTATAGAACATTCGCAATAACAAATCATTTTATTTTAATGCATCAAGAATTTAAATGTTGGTCATCACTTAGTTGCATTTACTTCTCTAATTATAGTCAACTACTATTTTCAAAAATTTTATTAGAAATTTATAGAAGGAAATAGACCATTTTCTGTTGTAAGGAATAATCTTGAAAGAGAAAATGTTAAGTTAAAATTGATTAATTCCTAAGGTTTGTCTGCCTTGGCCTTGCAGAGCCTAAAGTGAAGTGAGTCCTAGTGACTCTATTAATGTTGGTCCAAAAAATAAGATTTGAACCTATTGATTATAAGATTTAGCTCATCTTTAGGCTTGTCCCTGTCTTTGTTTCCTGGTATCTAGTTTTTTGTTTTACCTGATATGTTCTTTACTAGAATGAACTCCAACAGAACTGAAAGAGAGATTAGTTCCTAGCCTCCTCCATAAGGTTTGCCAAAAATGAACCATGAACTTGTTGTCCCTATCAAACACATACTCAAAGGGAGTCCATGAAACTGAACTATCTCCTTGAAGAAGAGATGTGTTATATAACTTGCATCATGAGTAGTCTTACATGGAATGAAATGACTCATTTTAGAGAACCTATCTACTACAACATAAATATTGTCCATACCTAAATTTTTTTAGGGAGACCAACCACAAAGTCCATACTTACACATTCCCAAGGCCTGTTTGGAATTGGCAAGGGTTGATAGAGTCTTGCATTACTTGAACCTCCTTTATCTCTTTAACATATTCCGCATTGTTCAACATATCTTTGTACATCCCTTGCTAACTTAGGCCAAGAGTAGTATCTCTGTACTAAATCCAACATCTTGTTTATGCCAAAATGTCCACTCAAGCTACCATTATGCTTCTCTTGAATCATATTTTCCCTCATGGATCCCTTAGGCATGCATAGCTGATTACCTTTAGATAACAATCCATTTTGAAAGGTATAATCTACAAAATCACTATGAAAATGATTCTCAAACTCTAGGCATACCTTATAGGCTTGGGAGATGTCTTCATCTTCTTCATACAAGTCTTTAAAACCTTCTATTCCAATGCTTTGTAGCTACATTTCTTGGACAGTCAAAAGCTTCCTACTCAAGGCATCTGCTACCTTGTTGAGTTGCCCCTTCTTATGCTTGATTGTGAATGTGAATGATTGTAGATACTCTATCCACTTCAAATGCCTATTACTAAGCTTTTCTTGAGTGTTTATATAACTCAAAGCCTGATTATCTGTAAAGACAACAAATTCTTTGGGTAGGAGGTAATGTCTCCACTTCTTGAGAGATTGTACTAATGCATACAACTCCAAGTCATAAGCTGAATATTTCTTCTTTGCCTCATTGAGTTTCTCACTGAAGAATGCCATAGGTTTTCCTTGACTCAAGACACCCCCTACTGCTACATTACTTGCATCACATTCAAGAGTGAATAATTTATCAAAAGTAGGTAAGATTAAAATGGGTTTTGTAGCTACTTCTTGTTTCAATGTTTGAAATGCTTTCTTTGCTGCCTCAGTCCATTTGAACTTTGTTTTTAGCCCACCCTTTATGGTGTCTAGTATTGGTGCACAAATCCACCTAAAGTTCCTCACAAACTTTCTGTTAAATTGTGCCATGCCATGAAAACTTATCACTTTAGTCCCTATTCTAGGAGTAGGCCAATCCAAGATTGCCTCCACTTTGCTTGGGTCCATCTTCAAATTACCCTTGGACACTACAAATCCCAAATAAACCAATTCTTGCTGCATAAATACACACTTTTCCAGATTAATGGCTAGTTGCTCTTCCTAGAGTCTCTTCAAGACCAACCTTACATGTTCTAGGTGCTCTTCTTTTGTCTTGCTATAGATGAGTATATCATCTAGATACACTACCACAAATCTACCTGTGAAGTCCTTCAAGACCTCATTCATTAATCTCATGAAAGTGCTTGAGGCATTTGTGAGCCCAAATGACATTACAAGGCATTCATACAATCCATCTATAGTTTTAAAAGCGGTCTTCCATTCATCACCCTCCTTGATTCTAATTTGGTGATAACCACTCTTTAAATCCAACTTAGTAAAGTACATAGCACCTCCTAAACAATCCATCAATTCTTATATTCTTGGAATAGGGAATCTATACCTAATAGCAATCCGGTTAATAGCCCTTGAATCTATAGAAAGCCTCCATTTTCCTCTTTTCTTTATTGCTAAGACCACTGGGAAAACACATGGACTAATGATTTTCTTAATCAGCCCTTGATCCAATAATTATTGCACTTGTCTTGCCACTTCCTTATTTTGATCTAGAGTAAGCTTATAAGTTGCTTTGTTAGACAAAGAAGCATGAGGTACAAAATCAATTTGATGGTTGATTGCTCCCTTAGGTGGTAGTACTGCTGATGTACCATCTAAAATAATATCCTTGAAATCATCAAGAATTTGCTACACTTCAAGAGGTATGGGCTGCAATTTATTATCTTCCTCCTTTTTCTTAACCATAACAGCACACTCTATGGTCTCTTCATCCTATAAGGCTTGCAAGAACTCTTTGACACTACTAAGTAACACACTAGGTGTCTTGGAAGCTTCCCCTTCATTCTCTATTAAGGATTGAATTTTGAAAGTCCTTCCATCTTTCTTGAAAGAAATGGCATTTTCTTCTCCATCATAGATCACCTTCTTGTCAAATTACCATGGTCTTCCCAATAGAAGATGGCATGCATCCATGGGTAAGAAAACACAAAGTACTTTGTCTTTATAGGTTCCAATAGAAAACTCAACCCATGTCTGCTCATTAATAAGTAAACTTTGCTCTTGATTCAACCAAGTTACCTTATAAGGATTTTCATGGGGAACCTTTGTAAGTTTCAGCTTCTTTGTTGCCTCCTCTAATATAATATTATCTCTAGATCCAGAATCCACTATAACCTTGCAAACTTTGCCTTGAATCTTGCACCTGACTCTAAAGAGAGCCCTCCTCTGCTTAGGTTCACTCAGATTAGGCTGCCTTATGAGTACTTTTCTAATCATCAAGTTCTCACCCATTTTTAATTCTAGTTTGTTGACTTCATTAGTGCATGAGCTGATACTATCTTCTTGGGCATAAGCTACCCTCTTCTTACTATTTGAGGCTGATGGTTTATCAGGACACCTGTAGGTTGGGTGTCCAAGTTGTCCACATTGATAACATTTCATGGTGGCAAAGTAGAAGTTGCTTCTTCCTTCTCTTCTCCCTCTATTACTTTGAGATCCTCTTCCTCTACCAAAAGATCCCCTTGTGTTGGTTTTAGAACTTTGTTCCAAGAGTCTACTTTCCCCTTGATTTCTTGATTCACCACCTCTGCTAGAACCACCTCTTTGACCACCTCTAGAATCCCTAACTCTTCCTGTATTCTTGGAAGTACGATCTTGCTTTCTTTTTCCTTTCTCTTCCACCTTTAGGGCCATTTGGTAGCACTGATGAATTTTTTTAGGAGTGACAAGGCTCATTTCTTCTTAAATAGACCATTTGAGTCCATTTAAATATCTTGCCAACTTGATACTTTCATCTTCCACCACTTTAGACCTCAAGCATAGCTTTTGGAATTCTTCAGTATAAGAATGCACATCCATGTCTTTTTGCCTCAGATTTTGTCTCCTCCTATGTAGTTGTATTTCATAGTCTTTAGGAATGTACGCTTGTTTTATTTTACCACCATTCCTTTCCAGGAAGTAATAAGACCTTCTCCTTCTTTTTCCCTCTCAGTTTGTATGAATTTCCACCAGGTGAGAGCAATGTCTCTCAACCTTGACCTTGCCACTTTAACTTTTTGAGCATCAGAGAGACCATCACATTCAAAATGGTTCTCCATTCCTTTAATCCATTTCATGATGAGATGATCCATCTTTCCACTGAATAGAGGAATGCCTTCCAAGGCTTTACTATTTATTGCTTTGATTACCTTCAAAAAAGGCTCTTCTGGTAAAATAGGGTCTGGTTTTGGAGTTTCTTCTTCCAACTCAATGTATTTTTCTTTGGCCTCCTTCTCTTCTTTCTGCTCCATCTTTTCCTTGACTTTATCTGTAGTGTCTTGGACTTCGCTCAACAGCTGTTCTAGTTGTGCCAATCTTTCTCTCAAAGACCTGTTGTCTTCTTCTTGCTCTTCTACCTTCTTAGCTAATTCAGCATTGGTTACCATTGTGTTAGAATCACTAGATTCACTAGGTGACTGCATTCACCTTGCTTTGCACATGCTTTGTCCCACACCTTTGCAGGCTCTGATACTAATCTGATGGGGAGGCTTGGGATAGGTTAACTAGTCCATGCTCTTGACCCACAGTTAGGATCTAAGTGTTCTTTAGAAACCTCTAATGGTCTCTAGGATTCCTTATTCACTCAAGGATCCCCTGATCTACCCAAACCTACCCACCAAGTCAAGACTTCAAACTTCTCAACATTCCAAGGTTATTCCCAAGCAACCAACTCCCTAAAGGCTTAATAAGGGTCATTTAGGGTTTCACACCTTTGAAAGTTCTAACAATGATTTTGAGGAGTTTTACAAAGGTTTATAACCTATTCCACATGATCAAAGTGATATCCAAGTTGGGTTGTTACCCGATTTAGGAGTTTCTTCACAAACAGGGCTACTAGAGGAGCCCCAATTAGGCCTCCTTTCGGATTTCTAGGACTTTTTCCAACCTTTCCTTAAGGTTTCATAAAATTTGGTAATAAGAAAAATTTCTCACAATGACCAACCCTAAAGGAATTTTTGTGTCTTGAGCCACCAAAAAATCGTGCAACAATTATGCCAAAAACAAGAGTTTTTGAGGGTTTTAATGGGTTGCCTGTTGTCCTCACTTTTCAATGCCTTCCAAAGATTATGAAAACTTCTCCTTAAACACATATCACCTTCTCACAATCCTCTTAGATCCCTCCAAATTTATTAGCTTAAAACCCACTCCTCTGCATTCTAGAGCCAATTTACTGTTGTCCACTCCTAGCCGAATACTATTGTATTCGCCTTGGACAAGCTCAAAAAAATTGTTGCACATGCATCCAAGGGCCTTGCACTTTTGTAAAAAAAAATGGTGTTTTTCACTTCAATATTCCAATTTTCCATGGCTTTCCTAGGGTGGAAACCAAAGATACAACCCCATATTTACATACTATGCCAAAATTGGCAAAATTCGGCCTATATAGAAAGAATTAAATAAAACACTTGTAGAACTTGAAGAAACTTAATATAATGCATGAAAATGAAAGAAAAAACACTATAGACACTGTTTCAAACCACAAATATCACAAAAAATTCTCTATTTCCTTCAAAAATTCCCAAAAACCAATAAATGTCACTATTTTTTTAATGCACAGTTTGTTGTTTTGTACTGTGGCCATACAATAATATTCACAGACTCTTTCTTTCAGGTTTCTCATCACCTTTATAGCCTTCCCATTGGTATTTGTGTTTGGGTAGGGATTTTTAGCCTCTTAGTAAAGTTGGAAAAATAAAAACAAGAAAAGTTGCTAAGTAACTTTTTTAAAGTTGCTAGCAACTTTTTGCTATTTGAGCAATTTTTGCTCGCAGCTTGCAAATGACCTTGTAGGTCCTCCTAAAGAAAAAATGTGCTTAAATCAAACCAAAAACCTATTCCTAGGCTTCTAATAGACCAATGAACTTCCTATGCACTCATGGAGGTATCGTTCCACTTACCAGGAATAACCAATTGAACTAGAACTTCTAGGACCTAAACACACCAAATGAGATCTTTAGCTCTTATTCTAATTACATACTTCATATGAGAAGTTCAAAACAACAAAAATGTGTTGGTGGGAGCCCTTAGAAGGGTGCTCTTACACCATCTAAGATGTAAAAGGATGTCAGAAGGTATGTAGAGCAATGTGGAGTATGTCAGAAAGCTAAAGACACTGCTACTAATATTGGTTTGTATCAAACTTTGCATACTCCTAGTAGGCCATGGGAATGATTTAGCATAGATTTTGTGGTAGGTTTACCTAGGATAAGCAATGGATTGGATAGCATCTTTTTAGTGTTAGATAGGTTCACTAAAATGAGTCACTTCATACTCTGTAAAACTATTAATGATGCTAGTCGTATTGCACATATTTTCTTCAAGGAGATATTCAGAATCCAGGGGTTACCTAGAAGCATAGTGTCAAACAAGGATGTGAAGTTTATGGGGCATTTTTGAAGCATAGTGTCAGACAAGGATGTGAATTTTATGGGGCATTTTTGGAAGACCTTATGGAAAACATTGGGAACAAACTTGGCTTTTGGATCAGCTTATCACCCCCATAGTGATGGTCGAACTGAGGTGATAAAAAAAATTCTTGGGAACTTGTTAAGATGCTTAACTAAGGAATATGGTCAGGTATGGGATCAAATGATACCTCAGGTAGAATTTTCCTACAATGATAGTGTAAACAAGACCACAAGTAATAACCCATTTGAGGTAGTGTATGGCCTACATCCTAGAAGAGTATGTGAACTTAGAGAATTAAAAGGTCAGAAAGGGGTAAGTGGACATGCCGATGACTTTTCCTTGTCCATGATGGGCATACATGAACATGTCAGGTAGACACTCCTAGAAGCTAATCATAAATTAAAGGCTAAGGTGGATACAAAGAGGAGGGATCTATAGTTTGAAGTTGGAGACTTGTGATGGCTTATCTAAACAAAGCAAGGATTAAGAATAATGTTCCAAACTAGTTACAGATGAGGAAGATAGGGCCTTGCAGAGTTCTGGAAAAGTATGGACAAATTGCATACAAATTGGACCTTCCTTAGGAGTTTTCCATCTCACCTATTTTCAATATTCAAGACTTAGTCAAATATAAAGGACCTGATATAAAAGGACATGAGAACGTCTCAAAAATGAAGAAAGATGCCAAGGAGCTTATTGTACTTGAGAAGCCCAAGCTACAATCATAGGCAATACTGAATTTAAGGGTGAAAAAGTATACACAAAGCACCTAGTAAAATGGAGAAACAAACCTGAGTCAGAGGCCACTTGGGTGGATTAAGATGACATTAAAAATATGGACATTAGATTAGACCTTATTCCCAATAGTGGTTAGTTATCCTTGTTATAACAGGAAGAGAATGGTGTAGGAGCACCTAAGTTTTTGGCTTCTCCCTACTCAAATTTTGGCTTGTAAATAGTCTTAGCCAAAAAATTGAAGAATAAGGACTTGGATAAGTCCCTAAGGTGGGTCTAAGTATATTAGGAGGGGTTAGCAAGAGTTGTTGAGTTGTTTTTTCCAATTGGACACAAATAGGACTTAGATGAGAAAATGTTGCTTAAGGGTAAGAACTTGGTCAAAGCGGTTGACCATGACTAGAAATAGGTGAAACAAAGAAAAATGTCCATAATTAGTCCTTGATGCCAAAGGGGTTAACCATGACTATTTAAACTTGTGGTTTCCAATCATCGTGTTGATCCAATCAGAGTTATTCCAATATTTCTCACGCCCAGATGTACAATGTCAATAACAACTTCAATCATGCAAAGTTTTTATATCTAGTCTAATGTGTTGATGAGGTAGACCAATAAAATGTCACAATTTTATAACTTCCTCTCTTCAATATTCCTCTAGTTTATGCCCTACAATGCATATTTAATATTTTATTACTCACCTATATATTTGCAGTTCGACTCTGATACCATGTTGAATTTTCTGGATCTATTGCAAATGTAATAGCACTGCCATAATTTTTTTGGTATGTGCTTTCCAAATGGCTGCCATCTCTCTAATATAGGATGAAGTATGGATAGACATGTCTCTTCATGGGACATGTTTATTCATTAGAATGTAATTAATATAATAACAAATAAATATCTCATATATTTAATATATTATATCTCACACTTTTATACACACACACAGACACATATACATATATATATATATATATATATATACATATATATATATATATATACATATATATATATATATATATATACATATATATATATATATGTGTGTGTGTGTGTGTGTGTGTGTGTGTGTGTGTGTGTGTGTGTGTGTACATACATACATACATACATACATAC
Source organism: Cupressus sempervirens (assembly GCA_028749045.1). Classification (NCBI taxonomy): domain Eukaryota; kingdom Viridiplantae; phylum Streptophyta; class Pinopsida; order Cupressales; family Cupressaceae; genus Cupressus; species Cupressus sempervirens. Next base: position 25,323,679 of record CM053793.1, on the reverse strand, counting down.
ATACATACATACATACATACATACATACATACATACATACATACATACATACATACATACATACATACATACATATATATATATATATATATATATATATATATATATATATATATATATATATATATATATATATATATATACACACACATATATATTTGCACTATAGATTATCCTAACTAAAGCTACCAATAGTTAACACTCCCTCTTAGCTAGGGAGGGTAAACTAGATTCATACACAATATGAATAACATATTACCTCAAGGTAAATAATGGTTTCTAGAATGTCAACTCATTTGACATTTCAAAGTCAACTTAGTTGACTTTTTAGTTTCTTGAATATCAACTCATTTGATATTTGAATGCCAACTCATTTGACATCTGATCGATGCTACAAACATCAACACTCCCTCTTATCTAGGGAAGATAATGATATAATCATATTACATACCTTGTGATCACATAACACATGATATGAAGTATCATCCAACATATGATACCTCATCTTACATATCACCTTACACATGATATGAGGAATCACCTAACATGAGATACCTATTTTTGCATATCACCTAACACATGATATCTAGTTTTACATATCACCTAACACATGATATGAGGAATCACCTAACATGTGATACCGAGTTTTACATATCACCTAACTCGTGATATGAAGGAATCACCTAGCATATGATACCTAGTTTTACATATTGCCTAATTTTTTATATGAAGAAATCACCTAACATGTGATACCTAATTTTAGATATCATCTCAATATGATATCAGAGATATGGTTTGACAAAGAATACCAAGTCTCATGATATTCACCATAACTCAAAATTCTTCAAAGGTAATGTGCACTTACCATAGGAACATTTATAATCTATTGTGATCAGTTTTAGCCATCACACGATGTTTATCGTAATCTAGAAGGTCATGGTCTATTTTAAGGAACTGAATCCACCATACTAGAAATCATCTATCATGATTAGTTTCAACCATCACACAATGTCTATCATGATAGAATATTAAGTTATTATATGATTGTCATCTTCCAATAACATCAATAAATACAAGTGATAATCATTTGGAAGTCGACACTTTCTCATGATTTACATAGGGCCCATAAGGCATTAAATGATTTCAATAGTATAATAATCAATTAAATCAAGTTTACCTCATAAGTGTTTCACCTTCAATAGTGAAACTCCCTCTCAATCACTATGATCGAGATTGTCACAAGTTAACTGAACCCATCTACTCCCTTTGAAGCTTCAGTTCATCGACATTTAGACCTCTTGAAGATGCCAAACTTCCTTTGAATCTCCCTTTGAATATGAATTCCATATGCTTTTGTCCTTGTGTTTCAAATATTTCCTTTCATAAGGTGAGCCCATATAGGAAATATAATGCATGAATCAATTTTCATCCTTCATTAATATTTATCACTTGACTCTACCATCCGCTAACTAGATATATGGTCTACATTTCTTAGTGTATCTCCAACCCATAAGGTTGTTGACTATAGAGATATAAACCTTCTAAGAGAGTGTTGACTACAGAGATATAAACCTCCTACTTCCATATCATTTTGCACTACAATTGTTTATTCCCCATCGAGTCATGGAATAATATAGGAAGATTGATACTATCCATTAAGTTTATCAAATATGGGTAGGAATGTCTTGTTCATGCACTTGGCATTACATGTTTGTCCTCTATGTATCACCTATTTGACTTCTAATTCCAACAATCTTCCACGGTGTCAGTATTTACAAATACATTTATTCAAAACTCATTAATCGCACAAATTCGCCTTTATAGTCACATGTAAAGAGATACTTAAACTTCCTCTGTATGAAATATTTAAATTTTCTCCATTATTTTATTAACATTGAGAAACTTGAGAAACCCATTAACTAAGACATTTTGAAGATCATATAAGCAATTATTGATCCATCCAATTATTTGCAAACCCATGTAATATGCGAGGACCAATTCTCAAAGAGCACCATAAAATATATTATTTATTTCACTTACTCAATTTGAACTATTTACACATTTAATCATTCATTGAAAAGACTAAAAATTAATTTAGGAGGCATCGATATTTAACTTTATGATAGTTATGAGGACATTTGTTAGTGGCTTATTTTAATCTGTGACTGAATCCACACACTTCCTCCATTATTAAACACATATGTCTATGAACCAAATATGTGACCATGTTGATTTGCACAGTGACATTTTCAATGAGCACCTTTGATCTACATCATAATGTGGGCCATCTTTAGTAACATCGAGATTTATATTCTCATACTCTTGTAAGTTGCTTGTGACATAGCTCTAATGTCATTATTGACTACTCGATGAAAACATATATCAAGAACAATCACCAAATTGCAATCTTCATAATCTCATGATTTTATCAATTGCCTATGAACTGACACAAAAATTCTATGGGTTATAGAACCGTGATGGAAGCCTTCCCTCAAACATATAAATATTAGAAAACCTAATTCCATTCCAAACCAAGCACATGCCAAAGATCCCAGATGTTGTCGCTCAAGGCGGAGCACAATTTTGACCATAGATGCTTGGAATTTTAAGGCAATGGTGCAACACTTCATCAAGTTCCATCAGTCTTCCTCTCACTACACTTTGACAATGATTTTGTCAAGTTAGCGAATTGTGACATCCACCTATATGACTTGGAGAATCAATTGCTATAATCTATATTCACATGCAAAGCATCCGCAAGACATCACTTGGGAACTCCCACAAATGAAGACTATTATTAAACAAAATAAGTTGAAGTAAACTTGTGCTATCCAATCATTTTGTCAATCCAATCAGAGTTATTCCAATATTTCTCATGTCCAAATGTAGGATGTCAATAAAAACTTCAATCATATAAAGTTTCTATTTCTAGTCTAATGTGTTGATGAGGTAGACCAAAAAAAATACACAATTTTATAACTTCCTCTCTTCAGTATTCCTCTAGTCTATGCCCTGTGGTGCATATTTAACATTTTATTATTCACTTGTACATTTTCAATTTGACTTTGATACCATGTTGAGTTTTTCAGATCTACTATAAATGTAATAGCACTGCCATAATGTTTTTGGTATGTGCTTTCCAAATGGCAGTCATCTCTCTAATACAGGATGAAGTATGGATAGACATGTCTCTTCATGGAACATGTCTATTAATTAGAATGTAATTAATATAATAACAAATAAATATCTCATATATATATATATATATATATATATATATATATATATTATAAGTGTGAGATAGAGATATAACACACACACACACATGCACTGTAGATTATCCTAACTAAAGCTACCAATACTTAACAATATTGTTCCTTCTACTTTAATTATTTTAGAGAAAGATGAATGTTCAGGAACAATTGTTGCAGTTGAGTAGGGAGAACAAACAATTGATGTAGATTATGATACAAGGCTATGGCACAATAGGCTTGGGCACATGAGTGATAAAGGTATGAAATTACTTCATTCAAAGAAAGTTTTACCAGGTCTAAAATGTGTCAATATGGATTTTTGTGAAAGTTGTGTTATAGAAAACAAAAGAGAGTTAGTTTTGTGAAGAGTGGGGAAAGAAAAATGAGAAATTAGAGCTTGTGCATATAGATGTATGGGGACCAGCTTAGGTATCTTCCCTTGGTCGCTCTCATTATTATGTTACATTCATTGATGATGCAATTGGAAAAGTATGGGTTTATTTTCTTAGATAAAAATATGATGTATTTTAAACTTTTAAGAAATGGAAATGCTTGGTTGAAAATGAGACTGGTAAGAGATTAAAATGTCTTAGATCTGATAATGGTGGTGAGCATTACAGTTATGAATTTGAAGATTATTGCTCCATTAATGGTATTCATAGACAAACAACTATTCCAAGGACTCCACAAGGATATGGAGTGGTTGAACGCATGAACATGACAATAATGGAGCATGCAAAGTGTAATCACCTAAAAATGGTCATCCAGACTATTAGCCCCCTTTTCAACATTTTGGCTAAATTAATTTAATCATTTATTTAGACCAAATTGCTAATAATCAATTTATTTGATTATAAACTATAGTTTGACTATGCTATCCTAAGTTCATTATTTGATTAAAAGAACATGTCCCCTTTTAATTAAATAAAACACCTCATTCTTCTAACCCACTTAAAGTGCACACATAAAGTCCTTTTTCTATTTTGCAATTAAAAGAAAAGGCTTTGTGACTTTTGTCTTATATGACAAGTCAACTTATATTCTATTGGTTGACTTGTGTGTGCACATGGATCACTCCTCTTTTTGAATTCCACCGTTGATCATCCACCATCTTCATCTTGATCTCTACTGTCCATACATCTTTAAAAGGGAGAGAGCTTTCCCCCTCAATCCATCCTCATTTTGAATATTGTTATGCTGCAGGTTTTCTAACAGGTTTCTTTGGAGCTTTGTGGAGAACTCCTCTTTCTTGTCTACATTCTCTCATACCATAACATTTTAGATTAGATTTATGCTGCATGTTAGTTTAGCTTCTATTTTGCAATAATCTATCTCAAATAGCTTAATATTTGGATTGTAACACTCTCATCCATGCTTAGAATAGCTACACTTTTCATATTCATTCTAGCTTAATCTTTAGTTGCATTGCATTCTTGAGGAACTCCTTGGGACATTTGCATTCTTGCATCTTGTCTTTGGAACCTCCCATTGCATGGTTTACTAGCAAGAAGAGTATCTCTAAGGCTCATCTGAGAGCCTTTTTATTCTTGAAATATACTCTCTTGCACTCCATGGATAGGGAGCTCTAAGCCGACATCCAAGCATTTCGAACTCATGGAATCGTTTGGATAGAAGGGTTTAGAGTGTGACACTTTCGAGTTCACATACGATCTATCCAAATGTCACATTTTCACGAAAACATTTAAATCTATACCACCCATATGAGAGATCAAAAACAATACACATAAGCATATACACATGCATGAGCTGGAAACAAAAAACTGAAACATCACATGAAAGCTGAAAACATACATTTTTGAGACAAGTACACAAGAATATCGATAAACCCAGTATCTCATATATATATCAAATGTGTCATGGTACATATACAAATGTGAGATCCAAAATCTGGATATATGTCTCAAAAATACATAAGGTACAAATCAAAACACAATGTCATGTCTGACTGCCACCCTCTGCGGCTGGTGATGGCCCTGGTGGAGGAGCCTGTCTCCTATCTGGTGCCTACACTGCACCCTCTGATCTGCCTGCTCACTCTGAATAATCAGGAAGACCCTGTCCTGGTGGCACCACACTCCTATAGGTAGCATAATAGTATGCATCTCGAGCACCATGATGTGTTGCCTCTCGTCTCACAGCATCCCGCTCTCGACGTAGCTCGTTTGCTCATGCTCGCTCGTCCATCAGCTGCTGATCCCGTACTGCGATAGTCACCCGAAGTGCCTGCATCTCTACCTCCAAGGCACGGATCCTCGCACCCTTCTCATCTCCTCCTGTTAGCTGCTCTGTAGGTGCCTCCACCCCCATCGCTTGCCGCCTCCTCAAGGGCACCTCCTCCTCTCCTCCTGTCGGCTGCTCTGCAGGTGCCTCTACCCTCACTGCTCACCGTCTCCTCAAGGGAACCTCCTCCTCCTCCGACTTCGAGGACCCCTCTACCGCATGCCTCACCTGCGCTCGCATCCTCCTCCGCCCTGCTTGGGAACTCTCCCCCTCCATCTGCCTCCCCCCTCTCCCTCCTCCTCCGCCTCCTCCTCCTCCGTCGCCACCTCCACCTCCCACTCCTGCAGGTGCTGCATCTGGATGTGTGAATCGGGGGAATGGGTGCCTCTGCATCTCATAAAGATACCCTGGATCAGCCCTTGCATCTGCCACATCTAGGCGATAATCCCAGGGAGTCGCCACTAGTGCTGCGGTATCCCGAACTGTTGTATGATAGTCCAACATCGGCAACCATCCCAATCCCTCATCTATGCGCATCTGGGCATAGGTAGTAGTCTCCACTGATACCACTTGTCACTCTGCAAACTACCGCCATATGCGATTGATCACAAATCGCTCCACAATGTCTATGCTCCGACCCACCAGCGGTCTACTATACCACATGTAATCTAACTCCCATGAATTTGACCATTGCTGACACTCCCAGTATGGTCGCCATGTGAATGCTGTCAGCTCATCAAACACGCGTCGATAATAGGTCACATCTCCACTATGCCTCTATGGGATGAAACCTCTATAACAAAAAATGTATGGCTGGCTATGCTCTCGTGGCTACACCCGTGGTCGGATCACAACAATGTGCTCCCAAGCCCAGATCTGCGCTAACACTGCTCCGCATGCCCATGATCCACCCTCATGATATACTATCTCATGAAGCTCGTGGTACATCTCTACCAATATCGCAGGCCCCCATGCCATCCTACGTGGTCGAGAGATCAGATCATATACCAGCCGACCCCATCCTAGTGGAAAGCCCTTCTGGCCTCGGTCTGTCACCAGGGCCTGGGCTACCAAAGAACATAATAAGCTGGGAAAAGGATAATCATATCCATACTCAGTCATCAATCTCTCCCAACTCAGGTGACGATCCAAAATGGTCACATCCTGGAAAAGCTCCTGCACTCGCGCTCGCCCCTCTGTCGGGGTCGTATCATAGTACACCTGTACCATCATGAAAACTTAACATCAGTACACCTGGCATCCAACATTGAAATGGCTAAATCAACAAACTACTAACCAAGTAACTTACCAGCTCGCCATGGCATGGCACTCGCAGAATGCGATATACATCCTCCAAAGTAATCGACGCCTCGCCGGTCGGTAAGTGAAAGGTGTTATGCTCGCTATGCCACCTCTCTGCCAGCGCAGACAGCAAATCGTGGTTTGCCCGAATATGGGGCATCCGTACAACACAGCGCAAGCCCATAACCACTACCACAGTCTGCTCCTCATCACTCAAATGATGCACAACGCGTAAACCAACCACCCTGGGAGCTCTAATCTGTAATGCCGGGAATACCTCTTGTCCAGGTAAAACAAGAAATCATCAGTAATAGTCACATGACGAAAAAAAGCATTCAGAAAAATAACAAAACTATCTATACGACATTTTTTTCAAAAAGAGTACGACACTTTTTTTGAAACAGTGTCGCGCGACACTTTTTTAAATAAGAGTGCGACACTTTTTCTGAAACAATGTCGCGCGACACTTTTTTCAATAATAGTGCGACATTTTTACGTGGTGCGACACTTCGCACCATATCGTGCAACATTTGGGTGTCCCTCGAGTGACACATTTTCCTAAGCAGTGCGACATTTTTTTTCGAAAAAAGTATCACGCAATAATACTTCTGAAGCCGTGCGATACTTTAAAAAGTATCGCGCGACTTTTTTTCAAAAAATCGTGAAAACGTGCGAAAAACTCACAAAAATTTCAAAAAAAAAAATTCCAAAAAAAATAGAAAAAGAAAAAAAGCAAAAAAAAAATGTGCCTTGGTGAAAACTACTTCTTGTGGATGCGTAATTCTTCCATCATCCATCTATCCCCTCTTCTCTCTTTGATCTTGACAATGTTGAGCTATCTTTGCATATTGGTTATCTTATCCATGAGAATTTTTATTGTGCTTTCCCATTCACTCATAGCCTCTATCTTGAGCTTTATTCTTATTGCTCTATCCCATTGCTATACTATCCAATTGACCCCTTGGTCTTGATCACGATAAATAAAAATGGTTCTTAGGTCTCTTGACATGTCTACTCTTTTGGACTACATGCTTCATGCTATCTCACTTGTTGGCTTCACTGCTTATTCTACATGCTATCTTTCTCATTACTTCCATTTCTTATCCAAAACATGCTACATATGACTATTTCACCTCTTTCCCTAGCTTGGGTGCTCTTGAGGAGTCAATCCTTGAGGATCACTTTCACTTGCTTCATACTCCTTTTTCATGCATCTTTGCTTATCCATCGGCTTGTTTCTCCATCATGTCCTATACCTTGCTAGACATTGGGAGAAAATGATGTGATCTTGTTTGAGAACTAGTGATTTCTAAATTATTCTAAAAATTCCAAAAAAAATCATATATGATGCTGAAAAAATTCTAAAAATCAAATTTAAATGTCCTAAAAAAAGATCATCTTAGTGAAAACCTAGCAATAGGTGCTTTGATGTATCACAAAAAAAAATCAAAAATACAAAAATAAAAAAAATTTGAAAAAAGTCCTGAAAAAATCTGTCAAGTGGTGAAAACCTGGAAACAGGCGCTACTTGAAACCCTTGCACCTATGTCTATCAATCTCAATCATCCACTTCGCTACACATTTCCTAGCTTGGAATTATTTCTTGTCCTCATCTCGGGGGCATAGCTACTTAGCCTATTGAGGTATTCTTGTGCATTAGGGTTTCTTTGACAACTCACAAAACAATGTTTCTCAACACTTCCCCCACTTTGACATCAAGTGTTTTTTAACGCTTTACAGATAGTTTACCTATGGTCTCCGATGTCGCGATATTTCTCACTATCAGAATCAAGTCTTGAAGAAATGGCCAAGTGACTTGCACACATGCACTTTAACACTTAAACGACTGAGCTATGCTAATCTATATCTACTTTGTGTGTTGTCTATGATGATTTCTTTGCCATGTGTTCCCTCGCTAATAGTCTTTCGAGGATGTCATTGACTAGAAGACTGGGGGCATGGGATATATTTTCTTGATTTCTGCCTGTGGGTATACTTTTGTTTTTCTATAGTGTTGTAAGCATTTATGCTGGTCCTATTCAACATGTTGACTTACAAATGTATCATCCTTGACTGTTTTGCAAGACCGCAAAATCACACTTGGGGTTTATCCTGATGCTTATGCCTTGATACAGGTGTAATCTTGCTAAATTAAACTTAGGGAATCTAATCACATAGTTATCTTGACTTACATGTCTCTAATGCTTAGATTGGATTTCCACATACCTATCTGATATCGATCATATTCTTATCCTCATAGTTATACTAGTGATGGTTGTATGATCTCATGATGTCCCTAATAAATGCTCAATGATGAAATTAAGAGTCTAAATGTTATGCACTTCTTGCTGGTAAACCACTTTGCATATTAGCTTGCATTTTAGGTTCATTTTCTAGCTTAGTCTTGCATTCTTGCATATGGGGAGAGCTCTCTTTCTTCATCTTTTTGAGGACATATCAGCTAACTCCTTTCATATATTTCTTCACTTTCTTCTTGTTCATGTCTTTTCACCTTCTTAATCTTTCGCTTCATCTCTTTTCTATCTTGTCATCACATTATATAAAGTTTTGACCTCTTAAATAATTTTGACGTCCTAGATTCATTTTCGGGATTGAAATCCAAATTCGAGTTCATCTTGATGGTCAAAATTGTCTTTTAAAATTCTACTTTCTTCTGAGCAGTTAGCTGACCTTTTGAGGTCTAATCTCTGAATCATCACTGGGGCATCTTCATTTCTTCATGTCTTCATCATTTCTATACTTCATATCTACTTCAATTCACTGTTTCATGTCTAAAATCACCTTTCTACTCATTTCGACCTTATTTTTATGCTATATCCTTCAAGGTCAACTCTAGTCAAACTGGGGCATTTCATCAATTTCTTATAGTCATTCTTGGGTTCTAATCATCTATCTGTCATCTTGGACATTGCTATATTCTATTTTTCTCATGTCTAGCCAGTTTTTGCATCCCCTTACCTCATTTCAATTTCGATCCTGAGGGGGTAGAAATACTCTATTGCTGATTGTTATACTCTATCACTTCTTAGGAGCATTTGTTTGATCTTCTCACTTGCTCTCACTCTATCTACTTTTCTAGGTGTTAACATTCTTCTTGAATTCTAACATTGTTCTCTTCCTAGTGTTCAGTACTACCATTATCAAGCTGTGCATTCAGGACTTGCTATCTATTTTTGCATTTCACTCTTCGGAATCAGACATCTATATCTATCACAGCCTACTTGGCTTTCTATTTTCTTTGACTTAATGTGTTCTCAGATCGATCACACATTAGTCAAAGAGGGGCAAATGCAATCACCTAAAAATGGTCATCCAGACTATTAGCCCCCTTTTCAACATTTTGGCTAAATTAATTTAATCATTTATTTAGACCAAATTGCTAATAATCAATTTATTTGATTATAACCTATAGTTTGACTATGCTATCCTAAGTTCATTATTTGATTAAAAGAACATGTCCCCTTTTAATTAAATAAAACACCTCATTCTTCTAACCCACTTAAAGTGCACACATAAAGTCCTTTTTCTATTTTGCAATTAAAAGAAAAGGCTTTGTGACTTTTGTCTTATATGACAAGTCAACTTATATTCTATTGGTTGACTTGTGTGTGCACATGGATCACTCCTCTTTTTGAATTCCACTGTTGATCATCCACCATCTTCATCTTGATCTCTACTGTCCATACATCTTTAAAAGGGAGAGAGCTTTCCCCCTCAATCCATCCTCATTTTGAATATTGTTATGCTGCAGGTTTTCTAACAGGTTTCTTTGGAGCTTTGTGGAGAACTTCTCTTTCTTGTCTACATTCTCTCATACCATAACATTTTAGCTTAGATTCATGTTGCATGTTAGTTTAGCTTCTATTTTGCAATAATCTATCTCAAATAGCTTAATATTTGGATTGTAACACTCTCATCCATGCTTAGAATAGCTGCACTTTTCATATTCATTCTAGCTTAATCTTTAGTTGCATTGCATTCTTGAGGAACTCCTTGGGACATTTGCATTATTGCATCTTGTCTTTGGAACCTCCCATTGCATGGTTTACTAGCAAGAAGAGTATCTCTAACGCTCATCTGAGAGCCTTTTTATTCTTGAAATATACTCTCTTGCACTCCATGGATAGGGAGCTCTAAGCCGGCATCCAAGCATTTCGAACTCATGGAATCGTTTGGATAGAAGGGTTTAGAGTGTGACACTTTCGAGTGTACACAAAGATCACGAGGTTGTATGCTAGGCTGCCCTTAAACATGTGGGTGGAGGCTATCAAGACTACTATATATTTGATTGATAGAGGGCCCTCTATTCCTTTGGGTTGTGATATTCTAGAGGAAGCATGGACTAGTAAGAAGGTAAGTTATTCTTTTCTCATAACCTTTCATTATGAAGCATTTGCACATATAGATTCTAAAAATAGAACCAATTTGGAAGCTAAGTCAAAGAAATGTGTATTTGTTGGATATGGAATTAATGAATTTGGTTATAGGCTTTGGAATTTTAAAAATTGTAAAATTGTAAGAAGCAGAGACGTCATATTCAATGAGAAAGTGTTGTACAAAGAATTGTTGCAGCAATAGGAGAAGAAAGAAAATGATTATGTAGTGCTAGATGATACTCCAAAAGAATGTTCCAATAGTTCCTCATGCTCAAAAACAACTGAAACAATAAATACCACACACCCCAATGAATTGTAGTCAGTCAAAACAACTAAGTAGACGTATATTTTCTCCCTCTTTGTACTCTATTTGCATGTAATTATTATTTATGTCTATGATTAATCCTAATAGTTCTTGGACAGTAGCATTGTTGCTCTTGTCTTCGAATCTTTTGTTCTATGGTGTACCTTGTTAGGGTTACATAACTAAGCTCATTTGAGAGCCACAACACTTACATTTTCACCTCTTGCACGTCGTAGATAGGGAGCTCTTATAAGTTCTCATTCAAGGTTCCTAATCCATGGGATCCCTTAGATAGAATGTCTTAGAGAAGAGTGACACTTTTTGTATACACAGTAACTCCCTAGGGCCACCACCAATTAGTCTCCATAGCTAACCCTCCATGTGAAGCTCGACCCCCAATTCAACCCCCTTGATAATGTTGACCAAACATACTACCCACTTTGGTTAATTGCATGCTTGAGCCACACCTAGAGCCTTTGGCTTGGAATCTGTGACCATTAAGAAAATTTCTTAGGGATATTGAGATTTGATCTCAGCCTCTAATCAAAATCCCAATAATACTCCTCAAAAATTAGTTTCATGGCTTACCAAAAAGGATCATGGTCATGCTTGAACATATTTTGAAGCCATGTTACATAAATCAAGCCTTCAAAAGATAGAATTTGACCTATTTTTCTCAATGAAAAGTTGGCCTCCATATTCAAATGTACCCACCTATGCAATCCTTTGGTTAAAAAAGTTGCAATAAGCAAGAGCATCTGGATTAAAAAGCTGATTTTGAAGCCTATAAAGGGGAGAGTAATCAATCATTACTCCATGATGCTTATGGAAGTTATGGTTGCTCACACATATCATAAGTACAGGTACTCATGAGGAGATGACATACTTGAGTTTGCTTAAATATAGGATGATGTAATGATAGATTTAATGCAAGGGGTAGGCCAACTCACATGGAGCAATATCCCTGAAATCTTCATAAAGTGTCGAGTGTACTTCCTCCAAGCTTAAAAAACTTGTCCACTACATCATGGCCTCCCTTAGGAATGGGTGGCCCTAAAATATTCAAATTTGTTTAGAAGGCACCTAATTTTCCTGATGTACTTATTCAGGTACCAGGCCTCCATTTCCCCTTTCTCAATGCTTTATACAACCAATTGATAATCTCCTTCCAAATGAATCTTTCGAGCGCCTACTTTCAATCCAAGCAAGATTGCCTCCAGTATTGCAAGGATTTCCACCTGATTATTTGTACCATTAGTAATGCCCTTATAAAATATAGCCAAAAAATTTCCATCCTCAACTTGTACCACTACAACAATACCTGAGGGGTTTGAGTTGCCCCTTAATGCACCATCAAAATTCTTTTATCCAACCTTTTTTAGGCAGTTCCCATATAACCTTATCCTTGATTTTAGCATGAGGTTTAGCCCCCTCCATTCCCATTAATAGGCCTAGGTAATGTTCATAATGTTGTTATTTTAAAATATTTTTCATATTATTTTTTCATAGTAATTTATTTTATGGATTTTTTTTTTAAATAAATTTTTTATTCATAAATGATCAATTGAATATAAATAAAGAAATTATTTTTGTCTTTTTATTTTTTATTTTTTTTTAAAATTAGAAACTATTAATAATTTAAGGCAAGAGCGTACAACACAACAGTAAATTGTGAGCCTCTTATCTACGAGGTCTTGGGTTCGAGTCTAGTCAAGCTTAATAAATAATTATAATAATTAATCACACCATATAATACTAATAATTTATTTTTATTATCAAACACTATCCACTTGTTGTTGCAATCACAAAAGCATGCAAGTACTAATAATATAATATATTAATGTTTAATTGAGCTTTCAATTTGTTAGACTTTAATCCCAAAACCCTAATTCCTCTCCATTACTTTATTGTGATATACATGTAACCTAAAGACACCTAAGGATAAATCTAGAATATATTATCTTTATACTAATTTAATTATTAACAGTTTATACCTAAGAAACAAACAATTTTTTCCCTACTAACTATAAGGACTTAACAAGATTATATCTCTGCAACTATCAGAGTCAAAATTTCATCTTTTGAGAGTTTCTATCAGTTTTGATCGTAAGTTTATATGAGAGCTCTCTAGCTCTTTTAGTACATCATCAAAAAGGTGTGATGCATTCATAATGATCACTACATAACATAAAACCTTAAACAAGAATAATATTCCTTGAGATTGTTGTAGACAATTCCTAAGGGCCCATATGAACAACTATGACAAGAACAGGTGGCAGGATTACAATTGGAACTACAACAACATGAGGCCTTCTATTATTTTGCATGTTTCTTCTAGTAGCCTCTCTTGCTTGTTCAAATATGGATAGTACTAGAGGATCAACTTTTGTTATGATCCAGCTTTGACTTCTTTCTTTAACATAATGTCAACTCTATCTTGTAGCAAGTCCTTGAACTTTTTTTCCTCCACCTTAAGCACTAGTGTAACTTGCAATGATATATTAGAGTATATGAGTCTCCTAAGAGACACATTGAGATTTATAGAAACACTAAAAAGCATTTTATCATTTCTTTTTTCTATCATAACCATATAATCTTAGCTAAAATAACATACCAGAATGTATTACAATCATTTTTGGTGCTCAAGATCTTCCTTGTAATGATATTATTAATATAAATGTTCTGATCAAAGTAAAACCGAACAATCCCCAAATTTCTTTAGCAAATATGCAATCAAAGAATATGTTGAACAAGGATTCAAGTTTCCTATAGCATAAGCATATCTTAATTCCCCCATTTGTATTAACAATTTAAAATTTGTGCAAGAGGGATCTCCAGAAAAAATACTATTTTTTGGTTCCATTCATCTATGCCATAGGTCTAGGTGAATAATTTCCCATTATTTGGGTCCACAAAACCATTTGTAGGAAAGGTTAAGATGTTCAATGATATATGTCCTAGAGGATAGGAAGCTATAGATAAGTTTTTTGTTAGTTTATGATAAGGGAGTACCATCGTTCCAAGACAAGGTCGAGCACCTATCATCTATGACATACATATTTATAGGAAGGAACAAGGGTTCACATGATTTTTCAATCATTACATATTTTCTCTTCTAGGTAGTAGGAAAATCATATTTGGAGGATAAGATTTCCCAAATAACAAGTGACCTTTCCTTGAGGATATCTTTGACTGAGTTGATTCCCAAGGAATCCCATTTCTTTGTTGAACATCCTGGCATCAAATCTAGGGGTTATCCCCCTTGTTTTAGGTTCCACCAGATGGAATTTTCTCCACATATTGCATTACCCTTTTTGTTTACTCCATTATCCTTGATATTTTTCTTCATCATCTCCCAACATTTCCATATTCTTTTGACAACATTAGATCCTTTAACTTTAACTAAAAAGTTTCCTGATAAAATATCACTAATGTTTAGGTTTTTACAGTACGAGGCTTTGATTGGGTCTCCTCTTGAGATACTATTCCTATCATTTTCTAAGGTTCATTTCCTTTTGTAGCTTTGGCAATCCACTTAACTACTAAAGAAATATGTTGAAGCCTTGGGTCTTTAAGGCCCATTCCTCCTATTGCTTTGTTCATAGTGCACTATTTCCATTTGACTGCATGTGGCTTCTTATTTTCTTTTCTATCTAACCATAAGAAACCTCTTATTAACTTTTAGAGGTAGTTGATCTAGATTTGGTTGAACATCCAGGCTGAAGCATAGTATATAGTGTAGAAGGATAGAATATTTTTGCATACTTGAACTCTCCTAGCTAGGGATAAGTATTTAACATTCTATTTATTAATTTTTTTAATCCAATTTATTCTTAACCCAGTTCCACATTTCTCCTAGGTTTGGGTAGACTAAGAAGGGGATCCTTAGGCACCTTACAATGTGATTAGGTGTTGCCTAGGAAAATCCATATTGATTGTACCATATTGGGGAGGCTTCCTATCATCCTACTATGATTGATTTTGGGATTGAAATTTTACTCCTAGAGGTCGTACATAATAGTTTTAGTTTCATCATCAAGTTTTGAATATTCTCTTGCTCCATTATTAAGTTAATGGTCATGTAAACAACAAACTAGACATTGGAGACTTCATTTCCATTAGGGAGGCTTAATGCCTTTCACTCTTGGAGATAAGTTGTTATCCTTGAGGATGTATCCAAGAGCACCAAATTCTATAACGAATAGGGCAGGTGCTAGTGGACAATCTTGCCTAATAGATTTGGTCAACACAAAAGGTTTAGATCTATTTCCATTAATTTCTACCCTAGAATTTTCATCTATGCATAGGGTTTGAACCATATTGCAAAAGTATCCTCGGAATCCAAGTTGGCTCATCATCATTTTAATGAAGCCCCACTTTGTTACATCGTATGTTTTTTCATAGTCTAACAACTATTAGAGTAATAAGGTATTTTATTATTAATTAAATCATTTTAATTTAATTATTAAGTCACTTATTATCTCTATTTTACTTAAGCTAAATTTCTTATCTTGAACAAAAGCCACCAATACTGCTTAGGCCTACAAGTAGAGGCTTGCATTGAAAAATCACATTGTTAGGGGTTAAACCTGATTATGTGTTAGACATGGGACAAGATCATGCTCTCTTCTCATGGATCTTTCCTTCATTTTCTCTCTAGTGAAGTACTTTTTGTGAATCTACCATACCTCTTTATGTGAATGCTTTCTTGGTTCTGTTGGAGTTCTTTCTAGTAAGGAACATATCAGGTGGTTTAAACCTGATACCAGGAAACAAAAGATAGGGACAAGCCTAAGAACTAGCTAAATCCTATATTCAACAAGGCTAAATCTTAGTTCTAGGCCAACATTAACAAAGTCATCAGGACTCACTTTACTTTAGGCTCTGTAGGGCCAAGGTGGGCAAACCTTAGGGATTGATCTTATTAACTTGATACTCTTCTCTGTAAGACTATCCCCTATAACAGAAATAGCCAATGTTCTTCTATGATTTGCTAATAAACTTCCTGATTATAGTAGCTAATTATAATCAAAGGGAAAGTAGATGCAAATAAGTAATGACCAACACTTCTAGTTCTTCAATACATAAAAAGGTAAATTGATATTTGATTAAAGATTTGGATCTCAACATAACCTAGGTATGCAATAATAGAGAACATGCAACCTCTAAGTTGACCACTCCCTTATCCATTGGACATTAACTAAACCTTAACATATAGATGGATATCCTAATATACTCATATACTTGTATATTTGATCCATCTATCTGGCTTACAAATAGACATCTATCTTCATAAAAACTCTCATATTTATTGTAATATCCTTTTGGTGAAAAATTGCAACCCTGACCAGGTAAATAAGCATTTACTTGGCTATTTGTTCCAATAGAAAACCTATCCAGACATACAATTTTAAGGGATTACAAATGAGTTTAAGCTCTCTATTCTTAAACACAAAAGATTGTAGATAACAGAGGAAGGAGATGAGAATTAGAATGAAACTAAGAAAAATGAAGCTCTTGTATTAATCTCATTGAAACCAATTCATCATCTATATATCAAAACTTAGAAAAAAAACACCAAGGAATGACTGTGTAGTATAAAATGCTTCAAAAGAAATACACTGTTGTTGTTCATGGCAAAGGAATACTAAGAAAAATGGTATCGTAGTAATGGGAAAGGATTTCAACTAGACTGGAACCACAGAATGGTCACACTGTAATGAAAGATATCCAAAAACCAGAACACCAACAATCAATAGAGAAGAAGAATTTATAGAAGAAAAAGATATTTTTGGATCTATAATCTAATACTGACATGTGTCTTGCTGAAATTGTCTTCATCCTGATATTGTTGAAACTAATCTTCTTCATCTATCGGCCATCAAAAATCATTAATTGTTGTGTAGAAATATCTGATATATCTCCTTAAATTAATCAACAAAATATCCTCTAAGGAAATATCAGATACATCATAGAATGTGTTGGTGCTTCAAATCTAATCTTGGTTTGTCACTTCTGCTTTTGCCATGAAATTAAATTGTACTGTCCACAAACACTTCATTGCTTCCAACTGCCTTTGAAATATTCAATTTTACCTTTATAGTTGCTCAGGGCACTTGATCACATCAAATTCTGATCTAATCCTAATATTATTTCATTTGAAAACATCAAATCAACATTTGCACCAAAAATGCCCTAAAATTACAAATCTTCTTGTAGCTACTTTTGGTGAATACTTGTATAAAAACCAACTGCAAAAATGGAAAATTCATCTCTTGTCAATTACAATGGTATATTATAGTACATATTTTGGATAAAAATCATACTCCTGAGGTCCATTCAAAATTTCAGGCCCCAAGCTATGAAAAGAGCATTAAAAAGAAAAATTAAAAAAAAACTATATAGTTAGAACTTTATAACATATCATTTTAATTCAAACCTTTCAAATTATCAAAATGCATGCTCGAACTAAAATATCTAATTTAATAATTTGATTTCATTCCAATCCTATCCTTTAGTCACTGGTTGCCATTTGTCATTTCGTCATTCGTCAACTATACCCAAGTGGGCCCCACTTTTGCATTACACTGTATTTGAAACACTTGAAATTTGCCTACGATATTATGCTTATATGATACTATGATGCATCTTATTATCTTAACACAAATATTTTACCTTGGCAATCTTATGATTCCCGTAGCATCGAGACTTTGCAATTTTTCCTTTATGATCATATGACTTGATTAATCGTAATATCGTACCTCTTTATCCTTACATTTCCTATCAAACGACAATGGCATAATATCTTAGACCTTAAATTGAAGCCTCTCAATCTTATGAAATGCTCGGGACCACCGTAACATCGTATTACTTATATCTCCACCTCCTGATCCTCCGAGATTGTCATGAGATCTTACATGCATAACATCGAAGCTCCACAACCTTACCTCTTGCAATCTCCCAATAGTTCTTTCTCAATTCTTGAAAAGTCAAAATTTGTTTGACTACGCATCTAGCTAGCTATGATGGGCCCCTCCATATAAGCTCTGTCCTCAAAAGGCTCGCATCTTTGGACATGTTTGTAGTGCCTGCCCCTAGTTCGCATTTCTGTTATCATTGTCAAATTCTTTTAGGCTGATTTTATGCTTTGATTAGTTTTAGAGATATTGGATTTACAATATTATGATATTATTTCATGTCTTGAATTACAAATATATCGATTATAATTGTTTAGTTGATTTCATTTCACATGACGTTAATGATATTTTGATGATCCTAGCTAGTAAATGTGGTTTCTTTCATAAAAATGTTAACATGATGTCTTTAATGATGATTATGTTGTATTGATAGAGATGCATTATTACATGTGCACATTTGATATTAGACTTGTGATTTTTACGATACTTACCCCATACTTGCATGTGTATGGTGCGCGTGTTTATTTTATCTTTCTGTCTGACATGTTTGATGTGGCTAAGGGAGGGAATCGTAGTCACCTGCTAGTTGGGATCTACATGATGAACCACTCCCCGCCATTGTCTGTTTAGTTTGGATATATTATATACATGTACATGCTTGTCTTTTATGCAAGATGCAGGTACCGGGCATCGACTTCCCTGAATTGCCAGGATGAGCGTGCCTTATTACAAATACTCAAATGGTGAGAATGGGAAGATAATGATTAGGTCCAATCCTAGCCATAGCCTATAATACTTGTCCTGCAAGGAGGACTCGTAACAGACTGTCTACCCTTTTTTTAAACCCATGAGTATTTTTGTGCATATGTTGTTTTGTGAGTCTTTGGTGAATTTTCTATTAATTAAGTCTAATTAAAGGATTAACTTAATGATTTAATTTAATGGAAAATTATTATGATATTATGAATATTTAATTATATTTAATTAATTGAGAAATTAATTAAATATAAAGAATTAAATTGAAGATAAAAGTTTTAAGATTAAATTTAGAACGTGATAATATTTATTTAATTTAATAATAATATATTTAGAGTTCATTTTTAAATAAATGCTAAATATTATTGTTATTTAAATTAATAAATATTTATCAAATTAAACGTTCAAAAATATATTAAAAGGAGAAAGATATTAAATTATGAAAAAGATTTAAGTTCGCATGAATGAGTTTAAAATATAATAGATTAATTTAAAAGATAAAATATGTGAACTTGATTAAGATATTTTATTATAGTGCGCATGAGATTAAAGTTAATAAATTAATTTAAAGTAAAGTAAAGTGAAAAGTTAAATAAAGTAATTTAACAATTCACTTAAAGTGAAGGAATAATAAAAGAATATTTTAATTTAAAAAGAAAATTAATTGTGCATGAATGAATTAATTAAATAAAATAATTATAATTTTAGAGTTGTGGAGACAGAAACCCTAAAAGGTAATTAGAGTCTATATTAGAGGGTTTTCGGGTCATTATTGGGGACACAAGTTTCAGGCTACGCACAGGTTTTCAGGGCACACACAGGTTTCAAGGAACACACTTTTGGAAGGGGGATAAAGAAATCTTTAGACGGTTTGAAGGGTTTGGATTAGCAAGGGCTTCACCAGATTGTTAGCATTAGATCAAGGTAGGGTTTGTGAACCATTGTAGAAGTACTTTTGGATCTCTGTCTTCTTCGTGCTTGTTGAGAATTGATTTCTCAAATTTCGTTGTATGAATCTTGCCACCCTTCATTTTACATCTTCTGCTATTTGATTTCATCTGTGAATTTAGATTGAAAAAATATATATATATATTTAGATAACCTCGTTCTACAATTGAAAGAAAATAGTATTAAATCAAGATCTAGGTTTTGATTTAAAAATGAGATTTAGAAAT
This sequence comes from Cupressus sempervirens, assembly GCA_028749045.1. NCBI lineage: Eukaryota > Viridiplantae > Streptophyta > Pinopsida > Cupressales > Cupressaceae > Cupressus > Cupressus sempervirens. The sequence continues at coordinate 25,303,333 of CM053793.1, read as the reverse complement.
TTAAATTTGGAAAGGGTTTAATTTTGGAAATGATAATCCTAGATTGAAAATCCGATGGGTTCAACTTATTTTTCCTATTAGACTACAATTTCAATCATATATATATATATATATATATATATATAAGATCATAGAAGGAGAATTTTCTAAAAATGATTTCTTTTTATAATATAAATATTTTTTTAAAGAATTTATTGGAGATGGGAATCTGAGTTTAATTGTTTAAATGAGGAATGGATTATATTAAAAACAAATTTAAATAAAAATAAAAATAAATATATTATCAAATGTATTGGGGAGGGACATACCCGTACCCCCACTGACCTTTCCTGGCGGTGTACGTAATTCGTACCTGCGTGATCGCAGGGTACCTGCGATCCACAGGCTGCACGCATATTAATAGCGCGCAGGCAGCGATATGGATCGCTTCATACCTTTTTAATTCCTCCTTGTTAAGTATGGTAAGTTTTTGGATGATATTAAAGTTTTATAAAAGTTTTAAATTATTATATTTGTTAAGGTTTTTAATACTATTGTTATCAATAATATTTATTAATAAGATTTCAATATTATTTAATTATATTTATTAATGAATTTTAATAATGATTATTAATTTAAATAATAATGCTTTTAGAATATAGTTATTAGTGAAGTTATTTTATTAATGACTGGTAATTATTAAGAAATTAATATAGATATTTTTTTGTAATAATTAATTTAATTAATTGTAATTTAAATCGAGTTAATTGATAATCGAAGTTACTCCATAGAAATTTTAACTATCGATATGTACTATGTAATAAGTTAAATAGATAAATTCTCTTAGAGTATTTTTGGGAAAAAAATTTATTTAAAACCCAATATAGGGGTGATTGCGTAATTATTTAAATGAAAGAATAGGTTAATGGAAGGAGTAAACAATGGATTGTATCTACTTGAAATGTACATTGAACACAAAATTGAAAACTTTACTTGTAATCAAATTGAGTATTCTCAGATCAAACCCAAACTATGAAATTGTACTGTTTTCTATGTATTGTCTTTACTTGTGGATTTTGGGGTTGACCTAGTTTGACCAGTCTAGGATGTACACCAGAGGCTTTGTCAGATTTCTTTTATACCATTTATGTGGCTGGATGTCATGATGTGTTTTGTGATTTATATTGGAGATTATATTTATGAGGTTTATCTTGTGGAGCTTTTATGTGTTCTTGGATGGCAGAACCATCTTGTTATCAGGTTGCCTGTTAAGGAACCGAGTTTGATCTTTATGGGTGTTGTGGTATGGGACACAACTATGTTTTTATGTGCTTAGGAGAGGTTGTCTAGGTACGTGACTTGGGAGTGGCTTGCATAGGGATCCAGGACCCAAAGTGGTCAGTGCCAAGGTAACCTAATGCAAGTTATGTAATAAGTGATAATCTAGTAATTAAAACTTTTGGGGGGAAAACACACTAAAAAGATAAGTTAGAGATTTTTGATCTACCCATGCCTTGAATGCTTGTATAGACTAAGGATGGGAATGGGATGAGTGCCTCGTCTTCTTGAGAGGGCTTTCTAGTTTCCATATGTGTGATGTTGAGGGTCCGGGGTTCAGAGTAACCAATCCAGGGTAACTCAACGCTTGAGGGTCTGGGGTCTATTAAGAGATCGATCTAGGGTAACTCAAGCAACCATGTGATGACACTCCCTAGTATGTAGCCTGAGTCTCCTCTGTAGATTTGTGTACCTCTGGTGGTGTACTTATTGTTGGTGGTGTATCTATTGTCGGATGTGTCTATTATGGTTATTTACTTTCATTGATGATGATTGGTGATTCATGGATGTTGTACTTTTGACATGTGGCTTTTGACTTGAGATGATTATCTTTCGTTGACTTTATCTTATGATCTTGGTATTTGGTTTATACTTGGTTTGTGTATGATGTTTGCTTATGTGGTGTCGGTATTGGATTGAGTGTTCTTACTTCTGGATTATTTTATCTTCTTGAGTAGTATGTGTTACCTTTGAGGTAGTTTTGGCTATTCGGGGTACCTTGCCTAGGAATGTTTTATGTTTGTTTTAGCGTATGTGGATTGTTCATTATCTTCCCTGCACGATGGGAGTGGAAGCCTGACTAGGTAACCACGCGGTCGGGAGGTAGTGCCTTCTTACCATTTGGGTTCCCCTCACATTGCTAGCTGTTGGATGTTCGTTGCAGAAGATGTACCTTTATCATTCTTATTTCTTATCTTAGAGACTTCTTTTCAGATGATGTATATACGTTATCATGTATCATGATGTATTGTATCTATTCTCACATACCCTGCGACATGTGCAGTGGATGTTATTTATTGGATGTACTTTCATTGTATTAGTTATACTTATGCTTTGCTTATGCGATTATGTATCTATTATTTCTTTATGATCTTGAGACATTGTACTTGGAACTTAAACTAATTAATTTAAAATTATTAAATGTGACTCAACGTAAAGGAACTCTTGAGGAATTGAAACTATATCTGTAATTGATTATGTGTATTTGATGTGTATGTTCATGTTACTTCTGCATTAATGTTATCTTGATGTTGTTAAAACTTTAAAAAAAAAAAATAGTTCAGTAAACATTGTAACATGTTAGGTTTTTTTCTCTTGGGTTCCCGAGCGGGGCGTTACAATGTTATCATTAAGTTCCCATATTTTTAAACATTAGAAAACCTCCATTTTGGATGCATGTGGGATAAAGGTGGTAGATCTAGTTGCCTTATTCCTGCCTTGGGCACATATTTCCTTCATTTTCATACTGTGGCCTCAAACATCAGCTACCAAGGATGCTCTTCTTTCCTTCAAAGGTAAAAACACTGGGAGCTCTCCATCAACTTTAGTCACAGAGCGCTAATTCCTTCTGTATGGAGCTCTGCTCCTACCTTTACTTTGCGTGGAGCTCATCTTTCATGTTGCGGCTTCCTCTTTGGATGTGGACCCTTTTGTGGATTGCCTAGTCTCATGCCATGGGCAAGGTTACTCCATGTCCCTTCCCTACAGTTTTCCTCATGTACGTTGAAGTTTGCTACAGATCCTCCAATGTTGTGGCTGTCCTAATGCCCTTTTTATCGACTTCTATGCTCCCTCCAATTATTTCATTTCCATGGAGCTCCATTCCTTGTTGCGCAATACTCTTAAGTGGCCCTCAATATGTGCTTAGCGCCTAAAAACTTCTACACTGAGCCTCTGCACATACTTGTCCTGCTCCAACCTTAGATTACTCCCCTCCATAGATGCCCTTTGCATCTACTAGGGCTTCCCTCTCTATCATTCAAACAGGGGATGGGTATGAAGCATGAAATTCAACAAGTAAGGGGAATAATGAAAAATAGAGGGAATAATAAAATGCTTTGGATGGAGTTTAGACTATGCTAATAAAATGGTGCAGTAGAGATACCAAAATATTGTCCTGTGCAAGCCTCAAGATCCTTTGAATATATTTACTTCCTTTCACCTCCAACCACATCTTGGAAACACAAATCTAATTGATCCCTAAAAATGAAGCACTCATACTGAAGATTTAAGATTTATTTGATTACAACCATTATAACTTCTCACTTGAAAAATCTCTAAAACCTAGTATGCCTTGTCCACCTAACAAAATTAGTTGGGCCCCAAAGTGAGTCTAGCCAAAAAAAAAATCACTTTTAAATAGCTAAAAATTCAATTTGATCCATTGATCTTCTCAAACTATCTGAATTCAAAATTGAGCACTGAAACATCCTTTAGAACTTGTTTTATCACTTATCTGCAAACTATGATTCACTAACACGAAAGCCTAAAAACTGGCTTTGAAAACTAACTCAAACACCTGACCGAGCCCTAGGATCTGACATACTGATTCTTTGTTCAACATCCTTACACCCTGCCAGATCGTGTCGCATGACGACCACTCAGTCAAAATATATTGACATTCAAAATTTGCCTAGTCGAAACTTCCTACAAATAAACATGTTAAAAAACCATAAAACACATTTGGTTTTAGTTTCAAAAACTAGGCAAATAGATACTTTAGGGTACAAAAACTGGGTAAATAGTTCATTTCCATGAGGAGAAAATAGATTTGTGATTTGGACTCATGACAAATAACAGGACGCATTTGGCAAGTGCAAGAAGTGGGCTACTCAATATTGCAGGACTGGAAACATCAGTAGAAAAGTATTTTTTGCAAATGTAATGGCCTTGGGAAAGTGTGCAAATGGATTGGTCAAGGTTTACAAGCTGGCACACTTGAAGTATCTTCAGAGTAGAATATAGTGGAACAAACCATTTGATCTAGGCAATCACAGATTCAAAGTTATGACATCTCGAACAAGGGTACCAACCAATCTACATTTTATGACACCAGTAAAAGGTTATAAATTGTATTCAGAATCGCATTCAAAAATGTATCAAACAAATTCATCACAAGCTCAAATCTATAGCATAACAAGTGTGTGATCTCTAAAATACAATGCAAAAGGAATTCTCTTAGTATGGTCAATTGGGTCAAATTTATAATTAGTCAAATAGGGCTTCTTAGAATTCTGAACAATATGCATCAGCATGATAGAGATAAGTAACCAACTTTGAGAGATTCAAAACCTAGTCAAAACATATCAAAATGACTCAAAAATTGAAACATGGGTTCACTGATATGCATACTAAACAACTCCAAAGTAGAAAGTCATGAAACATTATCGAGTACAAGATATTTGAATGCAAACTAGGCTTCCTGTCATTGTTTGACACTAAGGCAAAAATGCAAGAATAAACACTGCTCAAAATAGAACTTTGCAAAATGATTCAAAATGTTAGTTTATCATTATAGAATGCATAGATATGTTGAATGCAAGGTGTTAGAAACATAAAACACCTTATAGGTCTTAAAACAATAACCAAGTAGATAAGCATGAAAATGCATTTATAGGGCTCAAAGTGACTCAAAAGTTTGGAATGACACTCAAAACAAGAATGCAATTTTCAGTCCCATCAGGTTCCACAGTTGATAAGATTTTCATACATTTGGCACCTGTATTTTCAATCAAGAATTTATCCTTGCATGCTTGAGTAGTGTCATTAGGGTCACTCATACAAATTCATGTATCATATGCACCCATGAATGACAAATGTTTTGCCTCTATTTTCCATCTATTCATTATTTTGGAGCACATATGCAATTTATTTTCTATTGTATCTTTGGTTGACAAATGTTTTGGCTTTGTTTATCATTTGTTCATTGTTTAAATAGTGTCGGTGGGGGTAGTCATGTAGATTGATCCTAATTTTTCTTGGTTTCAAAGGAGGCTCTTAATTCAACACCATGGTGGTTATGATTTTACATATGTGGATTATATTTTTCTTATCAGAAAAGACCTTTTTTTCTCATTTCTTCATTAACTTCTATTGTCCTTAGCTAGAATTAAGGGGGTGTTAGAGTTATTAATTGTAACTATGCAATCACCTTTTGTTTGATTTGTTATTTATGGTGACTTGCCTATTTTTTCTTATATTTTTATTGGTAAACGATCGAAGCCTAGATTAATTATTGTTATTTATTGTAATTAATTATTTTTATGTGTTAAACGAATTTGAACCCAAGACCTCCCACATGAGAGACTCACAAGTTACCGTTGTGTTGCAAGCTCTTGCCTAATGGTGACTTACCTAGTTATTGCATAGAAAAAAGGTGATTTCCTAGATCGTAGTTCATGTTTTAGTTTATAATTATAATCTCACCATAACTTGTTTCAACAGTGGTCTCAATTTTTGGTATTCATACATTTCTTTATTATGTAAACCATGCACTAGTTTCATATTGTAATCATTTTATTATTATTATTATCATGGAATGATAAATATGTGTTTATATTCAACTCTATTTATTTCTGAATTTTTGCAAAGATGATTTTTTCATTTCCAAGCTAGATCTAATCGTTTTGTAGCTTACAATTATAGAAATTTATACATGGTATCACAGTTTGACTTGCTACTACTTGTTCTTAATTTGAAGATTTTTTGGAGTTTTATGGGTTTGATAATTTTAGAGGTTTTTTTATTAGATCTTGAGGTGGGCCTTTTTTATCAGAAAAATTTGGATCCATAGAGACCTCATGGATGGATTCACAGTGCCTCAAAATCCTATTTCTATATAAGGCACATCTAGTTTGGACATAGTTGATTGTGCATGCAAGGATGCTTACATCATGTGAGGATTCCTGTGTCAGTAGTACAACCACTAATATCAACAAGGACATAGGTATTGATAGGTCTACATAGGTAGGGATGCCATATTTTTAGATGAAATTTGATGACCTTCAAGCTGTCATGTATTTGATTTTTTTGTCATAAAAAGAAACCTTGGGCTTTTTTACCATATCTTCGTCATATGGACTCAATTTTTTAGAAATAAGATATCATTAGAAAGATGGTTCCAAGCCCATTATACTGATGAAGGTTTGATTCATTGATTTTTCTATTTGGATGGTGTTTTTTTTGTCAAATTCAAGAGTTATATTTTGCACTCCGAGAGACATATCTTGAGCATCTAAACTCCATTTTTTGAAAACTTTATATCATTTTTAAAAGTGTTCTATGATCTTTCCAATGATGGTGGCTTTTCTTCTAGATTCTACTGCAAGTAAATTCTATTCATATTTTTGCACTTTTGCAATATGGTGAATATCTTGGTTGTTTCAGGTCTAAGGATCATTTTTGTTATATGGGATAACTTGTCTTGGTTTGTACTTTCTATTCTACCAATCATACATCTCTTTTTGATCTTTGTTGCCATCTTTTGTAGTATTTTTTTGCAAATGCACTTAGATAAAGTTCCACTCTATTGCATTTTAGGATCTTGTACATCTTTGTGTCTTGTTGTACTCACACTACATTATAAACTCTCATGGGCGATTTCATGTTGGCCATTTTCACCATCTTCCTTTTTCAAGTGGGCATTCCTTCAATGAAATTAGTCTAATGATATGTCAATGATACATGCCTTTAAAGGTGTTTGTACTTATTTTGCACTCTTGATGTTCCTAGTTTTTCATTTTGCAGGAGTTTGTGGATTCACTTTTAGTGTCTCTATCTTACCTCTTAACATTATAGGGGTGTTCTCTCAGTTCTAATGCTTTCTTGGTTTGAGAGTGAGCTATGTAGTCAATATTTGTTCCTTTGTACTAGGCGATTCTAGTGGCTGGGTATCTATGCATTTCATTGAGATGGATCATTTACCATATGAACACTCTTTCATTCCTATTTTTTGAGGCCATGAAGATATCTTTAATCTTTGATCGATCAAGTCTTCAGATATAGTCTTCTCTTCCTAGTCATGTTCTATTCAGTGGATGTTCTTCATATCAACAGTTTGACAAAGTTTGTAGCTTCATGCTTCAGTGGTGTTCTTATTGTTCTTTGTCTCATTTTGGAGTAAAGTTTTTTCCATGTGGTTTTTCTCCATTTCTTCTCTTTATATAGACTTTCTCTTGAACTTCAGTACTTGATCATGTCTTTATTGCCAGGACCAATTTACATTTTCATTTAGTAGTAATTTATAGGTTTCTAGCTACTTCCTAAGTTTATCTTAAGAGGGGTGTTAGAGTAATTAGGTATTTTCTTATTAATTAAATCATTTTGACAAAATTATTAAGTCACTTATTATCTCTATTTTACTTAATCTAAATATTAGGCATATAATAATTAATTCTTTTATTAATTATTATAATGCAACCTACATTGGTAACCTATTGGGATTTTGATCTCCTTTTATAAGGATTGATATCTCTTTGTAAATTCAATTCCATTATCTATGAAATAGATCTTTCCTATTTTCAGAGCCATCTTCTTGCCTTTTACTCCATTCTTTTTTGTGATAGGTTATTTTGTATGAAGGTTTTCTTTGGATTCTGTGAAGTTGTATTTCTCAACTTGTACATCTAAAGCATATTGCCTATTGGTTAGAATCCTTAGCCTAGTCTAATGCTTCCCAATAGGTAATCAAATTCTATAGGATATATCTCTCCTTAACAAATCTAGTTTGGGTCTTGCTAATTATTTTTGGTGAGATATCTTCCAATCTAGATGCTAATACTTTGGCTAGGATTTTGTAGGAGACATTTAAGAGAGTTATAGGTCTCCAATTTTTAATTTGTCTTTTATCCCCTCTTTTGGAATTGATTTGATTAGTCTGACATCTATATTTTCTCCTAATGATCCTCTTGGAAATGCCTCATTATAAATTCTTAGGAGTTCTTTGCCAATCCAGTCACTATTATGTTTATAGAACTTTATGGGTAGGTTATCAGGGTTGGGAGCTTTGTCATTATTGATATTCTAAATATCCCTTAGTATTTTCATTTATGAGATATCCTTATCTAGTTGTAGAATATTTGTTTGATTTTTTTTTTTGGAGATTACACTAGAAAATTTAATCCCAACGTTCTCCACATTATCTTGCACTAGTTCTTTCTCCTTCATGTTATAGCTTTTTCAATGCTTCTCTAATAACGAAAAACTCCCAACCCATTTTTTGGATTAGTTTGCAATTCTTTTTTAGCTAGAAAGAGTTCATTTTGCAACTCTATTTCTTGTTTTCTCCTATCCATGGCTCTCTTCTTACCCATTGTTTGAAATATGATTTTCTAAGATTCTAAGCATTCTAACACTATGTTTTTCTTCTATGTGTATTTAATGATTGTTATAAGCCAACTAAGGCATGTTATGTTTATTAGGGTTGTAGATGATTCTATTTGCAACAGGTTGACTTGTGGTTGTGCAAATATAAAAGAGGGGTTTGGGTAGTGTTTAGGAAACAAAGAAAAGGTTAAGTAGCAGATATTCAAGTTAGGAATCTGGAGCTACAAACTTGAGAGAAGAGCTAGTAGTTGAGTGCAGGCTTTGGAAAAAAAAAAAAAGATTGCTTGGTGGCTTGCAAGCAAAAGTTTAGATATTGCTTGCAGTTTCTACTAGATTGTTGTATTGTTATAGATCTAGAATAACTAGGATTGGTTGAATCTTGTAAAACCATTACTATAATTGCTTTCTATTTGGCCATAACTAGGAGGGCCTTGCAACCCGACACATTGCATGCAAGCAATATCTGATGAATAAAAGAAGTTGAGTTTCTATTAGATCTTGAGTTGTGTGTTGTGTTTCCACTTTGTGGTTATTTGCTGGGGGCTTGGTCACCTCCATTGGGGGTTCACTCAGCCTTGCATTGCATCATTTTGATAATGATATTATGCTTTGTTCTCCTTCTTGCTATCACTTTCTTCTTCAAATTGATCAACAACACGAAATCACAATGTTCATCCCTTAAATAGAAAAGTTTTTTCACTCCTCTAGAATCTTCAAGCTTTACTAGTTAATTACAATCGTCAAATCTTCATCAAGTTCATATTCATTGAATCTAGATGCTTGGGAACTATACTTCCTCCTTAAACTTTGTGCTCTATTTCAAATTGTTAGATTTTTCCTTCACTAGTTCTTCTTTAGATTTTCCAACTTTTGATCTCATAACTAAATTCATCCTTATCCTTCAAATTTCTTGAATAATCTTTATTTTCATCAAATGTTAGCCTCAACTTAGATCATTTCTAAACTTGTTCTTCCTTTTCATGCTCGATTAACATTACATCTTGCTTAGTCAATACTAGACTCGGTTAACACTATAATTTCTCAGTTAACAGTATAATTTCTTAGTTAACACTATACATTCTCCACTTCTTCATCGGGTGCTCGGTGACAACTGTAGTAGCTTGGTTAATATCATGGTTCTTCATTCACCAACCAATATGTCTTACTTATACATGACCTGAACACTTAATCCAATCATGTAAAATAATCAAACTAACATTATACTTAGCAAAGTCTAACTCTTGCAAGTGCCCACTAAATACCATACACTTATCAACACTTACATCATCATTATACTTTCTTCAAATCCTCTCCATCAATCAAATGATATGATGCTCTACTGAATTAACATAATGTCTAACCAATTAAGGCTTGACATCAATGTCAACATAACAACTAATATGGCTCTTTCAAACACATTAACAACTTTATCAGTTGGGGCTAACAAGTTCTTCCTTCTATGTCCCTCTTTCTTGCAAAAAAACAAATGTTAAACCCTTTGAGGAAAGTAACAAGCCATGAAAAAAATGGCCCTCTTTATCGAAGGTTAATTCTTTAGGGATATCAATTCTTGGGTTAATGGCAATAAGAAAGTGAGCATCCATGGGAGGGAGACTGGTGTATGGTCAATCTTGATAAAATTCCCAATCGGGGCCATGACTCGAGGGATGGAGTTCCACAAAAATAGAGGAATTTTCCCCACGGTTACCCATCTTGGACATGATAGGCAACGACTTCATCAAGGACTACATTTGATGTCTAGGGTAGGGCACATAAAATAGTAAACTCAATTTTCTAGTATTGCTTGGCAACTACTTCTTCTTGGTGTTTAGAGTTGCAAAAAAAAAAACAAGAAACAAAGCTTTTTGTATTAGCTTGAAATACGAAAAATTGAAACCCAAATTTCTTATTCCACACATTTTGAGTTTAATCATTCATAAGTTTCCTAGTGGGGATGTTAATAATGTCTCGAGCAACCAAAAAATTTGTAGAGTTTCTAAGCCTACTTTTCTCAACATTAATAGCCATGGCCATGGAAGTAGTTGGCTTGATAACAAGAGATCTCGTGCAAGAAATCTTACATCCTTCCCCTGAGGCTGACCTGAGTTCGCTTGGGTTTGGTTTGTTGGTAGAAGCACACGTCATCCGAAACACGAATTTTACCCTCCATTATGTCTTGAGAACTCTTCTCCTTTCGACCTTGGCTTCTATTGTTTGCCTGCTAATTGCCATTATTCTGTGCAAGAGTTCCCATAAAGAAGAGTCCACTACTTGCAATTTGCAATAAATACAAGGAGCTTTTAGTCAGAGGGAAGGACTCCTTGAGAATTGTGCCCTAGTTGTAGAGCAAATGACTCAATAAAAAACTTTTTGGTATCTTAGAATTCTAATTTCAGAAACAAGCAATTCAATTGAGCTAAGATATTGTTTTGAAAACATTACATGAAATATATGAAATTAATTCAATTAAAAGGAAAAATAATTTCCACAATTCATAAGATCATCTAAACTCAATAAATAATAATAATAATATATTATAGTTAAAACATTAATAACTTTATAATAATGTATTCAATGGATTAACATATAATAATGGAAAAAATGATATATGGTTTTGATAGAACTAAATGATCTATTATCAAGATAAATTATTACATAAGAATAAATAAAAAACATAATGTGGAACACTAAAAATAAATAACTAGTCAAATATCATTTAAATAAATTTTCATATTCAAAATATTCCAGCACCAAGCACTTCGAGAGTCTTGGTTTTTTTGCTCTGCTAGGGTTTTCTTGCTTCATGCGAACTTTCAATTTTTTTTGCATACAGCCCTTCGCTTGCACTCCCCTTCTACCGGCACTTGTCATACCGTATTTACTACGGGAGCTTTAGGTTAGGATATAATGGCTCCGGCCAGCGGTGAACGAGTTGTTTCTGGTGTTCACGCTGTTGCTTTGGACTGCCATGGCGCCACCACCGAACAAACACCCGCGCAAGTTTGTCCCGAAGGTTTTCCACGAGGTAATCCTGATATTGTCCTTCCTTTGCAAGAATTTGATGCTGCATGTGACTGGTTAGAACAACATACCTTGATAGGGTATTTTGTTGGTAGGACTCCCCCTGAAGCTATGCTCAGAGAATGGGTCAACAAAAGTTAGACTCCTCATGGAGTCCACCTTGACACTGTGCAAAACCTTACCAAAGGTTTTTTTTATTTCACTTTGCTAACCCGTTGCAAGCCAACGCGATTTTTACCAACGGCCCTTGGTCTGTGCGTTCCTCTCTGCTTGTTTTTTAGAAATGGTCCCGAGACTTCTCTATCTTGGATGATAAAAAGCTTAGGCTTCCTGTTTGGGTCGAATTCCCAGGTCTACCCTTGCCCTACTGGCCTTTTATTGAGTCTATTGCCTAAGCCCTTAGCAAAGTTGCTACCAAGGAGCCAGAGAAATTTTTTAATGCTCACCCTCAGCGGCGTGTTTGCATTGAAGTTGATCTTTCTAAAGATCTCAAGGATTCTGTGGAAATCCATATTGGCGCTCAAACCTTCACACAGAAGGTGCTTTACTTGAACCTACCTAACACCTATTATAGGTGCTAGTCTACGGAACATAAGATCAGGGATTGCCCTTTGGCTACGCCTAGGGTCAAACCCCAGCCTAAAGTGACGCCTGTCAAACAGGTCAAAGGAAAAAAAGAAGAATGGGTTACTGTTGGGTGCAAAGGAAAGCCTGCCTTGAATCCTTTGGCCCCCAAGCCATCCTATGCGACAGTTACCATGATTCCTCATGCTTCCACCGAAGTGTCAGCGCCTGCTAGCGTGGAGATGCCAGCAGCTTCCATTACACTTGTTTCGATTTCGTAGGTTTCAAACCCTGTTGGTTTGCAAGGGATTAAGGCGGCCGCCAGGGCCTTGTCCTTGGCTGGGGCTCGTTCTCCTCTTGCAGTCTCTTCCATAGTACCACCAGCAACAAGGCGTTCTCGCAGTCCTCCTGGACGTGCAGAGATATTAGGGGTAAAATGGCAGGCTGTAAGTCTAGAGGATTTTTCGTCTGACTTCCATCTGGTTTATACCTTTTTGCAGAATAGTTACTCCTCTCTGGAGGACAAGGATGATATGGAAGAGTTCTCATGAACTTCCTCTCTTGGAATGTTCGAGGTCTTACAGACCTCCCCAGAAAGTTCTATGTCCGGGATACCCATCATAGACTTGGGAATTTAGATTTTCTTTGCCTACAAGAAGTTAAGATTTCTGGTTTCATGCTTTCTGCTGCATGCCGCGTCATTTGGCAGGATAGCGTCATGTTTTCTTCTCAGCATGAAGCTGGACGAGGTGGTGTAGTTACTCTCCTGTCACCTCGCCTTCATTTTGCTATTATCTCGCACGGTTATGACCCCACACACCGTATTATTTGGCTTTTGCTTTCCATTAACAATCATTCTTTTGGAGTCATTAATGTTTATGCCTCCAATGATGCTGTGGAAAGGGCACAAATGTGGGTTTGGCTTGCTGACAACTTGCCGCCAGCTACTTGGGTCCTGTGTGGGGACTTCAATATGGTTGAAGTGGCCTCTGACAAAGATGGCATTCTACCTTTCCGTTGGACAGCTGGGGAAAGAGAAGCCTGGTTTTACATGCATCATAAATTGGGCCTTTTTGATCCCAATACTAACCGCCGTCATGATAGTGGGGCATGACACACTTGGTCCAATTTTCGAGCCGGTCTTGACTGCATATTGAAATGTCTTGATTGTGCTATGATCTCGGCGCAATCTTTTTTTTTTCTTTTATGAAGATCATGATCTACCTGTCATTCCCTTGACAAATGTGACGTTGTCAGACCACTATCTCATTTATTTTGGCATTTTTTGGCAAACAGCTATCCCTAAAGTGGCCAAGTCTCAATTCTTCCTCAACACGTCTGTGTTGTTGCATGCTTCCATCATCTCCCACATACAACATGTCTAGAATTTGGAACCACGTCCACATTCTCGTCGAGGTTGGATTCAATGATGGAATGACGCCATTACCAGAACGACTCAATTTTTGCGTATCTATGAGCGTCAGCTGGCAATTTTCAAAAAATGGTCTTATGAAGCCAACACCCTTGCCCTCAAAAAAGCCTCTGAAGCGCTCACCTTCAACCCCTTTGCTGTGGATCTTCAAATTCAGCTTTCCAAGCTTCGCCATGAAAAGCAAATTGCTGATAACTATGTTGCCCGAGGAGCTCAAATCAAAGCTCGCCTCCACTGGTTGGAGGTTGGTGACAAAGCCTCGAAGGAGTTCTTCCAGGCTCTCCGAGCCCGTCATACCAATGTTGGGATTAAAAAGATAAAACAAGGAACTTATGTTCTTTCCAGTCTGCCTGACATCCTGCAAGCTTTTGTTCTTCACTATGAGAACGTTTTTGCTTCGCAGGGCCATTCGGTTGCTTAGGAGGAGGCCCTCAGAAAGTGTATTACTGTTACTCCAAACCGCCTCGCGGTTGAGCAACGCGCTTTCTGTGAGCAACTTCTTTCCCTTCGAGACCTTAAAGAGGTAATTTACTCCATGGCGGATGACAAATCCCCTGGGTGTGATGGATTTCCTTGTGAATTTTACAAACATCTTTGGGAGCAAATTGGTCCTGATTTGCACAAAGTCTATCTTGAAGCATACCATTCTAAAAGCTTAGGAGCGATCATAAATAAAGGCAATATTAAATTCATACCTAAAGCTGGTGATCCTGAGGACATCTGCAACTGGAGGCCCATCACCCTCCTGAATGTGTCTTATAAGATCATTGCTAAGGCGCTCTCTCTCAAAATCCGCCATATGCTTCCTCTAATTGTGCGGCTTGAACAAACTGGCTTCATCAAATCCAGATATATTCTTGACAACATCATTGCTGTCTAGGAAGGTATGGAATGGGCCCATAAGTCCAAGCAGCAGACTATCTTTTTAAAGATAGATTTTGCTAAAGCTTATGATCGCATTGAATGGCCTTTCATTTTGGCTATGCTTTAGGCTCTAGGTTTTGGTCCCAATTTCCTTTAGTCCGTGAAGATGCTAATGCTTGCATCACCATCAATAATTCGCAATCTGAAGCTTTTGGACTTTTTTGTTCCATCAGACAAGGTTGTCCGCTAGCTCCAGCGCTTTATGTCGTTGCTGCTGAAAGTTTTGGTTATTTACTTGCTCACTCTGTGTCTTCAGGACTGGTCCGTGGCATTTCCTTGCCTGATTCTTCCTCCCAGTTAGTCAATGGTCATTTTGCTGATGATTCTTTTCTTACTCTTCTTGAAGATGAAGAAAACATCAAAAATGCTTTAAATTGTCTAGACCCTTTTTGTCAAGCCTCTGGCTCTGCCATTCAATGGCATAAAACGCTCTGCTATCGACAGTCTTTTTTGCCAGCTCCACCTTGGCTCAGCCAATTCCAATAGAAATGGGTTACTCATGGAGAAATCTTTCGCTTTCTTGGCATTCCCTTTGCTTTCCAGGCTTCCCCTGTGGAACTTTGGAATGCTGTGCTTACAAAGATTAGCAAAAAGCTTGATTATTGGATCACTAAGCCGCTTTCTCTTGCTGGTAAATTCTAGATTTGTTCTAAATTTTTGGCTGCCACCCATGTGTATTATTCTTCTTGTTGGGCTCCCTCCAAAGCTTCCTATCTCAAATTAGAACGTTTGCTTAGAGATTTTCTTTAGGCCTCTAGTTTTGACCATCATGGTTTTCACATAGTTGTTTGGGATTTCTGTTGTCTCCCAAGGGAATCTGGGGGTCTCGGCCTGCTTTCCACTCGGAAGCAGGGCCTTGCCCTCTGTGCTAAATGGATTATCAGAGCTATTTCTGGAGATGAAGCCTGGAAAATTCTTGTTAGGCATTGCATCTCTTCAAGCTTCCCTGCTAACAGACCGACGTGGAAGGGGATTGGTTTTTAGACCCTTCTCATTATGCGTGAACTAGTGGTCATACAGGGCTCTTTTGTTATAAAGAGCATCTGGAAAGCCTGGGAAGCTGTTAAACCTTGGCTTCGTTGGGCTGGTGATGAGTTTCGCAATGGGCTGTCCTTAAATCAACAGAACATTTGGTGGTCTCCCCTGTTTGCCTTCCAGGGTACTCCTCTTGCCAAGACTCAAGGTGCCAGTGCTCTGCGTTTCTTTAAACGTGGCATCCGCACTACCAAGGACTTTCAAGAGTCACCATGAATTTTAGGTCATGGGAGGATATGCAAGTTCAATACCTCCTTGTTCATGCCGATCGACAGACTTATGACCTTCTGTTGTCTTCCATCCCTGTGCACTTACTTCATAAAGTGGGGATTCAGTCTGTTTGTCCTTGGTGGTATGATTGGAAGTGGTTTCCTGCCACTCCATTTACCAATTATAAGCCCAATATGGGATACAGATGGCTTTCGCCCCACCTTCCGATGGTGGACACGCTTAATCAACGGTGGCATTTGCATTCTTCGCTTTCTCAATGGAGAAAACGGTTCGACACCATTTGGAGTGCCATTACAGAACCTAAGATTGCTCACTTTGCTTGGTGCTTTGCCTTCTAAGGTCTTCCCCTGGGGCCTCAGCTTAAGCACATTGGGGTTCCTGATCCCAGATGCCCCTTCTATGGCCAACCTGAGTCCTTTTTGTATATTTTTTGGTTTTGCAAGCGTGCTCAGAATTATTGGCACTGGATTCATGATTTTTTCAAGCCTTTCAGGCCCGAACCTTTTTCATGGCACATGATCCTACTGGGTGATTCCCCCAGATTTCCGCAGAAGTTCTCACAGATTTGGCATACCTTCAGGATGGAAATTTTGTTTTCTCTATGGAAAGATAGGAATGCAGTTTTATTCACTCACAGTTTTTTGGATGTTAACATTGCAATGTACACTAAGGCACGCATTTGTAACAATGTCATTATGCAGATACAAGTGCAAGCTAATAAAGTTGCCCTGGAGGTTGCACACTTACAGGAATTGTTAAATCATTGGGGCAATGCTCCTTGCACCATTGCCAGAGTGCCTCCGGATGCCTCCTCGTCTCGTGGTCGCCATTCTCGACGCCAGTCCTCTGGCCGCCATTCACACACGTTGCGCTCCCAGGGTCCTCGCTATCGCTCTCCCAGCAGTGGTCATGGCGGTTGGAGGCGCCGCTTTGCTTCCCCACCGCGTGGTGGTTCTGGCTAGTCCTCGACTCCCCCCCTGGGCTAGCTTTTGGCCGGTCTCCGACTCCTCCCCCTGGACGGGCGCACTCTGACAAGTTTCCTCGGCTGGCCTTGGCAATTTCTCCTCCGTGGCCAGACAAGAAGGATGCAGAGACTGCGACTACCCGAGATCCTGCAGATGCTGCTGACGGCTGGACTGTTCCCAGTCCGCCTCACAATCCCACTGATGCGTGGGGATTTCCTGATAAAGATGATCCTCCTCCCTCTGCTGGTACTGCCTTGGCAGCTTGAGGTTGTTTAATTTTTTTTTTTGATGAATAGTTTATAGTTTCTGGTTGCGGCCATGTTGTTTAATCCGGCTTCGACCGTTTGAACTCATTCGCGGGGTGATCCTGTATCCCCCGACCCCTTTTTTGTGAATTGTAATCTTAGTAAATTTTATTAATTGAAAAGAACTATTCATTAAAAAAATAAAAATCATTTAAATAAGAATTAAAGAATAAAGAACATGACAATTGAAAAATCTTGTAAAAAAGAAATGAATCTTAATTTTGTGAAACGCCATTTACCATAATGTGCACACCTCCTTTCACTGGACATTAAGTCTCGTAAAATTACATATTTGTATTGGAATTGGAAGAACTCAGACTGAGAGGATGGATTTAACACAAACGCTTATTTTGTTGTTTAGTTTTACGATTTAGATTTCATTGGCATCCTTATCGAGAGAGATAAATAACTAGCCAAGGTTTGATTCACGAATTGAACACTGCATACTTCAATTATTTTCACTGACTCGATTCTCTGAAATTTTAGTTTCGCCTGCGATCGAACAGAAGGTCAAGCAATTTCATATATCAAAACTACTTAAATCATTAATTTCTTTCTCGAGTTCGATTCCGCTGGTTAATAGTAGCAGTTGTTGCTAGTTTAAGGGAGGCAATGGATTTGCTGCAGGATTACGATGACGCCAGTGGCAAAGAAGAGTCAAGCTTAGAAGCTAAACATTCATCGGGAATCGAACACGAGAGCTCTTCTCCAGACTCATCTCCCTTAAGGTTGTCTTTGCCGTCTAAATCCTGCGCACCGCAGGTGGACGAAACCCTAATGGCGTTGGGTGTTCCAGGCGCACCGAAAGATTTACATAGCAAGCCGATCGATCCAGTTCAGCACAGCGTGAAATTCAATCCGACGTATGACCAACTGTGGGCTCCCATCTATAGTCCCGCGCATCCCTATGCTAAGGACGGTATTGCCCAGGGCATGCGGAATCACAAGCTAGGGTTTGTGGAAGATGCCGCCATCGAGCCCTTCATGTTCGATGAACAGTACAACACTTTTCACAGGTAGGGTTTTATTTTAAACAAGGGCAAATTTTAGCTTATAGTTTTCAATAATTTTGTTTTAGGTTATAGCTACTAAAATTGTGTCTATTGTCAGGTATGGCTACGCTGGCCGATCCTTCTGCTTCGGTAGCCAATAACATCGTTGGAGATTTAGAGGCCTTGAAGCGGAATGATGGGTTGTCTGTTTATAATTTGCCTCAACGCGAACACAAGAAACGGAAATATGATTTGAAAACAGCTCAGATGGAAGAAAATGGAGAAGAAGAAGACAATGGCGAAGAGATTGAGAATCCTGCATCTGAAGAATTGTTAAGAAAGAATAGAAAGAGCCCTTGGGCTGGTAAGAAGGAAGGGTTGCAGAGTGAATTGACATAAGAACAGAAGAAGTATGCTGAAGAGCATGCGGAGAAGAAGGGGGAGAAAGAGACGGGTGAGAAAGAGGTATTCACAGAGAAGACCACGTTCCATGGGAAGGAAGAGAGAGACTATCAGGGCAGATCATGGGTTGCTCCTCTAAAAGATGCGAAGGCTACAAATGATCACTGCTATATTCCCAAGCGGTGGGTTCACACATGGAGTGGTCATACAAAAGGGGTCTCTGCAATTAGATTTTTTCCTAAGTATGGTCATCTCTTGCTTTCTGCCAGTATGGACACCAAGATCAAAATTTGGGATGTTTTTAACAGCAGTAAATGCATGAGGACATACATGGGTCATTCCAAGGCAGTCAGAGATATATCATTTAGCAATGATGTTTACAGGTTTTTGAGTGCCGGGTATGACAGGAACATCAGGCTTTGGGACACAGAAACAGGGAAGGTGATTTCAACATTCTCCACGGGGAAAATTCCGTATGTTGTAAAGCTCAATCCAGATGAGGATAAACAAAATGTGCTTCTTGCAGGTATGAGTGATAAAAGATTGTGCAGTGGGACATGAACAGTGGGGAGATCACTTAGGAATATGACCAGCATCTTGGTGCTGTTAACACTATTACATTTGTTGACAATAACAGGAGGTTTGTAACATCGAGCGATGACAAGTCTTTGAGAGTGGGAATTTGGTATCCCTGTGGTTATTAAATACATTAGTGAGCCACATATGCATTCAATGCCATCCATTTCGCTCCATCCGAACACAAATTGGCTTGCTGCACAGAGTTTGGATAATCAAATTCTTATCTATAGTACTAGGGAAAGGTTCCAGCTCAACAAGAAGAAGAGGTTTGCAGGACACATTGCAGCAGATTATGCTTGCCAAGTCAACTTTTCACCTGATGGGCGGTTTGTCATGTCTGGAGATGGTGAGGGCAGGTGCTGATTTTGGGACTGGAAAACATGTAAAGTTTTCAGAACTCTTAAATGCCATGAAAGTGTCTGCATAGGCTGTGAGTGGCATCCTCTGGAACAGAGTAAGGTTGCTACATGTGGTTGGGATGGGATGATAAAGTATTGGTAAGTAAGCTATCTTATCTTAGATTTATTCCATTGCTAATGCCTGTGTTCTTTGATAGTCATAACTCGTTGGTATAGATTCTGTTCCTTTTCCAATAATCAATTTCAGTGCCTTGCACATGGGTACATTGTTTTGTTTGTTATCATTTTACATTTTGGGGGAAACAATAGAACTCTTTTCTAACCACTGCAAATTTGTTATTTTTGCAGGGACTGAATTATTAACAATGTGTAATATAAGCCTGAAACTTGCCATGAGCATGTATTTCTGGAGATGATTTATGAATAGAGTCGATGCACTGTCTTTTCCACATGTAAGTGCATTAGTGATGCTCAATATCCAGAGAAGAATGAAACGTTTGCCTTTAGGCTTTTAATATCTACTAACAAGTTTTTTATCTTCGCTGAAATCTAAAAGTAAATTGTTATTAACCTTTGACATATAAGTCATAGTTTAGAGATTTTAGGCTAATGGGGATGCACAACCAACATTGTGCACCTCATGACTTTTATCTTAAATTTCTATCAGAACATCAATTTCTCCATTGTATTTTTAATAATTTTAAATTATTTTGCTTGATGCAGCATAAATTTCAATGCTCAAATAGTCAATGTTCTATTTTGTTCTTTGCCAGTGGAACTATTCCTGCAGCCTTGCATCATTTTTGAGGAAATATAAGAACTGGATAATAGTATATTGATTGTGTGTGACATATCACTTTTGTCCAAAATTCTCCAGAAATCAAATTCACATCTCTACGTGTGATACTCTCATTTAACTAAATGTTTGAAAAAATAGGTGAACACTTCTTCCCTAGGAGGCATCAGCAGATTTACTTGTTGAATTTGTGTGATATCTCTTGTGTATACTGTTTACATTTGTTCCTAAATTGTTAAGGAGTTACTCTTGGAGAGGGGAGCATGGTACAACTTGGATTAATTGGCTCATGGTATTGACTGTTGGTGGTTTCCTGGATCTCCTTAGCCTATATTTTGGAGTTTTGGGATGGATATGTCAGCGAGTCATCATTGTAGGTACATGCAGGTAGAATTGCTCTAGAATTCAAAGTGCAATCACCATTAAAGCATTGAGATTGCCAAAGTGGAATTGAGATTGCTTGTTGAAGAATAATGCATCTAGTGTGCTTTGTTATTGAGCAAGAAACTCCACCACAATTCCATCCTTCACACAACCCACCATTACAAGACACATTCTTGTCTGTCACCCATCACAGAGATCAACGCCTTAAAGCCCTTCAATTGACTATTAGAATGTGGTAAAATGGGGGATTATGTGGTGGAAAATACACAATGGGAAAACTCATCTCCTTGTGTAGGAAAGTTCACAAATACTAATCTGTTCAATGAAAGTAGCAATACTGTGGATTCTGTAATCACTCAACAGTTTTCACATGAAAGAAATTTTCTAAACGGAAGTGGAGACACAATAAACTACCAGACAGCTGGTAATACAAATGATATAACCTGGGTTCTTCGTTCTGCAGTAGATGAAAGCATTGCATACTCTTCACAATGCCAAATTGAAGATTTTAATGCAGGCAACTAATGTAATCAACTCTATAATGCACTTGTTCAATGTCAAATTTAATTTCAGAAACAGCACATTGGACTTCTGATCGAATAGCTTCATTTAGTCCTGAAGCATCTGTGTCTCCAGTAGGATGATCACTCTGAAAAGACTGAAAATGAATTGCAGTGACCTTGAAGTCAGAATCCATTTAAAGGGAGGAAGGAGGCAGATACCAGATTAAATGATGAAGACTTAAATGCATAAAAACTAGCATATATACTATTTGTTAATTTGGATATAACACACTTCAGACATGCTAACAAGAGTGAGCACTGTTTTTAGTTATGACATTGCACAATTATGGTAGAAAAAATAAACCTTTGTCTGTTCACAAACAGATTTGATTGTCTTCTCTTCCACACAGACCTCTGGATGCATCAATGACTTTTCATTATCAGACACCGATGACACACAGCTCTGTTAAACAAAATCAGATTGTACACAGCTGTTAAATGTTAAGAACTTTCAGTGATGCAAAAATATTTGAAGAAAGTCAAAAGCAAATTCAATATTTCAAAGAATAGAAAAGCTAATATGAAATTGGATATTATAGTAGAAAGCAAACTAAATCTCCATAATATTTACCAGTATTTAAAGTTTAAACAGAGCCACAACTACCATGAGCTGGTAACAAAAAATTTGGGTACAATTTTTACTGGCATTACTACTTTAGATACATACATCAGATATTTTAGGAGATTCTATGGATATCAGAGAGCAAAAATTGAATCCTCCACTTTTGATGAAAAAAATGACTTTACATGTTGTACAAGAATTACGTGTTGGATGTTTCTATGGATGGTAAAGTAAATGTTCCATTTTAAATTTCCTTGCAGACAAAGTTAACTAAAAAAGCTTTTATTTTCTTACTATGTAGAGCAATTGATATCAAGGACTTACAGAATAGCCATCCAAGGATTGTGAACCACTTTGTTGATTTGAGCATCTCCGTATCCCCTGCTGCAGGTGGACTTGATCTCTGGCAAGCTTATTTCGACTGTATCATTTATTTTCAACAATACCGATATTTTTTACTTGGCCTAGCCCCATCCTATTAGATGCTTGATCCATGTCACTCTGCCAGTAATGGATAAGAATAGCATGTGTATTAAAGATAAATCACTTGAGCTAGCAACTGTATCCATCTTTATGAATCTAAAATATGACATAGCAAAAAGTGGAATAGTTCTGATGGAGAAATATTCTGAATGAGCCAACTTCAGCATCAAATGCCTGAATAACAATTAAACTATACCTCAGATTCGTAATATTTGCAACAAGATAGAGACCTTCCTCGTTGTTCACTATCTACATTAGCCATTTCATTAGATCTATTTTGAGGATTAATGGAATGGTTCCGAGACACTGAACGTCCTCCTCTGCCGACGTACAGCCTCAGATTGACAGTTATTGACATCATGAGGTCTAATACGAGACAATGATCGCCCTCTTCTATCACTTGAGTCCACCTTGTTTTTCTCTATGAGTCTGGAGGCTTCTTCCAGTACTGTGGATCCTCTAAAAAGGGGAAAAAGGGGATTAACTGTCGCATTTCCAAAATCCATTTGGCCATTCAGAAAAATGTCTGCTGATGAGGAGGATTGAGAACAGTTATTTGAAGCGTCATTGCTCCTTGATCTCCTGCGGGCTCCATTTTGAGAGGAATCTGATTTTCCTTTGTCTGTTGCAGCTGCACTCCTGCCTTGTGATCCAGTCAAGGATCTTTAAGAAGTTGATTTGAACGCTGCCACAGCCATCATTGGTTTGAACACATGCCAAACTAATTGAAAAGAAACAACACATATAATATCAGCTTACACATAAAATTTGGTAATTCCCTGAAAAGGAGAATAACTAGAATAATAAAACAAGTGTAGGTCCATTTATCCATGGCAGTGGATCTTAAAACAACCGCTCCTGCAATCCACCACTCAACAAAGCCTAATCAGAATTTCAGTAAATATCTAAATAATGGGTCTATTTCTTCTGTAAATGCAATACTTCAGGTTGGACAAGTAAGATGGAAATTTTATACCAATAGCTTTGTATCAAATTAATTTTAAACTACCCTCTAAAATGTAAAATATGGAGAAAACAAATCACAAAATAAGCATGGCTCAGTTAGATTAAATCATGGTCCTGCACCACCGTAACATTATTGTGTCTTAAAGCAAATATAACTAATATTGCTCACACTGATCCTGTAGTTCACTCTCTTTCTTGGAGAAAAGCTCTGAATATCAACTAGAAACTGATCAGCTTCAATTGATCTGTTATTAACATAAATTTTTCACTGCTAACTCACTAGTACAAATTTTAAACTTATGGAAGTCTGGTTTATGATTTTGATTTTTTCTTAGTGCCGTTGAAGGTCTTTTCTTAAAAAGCCATTAAATTGACTTACAATTGTGAAGATAAGTGCCATAGTTTTTGTAATATTGCAAAAAGTGAACTGAACTCATGCCATAGTCTCTCCGTGCAATCTTTACAAATCAATTCACTGCAAAGAGATTTACAATAACATTGTGGAACTTGAAAGCACTTCCACAATACTCTGCCATACTTGTCTTGCTTTGCAACTTGCTTCTTGCTCAGTTACACAAACAAGATACAACTCCCAAACTCTGGAATTACATGACTTAGATGATCCTCAAGGCATGTATACCAAATATAAAAAAATGTACAGAACAAGATCCCAATAACACAAAAATTTGAACGGAATCCCAAAAAGATTGATTTTCCATGAATTTGCTCAAATCTGTCAAATGTGGATTGTGTTCAGCTACCCTTCTAGCTCTGTTTGGACCAGACAGGTTATTCTTATGCCAAACATGCTTGATAAGTTTAGTTGAAACCAAATATATTGGATAGGGACTGTTCTAAGCTGCTTATGGTTCCACCGTATATTGGATTACCGTTGAACCCTCTGCATCTGCCTCATTCATGTGTTGGACCTATGATCAATTAATATCACAATATTTTGATTAGAGAAGAGAAGCTTGAATCACATTCTATGGTCTACCATCACAATGATGATTCAAATAATTTTGAAATGAAAAATGATATCATATTCAGCCCACATTATTCATCAACACATTCACAGTATATTGGTGGTAGCATTTTTGATGATACTCCTCATAATCAACAATGGCATCATAGCCATAATGATGACAAAGATCATCTGGACCTTCCTCAGCTCAACTTGTATGATGAGCTTCTGTGTGCATTATTTAACAAATCTACCCATGAAATGGATGCTGTTTGATCTTAAAAGTGTGAAATCATTATCAGGCTGGGATGATATATTTTTTTTGTCATAAAAGATATAATGGAAATCTGGCCAATATAGAGATAATACCAATGGGAGACGTCCATATGGCCAGATTTCCATAGGTTGTAGGAGGAAAGATGCTTGAAATTCGTTGTTGCTAACCACAACTCTATTAAAGTGAACATCATGGGGGACGTCCCAAAACCCTCCTCCTCCTCCACAGGCACCTTCTTCTGACGCTTCCGTAGAAAAAATCCCTACCAACGATAGAGAAAAGGCAAGAGTTCCTGCCAGAGGAAGTAAAATTAGAAGGCACATGATGGATTAATGGCTTCTCCCCCGCTTAGTTTCAGCCCTGTCTTGTAACTCAGAAGAAGAAGCAAGAATTAAAGCTTGGGTAAAACTCTAGAGTGCCAAGGCCGGATCTGAATCAAGCAAACTTGAGGTAAAATTGTGCATTCTTTTTTAATTCATTTATATTACTCAAACTTTGAGCATTAGTTTTCCACTAATTTGCCGGTTCGGGTTCGGTTCCAAGTTCGCGGTTCAAGAACCGGTTTGTTGGTTCGACAAAATTTTGGAAAGGGTTTTGGGTTTGTTTGTATATATATATATATATATATATATATATATATATATATATATATATATATATATATATATATATATATATATATATACACACCCCTTTATGAAGCATGAGTTAAAATTAGAACAAAAACTTTAAAACAGTTCAGTGTTTAACAGTAACTAATGGAATGAAACTCTATTAAAATTCTGAATTTTTAGTTCTAAGTTCTTCAATCTTCATCTTCTTCTTCATCTCCTCCTTCTCCGCCTCCGCTATTACTTGCACCAAGGCCAATGGGATCAGTAGCAGAATCAACAATGGTATTGGCATCAAAGTCATAAAAATCATCAATTGTAAGCCCAACAGTGGAAGCATCCAAGTCTGCAATCTCTGCATCTACATCCCACTTCTTTGTCTCCCCTTCTTTGTATTCTTGACTCTTGTGCGAAAGAAGGCGCAAGTTGTTATGCACAAATACCAAGTTCTCTGCTTTTTTTTTTATTGCAACCTGTTGTGCTTCACTGAGTGGATGAAAGAATAGGTGCTCCAATTTCTTTCTGATGCAGAAGAACTAGCAACCTATAAAGACAACATAGGGTAAGCAATTAAAAAATAATTAATTCAATCTTATAAAAAAATTCTTTTGAAGATAAAGTGAGCTAATTTTTTAAAAATAAAACTTACTTGTGATGTAACTTTGATTGCAAAGGGCTGCAATGTTTGAAATTTTTGGCGATGGAGTTACCACCAAGCATGAGCATCCTTTTTGAACCAATGACGAAGAACATCATTACTTAGACCTCTAGCATTGACAAACTCTATGAACTCATCCATGATTACATTTCTTATATCATCATCAGGAAATATTCTTCTAAATGCTGTTTGGTACCCTTCAGACACTTCCAGATCTCTATATGGTGGCAACCTTCCTCATAGTTCACAATATTGTGAGCTATAGTATTTGGGGGTCAAAGCATAGGCAAGCAAATGTAATGGAGTGGTCATTTTGTTCCATCTTTTCATCAATAATTTTTTGCACTTGTTTGAAAAAGCTCTCTTGCGGATCTTGCTCCTCCTCATTTATAACTTGCGTGATCTTCTCAATCATTGAGTCTATGCCATCATAGATCTCTCCAAGTCAAGCCCTATCCATGTCAGTGTACCTAAGCATGCTCATAATGGGCTCGGTGATCTTAAGGAGATATTCCACACGTTCCCACCATGACTCAGCCAATAGCCTATCCTTTATTTTGTTTGCCCTTTCAGTGTTCTTTTGCTTCCATACATCCCAATTGTTGCTGATTGCCATACTTTGAAGTGATTCTTTCACTTGCACAAGTTGTCTTAAGACGATTATATGTGATGCAAAACGGGTCTCAGCAACCTGTGACATAAATTAGAGCAAAAAACAACTATTAGATACATATTTTAGAAAACTAAGAAAAGCATACACATTGGCAATTGCACAAGTAAAATATGAAAAATCAGAAATTATCAAATATTAAAAATTAAATTATTAATTTGAGTTCAAGTTTTTTACCTTCAATAGCTCCAATTTTGAGTATTTTTGAAAAGAGATTGAGTCATGTGGTGGTTTGTGACAAACATTTGTATGTCCTCAGCCTCTTCATACATTGTTTTGATCCACTCAATTTGGTTCCCAATCTTTTGTAGCATAAGATTGAGTGAATAGATTGCACAAGGTGTCCAAAAGATATGTTGATATCATGATTCAACCAACAAACTTGCTGCTCTACAATTCTTTGCCTTGCCAGTTATGACTTGGACAACGTTTCTTGCACTCACTTGTTCAATGGCCTCAATTAGGATATCAACAATAAATGGCCCATCTTTTACTTTGCCCTCACAATCCACTGCTTTCAGAAACATTGCCCCTTTAGGGGACACAGCAAGGACATTGATCAAGGGACGGTTCCTAGAATCCTTCCAGCCATCTGAAACAATTGTCACCCTTGTCTCAACCCATGAGTCCCTTATAGGCTTTAATTGATTTTCAACCCGTTGTACCTCATCATCCAACAAGGTGGTGTGCACTTTCTTAGACCTGGGGCCACAATACCCTTTTGGAGCTTCATTGGCACCCCTCAACATGTCCTTCCAAAATGGAGAGCGGACAACATTAAAAGACAACCCATTTGCATATAGGCATCTTCCCACCTTAATGTCAGCAATTTCTCGGGCCTTATTTTGAAAAGAAGTTTGTGTATAATGGGGACAAATTCAGTGTCAGTGTCCATTGTAGTACTAAAGAAGGGGTGGTCTTGTACTATAACATCTGAGGGGGGCTGCATTCCCTTTGCTCTTTTACTTTTATTACTACTGAGTCTATTGCCCTGTGTCTTCTCTCTTCTGTTGCCGCATGCTCTTCAATATATTTTAACACAGTGTGATTTGGTAGAGGGATACCATTTTTGCCAGGGCATTTCTTGACTCCTCTTCCAGTATAACCACATAAATGACCTACCACACAATAATAAGAACTATTTCTTTCTACACATCTTCGACATCTCCAACGGAATGCACCACCTCCTAGAATGGGTTTTATAATGTCTACATACTTCCATAGAGGTGAATCAAAGTTGGGTTCCATTCTTTGTTTGGTGTTGCCTATTGATGAAGAGGTGGATGACATTCCTTTCGGACCTTTCCCTATGGCAAGAAATTAGATACATGTTCATAATATATGTGCAAGAAAATGACAAATTTTGGAATAATGGAAAAGATTCAAGAACATATTGTTGTGAGGTTTTCACACATCGCCCCAAATCTTGGGGACTCCCCTCTTTTAATCGCCTCGGCAAATTTTTGGATTGCCCAAAATTATTGAGTTTTGAAAATTTCACGCCGTGGCACCTCTAGGACAAATATGAGAGGCTTAGCTTATTTTCACCCGATTTCAACTTGATTTTCCAGAGTTATCAATTTTACCCCTAGGTCGAATAATTTTCTAAGTTAATTTCAACTTGGCAGGATAAAGTTGTGAATTTTGTACTAGACGTTTTCTTTTGAAAATTTGGTTTTAATTTTGTAAATTTGGATGATTTTCAATAGGGAAATTTTAATTCGACTTGAGTTTTTAGAAAATCTCAAATTTTCCTCTGGTGAAAATTTTAATTTTGTCGAAATGAGGAAAATTGCAAAAAATCAATTTTTTGTTCTAGATGCAATTTTATTTTTTATTTTTTTATTTAGCTTGGCAAAATCGATTTGGTAGAAAATTGCAAAAAATTGGCTTTAATTGGATTAATTTGCCTTGAAAACTTTTAGTTTTTAATAAATTTAGTAATTTAATATTGAAAAAATGGCTTTTGGTTAGCCAAAATCCAAATTTAATGACGTATTAATTACTAAACCCTCATTAAATGGAAATATTTAACACCTTCAAGGCTATTTAATTTCGTTTTGCAATTTGGAGCTAATTGACAAATTTAAAAGTGCAATTTTCTTTTGGCAAAATTAATTTTTTTGAGCTAAGTATTTAATTGAGGGCCTTAATTTGGATTTAATTTTTGTTTTTTGTTTTCTCCTAGACCAGGTCGGCCAGCTTTGAGGAGAAGGGAATTGGCTATAAAGGGAGTCTCCTCCCCATTTCATTTTCACAAATCATTTTTCTCCTCTCCATCTTGGGTGAATTTCCTTGAAAGCAGATTTTTCCAGACTTAGGCAGTTTTGTGGAAGGCAGTTTTTTGCATGCTTGGGTGATTTTTGCTTGCATTTCTCCATTTTCATGCTTGGCGATTTCTCAAGGGGCAGACCTTTTGCAGATTTTGGTGGTTTTCTCCTCCATTTGTGGGCTGCGATTTGTGCCCTAGGTGGCATTTTGGGCAGATTTCAGACTTCATGCTTGGGCGAATTTGAGACAAAGGCAAAATTTCCATTCTTGGCATTTTATTGAGGCAGATCTGATTCTGATTTTTGGGCAATTCATGGTGAAGGTCTGATTTTTTTTCCTATTTAGGACTACATTTTTATACCAGATTTTGGCAATTTTGTTGGGAGAAGAGATACATATGAAGGTTTGATTTTTGCATAGAAGGCAAGTGTTGGATAGTTTTAGAAGCGTAGATTTCTATTTTGCAAAGGGATTTCAACTTCTTGAAAGTCATATCCTAGGTTCCGAAAAGTCGTTGTAAGATTATTGGTTAGGGTGAATTTTCATCATCTAGAGTTGCAAGGGGTGCTTAAGCTGACATCCATCTTTCGTTCTAGTCTAAGGATTGCTCCGCTTGGTTCTTCTTGCCTTTTGGTCCACCACTCTACCATCCCGTAATAGGGCGACAAGCATGGAGGATGATAGTGCAAGTAAGAATCCCAAGTGGGCGAACACTAAGAAAGACAAAGCGGATATGATGCCCAAAACTTCCTTCTTCTCGAAAATGAAGAGAATAATTGACGCCAATATTTATACAGTGGACATGATACGGATGAGGGACAGACTGAAGGAAGGACAATCCCCCTTGGCAAAAAGGATTTACAAGAGTGGAATTGTACACGCATCGGCCTTTCCTCCCACATTGCCCTGTCTAGAATTGATTATGGAATGTGCATCCAGATTTGATCTAAACAATAATTCCATCATTTTTGATGAAGGGAAGAGAGTGTTGGCCAGCATTGGAGAACAAGCAATTGAAGAAACATTTAACACTCCCTAGTACAAGGGCATGACAATTGTGATGATGGATCAAGCAACTAAGTCATTTCAAGATAACCAAGAGGCCTATTACACGCATCTAAAGCAGAATTGGATACGCGAGGGAAGGAAAGGTGTTAACAGATCATCGAGGCTCACAATGGCAGATTTCAAACCAGAATATGGTGATCTCGTTGTTCTACTCAGTCAAATCATGGGCCTAGCTCAAGGGATGAGATTTGAAAACTGGATGTACCTCTTCATTGATGAGATTGAGAGAGGGAAAAGAAGGTTTGATTGGGCCAAGATCATAAGCGAGAACTTAGAATTGCAACTCAGAACCGTGTAAAACCAAAGGCAATTCTACATGGGCTCCTATCTGTTCTACCTAATTGCTAGATTGTACAAGAGTTCGGGACTTAAGGCCTTAGGAGAAGTTGGTAGCGGACCGAGACAATATTTGGTACATGAATGCTATCCGCAGCTCCATTTGCACAATAACAAAGATTACAAGATATTTTGCGATGCCTTCGCCATGAAGACAATAAGGGTATTACAAGGGACACTTGCTAAGAGACTTTCATCGAAAGCAAAAGCAAGAATTAAGAAGTTTGGGAGTTGGTTCATCCAATTTCCGCAGTTTACATACATTAGAGTGGCAGGAAGTACAATTTGTCCCAAGAGGCTTCCAATGTACCCACTCGACAAGGTAGTTTTGTTAGAATTGGCTAGGCAACTTGAGCACTATGATAGAATAATGAGAAACGAAGAGAAAACAGGCATTTCATTCTCAATCATAATTGGCAATGATAGTTGCCCAAATCGGGCCTCCTTTGAAGCCGCAGAAAAGGAATTGGAATGGTATCATCTAGGATGGTACAGAGCAAGGCAAGGGTTTGACCCTAATGGTCTTATCAAGGCATCTCATGGAAACGAATTTGGGCATGTTCCCACCATAGAAGACTTTTGGGCCAACGCCAAAGATGACTTTCATGTGAGAAAGCTAGCTCTCTCAAGGTTGACGGTGAACATGATGAGGGCTATTAGATGGAGAGGCCTCGATATTCCGGATCAACTGGAGGATGATGGAAATGTGTTGAGAGAAGACTATGATACAGTAGAAGGAACAAAATTGAATCCAATGGATTGGGATGACCATCAGGATCCTTCCTTGGAAGCAGTCACAAGGGTAGTGAATTTACATACCGAGTTGTGGTATAATGAAGGACTAAGGAAGCTACAAAGACAAAGGATTCCCCTTACCTATGAGATGAAACCAAAAGAGAGACGAGCAAAATCAGTCGGACAAAGGAATGAAGGAAATAGTCGGCAACAGGAAATGATTAGAAATGGCAAGAAGAAAGTTTTGGAGGTAGAGAAGGGCAAAGAATATCCAGAGCCTCCAACCAAGAGACAGCATGCAGTGCCATCAAGAGAGAGTATAGTTGAGGCTAGAAGCCAAGAGGTCAATTCAAATGATAAAGGGGCCGTGGTGGAGGTGAGCTCTGATTCAGAATCAAGTGGCTATAGTGAAAGCACCAAATACTCCCCTCTCTTGGAGAACCAACAAGGAAATGATATGGAAGAAACTAGTAGGGAAGAAGATGGACCAATCGACATTGAGGGAATAAGTCAGGAACCCGAGGCCGTTGCTGATGCTTTGTTAGTCAAACCAAATCCAGATTTGGGGAGATGCACTGCACCACTATGGTTAAGACAAATGCTTATGCCAAGAGGTGAGGTGATAACAGCTCATACAGCTGAGGACATCCAAGGGTTAATGGAAAAGGGTGATAGCGAGAACCAAAAACAAAAGGCAAAAACGGTGGCAAGGGTAATCAAGAGCGACAATGATGATCACCAAAAGGTTCAGATTGCTATTCCAACAGTCAACAAGGCAGTGAATGAGATTGTGGCCCAAGAATACGAGATAGTAGAACATAACTTGGGAAGGAATACAGATGATATGGAGTGTGAGGAGGTCCAGGAAGGTATAGCATCAATCAGAGAAAGGTTAAGGAAGGCAAACGAAAGGATAGTAAAGTTGGAGGCCGAG
This sequence comes from Cupressus sempervirens, assembly GCA_028749045.1. Taxonomy (NCBI): domain Eukaryota; kingdom Viridiplantae; phylum Streptophyta; class Pinopsida; order Cupressales; family Cupressaceae; genus Cupressus; species Cupressus sempervirens. The sequence continues at coordinate 25,271,606 of CM053793.1, read as the reverse complement.
AACAAATATTGGAGAGATAGCCAGCCCATCCAACAGCTGCACCAGGCAGCCCTTCCTCAAGACAGCGGGAGCAATTTAGGAGAGATATCAGCTCAGTTACATGAAGTCAGGGATTAGATCCATGATACAATCCAAGATGGGCGAAATTTCTTGCCTTTATCTCGACATTCCAGTCATTAATGGCCATTAGAGACAAGTTCAAGTTATTTGAAGAAGAGTGGAAAGGTTTCCTTCCCATCAGAGATTTAGCTATTCCTAGGCTACAAGCGTTCATTGGGCTACAAGAGGCATATTTGCAAAGGGCCAGATTGGTTGATGAGAGAGGATTGAGTATAGTTGAATCTTGGTTTGTTGCATTGACTACTAGATTTAGAACACTTGAAGAGATACATAATGAGATTGCACGACACAGTCCAAGCGTCGACACTTCTATTTCAACGATGATGAGCGACATTGGGGTGGCACTTGATTTTGAGGATATTAGAGAAGAAGATATCAATGAGACAGATTTTGGATCAAGACTAGATGAGTTAGGAAAGGTTGCTATTAAGAAAAAACATTTGGGCACCCTTTCCTCTCTTAGCGCTTTTATTGGATTTGCAAAGGAATATGAGAAGGATCACGAAAAGATACTACAAGCAGCGAACAAAGTGGCTAGTTTATTTTTCCTTTGAATCATTGCACCTGTGGAAGTGAGGCCGCTGGTCAGCTCTCATTAGGTTCGATCCTCGTCCATTTGCTAACCTTCCATTCAATGGAGTAGGAGTAGAATAGTGAGTAGTTGAGTAGTTGAAGTTTAGAGAGAAGGAAGTTAGAGTAGATCGAGTATTAGAACACATCCACTCACCTTCTACCACCATCACTTTACCATCAACATCACCATTGGCAGACACATCCTCCACTATCGCCACCATCAACATTATCTGCTTCCGCACATTTCACAAACCGAGCCACCATCACCTTCATCCCATCAAAGTCCAAGTCATCCTCAACAATTTACGTAAGGCCGCCTACGTGATTATCAACGAATCACATTGATAAAACTGAGCGAGTATCCAACAGTGTAAGGAACATTGAAGTTATACTCATGTCTCATGAGCATTAACTTTTCAAGAGAGGAGTTGCATGTTTGATATCTCGTATTGAATATTCAAATCCTAATATGTTATGTAAGTGGTACAAAACTCGCATCAACACACATAAAGATCGAAAGAGAAATGAAAAATAGAAAAACTAGAACAAAAGCAATAGCAAATGGAATAAGATCTTACCTTTTGGTCCTTGTCCAGCCATCGCAAGTTTGCAAATGTGTATGAATGATGCACAAACACTTGAAGAACACCAACAAATCAATCTTCAAACTTCTTGCACAACCAGATGCTTGCTCAAAAACTTATGTGCTCTCCTTCAAGGCAAAATAACCTATTTAGAAACATCAAATGACAATGAGAGGGCACAAAACCAATTAGTAACACCTTTTTAGGTTACATGGACGCCAAAAAAAATCCAAAATTGCAAATAAAACAGTCAAAATGACGTCCGTAGCTGCGGGTTCGACTTTGGTTCGAATTTTTGGACGTGGTTCGCCTGGACTAGGCTTGCAAAAAAGGAACCTGGTTGAACCAAGTTCGAACTGGACCCGAACTTGGAACCGGTTTAAACCAGTTCGTGGTCTAGAGGGGGGGGGGAGGACCCGTGCAACCTAGTTTAAAAGTGAACTTGTAAGTCCCTCATTAATGAAGATTTCTGTAGCCTTCTTTTATGGAAATCCACAATACATATCTAGAGATGTTAAACATCAAATATTATTCTATTTGTTTCTGTGCCTATTCTCCCAAGTCATGACCCTATTGAAATTATTTCTCCAGCTCTTTGGAAAAATAAAGAAATGCGATCATTGGTCCACGTGTGATGAATAAATGAAAATGGAATATTAAACAGGCCTGAAATGATGAGATTGATTATCGGTATATGTGGGGAGTCAGGAAAAAATCATATTCTGATTCGTCAAATCAGTTATTTGATTGTTTTTATTTTAATTGTGGTTACGGGCTACGCTGGACATTCTTCTTGGATCATACTTTTGAGCGTTTTATGAGTGACTTTTGAATGCCCTCCGTAATAATTAGATCACAACCATGCCATTAATTGGCTTGAGTTATGAGCAGCTTGAAGGATTTGAACCGTGGTCATAATTTACTTATCTTTTTCTACTTTACGGCATAAATTCTTTCTTAAGATACAGATGTTAATCTGTCTGTTTTACAGTGTAGAGGAAGCTAAAAAGAAAATATATGCCTTGAGTACAACCACGTATACTGGATTCCAATGCAATATTGATGAAGCTACATCAGAGAGACTCAATGGTATTAATATTTTCACTTAAAATCCTATAATTTTATATGAAAATGTGAGTATCTGTTCTGATATCCTTAAAAATTCTCAAATATTAATAAGGACTTACCTTTTTTTTACAGAGCAACCTCTTGTTAATTGGGTACTTCCAGATGGTTATGGTGACCCTGAACTTGGAATATTTGCAGGTACGAGTCTATTACATGGCTTAACCACAAGTAAGGCTAGAGGAGTGTTGTTTGTTGAAGGAAATGTTATTTAGAGAATGTTTACATTGAGACCCAATTTCTAATTTTGTAAATATTTTTTCCTGCAAGAACAGAGTATTGGATGGAATGGCTAATCTTATGATTGTATACTATTTCAACCATAGTAATGTGAATCGGAATCGTATCGGAATCGGCACGACCGAATTGAATCGTGAATCGGGGGTGAATCGCCGGTGAATCGGCGATGAATCGGCAAATTTGAAAAAACCCTTTAAATGTAAAGATTTTAACAATTTAAGACTTATTTCATGCACCCTTTATTGAATATAACTTAAAAACACTATAACATCATCAAATAGAATCTAACATACATAAACATGAAACATAAAATCCATCACATACGTAACTATGTTATCATTATGTACTAAAATGTAAATTGTATGCTAGCTGAAGTAAATAAAAATCAAATGATCATAATGATTCAAATCATAGAATCAGTAAGATGAAATCATGAAGATCTATAAGACATCAAATCATAAATGTATGTATAAATCTAAGATGAAGATCCATGAAAGTTTGAAACATATGTCTATCAGTGATTCAGTATCACTATCAATATCTATACAGTGTAAACAAAATATAAAAACAAGGCTCCAGCTCAAGCCTCATCATCCTCTAGCTCTGCTGCAGCCTCAACCTCAGCCTCTGAGTATCCAATTTGCCTATGAGAAAGGCGTGTAAGGTAGGTCCTAGAGGACCGCCGAGCCATGTCCCCTGCATGGGCAATGGGCTCATGAATAACATCGCTAGGGCCTGCGTCTGTGCGTGCGCGTGTGCGTCTACCAATGCCTGAACGTGCTCTAGCTGCCTCCTCTGCCCTAGCCACAGCCTCAGCCTCTACATCCACCTGGTCAACCCACGCGCAGTCTTCCTCAGTGAAGACTGGGTCCACGGTCTCTGTAATCCACTTTGATTCTGGAGCAATCTCCTCTAGAATGATCGGAGAGGGGTCAGCGCCCAAAATCTGTCTAATCCTAAGACGAAGGTTGTAATGAACAAAGACAAGATCATTCAACCTCTGCACTGTCAACCTGTTTCTCCTCTTCGAGTGGATGTGCTCGAACATGGACCAACTGCGCTCACATCTAGAAGCGCTGCTCGGCTAACTCAGAATGCGGATGGCAATTTTTTGAAGGTTTGGGGTTGTGGCCCCAAACATTTGCCACCATCTATCTGAAATAAGGAAAAAATAAAAACAATTAGTCTCATTTACAAATTACAACTCTAAAATTAATGCATTATATAATCAACTTTAAGTTTAGAATCTAGATTCATGAACATTGAATATATTATTTAATTTTTACCTGGCTATAGTGTTGTCTGAGCATTTATGGCCATCCTGCCAGAGAAAAGTGGCCCCTCCTTATTGTTGAACTGGTCTAGCTCAACAATCGTAGCAGCGCTATTTTCATCGCTACTCAATCTCTAAATCACTGTGTATAAGCCAGTAAGAACCTCCGCATCCGCCTTGAATTCAGGACGGAAACGAAATGCCGGATTCAGATAGTAAGCTGCTGCGTGGATGGGTCGATGGAGCTGATTCTGCCATCTCCTATCGATGATGTCCCAAATAGGGCCATACCTCTCCTGCACTCCTGCATATTGGGCTCTGATGGCCTCCTTGGCCCTATCCATGCCCTCATAAATGTAGCCCATAGAGGGCTTCTCCCCATCAGCAGTTCGTAGCAAAGCTACAAGGGGCTCAGTGACCTACATATAAAGTAAAACAAAAAATTTGAGTCAAAACATAAATATAAAATAATATTACTAAAAGTAAAAGCAAAATACTAAATGTTAAATTGCAATAAATTTACCTTAAGGATTTCTCTAGCGGGTTTCCAAAAACCATCCTCATCAAATATGCAATCCGCCACATCTAACCCTACAGTGGTCGTAGCATAAGAAGAGCAAATCCACTCTTGCCCAACAAACATGCTCCTCAGTCCATCCCTTGATGTCAACAAGGACTGCAAGGTGATGAAATTCGAGGCAAACCTCGTGATACCTGGGCGAGCTAACTCCTTGCCTTTTGTGTACTTCCTCATTGTGCTAAGGACAAATGCATGATTATAAATGAATTTGCATATATTTTTTGCCCTTTCCACACATGACTTGACAAACTCAAGTTTGCCAATTTCCTCCAACATGAGGTCAATGCAGTGTGCCACACAAGGGGACCAAAATATGGTGGGGTGCCTCTCCATCAAAAGTTTACCTACAACAATTTTAAGTCAATTAGAAACTCAAATTTCAAAATTCAAATAAATTTATTTTCAAAACTTGCAAAGTTAAAAGTTTACCTGCTGCAACATAATTTGCTGCATTATCCGTCACCACCTGGATCACATTTTGTTCTCCCACCTCTGCTATAACTTCCTCAATAGCCTCACATAAATATGTGGGATTTTTCACATGTGCGGAAGCATCAATGGATTTTATGAACATGGTATATCCTACAAGTAACAAAACAACGAATTATAATATTAAATGGATCATTAACGAATTAGCATTCAACAAATCAAAATTTACAATGTATGTAGGAAAGTAGAATGATCAATCACCTCTACAGGATACAAGAAAATTGAGGAGTGTTCTATTCCTCCTATCGGTCCAACCATCAGTCATGATGGTGCAACCCTTTGCAATCCATTCCTTTCGGTTCTCCTCGAGGTCAACCCTCATGTCCTCTACCATCTCATCCAAGAGGCATCCGCTCAACTCAGCTTCAGTTGGGGCTTTAAACCCCGGACCACAAATAGCAACTGCATCTATCATATTTTGCCAATAAGGAGCCCTGTCACAAATAAAAGTTTAGATGTCAAAGACTCAAATTATAAAACAAGTAGATATAATTAAAGTTTTACTTTTACTTTTAATTTTAGCTTTAAAGAAAACAAAGAAAAAAGAATCAATTACCTGGCTGCAATAAATGGAATGTTGCAAAAGTACCAAAATTTGCATATCTCCTTTCTGGCAGCATCGTGAATCTCCTTGTTCAAACCCATGCCCTTAAGCATGGGTTGGGAACCAGGAGTAGTGCGGGGCACAAAATAACTATCCATTCTGTTTTTCCGCACTCTAGGCTGCAATAGGTTGGTGTGGGACTCCGTCTCAGTATGTGACCGACTAGCACTAGCACTAGCACGAGCAGAAGAACTAGGATAAAGAGGAGGCCTAGAAGAACCCTCTCCAACACAACCTACGGATGTGGAAGCTGATGCAGATGCAGATGTGGATGCGGCTGCGGATGCGGGAACATGGGAGCCAATACCCCTTAACCCTTCAACTTGCATTTTCCTATTTGCTTTTTCTTTTTCAATTTTTTCTAATGCCATTAAGCAAGTGCGTTTTGCCTCAGGAGTTTGGTGAGTGCAAACTGTAACATCATGTCTGGGTATAGCAGCAATGTGGAATTTCAATCTATAAATACCCCCGGAAGTTATTTTTTCTTTACAAAACATGCATTTTGTTTGATATTTGGTTCTTCCAGGAAACTCTTCATTATATTTCCAACATTCATCTTTTTTACCCATTGGAATTTGCGAAAAATGAGAGCAAAGGCTGCTGCAATAAATTTTTTTATGTAAAATATCAAAGTTTGAAGCTAATAAAAATTAGAAAACAACAAACCCTAGCTTGCAACTTAGTAAAAATAAAGAGCATTCAAGATTTACACTAAAATTCTTGAAAACTATAGAAATTTAACAAAAAACGCATAATACACTAAAAATTTAACAAAAAATGCATAATACACTAACATGCAAGAAAAAAAAAAGCACTTACCTTTTGCAAATGAGTTGAGGAGTGTTGATATTGGCTCCTTAATGCTCCCAAAGCAATTGATGGGCTCCCCAAATGGCCTACTGATCTCTTTGGTGCTCCTTCTTGCCGGTTGGAAACCTATGGCTTTTCTTTTCTCTTCTTCTCTCTCACTTTTCCTCTCTTCTACTCATGCTTCACAAATAGAAGGCCCTTTAGGGTTATAACAAAGAGAATAGGTCAAAAACAAAGTGAAAAAAACAAGTGATTTTTTTAAAAATTTCAACTTTCCTTTTTACATGCCGCGGGCGATTCACAGCCGATTTTTTAAGGCGATTTTGGCGATTTTTACATGAATCGCCTGAATCGGCGATTCAGGCGATTCATGGCCTAAAAATCGGCGATACCAATTCACGATTCAAAAAAAATCGCCCAAGATGAATCGGGTCGCGGAATCGCCGATTCAGGCGATTTTTGGGCGATTCTCGTTACTATGATTTCAACATCTGTAAACAAAATTTCAGGGCAAGGATTTTTGGAATGCTTCTGATATAAGTGAATTTTAATCAGGTGATAGATATAACAATGGGGTTACAACACCTGATCCCAATCCTCCCAAGCCTTATAATGAGAAATCCAAACAGAGATCTGATGACAGGCCAAGGTATGACAGGCAGAGAGCGGAAGGAGGGGACAACATGCAGGGTCAATGTTGAGATTTTGGACTGAGAGAGCAACGTGTCCCAGGTGCCAGAAGTTCCTAGTTTATGCTCATCTCTCCCCCAGTGGTCATTTTGTAAGGTGGCTTTTGCACAGGAGGATTTTATGGTAGTTGCAGAGCATTTTGCAAGGTTAGAATATGCAATGTATGTTTGCTTTGAATGCATCTATTCCTTATACAAAGATGCTTTTGTGAGAATGTCTTATTATAGTGAGATTTAGCAGACTACTTGTGCGTCAATATATCAAATCCAATATGAAATAGGGCATTATCATGGCTTAATAGATCTTTGTTCTCACTTTTTTAAAATGTCTTCGGCACTATGCTATGGCTTTCAAGCTTGAAATAGTGACAAGCTCACGTGAATTCACTATATATTTTGGTGCTTATTTATGTTTTTGAAGCTGGAAGTAGAAGCTGAAAGTTGGTGAGAATTAACTATATATTAGTTTTAGGGGCCATGTAGCTTAATTCACGAGTATTTAATTTTTCAGGTAAGATAATCATGGTATGCTCTTTGCTAGTCATTCAAAGGCCTTCATGTCTAGAGGATTCTTGTGGGGGAACAGGGGCAAGCATCCATTAGTGGTTTCTTTGTATGGTCCATGCTGTTAGGATTCTTAAGTCCTGAGGGGGGGGGGGGGGGGGGGGGGGCGAGGGGGTGAATCGATACAGACAAATAATGTAAAAATTCAACCATTGATCTGCTAAACTGAAATACTAACTTCCAAACCACAAAGCATATAAACGATGCTAGTAAACAAAAGATAACAAAATCAAACAATCACATAACCATCACACATACCACAATTATTTTGGCATCGTGGAAACCCTTGTTAGAGGGTGAAAACCACAATAGGGATTATACTTACAAGCTTACTACTGCAGTAAATGAGTTGTCTGCTTAGGAGTGTACAATTACCCTTTTTATGGGTTCACCCTGTTAGGAGTGATTTGTACCTTGTTAGAAGTACAAACAGATATGTAAAGATGTACCTTGTTAGAGGATTTCAAATTCTCTTTTAAAAGCTTACCCAGTCAGATCCAATTCATTCTTTGCTCTTCTGCAACTGTTTTTCATGCTGATCTATTCTGTATCTCGATCACAACCTTCACACTTCGTAATCTTACACAGTTTTCTTCATTACAAACCTTCTTAAGAACAATTCTATTAGACATGACTTTTTGTCTCTTAATCCTGACCATTCGTTCAAACCTTAAGCTTTCAGCTCAAACACCTTAAGCATTTCACAAATCTCGATGTCTCAATATGTTTTATCAATGACTGCATCGACCCTTCAACAATATCTTTCTCATCCGTTACTCAAAGGTAGTCAAACACGTTTTGACTCCTCCAGTGTACCGCTTCAAAATTGACTTATACTTTTTCCAATGATCTAACTAATGCCAACTCATCATTACATAACCTCCAATCTTTATTATCACATCATCCAATAAGATCGCTCAAAACTATATCGTTTAGTGATCCCAAATTGTCTAGTTGTCTTCAAGTGTTCTTTTTTTTTCTTGACACGTGTGATAATCCAAACACATTTCACCAGTCAATCAATTAGGTTGTTGTAAATATGCAATAGGATAATCATGTAGATGCTGCAAATGTGATCACATGCCGTGATTCCCTTTCTGCCTTGACCACTATGCAGGTGCTTTGTATGCTATCAACCACTCTACAATAGTCACTGATCATAGGCTTATGCTCACTGATCGTGTCTTGTCTTCAGTTTCCCTTCATTGATTAGGTTCCTGAGTTGTTCAGACTTAGTTGCCACCAATGTAATTTCCATAGTTGTCATTAATGACAACCAAACATATTCTTAATATAATTGCCACCAATCTTTCATCATAATGCCGACAATCTCCCCCTTTGACATTGATGGCAAAACATCTTAATCCAAATCAACCAATACTCTGACTTATTACTCCTCTTGACTTGCTTATCTCTCCTTATGCTAGATGCACTCCCCCTTACCTCATTTTCCTTATTTTCTTATTCTCTCGAATCTCCTATTCTCCCCCTTTGACAACAATGGTTAAGGTGTAATGCTGAACAATATGTAAAACTCATTTACAACTGTCAAAGATTACCTTATATCTTTGCTGCTTTTATAAATGTCTTCCATGTTTTCTGTAAGTGGCCGATGCAGTCTAGCTGTCTCATTGACACTATCTATAGAGTCTGTCTTGTAATGCAATTATTTTTTCTGCCTTCTTCATGTTTTGTTGCATAACCTCCATGGTAGGGGATAGATACGATTGTAGCTCAAGTAGATTCATCATTCTGCTATCCTCTTCCTGTTGTAGTTGTCTTATCTTGTGTAGGATCTTTACCTGTCCACTGTATGAAGTAACTGAGCTTGAAATTAGATCAAGTTGACTACTTAAGTTCTCTAGCTCTTTTTGTACATCTCCTTTCTGTTGTTTCAGATCCTTAACAAATTCTGAATAATTTGATACATTTGTGAACAATTTTCAAGCCTCATTCGATATTTGATTTGGTGTACTTGACTAGATCTACTAGCTTCTCTTGATCTGCAGTGACTTTATCTGTCAATTTGCCTATCATTTTCTTCTGAAAGTTCTCAACAGTATTCAATGTTAAGGTCTACAAATTTTGCTTTGATCAGAGTGTCCATCTGATCGATTATTGAATCTCCTACATTGTATGCTGTATCAGGGATTAATTCAGCTGAAATGTTTCTAGCTTGCCTTAGAACTCTTCCTTTCTTCTTCTTAAGTCTCTCCTCATCTCTTATGGCTTTCCTTTTTACCTTATTTGGATACTCAAATAATTCCTTAGGCTTTATCAGAAATGTCTACCGGTATAGGAATGATATCTTCTCCTAAATCTTCTTCTTCCTCTTTTCTAATGATTTGCATCAATTTGTGTCTTTTCTATGCACTTGCATAAGACTGAATTTTTTCATTTTACATGATATCCTTCTTTAGCCTTTTTCTGCTTTCTTCTTGCTGGCTTTCTGCAATCTTTTCTTCCTTTTTTATAGGTATTACTGCTTCTACATGTACCTTGGGGATTCTTGCTGATTGGTTATGCCAACAACATAAGCTTCAGTTCCACCAATTGGTGGGATCTCCACACTTTGAACTTCTATGTCCTGTACATGTTCAATAACATCTTGAATAACATCACCGATGATCTGTTCTACCATAAATGTATTATCTATATGAATAGGTGTGGATTGATCTGTTTGTGATGTAGCTTCCTTGATCTCTAGAATGCTTTTCCTCATTTCAACTGTTTCATTGTGCAAGTTTTTATATCCTCAATAAGAATTCTTGTTGCTCTAGTTTTTGCTCCAAACTGCTTCTTGTGAGCTTCAAATGTTGCTTTAGCATCCTTAGGGCCCAACTCAGGTTGTACTTCTATTAATGCGTTCTCTAAGATTTCTTTATCTATTTGCAGCGTTGAGGCCCACATGAAATCAATTGATTAATACTATTCATCAGGAACAAATGAATGTATTTCCAAGGGTTTTCTATTGAACTTGTGAAAATGATGTATAATTGCATCTTCAAGCTGCTGCTTATCCTCATCACTTGCAAAAGTGTATTTTTCCTTGATTGTTGCGAGTCCACCGGTTTCGATAATACCTTTTGCATCACATCAATGGTGGTTGCTTTTCTTGACACACTTTTCTTCTTCAATTCGCTTCTCTGTGTGATTCTGCCCTTTCCTCCTCTTCCTCTTCAGTTTGCTTTTTGTCACTTGTTTTCTTCCTAGGAGCTTCCTTCTGCGAAGTACCTTGACCTCTCCTTTTTGTAAGTTCACTCTTTATTTCTTTGGTTAATGATTTAGTCTGCTTATTTTTTGCTCTTTTGTATGATGCAAGGATGTTTGCAGACGAATCTTCAATCACAACAGTATCAATACTGATGTGCCTGCTTGCTCACCACCAGTTTTATGTTCTTGGCTAGATGACATCCTTCTAGTTTTCGTTTCAGTCACCAATGTCTTCAACTCCTAATGAACATCTGCAAGGACTTCATCGTATGTTCCAAACCTCTTTTGCCTTCTTGTCCATGGGTTTGGACAACAGTTCATCAACATTTTGACTAAGTCATCTTTTACCTCATAGCCATAGGTGGAAGTCAATGGGTTTTGGTTTCTATACCCTCCATGATGCAAGCGTCTGTATCTACTAGGAAACAAATATCATCTTTATACTTTTCTACAATGTTAGTAGGGATTCTTTCACATTTGTGCATTTTAGATTGTATTTTTAAAAGTAATTCCACATAATAGAATTGAAGTTCTCACCCAACTCCTTTATGAAATCACGTATTCGTGTGATCACCAGTTTGTCTTTGGACCATATAACTTTACATCTACCAGGAAAGTAGTTTTGGATGTAGAAAAAAATACATACTAGTAGGGCTCCATATTTCTTTATCCTTTCCATGTTTGCTATAAGTTGGGTTCCGATCATCTCACAAAAATCATACACTACGTCGTCTTCGACAATTTGAGGAGCGGCGTGAATAGTACTGTTGGGTACACTATTTGTCTAGCTAGACTGGTATATTCTGTGCCCTATCACCATTGAGGCTAAACAAACTTTTGAATGTTTAATATCGTCAATTGTCATTGCTCTTCCATCAAATTTGGGTTTGGTCAGGTCTGTAACCAAATTTTCTTGTATTTGTCTCAATGTGCACTCTTTTCCTTGTGCTCGAAAGCCTGTGACTCTGTGAATGATTGTCTTCGATATCCTATGTGGTTTATCCAGCCACATATATTGATCGTGCACTTTGCTTAGCATATATTGTATCCAATCTGGATAAAACCCTGTGTGAATATCAATCACGTTAGCCAAATCTTTAGTCTATAGATCTTTGTGCTCATCTTTCAGTATTCCATCTACACACATACTGTTGTACTCTTTCCTGATTGCTTCGGCTCCCAGCTCTTTAATATTGCAGTGAATATATGAGTGCATGTCTTCAATCAACATAACTCGTGGAGGAATAATGGATAAGGCACTAGGCATATCCACTTTGACCATTCTAATAGGATGAATTTTGAATTCCGGTTGTGGAGACTCTGCATTGCTGACTAGGGCAATTGTTTCAATGTTCTTTGCCATTGTATTTGACTGGAATGATGTATAAATCAAATATCAAGCTAATCTGATGACTTGCAATGCACCGGTTAGGGCTCACGACAAGTTTTTAACAATTCTCTTGTCAAATCTTAATTTTGTCTCAACAATCGCTTAATAGTGCTCAAGATAGTTATTAAATGCTCAAATGAAAGTAAAGGTGCGAAATGAAATGACTTTCCTCCATTTATCATTTGAGAAATAGACGTTGTGGTCTACAACGGTTTAAACAGTACCTTTACCAACAGTAGGATTAGTGCCTTTACACCGGTCAACGGATAGTCACTGGTTAGTGCTTCTTCAACTGTTACCAACAGTAGGATTAGTGTGTTTACGCTGGTTAACGGATAGTCACCGGTTAGTGCTTCTTCAATGGTTATGACCAATAACAACTAGAAGCATATCATAAAATCTTTAGCGCGGTTCTTACAAAATTATTCAAACATTTCAAAGTCTTCATAACAACTAAAACCATATAAACATACACATTAAAGTGCAAATTTATCATACCACTTTTAACTGTAGGGGATCAGTAAATGATTTCTCTTTATGTGCTCGCCTAAGCAAATATTTTGCTTAGTTTGAACATGAATCCTCTGCACTAGAGGATGGTGACTTCCCTTCAGGTGACTTGATATGTTCTAGCTTTTCTTCTTTCTTCACACAAGTTTTCTTCAGCTCACTTCTCATCTCATCAAGGCTTACATGATTCTTCATTTTTCCTTGCTGTGACCGGTTAGGAGACTGGTTCTTGAATCTGCAATCTCAGCAAGGTGACCAACCTTGTTGCATTTGAAACAAACTATTGGAAGAAAGGCTTCAGTATTACCTTTTTGTGTTTTCAGTCTGCAATTTGCTGTTAGATGCCCAAATCCACCCCACACCAAACATGTAGTACTGAACTGTTGCTATCTTCTATAAGAGTTCACCAGTTGAACACGTGATCAAGGAGCTTTCACCCTAGATCTGCATTCCTCAGCTTTGTGTCCATACTTGTTGCATGTGCAACAATATTTATTGAAACTACTGTTAGGTCTAGATTGACACTCATATGCAACATGACCATACTTATGACAATTATAATAATGACCTTCAAATGAATAAGACTTATTTACGAGTTTGCTTTTACACACATTTGCAGTTTGACCAATCTTTCCGCAGTTATAAGAATTAGGTTTGTTAGGCCGCTTCTTGGATTCAGCTTTTGGATGACTCCCCGATCATAAATGTTCCTTGGCCTGTGTAACCAACACCGGTTGTATCATTGTGTCTCCTTTGGTTATTCAATTGTCCATCAAGCTTTTGCAAGCTATCACTGTATTGCTTCAGCTTTGCATTTACATCTGTATCTTTTTAAAATTTGTAGTTCTTTCTTCAACTTTTTGTTTTCTTTCAACTTTTGAGTTTCAATCATAATCTCTTGATTCTCCACAGTCTTTGCATGAAGGTGCTCATGCAGGATGATATTCTATAGGGATATGCTGTAAGTTGTTCATCCTTTTCTTTTAAAGTATTCTCAACAATTCTCTTTGCATCTTCATTAGATTTCCTTGCTTACTCAGTTGTTCTCTTTCCTTCTAGGTCTTAACACATCTTGACAGACTAGCTTCCAAGTTCTCTTTTTTAGGTTTATCACTTTGTCTCTAAGCTTCTGATTCTTTTTCATCAGCTCTGCGATTGCTTCCTCAAAATTTTCGGACATGGCCCTTTCAGATAACAGTCCTGACTTTCATTTAGCTTTTCAGTTAGTTCTCTCCTTATGGCAATGTATCTTTCTCAGCTTTTCCTGCAATTCTTGAATCATCTGGTTTGCACTTTCAAGTTGCTTTTCCTACCTGTAACTTTCCATGATTGTAGATCCTTCTCTCGAGTTGTTAGGCTTATTATCATGAGGATTGGTGCTCTGATACAAACATTTAGTATTCTTAAGTACTTGGGGAGGCGGTGGCGGGGGAACTGGTGAATTAGTAAAGGCAGGTAATGTAAAAATTCAACCACCGATCTGTGAAACTGAAATACTAACTTCCAAACCACAAAGCATATAAGTAATGCTAGAAAACAAAAGATAACAAAATCAAACAACCGTCACACACAACATAGTTATTTTTGTATTGTGGAAAACCTTGTTAGAGGGTGGAAACCATGGTGGGGATGATACCCACAAGTTAACTACTGCAGTCAATGAGTTGCCTGGTTAGGAGCTTACAATTACCTTTTCTGAGGGTTCACCCTGTTAGGAGTGATTTGTACCTTGTTAGGAATACAAATAGATTTGTAAAGATCTACCTTGTGAGAGAATATTAAATATTCTTTTAAGAGGTTACCTGGTTAAGGTATTTATAACAAGAACCTGTTAGAGTACACCCGATAAAGGGATTTGCTTGCTGAAATTGTTAGGGAACAACAAGATATCTGATTTCGTTATGACACTCCTTGCATGTCATATCCAATTGATTCTCTGCTCTTTTGCATCTGTTCTCTACTCTGCTCTGTATCTCAATCACAACCTTCACACTTTGTAATCTTACACACCTTTCTTCATTACAAACTTTCTTAAGAACAATTGTATTAGACATGACCAAGCATCGTAATCCTGGCCATTCGTTCAAACCTTAACTTTTTGCTCAAACTCCTTAAGCATTTCACATAACTCGATGTCTCAATATGTTTTATCATGATTGTGTCTACCCTTCAACAAGGTCTTTCCTGTCAATTACTCAAAGGTAGTCAAATTCATTTTGACTCCACCAATGCACCGCTTCAAAACTGCCTTATACTTTTTCCAACAATCCAACTAATGCCAGCTCATTATTACATAACATCCAGTCTTTATTTACATCACCCAAAAAGATCGCTCAAATTATACCGTTCAATGATCTTGAATCTTCAAACTCTCTTCAAGTGTTCTTTCTTTGCTTATTAACACCTGTGATAATCCAAACATTTTTCACCACTCAACCAATTAGGTTGTGGTCTTGAATATTCAGTAGGATAATCGTGTAGGTGCTGCACACATGATCACATGCCGTTATTGCACTTCTGCCTTGACCTCTATGAAGGTGCTCTCTATGCTGTCAACCGCTCTGCAATAGTCACCGATCATAGGCTTAGGCTCCCTAATTGTGTCCTCTCTTCAGTCTACCTTTGCCGATCAGGCTCTTGAGCTGTTCAAGACTTAGTTGCCACCAATATAGTTGCCATCAATAACAACCAAACACATTCTTCATACAACTACCACCAATCTTCCATCTTAATGCCAACACTTGTACAAGTGAGTGATCCATCTAACAAATGCATGCTTGATCCAATGATGAGAAATCCAATGGACCTTACCTTTATTTATTGGTACCTTACTTATTTGTGGTTTATTGGTGTTATGAGCCGACTGACCTCTATTTAGCAATGCCCTATCAAAGCTAGATGTCAAGATAAATTCATGGTAGACTAGAATTTTACTTGGTCGAACTGAATGGAGGGGTTTATCAAACAGGCTACTGAACCTCACTGGTACGAATTTTGGACCTTTTGGAATAAATGCATCATACCTGCTCCTCTTTATGTACAAGAGATTTGTATGGGATATGAGAAAGAAGGGATCCTTTCTGAGACTGTCCAGAGAATATTTTTGTTGGTTATATTTTTTCCTCTCTGCCATGAAAACAGGTGGTAAATGTATTTTATCTACATAAAACATTTTGAAAACCA
The DNA here is from genome assembly GCA_028749045.1 of Cupressus sempervirens. NCBI lineage: Eukaryota > Viridiplantae > Streptophyta > Pinopsida > Cupressales > Cupressaceae > Cupressus > Cupressus sempervirens. The sequence goes on along the minus strand of CM053793.1, from coordinate 25,255,659 downwards.
ATATGCATCTACTACCTGGATAAAGGACAAATCTCAATGAAAACTGTCAATTCAGCTATATAGAGCGCTCTATTCAGAACAAGGTAATTGAAAGAGGGTTTGAGACTGTTCTCTGTCAAAAAGGAATCTTTTGGAAACAAGATCAGAACAAATTGAAAAGGAGGCATTTTTGTGAAACTGCCGAGACCCATAGGCTAAGATAAATCTCATATGTAATTGACAATCTGTATCTCTGATTTTGAAGGCTGCAAAAGGTCCTTTAAGATTATAAAACTGCTTTTAAAAATCCTAGTTATGCAGTGATGTTGTGAACTGTATTTTTGGCCTTGCAATCTTTGATTGGGGATTACTTAACATTTTGTGCATAACTGCTCTCTTCAGGTAGCAGATTTTGGTTTGTATCTTTAAATTTTGAATTCTTCAGACACTATTGAGTGAAACATTTGTATAAATCAACTAATAGGAAACTATAGACATGGAAACAGACCGTACTTATAATGATATATCATGGTTGCCTAGAATTATTTACAATAATCAAGTGGCATATCATTTTCAGCAGGGCAGCAATAAAAGTGCAGGTTTGCTCTCTAATTTAAGAACAAATTTGCAATGTTGACTAAGGTCTGCTTGCATGACAGGTACTCTAAAGAGTCAATTTAATAGCATTTTTGTTTGAATGGATTAAGTGGATGCATGAGATGATATAGGTTTCCGTAATAACTAATGTGCTTGCTGTCTCAAGGAATAGGTGTTATGTTGGCATTCATAATCTAATCATATGTGATGACCACCTCTAATTTATTAAGAATTTTCTTTGACAATATAAACTTGAACATAAATATGGAGTACATAACACATTGATGTCTTTAAGGTTTGATAAAGATTTCAGTGTGTTTATAACTGCTGTCTGAATTTCCTGGAAGATCAATACACAAGTTTGATTCTATATTCACAACACGGAATACCTTTTAATGTGCATGGTTGATGGAATGCAAGTTTTGAATATCTGGAAATTCATAGTTACAACTATTGCAAAGTCAGACAGCAATATACCTTTTCAGAACTCTCAAATTGCAAGGTGAGCTACAGACACCAATATATACTTCTTGCCCAAATCTCCCAAATTAGCTACCAAATATCAGAGAATGTCAATAATTAAATGGAAGTAAATTTTGGTCATAAATTACTGGCGTAAGTGCTGGAATAATAAGGACGACAACCTTGTGTTCCCCATAAAAACACCTGCAAATGACCACAAAGATGAGGTGTCAACATTGGTAGAGGAAAGAGACGTGGAAACCCAGTGCTACCATCCATGATCATTGCGCATGCGATCAACACCTTCCCTAGAAAATGTAAACTGACAGATAATCACTTGGAGAATGGTTCCAAAAGCTTTGCTCGATTAGTAGGATTCAATCTGATCAGTCTCCAAATAAATCTAAACCTGTTTCAACAAGTTTTCAATGCCAAACGTGAGGTATGTCACGCGAGGGATTCACTGCCATAGCTGTACTGCCAGCAATTATAGGCTCTGAAAAAACCTCCGGAAAACACTATGAAATCTCAGAAAAATAACCAATTATAAACCTTGCAAATCTGCTTCATGAAAATGAGAGCGCAAGACCTTTCATAGCTAAGGAGGGGAAACAATCCAATTTTAAGTGCAGAATCAACTATCCAAAATATTTTTTTGAAATATCAAAGCATGTTATGTGTCCCCTTACATCTTTCACCAAATGAGGTGCAGTGGCTTAGTCGCTAGTAAATGTTTTCAAAATAAGTATTCAAAGCAAGTCTAGTTGTTTTATTTGGGTTGAAACATAACGAAAGTATTTTGGTGTTTCATTTCTTTCATTTAAATATTTAGCTGGAAATGCTGAAACAGAGTAGCATAAATTAGCAATCACCAACAGTCTTAGCATGAGATTTAAAATTAAAATTTCATTTAAGTATTGATAAATGAACAAAAAAATTATTTTTTTGTCAAATTATCAAGAATAAAATGAAGAGACATTCATCAATATTGTTGGTTGGTTTCTTGTAATGCAAAGCAAAACATAACCTCTTAAGAAAAAATCCCTAACTATTAACTCTTCAAAATTTTGGAAATTAAGAATAATAAACAAGAGAGATGATAGCGAGAAGCACATTGGATCTGATATTTTGACATAATGAGGGCTTGATTATTTCACTTTTGTGCATAAACAAAGTTATACAGGAAACCAGTAGAGGGGTAGTTTCAAATTCAAATATCATTTTATCACTCTTAATCATACCCAAATTTTTTTAGAATTTTATTAATGTATGGATGCAAGCATACCCAAATAGTGTTTCATACGCATGGATGCAAGCATTGTTAGTTTTGGACCAACTGTGAACTCGTGTAGAACAAAATGTCTTCTTTTTCTATTTTAGCATCCCGTTAGCCCTCATAGAGACCCCCATTTGAAATTTAAAAATATGTGATTCTTTCCTATTTCAATCCTTACTTGAGCTTTATGCCTTGGTTCTATTTGGGTCTTAGAACCTCATTGAACCAAGTTCAAAATGGTTCAATTGGTTCATTTACAATTTTATTAATGTATGGATGCAAGCATACCCAAATAGTGAATCATATGCATGGATGCAAGCATTGTGAGTTTTGGACCAACTGTGAACTCGTGTAGAACAAAATGTCTTCTTTTTCTATTTTAGCATTCCGTTAGCCCTCATAGCGACCCCCCATTTGAAATTAAAAAATATGTGAATCTTTCCTATTTCAATCCTTACTTGAGCTTTATGCCTTGGTTCTATTCGGGTCTTAGAACCTCATTGAACCAAGTTCAAAATGGTTCAATTGGTTCAAAGCAGTTCATATGGATCGACAAGTTCAATGATGCAGGTTCAAGGTCCACAAGTACATGCAGATTCATTTGTGTTTGAAGTGGGTCAGACTGGTTTATAACAATTTAGAGAGGCTCTTAGGTCAACAAGCCTAGAGGTCCATGATCCAAGTTCGAAGGTATAGTTCAGTGGTTCAATCTGGTACAGTTGGTACTGTTGGTTCAGATGAGTTCAGTTTGGTTCATATTGGTTCAAGGAAGCTCAACTCAATTCAAACTTAGCTCAATTCAAAAAAAAAGCCAAATCAATTAGAGGAGAAAAGAACATGCTCATTGATAGCATGCTTTTGCATCATAACTATGTGGGGTTAGATAGCTCGTCCCTTCCTAAATACATAAAATTAAAAATAAAGCTCTACCCAAAGGTAGAGAACACATCACAAGGGAAATTTGAACACTTGGGTACTCACCAAACCATTTAATATAACAAAGACACCTGTCGCGTGAGTAGCAGTAATATTTGGAATTGCCTCTATAGTTAAAATTGCATTAGCAAATTCAAATCATGGTCCTATCCAAAGGAATGGAATTAATGGGGATTGTGAGATTCTTATGGTTGCTTGCATCGATTTTTAGAAGATACAGATCAAATTGAAGACATGAGGAGTTGACCCTGTGAATGATCGAACATACTCAAATTGAAGTATAAACCAGAACATAGCTGGACAAAACCCTTGATATGCACTGCCACAAGGCATAGCAAGGATAATCAATGGATTTTAGGGGAAACGTGGGAGTTAATAGACCCGCATTTGAGCAAGAGAACTTCATTGTACACATAGGCGGTCTTGCATCATGTCAATGATGCTTGATTCTCAGCACTGGCTACACAAACTAAAGTGAATGACACGACTTCCACTCCATAGTTTATTTGTGCTACAAAGGTTCATCCATTAGGTGCCAAAAGCATATGACAAACCTTTGACTCCTCACAGTCACTCTGAAGGAAGTAATAGCACACCCGAGGTGCTATTTGAGAGCAGAATCCCATGATGTTTTGATGTGCTATTGGGTGAATCAAAATTTGCAATCATTGAAAAGGGGAATTGGTTATATATATATATATTCCAAAGTGTTAGGGAAGGGAGAGGAATCCCACTTCATAAGAATTTTGATTTTCTAGTACTTTCATGGTATCAAAAATTGAGGTGGTCATCGATTGTATAATGTTTGTTCCTAAATAGGAGAGGTAGTGGCAATTATATGACAACGGGCCTGACGTTTGTGTAGATCACACAACCCATGGATTGCGCATCCTGCATATAGGACTGGATTAATCTTAGTTAATGATGCACCTTGCATCACATTCAAATACAAAGTTATGCACTTCAAAGAAGCATTAGGCATATACTATGTCCAACAAAATATTCATTATCAAACGATGCAATCAAGTTGTTTGACAAAATGCCTTGGAGTGGAAATGCAATCGGGCGCACTGAAATAATAGTCTTGATTTTTCGTCATCGTGATAGTTTCTTTGGCTCTCAGGATGATTGTGTTTAATGATAACAAGTGCCTTTCTTTTTCTTGAAATAGAAACGCGTTTATTCGAATGTACCTTACAAGGCACAAAGAAGTATGTAAACTGTTTGATGACATGTCAACATAAGCATGGTAGTTATTAGTCTGTATGAGAAAAGCGTGGCATGTTTGGACCCCACTTGGATAATTCCTTGATCACCTTCGTCCATGATTTATGCAGCGACAAGCCTTTGGAGCCAATTTATATCTAGCCGACAACCTTAATGTAATCGAAGGTGTTTGATAAAGAGGTTTTGGCAAAATTTGCAAATGTCAAGGAGGCACAAGAGCAATCATTGTTATGAGCCCGAGTCTTTTGAGAGAAGCCATATACATTTGCAAAGGTGTATGCATATCTGTTTGATCAAATTGATGATCATTGTAGTTATAAACAACGTGTCTTAGAGATGAGAGCATTTGAAAATTATACAACTATATGATGTGAAAGGTCAAATGTAACAACACGTACTTTTAAGACATTAAGAACATTCAAGCTACCCCCATTCATCAAGCAGTCTGACCACTTTGGCATATCAAGGATCCGTGTAGATGCTATAGAAGGTAAGAATGCCTTCACTTTCCAGAATGGATATTATCTAGATATTACGTGCTAGTTGATGCATATTGATACTTGTCTCATGATAAAGTCCAGGCGACAACAATTATGTGTGGGCTACTCTATTTTGACATGTTTCAGAATGTTATTTAAATAAGGGTTCAACCACTTGTCAAGACATAATATAACAAAGATGCTTTCTCCTTTCTTCACCATACTCAATAGAGAGGAATTTGTAAATTCACTTAGTCACGAAATGAACATTAAAAAAAAATGAGATGGCAAGAGGAACTTAATGATGTTATTAGTATCAAGAATCAATTATTATAATTGATAAACATCATTGGGGCAAGAAGATAAATACACAAAAGAAAGCCAAGAAAGGGGTTTCAAATTCTGCCTTTTGGTTGAAGACTTTGTGCTAGAGGCAGAGGATTTTCTTTTTGTTTGTAATTGTAATGGCAAGGAGAAGATGAATACTTTATTTTTCAAGTCATAATTTTTGAATGTAGGGGCAATTAGATCTATGCTATCTTTTTGTATGTTCAAATCTGAAGATATTATTGTGACAAATCTGAAGATATTAGTGTGAGAAATCTTTGAGTCTGGACACTTATTATCTGATTGGAGATCAATCTGTGAATTGATCCAATTTTTTGTGAATGTAATTCTGTTTCATGTGATTACATATATGTTTATCATTTGGTCTATGAGCCTTGATTATTTGTGTATTTGGAGAGAATGATATGTCTTTCTTCCGGCATTTTCTTTGTAATGTAAGGTTTGAATGAATGGACTTCATGCCATTCATCGATCATTTTTAGTTGTTTCTTGTCTTTTACATCTATTCTGTGTTTGTGGGTAGGTGTTTGTTTGTGTTTAGTGCTTTCCGGTTAAAAACATTTATGTTTTTAGCTTAATGAATTCATTGAAAATCTCACACAGGGAGTTGTACCCTATAAAATTTAGAGAAAGATTATCAACCTAATAATAATCTATCCAATTGTCATTTTGTTTTGATATTTTTGAAGTGTGAATTTGTTAACTAATAGATTTTTGGCGACTTTGCTGGGGAAATGAAAACAAAGATCAGTGCTTAATTCTTTTCCGTATCATTTGTTATATCTTTGTGTATGCAGGATTGGCGACTCAAATAATATCATGCTCTATCCAAGAAGTATGAAAGAGAGGAGATGACCAAACCTTACAATTCAAGAATTTCTTGGGATGGATGACAAAGTATTGCACGATTTGTGGGAGTACTAAAAGAGTAGTATCCAAAGGGCTATTAGGATGAATATAAGCATGGAGGATGATCATGCATCCACGTTGTTATGACGGAGTCTTTGTGCAAGGTTTTACAAGTTGAAGGAGTTGGAAGAAGAATAAAACTTGCCGCAAGCTCATGACAAGAGAGCATTACAACTTAGGCAGGAGTTACATGTTGATGATGATGAAGTTGTGGTTGTCCCAAAATCTTTTTACTCCAAAAATATTCAATTCTAAGCCAAAAAAGTAGTGTAACCAAAGAAGCAACCTAGAAGGAAACATATATTCGAGGACTTCAATAATGTGAAAGATCAAACTTTCCAATATATGTGGAACACCTTAAAGGGGAGTATAAGTGAAGTCAAAGAAAATAAGCTTCACCCCTCTAAAGATCATTGCTCTTCATTGTTGTTGAAGTGTGTATGTAAGAAGTACCATGATCTCAAGAATCTCAAATAGGAGACTCATACTAAGGATAGAAGAGAAATGGAACCGGTATCTTGTATTTTCTTTGTTCTTGGAGAAAAGGATCTTGGGACATTATTGATTCATCCATCTTTGGATCACCCGCAAAGGAAAAGAGATTTGTATCATATTGAAAGTACGAAGCTTGGGCTTTTTTCGTCATGCATGAAAGTAGAGGAATAATAAGAATCATCTACTTCTTCTCGAGGAAGGGAATTGCCAGTAGAATAAAGAATCTTTATATTCCAATAAGTTTCTTGAAAGACTTGAGTGATGATTTGCAACACAACACTGGGGCCTAACATGACAATGTTACTGAGACAGGGGTAGAGGTTGGTGCAAGAGCACCTAAAGTACAAGAACACGAGAAGGTCAGGATTCCTTATATGAAATATTTAAATCCATTTGAGTCATTAATGTTGTATTTGGGTCAAGATGTAAAGGCTATGAAGCCATTTTGTCATAAATTGTAGAAGTTGTCAATTCGCCCTAGTGGTCCAAGTAAGGTCATGAATTGGTCAAGAGGTCAACATGTGTTTATAAATCCAAGGAAGGGTAAACGTATTGTAAATGGTGATTAATATTCCATTATGACATGTTTGTAAGGTTGGAATAAATTTGTGAGGTCAAAATTTCTAAAATGTAAAAGTTGCTTAAATGTTGCGACTTCGAAACTTTGCAAAAAGTGCAAAAAAAGGGTTAAAGAATGTAACAAGTTGGTTCAAAAGTTCTCAACTATCAAAAATCCTATAAAATCATTGTAATGGTCGTTCCAAATCAATTAATGAGAATAAAGAGAAGAAAGAATTATGTTGAATTTTTTTTGGTGTTTTCAACTATTGCTATTTTGATTTTTTTTTTGGATTCATGTTGGTTCTAGGCCTTGTATGGCCATGTACGACCTGAAAACCTTGTATAATCTATATATTTGGATAGTGTTATGAATTATCTTTTCTCTCTCTTTGGTTTGCAGTAATTTCATTTAGTTTTGAGGAAGTTATGATCATTTTGGTGAAAAATACTGTTTTCAGATTTGAGAACTCTTGCAAACAGTCATGTTGCAACATTTGGTATTGACACATATGGATGGTTAAAGAATTCTAAATGGATTCATTGGAAAGATATGTGAATTACCTTCCATTTCCTTTTTATTTGAGACGTTTTTATGTAGATTTGTGAAAGTTATGAAGATTTGAGTGAAAACTGGTTTTTAAATGCCTTCAATGGTGTTGCGGGCAAAGATTTGTGCTTATACAATGATTTATGTATTGGAAAAATTAATGGTTTATAGATTTGGAAACTAGACTCACAAATGGATAATGTGGTTATTTGAATTTGTTTTGTGAAAGATATTTGATGCCCTAGGTAGGGTTACATGCTTTACTTCTGGTTTATGACAGAGAAAATGGGTCTTGGTGTAGACAACATAATTTGTAATTGGTACATTATATTGTACTTAGACTTGGATATGTTTTAATAGGTCTAATTTGGAACAATTCCACTAAAGGGTTTTTCAAGAAGACGTTTAAAACTAAAGTTATGAACAATGGAATCAGATATAGAAATTAGGATATGTAAATAGAGAAGGGCTGATGTTTTTGTATTAAAACATGTGTTTTACCTCTCAAGATGCCTCTATATAATGAAATTATTTCATAGATTTTGAAGGGATCAACATGTATCCCATTGATTGGTTGATCTATAGGTTGCTTTGCATTAGAGGTATTCACTTATGACATCAATGATCTTCAAGGAGGTACTCCTCTTCCATATCAAAGTGAAACAATCACATTTGAACAAGATGCAACGAAATCAAATGAGGCATATAAAGAGAGTGAAAAATCCGTAAATAAGACTGCTTGGATTGAGATTAATGCATTATATCTATCCACAAGATTTTGTGAAGATACCACAATTATGGATAATCCTCTATTCCAACTCTATTATTCCCCATTAAGTCATGAAGATTCTCTTTCTTCTCTTGGAATGGAGAATTTTGAAATGAATATGGAGCAAGGAGAAGATCAAATTGTCAAACTATTATGGTTCCAAGAACCATTAAAGTTTCCAGCAAACACCCTATCTCATGAGGAAGTAGTAATGCCTTAGTTCTTTCCAACCATTGAAGAAAGGAACACTCTTATGAAAACTCCAGGTATCGATCCATCTTGTACCTCGGTTTTGGATAGAGGATTTTTTGATTTAATAGTAGCAAAGGATGACGAAAATATCTCAGTCAAGATTGACCCTATGCTTGAAAAAGTTTCTCTATGTTTTGACGATGTTTTGGACTTTAAAGGTTCTTTTACTTGTGCTGGTCCAAAGAGTGTAGATAATGAAAATGATGTAATATTTCCTTCGGGAGTGTTTGAGCAACATTTGTTTCAGCTGGAAATAAAAAATGGTCTTGAAAGCCTCATACAAAAAGTTGAGAAAAGGACATAAATGTATGACAAAACATTATTCTTTGGGCGTGATACTCTACTTGCAAAGTTCCTACATATTGTTCATTTGATTTTCAACATTGGAGAGGTTATAAGATGGCAGTTGCTGTGAGCTACTTCACTTGGATTCAACCCATTGTTTTGGAGTGCCTCACTCTTCTCTCAACCGGTGAACAATTTCGTGTAAGTATCTTTTGCCTCTAGTGCTCATGGTAGGAGTTTCCTGCCAATGTGCATATCTGTATATAGCTTTCAACTTTGCAAGTTTTGGCTGTGCTTAGATTAGCTTGCTTGGTGTCAGCTTTGGTTGCTAGTTTTTGTGGTGTTGGTAGTTAGGTATTTTGGTGTGTTGCCTTGCTCCCCTCTGCCTTCTCAACAAGCAACCCCCTATATCCCATTCATTCTTCATTCCTTGCAACTCTATTTCCCAATGGTTCCTTGGCACTCTTCCTTGTCCAGAGCATACTAAAGTTCTTTGCTTTGGGAAAAAAATAGCCCCCCTGTAGAGCCAATGTTGAATCCCATTTGAAAATTTAAAATACAGGAACCTTTCCCATTTCAATCCTTACTTGAGCTTTATGCCTTGTTTTTATTTGGGTCTGAACCTCATTGAACCAAGTCCAAAATGGATCAATTGGTTCAAAGTAGTTCATATGGGTCAACAAGTTTAGTGATGTAGGTTCAAGGTCCATAAGTACATGTAGGTGCATTTTTGTTTGAAGTTTTTTAGACTGGTTTATACCAATTCAAAGAGGCTCATAGGTTCACCAAGCCCAGAGGTTCATGATCCAAGTTTGAAGGTACAATTCAATGGTTCAATTTGGTATAGTTGGTACTATTGGTTCATATAAGTTTAGTTTGGCTCATATTGGTCCAAGATGGTTCAAGGAAGCTCAACTCAATTCAAACTAGCTCGCATGGTTCATCACATTTGAGAGTACAAAATCAATATTAATAGTTCAATGAATATGATAAACATAATTGCCAAAGCAATTAGAGGAGAAAAGAATCATGCTTATTTATAACACACATTTGCATCATAACTATTTGGGGTTAGATAGCTCATCCCTTCCTAAATACATAAAATTAATGATCAAGCTCTACCCAAAGGTAGAGAACACATCACATGAGAAATTTGAACAAATGGGTACTCACCAAACTAATTTTTTATAACTCGGGTAGGTGTCACATGAGTAACAATAATAGTTGGAATTGCCTCTACTGTTAAAAGTGCATCAACAAATTCAAAATCTTGGTTTTGTCCAAAGGAGGAATTAATGAGGATTGCAAGATTTTTATTGTTGCTTGCATCAATTTTTAGAAGATACAAATCAAATTGTGACACAAGGAGTTGACCGTGTGGATGATCGAATCTACTCAAATTCAATATTGAACCCGAGCGTAACTAGACAAAAGTGTTTATCTGTACTACCACAATGCATAGTAAGGACAATCAATGGATTTTAGCATAAAAGTGGGGGTTTAATGGACCCACATTTGAGTAGGAGAATCTCATTGTACATAGACAGTGTCACATCATCTCAATGATGCTCGATTCTTGACAAGTCCCAACTACTCAATCTAAACTAAATGACATGATTTCCACTCCATAGTCTATTTGTGCTATAAAGGTTCATCCATTAGGTGCCAAAAGGAAATGACAAACCTTTGACTCCTCACAACCAATTTGAAGGAAGTAATAGCAAACCTAAGATGCTCTTTGAGAGTAAAATCCCATGATGCTTTGATGTGCTATTGGGTGAATCAAAATTTGCAATCATTGAAAAGGGGAACTGCTTATATATGTTCCAAAGTATTAGGGAAGGGAGAGGAATTCAACTTCATAATTTTTTCTATTTTCTAGGACTTTCATGGTATCAAAGAATGAGAAGCTCACTAATTGTATAAACTCCGTAACTAAATAGGAGAGATAGTGGCAATTATATGACAACGGGCCCGACATTTGTGTAAAATATACAACCCATGGATTGGGTATCCTGCATATAGGACTGGATTAGTCTTAGTTAATGATGCACTCTCATCAAATTTAGATACAAAGTTATGCATTTCGAAGAAGCATCAGGAATATACTATGTTCAACAAAATATTCCTCATCAAACAATGCAATCAAACTATTTGATAGAATGCCTCGGAGTGGAGACGTAGTTGGGCACGTAGAAATAATAGTCTTGATTTGCTCTCTTTGTGATCATTTCTTCGGCTGTAAGAATGATTGTGTGTAATGGTAATAATAACCTTTCTTTTCCTTGAAATAGAAACATATGTCTTCAAATGGACCTTACACACAGGGCATGGAGAAGTATGGAAACTGTGTGATGACATGTTGACATAAGCATGACAATTGTTAGGCTATATAAGAAAAGCATGACATGTTTGAATTGTTAGAAATAGATAATACTGAGAGGGAGGAGTGAATCAATATTCTACAAACTTTTGCCCACAACTGGATATTATTAATTGCTATGCAACATGCATAAGAATGTAAATCAATAATGTTGAACAATAAATATAACCATACACAAAGAGAACTCATAGCACCATTATTTGTTAACTAGGGAAACCTTGGCCAAGGGAAAACCTCGGTGGGGATGGTACCCACAGAATGATCCATTAAACAAAAGAATCCGATTAATGATATTAGCCCTATTAGGAGTCTATCAAATACATATAGTTTCTCGAGTCCTTGTTAGAGGACTAGGCCCTATTAAAAGCCTCAACCCTGTTAGGAGTTGGTAGTGCAAATACAATCTATGCAAGAATAGCCCATTGTCCTAACATGCAATATACAATTAAGCTTTTTGACAAGAGTAGATATACATACAATATTGTCTCACTTCTATACTTCGTAATTCATTTGATCATACATTAGATTTCACATTACACAAGGCTCTCATATCACATATACTTCCTCTTTTTATTGCACAAGATATGATCTTTACTTATACCTTGCAAGTTATCAAAAATTTGATTAGTTAGCCTTGATGTTTCCACATGCTTGCCTAATTATACAATTAACGTAGGGTTAACATCTAAGATGTCATCCCATCATAGTTAAGTAATTATCTTGTTACCAAAAGAATTCCTTAATCCGTACAATTCATTTTACCATCGTGTTTTGTTAATTACTTGTACTGGTAATTCCTCTGTAACTAATGCTGTACTGTCCATACAGATATGTGCACTGACATACATCATCATGACACTGTCAACTATTAGTCCTCAATTGCAGATGAGTTAACTCGGACTCTGTCATCCATACATACTAAAACCATCTCTGTGTTGCTGCAAACTGTCCAATACTTAGACAATTTTCTGTCTTTGATCGCATACTGAAATACCAAAATATATATGTTTCCATAAATGACTACACTAACTCATCTACCTAGCCAAATTGCCAACAATCTCCCCCTTTGGCATTGATGGCAACATATGAGAAAATTGGCTTAGTCCCAAAATGATGTCATACAAAACAACAATAAATACAAAAAGTAACTAAAAATTTGCCTTCAAAAATTCAAAATTTTATTCTTGTCTTGATGAATCATTACATTTCTTATCTCTCCTTTTACAATGATTTCCTATATACATAGCTAAGCTCCCCTTTACATGTATATGCATCTTCTATACAAATTTTCTTTTGACCTTGTCATTCCCGATCCTTTGAGAATAGATTCTATCTTCTTCTCAATATTCCTCTTGATTTCCTTGCTATGAAGTTCAGAGTGAACTTTGTTCATCTTTTCTTCATATGTCTCTCATCTAGGACATTCAACATCTCTTTTTCATTGAAGTATAATCTTTGCATAACCTTCAATGAGTTCTTTATTCATTTCATAACCCATAGGTTCTATGAATTTATTTTTTGGTTCCACTGCCTCCGTATGAGTTGTGTCAATCTCTACCATAAAACACATTTCATCCTTGTATTTTTCTACAGTAGCAGGAGGAATTATGTATCTTCGTTTCATTTCCAAATGAAAATTCTTTATCATTTTGTCTATGTCTCTGTCTCTAACATCTTCAAGCCTGGCCTTATAACACTAGGTGATCATCTTCATGGTGCACTCATTACTATCCCAACTTGTTATTCTAGGGAATTGCTTGGTTGCATGGAAAAACAAATAGGTCAATAAGATTCAAATCTAAAAATTACATTCTTAGATTTCTTTAGCTTTGCAATTTTCTCCAACTGCACTCTGACAATCTCGCACATGTTCACCTTTTTCTTTTCAACAAGCATCATATTTGCTGCATGTGGAAATCCTGCTGGCACAAAATTTATCCTAGAACTGTGATTGAGCTCGTATCCAATAATCTTGCCCAAAACTTTGACTCCAATATCCTCAATTAGGTCAACTCTCATATTTTTACCATCAAATTTGGTCTTTAGATTTGTTTCAACAATCTTCTTGACATTTTTGTCATTTACGGGATTACAACCTTCATTTCTCAGTCCTGTGACCTTATGATTTAGGTCATTGTCAATTACAATAAGTATATCTCATATCCAAAACATTTCTTCATGTACTCTGCTCAAAATAATCCTACTCCATTCATCATTATCAAATTCTGTATAAAACATATACTTGATTAGGTTTAACTCATTCAAGTATGCAAACTTGGGTTTCAAGGTTAGGTTTCCATTGCACATTATACCTAAATCCTTATGAATGTCTTCATCTACAATACTCTCAAATTTATAGTGAATGTAACTTCTAACATCTTCTACGTGAAGTACATTTGGTAGGATTTGAGAAAATGCTCCCAAAGGATCATTGATAGGAGAAACAATTGGGTGCTTCTCAAATTTGTACCTTGGTTTCTCACTAACATCACATATAGACTGGCTTGCCATTATGCTAACTGATTATCTTGAAAATTACCTTAGTTAACATGTATTAGGGCTTCTTCAACTTCGCACTTCAAACACTTCAATTCTATCTTAATTCACTGTCAAATCGCTCACAAATGCTCTACATGATCAAATGGTACTAAAAATCTTGTTTGCAATCCTTAAATCATTTCAAATTTAACTTCGCATTAAATGTGTATCTAATTCATCTTCAAAAGCTGTTTCTGATTACCAATAAGCCTACTTTCTTTTGTACAATTTAGTGAGATCATAAAAATGCATGCACACTTAACTATAGCTTCCTTACTATGTCCTTTACCTTCTGTTGACTGCACAACTTCTATTTCACTTTCTAACATCAATTTTGATCAACTGACACTCTACTTCTATAGGAAATGCTTAATTCAAATAGGATGAGTCACAAACAATTGCTGACTTCAATCTTCCATCAAATGCATCATAATACTGCTCTTCTAAAATAGTATGAGAACTTTCTGGATAATTAGCTTTCACAAATACTTCTTTAAATTCATAAACATGCTCTTTAATTGCTTCCTTCTAACTATTATTACTGTAATTATCATTTCTTCTATCATTTTTGTTATTGTTCCTTCTGTAATTAGGATTCTTGTTGAAATTCTTTCTATACATCCTGCAAAATCTTGTTGTGTGTCCAAAGTTATTGCATAATTGATATACAGGTGCATTCCTTTTCTGATTGCTTGTATTCTAATTATCTGGTGCTCTGCAATTCCTTGCAATATGTATTTTGTCGATCCGAAAGAAGCACCAGAAAGAAAACTCAGAGACGAAGACAATGGTGTTGGTTTCATCACATTTCAAGTTCGTTTGAGCTCTCATTTTTGGCAACAAAGTAGAGGCTTCTATTTCCTCCTCCTTTGCATCCAGAATCCAGGTTCTTTTTCAGTTTTTCTTGCTTTCCATAGTTGTTTTTTGTGGTACTTGAGGGATATCTTTATACGTTTTTGTGGGGGGGGGGCATTTTCTTTTCTGTAATTTAATTCAGAATAAGACCCTTCTACTTCTGTCTTCTTCTGTCAATTTTGGATCCATCTGTAACCTGACTCACGCTACACAACTATCACACCTAGAAGGCACAAATGACAAGGCTTCTCATGTCAAGGGGCTTATGGTCATGTCTAGATGAGAATCAACCTGTTCTCACATGCTCTTTTGAGGTTCTTCAGCATAGGAATAAAATGGATGAGGCAATGGGATTTATTGCACTGAACATTTCAGACAGTCTATTGTTTCACTCGAATGGTTTGACCACTCCACAGGCTTATTGGCTCAAATTTCAAAATTTTTTTGGCACAGTGAATGAGTTATAGGCACTTCAACTTGATGCATAGTTGACTTCATTGTCACCAGCTAGCTTTCTCACCATTGAAGACTTCTTGATGAAGTTCAAATATCTGCGTGCAGTTTTACAAGGATGTGGGAAAATCAAAATAGATGATGATTGTATCTTTTTGATACTCTTAAAGTTGAGAGGACAATATCAGATCTTCTCTTCCACTTTCTACTCCATTATGGATGCCTTGGGTGACAGACATAGGATGCCTTCACTTGAGACATTTTGTGATCAGTTGACATGAGAATAGGCAAAGATCTAATAGGTGGATGCCTCTGGCTCTTCTAACCAAGCATTGGTTGCTCAAAATTCTATGGGGAAATCCAAGAAGAAATGAAAATTGAAGACATCAAAATCTGATCCTAAGCCTCCAGCAAACCCTCCAAAGGGTAAAGATTCTTCAAAGTCTGTTGGGTCTACCTCCAAGACCAAGAAGAAATCTAGTGAGACCTATAGTTTTTGTGGTAAGGATGGACATCCCATTTCTAGGTGTTGGAAGTGTTTGGAGGCTTTAGAGGAAGCCATGAAGGAGCATCATATTTCAGCACCTCAGTCTTCATCCCCCCCTGTAGGGAAAGGTCATGCTCTTGTTGCTCAAGCTACAACTTCAGGGCCTACCTAGATTCTTGATTTCGGTGCCTCTCACCATATGAAAAACACTCCTAAGTTGCTTACTTCACTTGCTCCTTGTGCTACCATGTAGATTGCTGTTGGGAACTTATCACAACTTTCAGTTATGGGTTCTAGTTCTATTGCACTAGCCAGGGGCTCTCTTCAGGATGTTCTTTGTTTCCTTGACATTTTGATGAACCTATTGTCTATCTATCATATTTTCCACTCTGGCTCTAGTAAGACAATTGAGTTGTTACCACATGATGTGGTTATCCAAGACTTACATGATTCTGAGATGATTGTGGCTACTAGGAGTGTTGACTTTGCATCTCAACTCTACAAATTTGATGGATTTGAGCCTTCTAAAGACACAGGTTCATGTCTTGTTGCACATGCAGATTCGGTAAGCAAACTTTGGCATGAATGTTTTGGGCATGTCAATTACAGATATCTTCAACAGATGAGCATGCAGGCACTTGTTCTTGGGCTTCCCCAGATTTCCTGTAAGATGGTGTTTGTCAGGGTTGTGCACTTGGCAAGCAACATAGGGATTCTTTTCCACATGGACGAGCCACTCGTGCTTTGGCGCCTTTGGAGTTGATTCATAGTGACCTCATGTCATTTCCTACTCCTTTTTTGGGTGTCAAATATGTGCTTACATTCATTGATGACTTCTCTAGATGCACATGGTTGTACTTTCTCAAGTACAAGTCTGATGTCTTTGATTCATTTCAAGTCTTTAAGACATTTGTAGAGAAGTAGTCCAATCTTTCTATTTAGTGGATATGCATGGACAATGGGGGGGAGTATGTGAACCAAGCTTTTAGGGATTTTTGTTCTGAACATGATCTTCAACATCAATTTTCAGTGCCTTATACTCCTCAGCAGAATGGTGTGGTCGAGAGAAAGAACATAACACTTTAGGAGATGGCTAATTGTATCATTCAGTCCAGGTCCATGGATTCATGTTTTTGGGCAGAGGCAGTCAATTGTGCCAACTATATTCAGAATCAGATGCCTCACAAGGTAGTTCAACATATGATTCTTGAAGAGGTTTGATCTCATGTCAAGCCTGATGTATCGTCATTCTGAGTTTTTGGGAGTGCAACATGGGCATTTGTTCCTAATGCTCAATGGAAAACAATGGAATGGAAGAGCCGATCACTCATTTTTGTTGGCTACTGCAAGGATGTTAAGGCTTATAGGTTGTTTGATTCAGATTCCAGAGAGGTCCTATTTCAATGGGATGTCTAGTTTGATGAGAGCCCTCCTGCAGTTCATACCTTGCCTCTAATGCCTACTTCACCTCCCACTACTCCCTCCTCTTTCCCAATTTTTTCCCTAGATGATGAGGATGATGATCATGGTGATCCACATTTACCTCTACCATAGGATCCTCTCCAGATTCCTAAATGGGCTCGAGCTACAATTGAGGCTGTAGGATCTCTAGTTGGTGACCCTTCCACTTCCTGTCGCACCTGTTCTCATACTGTGGGTTCCAGTCTTCTTAGTCATGCTATTTATGATGATCCTCAGACATTTGCAGAAGCGATAGGACATTTTGAATGGGATAGTGCAATGGAGGAGCAATATTCTTCTTTGATGAAGAATCATATATGGGATCTCTGTCCTCTTCTTAAGGGGAGAAAGCTAGTGTGATACAAATGGATCTATTGTACTAAGTATGTTGTTGATGGTTCAATTGATAAGTATAAGTCTCGTGTTGTTGCGAAGGGTTTTTCACAGGTTGAGGGTATTGACTATACCGAGACATTTGCCCCTATCGCCAAGATGAATTCTTTTCGCCTTGTCTTATCCCTCGTAGCTTCACAGGGATGGCCTATTTTTTCAGATGGATGCGAATAGTGCTTTCTTGCATGGTGCTATCATTGAGGAGATTTATATGGAGTAGCCTCCAGGATTTGTTTAGGATTCCTCCTTGGTTTGCAGATTTGGACGCTCATTGTATGGTCTCAAGCAAGCCCTTAGGGCTTGGTATGAGAAGATGGACTCTTTTATGCTTTCCATAGGCTTTCTTGTCTTATATGTTGATGATCTTATCCTCATAGGTAGCTCATCATCTATGCTTCAGGATGTTAAGCATGCATTGATGGACTAGTTTGAGATGACTGATCTTGGTTTGCTACACTATTTTCTTGGTCTCCAGATTATTTAGTCCTCTACTGGGATTTTCGTGTATCAGCAAAAGTATGCTCTTGACATGCTTCACTGCTTTGACATGCTTGATTACAAGCTTGCTCCCACACCTTTTCAGTCAAGTGTCACCTTGTCTGCCTCCTGCTCTTCACCTTTTGTGGATGTTACTTTGTATCGACAGTTGGTTGGCAGCTTGTAGTTGACACACACTCGTCTTGATCTCTCCTTTGCAGTTGGCCTTGTCTCTTGATTTTCTCACGACCCTCATGAGAGTCACTAGCACACTGCCAGGTGTATTTTGAGATACATTGATGGCACACTTATGTATGGCATTCATTACACCATGGGGACTCCACACATTATTGGCTACATTGACTCAGATTGGGCAAGTGATGTTAATGATCGAAAATCTACTTTTGGCTTTGTGTTTTGTCTTGGCTCTAGTCCTATCACATGGTCATGCAAGAAGTAGCATGCTCGAACAATTTCATCTATAGAGGCTGAGTACTAGGCCATAGTACTTGCTAGCCAAGAGGCTTTATGGCTTCGACAGTTGATGATTGAGTTTGGTTTTTCTCTCGATCATCCCACTATTTTGTGGTGTGGTAATTAGAGTGCCATCCACATTTCTCGCAACTTGGTGGAGCATTAGTGTACCAAACACATTGAGCTGCATATGTACTTCATTTGTCAGTTGATCTAGGATGGTGTTATTGTATTGGAGTACATTCCCACCGATGCACAGGTTGTTGACATCTTCACTAAACCTTTTGCATCGCCACGATATCTTTAGTTGTGGTCTATGCTTGGGGTTACAAAAGTTTTCCTTGAGGCCTTCCTTCCTTCACTTCATATTTTTTTTCAGCATGTTTTACCTCTTTTTGGGGGAAGATTTTTCCCATGAGGTTTTCCCTTTTTCCCTGTTTTCAAAGGTTGCACTTCTTTGAATTGTTCATGGGTACCTAACGTGGCCTTGTTGTCGGGACCCATTCTGCATTACATCTTAGTTTTTTATAAGCTTAAGGCATTCCCCTAAGTTGCACTTAAGCGGGGGTGTTAGAGTAAATAATTATTTATTCTTTTACTTAAGTTTACTTAGGTTAATTCATTTATTTAATAATTGTAGTTGATGAGTTGTTGACAAAATGGGAGTTTGTTCTCTCGACCTTTTTGTGGACATATGCTTAGTTGTCAACCTTATCTTCTAATAGTTTCCAGCTTGTTCTACAAGCTTCCTTGAGGCCTTTATATTCGGTCTCTCTCATTGTAAATACACATCATTCACATAGCAATTTCATTTTCCTATTGTGAAATATTTTCTCTTACTTTATTGATTTGCTTCAAGCTCTTGCTCCTTCGATTTCTCTTTAGCAAGCTATTTGCATGCAGCTGATCTTGGCGCATTGGGAAGTTGAATTTCATCAACTTTACAATCATCTTCATGGTGCACTCATTACTATCCCGACTTGTCATTCTGGGGAATTGCTTGGTTGCATGGAAAAACAAATAGCTCAATAAAGATTCAAATCTAAAAATTGCATTCTTAGATTTCTTTAACTTTGAAATTTTGTCCAACGACTGCACTCTGACAATCTCGCACATGTTCACCTTTTTCTTTTCAACAAGCATCATATTTGCTGCATGTGGAAATCTTGCTAGCACAAAATTTATCCTAGAACTGTGATTGAGCTCGTATCCAATAATCTTGCCCAAAACTCTAACTCCAATATCCTCAATTAGGTCAACTCTCATATTTTTACCATCAAATTTGTTCTTCAGATTTGTTTCAACAATCTTCTTGACATTTCTGCCATTTACGGGATTACAACCTTCATTTCTCAATCGCGTGACCTTTTGATTTAGGTCATTGTCAATTACAATAGGTATATCTCCTACCCAAAACATTTCTTCATGTACTCCACTCAAAATAATCCTACTCCATTCATCATTATCAAATTTTGTATAAAACATATACTTGATTAGGTTCAACTCATTCAAGTATGCAAACTCGGGTTTCAAGGTTAGGTTTCCATTGCACATTATACCTAAATCCTTATGAATGTCTTCATCTCCAATACTCTCAAATTTACAGTGAATGTAACTTCTAACATCTTCTACGTGAAGTACATTTGGTTGGATTTGAGAAAATGCTCCCAAAGGATCATTGATAGGAGAAACAATTGGGTGCTTCTCAAATTTGTACCTTGGTCTCTCACTAACATCACATACAGACTGGCTTGCCATTATGCCAATTGATTATATTGAAAATTCCAACTAAAAGCTTCATAAATACCTTAGTTAACATGTATTAGGGCTTCTCCAACTTCATAATTCAAATGCTTCAATTCTATCTTAATTCACTGTCAAATCTCTCACAAATGCTCTACACAATCAAATGGTATTGAAAATCTTGTTTGCAATCCTTAAATCATTTCAAATTTAACTTCACACTAAATGTGTATCTCATTCATCTTTAAAAGCTGTTTTTGATTACCAGTAAGCCTACTTTCTTTTGTACAATGTAGTGAGATCATAAAAATGCATGCACACTTAACCATAGCTTCCCTACTATGTCCTTTACCTTCTATTGACTACGCAACTTTTGATTCACTTTCTAACATCAGTTTTGATCAACTAACACTCTACTTCTATGGGAATGCTTAATTCAAATAGGATGAGTCACAAATAATTGTTGACTTCAATCTTCCATTAGATGCATTACAATACTGCTCTTCTAAAACTGTATGAGAACTATCTGGATTATTAGCTTTCACAAATTCTTCTTTGAATTCATAAACATGCTCTTTAATTGCTTCCTTCTAACTATTATTACTGCCATTATCATTTCTTCTGTCATTTCTATTATTGTTCCTTCTGTAATTAGGATTCCTATTGAAATTCTTTGTATACATTCTACAAAATCTTGCCATGTCCAAAGTTGCATAATTGATATACAAGCACATTCCTTCTCTGATTGCTTGTATTCTGATTATCTAGTGCTCTGCAATTCCTTGCAGTATGTCCAAGGTTGTTACATTTGTAATATACAACTTGTTTCTTTTCACCATTAGGTCTTTCTCCATCATTGGATCTGTTTTGGGATCTCCCTCTTTCATTACCTGCAGGGTTAGTGTTCCTAAACATTCTACTATTTCCATTACTACTATCAAATTTAGGTTTCACACAATCTACTACTTTATGACCACAATCATGACAATTATAACAATAGAAATTAGTGATAGGTTTAAGAGACTTACCTATGCAATCTCTCTTCATATGACCAACTTCATTGCATATAAAACCTCTACCTCTAAATTCATATATGGCTTCCTTAGGTGATTCAACTTTCTTAGGTTCATCAACTTGTTCTGATTTCTTTGGTTCATTATGTTTCTCAGACAAATTAACTTGTTGAATTTCTTTGATTCTATCCTACTTTGATTAGTTTCTTTAGGCTTAGGGGTCTCAAGAACTAGATCTGGTTCTTTTCTTTCTCCAATAAGATATCTAAGGCCTGTCTTATCATAAGATCTTTGGTAAAATAGTCATTCATCAATTTTCTCACTACTTGAATAAAGCTTCTCTAACTATTGTTTAACTTGTGTCAATTCTCCTTTGACAATAGTATTGTACTTTTCTAATCCAGCATGCTCTATCTTAATAGAATCTAATTCAAATGCTACTTGAGACAACTGGGGTCTTAGGTCCACATTCTCAAACTTTAGATTTGGTTCAGTCTTGCTGTCATCTTTCTTAAGACTCAACTTAAGTTCAACAGTTTTCAACTCATGTTTCAAGATCTCATTTTCTTTCTTGAGGGTTCCTACTTCATCATTGTCACTAGTCTTCTCTTTTGATTTCTTCCTAGATTTGATATGATCAATCTTATCTTTCAGCTTACCAATGTAATCTTTTGCATCTTCATACTTATCTTTCAGGTTATCTTTTTAATCTGTAAGAAGATCAATTTTCTCAAGAGCTTCTTCAAGATATCTCTTTAACTATTCCATATCTATAGGGATCCTACTCAAGCTATTAAGCCTCTTTTGAGTAACTACACTTTGATACCAATTGTTTGAAATATATAATAATGAGAGGTGGGGGGGAAGGAGGCAAGGGGGGAGGGGGCGAGGGGGTGAATCAGTATTCTACAAACATTTTCCCACAATGGGATATTATTAATTACTTTGCAACATGCATAAGAAAGTAAACCAATAACGTTGAACAATAAATATAACCATACACAAAGAGAACTCATAGCACCATTATGTGTTAACTAGGGAAACCCTGGCCAAGGGAAAACCCTATGGGGATGGTACCCACAAAATGATCTACTTAAAAAAAGAATACGGTTAGGATATTGACCCTATTAGGAGTCTATCAAATACATATAGTGTCTTGAGTCCTTGTTAGAGGACTAGGCCCTGTTACAAGCCTCAACCTTGTTAGGAGTTGGTAGCGCAAACAGAATGTATACAAGAAGAGCCCACTGCTCTAACATGCAATATACAATTAAGCCTTTTCACAAGAGTAAATATACATACAATATTATCTCACTACTATACTTGGCAATTTATCTGATCATACATCATATTTAGCATTACACAAGGCTCACATATCGCATGTTCTTCCTTCACAATAATTTGCATTACATGCTACTTCCTCTTTTTATTGCACAAGATATGATCTTTACTTATACCTTACAATTTATCAAAACTCTAATTAGTGCGCATTGATGTTTCCACACACTTGGCTAATTATACAATTAACTCAGGGTTAACATCTAGGATGTCATCCCATCATAGTCAAGTAATTATTGTGTTACCAAAATAATTCTTTAAACTGTACAATTCCTTTTACTGTCATGCTTTGTTATGCTCTATTAATTACTTTTATTGGTAATTCCTCTGTAACTAATGCTATATTGTTTGTTTGTACAAATCTGTGCACTGACATATGTCATCATGACATTGTCAACTATTAGTCCTCAACTACGCATGAGCTAACTTGGACTATGTCATCCATACATACTAAAACCATCTCTGTGTTTTTTTTTTTGATTGGTAAACGGCCAAGGCCTTGATAAATTTTATTAGATTAATAAATAAATTACAATAGCTTTCCTCCATTCAAATGGGCATTGGTAGGAAAGAATGGAGAAGAAAACCTCCAGTCTAGCCTGGGACAACAGTCCTATATTATTACATTTTAAAAGGGGCATACCCCAATAGAGTCTTCACTAATTTTAAATTACAAAAATTATTGGGGCATACCCCTAATAGATTACGTCGGTATTGAATACATAAACATTATTTATGCCTGCTCAATAATCCAAGTCCACCTTAGAGCTGACCAAACCCTCCATGCTATATACATATTTCGTCTACTAAACTTATCAATCAACAAAGTTAGTGTACATAAAAAGCTAGAAGAAAATAGCCAGCCATCAGCAAAGGGTTCAACATACCAAATAATAATAAATTAATAATTGATTCATAAAAAGATCATACAACTATTATTGAAGAATTAGAAATCCTAAAGTAACTCCTATAATAAAGCGACCAAAAAGGAATACTCCTTGGTGATTACACTTTGATATCCTCTATGTAGTTAAAACATATAAACTCCAACACCAAGAGAATGGGAAGACCTGCCACCTCAAAACCATAGGAATATGAATGACAACTATTAAAAACAATATAACAGATTAGATTTAGGCCAAATAGCTAGAAAGAGGAGATTCACACTCTAACCATTGCAACAAAACCACCCTTTTAAAATATAAATCTTTAATTATCATCTTATAATAGACAAGTCAAATAAATTTTCATAATAACTAGAATCTCTATTAGATCAGTACCAAAGAAAAGTAGAGTTTTATACTATAAAAGAAGTGCTAATCTACAGAAAATCTTACCAAAGGGTCTGGAATTTCCATGAAATTTTGATGACCAAACAAAATTCCCACCTAACTCTTTAGAAATCAGAAAGAACCATTAACCTCCTTATCGCTTAATAAAAGGAAAAATAAATTCTGATCATGTCCATCTCAATGCCAGTCCATAAAACTATGCACTAGAGTAAGCTCAATTAATCCAACTCACTCTAAACATTGTTATAATGTTAACCAATTTTATATTAAACTTTATGCCATTTAGCCATTTTACAGAGTAAGATAACCTTCCCGATATACAAAGTACTATATCCAAAATCCTAAGCCCTTCCCTTTCTATCTATACATCAAAAAATATCACCAAAAGGGCTAAGATACAAATGAGAATACCACAAGTATATGAAAAAGGCACTAAATTGCTACAATAAAAAGAAACTGAGAACCAAAATTCAGGGGCTTCACCTAATATGAAATAAACAAAATAGTTCACCCCTAATCACCATCTAAGCTAGTTAAAAGACCATAGTAGAAGATGACAAAAGGGCCAACCTTGTAGGAACCTCCATTATTTTTCCAGTAGATCATGATTACTTTGACCACATCACTTGGATTTTTTGCCTTGAAAAAAGGAGGAATCTCGAAAGAGGACTTTTCCCTTCTTGTCTTCTCAATGTTTGAAGTGTAGAAATTCACTCTATTGAGGTTTCCAAATGTTACCCTCGGGTGGATGTATGTCTTGTGAATTTTGAGGTAATTTACTAGCCACCCGTGCCCTACCACCAACGCTATCTTCCTCCACCCTATTAAAAAATGGAAATAGGGTTCCATTTTGGGCCAAGCCATGTCGAAGGCTACTCTATCTCTGATAACTAAGGTGGGGTACCTAGGGATATTAGCAATGATCAGGCTCTCCAAAGAATGCTCCGTATACATTTCAGGGAGCAGAAGACATATATTTTCATCAAGACCCATAATCGCCTCTTCAATACCTTTACACCAATTTGATTGCAATATATTCAGGCACAGTCGAATCATATCCTACTTTCTAAAACCAATTCTTGCCATGTAGCCTATAAAAGTTCTAATGATGTCACTATTCTTCCTCCAAGAGTGGTCATACTAGAATATTCCTTCTATTGCTCGGCTGACAACAATTCTTGTCATGCCATCAATAGGTCTAAGGATATTGTTCCATCATTCTGGCTTCATATTCCTCATAAAAGCCATTGTTCTTACTTCTAATGAATGAAATACATAGATATTAGTGTCCATGTTCACTGCTACAAACCCTTTCTACCACTGACAATTCAAGGAGATAAAGACACTGAACTGAAGGTGAAGTCTCTCGAATCTACTCGAAGCCGGTATAAAAGATATCACCACCTCATAATGAAAAAATAGGCTGTCATGTACTAAGGAATTAATCCACTATTACTAATGAATGCTTTGTCCTGGTTCATGGGCTTTTTGATCACCTTGTGAAGGTATAATGTGGTTTGAAAATCCCTAATGCCGCGCCTAATCTTGTGACTAAAGAGACCCTTGGAACCTATTAAAACCTATTGAAAGAATACACAAATAATAATAGCAAGCAAACATATCTAAGAAAACATAAAGACAAGGTAGCTAATAAATAACTTAGTACCCTCCTTTGATACTAAAAATTAAGAAATGAAGGTTTACAAAATAATGAAAGAGCCTAAGATTGAAACTTGACCAAATGCATACAGTCATCCCCTTTATTTGCTAATAAATCTCCCTTTGCATTACCTTCTCTATAGATATGGAAAATCCTTGTCTCTTTGAATTTGTCAAGCAAGAGAATTACTTCTTTTAATCTTGAGTTAAGAATCTAATTAGGAGTTGATCGCTTCCTTATAGCATTTAAAACAATATGAGAATCACCCTCAATAATTAGCTTAGAGATACCTAATTGAAGGCAAGTATTCAAACTTTCTTCTAAGGCTAAGAATTCTACTAAGTTATTTGAGGTCGGATTAATGGGTTTACCCTTTTTGGCTAACCAATTACTTGGATCATCATTGATGATACATCCAATTCCAACCACCCTTGGATTGCCTCTAGTAGCACTATCAAAATTGAGCTTGGTCCATCCCTTCGGAGGGGGCGACCACTTGCAATTTTTTCTAGCCTCCTTAACCATCTTAGGATATACCAGCAAAGGATTAATCAGATTAGGCCAAAGCTTCTTGATTGTGCCATCCTAGACAGAGAAGGAGCCCTCTATCATTCTAGATTTCCTAAGGTAGGAATTCATATTCTCTACTATACTAGCTTCTATCTTTAGAGTTAATTCTTTTTCCTTCATCTCTTTATTGCTAAAAATCCTCGTGTTTCTTTCTTTCCAAATTTCCCATACGAGGATAGATGGGCTGATGTTCCAGAGTTTACTATATACGCCCTTACAAATGTTAGTTGGCCAACCCATGAGAAAATGCCTAAATTTTTTAGGGAACTTAGAGAACAAACCAAGTTTGTGAATGAGCCAATCCCAACACTTACGTGAAAAAGGACAATTTTAGAGCAGGTGTTCAACATCTTCACAATTTCTTTTGTAGAGAGAGCATCTTGACAGGCCTACCAAGCCAATTCTCTTTAGTGTATCTACCGTCATTAGCCTATTTTGAAATGCTAACCATAAGAAAAAGCCTGCTTTTGGTAAGTAGGTTGAGTCCCAACAAAGCTGAATAGGAATCTCCACTTCCTCCCAACTTTTGGAATTAATAAGGGAATTATACCCATTTTTAACGTTATATTTGCCATCATTAGATGCTACCCAAATCAATTTATCCTTCCTCTTCGCATATTTGATCACCCTGGTGGAGATGATCTATTGATATGCTAGAACCTCCTCAGGATTCAAATCTAATCCATCCACAGATTTCCAGCTCCAAATGGAATTGTTATCAGAAATGGACTTTGACTTATAATATTTAACTCTCCTTCCCCAGTAATTAATTAGTTTTTGTTTGAGACTAATTGAGATGAGGCCATTGTCTATAGGTGGATGTCCATCCCAAGAGTCTTCCCAAAAAAGAGCTTTTTCTCCATTCCTGACATCCCAGGTTAAAAATGAACTAATTAAGTGTTGACACTTACTCATGAAGTTCCAGACCATCTCTGTGTTGTTGCAAACTATCCAATACTTAGACAATTTTCTATCTCTGATTTCATACTGAAATACCAAAATATATATGTTTCCATAAATGACAACACTAACTCATCTACCTAGCCAAATTTCCAACATGGACCCCATGTTGGACAATTCCTTGATCACCTCATTCTTTGATTTATGTAGCAACAAGTCTTTAGAACTAATGTACATCAAGCCGACATCCATAATGTAATATGAGGTGTTTGATAAAGTGATTTTTCTAGAATTTGCAAATGTTAGGGAGGCATAAGAGAAATCATTGTTATGAGATCAAGTCTTTTGAGAGAAGTTACATACATTTGCAAATATGTGTATGCATATCTATTTGATCAAATTGACGATCATTGTAGTTAGAAACAAAGTGTCTCAAAGATGAAAGCATCTGACAATTACACAACTATATGATGTGAAAGGTCAAATGTAGCCACACATACTTTTAAGACATTCAAAACATTCAAGCTCCTCCCATTCATCAAGCAGTCTGACCACTTTGGCATATCAGGGACTTGTGCTATAGAATGATAGAATATCCCCACTTTCCAGAATGCAGATTATGTAGATATTATGTGCTAGTTGATGCATATTGATACTTGTCTCATGATAAAGTTGTAGTGGTGATAGTTATGTGTGGGATACTCTATTTTGACATGTTTCAGAATGTTATTTAAATAAGAGTACAACCACTTGTCAAGACATAATATAAAAAAGAGGCTTTCTCCTTTCCTCATTATACACAATAGTGATGAATATGTAAATTCACTTGTCATGGAATGAACATAAAAAAGAAGATGAGATGACAAGAGAAAGAAAGAGACTTGACAATGTTATTAGTGAAAAACACCATGTTTCAAGAATCAATTATTATAACAGACAAACATCATCAGACAAAATAAATCCAAGGGGTTCTTGATTCTGCCTTTTGGTTGAAGACTTTGTGCTAGAGGTAGATGATTTTCTTTTTGTTTGTAATTGTAATGGCAAGGAGAAGAAAAGTATTTTATTTTTCAAGTTGTAATTTGCGAATGCAAAGGCAATTAGATCTATGCTATCTTTTTGAATGTTCAAAGAAATAAGATATTGTGTGACAAATCTTTTAGTCTAGACACTTATTTTTTGATTGAGATTGATATATGAATTTATCCAATTTTATGTAAATGTAATTCTGTAGAAGGTGGACCAAGATCTTAAATTATCTCTGATACCAATTGTAGAAACCCAAGACAACTCTAATGCACCTTGTGAAAGGTGGATGGACAAAACAAACTAAAACTGAAAAATACTCAATCTGCTATGACAGTAATATATTTCAATAACCATTTTGTCCATATCAATTACATTACATGACACCTCTATTTATAGAGGTCTTAGATCATTTCTGGAAACATCTAAATTGACTGACATAGAACAAATAGAATTTTCTAGAATTATCTATGACTTGCAAAACTTTACCTAACCCTATTTGACCATCCAAAAATTTCTAGAATCCTTTCTATTATGCTTTTACAATTCATTTGAGGGAAAAATTACTCATTCTAAAAAATTATGTTTAAGGTGATTACATATATGTTTATCATTTGGTCCGTGAGCCTTGATTATTTGTGTATTTGGAGAGAGTAATATTTCTTTCTTTCTGCATTTTCTTTGTAATGTAAGGTTTGAATGAATCGACTTTGTACCATTCTTTAGTCATTTTTAGTTGTTTGTTGTCTTTTGCATCTATTTCATGTTTGCGGGTAGGTGTTTGTGTGCCTTTTGTGCTCTCTAGTTAAAAACATTCATGTTTCTATCTTAGTGAATTTATTGAAAATATCACACGAGGAGCTCTATACTATAAAATTTAGAGGAAGATTATCAACCTCATGATAATCTTCCAACTATTAGCAATGATTGCACTTCAATTTGGGCACCATGAGTCATTTTGTGTTGATTTTTTTGAACTGCAAATCTATTGTTTATTGATTTGCACAACACAATGAATTCTACAACTTGAAAATTAATGACCGAATATATATCCCAAGGCCATAGTGGGATTTTCCTATTGTAGTTTGAGGTTAGTGATAGGTGCAGATTTCTTACCAATGCTTTAGGAACAATATTTTAAGCTAATATTGTATCATTATTCTTTTCAAATTTGATGTACTTGGTGCAATAACCAAAAGTCATTGAGAAACTAGCTAATGCTTATGTACAACATTACTTCATCCCATCAACTGAGCATAATGAAGAAACTACTACATATTGAGAAAATGAACGTGTACATCTTGTTGGTGGTCTATTGTCCCATGAGACACTTAAATAGCATGAGGTTGCATTTTGTGTTTATAGTTCTTTCCAAATAGATATTGCCATCATTGTGATCTTGTTCTTGCACATGCCCATATTGCACACAATGCTTACCTAGGAGAACATCTTATAACAAGAGTCTCAAATGTATACAATTCATTCATGTCTATGTACACACATCTACCCTAGAACACTACTACTCTCCTTGTGAATGAAATTGCCCAATTGTACAACCTCTTTCAACCAAAAACAAAAGATGTGAGTGCTCCAACTCCTTCAATTGCAAGTTGTCCTAATTTCTACCATTGTGTCATTATCTGGTTAGGTTTGATATTAACTGATATCTTGATATAACCATCTATAAATTGAAATATCACATTGTACTAATTGATTCTAAAATAATATATCTTAGTCATAAATGCCTACTTATATGAATCTTCTTTCATTATTTGCATATCAGGTACTTTTTTTACATGTTCCAAATTATAAATGGCTTGTACTCTACCTATTGTTGCATGTAATACATGGTTTCAAAAATAGCCTAATCAAACACTTGGCTTTCTTGGAGTCCTCTTATCCTATAACTCACTAAATTTGTACAAATAATATTTTTTTATTGTACTCATATTTCGATTGAATAATAAAATAATTTACTCTTTGTACACCTAGGATAATGTAATTACTAAAGAGGATATACAATTATAAACTTGACATGCTAATTATACCATTAGTTGATACTAAATATGCCCATACAGATAAATATCTTCAACTATAGATTCAAGAATCACAATGAGCAATTTTACAAGGCTAGTGAACTCCAAAGATGACCATGAAGGTGATCATAATTGTGAGCAACCAATAATGGCCTTTACAAAAAGAAGAAAACTTGGAACACAAAGTCTATATAGAGGTGTTAGAAGATGACCATGGGGTACATTTGGTACAGAAATAAGAGACCCTAGTATTAAATGTTTTCATTAGAGGAGTCTGCAATTGCATAAAAAAATGCAACAATTTACATGAGAGGCATTAGAGTGGGCACATATTTTCATAATGATACATTGAAAGTACACAATAACATCATGAAAAGTGAAAATCCCTCTTCCATGATTACATTCTCTTCAATGATCCATAAATAATGCACTAGTTCCACAAGTTATTGTTCCAAACCGAATCTTGATATTTCAAGCAACCTTAACTGCAAATCCTCAACAACATTAAAGGCAACTAGTGATATGATTCCTGAACTGCCATCCAAGTGCAATTTCATTAATAGTGGTGACACTCACTCAATTTATTACTATACAAAGGATGGAACGAGTAAGACATTATTCATTGAAAATAAAAAATAGGGGTCTAATTCTCCAGATCACCTTTTAGAAATTCCTCCACAACAAGGTTTACTGGATGACATAGTCAATAGTTTCTAGTTACTTATCATTCCAAAGCCTTGCTAAGTTCAATTCCATGTTTAAGTCATGGAGATCTAATAATTTTAGGACTTAAAATTTTTTAGAACTAAAAATCTTTAAGTCCTAAATTTTTTAAACCCTAAACCCTAAATGAGCATCTTCAGATGAATAAAACTAGAAGGATTTGATTCTCTGATTAAATACTATCAAACCTCGTTGATGAAAAAGGACTTCTTTTGATGAAAAGGGTACCAAGAAGTGTATGAAATGCACTAATAGACATTAAGCTTCTTCTAAAAACACTGGGTGGAAAGAATGCCAGTGGATTCAAAGAGAGGCCCCTTGAAAAAGTGATATCAAGGATCACAACGAAAGAGCCAAAAACACATGGACTGATCTTAAGATGCTCTGATAAGTAGGAAAAATAATCTTAGAGAGAAACCAAAGACCCATACTAGACTTCAAAAGCATTATCAATAAACCCCTTGTAGAAGAACAAAGGAGAGATGTCCACCCCATAAATAATTAGATCTTCTAAGTGACAGAGAAACAACAAGAATAAACCATAGAAAAGTTGCTTCCCATTGTAGTTCCTTTGATTTGTTTGTAGGAAACACCATCGAACTTGAAAAAGTGATAATGTAGTACCAATTGTGCAAGTCTCATGATCATGTCTATCAATCGGGAGTCAAGTTTGTGCACAATAAAATAAGAACACACCATAGATTTTAAGGTATGAAGCCCTGCATTAGTGGGGATGCTTGGGTAAAGGGATTCCATGCCAAATGTGAAAAGAAGACAATCTTGAGGAAGACTAAGGGATTGGAGATCTCACAAGAGGGACAAGGAGTCTTTAAGATTGTTATTCTAACTTAAAAGAACAAGGAAGTAATGGAAAAGTTTAGATGCTGGTTCAAGGAAATAACCAAAATACAAGTAGATGGATCTACCAACTAAGACATGATTATGAATGTTAGGAAGTAGGTATAAGGTACAGGGTCACACTTTAGGAACAAGAATCTGCAGAAAAAACTTGGAGACATCTTTGAGAAAAAGGAAAAGTCCTTAATAATATCAGAAAGAGTGAAATACATTACCCTAAATGGAATTTTAGAGATTATAGCATAGAAAATAGAATCAAAGAGTTTTCGAAGACCTTCACCCTAATACTAGGATTTGTTGAGAATGACAAGGCCCATGTTTTTATCAGCTAGTTTTATGATGATGTATTCATCTCGACGAAGGTTTTTAGAGCTTTTAGGATCTAAGCAAGAAGCAAAGGCCAAACATCAAAGGATGAAGAATGGATCTGATCTAGCAAAATTTTCTCTCTTGTCTGCAATATATCATGTAGCTCAAAGTTGCAACCCAAAGGATTCCAAGAAGCATTGGAGCTTATGAACTATTGAGAAAAAATACAAGTAAAAGAAACAACATTTGAAGAAACAAGAGCAGGAGCTTTGCGATCAGGCCCATAGAAGGAACAAAGCCAAAATTTTCTAGCAAGAGCACGAAACTCAACTTTGAGTTGGTTAACTTTCATTAGTAGGGGTTGTGAGATGAACTTCAAACTGAGGCCAAGCACCTTTCTCTCATCATAGGAAAGTAGTCTAGAGGGGAAATTATGGATTGCTAGATTGGAAATCCTTATCTCAACTTCAAAAGGCAACTTTCAAGAAAAAATGATGACAAAAAAATGTGTAATGTTGATGATAAGACCCCAAAGGCTTAGGCAGAACCCTTGATAGATGCCTTGCAATTATGGTTACTCTTTCTAGATTGGCTGTGACCATGAGGACAACAATTGCGACCATGTCCTTGATTTTGAGTGTCTAGAATGAAAGAGGTAAGCAGTTCTGCAAATTGAGAAAAGTGACTCATTTTGTGTGTGGATGAGATTTTGAGTGCCACTGCCTAGAGACATTCAAATGTTCTTCTAGGAATTTCTCCTGGAATGAACTCCATTTTTTGGTAGATTTTGTTGAGCAGATTGTTGATTCACTAAAGCAAGATATGTCTTATCATCCCAAAGCCTTCCTAAGTGTCAATTATCTAGTGATAACAACAAAAAAAATAACACTTTCTCTCCAACAATTGGAAATTCTCAAAGTGTCTCAAACAACAAAATTATCAGTGTGTCAATTGTGTGGAAATCAATATTGAGCAACCCATAGAAGAGGAACTCCAACTACCTACAATTGAAGAAACATACTGGTATGGTCTCTATTCAAGCTTCATATGAACTACATGTCATATGTACAAAGTTACTGTATGTAGATGACAAATGTATAAATAGACTTTAATAAATAGATGAATTATACATAAATTTATGTTGTCCTTTCTAAGTTTTTATTTGTGTATGTTTAAAAAAAAACTTGCAGGTAGTGAGAAGGTTGTTGAATCTACTTTAGAACCTCCTGTTATTATTTGTGAACTTGACTATGCACATAGAACAAGGAACACATTTGAGTCTATTATATAGAGTAGCACTACCCATGATTTCTTGTACTACAATAACAATGTTGCAATTGGGAACACATGCAACAACATTGATTCATTGATCACTAAAGGTAAAACCTCCAGCAATGTAGTACAAAGACATTGTGAAAATTGTCTAGAAATTGGAATGAAAGTTGAGAAACTGAATAGTTGACTATTTGTATTGATTGATAGAATCAATTCTATCATTGAGTCCATTATTAAATTGTGCATTTGCTACCCAGCATATAACCCGTAGTATAGTTAAACATCTTATGAATTTGCAAGTATTTGGCTAGACTAATGACCAAATTACATACCAAGCTTTGAAATCCTACTATAGAGATTCAATTGCTTCACATAAGTATCCAAAATTTGCGTATGTAGGAAATATCAAAATTATCTACTATTCATGGGCCAAATTTTAAAGTATTTCTATATGAAACAATTCTTTGTGTTGTACTTGTAAGGATGGATCATGATCTCTTAAAATTAACAAACCTTTCCCAACCTTTCCCACATATTGCATACCTTTAATGTTTCTTGACCAAAAATGTATTTTTATTTCATTCTAAAATAAACCAATATGTTAGTATAATACCATATAAAATAATATAAATAGTGACTTTCAAATTTATACCAATGCTAAACTAGCAAGAAATGAGATTTGTATTCTTCGATAATAATAAATTAGATAAATTGATAAAGTTGGAAACTATATATTTGTAATGCCCACCCGTAGTTGCTTTTCTCTTCTATTTGCTGAACTCTTTTAGGTTTGTTTTCATGCATGTATTAGTTTCAAAAAAAATATGGTATGATATTATTTCATGACTTGGATTACATATATACTAGTGATGGTTACTTAGTTGATTTCATTTCACATGTTATTTGATGATTATGATTGCTTTCGTATCAATGATACTAAAATTACTCTTGATTAGTAAATGTAATTGCTCTCATGATGATGTCATATGATATTGGTATCTAAATGCTGATTATTTTATATTCACAATGACAAGTTGTTATGTTTGAATATACAATGATTTGTACCCTTGATTTATTATTGGTACTTACCACATACTTGCATGCGTATGGTGTGCGTGTATGTTTTACTTTTCTATCTAACATGTTTCATGTGGTTGAGGGAGGGACTCATAGTCACCTACTAGTCAGGATCTACATGATGTACCACTCCTTGCCTCTACCTATTTAGCTTAGATATATATGCATATGTACATGCTCATCTTTTATGTAGGTTGCAACTATCAAGTATCAACTTCCCTGAATTGCCAGGATGATTGCGCCTATTACAATAATCCAATGGTAAGAATGGAAAGATAATGATAAGATCCAATCCCAACCATAGCCTAATTACTTGTCATGAGAAGGAGGGCTTAAATATGACTATCTACCCTTGTCAGATCCCGTGAGTCTTTCTTTGCAAATGTGGTTTGACTTTCACTTTGGTCATTTTGCCTATGTCATTTTATGCGATTCTTCTTGGTAAATGGTTTAATTTTTATATTTGAATTGTTAAATATTATTTGATTTAAAAAGGGGAATATTAAATAGATGATATTTAATTTATTATAATTATTTGGATACATGTTTTAATTTAAAAGATTCCATTTAAAAGTGTAATATAGAAAATTAAACTAAAAGAATTTAAATATTAAATATTATTTTATTAATATTCATTTAATTAGAGTTGCATTTAAATAATGCACTTTGATTATCATTATTGATTAAAATAATAAATATTGCTTTTAACATGCTTCTATTAAATAATAAAGTGGGGAAAATAAGAATAATAAAATATATTTTTATTAAAAAGTGAGTTAAATATGCATGAATGGATTAATTAAATAAAATAATTATATTGTTAGGGCTTTTTAGAGACAAAAACCCTAAAGAGAAGTTAGTGGCTTAAATTAGAAGATTTGGGTATATTATTTCACACATGGGTTTTTGAGAGCAAATTTTGGAATTCAAAGTAAAAGGATTTTTGATAGTTTTGAAGGGTTTGGATTAGCAAGGGTTTCACTAGATTTTTAGCATTAGAATAAGGTAAGTTTTGAAAATATGCACTAGTAATCTCATTGAAAGGATTTGTCTATTTTGTGCTTGAGGGGTGTTACAATTTGGCTGTTATTTTACTATATTGATTTAATTTATTTTTTATGATTATCAAACCCTTGATTGAAAATTCCATAGAAAAAAATTAGAGAGGAAATGAATTAAAATGATTAGAGTTTGATTGAAAAATTATATGGATTCAATGTACAAATTACTTATATATTTCTTTTAAAAAATAAAAAATAAAGATATATATATATATATATAAATTATTCTAGAAAAATCAAATATTTAATCAAATAAGAATGTAACCTTTCATACCATGCTCTCGATGCATTCTTAAGTTCATACAATGCCTTGTTCAACTTGCAAACCATGCTCTTATGATCAAGTTTAATGAATTCTTTAAGTTGTTCTATGTAGACTTCTTCGAGTATTTCATTCAAAAATGTAGAATTTACATCCATTTATTATACTTTGAATTTCTTGTAAGTAGCATAAGCCAAAAGAGTTATTACTCCTAATCTTTCTATAGGTAAAAAAGAATCACCATAGTCTATTCCTTCTGAATTTGGTCAT
Organism: Cupressus sempervirens; assembly: GCA_028749045.1. Taxonomy (NCBI): domain Eukaryota; kingdom Viridiplantae; phylum Streptophyta; class Pinopsida; order Cupressales; family Cupressaceae; genus Cupressus; species Cupressus sempervirens. Next base: position 25,219,603 of record CM053793.1, on the reverse strand, counting down.
AATCTTTGCAAACTAGTCTTGCTTTGTTTCTCACCACTTCTCCATTTTTATTCATCTTACTTCTAAAAATCCACTTTGTTCATATCACATTCTTGTCAGTAGGTCTTGGTACTAGTGTCCATGTATTGTTCTTCTAAATCTAATCAATCTCTTCCTTCATAGCATTTATCCAATCCTCACTATCAAGTACAACCTTAACTAGATTCTAGGTTCAAATTCAGCTATTAAATAGGTATTATCATTTAACTTCTTGTTATTACTCTAAAATTCCTATCTCTAATGATTTGTTTAGGTGAATGGTTCTTCCTCAAATATTTTTCTAATACAGGTTCAGATCTTTGATTCTCTGCACAGTATTCTCACTCAACTGGGGCTTAGCTTCCTCCTCAGATCGTACTGTCTATTGCTCAGGCAAGAAAGGTTGTTCCTCAATAGCTCACTGTTGCAACACAAGTAGTATGTTAGGTACATCTTCATACACATATACAAACTTTTTATAGTCTCTAGGTTCCTTCTTTCTTTCCACAATGCTCTTGTCTGCAAAATCATAAATTTTCACATTTTCACTTCCAATTATTGTGTTAGTATCCTTGTTCAAACATTTATATGATTTTCTCTTTGATGAATAGCCAAGGAAAATACCTTCATATCCTTTTGAATCAAATTTACCATTCCTTACATCCTTATGAATGTAATATCTACTTCCAAATATATTGAAATAACTTACATTAGGAGTATGACCATATTAGAGTTCATAGGGTGTCTTGTTTATTCCTTTCTTCAACTAAAATCACTTGAGAGTGTAGACTGTAGTGTTGATAGCTTCTCTATAGAAAATTTGTGCAACATATTTTTCAATCAACAATCTCCTTGTACAATTCATAATAGATCTATTTCTTCTCTCGACAATCCCATTTTGTTGTGGTGTCCCCAATGTATATAACCATCTTTTAATACCATGTTTATCACAAAATTTAGTGAATTCAATAGACATAAACTCACCACCTTTTCATATCTCAGACATTTCAATTGTTTAATAGTCTCTTTCTCAACTCTATTACCATTTAAACATATCAAAAGTATGTGATTTTATCTTCATGAACATGACAACCATCATACTAGTGTAATCATCAATAGATTAAATGAAACATATGCCATCATAATAACTTTCCACTCCCACTAGTCCACACAAATCAAAATGCACTAGTTCCAAAATATCATTAGAAGTGTGTATATTGCTTGAAAAACTTGACTTTGTCATCTTATGAAGCTAAGATTCTTTGCACATAGCATTCTTAGGTTTATGGAGATTCTGTAAGCCTCTAATTCTTTTCTTTTTATTGACCTTCACCATATTCTCAAATTTCACATGACACAACCTCTTATGCCACAACCATACATCATCAACCTTAGAAAATAAACATGTATCAATAGTAGGATCAAGATGAAACATATTATCTTTTTTTTGCACTCCAATTCCAATTATATTTCCTTCATCATCATAGTTATTTGTTAGAAAGTAAAGTCCACCAAGATAATAAAGAGGGGCGTGGGGTGGGTGAATTAGTTATCCAATTAAAACTACTCTTATTAACCTTGTTAAATCTAAAATATGTACAGTCAACAAGTGCAACAACTATGGGAAGATAACCATACACAATAACACCATATTTGTTAACTTGGGAAGCCTTGGATTAGAGGGAAAACCCCGATGGGGATGGTACCCACAAAATGATGTATTAATATATAAATTCCTTGCAATAAGATTGATCCTATTAGGATTCAATGAAATACATTCAATATATATCAGTCCTTATTAGGATACTTTGAATCCCTTTGAGGAGATTCCAACCCTATTAGGAGTTGTGGAAGGTAAAAGGACCCACTATCCAAACAGCTTCAAGGGCAAGATAACCAAACTCGTTGCCCAATTTGCCTTATTAGTTTTCCTTCTAGAATAATACCAAATGATTAATTATCCACTAGTACTCTTTGAAAAATACAATCATTTTTCTCTCTTACTATGACTCTGCTACACCAAACACTTCTTTGATCTCAAATCATGATTCACATACTCACATCATGTAAAATCCCTTAGATAACTTACTCTCTTGTCATTCGTAATCCACACTTAAAATTTGTAAATACTTGTCACATACTTATACTTAACCATAAGGAAAACAAATTTGCTTTATACCAATTCCTTAGATTAATTATGGAGACCGCCTTGAGATTTCTCAAATTACTATAAGACCTCATTAATATAATATAGTATATGTTACAATATATTTTTCATAATTACATAACATTTTCACATCACAGTCTTCACAAATATTCATACAAGAAACCTTAGAATTTGCATGAACAACCATACCATCATCATGATGTGTTCTTTGTTTGTCTAACTGTGCTTAACTAAATCCTATCCCTATTATGAAATATAATCAATTTACTAGAAACTACTTCTCCAGCATTTTATCTATATACTAGCTTCAATAAATATTAAATAACTTTCACTAGTCTTTGACTTTCTACATGTGCATTTAACCACATCATCATGACACTCTGTAGGACATGTCCTCAATTGCTCTTGACCTCATCTTCAATCCTTAACCCTCACAATCTCAGTTTTTGTCTGTTGCTCTGCTAGTCTTCATAGAATAACTAATATTTTGACATCAATGACAAACACTACCATGAATACAACATATAGTGATACTAACAATTTCCCAAATGCTCCAGTAATGCCAGGATACTCCCCCATAGGAATATCATCATTATTCATGTTAACAATGTCCCCTTTTGGCTGTGATGGAAACATAGATGAAAAACATCTATGTTCCATGAAAACCTAACATATAACTCATTTGTTGTACTCTTTCTTTTCAAATCCTCTTCAATCAAATCTGAATCTCTAGAATAATTTACATCAATGTTGATTCTCCCCCATAGATATACTTCCCCATCAACATCAATATTTTCTCCATCAAAATTTTCCATGTACAACTCTCCCCCATAGACATAAATGAAAAATGCATAATTGTCTCAATTCTTCTGCAAAAATATCTTCAACAAGCTCAAGTATCCAAAGATACTATTAAATACCATATACCAGGAGCCCTTCATGATTCAACTCAATCATAGATACTCTCCCATAGAGGAAACATCCAACATCCAATGTAGATAAATAATAGTGTTATGTACCACTAGACTGATGCAATCTCTGCATCAACTACTCATAAGTAGGAAGGGGCATGGCCCAAAGCATACCTCTCAAGTACTCAAATGTATCCTTCAGCAAAGGCTTTGTAAATATGTCTGCTATATACTCCTTTGTACTTAATATACTATAGTCTAATCTCTTTCTCTGCAACTTTCTCTCTATAAACATAATACTTGATAGATATGTGCTTTGTCTTAGAATTTAACACAAGATTCTTAGATATACTCAATGTACTTGTGTTATCACAGTGTATGATAATAGTCTCTACAAATTTAATTCTAATGTCCTTCAATATCTGCTTCATCCACTTGATCTGATTACAATTGTTCACTGCTACTACATACTCTGCTTTTGTTGTACTATGTAAAATACAATCGTGTTTCTTTCTTAGCTAAGAAACCAATCTGCCTCCTAAGAAGAATGCTCCACGACTTATACTTTTTCTATCATCCATACTTCTTGTCCAATCCACATCAGTATATGCACATAAGGTAAAGCCATTTAATCTGTCATACCATAACCCAAAATTAGATGTATCCTTCAAATATCTAAAAACCCTTTAATTATTGCATAATGTGAATCTTTAGGGTTAGCTTGAAATCTCGCAGCAATGGCAACTACATTATCTATATCCAGACTTTTATGACTCAAATATTGCAAACCTCCAATCATAGATTGATACTTCGTCTACTCAATAGTAGGTGTCTCAACTTTTCTAGATAACTTATGACTAGTAACCATAGACCTACGAATAGGTTTACAACTTTCCAAACTAAATATTTTTAACAAGTCTTTTAAATACTTAGTTTGTGATCAGAAAATACCATCATTATTTTTCACAATTTGCAAACCCAAGAAATACTTTATTTCACTAGTCATGCTCATCTCAAATATCTTCTTAATTTCACAATAAAATTGCTCACTTGCTTCAAAATTCTCTCTAAGAATTGCTACCCACATCATCCTAGTAAAGTCATCAACAAGAATCATGAAGTACCTTTCACCATAGAGTGCTCTTGTCTTTGTAGGACCACTGAAGTTTGTTTGTACTATCTCCAATTTTACTAATGTAGTAAACTTCTTTCTTGGAAAAGAATTATTCTTCTACTTTTCCATAACACATTCTTTGCATACCATGTTAGTAGGATTTACTATTTTAGGAAAATATCTAACAACAAGTGTAGTGCTTACTTTGACAATGGTATCAAAATTTATATCACAAAACCTCTTGTTCCATAACCAACTATTGTCAACTTTAGAAACCAAGCATGTCATCTATGTAGGATTCAACTAAAAACATTACTTCTTGATCTTGTGCTAGTACCAATCATCTTACAAATTTTATCGTTGATAATACATGTCTTCTCTATGAGTTGCAACTGATATGCCTTGTAAACTAACTGTCCAACACTCATAAGATTATGTTGCATAGCATCAACAAAATAAACATCATCAGTGTTAGTTTTACCATCAAAAGTTATATATTCTATTCCCTTTAGATCATGATAGTATTGAGTAGAATCCATTATGACATGTTTGGATGGCAAATAAGCCCACTATGATAACCAATGATGTAATTCATAAAGTGAATAGCTTATAAAAAAATGGCATTATTCTAGTAGCCAAAAAGCTTGTGAAGAAGCATGTAGAGAAGAACACATGAACTAAGTGCCTTAATTCATAAATTGAATAGCTTAAGCAACATTGGTGTTATTATAGTAGCCACAAAGCTTATTAATGAGGAGTTAGAGAAGAATAAAGGAGCTACATGTTAAGGGAGATCTATGAGTTTGTTTGAAATTAGGCAAACAAATTTAAGGTCGATTAAAAAAATCCTTGTATATAAGATGAATTACAATTCAAGGAATAACTCTATAGTAGTAGGGTTTATTCACACAATATTTAAGATGATTGTAGAAAGAGAAAAATTCAACATCTCCAAGGTCCTAAGACAACAAATATTTGGAAACATCAAAAGGATTAATCATGACAAGTACCAACCTTTTAGATTTGGGTCACTTATCATGCTTTTATTCTTCAACATTTTCGTAGATTTCCACACGTACCACATTCAACATGGGTAATAGATAAGTGCACTATGGAACTAATTAATGACTAGTATAACTTGAAGATCAAGGATATGAGAAAAAAAAAAATCTTTTATATGGTTAAATGATTGCAAAGGGAATTGAAACAAGGGATATGTATATGAAGATCAGTTGTAGAAAATTATAAATAAACCATTTGATTCATGCTTAAAACAAATTAACATGTATGGACGTAGTGGAACCTAGAAAAATATTTATACATACAATGGGATCAATAAATACTATAGAGATATGCCAAAGTGATGTTAGAATAAAAAGAGACCCTACTTATGAGAAATGGTGTAGTTATAACAAAAAATCAACTACAATGAGAGAGAAATTGTATAGTGGAACTAGGATGAGAAAAGTACCAAAGATGATGGAAAATATTTCTAAGGAACAAGGTATGAGTAAAGAAGAGTGGCAATAGGCTAAGAGAATTTCTAGTGAGATACATGCAAAGGAAAGGCTTGAGGCATCAAGAAGTCAGTAGACTAAGTAGCTCACCACTGAGGATACAAATGCACAAGCCACCATAGAAGATAAAAAGGAATAAGATGAGATTTAGATCACAAGGGTACAATTCATTCTAGATACTCATATACCTAGAAGATCTACTAGATCTTCTCCTTCAACAAAGAAGGAGGTTCAAGATAAGAATGAACCTAAGAGAACTACAAAACAATCAATTAAATCACAAGAAAAGACTCATGGGGAATGAAGGAAGTCTACTAGACAAAATTCCAAGGCTGATGGTCTAAGCTTCTAGAAGCCTAAGATCATTGAGAAAATGAAAAGCACTAAGGAAACACAAAAAGGAGAAGAGGTCAAAGAATAATAAATTGAGAAACAGTTTTAAGAACAACCTAGTATGCAAGAAGTTGGTTTAGCAGAAGAAAGAAAGAAATGGAAGCCAAATTTGAAGAAGATTACATAAAGGTTAGAAAATAATGGAAATATAGATCAGGTACATAAATTTTATTGTCTTGGTATAATGAAGACCAATAAATAAAACTTGAGAATAGTATCATAACATAGTAAAATTTAAGAGGAATGTAGTAGAACTTCAAGGAAGCATTCCTAGTCATCTATTTCAGAATTTGGAAGAGAGGAGATTAAGAGAAATTGAATAAGATAAAAAAATATGAGAGAAGATATAGTTCATAAAATTTTTACTTTAATTAGTTATGATGCAATGAATAATGTCCTTAAGAATGGTAGACCAATGATAAGAACAAAGATGAGGAAAATAAAAGTTAATTATAATACGCTATGAGGAAGTGCAAGTTGAGATTAAAAAATAATTACTTGAAGTTTTAAAGGATCCAAGCATAATGAAGAGTAAGAAGAAATTGATTGGGATCATATTCAATAAACTTAAGTTTTTGGGAAGAAATGACAAAGAGATGGAACAATTTATGAGAACAATTAAGCAACCATAGTTCTACATTAATAGTGTATCTATTACCCTAGATGTAACTCCAGAGGAAGGACACCATCATAAGTCTTGGAGACATCATGTATGAAGTAGTGAGTATGGCATAAGCCTTAACAATAGTAATAATTAGAAAATGAGCAAGAGGACAAGGATAGAGATGAACAAGTAGTTCAAGAAGCAAAGTAGCAAGAAGAGAAAAATGCATATTAGGACATTCAACAAGGAGAGGATGCAGTCAAGAATGCATTTCCTTCTATGGAAAATGAAGAAGGTCTTCATTTTCCACGATAATTTACTCTATTATGAGAGTGGAGCAAGACAAAATCATCAAGAAAAGGAAAGAGGATGTGACATAAGCAACCATTCAGACATAAGCAATTGTAAAGACTACAACAGTGGAACAACGATCAATTGAAAAAGACAACCATATTGTGAAAAATCTCACACCTATAATTCAAACATTGTTGGAAAGTTTCAACAGGATTACCATATTGATTAAAGATGACATAGATGTAGATAGTTTTATGAAAATATCTCTATTAGCCTTTGCTAAAGCTTAAAAAAAACTTTAAAGAAGACAAAGAAACAAAAGATGATGCTTCAAAAGGTGCTAGAGAGGTTACATAAAGCCTTACCTTCTCCAATTCAATTATAAGGAATAGATATGGGAAAAAGCTTAGAAAGGGTAATTGAAGAATTTGATGATGACTTCACCAAATTTGTAGATTCAACAAGATTAAGAGCTCAATACGAGTTTGAGGAAACTCTATTTCAAAAGGTATGTGACATATAAAAAATGGTTTACAAGTTATAAACATATGTATTAAAGACATCATAAGGTGGATAGTTGAGGCAAATAAGTTGTACATAGAAAGCACTAGGTCATACCATTATATTGATGATGTCACCAAGTGTATAAGAGAGAATGAGGTCAAATTAGAGGGTTTTCTCTTGAAGGTTGATCTTCCTAAAGCTTGTGATAGGGTTGACTAGATGTTTCTCCTCAAGGTTCTTTGGGCTTTTAGTTATGGTGATAGGATGGCTCAATAAATTCACTAGCTAGTTTCTACTCCAAACATTGTTTTTATGGTTAATGGTGCCTCTTCTAATTTTTTAAAACCCTCTCAGATCTTAGGCAAAGGGGTCTTATTTCCCCTATTCTTTTTTCAATTATGACATAGTGTCTTTGCAAACACCTTCTATCTCTCAATTTTTGGTATACTAGTCGTATTTTGAATCCCTCTTCTCACCCTCAATCTTATTCGTATGAGAAATTTTTTGATGATACTATTGTGATGGGAGAAGGTTCTATTAAAGAGGCCAAAATCTTTAAGAATTTATTCAATCTTTACTCTAGTGATTTTGGTCAGCTAATCAACTAGGGGAAAAGCTCTATCTTCTTAATCAACATGTTGAGTACATGTAGCTAAGAATTGCAAAAAGTTTGGCTACTCTATCACTGTCTTTCTAGAAACCTATCTTGGGCATCTATTGGGGCTCAAACGTTAGACTCTTTTTGGAATTCTCTTATTGATAGGTTTAATTCTAAATTGGTTGGCTAGAATGGGAACCTGTTGAGACAAGATGGCTAAGTTTTGTTTCTCAAATGATGCCTCCAAAACCTTCCAATGTATGCTCTTAATCTTTTTAAAATCCCTGCCAAATTTGTTGATGTTCTGGAGAAAATCAAGAACATTTTCTTAGGCTATGGAGAAAATCAAGAAAATTTTCTTAGGCTATGTAGAAAATCAAGAAAATTTGTTGATGCTATGGAGAAAATCAAGAAAAATTGTTGATGCTATGGAGAAATTCTAGAAAATCAAGTAAATATCATGTGACTTGATACTCTGAGGCCATTACTCTTGATATCATGAGATGATATCATTATGGTGGATATATTTTGATATCCTTAAATACTCCATTTTTTAGAATATCATATTAAGATGCCATCTCTTTGTGTTGCTTGGGGGCAAGGTGTGTTAATTTTATAATAATCCTCCCTAGGTAAGAGGGAGTGTTAATGTTGTAACTGTAGTTAGATTGATTTAACCATGAGATACATTATTATGATTTCTAGTTAAATCATTCTGATCACACACACACACACACACACACACACACACACACACACACACACACACACACACACACACACACACACACACACACACACACACACACACACACACACACACACACACACACACACACACACACACATGTATATAATTAAAAATTATATAATAATTACTAATCATAAATAATATGTTAATGAATAGACATGCCTCTTTATGTCTCTCCTTGTCTCATCCACAATATAAATTTAGAGAGATAATTTCCTTTGAAAATCACATAAAAATACAATTAATGTTATTAATTTTACAACGATCCCAAAATTTATCATAGATATTTAATGGTCTTAAATTTTAGAAGTCCAATGTATAAAAATATATATTTGAAATTTTATGTTTTATAACTTCTTCTAATTGTTTGAGGGCTTCAATATAATTCATCCACACATTTATTTAAATTTAATTGAAAAAATGTGCAAAAATGCTTCAATTGTTTAAAAAAAAAATAGTAATAATAATATTACATAAATTGTTTGTCTTTTTTTATTGGTAATCTATTTCTAAAGAATTTACATGAATGGGTACTGTATAAAATTTAATGAAATACTTAAAAGTTAATTTCTATTTTTTCAAACAAATAGATTGAGTCATTAAGGAAATGGTACTTCTAGTGAAATCCTTTGCTTTTTTGTTTGTTAGAATGTGAAGGCACTCCTATTAAATTTCTTAACTAGAAAGGCATAAAATATTTCAAATTTCAAACTAAATGAGATGACATTTCAGTTGTTGTTCACTTAATTGGATATTCTCATTTGTAAAGGTTTGTAGAAAATATGGTATTTACATATGTTCATGTCATTGGATTTGGTTATAATAGTGTTTTTTATTTATGTTGGGTTCAAAAATTATAATTGGTGATGTTTTATGATTTAGTAGAGATCATTTAGGCAAAAATTATGAAATGTGTATTGAATACTATTCATTTGTACAAATTGTATACAAAATGATGTTTTGACATATTTAAATCTCTAAAATCTATCAATATATAGAAATAAACAATGTTGAAGAAAGGTTTTCAAAAAATATATTCTTAGATCTTTATCATTTATAAAAGTTTTGAGAAATTTTAATATTATAAAATTTTCATGTTATTCTTTATAAAATATTTTTATTTTAGTTTTTATAAATATATGGAAGAGAAATAACAAATTTTTTTAATAATAAAATTTAATTCACTTTAACAAGAAAGAAGAAAAATAATAATTTTTTTAGTATATTAAGAAAATAAATATAATTATACTTTTAGTATATTAAGAAATTAGAAATCATTTTTGAAAATATATTTCATTAATATAATTATTTCCTATTGACTACCTAAAGTTTTGTCCAACCACTATATATCTTGTATTCTTGTATTTATCTTCTATGTTTATGCCTTAAAAGACAATACTATATAAGCACTAGTATAAGTATCTCAAGATATAGAATTTAAGATAAGTATGAATCCGTTTCTTATGGATGTGAATAATGGGTACAATTCAACATGAAGAATTCAAGGAGTTCAAACTGATATTTGGCACAATGGGTCAACCTTGTGCTTCTCCATTTGAGATGGGCTTTAAAGATAGGAAGGCAATTGGAAAAGGTTGTGAGATAAAAAGATGGTCCCTCTCAATTGGACAAAAAAATTCTTGGAGAGGATTCTAGGTGTGCGATAAAACAACAAAATGCCTCGAGTGTATCCAAACAAGAGGATTGTACAACCAAGCACACAAATTCACTAGTGCAAGAGCATCTAGGCAGGCCCTCCTTATTTTTGGATTTTAGTGATGCTAGCCACATCACTTTTCTAATAATAGAATCAACTTGGTCCTAAGGTGGGGTTAGATAGGTTAGAAGAACCCCACAATGTAATATTGCTCCTAATTGCTCAAAATTGCTCATTTGGCTCAATAGAGAATTTTTGGTTTTTGAGGGCCAAATAGGGAAAGCAAGTGTTTTAGGGTCCTTATTAGGTGTTTTTGATCCATCTTAAGCCTTTTTGAAGGTTTGGTAGCAAGTAGAGAAAGTTTGGGTAGACAATTTGAAAATTTGCAAAAATTGCTAATTTTTTTGCAAAGTTGTCATTGACAACTTTTGCAACTTTTATGCAAAAAGAGAAACATATTTGTGGGAGACCTTCAACCACTTAAATTAGTTAGAAACATCCATGCCAAGAATATATTAGGTTGAACTCAACCTTTTCAAGACGTTGGAAGAAGGAGAAATGAGAGTTTATGGATTGTAATCAACATTTTTACTTATTACAGTAGTTTCTTGCTTTGAGATTTTTTTCATGCTTTGTATGGATCAGACTTAGGTTTTTCTGAGTTGGAAGTATTAGTGGTGGTTTTCTTTCATTTATACTTGTGGCTTTTGTGTTTTTACAGAGAGTTTTGTGTGTTCGAGTAAATTATTTTGTAAGTTAGTAGGTTGTTGTTCTGAACTGGGCAGCTAATAAAAAATGGAGTCTTAGGGCCTTTTCCCACTATATAAAATGTACGACCTCTTGGGATTTGGAACTATACTCCTTGTACATTATTTATAGCAAAGGAGAGCCCATGGGAAGCATGGAAAACATTTTTAAAGTGATGCCCTAGGCAAGCCAAATGCAACTTGGCTAGGAATCATAGTTGGAAAAATGAGCTATGGAGGGGATTGAGCATGCAAACACCCCAATCCAGCCACATAGCGAGTAAGGAGAAGGTACAACCTTGCTTCAGTCCAAAGGAGAGGTCTTGGAATGTTTTCCAAGGTGGTTTTCCATCACAACAGTGATAAAACACTTGAAAATCTCATTTTTGGCCTAAAATTGTATTGTGGTTGTACAGATAGTTTGGGAGTTGGAAAACCATAGAATCTTGAAGTAATTTGAAAAGGGTATCCATAAATGTAATTTTTTTGTGGGTTGTTAAGAATTCTTTCAAGAAATCTTGTTGCCAACAATTTAGGAGGGCTAATTCCTAGTAGCCTTTTTAGAGAAATTTGGTGTATTTTCCCTAGTAGATTGAATACACCTATGAAATCAACATTATTTAGGGTCATGGATGTTAGAAGGATTCTAAAAAAACCCTAGATGAAGAACTAGCACCCTTGGGGCTATAGATGGACTTGAGAGTTAGTAGTGGACTAGAGCCAACTAGGAAGAAATTTGAGTTACTTTGTTGGTGTGCCCCCAATTGAAGCATTAGGATCTCTTGAGCAATGTCCTAGTAAGAATAGGGTGTGAAGAAGCCCTAGTGGGCCTAGTGATTGACCTAAGGTAACCCTGTGAGAGCTTGGGGTTTGGAAGCAAGGTTGGGGTGTTACATCATTCACCATCTTTGGAAAATGACTGGCAAACAATGCACCACCTTCCCATCCCCAACTCTTATCCGATACAAAAACATGAGACAACCATGTCCTCTTCGCCAAAAGTATTGTTCAAAACAAATAGACGAGAGAAATTTTTTTCCACATCATGACATTGAATTGCTCTATATTTTTATCCACCTTGTAACTTCCTTACCTAATGTGTTTTCACATGAAGAAGCTCTTTCTCATCAGTTTGAATATTATAGCAGAATAGATTCACTTATTGAATCTATTTGTAAAGGTAGTAGATGAACTCTAACTAATTTTAGTTTGTTAAAATTATTGAGAACCATTTATGATATATGAAACTGAAAATGTATGCCGTACAATTTAAGCTAGATTGTTTGCAATTGTTATTCTTGACTTTAAAACCATCTAAAATCATGTCCATATGTTGTAGATAATTAATTGATGCGTCTATCTTCAATCTTGTGGCTAAGCCACTTTGATGGATCAAGTGAATTAATCTCCATGATTACTTGCTCATATTAAACTAATCTCCAACCTTACCTACTCATGTACCATGAACAAAATAGTGGTCTCATGAAGCTAGTGGCATTTGTTCTTATTTGCTTTCCTATTTGGTCTATTAGATTCAACACCCACAACAAAAGACACATTTCATTTCTTCAACCCATAAAAGAAACACATATTCTTTTTCATCAACCCATTAAAAGAAACACACTTTTTTTTTCCCTTCAACCTATTTATAAGAAATCCATAGAGTTTGATTTTGCAAAATTCACCATTAAAAAATAAACAGGTGGTCTTAAATTTGAGTTATGAAAACTCAACATATTGATGATTATGATGAAATATGATTCCTTGACAAAAAGAATGTTCCCACAATCAACATTCAAATAACATGAACTAAAAAAAATGAATGTGTTTCGATAGAGTTTTCCTTGATGAGGAAGTTTTGACAAAAAGAATGTTCCCACAATCTTGAATTGCTCCCTTAGCACATCGTTTTCACATAGTTTTCCATATGCTTCTCTAATTTCCATGTCACCAATACTACCAATCTTACAATTGTAGCACTTTCTAACATCTTGAATCATTTGGCCTTGAAGATAGGTGGATTTACCTTATTGCTAACCAACTGAAAATTTAAAAATTCTTTTCCCTCTACACCTTTTGAACTAGATGTCATTTTACAAATCTAGGGTTCACTAAATTTGAAACAACATAGCTCGATACACAATGAATACCTTGCAAAATCTAATGAAATGATGTTGAATGGCTATTCAAATCTCTTGCCAATGCCTTAGATGAAATTACTAGATCACCTTTAGCTCTTCTTGCTCTCTTTTTATTTTGAATGATGTTAAATGAGAAGAAATTGATCAAATACCCCTTTAGAATGTTGCAATTCTAAGTGCTTATACAACTATAAGCTTGGCATCAACTAATTTTTGGCTCATTCAGCGTCCACTTGTTCCTTTCATTCATTTTGCAACCATTACGAGCTCGGTAAAAACTAGCCAGTTTGTTAGATTGGCATCCACTAGAATTTCACTCGACATCCATGGGAAACTTTTCATGCATGAAAGTAACATGAAAATTTGACAAAACTTAAAGATTTTTCTTTGATTCCTGATAGCACCATGCATCTTTATTCATGCTTATGTAATATTTTTAGAACAAAATCCTTTGGAATTGATGTATGATATAACTTTTGAATATCAGTCCCACATACCTCTTGATTGCCTAGTTTGATGAGGTGTGATCACCTGATCCATTGGGTGAAGTGATCTCTTCTCCACTTGATATGATGCAATCCTCCTTTCTCTTCCATGTTTTGTTCATTTTATTTCTAATATTTTCAATATTTTCCTTGTCTTTTCCTTTATTGAATTCACAACTTGGTGCTTTTGACCTTGTTGAGCAATATCAGCTGATGTGACCAGTCTTCAAATAGCTAAAACATGTGGTTTGACTCAACCATTTTTTGTAGTCACTTTTGAAATGTGTTATAATATAGTTGTTAGGAATATTTTCATACTCTTGATAGTAGTGACAACTATACCTTGTATTATAGTCTCAATTATAAAAGTTGTCATTGTTCTTTATCTTTGTATGCTTGTCTAATGACCATATTGAGTTGGATCTGCACTCAAAAGCTCTATGTCCATACTTTTGACAGTTGTAACAATATCCTTCAAATCTTTTAGTGTGCATGGTCTTGGGTCTACATTCATGAAATGTCCCTTTCTCTAATTTTATATGATATTTCAAGTCTCTAATCAGATCTTTAAGATCAAACAACCAATATTTCAAAGATCCACCAATTTCACCAATAAACCCCAAATCAGGTATGCCGAAAATAGTGCCAAAAGCTTCACAACTTCACATATTATTAACAAATCTGAAAGTGGAAATTTTTATAGAAATTTCAGCAGCATAACAGCCTACAAAATGATGTTTCCAGATTTGTATAACATCTACACAACAACTCCCAAACAGAGGATAAAAACAATGCTCATCGAGCTCTCGAAAACAACACAGAATAGCCCGAAAACACCACAAAAACACTGATAATCTATCAAAACAGTATAATCACGACCAAATAAATATTTTCAACTCTATTTTAACATCTAAAAGTCTGAAATACAGCAGAAACCCAAACTGATATGAAATACTCAACTGGAAACACCAAACTCTTACAAAAAACACACCCGAAAATCCACAAATCTGCACTGTTCAACACAAAGGCAAACTCTGTATGAGCATGCACATGGAATGGCTTCAAACTCCCATCCTTAGCCTTCTTGGAAACCTACAAACTCCCATTCTTGGGTCTCCTTCTTCATAGGTTTGGCAGCCTCTGAAGAACAACAAAGCAATGCGCAAAAATCAAGTTCTGGAATCAACCCAAAATGCCTCCAAACCCCTTAAAAGAGGGCATAACCGTAACTCACGTCCAAGAGGGGTTAATAAAACATATTTTAATAATAATTTTCATTTATTAGTCCATTAGCTTCCAAAGATTATCCCCTTTTTCCGAAACTTCACCTTTTTGGGCCTGCTTGCCTTAGAAAAGATTATTATTTTTAATTATTTGAAAAGGGGACATGACAATTCATGTGCCTGATGACCTTTTTTATTGCACTTATTGCAGTGAACCATGCTCTTCTGCTTATCATTCTAATTTACAGTCTCTTGCACACATTGTAGTATGTCCTTTCTTACCACAATTATGACAAGTAGGTTTGGAATTCTTACCTTTTTTGCTCCTTTCTTCAGCACTTTTGGATGATTCTCCTTCCTCAGTACTTGTGTATCCTAGTCCACATGTATCATTATTAGATCTAAGGGATCTCATTAATTGTTTGATCATAAAACATGATCTACCCTATGAAAGATCTGCCTTGTTAAAGGCTTACAAAGACTATTAGGTCTTACCCTGTTAAATGATTTCAACACCTTGTTAAAGGACTTCAACTCACAATTAAGTAAGCACCTTGTTAGCGGATTTCAATACAACTTGTTAGGATTACTCTGTTAAGAGATTTAACTAAGTCACTTGTTAGAATGTCTCAGTATTGATCCTGTGATTAACACTTTGTTGCTTGATGATAGATCACATCTAAATTGATGTACTCTTGATCCTTTTTGATTAGATGTCTCTTTGTGGTTCACTATTTCCTTCCTTTTTTCTTCTTTAATTGATTCTGCAATGCAATTTTAGATCATAACACCTTGGTCACCATGAATGTCCTAGTTTGTGCATGCAAAACTCTCTTTGATCATTCATACATTTCCTTTCACTCTCTCTTAAAATTTAGAGTTCGTCCTCCTTAAGAAGACCTAGGTGACTTAGGGTTAGGTATGAATCAATAGTTGCAATTCATCCATTTTGCCACTTAAACCTTCCCTTTATCTAGTTGGATGCATGTAATGCATTGGGATTCCAACTTAAGATTCGTCCTTATCACCAGAATATCGTAATTCAATCTATAAGGCCAATACAAGAAACTATGGAAAAACTATGTTACTCAACATCTGTAGTCCCTAATGCTTGGCATATACTGATTTCAATACTATGAGTTAGCATCTAAATGACTCAACATGGACTGCTTGCTCAGTTCCTGAATCACTCGGTATACATTGTTTGCTCAGCACTTGAGTGACTTGGCAATCATTATTGACTCTGCATGCTCTAACTTATACATGTTGTGCTCAACATATACTACTTGTTCGGCATGAACTAAGTAAATAACTTAAGTGTATAGGCACTCACTTGTCAAAACCAATTTGAGATCAAAAACATGTTCTTTCAATTAAATAAAAGACTTAGGATAAAGTGGTAAACCCATAGGTTATAATTGACTAAATAGAAAAATAATGATCTGATCAAAGATAAGCAATGGATAAATTATGCAAAATTTCTAGAAAGATGGCTCATAGTCTATATGACCATTTTTGGGTGATTATAGAAGAAAGTATGATAAGGGTGTTGATAAACTGTATGGTATTCAATGGGAACTTCAATGAGTTATAATTTGATAACATAATGTTAGTTTTATTGGTTTACATGATCTTAAGAAATTTGTATATTTAAAACAATTTGATCATTGAGTGAAGGAATGTAGTATTAACTGAGATACTATAGGTTTCATTGAGCACCTAAGAAAGAATTATTGAAGTTTTTTTGTTAACTAAGTAATTTTAGTATTAACCAAGTCAAGTACTGACCAAACAATTTGTAATGATCACCAAGCATGAACATGAAGAAAAAGTTTGTAAAAGAGTAATCTGAGGACAACATTTGGTGAAAATTAAGAATGTTCAAGAAGTCTAAAAGATAAGGACGAAGTTAGCTATGAGATCAATGACTGGAGTAATTCAAAGAAGATCTAATGTAAAAGATTTAATATTTTGAAAAAGAGCACAAATTTCAAGGAGGAAGTTTATTCTTGAGTGTCTAGATTCATTGAACTCAAATATGATGTAGATCTATGATTTTAATTAAGTGGCTCTAGAAGATTATGGAATAAAAAAAGGTTATATATTTAAAGGAATAAACACAATTTTTTTTTTCATGATCATTTTTTATTGTTATTGATACAATTTGAAGTGGAAGAAGACAAAAGGTGAATTGAGCAGAACAATAGTGTGAAGACTAGGTAGAGAAAGTGCTAAGTGAAAGTGTGAGTGTGTGAATCAACCAAAAAGAGATCAAAAGGGAGAGATAGAGTGAAATAAAGATCTAAACAATTAAGGTGGTGCTGAAACCCAATAAGTCATTTCACTATTACTTTCTTACCATTGTAGCTGAAAAGTCTCTTTACCATGCGGACATACCAACTATTTAAAACCCTATACGGTAAAATTCAATAGTTATGTTTTTATGTCCTTTAGAGTAGGCCACTCTTTCGAAATTTCAATGAGTGAAATGTCACCATACTTAAAGATGTGTATGTTTTTATCCCTTTTTGTCTTTTGAAAGTTCTCCATTAGTTGTATGTGTAGCACCCAGGCAAATCAAGTGGGCTATGTTCCTTTATGATTTGGTGTGCACCATACACTACTCTTCTTGGCACACTATTAAATCTTATAGAGAGATAGAGATGGTGTGCAATCACCATCATTGTAAATTTGACCTTATCATCAGTAATGTCCTTTAATGAGCACATGTGTCCATCATGGTAGAATCCAAACATTTAAGACACTTATGCTGGCTAAAAGTTCTTGATTGTTAGCTCTATTCTAATTTTGTTGAACCATGTGACTCTCTCAATCACCTTCTTCATAATTTTGTAGGCTTTTTTCAAGCCACGTGTACTCATCATATACCATGTTGAGAATAACTCTAACCCAATCATACCTAAATAAATTGTGTATATCAACTGCACATTGTAGGGTTCTTGCTTCCAAATATTCAAAACCTAGTTTTCATGTGTTATCATTACACAAATGTTGATGTTTCAATCAAATTTCCTTATCATCCAAATCAAATATCTTGGCCTTTAGATAGGAATTTAAATTCTCAATAAGGAGAATTTTACCTAGGAGTGAGGATAGGGCTCCCATCATATCATTGTCATCAACACTGATTAGAATGGGCATGTAAAATTTTGGGTTTTTTTTTTCATTTACATAAATTAGCTCAATTTCATACAGTTCTAAGTATTATTTCTTTGTCATTGTTAGATCAATAAACTGGATCATTTCTTCCTACACTTGGATTATTTGATCTAGATCTTCAATTTCCTTTCATTCCTTTCCCAAGTTGGCACATACCTTTCACAATAGTATCCACCCTTGGTAGCTAGGATTTTGTGAATATGAAAGCTCAAGATATGCTAAGTTCACAAAGTGATATTCATTATTTGATGGGCCTATTCATAGATCCATAAAAAGTAACATTGAGATTCTAATGGTAAACATGTCTCGTGCCTACATCTTACTTTGTGCAATAAATAATTTTTATAATGATTTAGAATAATTGAGAAGGGGGAGGGGGGTGAATCATTTATTCTCGATTCCTCATGTACCAATTTAACTTTTACTAACTTTAAACAACTTAAACAATCTTAGATACCACTCAGTCTATGTAGCATATCATTAGCAAAATATTTTTTCATGTAATATCTTAACTCTTTGTCTCTATATATGCCGATTGCCAGTAAATAAACTATTATAAAATATAGCATGCATAATCAGAACATCCACGAATGAAAATAACACTTTGACACCATGATTTAATATGGAAACCCAATTTGGAAAAAACCACCAGGTAACATGCGACCAATATTTCACTCTTCGAAAGTGAGCTCGGTTAAAAGCTAACCCTGTTAAATGTTATAAAACATATTGTTAAATGTGACTCTGCTAAATAATTTAATCATCTTGTTAGGAGTCGACTTGTTAGAGGACTTTGGATAATTCCATTAGAATGTCACCTTGATTAAAGGATTTATAAAATGATTATTAGACCAACCTTGATTAAAGGATTTTGACTAATACAATGGTTAGAATGTTACAGTAGGGTCGATCTGTAAAATATAACCCACTTTGTAAATTTAGATCTCCATTTGCTCATTTTCTAGTTCATTTACTGGCCTCCATTGGTATCTCAATGACTAAACTACTTGGCATCTCCTCAAGAAATTACTCTTCATACTTGACCTCTAGTATTCTTCTCTTCACAACTTCTCCTTAAGATCCCCAATCAACAATGAAACAACCTTAGAAAATATCTCATTTGCCTCCTTAAATGGGAAATTTTAATCTTTTTTCACTTAAACATCACCGTTGATCTTAGGGCTAGGTCAGATTCATCAAATCCTACCATCTTTTTGTTCTCCTTCTTATTCTAGAAACTTCTAGTCAAATCCTTGCCTTTGATCGCTTAACAAAATCTCCTCATGCATTAAATATGCCAACTCATCAATCCTTATCTTCCAAATGCTTTGAATACTTCAAAATACCAACTATGTCAACCTCAAATTTAATTCTTTCTCAAAATCTAACTTTTTCTATCACTTGGAAATCATTGGGTTCTTTTGCTTGGTCATCATTGTGCAACTAAGTACACACTATATTGTCTTGCTCGACATCAACATGATTTCTTGACCATTACTATACTCGATCACTTCTGATAGTTTTTCATATATTTTCTCAACAATAACTAGTACCTGGACTATTTTGTTTAGCTTCTACTTAAGTTCCTTAATCTTCTACTTCAACTTCTTTATTGACCAACCAATTTTGATACTCGATCAAGATTATCCTTATGACTTGTTTCAACTCTGAGCTTTATCCAACTATCTTCTTTACTTCATGCATTTATTGAACAAAACATTATCTTGTCAAGGACTAACTTATCAAGTGCCTATTGTATTTCCAATATACTCAACACATCTCAACTCAAACTTTCACTAGGTAATCTCATGATCTCTTCTTTTCAAATCCTCTTCATCAATCAAATGATATGGAAATCTACACTATTAGGAAACATCTCTCCAATAGGTTTGACACTCTATCTTACCAATAGGTTTGACAACAATGACAACATAAAAATTGCTCCAATTGTAGTTTCCAACAATACTTTCTGACATGTCACCCAATGGTCAAGATCTAGGGAAAACCAATATTTTTTTCATAGGTAAAGCATATTAAACTAGTAACCACTTTCTAGTTATTCAAGGCATCACACTTAGTGACTTGCTTATTTAATTTGAATATGGGGACCAGTGTAAGATTTCTTTTATTTACATAATCCCTTAATCTTTTCTAGCTTAACTTGATTTAGAACTCTCACCACTTTTGAGTGATCTTAGAACCTCTTCATATTTGACTTTAGCTTCTTTTAATTTCTTCTTGGTCCATACCTTAGTGAAGTCTTTGCTCACTTGTATAATGTCAGTGGTATTTTCTTTTCCTTTCTTTCCATGATGTTGTTGCATAGGTTTTCATTTGGCCCAAAAATTCTTGGCACTATGAACAATCTTGTGATATCTATACCATTCCATGGTCCAATATTATTTCTATGACTAGTCCTTAGCTTGTATTGGAATGTAAGATGATCATTATTTCGACAAGTTGAGAAAAACTATATGGCATACATTTTGTTCCCATTATGTCTCTCTACATTTGGAGATGACTAATTTGATCATGTCCTTAATCTAAAGTCCTTGGACTTGTCACCATACCTTTTATAATGGTAGCTGTAACCTTCTACTCTTGTCTCATTTGAAAGATATCTACACTCATGCTCACTGTGCCCATACCAATGGGATATATTACAATAGCTTTTGTAGGCATGTTGAGTTATGGGAATTACTTTTTTGTGCCAACAAAAATTTGAAATATGTCTTACTTTACCACAATGGTAAAAAATAGGTTTGTTGGATGACTTACATCTCTTTGGTGTCTTCTTGTTCTACTTGGAGTTCAAGTATCATGTTCCTGAAGAATATCCTCTCTCTATTGTGTTGATTCCTTCAAATCCTACACCAATTGAGTTTGTGGTCTTCCTTTGAGCTTTGATTTTCTCTTCCATCTTCTTGGTACTTTCACTGGACTCATCAATCTTTCATTCTTTTCTTTTTTGTTCTTCAGTTCATCCATCAATTGACAAATTCAACCTTCCATCTTCTTGGCTTCTTCAATTAGGATGTCTATTTGTTTCATCTTGTCAGGAAAATAATCATGTAAGACATTAATTTCTTATTTGATGTATCGGTGTTCTTCTTTCATCATAGTCATTTTTTCTTCATTTGTTCTTAGAAATTCCTTATCTTGTTTTTTTCCTTGTTGGGCTATTCTTACTTCTTTATAGGCTTGATCTCTTGTGAGAATGATATTTCCACTCTCATCTTAAGCGTCACTCATTTTCAATTCTAGTTGTTCTTGTTCCTTATTCATCATCCCAGTCCTTCTGGTTAACTTCTTATTTTAAGTCACAAGTATAGACATTACTTCCTCAGATAGACTTTCATCTAATTTCTTCATCAAGTTCTTTCTATTAGCTAGTGATTCTCTCATCTTTTCTTTCAGTTATTCAATAGTTTCTAGAGCATCATCAAGTTGTCTTTGAAATCTAGTAGTTTCCATTCAATCTTCCCTCAAGCTATCATGATTTTCATTGCTAAGGTTTGAGATATGATACCAATTTTTGGTCCAAGTTAGCATTGGGGTGGGGGATTGTGAATCAATACATTTTTTTTCTAATAGTTAAAACAACTATCTTGCACACAAAATTAGTTACCATTGTCTTAAGTATTAGGATAATAAAAAATGTAATACAATATAACCTTATAAGATCACACAAGAAGACATATCAATGAAACAAGTGTTTATACATGAAAACCCCTAGTGTGAAGGTGAAAACCACAGTGGAAGTAATACACCTCCTAGCCTTTCCTTGAAAGTAAAAGGGTGCCTTGTTAAAGAATGACGTTTGCTCCTTGTAAAAACTCATCCTATTAGAAATGAACACAATATGTAAAAATTACAAAAGCCTTGAAAGGCTACCTTGTGAGAGGATTTTAACCTCTTTTTGATATATACCTTGTTAAAGGATTTCAAAGACTTATTAAAAGTCTTTCCTGTTAGAGGCTTATAATATTTGCAATGGTAAGGAAACAAACCAAAAGTCAAATTTGGGAATATAGAGCACCTTGCCGTATAGATCCTTTATGATTATCTTTGAAGATTTTGTGATCTCCTTTATCCATTCTGGCTTTACTTTGTGAACTCTCTAGTTCACTTCCCCCTTCATATGCTCATGTATCGATTTGTTATTTTCTCACCATTCTTCCTTTGTGATTACCTCTTCCTTCTCTATAAATCTTAGAGAAACATCCAACAACAATGACAATGAACTTTGAGTGTCCTAAAATACACTCATCCAATCTGGACGTTGAAACCCTAAAGTTATCCCACTCAAAATATGTATTCAAATTTTGAAAACCATGAGCAAGATAGTCACAAAGTATCAATGAATACCTATTTGTAGGTGCATATTCATGTAGGTCTTCTTGTCCACCTATAAGTCTACATCTAGACTTGTTACCTTGATTTCTTCAGCCACTTTTGCTACTTGTGTTTACGTACATGTCAGATCATTATCAAACTACCCTTTAGTTTTGTCAAATCATTCATGACTCAATTTAGATGACCCATGATCAACTAACTTCTACACATATCTATCAATTGTAGGCTTGCTTGTAACATTCGTAGTGGTTGCATGATGTTGGAATGCTTCCTTCTCTTGTTAACCAGTTGCCAATTAATGACAACACTCCAATACTTACACAATGCTTAATCTTCATGATTCTACAACTTAGTCATCACTAATTTGTCAATAAATCGTGCCATTGTGACTGTTTAAAGTCCAACAAGATCACCTATTAATGTTTGATACAACCACTAGACTTAAAGAAGACAGGGGAGGATGTTAAACTATGTCACAAATCTCGAAGTGAGACATTGGCAATTGATGGATAACATAGATATATTTTAATAAGAATAATATGTAAGTTATAGAGCGACTCATTAATCAAGGGAGTAAAAGCTTTGATGCCTAACTATAATCCAATAGTTGGATATTTGAAACAAATCACATCCTAATTTCAACGAATAAAATGATAAGATTGCCACCATAGAGACACAAATTACCCTCCTACTTGATATAGACGATGAAAATGAAATACAAATTTAAAGCTTGTAAATTTTTCATGAAAAAAATCATGACCAGAATGAATTCCACTTTTTAACATCAAACCAATTGAACATTTCAATTATACTTTTAGAAGAGAAATATAGATCTAATCTTGCACCCAACTTGTTGGGGCCTACTAATCATTTTGATGGAGGACACTTGAGCAGGTTTCTTTTATTTCTCCAACCAGCATCCTTTTAGTTGAAAGAGCCTTCGCACGCCATATGATATAATTGAAAAATGGGACCTCCTCCATTCGCATTTTCAGTGCCAAAATGCCTTTCTAACCCAAATGGCAGCTTTTAACGGACACCGCTTAGTTGGCCTGAAAGTGTTCTTGGTGGATGAGGTGATCATCCTCAGTTGCGGTCGCATTTGACAAGGAAATGTTTCCTTTTTTTATGTCATCTTTTCTGTTGGCGCGTAGCTGCTGCTGCTTAATATTTATATGAGAATCTTTGCAAATATGATAAAGATGTGTTGGATTGGCGTTGTTGCTTTAGATGGGCTTGGTTTAGTGAATCCACTACGTCACATCTCCAAAAGTGATACAAATCATTTTGAGCTCTCCGGGGCCCCAAAAAGATGTGAAAAACGACGGTTGCGACGAACGCGTGATTGGCGGTCATAAACAGTGGGCGGAGCGGGCCTCTCCATTCAATTCATACAAAAAAATCCTGGAAAAGAAACAACTGGAGCAATATAATTTACATAGTAAATGTTCTATATGGAGTTCGACAGCTATTTTATGGTATTCATTGAAGAGCTCCTTCTTACTTATTTGGGTTTTGTACTGGGAAAGATTTGAGATTCACAAATCCCTTTCGATGGATTAGGAATAATAGATTCTCGATCAGGCTTGGAAGGTTCTTTACGCCAATGTATACATATTTGTTATGTTTTGCTTGCCTCCAAATAAGCTGTCAAGTAATTTGGATCGTACTTAGATGAATATTTCTTTTTCCGGGCGAGGAACTCATACTGGATTTCACCAAAGGAGGAGGAATATCTCAAATGCCTGAGATATGGTAGAGGAGTTTATGATATGGCAATCCGACAGAGAACAATTGAAGGATTTTCAGATATGAAAGGTGGAGTGGACAAATATAAATATATTTTTCCAAAGTCCGTCAGATGGATCCACGATTCCTCATCATCATATATGATGGGTTTTTATTTTTTTAAATGTTTACTAGATCTATAAAATTAGATCTGTATCTTAAGACTGTATAATGAGGACTATTATAGTGAAATGATTATAAAAACATAATATGATAATTGATGTAATCTATAAGATTAATTAAAAAACTCATCTTAAGAATAATTTGTAGAGCCAAATTATAATGAATTATTAACATAAATAAAAGATTCATGTTCTTATATTCTAATCTATTATAACATTTAGTTTTAGATAAAAATTTGATATATTAAAAAATATTTTAAAATGTATGTTTAAGAAATAATCATTTTTTAGAAATATTTTGCCATATTTTATAAACAGAAAAATAAAAAAAGACTCAATATTTGTATTTAGATTCTTAGACCTTATCAAGATGATGCTTTTCTCTAAAGAATTGATAAGACATCTTTATATTAAATATATGAGAGGTACACAAAAGTATTTGTGTAGAGGACTAATTTCTTTAAGTTTATCCATTCGTGTTGGCATTACTAAAATTCATTAAAATAAAATTCTTACATAGAGCAATGATAAGACATCTTAATACTAATTATGTGAGAGATAACGTTTATGTACGCCAAAATAATGTCTCTACTCAAGATTAATGTCTTAGAGTTTGTTCATCCATATTCATCCATGCATGCATTCTTACAATTTATTGAGATGATAATCATACTTAAAGCATTGATAAGACATCTTCCTACTAAATTTATGACAATGCAAATACCATGTCATGTAGACCCACAAGAGGAAATGGTCAAATAAGCCTTGAGTAACCATGGACAAGGCATGTGAAAATTATTACAAGAAAATTTAAGTGATTAATTAATTGATAATTATAGTATTCTTCCTACTTCATTACTTATCTAAAGTTGATTGATTTTCACTTCTTATGTGGTATAATTTCGGGAAAATTTAATATTTATTTATCTACACCATTTCATATTCCATCCAAAAGCTAAAAAACAAATCATATTTTTGTTTCATTCATCAATTTGTGCATTTTTAATTAGTCAATTAATAAACCACTCAAACCTACTTTTAGTTATTTGTGCACACCTAATCAATGGTTGGTCAATACTTTTTAACCATTTCACACACAAATCTGCTTAACATGATGCATATATCTTTTCATAAACTAGGAAACATGCTAGATTAGAAAAAATAATTGTAGAGGTATTTCCAAAGTGAACAACAAGAGAAACCACAAAATAGAGTAACTTTTAGGCCTCAAAGGCACTCTATATGTGGATATGTGACGAGTATGGGAAAGAAAGAAAGAAAATGAATGGATCTTTTAGTGGGGGAAACCAATGATGGAAGTTAATGATCTAGCACATGTGGTTTGCAGGTTGTTGGTGGAGGTATCACAGGTGGCATGTAGGCACATCTAAGAGGTAATGGAATTTCTTCATCTTCTAAGTCCACAAATAATGATGATTTGAAAGGGGCCCCATGGTTTGGGGTATTTTGTCTTGAGTTCAGAGGGGTTAACAAGGCTCCCCACAATGTGGGGGATGAATTAGTTATGTCCAATTATGCTAAAGGCCTTTCAAACACTTTAGTACCAATTAAATCTTCATAAACTTCAATAACAATAACTCAGTGATCTCATTCAACTTCACAATTCATACTTATAATCAATTTACTTCAAACTATTATTTCACTATTCATAGCGTTACCAAGTATCGAAGATATAACTTATCTTTTATCAAGTTTCTACATTAAGTAAATAACATGAAAATCAACTTGCAATGCAAAATAAATCACACATTTGATACCATTATTTAATATGGATACATTGTAAAGGGAAAAAACCACCTAGGACCAACAACCAAAATAATTTCACTTTTTTGAAATGAGCTCTACTAGGAGCCATCCTTGTTTAAGGTTACATGCATATTTTTAGTGGGACTTGGTTAGAGGGTTTTAACATAAAGATCATCTAGACCTTATCACTCCTTGATCATGTCTAAAGAGTGGATTTCTCTAAAGGACTTACAAAAATCACTAACCAATGTTACTATATAGGATTTCAAAGTTTTGTTAGGTCCAATTAGTTAAGATTTTTTTTTGCTACAATGGTAAGAAGTAACAATCATAATCTATTAGGTTTAGCACTACCTTGCTTGTTCAGATCTATGTTCTTCTCTATCTTCTTCCTTTCTGATCTCCTTCTAGCTGATTCACTTCTTCACACTTTCAGTTTGTACTAACTCTACTTGATATTACTTCTCTTCTTAGTTCACTTTTCTCTTTTCTTCTCTTTAAACTTCAACAATAGTTTAACATCAAACAACAAGAATCAGTGAACAATCAACAACCAAAAAGTTGCTTGATCATCTCCCTAAATAGTAATTCCTCTAGATTTTTCCACTTAACCACAATTGTAGATCTCAAATTCAATGCATTTAGTCACTTATAAAATATAACTTTTATTAGCTTTTTTCTCATCCTTATCTTTCTTCAATTTCTATTATAAGATCTTCATTATATTTTTTCAATTGTAGATCTTGTAATTAGCTTTGACTTTAGCCTTTGAGGTTCTTGAACATTCTTTATTTTCATCATAAGTTGGCCTTAGATCTCATTTTTCTTAACTTTCTCTCCTGAATCATACTTAGTGAACATTATATTTCACTTGGGTAATACGTCACTCAGTTAACACTACAATTACTTGGTTAACACTGAACTTTAGCTTCTCTTTGCCAATTGGTTGATGACAACTATATTCAGTCAATGAATACTATATTCCTTCTTTCACCTTCTTACTTGGTGTAGTTTGTATAGCTCAGTGGATACATAAAATTCTTTATTGCATTACATGATTACATAATTTTAAAACAATCAAACTAACATTGCATTATCATAATCTAGCTCATTCAAGTGCCCATTGATTACCAATACTTATCAACTCTATTAGATCATCATACTTTCTTTAAATCCTCTTCATTAATCAAATGATATGGCACTCTACTAAATTAGCATAATGTCTAGCCAACTAAGATTTTTCATCAATGGCAACATAACAACATAATGACTCTTTCACATTCATTATCAACATTATCAATTGGGACTAACAAATCTCCCCTTTTGGCATTGATGGCAACACACAAACATATGATTTTACATTACAAAACATTCCACATAAGATAATCAAATGTATGTTGACAACATTAAAACTTTTTATCTCTCTAGCTTTACTCAGATTCTCTACAATAGATTTCATCATCAGGTGTACTCGTTCTATATCTTTAGCAACATCAATCTTCAACATTTATCTCACTTAGGATATGTTCTCTTTCTATCCAACAATATCTTCATCCTTTCGCTTAATGTATCAACTCCCCCTTTGATATTTCATCATCATTTCTAATTCTCTTTAACTTCATCACTTTTGATAGTAATCTTGATTCTCTCCATGATGTGTGAGTTATTAGCATATTCTCCCACTTTATTCTTTCTCTCCCTTTACTTATTCTCTCCCTCTTTGACGATAGTGCCAAAGGTAACTATAAGTTCCAATGTGAAACTTATACAATCTTGTAGCTATACCTTGTACCTTGCATGAACTATTTACATTAGTTTAATTATAATCATTTTCACAACTTCAAGAAAAAATCCCTAAAGATTGAATTCTTGTATCAACTCCAAAATAATATATTTGATAATACATGAATTGATGGAACATGCATCTTAGAGAATTTTGGATAGGGGAAGGACCCCCAACTTACCTCTTAGATACTCAAATGCATCCTTAGGTTATGACTTAGTAAGTATGTCAATAATTTGTTCTTTAGACTTTACATGTTCAAGCCTTAGTTGTTTATCTCATACTTTCTCCCTCAAGTAGCGATACTTGATCGATATATGATTTTTCTTTGCATTCATCATTGGATTCTTTGATATATTTATTGTGTTAGTGTTATCACAATAAATAGTAACAATATCAGTTATCTCCTCTTGCATTCCTTCTAACAATTGCTTAATCTAGACAATATTAGAACAATTAATTGTAGTAGAAACATACTCATCTTTAGTAGTAGATTGTGAAGTACAACTCTATTTCTT
This sequence comes from Cupressus sempervirens, assembly GCA_028749045.1. Classification (NCBI taxonomy): domain Eukaryota; kingdom Viridiplantae; phylum Streptophyta; class Pinopsida; order Cupressales; family Cupressaceae; genus Cupressus; species Cupressus sempervirens. The sequence goes on along the minus strand of CM053793.1, from coordinate 25,190,966 downwards.
GCTCAACCATGTAATTAGTCTTTCTCCTAAAAATAAAGCTCAACCACTTATGTTTTTTCTATCATCAACATTACCAGACTAATCTGCATTATTATAGACTTTAAGAGTAAATTCACCATCTTATTTATACCACAATCCAAAATCTTTAGTCCCTTTAATACATTTGAATATCCTCTTGATATCAATCATATGTGTTTCCTTAAGATTAGAAGAAAACCTTGCAACAATTCCAACTTCATGCGTTGTATCTAGTCTACTATGCATAACATAGTGAAGTTTTTCAATCAATGATTAGTCTTGTGTTTCATTTACCTCATCAGTAGTATCTTCTTTTGATAATTTTACTTCAGTTACCATAGGTGTGCCGATTAGTCTTGAGTCATCCATTCTAAATAATTTCAAGATTTCCTTTAAATACTTAGACTGAGTCACATATATACCATCCTTTGTTTGATGAATCTGTAACCCAATGAAAAATTTAAATCTCAATAAACATTGACATTTCAAATTCTTTTCTCATTTTATCAAAAAATGATTTGCATAGCAAGTTATTTCCACCACATATAATATCATCCACAGAAAAATCAGCAATCAACACCATATTTTCATATTCAATTTTTCAAATAAAAATTAATGATCTCACTTGTTCTAGAAAATCCAATATTTAATCAAATAAGAATGTAACCTTTCATACCATGCCCTCAATGCTTTCTTAAGTCCATACAATGCCTTGTTCAACTTGCAAACCATGTTCTTTTGATCAGGTTAAACAAATCCTTTTGGTTGTTCTCTGTAGACTTCTTCAAGTATTTCATTAAAAAATGTAGATTTTACATCCATTTGATATATTTTAAATTTCTTGTAAGTAGCATAAGCCAAAAGAGTTATTACTCCTTCTAATCTTTCTATAGGTAAAAAAGAATCACCATAGTCTATTCCTTCTACACTTGGTCATAACCTTTGCAAATTAGTCTTGCTTTGTTTCTCACCACTTCATTTTTATTCATCTTATTTCTAAAAATCCACTATGTTCCTATCACATTCTTGTCAATAGGTCTTGGTACTAGTGTCCATGTATTGTTCTTCTCAATCTAATCAATCTCTTCCTTCATAGCATTTATCCAATCCTCATTATCAAGTACAACCTTAACTAGATTCTAGGTTCAAATTCAGCTTTTAAATAGGTATTATCTTTTAACTTCTTGTTATTACTCCAAAATTCCTATCTCTAATGATTTGTTCAGGTGAATGGTTCTTCCTCAAATATTTTTCTAATACAGGTTCAGATCTTTGATTCTTTGCACATTATTCTCACTCAACTAGGGCTTAGCTTCCTCCTCAGATCATACTATCTACTGCTCGGGCAAGAAAGATTGTTCCTCGGTAGCTCACTCTTGCAATTTAGGTAGTATGTTAGGTACATCTTCATACACATATACAAACTTTTTATAGTCTCTAGGTTCCTTCTTTCTTTCCACAATGCTCTTGTCTATAAACTCATCAATTCTCACATTTTCACTTCCAATCATTGTGTTAGTATCTTTATTCAAACATTTATATGATTTTCTCTTTGATAAATAGCCAAGGAAAATACCATCATATCCTTTTGAATCAAATTTACCATTCCTTACATCCTTATGAATGTAATAGCTTCTTCTAAATATCTTGAAATAACTTACATTAAGAGTATGACCATACTAGAGTTTATAGGGTGTCTTGTTTATTCCTTTCTTCAACTAAAATCACTTGAGAGTGTAGACTGTAGTGTTGAAAGCTTCTCTATAGAAAATTTGTGCAACATCTTTTTCAATCAACAATCTCCTTGTACAATTCATAATAGATCTATATCTTCTCTCGGCAATCCCATTTTGTTGTGGTGTCCTCAGTGTAGATAACCATCTTTTAATACCATGTTCAACACAAAAGTTAGTGAATTCAATAGACATAAATTCACCACCTTTTCATATCTCAGACATTTCAATTGTTTAACAGTCTCTTTCTCAACTCTATTACCATTTGAACATATCGAAAGTATGTGATTTTACATTCATGAACATGACAACCATCATCCTAGTGTAATCATCAATAGATTAAATGAAATATATGCCACCATAATAACTTTGCACTCCCACTGGTCCACACAAATCAAAATGCACTAGTTCCAAAATATCATTAGGAGTGTGTATATTGCTTGAAAAACTTGACTTTGTCATCTTACCAAACTGAGATTCTTTGCACATAGCATTCTTAGGTTTATGGAGATTTTGTAAGCCTCTAACTCTTTTCTTTTTACCAACCTTCACCACAATCTCAAATTTTACATGACACAACCTCTTATGTCACAACCATACATCCTCAACCTTAGAAAATAAACATGTTATCAATAGTAGGATCAAGATGAAATAGATTACCTTTTGTTTGCACTCCAATTCTAATTATATTTCCTTCATCATCATAGTTATTTGTTAGAAAGTAAAGTCCAACAAGATAACAGAGAGGGGTGTGTGGTGGGTGAATTAGTTATCCAATTAAAACTACTCTTATTAACCTTATTAAATCTAAAAGATGTACAATCAACAAGTGTAACAACCACAAGAAGATAACCATACATAATAACACCATATTTGTTAACTTGGGAAACCTTTGATTAGAGGAAAAACCCTGATGGGGATGGTACCCACAAAATGATGTATTAATTTATAAATTCCTTGCAATAGGATGGATCTTGTTAGGATTCAATGAAATACATTCAATATATATCAGTCCTTATTAGGAGACTTTGAATTCCTTTGAAGAGATTCCAACTCTATTAGGAGTTATGGAAGGTAAAAAGACCCACTATCCAAACAGCTTCAAGGGAAAGACAACCAAACTTGTTGTCCAACTTGCCTTAGTAGTATTCCTTCTAGAATAATGCTGAATGATTAATTGTCCACTAGTAATCTTTGCAAAATGCAATCACTTTGCCCTCTTAGTATGCCTCTGCTACACTGAACACTTCTCTAATCTCAAATCATGATTCATTTACTCGCATCATGTAAGATCCCTCAGATCACTTACTCATTTGTAATTCGTAAGCCACACTTAAAATTTGTAAATACTTGTCACATAGTTATACTTAACCACAAGGAAAACAACTTTCCTTTATACCAAGTCCTTAGATTAATTATGGAGTCAGCCTTGAGGCTTTCTCAAATTACAATAAGACCTCATTAATATAATACACTACACGTTACAATAAATTTTTCATAATTACATAACATTTTCAGCTTACAGATTTCACAAATATTCACACATGAAACCTTAGAATTTGCATGAACAACCATGCCATCATCATCATGTATTCTTTGTCTGTCCAACTGTGCTCAACCAAATCCTATCCCTATTATGAGATATAATCAATTTACTAGAAACTAATTCACAAGAACTTTATCTATATACTAGCTTCAGTAAATCTTCAATAAATTTCACCAGTCGTTGACTTTTTTCATGTGCACTTAACCACATCATCATGACACTCTATAGAACATGTCCTCAATTACTCTTGACCTCATCTTCAATCCTTGACCCTCACAATCTCAGTTTGTGTCTGTTGCTCTGCCAAACTTCATAGAATAACCAATATTTTGACATCAATGACAAACACTACCATGAATACAACATATAGTCAACTAAAAATTTCTCAAATGCTCTAGCAATGCCAGGATACTCCCCCATAGGAATATCATCGTTATTCATGCTAACAATGTCCCCTTTTGGAAATGATGGCAACATATATGAAAAACATCTATGTTCCATGAAAACCTAACATATAACTTTGTTGTTGTACTATTTCTTTTCAAATCCTCTTCAATCAAATCTAAATCTCGAGAATAATTTACGTTAGTGTTGATGCTCCCCCATAGATATACTTCCCCATCAACATCAATATTTTCTCCATCAAATTTTTTTCATGTACAACTCTCCCCCATAGATATCAATGACAAAGGCATCATTGGCTCAATTCTTTTGCAAAAATATCTTCAACAAGCTCAAGTATCCAAAGATACTATTAAATACCATATACCAAGAGTCCTTCATGACTCAACTCAATCATAGATACTCTCCCATAGAGGAAACATCCAACATCCAGTGTAGATAAATAATAGTGTTATGTACCACTAAACTGATGCAATCTTTGCATCAAATACTCATAAGTAGGAAGGGTTATGACCCCAAGCATACCTCTCAAGTACTCAAATGTATTCTTCAACAAATACTTTGTAAATATGTCTGCTATATGCTCCTTTGTACTTAATATACTCTAGTCTAATCTCTTTCTCTGTAACTTTCTCTCTAGAAACATAATACTTAATAGATATGTGCTTTCTCTTAGAATGTAACACAAGATTCTTAGACATACTCAATATACTTGTGTTATCACATTGTATGATAATAGTCTCTACAAATTTAACTCTAATGTCCTTTAATATCTACTTCATCCACTTGATTTGATTGCAATTATTCACTGCTGCTACATACTCTGCTTTTGTTGTACTATGCAAAATACAATGATGTTTCTTTCTTAGCCAAGAAACTAATCTGCCTCCTAAGAAGAATGCTCCACCGCTTATACTTTATCTATCATCCATACTTCCTGCCCAATCCGCATTAGTATATGCACATAAGGTAAAGCCATTTGATGTGTCATACCATAACCCAAAATTAGTTGTATCCTTCAAATGTCTAAAAGCCCTTTAACTGTTGCATAATGTGACTCTTTAGGGTTAGCTTGAAATCTTGCAGCAATGCCAACTACATTATCTATATCCAGACTTTTATGAGTCAAATATTGCAAACCTCCAATCATAGATTGATACTTCTTCTACTCAATAGTAGGTGTCTCAACTTTTCTAGATAACTTATGACTAGTAACCATAGATGTACCAATAGGTTTACAACTTTCCAAAGTAAATATTTTTAGGGTGAACCCACAATAATGGGTTCCACTTTAGTGGGACGAACAAAAATGAAAAAAATTGAAAAATGAGAAATTAAGTTTATGATAAATAAATTCGCGCAAACATGATTTGCATGTTCGTGTGAAAATATGTGATAAATATATTCATGCAAACATGATTTGCATGTTCGCATGAACATACGTTCACACGAACATGGTAAACGTGTTCGAGCAAACGCCATGTTCGCACAAACATGCAAAATCACAAAAAATTTAACCTTTTTTCCATTTTTTTTTTTTTTGCTCTTTTGACTTCCATAATTACAGGAGAATGATCTCCTACTATAAAATAAAAAATGTCAAAATGTGCTGCTCGGAGCAAGCTTTCCAATGACTATAATTTTAATACATAATTTAATAATTAAGACTTTCAAATATGAGTTTAACTCATTATAGGTTCATTACTGATTGAACATCAACCGACTTTGACACCTCAGAAAAATTAGTAAATTAGGTCAATTTTTTTTTGAAAAATATGGAGGAATTGGCTTATTGAGATACCTTTCTATTCAAAAAAATAAAAATGGTTTATGATAAATTGACTTCAAATTATTTGTGTCAAACGGAACGTATGTCTGAATTACGGTTCATGTCACTTCAAAACTTCATAAACTATACAATATTCAACCAAAATAAATCAAACCAAATGCATCCTCTAGATATTGATGTTACAAATCTAACGTCAAAAGAATTACTTCATTATCATTTCTAGAAAAAAAGTTATGTGTGTCAAACGGACTGTCACTTTTTAAAATATTGAATTTTATTATGTACCACTTTTCAGAGGAGATAAACAAAATTGACATAAATAATATTTTTTTTTTAGATTAAAAAATATGATTACAAAGTAGGAACAAAGCACTCAAAATCACTAGTTTATGTCATCTTGAAATTATTTATAGTTTTGGAGATATAGTCACTTGAACATGACGTTTGTTGCAAAAATATTGATTTCAGTGTCAAAATTGGTCAAAAAGTGGAACCCATTATTGTGGGATCACCCTTTAACAAGTCTTTTAAATACTTATTTTGTGATCAGAAAATACCATCATTATTTTTCACAATCTGCAAACCTAAAAAACATTTTATTTCACTAATCATGCTCATCTCAAATATCTTCTTAATTTAACCATAAAATTGTTCACTTGCTTCAAAATTCTATTTAAGAACTGCTACCCACATCATCCTAGTACAGTCATCAACAAGAATCATGAAGTACCTTTCACCATAGAGTGCTCTTGTCTTTATAGGACCACTGAAGTTTGTTTGTACTATCTCCAATTTAACTGATGTAGTAAAATTCTTTCTTGGAAAATAATTAGTCTTCTGCTTTGCCACACATTCTTTGCATACCATGTTAGTAGGCTTTACTATTTTAGGAAAATATCTAACAACAATTGTAATGCTTACTTTCACAATGGTTTCAAAATTTAGATCACAAAACCTTGTGTGCCATAACCAACTATTGTGAACTATAGAAACCAAGCATGACATCTATGTAGGATTCAACTTAAAAACATTACCTCTTGATCTTGTGCTAGTACCAATCATCTTACAATTTTTATCCTAGATAATACATGGCTTCTCTATGAGTTGCAACTGGTATGCCTTGTCAACTAACTATCCAACACTTAGAAGATTATGTTGCATAACATTAAAAAAAAAACATCATTAGTGTTAGTTTTACCATCAAGAGTTATATATTCTATTCCCTTTATATGACAAGCTGCATTGTTTCCAACTTTAACAATTCCCTTTAGATCATGATAGTATTGAGTAGAATCCATGATGACATGTTTGGATGGAAAATAAGCCCACTATGATAACCAATGACATAATTCATAAAGTGACTAGGTTAAGAAAAAATGGTATTATTCTAGTAGCCAAAAATCTTGTGAAGAAGCATGTAGAGAAGAACACATGAACTAAGTGGCTTAATTCATAAATTGACTAGCTTAAGCAACATTGGTATTATTCTAGTAACCACAAAGCTTATTAAGGAGGAGTTAGAGAAGAATAAAAGAGCTACATGTTAAGGGAGATCTACGAGTTTGTTTGAAATTAGGCAAACAAATGTAAGGTTGATTAACGAAATCCTTGTATATAAGATGAATTACAATTCAAGGAATAACTTTGTACTAGTAGCCTTTATTCACACAACATTTAAGATGGTTGTAGAAAGAGAACAATTCAATGTCTGCAAGATCCTAAGACAACAAATACTTGGAAACATCATAAGGATTAATCATGACAAGTACCAACCTTTTAGATTTGGGTTGAACTTATCATGCTTTTATTCTTCAACACTTTTCATAGATTTCCACACATACCACATTCAACATGGGTAATAGATAAGTGCACTATGGAATTGATTAATGATTAGTACAACTTGTAGATCAAGTGTATGAGAAAAAAAAAAAAATCTTTTATATGGTTAAAGGATTCCAAAGGGAATTGAAACAGGGGGCATGGATATGAAGATCAGTTGTAGAAAAGTATAAAGAAACCATTTGATTCATGCTTAAAACAAATCAACATGTATGGAGGTAGTGAAACCTAGAAAAATATTTATACATCCAATGGGATATTATGTCACACAATAAATGCTATATAGATATGCCAAAGTGATGTTAGAATAAAAAGACACCCTACTTGTGAGAAATGGTGTAGTTATAACAAAAAATCAACTACAAGGAGAGAGCAATTGTATAGTGGAACTAGGATGAGAAAAGTACAGAAGATGATGGAAAATATTTCTAAGGAACAAGGTATGAGTAAAGAGGAGTGGCAATAGGCCAAGAGAATTTCTAGTGAGATATAGGCAAAGGAAAGGCTCGAAGCATCAAGAAGATTTAGATCACAAGGGTATGATTTCATACACCTAGAAGATCTACTAGATCTTCTGCTTCAATGAAGAAGGAAGATCGAGATAAAAATGAACCTAGGAAAACTACAAGAAAATTAATGAAATTGTTGGTGTTTGAAAATGCTGGAGGGTTTTCAATTATCCCACTGAGAAAGTGACACATCTAGAGGCAGCTAACTCCCATTTTTAACATGTCATTTCTGACAACATGCCAACTATAAGGCATGACCCTTCTTCTACTTCAGGCTCTGCTAAACATAGGCGGGTGGACCTGAGATTCAATTGATACCGTACCAGTGCAAAACATATCCCTGAATATATTTAATGCAGATAAAAACCCCTTATATCTCCTAGTAACTCATGAAATGACACATATATGCAATAGCTAAATGCAGATCTAGAATATTCACAAGTTGAGTGAGGGTTAAACAATTAGGTCCTTTAACATAAAATGTAAAGATGATTTTGATTTTGATTTTATGTGGGTGGGGGAAAGCGAATGAAAAACATGCATGGACAACAACTTAATGACCTTGTATTTGATCAGTGCCTGATCCATTGGGCAAATTCATGAATCTCCCTCATGCATTTCGATATCTAATACTTATTCATATATTCAGATATGTGATCTATCCATTAACCTTGCAAATAGACATCAATGTTCATTTCAAATCTCATTCTTACCTGATATCCTTCTCAATAAACCTGCAACCCTGTTGAATCTCTGAAGCATTTTCACAATTCCTTGAATCATCAGCAACAATGAAATAACATACAACCTTAAGGGATTGCAAAAATGACCTAGGCTCTTTGTTCAAAGATCATAAAACATCACAGATCAACTAAGAATGGAGACAAGATTTAAACTGAAACTAAACCCTTGCTGTTCTTTGTATTCATTTCCTTGAAATAATACATGAAAATGCATGAAATTAACTCACAAATCACCTAATAAACTAGACTGTATAATAACATATGCTGTCATACAAGAGAGAAAATGGCAGGAATGAGAAACTGATGGGATGGGAAGGGGGTATCACAACCAAAGCAAGGCTTCATGGTCTGGAACCAACACATCCCAGATCTTCCATCCAGAATTCATCAATTCCAGGGCCAATTCTGCTAACTGTTTCCATTCAGAGAAACTTTCCAAAATTCCAACCCTTAAAAAAGAGAAGAAGAAAGATATATATAGGAAGAAGCAATTTCTCGGATTGAATCTGAACATGACACTTGTCCACCTGGAAAAACTTCTCAGTAGGTTAAAACCATCTTTCTTATCTTTTCCTTCTAACTGAAAATCAAATCCCCATCATTTTACCCTTCAAAGGCATCAAAATATCTTAGAAGTCTGATGATGAAAGGCTATAACTGCTTTTTGTGCTGAAATGAACTTGGTAAAAGTAACAAATCAGTTATAATATGATCTTGAGAAGACAAGAAAACAACCTCAAGTTAATTTTCTTCACTTTTAGATTGCAACAGACCTTTAAAACTGTCCTCTAACCAATCCTGATGCTTCATGATGATTTCAGCCTGTTTTGTTGCCAATACCTCTGATTTCACAAATTGACTTACAACACAAATCAATGAACACCTGTGCATAATCTGAATCCAGAAATGAAAAATTCAGCTCTTCCCGGTTCCAATTGTATATTGGAGTGCCCAATTTGCCTAAAAAATACTCCAGTTATGGCCTTTTGAAGATCGACCCTTTGCTCTGAGTCTTGTTCATAGCTCCATGGCATATTTTGCAAAAATTAAAAAATTTATAAGGCTTGAACTATATCAAAACTTAGACATTCATTTAAATGACCCACTGACTGCACATGAGAGAAAGAATATAAAATAAATTTTATATTTGATATCATTTATTTTTCTGCCTTTTTAATCCGGGGTCAAACTTGGTTGACTGAGCTTGATACATGTCATCTTCTGATTCGCTCCTTCAACACACAGTCATTTCCTAGTCACTCACATCACGTCATTGTCACTACCTCTCTATACTAACTAGCGCGCATCTCTCCCTTAGCGACATAGCGAGATCCACACGATCTGCCACGTGTCGCAATCTCTGAGCCCAAATTCAAACTCCTGCCACCTCATCATGAGTCACTAGTTGGCTGCCACTTGTCTTTCCATCATCCATTGATGGTACTGCACACGAGACCCATGAGCTCATTATCTCCTCCCTTGACTTTAAAGTTTTTCGGCTACTCACTATGTCGCTAGCTAGAAATCCTTGGATTTTTTGGCTAGTGCCATAGCGACTAGCTAGATTTTAACATTTCTGGTGACTTAAATCTTATTGACATCATTGGCCTTTAAATTGCGTGCCCGTTCAAAATTTATCAATCAGATCCAGCTGATGTCATCCACAGCCCACGGGGTCGACTTCAAGGTCTGCACCCTTGCCTTTCAAAAGGCCCAATCTTTTAGACATTACATGTGACGTGTAGAAAAGTATATAAATTCTTTAAATTTCTATCCTACAGTCCATGTGGGATATATTACTTTTACTGTAATGTCACCCCCTGTTTTTCATGGTGCCTCTTCTCAACATTCTGCCTTGCTTTCCAAATATGTGGATTCATACTTCTTGTCTCCAACTTAGCGTGGGATTTCTATTCATCTCCATCACTGAGCCTCCATATGAAGATCATTAATCTACTGCAGAAGGTCCTTTAAATACTCAATCACATTGCACAGAATGGAAACCCTGTCCATCTTTGATATCTGGGGAACTACGGAATGCAGTATGCAAAGCCGATTATTGAGCTTCTTTCTGTGGTGGTTTCTACTTGTTTGACTGTGGGCGCCCTCCTTTGTCATAACGTGAGGCTTTTCTTGGAGACGTGGCTTCAATCCAACCTCTTAAACTTTCAATGCGTGGGCTCTCCCTCTGGCGTTTTATGCAAATCTATTTGGCGCGTTCTGTTCTTTGTATGGCATGGAGTGTTTTTTGCAGAAGCTGCTCCCTTTTAACATGATGTTTCCCTTTGTTGTTGATGCCTATCTCTGTAGTATAACAATTCTTTGCTATTTGGCATGAGATTTCTTCCAAGTCTATGCACGAAGATCTTCATTTACATTGCCGCTATGATCTCCAACATGGGCTACTTGCAGGCTACGACTTTGACTACACTTTTACTTTGTTGCTACGTTTTCTTTTTATAATGTGAGGTGCCATTGCCTTCACCTTCCTGGAGCTTCTTTTCATAGCGTGGATACTAATAGGGAAAAATGATATCCTTTTAATCAATCACTTTATTAATTTGGTGAATTTAGCCGAGCCCCAAAATGGGTCTGGTTAAAAAAAAATTCGTTTTCAAACCCCTGACACCTCAGAATGGCTTATTGAATCATCCGACATTAACTGGATTCAAAATTGATCACTACACTGCCATTAAAACTCATTTTACTATTATTCTGCAAATTTTCAAATGTGTGCCAAAGGTCCTTTGAGTGGCCTTAAAAACTGACCCGAACATCTAACTAGGCTCTGGAATCTGACACACTGACTCTTTGCTCTGCACACTTCTACCTTGTCGAATCTCGTCTCATGACAAATTTGAGGTCAAAAGATATTCATTGTCAAAGTTTCCTTCTCAGAATTACCTGCAAGTAAACAAGTCAGAAAACAACAAACTGGGTCTGGAATCGGCTTGGAAAACTAGGCAAATGAGCACATGGGGAAATGAAAACTGGGGAACCGGTAGATTGTCATGAGGAGAGTATGATTATATGATTTGGGCTCATGACGAATCATAGGGAAAATTTGGCGAGGGCACAAAGTTGGCCACCTGGATTTGCATGACAGAGGACATCAGTAAAATATCATTTTTTGTGAATGGAATGACCCTGGTAAAGTGTGAAGACGAATTTGTCAAGTTCTAAAAACTGGCACACTTGTAGTATTTTCAGTGGAAAATACAGGGAAACAAACCATTTAGTCCTACCAATCATAGATACAAAGATATGACATCTCGAACAAGGGTTCCAATCAATCTGCAAATAATGACAACAGTGAAAAGATAGAAATTCCATTTGGAATCATGTTTGAAAATTGATCAAACGGATTCGTCATAGGTTGAAACTTGAAACATAACAAGTCTCTGATGCCTAAAAAACAACGCAATAGGAATTTTCACATTTGGGTCAACTAGTCAAAAGTTATAGCATGTCAAACAGGGCTACCCAAAATTAAGAATTAATTGCAAAAGCATGGAAACAGTAACTGACCAACTTTGAGGGATCCAAAACCTAGTCAAATGGATTCGAAACGACTCAAAATTTGAAACATAGGTTCTTAGGTATGGAAACTAAATACTCTCAAAGTGGTGGGTCATGACACAATTTTGGGTGTGGGATATTCAATGGAAAACACAACCTCCTGTCACTGTTTGACACAGGTGAAAATGCAAATTTGGAACTAGCTCAAAACAAGACTTCGCCAAATGACTTGGAATGTCAATTTAACTTCATGGAATAGGTAGATGCACTAAATGGAAAGTGTTAGAAACATTAAAAACATTAGAGCCTCACAGGTATAGCCAGGTACATATGCAATTATGGGCATTCATAGGGCTTGGTTTGACTCAATTTGAAATGGGGCTAAAAATGAAGCATGCAATTTTTCATCCCAATAGAAATCACAAGAAAAGACTCATGGAGAACCAAGGAAGTCTACTAGACAAAATTCCAAGGCTCATGGCCCAAGCTTCTAGAAGCCTATGATCACTAAGAAAATGAAAAGCACTAAGGAAACAAAAAAAGGAGAAGAGGTCATAGAATAATGAACTGAGAAACAATTTTAAGAACAACCTAGTATGCAAGAAGTTGATTTAGCAGAAGAAAGAAAGAAATGGAAGCCATATTTGAAGAAGATTACATAAATGTTAGAAAATAATGGAAATATAGATTAGGTACATAACTTTTATTGTTTAGGTATAATGTAGATCAATAAATAAAACTTGAGAATAGTATCATAACATACTAAAATTTAAGAGGAATGCAGTAGAACTTCAAGGAAGCATTCCTAGTCATCTATTTCAGAATTTGGAAGAGAGGAAATTAAGAGAAATTGAACAAGATAAAAAGTTACAAGAGAATATATAGTTCATAAACTTTGTACTTTAATCAGTTATGATGCAATGAACAATGTCCTTAAGAATAGTAGACCAATGATAAGAACAAAGATGAGGAAAATAAAAGTTAATTGCAATATGCTATGAGGAAGTGCAAGTTGAGATTGAAAAATAATTACTTGAAGTTTTAAAGGATCCAAGTGTAATGAAGACTAAGAAGAAATTGGTTGGGATCACATTCAATGAACTTAAGTTTTTGGGAAGAAATGACAAAGAGATGGAACAATTTATGAGAACTATTAAGCAACCATAGTTCTACATTAATAGTGTATCTATTACCCTAGATGCAACTCGAGAGGAAGAATACCATCAGAAGTCTTGGAGACATCATGTGTGAAGCAGTGAGTATGGTATAAGCCTTAGACAATAGTAATAATAAAAAAATGAGCAAGAGGACAAGGATAGAGATGAACAAGTAGATCAAGAGGCAAAGCATCAAGAAGAGAAAAATGCATATCAGGACATTCAACAAGGAGAGGATGCAGTCAAGGATGCATTTCCTTCTATGGAAAATGAAGAAGGGTCTTCATTTTCCATGATAATTTACTCTATTATGAGAGTGGAGCAAGAAAAAATCATCAAGAAAGGGAAATAGGATGTGACACAAGCAACCATTCAGACACAAGAAATTGTAAAGATTGCAATAATGGAACAAAGATCAATTGAAAAAGACAACCATATTGCTACAAATCTCACACCTATAATTCAAACATTGTTGGAAAGTTCTAGCATGATTACCAGATTGATTAAAGATGACATAGATGCAGATAGTTTTATAAAAATATCACTATTAGCCTTTGCTAAAGCTAAGAAAAAACTGAAAAGAAGACGAAGAGACACAAGATGATACTTCAAAAGGTGCTAGAAAGGTTACAAAAAGCCTTACCTTATCCAATTCAAGTATAAGGAATAGATATGGCAAAAAACTTAGAGAGGGTAATTGAAGATTTTGACGATCACTTCACCGAAATTGTAGATTCAACAAGATTAAGAGCTCAATATGAGTTTGAGGAAACTCTATTTCAAAAGGTATGTGACATATAAAAAATGATTTACAAGTTATAGACATATGTATTAAAGACATCATAAGGTTGATAGTTGAGGCAAATAAGATGTACATAGAAAGTACTAGGTCATACCATTATGTTGATGATGTCACGAAGTGTATAAGAGAGAATGAGGTCAAATTAAAGGGTTTTCTCTTGAAGGTTGATCTTCCTAAAGTTTGTGATAGGGTTGACTAGATGTTTCTCCTCAAGGTTCTTTGGGCTTTTAGTTATGGTGATAGGATGGCTCAATAAATTCACTAGCTAGTTTCTACTCCAAACATTGTTTTTATGGTTAATGGTGCCTGTTCTAAATTTTTTAAACCCTCTTAGGTCTTAGGAAAGGGGGTCCTATTTCCCCTATTCTTTTTTTGATTATGACATAGAATCTTTGCAACCACCTTCTATCTCTCAATTGTTGGTATATTCGTCATGTTTTGAATCCCTCTTCTCACCCTCAATCTTATTCGTATGGGAAATTCGTTGATGATACTATTTTGATGGGAGAAGATTCTATTAAAGAGGCCAAAATCTTTAAGAATTTATTCAATCTTTACTCTAGTGATTTTGGTCAGCTAATCAACTAGGGAAAAGCTCTATCTTCTTAATCAACATGTTGAGTACATGTAGCTAAGAATTGCAAAAAGTTTGGCTGCTCTATCACTGTCTTTTTAGGAACCTATCTTGGGCATCTATTGGGGCTCAAACCTTTAGACTCTTTTTGGATTTTTCTTATGGATAGGTTTAATTCTAAATTGGTTGGCTAGAATGGGAACCTATTGAGACAAGATGGCTAAGTTTTTTTTCTCAAATGATGCCTCCAAAACCTTCCAATGTATGCTCTAATTAGTCTCTTTAAACTCCTTGCCAAATTTGTTGATGCTATGGAGAAAATCACGAAAATTTTCTTGCATAGTCTAGTATGAAGGAGAGGAATCTAGTTATCTCTAATAGCTTGGGACTGGGTCTATAATCCAAAATCAAAAGGGGGTTTGGGAATTAGATCTATGAGGTAGCATAACAATGCCCTTCTTGGATTTGTTTTTGACAAATGTATGGGTAAGATAAAGAATAGAATATTATATGGAAAAGGAAGTACCACTTCAACTCTTCATCTCTTGATGACTTCCTTGACTCACTTCCTATTTTGATTGATTCCATCTAGAAATTAGTACAAAAAGCTAAGGATCTTGTAGGTAAAGGAAGAAAATGAAGTGAAAAAACATTAAACTCATATTAATTTAAGAAAGGAAGAAAAAAATCATTTGAATGATAGAAAATAATTAAGAAACATTCCTACATAAAGGTACATGTATTTGGTACGAGTTGTTCATACTTTCCTATTATAAAGTGTTGCACGTGATAAAATCATAGGTTACTGATATAAGATTAAACTCTCATGAAATGATGAATATAAGTAGAAAAACATGTCATCCTCCCTAGGTAAGGAAAAACAAAGAAATAAATAAGAAAGAAGGAGCATTTAATAAAGACATTCTTATTTCCTTATTAAAGGAAACAAGGAATTTTAATATGAATTTATTAAAAAAAATAAAAGATTTTGAAGAAAAAAATTAAAATAAAGTAGAGTAATAAATTAAGAAGAACATACTAAATTACAGTAGAGTAGGAATGCATTAGTAGGAGTGAATATACTAAGGAGAGCTGTATGGATCAAGAAAAAGGTAAGGAATGTATTCTTCTCTTGGCTAGTGGAGATTTATTCTTCTCCCAACATTTTCTTATTTGATGCATATGGACCTTCATTGGAGGGGCTTGTATTAGATTAGAGGTAGTAATCCACTTCATCAAAGGTAACTTTTGATGAGAAGCTCAAAAGATTGATATCAGATTGAAAGGGAGTTCACAGTTCTTTGCCATCCTTGCTAGGCCCCTTGCAAAAATCAAGGTATTTCAACACTTTCGAGGTAAACTTGGTATGATTATAATTACTAGGAATGAGTCTCATCACATTTTATTATTATACTAATAAAACTAATTATTAACCATTAATGTTACTTCATGACTATATGGGCCCTATGTACATCATGAGGAAGTGACGACTTCCAAATGAATATCACTTCTATTTGTTGAAGTTATTAGAAGGTGACTATCTTACAATAACATAGTCTTATATTATGATGGATGTCTTATGATGTCTAAGAAGATCATAATAGATTATATCTTACATGGTCAATTAATTCCTTTAAATAGACCATGAAATAATTTTCTTGATAAGTATCATTAAGGATACCCATGCACATACCTAATGGACATTTTGAGTATTTGGTGAATATCATGTGACTTAATATTTAGTAGGCCATTTACTCAGAGTATTTGGTAAATATCATGTGACTTGATACTCTGAGGCTATTACTCTTGATATCATGAGATGATATCATTATGGTGGATATATTTTGATATCCTTAAATACTCCATTTTTAGAATATCATATTAAGATGCCATCTCTTTGTATTGCTTGAGGGCAAGGTGTGTTAATTGTATAATAATCCTCCCTAGTTAAGAGGGAGTGTTAATGTTGTAACTGTAGTTAGATTGATTTAACCATGAGATACATTATTATGATTTCTAGTTAAATCATTCTGATCTCTCTCTCTCTCTCTCTCTCACACACACACACACACACACACACACACACACACACACACACACACACACACACATGTATATAATTAACAATTATATAATAATTACTAATCATAAATAATATGTTAACGAATAGACATGCCCCTTCATGTCTCTCCTTGTCTCATCCATAATATAAATTCAAAGAGATAATTTCCTTTGAAAATCACATAAATATACAATTAATGTTATTAGTTTTACAACGATCCCAAAATTTATCATAGATATTTGAAGGTCTTAAATTTTACAAGTTCAATGGATAAAAATATATATTTGAAAATTTATGTTTTATAACTTCTTCTAATTGTTTGAAGGCTCCAATATAATTCATCCACATATTTATTTAAATTTAATTGAAAATGTGCAAAAATACTTCAATTGTTTGGTCTTTTTTTATTGGTAATCTATTTCTAAAGACTTTATATGAATGGGTACTGTATAAAATTTAATGAAATACTTAAAAAAGAATTTCTATTTTTTCAAACAAATAGATTGAGTCATTTAAAAAAAATGGTACTTCTAGTGAAATCCTTTACTTTTTTGTTTGTTAGAATGTGAAGGCACTCCCATTAAATTTCTTAACTAGAAAGGCATAAAATATTTCAAATTTCAAGCTGAATGAGACGACGTTTCAATTGTCATTCACTTCATTGGATATTCTCATTTGTAAAGGTTCGTGAAAAATATGGTATTAACATATGTTCATGTCATTGGATTTGGTTATTATAGTGTTTTTTATTTATGTTGGGCTCAAAAATTATAATTGATGACATTTTATGATTTAATAGAGATCATTTAGGCAAAACTTATGAAATATGTATTGAATACTATTCATTTGTACAAATTGTATACAAAATGATGTTTTGACATATTTAAATCTCTAAAATCTATCAATATACAGAAATAAATAATGTTGAAGAAAAGTTTTCAAAAAATATTTTCTTAGATCTTTATTCATTTATAAAAGTTTTGAGAAATTTAAATGTTACGATTTTTTTGTGTTATTCTTTATAAGATATTTTTATTTTAGTTTTTATAAATATATGGAAGAAAAATAAGAGATTTGTTTTAATAATAAAATTTAATTCACTTTAAGAAGAAAGAAGGAAAATAATATAAAAATAGTATATTAAGAAAAAAAATATAATTATACTTCTAGTATATTAAGAAATTAGAAATTATTTTTAAAAATATATTTCATTAACATAATTATTTCCTACCGACTAACTAAAGTTTTGTCCAACCACGATATATCTTGTATTCTTGTATTTATCTTCTTTGTTTATGCTTTGTTTCATTTTAATATGCATTGTTTATACCTTAAAAGACAATACTATATAAGCACTGGTATAAACATCTCAAGATATAGAATTTAAGATAAGTATGAATCCGTTTCTAATGGATGTGAATAATGGGGACAATTCAACGCTAAGAATTCAAGGAGTTCAGACTGATATTTGGCACGACGGGTCAACCTTGTGCTTCTCCATTTGAGATGAGCTTTAAAGATAGGGAGGTAATTGGAAAAGGCTGCGAGATAAAAAGATGGTCCCTCTCAAATGGACAACAAAATGCCTCGAGCGCATCCAGACAAGAGGATTGTACAACCAAGCACGCAAATTCTCCATCTTTAGAAAATGACTGGCAAACAGTGCACCACCTTCCCATCCCCAGCTCTTACCCGATACAGACACATGAGACAACCATGTCCTCTTCGCCAAAAGTACTGTTCAAAACAAATAGACGAGAGCAAAAGTTTTCCACATCACGACATTGAATTGCTCTATACTTTTACCCACCTCGTAACTTCCTTGCCTAATGTGTTTTCACATGAAGAAGCTCTTTCTCATCAGTTTGAATATTATAGCAGAATAGAGTCACTTATTGAATCTATTTGTAAAGGTAGTAGATGAACTCTAACTAATTTTAGTCTGTCAGAATTACTGAAAACCATTTATGATATATGAAACTGAAAAAGTATGCCGTACAATTTAAGCTAGATTGTTTGCAGTTGTTATTCTCGACTTTAAAACCATCTAAAATCATGTCCATATGTTGGAGATAAATAATTGATGCGTCTATCTTCAATCTTGTGGCTAAGCCACTTCCATAGATCAGGTGAATTAATCTCCATGATTACTTGCTCATAGATTAAACTAATCTCCAACCTTACCTGCTGATGTACCGTGAACAGAACAGTGGTCTCATGAAGCTAGTGGCGTTCGTTCTTATTTCCTTTCCTGTTGGGTCTATTAGATTCAACACCCCCAACAAAAGACACATTTCGTTTCTTCAACCCATAAAAGAAACACGCATTCTTTTTCATCAACCCATTAAAAGAAACACACATTTTTTTTTTTTCCTTCAACCTATTTATAAGAAATCCAGAGTTTGATTTTTGTAAATTCCACCATTCAAAAATAAACAGGCGGTCTTAAGTTTGAGTTATGAAAACTCAACATATTGATGATTCTGATGAAATATGATTCATTGATAAAAAGAATGTTCACACAATCGACATTCAAATAACATGAACTGAAAAATTGAATGTGTTTTAACAGAGTTTCGGGTATCCTTCGATCATGTGAACATTAGCAAAGTTATATTTTCATGATTATTTAAGGTTGGATCAAGAATCGATTTTATGAATGATGGGTTCTTTAATCGCCGAAAATTTATTGCAGCCTGATATCTTTCCCTTCGTGGCGGATTCATTTAATTTTGAAGTACTTAATCAAAATTTCCATCACCAAGTCAAATTTGTAAAGCAATTGAATAGTTGACTTAGGCTCAAAATAGCAGAATCCCGAAAAAGGAATGAGTATATATAGGAGGAAAAAAATCGTGGTTATCAATGTATATCGAGAAGATCCTAATTTTTTTTTTCATTTAAAAATTAGTCTTTCTTCCAGGTATCAATCTATAACAAAATATCTACCTTTACCCTTTTTTGGACTCTCAAAATTCCCGTACCACCCCTGCTAGACCACTAGAGGTCTTCTCTATCATAAACACAACTCTCGCTCTCTATACAGTTGAACACAAGAAACTGCAAATCAGTTTTCTGTGGCTCTATGAGGCCCTGGCCTTAACATGTGCCTCCTCACTTTACATACACAAATAGTCCATGGCTTCAGAAACAGCAGCACAGAAACTATGTACAGCGATTCGATTCGATGCGAACATTTACAGACTAGAACTGGGAGATGCATCTTCTATGACAGGATTTGAACTGATTGGTCTTGGTCTGCTTATTGTCTTCCTTCCATGTCGTCCCTATATCTTTGGCTATACGCCTTGCATCTATCGATGTGCCTAGCAATCCTCTTCTCGTGAAACCCACTGCATACAGCCCACTTCCCCCCTTCCACCCATTAGGAAACGGTGTCTTGGGCATTCCACTTTTAGAAAAAAAGTCGCATTTCTGCACCGACACAAAATAAAGAAGAACAACAAACCCACTTGTATATTAGTTCAAAATTTTCACAACTCCAATTTAGGACGCAACAAGAAGAGATAGAAAGAAAGAAAATGACTTCTTGAATGAGAGGAAGGAGAAGAAGAGATTCACCTCTAGCCAGTAGGGCACGTTGCTCTTGTAGCCAGTGGACCAAACCACGGCATCAAAGTCCTGGTCCGTTCCATCGGCGAATTTGGCACCATGGGCGGTGAAGCAATGTACAGCGGGTACAACCTTGATATGACCACTCCTTATCTTTTTCAAGGCTCCCACGTCCAGAACAGGGGTCTTTCCCGCTACATTCTTGAGCTCTATCGGCCCAATTTTCGGCCTCGGGAGGCCCAATCTCCTGGTGCTGCCAAGCATCAACCAGGCAATAAACAAAAGCAAGCGGTCCACGAGCCATAGTGGGAGCCATCTCATCATTGCCATGGCCACTCCGAAAGTGGACTTTCCAAACATCTCTCGTGGCAGCACATGTACCTGCGCATTCCCAAGAACACATTTCAGTTCCACAATTCCCGAATCCACATGCCACGACGGATTAAAAAATGATAAAAAGCTCAAAAATTGATTGCCATGTTCCAGTTAACATTTCAAGGCTCAAGCTTTCACAGCTCAATATTGAAGATACTTTAGCTAAACCAAAGTTGAAACAAGGAATGAATGGAGAAGTTTACCTGACTGCGGACAACCATGGAAGGCTTGGCATTGTGGTTGGCAAGGTCCAGACTGACTTCCATTCCACTGTTACCACATCCAACCACGAGCACCTTCTTCCCCTGATAGCTTGCACCATTTTTGTACTCGCAGGCATGAACAATCTGCCCTCTAAAGCATTCGGCACCAGCAATATCCGGAATCACTGGCTCCGCATTCTCTCCGGTGGCAACAATCAGCCAACGGCAAATGTACTCAAACTCGCGCAAACCGCTCTTGGTGCTAACTCTCCACAAACCACAGGTCTCGTCATACTTGGCAGACTGGACGCATTCGTTGAACCTGGGATTGAGTTCGAACTCCCTAGCGTAGGATTCTAAGTAGTCTATGAACTGCGACTTGGAAGGATAAGTGGGGAAATCTTCAGGAAATGGCATTCTGGGGAGCTCGCAGAATTGTTTGGGGAGATGGAGCTTGAGTCTATTGTAGGTCCTACGCTGCCAGAGAGAGGCTATGCAATCGGCTTTCTCAAGTATGATGGAGGGCACTCCTTGCTCTTTCAAGCAGGCTCCAGTAGCCAGGCCGGAAGGGCCCGCTCCAACGATAACAGGGCCATTCACCCAAACACACCTCTTCCTGTTCAGGTAGTCATCGTTTGCCTCCTTCCCAACTTGCTCACAGAAGCGGTCCATATGTTTGGAGGAAGAAACAAAACAAAACAAAACAAAGGCTCAGTTGTGAAAAGGGTTCACAGTGATCACAAGCTAAATGACTCTATGAGTAGTAGTAGTAGCGCTTGGTATGCTAGTAGTAGTAGTAGAAGTTCCAGAGGGTCCCGTTGGCAAATGAAGTCAAGATGAAACATCTTCGTAGGGGCGGGGGGGCTTATATAGGACACACGGACTCCCCATCACTGGAAAAGGTAGAATAGAAATGATAAAAGAGAACATAACACTTGGGGACGGGACGACTGCTACTTCCCGGAAAGTAAAAATCTAATTTTAAAAACAAAG
The DNA here is from genome assembly GCA_028749045.1 of Cupressus sempervirens. Classification (NCBI taxonomy): domain Eukaryota; kingdom Viridiplantae; phylum Streptophyta; class Pinopsida; order Cupressales; family Cupressaceae; genus Cupressus; species Cupressus sempervirens. Next base: position 25,169,129 of record CM053793.1, on the reverse strand, counting down.
AAACGATTGGATTGTGAAAGAGTTCTAGCAGGAGATGAAGCACCGTATCCAATGAGCCACCAACGCGAGAAGTGATTTTTTTAAAGTTTGTGGGTCCACAACGTTGGGTGCCTTATTTTCAATTTTGGGGGCAAATTCGTTAAGTTTGTCATGAATAGATTATGCAGGATGGTCATGGTAGCTTCTCTTGCATTAATTTTTTTTTTACATTTTTAATTCTGATAATTTTTTCAAAGTGAAATAATTTTGCCCTATGTTGAACTTGATTGTGTGCTCCAACTAGATTGGTTTGATCAAAATTCAGATATATTCTAGCAGTTTTGGAAGGCATGGAGTGGGCTCGCAAGTGTAAGTAACAAGCTCTTTTTCTTTAAGATTGATTTCGCCAAGGCTTATGACCACATTGAATGGCCTTTCATTTTGGTCATGCATCATGCCTTCGAGTTTGGTCATGCTTTTATCTAGTTGGTTCAAATGCTCTTTCAAAAAGCTAATGCTTGCATCACCATCAATGGCAAGCAATCTTAGGCCTTTGGCCTCTTTAGGTCCATCCGTTGTGGATGTCCTTCAGCTTTGACTTTGTATGTTCTTGATGTCGAAAGATTTCAAATTCGTGCTTGCTAATGCCATCTCTTCTGGCCATGTCAGAGGTATATTCCTATTCGAGTCACCTACCGAGCTTGTCAACGGGCACTTTCTTGATGACTCCTTCACTCTCATTAAAGACAAATAAAATGTTTCCAACACTCTGCAATTCCTTGACACTTTTTGTCTGCCCTTTGGTTCAACTACTCAATGACAAAAAACTTTGTGTTATAGACACTCTTTTCTTCTGGCCCCACCATGGCTCTTACAATATGAATGCAAATGGACTCGACATTGAGAGGTCTTCCTCTTTCTGGGTATCCCTTTTGCTTTCCAAGTTTCACTTATGGAGCTTTGGAGTTTTTTTTCTTGCCAAGATTGTGAAGAAGCTTGACTACTAGATTACCAAGCCTCTTTCTTTGGCTGGTAAGTTCCAGATCTATTCCAAGGTTCTAGTTGTCACTCATGTTTACTATTCTTCCTATTGGGGTCCCTCCAACACCTCTTACATGAAGTTGGAGAAACTCCTTAAGGATTTTCTTTGGGCTTATGGAGTTGATTAACATGTATTTCATAGTTGTCTAGGAGTATTATTGTCTTCCCAAGGAGTTTGGAGGCCTTGGCCTTCTTTCCACTGAGAAATAGGGTATTGCCTTATGTGCCAAATGGGATATTCGTGCTCTCACTGGAGACAAAGCCTAGAAAATACTTCTTAAGCATTGCATTTGTTCTAGTTTCCTAGTCAACAGTCTAGCTTGGAAGGGGATTAGTTTTCAAACCCTTCTAATCAAGTTTCTAAACCAACATAAATCCATGACACCTTTGTCATCAAAAGTATCTGGAAAACCTAGGAAGCCATCAAGTTGCGGCTTCGATGGATTGGTGAGGGTTTCAAGGATGGTTTCTCTATGAACCAACATAATATTTGGTGGTCTCCCCTTTTGTTATGCAAGGGGTTCTACTTGCCAAAGTGTAGGCTCTTAGTGCGCTGCATTTGTTTTCAAACATGGCATCAAGACACCTAAAGATTTGTTCTTCAAAGCCACTATGAGCATAATGCAATAGTTATTAAAAGGTAGAAAATGAAAAGGTAAGTGTAAAATAAGTGAATAAAATCTAAGAAGCATTCTCAAATATGGTAGAGTGAGAAAACCAGCTTTGAACCAAATTGTAAGAGGATAAGTATTAGTTAGAGGTAGCACAATAGACAAATTATATAAGCATTGAGAGATATAAGTAAAAGGATAAATGGTAGAGGAAAGAAAGTGAAATAAGTAATCAAATATAATCATGTCAATGGTTTGAAAGACTTTGGTAAAGGGGAACAAATTATGTAATAGCAACTTAGTAAATGGTTCATATTAAATTGATTCCACTCGAGAGGGTAGATCAAGTGAGATAATAGATAGGATATGGATGTTCATGCATTGGAGATTTAGGTCATAATTTAGAACTCTTATGATAAAACAATAATTTTACTTGAATACTATCTTATTGGGAGAGACTCAAACTACTATCAATATGAAAAAAAATCAAAATTATAAGCACAACTATACTACCTAAAGAAAATATTACTTACATTAAACATTCTCTTTACTAAGGGAAATTAAGAAATAGTAGAGGGAGTTAAGGGTGAAGTTGTTGTTACCAAAATTTTAACACAATTTGAGGCTAATGCACACTATTCGAGAATCCTAAAAGACATACATATTTTCTTCAAGAAATAACCCCATTGTATGATGAAGAATGAAAGGAAACCAAAATAAGTGATAAATAAATTAGACAATAGAATGTAGGATAAACACAAAATGTACAAACTAGTTGATGAGATTAGACAGACTAAGAATATACAATAAATATAATAAAGGAATTGGTCATTTCAAAGAAGCATGAGTCAAATAAGATTTTCAGGGAGATTAAAAATGGAAATGCACATAACAAGAACAAAATTATAGAATGTCAATGTTTATGTGATACATAAAATAGGTGTAAGATTGTGAAAATGAAAAAGGCACACTCCTTAAAATCATAACAATGAAGATACATGTATCTAATACCCAATATTTAACAATTTTTTTAGTGAAATCATTTTAAATAGAACTTCCAAGTAGAATGGAAAACTAGCCTAATTGTATTTTTAATATAATATAAATATGAACAATATCTCAAACTATCATGGTCAACCTTTTATTTACAAGTCTTCTTTTGATTATGATAGAATGTGGATTAACATTCGGGTAGAGAAATAGAAATAGAAAACAAAGGGCACTTGCAAAGTAGAAATTGAGGTACTGTGTTATGAAGCTTATTTCTCGTTAAAGGTGTAAATCAAGCATGTTTTCTTAAAGAGGATATTATATCATTTATGAGTTCAATTTTTTTATACATCTAACATAGGAATGTGATTCTAAGTACACTAAAATGCTTCCCATGCTATATTTTTGAGAAGAGGGTTACTAGCAAGATATGAAATAGACCCACCAAAGTCATATAGATCCTACCAAAATCCATTAAACATAATGTGCAAAGATTCTAACTAAAGAGACAACCTCCAAAATAGTGGTAAAATGTAATAGAAACAACACAACAATCAAATATTTGTATAGGAAAAAATTCAATTACCTTGACCCTTTAACTAAGAACCAAGGATTATGAGGCACATGTTTTGTCTTGAAGTATTCAAGACACAATCTTGCTCACATCACTTATCATACCTTTAGAGGATTGAAGCTTGATGGATGATGGATGGTGTAATTAAGGAACATATTATGATGTAACCATAGATGGGAACACCTCAATGAGATTTATTCAATAGTTCAACAAGATTAAAGTTAGTGAAAGAAACAACAAGGAAGAGAGATATATAAATATGCCAAATCTACCTTTATTCACTAGGAAAATAATTTACATTTAGTTGGCTTCATGTATGCCCTCATACATGCCAAACTACAATAGGCCTACTTGATTACAACCTTTGGTCAGAAACCTTAACCCCAATCTTAATGATGTATATACTTGATCCTACTATCTACTAACTTTATGCTACTCTAGGGAACAATCCCAATACATATATAGGCATAAAAAAAAGTGCATGTCAACCTAAAGATCTATAACATTCCCCACAAATAGGAAATGTATTACAACAGATAGGTTCCATCCCAAATAATAAGGAAATCAAGGAATAAATTGTTTGACAACTTGCAGTTCCATATTTAGGTCCTGACATGATCCAATAACATAGCTAGAAGTTCCACCAAATATCACAAGCCATAGATCTCCATCTCAAATCCAAGTTCCACAATCAAGTCTGAAAACATGTAAGAACATGCCACTCGAGATTTAACAATTCACAACTCAAGCAACATCATTCCAAATAAGTTGTAAACCTAGGAACATAATCCAAATAGGTCCTTGATATACTCTAATCATCACAATAGAAAAATAAAAAATGTGAAAAACCATGTGATTATTCTCCAAATTGTACAAACTGGAAAATTGGTATAAACTAGAAATAATTTTGTTGTTGTTGATGCAATATTGGTCCGAGCCCAAGATGCTCTTGCATCATATTATCAACTTCATCAATTATGTTCAACCAACAAACTTACAACACTGCACTAAGATCTTCTCCATAATATTGTATTTGTCTCATAATTGATGCATCGACACTAAAAGTGGTGGGAAAACTAAATTAAATCAACTAAAATAAGATTTGTAGATGTTAATATTTTTAAATGTTCAAACTAAATAATATTAGAAATAAATTACACAAATAAAAGGTAATAGAAAAGGACATAAGCTAACATTATAATAAAAATAATAGTATTGAAATTGAGAAATGTAAAGAATCATGGAAGGAAATAAGAAAGAAAGTCACTCTAGGGATGGTGGTGGTCAAGAGAAGGTCAAAAATACAAAGGATAATTAAAATACCAAAATAATCACACCCATCATCAAAATAGGTGTTAAGAGCTAATAAATTTGAGCTATAGATAGAATATGAGGAGATAAGAAGAAGAAAATAAATCTAAGATGGAGTATATGATAAGTTTTAATAAAGAATTAATGAAGACAACAACATTATCAAGTGTCATTTGGAAAAGTGAAAAATTATTGTAATGTTGGGTATTTTGAGTGACATCTTTAATCAACCCAACTATTTTATAACAAATGAAAAAATAAAAAATGGAAAGGAAAATGCAAAATAATTGAAAGAAACCTAAGCACTCTAAAATATGGAAGATTGAGAAAACTAGTTTTGAAACAAATTGTAAGAGGTTAATTATTAGGTTAAAATAGTACAATAATCTATATAGACAAATAGAAGTTGATAGAGATGCAAGTGGTAGAAGGAAGAAACTCGATAAATAATAAAAAATAATCATGTGAATGGATTGAAATACTTTGGTGAAGGGGTTCATATTACATTAAAAACTTAGAAAAGGGCTCCCATTATACCAACTCTAGTAGAGAAAGTAGATCAAGTGAGATAATATAATTAGAATATGAATGAAGAGATAGAAACATTCATATCACAATGTAAAAATTGTAATGATGAAACAATATTTTATAGAATAGTGTCATGTTGAGAGACTCAAATTACTATCTATATGAAGGGGAAATCAAAATTACAAGCACAATTGGACCGCCAAAGTAAAGCTTGACTTACATAAGATATTCTCTTGATTAAGAAATCTCTAAAAGATTTTAGAGTGTCATCAAAATTAGAAAGCAATAGGAAGAGATAATTAAGGGTGAAGTTGTTGCTATATTTTTAACAAAAAATTAGGCTAGTGCACACTATACAAGAAACCCAAAACACATACAAATGTGTTAAAAAAAAAAAAAAAAAAAAAAAATAGATTCAATCAATAAACCCATGGTATGATGAAGAATGAAATCAAACAAAAAAGAGTATAAATAAACTATGCAATAGAATAAAGAATAACCAAAAAGTATACTAACTAGTTGATGAAAACAAAAAGGAAAGATATACAAGAAATATAATGAAGGAATTGATCTTCTTCAAGTAACATGAATCAATTTTTAAATTTTTTTTTTTATAGAACTTTAAAATGAAAAAATACATATCAAGAGCAACATGATAGCATAAAAATGGTTAGAACACATAAAATGGTTGTAATAAGGTGAAAATAAAAGAGAGATACAATCCATGAAATCATTCCAATGAAGAATCAATCATAATGTAATACATCATGTAAAAGGGTTTGTAATCTAAAATGGTTAAATCTTGAGACATAATTGAAGAATCTATATAGGGAAGCCAAAATCTAGCAACTAAAATTAAATAAATGTTCAATGATATCATTTCAAATGTTTTCTAGATAAAATAAAGAACTAGTCTAACCCTACCTTTAAAACAAAATAAAGATATGAACAATATCTCAAACTATCACGGTCACATTTTATTTATAGGTCTTCGTATGATCCTAATCGAATGTATGATTAACATTTGGATATAAAAATAGGGAAAAAAAAAGGGTACTTGGAATTTTTTAAAATCCAAATCCTCAACTATTAACCATTCAATCATGAATAGATGGGACATTATCTTGAATAAATGCCAAAATCCTATTAATGACATAAAAATATATGTGAATGAGATTTTATAGTAGCTATGTGGAGGAAGAAAACATGTACAAAATGACAAAATTATATTATGAGGTTTAACTTGACATATTAGGCTCGCGAGAAAAAGTTTGTATAAGGGTCAAAATCAAACAAGGATAAGAGATCATCATTGTGAACAACTAATGATTAGCTCCCATATGTTCAAACATGAGACAAGTAGATAAACAACATCCAAACACAAATGAGAAGAAAGGGTGTAACTTTTTCATCATAAACATAGTAGAAACAAAAGAATATCTCATCTTTAAATGTATAGAGTTCAAAGATATCCAAGCCAACTCAGGCAAAGTTGGCTTTTAAAAAACTATTCAAAGAAAATACATTGCAAAATTTGCAAGAATTGCTAAATCATATGAATCTTTAACTACTTGTAAATCATATTAAACATTTTGATCTACTGAACATAATTAAAACAAGGGCTCTGTTGAGCATGAGTCCCTGCCTATTAGGACAAAAAAAGGAAATATATTAATAAAATGAGTAATTTGTAAGAGGGGGTGTAAAAAGAAGAAGTAAAACTAAATTTACTTACTTATAGGAAAATTATGAGTGTAATGTACTTAATAGGTAAAAGTGCCATGATGAAAAATAAATATTGTTGAATGATTTATAAGACTATAAATAATGATTATTTTGTAGGAAAAAATTCATTTTGATTATCTTTAAAATTATATTTTAATATCTTGGTACAATTATTTAATCTAGTAATCAATTGTGTTATAAGCTACCTGTAATATTGTATAAAATGTCATATATATATATATATATATATATATATATATATATATATATATATATATATATATATATATATATATATAATACTACTAAATTTTAAATACAATATTTTTTGAATTACCAATTTACATATTATAATATAATAATTTATATCATTTAAAAAACTAAACATATAAATATTATTACAATTTAAGTTTTGTTAATATATTAATTAATTATTTGACTAAATTTATTATTAATATATATAAACAAATTGTCGTTGAAAGAAATGACATTAATGAATATTAATTTATCAATTTGATTTTATATATACTTAAATTAATTTATAAATTTTATTCTGTTATCATTTAATAATAGTGATCACGTTAAAAAATAAATTGCACCACTTAAGTTCTCTCGGTAAAAGGTTTTTTTTTAATTAACAAAAATAGGCAACTTATAAAGCGCACAAACATCGCGTCCCAACTTGTAACACATTTTTTAGCGCATCGCCTTTTAATTTTTTGAATTTCTAGAAACGAAAATACTAATAAAGCTCGAGAAATTCCTCTTCGTCCAATCAGAAAATCAGAATTTATATGCCATAATTGATTTTTAAAATCAAACTTCATAAAACCTTTAGGAAGTATGGAATGACGCATTCAGTTTTTCACAAAAAGTAATTGTGAGGGGGCTAATGGGAACATTAGTTCCTTGCCTTATATAAGGCAGGGACTAATAATTTCAATTGAACATAATGAAATTTATTTTATTTCATATCATTTAAAGAGTTTTACAATTTTAGAATACTTAAAGCTCAAATGGTCTAATGAACACAATAAAAATTATTGCAATTCAAAATAGTTAAAATCATCTGATTTTATATCAATTAAACAAATCAGACCATATGTTTTCAAATAGACGATGCACTTGGTTAAGAACTTTGGATGTGTTCCTAATAGATCAATCCGATCTATAAATTTGTCCTAAGACTTGTCAACCTAATCCATCAGCCTTGAGAGGTCATGGCAACATTTAAGAAGCACCCAAAACAACCCATTTACAAAGATTATTAATTATTTAAAAATATAAAATAAATTATTTAAAAATTAAAATATAAAAAATATAACATTTTAATCAATTAATTATTAGAATAAATAAATCACTTTGAGGGCTACATAGACAACGGTTAGGTTATAGGGATGGCTAACCCTATCTAGAAGTAAGCTCGGCTACATTTTCCAATCGAGATTTCAAAGGGGATATTTGTGTACAATCCATGTCACATCATACCTCGAGGTAAGTAGCTACGCTATGCCCATGCCCATATCATCGAAGGCGCTAGGCTACCATCGTTGCATTTGTCCTTGGGATCACACACGATCTACCGTCTAGTCTTCAAAATAGAAAAACGAGCAAGAAACCATGAGGTATCGTGTAGACTTACGGATATGTTAGGAAAGCTTCAATATTGAAATCATTTTAATTAGGATAAATTTGAGAAAAGCGATCGCGTGCTAGGCAGACATCAAAAGATGGGATTCTTCCTTCAGATTTCACCGTATGCTAGAAAATGACGGAAAAGTGTCAACATAAAACGAGGGCCATGGAGAAGCGTGAGGAAAAAGCTTTGCTAAAATCAATATGACGGGCTGAAACGACGGAAAAGCGCCATGGCAAAACGAGGGCCGAAAATGGCGTGGATTGAAAGTAAATGAAACTGACGTGTCCTATGGAGGGATTAAAATGAGCTCGTGGAGGAGACGTGGAGAAAAGCCGGCCGGGAAATATTAAAAAAAGCACAGCATAGCCGCCGCCATCGCGACGGGCATGTGACGTAAGAAATTTGGCGGAGGTGGCGTCGCTCCCAACGGCGAGGAATGAGAGTGGCTGGGAAACAGGGCCCTGCTGACGTCATCTCTGTGGCCGTCAATTGCGCTGTCCGCGAAGGGGCATGTTGGCCTTCACAAGGTCATTGAGACGCCCGCTAATAATGACTGATGTGGATCTAAAAGGAGGCTTCCTTGCCATCATTGGATGGCCCCTTCAATAATTTGGACGGCACCCACAAGCCCAACTATTCTTTGATGGAAATATGTTATAGCATAAAGATTCATCTTATTTATCTATCTACTGGCTTAGGTTGGCTCATAATTGTGAGAATTTGAATCCTAGTGGATAGTTCTTATTTCATCATCTTTAGCAATTATACTCAAGTAAGCTCTAACCTTTTGACAAAAGCTTATTGTACTTGTCTTAGACTAGTATATTGTATTGGTATGCATATAATTAGTAAATAAATTTTACTCTAATTAGCCAACCATAAGTAGGTAGTTTTTCCTTATTTTTATATTAAGATAGTTTAAATGCATATACATCATCAAAAATATAGCTCATATAATCTATATATCTTACATTATCATCTTTGTCCTTGTATCATCATTTACATAAAACATTACAAAATTTAAAGTCTAGTCTTTAGTATTAACATAGAGCCTCCAACAAATAAGCCGTTATATAATAGTTACATAAAGGTTAAGCTACAACCATCAAGCTAATTATTCTAATTACCAATTTTGATTGACATTAGCATTGTTCCAAAGATCTTCACCAGAGCAATCTCATCTTGTCACACCTTCTGAAACAACACCATCTGTAGTTCATCTGCTTGCTAAAGAAGTATCCCCAATTCTTGACCAATCATACACAAATTGGTTGATGACATTTGTTGTACACACACACACACACACACATGCACGCACGCATACATAAATACATATATATACACATACATACATATACATATACACAAACATACATATATAATTTATATATGTGTATATGTGTGTCTGTATGCTTTCAAATAAATAAATAATTATATTACATTATATTTTGAATTAGATATATATGTATAGTTAAAATTGTGCTTATTTAAATGGTCATGATATATGATCCTCATTGCATGGAATTTGTATAAAATAAATAGGCAATTTTGATAGAAATATGTGGGAGTTTTTTATATAATGATTTTTTTTCCTGTGGTCAATTCCGCCACCTTAGCCAAGGGTGTTAACTAGAAATACCAGTGGAGCCTAGAGCAACTGTAAAGAATGTGACAATATAATTGTTACATTCATCTTATAAACTATTTTTGAAAAAGTTAGCGGATTGTAGGTTTGACCAAATGGGTACTTTGACCAAACCCTCATGTCACTAGATTTGATTGAAGTTGTTTATGTAAGGAGCTTTGTTTGAAGTAGCTTGGCTTTTTCAATCCAAGGGCCCTTTTCAATTTAAGGGGCTTGATGAGGTTCGATTTTATTTTCTCATTTTTCTCCATGGAAAACATTGTAGCCCGTTGTATCATCCTACAAAAGTTAGCACCCATAATTAGATGTTAAAGGACCTATTAGACCCCATTTTGGTGATTTTAAGGTCAAAATATTTGCTATGCTTAATTCCAACGACCTGCAATTTCTCCCATCACACTATGTCACACACATTAGATCCTACAAAATTATGAGGCAATTTTACCTCGACTAAGTCAAAATGTCGACCTTGTTCTAAGACTAGGTTGACATGTTGGCCTTGTCCTAGGTTTTTTAGCCCATATTTGGTTTGAGGTTCAATGTCAAGGTTTTTGTCCAAGGTATTTAATTGTGTTTTTTCTTAAATTAGTTTAAATCCCAAAATGAGTATAAAAGGGTATCAACTCCTCTCACTTGAACATGATAGACTCAATAACACACAAGTGCATAATTTGATAAAGTATAAGCAATTCAAGATCTCCAAGTCTCCATTTCTTGAAGATGCATTCAATAAAAGCCAATCTTCTATAATTGATACAATTTATTTCCCACAATTAACAAGTAGATGAATACTCAATCAAGCAAGAAGATCCACATAAATTTTGAAAAAAAAAATCTTGCTTTGGCAATGTTTCTTAATACTCTTAAAGGATTATTTTAGAATAGTGTAGCCTAAAATGATCAAGAAAAATAAGGTATAAAAAAAATCACCCAAAGTTCAACAACCTGCCCAAATGTGTTGGTATTTATTAGTTTGGCCCCATGACACAAAATAAAAAAATTCTAGTTTCTTCCAACTTGACAATGGACTCAACTAATATTTAAAAAAAATAAAAAAAAATAAAATAGAGGTACAATTTTTTTTTAAAGAGCTATTATAGAGGGGCCATTTGTAAACATGCAAATTTAGAAAAATATTATTTTTATATGCTATAGCTTTTGAGAAATAAGTTGTCATACTTTGATATTTTTTGGTACTATTAGGTCTATTAACAACTTATTCTAAAACAATGTATCTTGCAATGACTAGACTATAGTGTTGGGATTGTTGTAGGAGATCACATTATATGTGTTGGTATTAATATTTTGTCATAAATGTCAACATATTTCTTTTTCCTTGTAGTGTTCTTAGCTTGTTCATTGGAGAGACGAAATCAATATGGTTTATGTATTACATATCAGATCTTGTATAGATATAGATGATTGCACAGATTTCTATAGATGATCAATTTTGGATCGTAAAGATTGATATTATGATTTGAGTGAGCTATAGTGTATTTATTAGAAACTAGTTACTATCATTTTCTGGTTACTCTAGTAATGATCGTATTGTGATACTTGAATTAGTATGGATTGATTATACAATATTTAATGTTACTAACCTAACAATATGTTTAGGAATCAAATATGTGTCCTCAGTTGGAGTTATTCTAATGAACAATGAAGAGTTGTTTGTGGATTCTACATAAAAGATGTTGTTGTTGTTGATATGATATTTCATGATTCTTATTTTTGTTTATTAATGATGTCCTACTCTTCTTGCTAGATCTCTTGAGCCATATAATTGGATTTAATATATTTTATGAAGCATATTAAAGTGTTCTTGGCTCACTTGTTATGTGGCATGTTGCATTGGATCTTGAGCATGATCTATGGATCATGACATGTTGGAGGTTATTTGTTTGGGTCCTAGGTATGTCTTAATTGATATATCTTGGATAGTATTGATTATTATAATTCATTTTTATTTATTAAGGTCATACTTAAGGCCAACCTTGTTTAGGTTGATGTATTGTATATATAGATGAAATCATTTATGTAAATAGGAGCATTGGATGATGCAATGTGAGTATGAGATGTGAAGGTGTGAAAGTAGTTTATATCAGAGATTAAAAGTAGATGTATGAGATGAGGGTATGTGCACCAAGTTGTGGTGCCAAAAACATGAACCTAAAGATTTTTTAAAAATTTTTATAAAGAGGCTGCAAAACTGTGACCCATTTCAGTTTTTTTTACATTTTCTCCTCACAGCGCGCACGCGAATTGAAGAAATTGAAGAATTTTGTCACCCGCCTCCTCAAAATGCCTCCTCGTCATCGAAGTTCAAGATTGGGATCATGTTGTATGTTTTCTACTCTTGTTTTTGCATTGTTTTATAAGTTTTTACATTATTTTGTAGGTTTTTTTCAATTTTGCTTTAAATTTGTTTATTTATTTAGATTGCAATTGGTTTCTTATAAGGAAATGTGAATAATGAACCGCCAATCCCCGGTCGGATCAACAAAATCAAAACAAAAACCCTCCAAAAGATCCAAATCAAAACCCTCCACAAGATGAAAATCAAAAACCTCCACAACAATAGCAAGAAATTCTGCAACCTGCACCGATTGGAAGACCTCCTCCTGGCACCCAAGACAACATAATGAATGAAATAGAAAGAGGAAAAAATGAATTAGAAGCACTCATTGGTAGGTTGAAAGCTTGTGGACAAACCAATCTGATGAGAGCACAATTGGCATCCTCCCTTGAGTTCATCATGACCCATGTAGCTTCTGTTAGTGGTTAGTTGGATATTTGGCGTGTTAAGAGGGATGAACAAAGAATATATTACACAAAAAAATTATCATATCAAGATGTAAAAAAAAAAAAAAGAAATAGCAAAAAGTAGCATTTGTGCATTGTTTAAAAAGCCTAGAGAACAAGATACTGTTAAACATACAACTAAAAGGTTTCCCATCCATTGGTGCATACATGATGGTATTAGAAATAAATTTTGGGATAGATGGTGGATGGTCTTTGATGCCCCTCATTGCAATAATCACAAGGTTCCAATGTATTTCTTAAAGAAATTGTATTGTGAATTTGTCCTTGGGGAGATCCGCAATTATTTGATACATTAGAATCTCAGGGTAGAGGTGGGGGTCATCATTTGAGAGGTTGGGGGCACTTTGTGACCCTAATGTAGTTAGGGCACCTATTTTCAAGCCACATCGTGAGCATATGATTATTCATTCAATTGTGAAGGAACATGTAGAGACCAACACTCTAGGGACTATTAATGCTTTGACACATAACCTCATTCATTGTACGAGTCCATTAGTTGAGGAGGATGCTTCTATGCTTCATGGTCACATGTGCACATCATGTGGATCCTTATGCACTTTTGGCAGTCATGCTGGAGACAATATGGATGATGGACTAGTCACCAACATTTGAGTTCCTGAGTGACACATTTGGCATTGACACACAAGTAAATTTTAATTATAATAAACTAATTTGATCACATTTCGTATGCATAGTGAATGACTAATTAATTAGCATGTATTGACATTGTTCAAAATTCAGGGTAAGAGTGTTGTCAGACCTAGCACAGATTCCTCGGCCCCATTTTTCGTTCCGTCGATGAGTCAAGAGTTATGTATCAATTTAATCATTTAAATTAACACATATATTTATTAATTAATCATATGAAGGATTGATAAATTTTTTTTTTATGCATGTGCATCAGTTCTCTATTGGACCATCGACATTCACAAGGGACTCTGAGCTTAGGCGTGATACAAGCTTCGTAGAGGTACATTTGTTTCATGTTTCATGTTACATGTAAATTGTATTATATGACATGCAATTGTTGATGTCTGAGACTCCTTCTCATCTTCGCTAGTCCATTGATCTTGGAGTTGCTGCAATGATGGCTAGTTCAGAGCCATTCACCAAGGTATGAAAGAATTTTCTTGATTTTAGTTGTTGTTTATAATAGTTAGTATCAAAATTTCTAATGTTATTTATAAGTGATTATATTGATTGAATTGTTGTAGGGCCTTATTACACCTGATTATCTGCGAGCCTTTGAGGTGGATGTACAGAGTGACTATTTGATGGTGGTAAGAAAATAATTAATTTTGTGTGTACATATATTTGATTTCAATGTATAATAATTATTGATTCATATCTACTTTGTTTGTATCAGCTCGAGTTAGAGAAGAGCTTAAACAAGAGGATGAGTGAGCATGTGAGGAAGACCCCATCATCCCCATCATCTCCCTCCACATGATGACAGAAGACCTCTAGGGATTTGTTTCCTTCCCCTTGTGGGAAGGAGAAGATATAGTTGATAGACACACATGTATAGGCATTAGTGGACATATATGTTGGATTTTATGTTAGTGGACATATTCGATATATATAATTTGATGTATATATGACATTTTATTTTTGATGTATGACATATATTTGATGAATGACATTATTAGACTTACGACATTATTGGTTAATATATGATATGTTTGTTCATGTATGACATTATTGGTTATCATAATATATTATGTGTTTGTTAATGTATGACATTATTGGTTATCATAATATATTATATGTTTGTTCATGTATGACATTATTGGTTATCATAATATATTATATGTTTGTTCATGTATGCCATTATTGGTTATCATAATATATATCTGGTTTTTATTGTTTATGTTTTAAGTACATTTCATGTAATTTATTTTAATATAAATTGCATCCAAAATGATGCAAAGTGCTCACACCAAAAGCTAGTGGATTCCTAGCAAGAACACTTTTAAGACAAACTACCTTTCCCACCTTCGTAAGTGTTTTCAAAGACTTTTTCCAACTTGGTTACAACATTGAACAAACTTCTACCCAACTTCAAAAACTAATTGATCACTTTCCCTATTCAAGACTTGGGAAGCAATAAGGGAAAAATGAGCAAATTTGAGAAATGGATCATAATCAACTTCTTGCTTCAAACTAATATCTTAGATACTTCAAGAAACACCTAATAACTATCTCACAAACTTCAGTCTATCATCTATTCCATCCTTCCAAGAGATTCTTCAACATCCTATGAGTGAAAACAATCTTCCAACATCCTATGACTGTATTTTCTTTGCAACAACATGTAATTTGCTGATTTTTGGACAACTCTTCACAAAGGGAAGTGATTATGTTTCAAACCCATGAAATGGCTACTATGACAACCAAGAAGATCCTTAACATCTTCCACTAACTCCATTTAGTGATAACATGCAGCTAAAGTGGTGTTTCATTCTTACAAAGTATGAGTTTGATGTTCCAAATAGGAAGTAATGATATTTGACAATAACTCAATGATCCTATATACAAGTTTAACATTAGTAGTGATTCCTTGCCATATAAAAAAAAATTAATAATCACCAACACCTTATGCCTCCTCTAAATTCATAGAGGGCATTTTCATCATTTGACATCCATTCCAACCAATTATCAGTTAGTTTGATTGGTTACAAGGTTAATTTCAAGGTTTTCCAAAAAATTGCTAAAATTGTCAAAAAGTTGTTAGCAACTTTTATTGCAAAATGCAATTTTTGTACTAACTCTTCCTAGAACTTAACCAAGTGATTTTTGGTAACACATAAGACCTATATAAGGTGTAATGACTCTCAAAACACTTATTGAGTCAACTTATTAACAAAAAAAACAAAAAAACAAAAATCATTAGGACTAAGGCAACTTGGGTTTATAGGTGACCTCAAGTTCCTTGACCTTACAAACAAGGATTACCTTATTATCATTAAAAAGAACATGTTCAAAATGAGGTGTATGATCACCCCTTCACCTTCTACCATGAGTCTCCATAATTAGATGAGATGACATATCCAGTTGCCATAGTCAAAGATCGCTGCCCTATGGCATTTAGTAACTCTTAGGGATAATTTAGTTCGGCGTGCCTGAGAACATTCAAGTGCTCAATGGGATAGGAGGAGCTTGGGGCTAGTGTTTACCTAGCCATCCAGAGCTAATGAAATAGACAGTTCGATCCCACAACGAAAGGTGAGAGAGATTTGGTAGCTGACAATTTTGTACTAGCCAACACTACAAGTTTCAACATCACCAGAGATGGCATTGCAAAATCAAAATGGAATTAGATCTCCAAAAAGAGAGAGAGGTTATTTTAGGTCTCTGCAACATGGTCCTATATCACCTAGAATTGCATCCATACCTCGCACGACCTCTAAGATATGCCCCGTCAAAGATTGCTGCAACATGGCATTTAGTGACTCTTAGAGTATTTTGGTTCGGTGTGCTCGAGAATGTTTGAGAACTCAACATGATGGGAAAAGGTTGGGGCTAAGGTTTATCCAGCCACCTTGAGTTAACAAAATAGATAGTTTGATCCCACAACGAACGGTGAGGGAGATTTGGCAGTTGGCAACTTTGTATTGGCCAACACTACAAATTTTAGCATCACCTGAGATGGCATCATAAAATCAAAATGGAATAAGATCTCCAAAAAGTGAGAGAGGTTATTGTAGGTCTCCACAACATATATGAAAAACATCTATGTTCCATGAAAACCTAACTTATAACTTTGTTGTTGTACTCTTTCTTTTCAAATCCTCTTCAATCAAATCTAAATCTCGAGAATAATTTACGTTAGTGTTGATGCTCCCCCATAGATATACTTCCCCATCAACATCAATATTTTCTCCATCAAATTTTTTTCATGTACAACTCTCCCCCATAGATATCAATGACAAAGGCATCATTGGCTCAATTCTTTTGCAAAAATATCTTCAACAAGCTCAAGTATCCAAAGATACTATTAAATACCATATACCAAGAGTCCTTCATGACTCAATTCAATCATAGATACTCTCCCATAGAGGAAACATCCAACATCCAGTGTAGATAAATAATAGTGTTATGTACCACTAAACTGATGCAATCTTTGCATCAAATACTCATAAGTAGGAAGGATTATGACCCCAAGCATACCTCTCAAGTACTCAAATGTATTCTTCAACAAATGCTTTGTAAAAATGTCTGCTATATGCTCCTTTGTACTTAATATACTCTAGTCTAATCTCTTTCTCTGTAACTTTCGCTCTAGAAACATAATACTTAATAGATATGTGCTTTGTCTTAGAATGTAACACAAGAATCTTAGACATACTCAATATACTTGTGTTATCACATTGTATGATAATAGCCTCTACAAATTTAACTCTAATGTCCTTTAATATCTACTTCATCCACTTGATTTGATTGCAATTATTCACTGCTGCTACATACTCTGCTTCTATTGTACTATGCAAAATACAATGATGTTTCTTTCTTAGCCAATAAACTAATCTGCCTCCTAAGAAGAATGCTCCACCGCTTATACTTTATCTATCATCCATACTTCCTACCCAATCCGCATTAGTATATGCACATAAGGTAAAGCCATTTGATGTGTCATACCATAACCCAAAATTAGTTGTATCCTTCAAATGTCTAAAAGCCCTTTAACTGTTGCATAATGTGACTCTTTAGGGTTAGCTTGAAATCTCACAGCAATGCCAACTACATTATCTATATCCAGACTTTTATGAGTCAAATATTGCAAACCTCCAATCATAGATTGATACTTCTTCTACTCAATAGTAGGTGTCTCAACTTTTCTAGATAACTTATGACTAGTAACCATAGATGTACCAATAGGTTTACAACTTTCCAAAGTAATATTTTTAGGGCGAACCCACAATAATGGGTTCCACTTTAGTGGGACGAACAAAAATGAAAAAAATTGAAAAATGAGAAATTGAGTTTACGATAAATATATTCGCGCAAACATGATTTGCATGTTTGTATGTTCGTGTGAAAATATGTGATAAATATATCCACGCAAACATGATTTGCATGTTCGCACGAACATACATTCACGCGAACATGGTAAACGTGTTCGAGCAAACGCCATGTTCACACGAACATGCAAAATCACAAAAATTTTAACCTTTTTTCCATTTTTTTTTTTTGCTCTTTTGACTTCCATAATTACAAGAAAATAATCTCCTACTATAAAATAAAAAATGTCAAAATGTGCTGCTCGGAGCAAGCTTTCCAATGACTATAATTTTAATACATAATTTAATCATTAAGACTTTCAAATATGAGTTTAACTCATTATAGGTTCATTACTGATTGAACATCAACCGACTTTGACACCTCAGGAAAATTAGTAAATTAGGTCAAATTTTTTTTGAAAAATATGGAGGAACTGGCTTATTGAGATACCTTTCTATTCAAAAAAATAAAAATGGTTTATGATAAATTGACTTCAAATTATTTGTGTCAAACGGAACGTATGTCTGAATTACGGTTCATGTCACTTCAAAAATTCATAAACTATACAATATTCAATCAAAATAAATCAAACCAAATGCATCCTCTTGATATTGATGCTACAAATCTAATGTCAAAAGAATTACTTCGTTATCATTTCTAGAAAAAAAGTTATGTGTGTCAAATGGACTATCACTTTTTAAAATATTGAATTTTATTATGTACCACTTTTCAGAGGAGATAAAAAAAATTGACATAAATAATTTTTTTTTTAAGATTAAAAAATATGATTACAAAGTAGGAACAAAGTACTCAAAATCACTAGTTTATGTCATCTTGAAATTATTTATAGTTTTGGAGATATAGTCACTTGAACATGACGTTTGTTGCAAAAATATTGATTTCAGTGTCAAAATTGGTCAAAAAGTGGAACCCATTATTGTGGGATCACCCTTTAACAAGTCTTTTAAATACTTATTTTGTGATCAGAAAATACCATCATTATTTTTCACAATCTGCAAAACTAAAAAATATTTTATTTCACTAATCATGCTCATCTCAAATATCTTCTTAATTTAACCATAAAATTGTTCACTTGCTTCAAAATTCTATTTAAGAACTGCTACCCACATCATCCTAGTATAGTCATCAACAAGAATCATGAAGTACCTTTCACCATAGAGTGCTCTTGTCTTTGTAGCACCACTGAAGTCTGTTTGTACTATCTCCAATTTTACTGATGTAGTAAACTTCTTTCTTGGAAAAGAATTAGTCTTCTGCTTTGCCACACATTCTTTGCATACCATGTTAGTAGGCTTTACTATTTTAGGAAAATATCTAACAACAATTGTAATGCTTACTTTCACAATGGTTTCAAAATTTAGATCACAAAACCTCTTGTGCCATAACCAACTATTGTGAACTATAGAAACCAAGCATGACATCTATGTAGGATTCAACTTAAAAACATTACCTCTTGATCTTGTGCTAGTACCAATCATCTTACAAATTTTATCCTAGATAATACATGGCTTCTCTATGAGTTGCAACTGGTATGCCTTGTCAACTAACTATCCAACACTTAGAAGATTATGTTGCATAACATTAAAAAAAAAACATCATTAGTGTTAGTTTTACCATCAAGAGTTATATATTCTATTCCCTTTATATGACAAGCTGCATTGTTTCCAACGTTAACAATTCCCTTTAGATCATGATAGTATTGAGTAGAATCCATGATGACATGTTTGGATGGAAAATAAGCCCACTATGATAACCAATGATGTAATTCATAAAGTGACTAGGTTAAGAAAAAATGGTATTATTCTAGTAGCCAAAAAGCTTGTGAAGAAGCATGTAGAGAAGAACATATGAACTAAGTGGCTTAATTCATAAATTGAATAGCTTAAGCAACATTGGTATTATTCTAGTAACCACAAAGCTTATTAAGGAGGAGTTAGAGAAGAATAAAAGAGCTACATGTTAAGGGAGATCTATGAGTTTGTTTGAAATTAGGCAAACAAATGTAAGGTTGATTAACGAAATCCTTGTATATAAGATGAATTACAATTCAAGGAATAACTTTGTACTAGTAGCCTTTATTCACACAACATTTAAGATGGTTTTAGAAAGAGAACAATTCAATGTCTGCAAGATCCTAAGACAACAAATACTTGGAAACATCATAAGGATTAATCATGACAAGTACCAACCTTTTAGATTTGGGTTGAACTTATCATGCTTTTATTCTTCAACACTTTTCATAGATTTCCACACATACCACATTCAACATGGGTAGTAGATAAGTGCACTATGGAATTGATTAATGATTAGTACAACTTGTAGATCAAGTGTATGAGAAAAAAATAAATCTTTTATATGGTTAAAGGATTCCAAAGGGAATTGAAACAGGGGGCATGGATATGAAGATCAGTTGTAGAAAAGTATAAAGAAACCATTTGATTCATGCTTAAAACAAATCAACATGTATGGAGGTAGTGAAACCTAGAAAAATATTTATACATCCAGTGGGATATTATGTCACACAATAAATGCTATAGAGATATGCCAAAGTGATGTTAGAATAAAAAGACACCCTACTTGTGAGAAATGGTGTAGTTATAACAAAAAATCAACTACAGGGAGAGAGCAATTGTATAGTGGAACTAGGATGAGAAAAGTACCGAAGATGATGGCAAATATTTCTAAGGAACAAGGTATGAGTAAACAGGAGTGGCAATAGGCCAAGAGAATTTCTAGTGAGATATAGGCAAAGGAAAGGCTCGAAGCATCAAGAAGATTTAGATCACAAGGGTATGATTTCATACACCTAGAAGATCTACTAGATCTTCTGCTTCAATGAAGAAGGAAGATCGAGATAAAAATGAACCTAGGAAAACTACAAGAAAATTAATGAAATTGTTGGTGTTTGAAAATGCTGGAGGGTTTTCAATTATCCCACTGAGAAAGTGACACATCTAGGGGCAGCTAACTCCCATTTTTAACATGTCATTTCTGACAACAGGCCAACTATAAGGCATGACCCTTCTTCTACTTCAGGCTCTGCTAAACATAGGCAGGTGGACCTGAGATTCAATTGATACTGTACCAGTGCAAAACATATCCCTGAATCTATTTAATGCAGATAAAAACCCCTTATATCTCCTAGTAACTCATGAAATGACACAGATATGCAATAGCTAAATGTAGATCTAGAATATTCACAAGTTGAGTGAGGGTTAAACAATTACATGAGGGCTAAAGATGATTTTGATTTTGATTTTATGTGGGTAGGGGAAAGCGAATGAAAACCATGCATGGACAACAACTTAATGACCTTGTATTTGATCAGTGCCTGATCCATTGGGCAAATTCATGAATCTCCCTCATGCATTTCGATATCTAATACTTATTCATATATTCAGATATGTGATCTATCCATTAACCTTGCAAATAGACATCAATGTTCATTTCAAATCTCATTCTTACCTGATATCCTTCTCAATAAACCTGCAACCCTGTTGAATCTCTGAAGCATTTTCACAATTCCTTGAATCATCAGCAACAATGAAACAACATACAACCTTAAGGGACTACAAAAATGACCTAGGCTCTTTGTTCAAAGATCATAAAACATCACAGATCAACTGAGAATGGAGACAAGATTTAAACTGAAACTAAACCCTTGTTGTTCTTTGTATTCATTTCCTTGAAATAATACATGAAAATGCATGAAATTAACTCACAAATCACCTAATAAACTAGACTGTATAATAACATATGCTGTCATACAAGAGAGAAAATGGTAGGAATGAGAAACTGATGGGATGGGAAGGGGGTATCATAACCAAAGCAAGGCTTCATGGTCTGGAACCAGCACATCCCAGATCTTCCATCCAGAATTCATCAATTCCAGGGCCAATTTTGCTAAGTGTTTCCATTCAGAGAAACTTTCCAAAATTCCAACCCTTAAAAAAGAGAAGAAGAAAGATATATATAGGAAGAAGCAATTTCTCGGATTGAATCTGAACATGACACTTGTCCAAGGATTTGTAACATCAATGTATTCAGAGAATTTGACTAGGAACACAAGGTGGTTGGGTCTTTAGCTCTTGAAATTGAGAAAATTGCAATCTCATCTACTCTTATTTTATAGTTATCTCTCTTGCAAGATATTTGTCATACTTCCTTTGTTGCCAACCCATTTTTTGTTGATCTTGGTAAGCACACTCATCATTATGCATGTAATACTCTTATTGTTTATCAATACTCCTCATCTCCTCTTATGTTATCAACATGCGGGGGATAATTCATAAAAGTTCATAGGTGCACCACATCCATAAAAGTTCATAAAAATAACATTCTATGACATTAAAGGATGATAGCCCATTTGCACACACTCTTTAGCATCTCCAAATGAGCTATTCATTAATATGGTAATTTAACATCACCAAAACATGTTGAGCTCTTAGGCCCACCCCTTGAAACAAGAGTAAAATCGACAATAATCCCTTTGCATGTAGTCTCAAGTCTCCCCAAATGAACTACTGATTACCAAGGTGGTTCAACATCACCTATTAGTGTTGAACCCTTAGGCCTACCCTTTCAACTGAAAGGAAAACCAGTTCTTAGTCCAATAACATTTATAAAATACAAGGTTGTTGATCATTCACATACCTAGTACGTCTAATAAAAAGAGTTTTCAAGAATGCATGACATATTTCCAAATGCATATCCATAAAAATTCACAAAAATAAAATTCTATAATATTAAAGGATGCTA
This sequence comes from Cupressus sempervirens, assembly GCA_028749045.1. NCBI lineage: Eukaryota > Viridiplantae > Streptophyta > Pinopsida > Cupressales > Cupressaceae > Cupressus > Cupressus sempervirens. Next base: position 25,146,483 of record CM053793.1, on the reverse strand, counting down.
GTCCCTTTGCACACACCGTTTAACATCTCTAGAAGAGCTAGTGATTTTCATGTGGATTCAATATGACCCAAACATGTTGAGCCCTTATGCCCACCCATTTGAATTAGTAGGAAAATTGATTGGTTATCCAACAATGCTCATGCTAAGAAAGCTTTTTAATTGATCACATACCAACCACATCTCATCAAAAAATAAATCAAGTAACGCATACAAAAGGTATGCACAATCACTAACCATTCCATGCACTTTTTTATCACATCAATACATGGAACATTGGTGCAAAGCACCTAAATTTTTTTCTTTTCTTGATGTAATAAGGTCTAGGGATAGATCTAATGATCTCCCTATGACCATGCACATTTGTAATGGACACAAGACCCCATGGTGCAACTATAAGCCTTGGGCATCAATTGGTTCAATAAAGTGGATTTTTGGTAAATTCCATGTTTTCTAAGAAAGTCTAGGTGTTTAGAATATTATTAGGGTCCCTAGGATTTTTTAGATTCCATTTGAAAATAAATTTTCAATAAAACTTGTCTTAAGCCAAAAATTTCAAAAGTTGCTTAGCAACTTTTGCAATTTTCCTGACAACTTTTCAAAATGTAACTCCTAATGGCTAAAACTATCCATAGGTTGGTTGAATCAGTTGTAAATAGCCTATATAGGCTTTGAGCATTCAAATAAGGAGATAGATTGAAGAAACACATTTTACTTGCTCTCAAATCAAGAAAGAACTTGCTGTTTCTATTGCATTTTTTTAATTTTCCACATGTAGTACGGAACCAAATGGTTGAAGGGTGAAATTTTTGCATTAATAAGTTGGTACTATTTATTTATAAGATTTTGGTTTTGGTTTGAAGTCCCTATTAATCATTTTGCAAAAGTTATTCAATTTCCAAATACACATCCATAAAAGTGCGTAAAAATAACATTCTACGACATTAAAGGATCACCACAATGCAACTTTGAAATTGCTGATCTTGGCATTGAATCATCAGTGTCATTAGCTCTAGGTGAGTAGGTGAAACCTAGTGACACCCTTGTTTCAGCCATGGAGACCATCCATCATCCGTGGCCACCCCAGACCAAGGAGTCTCAAAGGTGCTCTAGGTGTATTTCGAGGTCGATCTTCCGAGGGTCATAACTCAGAGCTTGTGAGGGCTATTTATGAAACATCAAATTCTACAAGATGATGATGTCAAAGCCTAAAATAACCTATCTCATTTTTGAGAGATCACATTTTGTTTGGATTCGACATAGCGATCTCGCTTGATGCCAAAACTCGTAGTGTGCCTCAGTTCATAGGTGAACCATAGCGCAACTTTGAAACCACTGATCTTGGCATTGAATCGTTAGCAACATTAGCTTTGGATGGGCAGGTGAACCCTAGTGACACCTTTTTTCTAGCCGTGGAGGTCATCCATCGTCCGCGGTCACCCTGTACTGAGGAGTCTCCAAGGTGCTCTAAGTGCATTTCAAGGTCAATCTTCCAAGGGTCGTAACTCGGAGCTCGTGAGGGCTATCAATGAAACGTCAAATTTTATAGGATGATGATGCCAAGGCCTAAAATAACCTATCTCATTTTTGAGAGATCACATTCTATTTGGATTTGGCACAACAATCTCACTCGATGCCAAAACTCATAGTGTGCCTCAGTTTGTAGGTACACCACAACATAACTTTGAAACTGCTGATCTTGGCATCAAATCATCAGCACCGTTAGCTCTGGGTGGGCAGGTGAACCCTATTGACACCCTTTTTCTGGCCACAAAGACCATCCATCATCCGTGACCACCCCATACTGAGGAGTCTCCAAGGTGCTCTAAGAGCATTTCAAGGTCGATCTTCTAAAGGCCGTAACTCAGAGCTCGTGAGGGCTATTGATGAATTGTTGAATGCTATAGGATGGTGATGTGAAGGCCTAAAATAACCCATCTCATTTTTAAGAGATCACATTTTTTTTGGATTCGGCACAATAATCTCGCTCGATGACAAAACTCGTAGGGTGTCTTAGTTCATAGGTGCACCACAACGTAACTTTGAAACCACTGATCTTGGCATCGAATTGTTAGCACCATTAGCTCCAAATGAGTTGGTGAACCCTAGTGACACCCTTATTCTAGCCACAAAGATCATCCATCGTCTGCGGCCACCCTATACTGAGGAGTCTCCAAGGTGCTCTAAGTGCATTTCGAGGGCAATCTTTCGAGGGTCATAACTTAGAGCTCGTGAGGGCTATCAATGAAACATTGAATTCTACAAGATAGTGATGTCGAGGACTAAAATAAATTATCTCATTTTTGAGAGATCACATTTCGTTTGGATTCGGCACAACGATCTCACTCGATGTCTAAACTCGTAGTGTGCCTTAGTTCATAGGTGCACCACAGTGTAAGTTTGAAACCGTTGATATTGGCATCGAATTGTCAGCACCATTAGCTTTGGATGGGCAGGTGAACCCTAGTGACATCCTTGTTCTAGCCATGGAGTTCATCCATCGTCCACAGCCACCCTGTACCGAGGAGTCTCCAAGGTGCTCTAAGTGCGTTTCGAGGTTGACCTTTCAAGGGCCGTAACTCAAAGCTCATAAGGGCTATTGATGAACTGCCAAATCCTACAAGATGGTGATGTTGAGGCATAAAATAACCTATCTCATTTTTGAGAGGTCACCTTTCGTTTGGATTCGGCACATCAATCTCGCTCGATGCCAAAACTCGCAGTGTACCTTAGTTCATAGATGCACCACAACATAACTTTGAAACCACTAAACTTGGCATCGAATCATTAGCGTCATTAGCTCTAGATGGGTAGGTGAACCCTAGTGAAACTCTTGTTCCAACTGTAGAGACCCTCCATCGTTCGTAGCCACCCCGTACCGAGAAGTCTCCAAGGTGCTCTAAGTGCGTTTCAAGGTCGATCTTCCGAGGGTCGTAACTTAGAGCTCGTGAGGGCTATCGATGAACTGTCAAATGCTACAGGATGATGATGTCAAGGCCTAAAATAATTTATCTCATTTTCAAGAGATCACATTCCATTTGGATTTAGCACAGTGATCTCGCTCGATGCCAAAACTCACAATGTGCCTCAGTTCATAGGTGCACCACAAAGTAACTTTGAAACTACTAATCTTGGCATTGAATCGTCAGGGCCATTAGATCCAGATAAGTAGGAAAACCCTAGTAACTCCCTTGTTCTAGCCATGGAGACACTCCATCATCCGTAACCACCCCGTACCAAGGAGTCTCCAAGGTGCTCTAAGTGTATTTCAAGGTCGATCTTTCGAGGGTTGTAACTCAAATCTCGTGAGGGATATTGATGAATCATCAAATGCTACAAGATAGTGATGCGGAGGCCTAAAATAACCTATCTCATTTTTGAGAGATCACATTCCATTTGGATTCGACACAACGATCTCACTCAATGCCAAAACTCGCAATGTGCCTCAGTTCATAGGTACACCACAACGTAACTTTGAAACCACTGATCTTGGCATTGAATCATCAGTTCCATTAGCTCTAGATGGGTGGGTGAACCCTAGTGACACCTTTGTTCCAGCCGTGGAGACCATCCATCATCCGCGGCCACCCTATACTGAGGAGTCTCCAAGGTGCTCTAAGTGCATTTCGAGGTTGATCTTCTTAGGGTTGTAACTCAGAGCTCATGAGGCTATTGATGAACCATCAAATGCTATAGGATGATGATGCCAATGCATAAAATAAACTATCTCATTTTCAAGAGATCACTTTTCATTTAGATTCAACATAGTGATCTCGCTCGATGCAAAAACTCGTAGTGTGCCTTAGTTCATAGGTGCACTATAGCGTAACTTTGAAACCATTGATCCTGGCATCGAATCATTAGGGTTATTAGCTCCGGATGGGCAGGTGAACCCTAGTAACACCCTTGTTCCAACTATGGAGACCATCCATTGTCCGCGGCCACCTCGTACTAAAGAGACTCCAAGGTGCTCTAAGTGCATTTCGAGGTTGATCTTTCAAGGGCTGTAACTCGAAGCTCATGAGGGTTATTGATGAATCGTTGAGTGCTATAGGAAAATGAACCGTAAATTTTTCTTGCAAAGTGAAAATGAGTGCAAAGAGTTAGTTATGAGTTTGAGCACAACCATATAAGGTTGGAAACACCTATATAAGGTGTGAAATGATAATATGCATTAATGAAGCCAGTTTTGTTAAGTGGATCAGTATGGGTAATCTGATCAATGTGAGAAATGCATAGATGTTATTCATATGGATATGGTATTGGGGAAGCAAGTTAAAAGGTTTGATCTAGTCAAGTCTCTTAAGTTGGGATAATTTGAGGTTATGTTGAAATTGAAAAGTTGTAGTATGAGGATAGTAAAAAAGTGAAGTGCTAGTTATCAAAGATTATGAGTCTAGGAATGAGTTTGTGGTTGGGAATAGACTCCATGGTTGAGGAGTGGAGTCTTTAAGTGTGTTGAGATTATATTTGAAGCCAAGAGTTAGTTTTAAGGTTGAAGGTGGAGTTTAAAATCAAATTTGGGGTTATGTGAACCTTGTGTAGGAGGTTAACAACTGTGTCTATGTCATGATAGCACTTCAAATTAAACATTGCATCCAAATTTGATAATAAAGGTTGTTAAAATGTTATTCAAAAATTATTGTATTTGAATCAAATATAACAAACATAATCAAAATTAATGATATTCCATAAACATGAACAATACACATGATCCACAATAAATTGAACAATACTAGATACTAAATTAATATGTATATCATTGTGCACATAAATGACAAAAAATATATATCAAAATACATGTATCCATAGAAAAATTACACAAATATATATTAAAGATCATGTATCCATAGACAAAGTACACAAATATATATCAAAATACATAGATCCATATACAAAATGTGGTTGATCGTGCCATTGGAATGTACATATAATATCAATGTTTTTGTAAACAATGTGGCATATGCCATCTCAAAATGCCTCATGACGCATCCTACAACAACTATACTATCCTGGGGTGCTGGTGGATGATCAAAATGCAGCCTCTTTGTTGCACCAAGTGGATCAGATGCCTCCTACATAAACAAAAAAGGAAAACCCAAAGTTAGACAACTAAATTTATATGATTCTTTGTATCTAACATTGAATTACTCAAATTCATAATGATCTTTTTTTTAATGAAGATTTATACTATTATTTTTTCATAATAAATACCTCTCTCATCAACCTCCTACACTAGTCAGGAGTCCTCTCATATGCCCTTAGCAATGCTTGTACCTCGCTGATTGTGGGCTGCGTATGTTCAAATATGTTTTCAGATGAATCTACAACTTAAACTATAACATTATAATTCATAGCATGCTAAATTTATAACATTTTTAATCATGAATTCAAACTACAACTTACTAGTGTAGGCTCCTCCTTAAGATATAGTGGTGGCATCATCAAATCTATAAAAATCTCTTGTCAAACCTTGTGTGCACTTGGAGTCTCCTATGAGATACAAAATAGTAGTTGTTAATATCATAGAAATTAGTTTTGAATTTATTTATGAAGATAAGGAAAATAAAAAATAAATGATACTTATATATACAATGGGGCTCTCGGTGCGAATGGAAATGCCTAAGCATCTACGATGAAGAATTTGTATGGGCTCATTGCTAGTAGCCACACCCTATATACAATAAAGAATGTAATTAAATTTCATTACCACAAAGATTTTACAAGAATGCATCGATATTTAATCAAATAAAAAGCACATAATTACCTTTCCTTTGTCAATGGGTGCTAGCTCATCCCTCGCACTTTGTCCCCCAGGGACAGGTGGTACTTGCAAGATAAAAGAAAGATTAGCAACCATATATGCTAAAATATAAAATAGAAAAAACAATGAGAACACAACATAATGTACCGTAGATGTCTCAAGGCCAAATGAAATGGCCGAGAGTATGGCATCATCAACCTTTCTAAGCTCCTCCTTGGGCATCAACTAAACATGAATGAAGATCACATGCATGTATAAGTTAGTATGGCTTAAAAATTAAAATTACTCTATTATAAAAATTAACTTTAAATCGCATATGTCATAAAAAAAAAATGTATACTTGTACCAGCACATAAGGAGTCCATGCCTCTGCATTCCCCTCCTCTCTCGCATAAGGGTCTGTAGCCTCTGCACGTGTGTATGGTATATCCTCATCTAATACAAAATGATACTTAGGAAGATCACCTATGGGACCCAAGCAAATATTCTTGTATGTAATGCAAGTGTGAGGCACACAAACGTGTGATGAGCTACCCGATGATGAACTGGCGCCAACATCATCAACACAGGAAGGTAGGATTGACCTAGCTTGAGATATCAATAGGCTACTCAGCCTATGAATGACTCTAATGGTTTGAGAGCTAGCCTCTGCCATAATATTAGGATGCTACACTTGAGGAGGGGGGGAGATATCAGTAGGGGGGACAAAAGTGCCAGCTTTCTTCTGTTGGGAAGAGGGTCTATCTTGAGCAGCTCCAATAGTTCACTTTGAGTTTGAACACAAATTTTGCATATAATTTTCTAAGGAAATAAAATGGCACCTCTAAATTTCTATGTGGAGGGATATCAAAAACCATCCACCAAAAATCCCAAAAGTTTGCACGTACGACGTCATTTGTGCACCATTTAATCGATGGTTTGGGTTTTTTTTTTGTCAACTGGTATACCGGTTTTTGGGTTCGCAAAAAGGCTAGCCAAATCCTCTTTGGTTATATTGAGTGCTGCAACCTCATCATAGTCCAAGCCATCATCAAACATCTCATGCATTTTGTCATGCCAACGAAGAGTGACATTTTGTTGGTTGGTAAGGGTTTCAATGTTATCCACTATGGTGCTTAACGTGGATAACATAGGAGCCAATGCATGTACATTATTATATGTTCTTTGCCAAGTCCTCAATTGGGTGAGATTTTCAATTATCAAATCTTCGATTCGAGGAGGGTTTTGAGAGGGTAGAGGATCATTTGGTGGGCAGTTTTGTAGGGGCACTAGATCATTTGGTGGGAGGTTATGAGGAATATTATTCCTTGCCTTAGTGTCATCATTTTGATCAGCCATTCCTATTAATTTGCAAAACATAATTTATATTTTTAAAAAAACCTTAATTTTAACAATTTCTATCAAAAAACCCTAAATTCAACTAAAACTAAAAAATTCATGATAAAATTTATTAAATTTATATTAAAATTGATAAAAAAATTAAAAAACTTATATCGGATATGCGATTTAAAACCCAATACCCAAAACCTTGCGCACAAAAATCTCACTGTGATAGCAACCCACGAGTTGTCTTTTTTTTATAAATATTGACAAATATCGAGTATCTGATATAATATCGAATATCTGATACAATGTCGGATATCTGATATTTGCCACATCAACCCCATGTCAACCTGCGGGTTATCTTTTTTGAAACAACCCGCAGGTCAAAAACTTATTATTAAAACTATTATTTCCTATAATAATTTATAATTTCCTATAATTTATAATTTATAATTTATTATTTCCTATAATTTATAATTTATATATTAGTAATTTATAATTTAATTTAAACTATTATTTCCTATAATAACATATGTACAATTATACTATAATTAATAATTAATATGTTAACTATAATATAATAATTACCAATATTAGTGATTATAAATTAATTATACTATTATATTATATTACACTCATATTAATATTTGTGAATGATTTTTGAAATATTAAAATATTAATCTTCATAAATAATATAATATATATTTATTATTTTATAATTATATAATGTAATAAATAATTTATTATTTCATATTACTATATATATATTTCATACTATATATTTTTAAGTATTCAATATTGGGTATCCGATATCAAATCGGCTATCCGATAATGGTTGGGCCTTACTTTCCAGGTTTGGTACTTAGATAGGTGAAAAAAAGTCAGAGTGGATTTTGAAACATTTTTAGACGTTTTCAAGTTCTATTTTTTTCATATCGCCACTTTTTGGCACACCATGATCCTACACATACCCTAAATTGGATGCACAATGACTATTATAATAAATTGTGATGAATGTTTTACATGATATGTTTATCAAAGAGTTTTTTTCAAGATGATTGTAAAATAATATTTACTAGCCATTCATGAGAATGAAAGATTTATAAGGTTTATAAGTAACAAAGTTAATGACAAGAACTAGTAAAATTTACTTGTGAAGATTTGGTGAACCAATATAGTTTGTAATGGTAATCAATAAAAGAAGAGGATAGATGTAAAGAGACTAACATGAGAGAACGTCATTCAAAAATTACTTCTTGCTCATAAGATTTGAATCAATTTTGAGGCTAACTTATAGAAACGCAATGGAGATTTTTCTACCACCTCAAAGAGCTATATAAAGGTGATAATAGATCAATGTGCAATAAGAGTTGATAAGATAATATGTGAATTTTTTGAAGGATATGTGTTTACATTTGATCTAGAGTAGAGAATTGATCATGAACGTAAAGGATCTACCATAAATAGGTACAACTTTTAGACTAATCTATACTTGTTTATTCTAATAGGTTGATAAGGAAAATACTCTAAGAAGGTTTCTCTTAACAAGGTCTAACAAGTTTGAAGAATAAATCCTTTAACCATGTGACTCTTAGAAGGGTTTCTAAATCCCTTAACATGGTAGATCCTAACATATCCTTTTTTATAAAGGTTCTAATAATGCTTAACAATCTTAGGCAAAACCAAGTAACTAGCTAGTGGATATAAAAGCTCCTAACATGGAAAATTTATTACTGTTGTAGTAAAGAATTATGGGAAATAATTTTGATCGTGCTTTTCCCCTCTAACTAAGGTTTTCCACATGAAAAATATTTGTGTTGAATATTTTATATATGCATGATTGAATTACACTGTTAATATTTTGTTATTTCATTTGCATGTTTCATATTGAAAAAGTTGGTGGTGACATTGTTTAAATCTATAACAACACTGATTCACCTCCCCCCGCCCCCACCTCTCCTCAGTGTTTGCTAGTATTAACAATATCTCTTAATCTTGAGATTGAAAATGTGACATGTCTTAAGTTGAGATGAAAAATAACGTGTGTCTCCAATTTTAGGCTTCAATTTATCATTACATGAGGGTTTTGTATTTCTTTCCATTATTTTTTCCATATCTGAGCAATTCTCTTATCTTGAATGATTTTTTAATGTTTGTCTTCTATAGGAAATAATTATCTCTTCTTCTACGCTCATCGATTTTCTACTTTCATGAAGTAGCCTCATTCTTTCTATTTTTTAGTTGCATTTTCGTCTTCATGCTCACTTGGTACTAAATATCCTTTCCTTTTTTTCTTGGCATTATGAAAGATCTTATATCTATCATGAACAATACATAATTATTTATGTCATGATACAATAAGACTAAATAAAAATCTTACCAAGTTCATTTTAAAATAATTAGAACCACATTAAATTGATTATGTTCCATGCTTTAAAAAAGTATGAAAACTACAAAAAAAAACTCTAACAACCAATGGTTAATGTTACTAAATGATTAAATAAAATTGAATTTTGTTTGTAGCTCATACGGTATGTTGACTCAAAATATAGCAAGATAGTGTTATTACACTAAATCTTAGATTGTCATAGGTCTCTTGGATTTGATATAGGTACATATATTGTCACATGTTTCTTAAGACTAACACATCTCATAGTATTGTCATAAGACCTTTAGGATTAAACAAAATTTTGAATACCATGTTGAGTCAAAATAATTAGGATTTCACCTTCTACTTTTGTTTATGCCTTATTGAAGCACAATTACCAAGATTTAAGAGTTTGGGCTTATTGCTCTCAAAATCTTGCATATTTTAGAGTCTAGGTCTTATGATTTATGATTTCATGTTTAGGACTAAGAATTAGGGGTTATAATTGATGATAGAGTGTTGAGTGTTGATGTGCTGTGTGTGTGTGTTCTCTCCATCCTTATTTTTCATCTCTCTCTCTCTCTCTCTCTCTCTCTCTCTCTCTCTCTCTCTCTCTCTCTCTCTCTCTCTCTCTCTCTCTCTCTCTCTCTCTCTCCCTCCTCCTCCTCCCAATTTATTACTCTCCCTTTACTAATAATTCAAATTGAGGGTTTAAAGTCTAAAACATGCAAGATTTGTTACTCTCATATTTCAAGAATTGAACATAAATTTAGTATATATACATATCATGAGAGCAATAGCGAAAGAGTTAAATAATGTTCTACTGCCCTTTAGGAAAACATGTAATCTATAAAGTAATAATAAATACTAAAAAATAATATGTTAATTGGCTGGATCAAATTATATGACTAATCACAATGCATATTGTCATATGACACCAAAAACAAGCTTTCTTGATCTCTATACAAACTTTAATGATGGAGTTTGATTGAACCATCAAGGAAATGAATTTACACACTTGAATTACGAGAAGCTATGCATAATACAAATTTTGCTTCTTAAGATGTAATTAAATCAATTAATTTTTTATTTTATTTAATATGAAAGTTTTTATTATTTACCATGGTAATTGCAATAATCAATATTTATTAATCTTTTAATAAATCACTATTATCTATACTTTTAACCATATGGCAACCTACATATTGTTTTTTCTACCAGTCATAAATCAATTACAGCTATTAATATTTTTTTTTTTTTTATATTATTATCAACTTCAACCTCAAGCATTCAAAAATAACTACAATATTTTTCACACAAAAAAAAATTATTTATTTGTAATAACAAATAATCAATCGACAAAACTATTATAAAGAATCTATTCATCATCAATAACTAATAATTTAATATTTATTTAGAATAACAAATTAAAAGTAATTTACTAAGAAATTTCATAATTATCAACAACCACCCAATTCTTAACAATATCACTATTTTTTTTTTATTAACTTAAAAAAATAATAATAAATTAATAGCTTCCATTCGGTAGAATCATTTTTATTCCTTACAACTTGAAATAACAAATGAAATTCAATCAAAAGTCTATAGAAAACTCCCAGCATGATGAGGTGTGGGGGCTCGAAAAGTGTTTAAGGTGAAACATGCGTCATGCTTGTTTCGAGGCTTCCTTGTATTTAATTTCGAACATCCCTATTTCATGGGTCATTACAATCAATCATTTGAATCATATCTAACTTAAAATGAAACTAATATTATACAAATTCCACTTTTAAAAGCGTCCCTAAGATATTTTTCTCTAGCTACTCCGCGTGAAAGACCCAACTTATTCATTATTAAATATTCAAGAAAATTGTTGGAACACTGGTCAAAGAGGTCAATGCATAAAGAAGATTTGTGGTGGTCACTTAAAATATGATTGCACTTGCATGACATAAGGAAGAGATGTGTGTTGATGTTAAGCTCAATCTAAAGAAAATGACACAAATGGGATGATTCGGAACAAAGATATATTCCTCCCTCCATACAAATATTCATAAAAGCAGGCCTAACTAACTTTAGAATGTTACATGGTGAATACTTAATTGGTTCTACAAATAAAATAGGAAAAGTCTTATGGTCGCCCGAATGATGTGATGATGTAGGAAGTTTGATGGCTAAACGAGGGTAACATGGGGAAATGAATAGTTTGAGAGTTCCATATGGCCCATATTAAAAAGTATGAGGAAGCCACATGGAAGCACATTAGAGAAGAGCATGATTCTAGGTATAGGCACTACCCAAACACATGCCTAAAGCTTAGAAATGTGTTAGAACTATATGGTATCAAGGCATAACTAAAAGCTAAAATCTTAGAGATCTGTAGCCTAACATAAAATATGTGTATGACCAACAATAGAAGCACGCATGTACATTGCATTCAGCCCAATCATAAACTTATGGATATGCATTGGAATCTTTTGAGAAAGCTAGTTGACTCATGACTAAGTAAGGTTTCTAGATACTAATAATAATAATGCTCATTGTTTTGTGACTTAAGTGATGCCCACGTCGTTATGTGCAAAAATGATTACGAGAAAGACAATCGTTGAGCCAATGGTTTCGAGATGGGAATATTTCTTTAAAACAATATTCCCGCCAAACCGACTCATTGTTTTCCTTTGACCAAAAGAGTAATGAAACTGAGGTCGAGAGAAGAAAATAATAAATAATGGAAATAAAACATTAGACTCCGAGTGCGTAATTGATTCCCTCTGATTTGTTAATCATTTTCGATGGTTTTCAATAACTCGGCCGTAGCTTTTAAATTCATAAAGAGATAGGAATACTATGCAGTTTGACCAATTTGTTTTTGGTTACGAAATTTGTTGTGCCGATTAGCATACGATCGACTTACATGGTAGTTTATAGAAATCATTTACTTTTGATATGTGGATGCTCTGAGTTCGGGTTCAATGAAGTGTACCTGGGACTATTTATCTTCTTTTATTCATGATTTAACTCTAGTGGTGAAAGCAGAGTTTGTAAAGAGGGATAACTAAAAATAGATGTACCAATAGTTCTGTCCTATATTTTAAAACGGAAATATATATTATTAAGTTAAGATATTTTGTATGGATATTTTGAAGTATTTGGTTTTAGTGTACAACTTTAGTTTAGTAGATATTATTTTTTAATCTAAATTTATATTTGATGCTCATAAAATAATTGTATCTTGTATGATATTATATGGAAATGGTAAAGAAAAAACAAGAAGCTGATTTTCACAGTTCAAAACTAATTTTTTTAAAGATGTTCTTAAATATGTGAAATCTAATGGTAACTAGATTGTACTCTTCATTTGTTTTGTGATTCGTTATATATAGAGAGTAAAAACAAGAGTAAAAGCATTTGCACATGTGTAATGCCCCGCCAAGGGATCCAAAGAATTAACTTAGAATTTCACTAAGTTTGGTAACATTTAAAAAAAAAAAAAAAACATGAAAGTAAATACCACATATATCTTGTACATAATAACGGAAGCAATAGCAATGTCCCTCTAAAAGTAAACATAACATACATAACCGATTTCATTCTTTAAGAATCCCTTAACGTTGAGTTACATCTAAATTAACTAACATACATGAATCCATCTAGTACAACATCCACATGAAATAATAATGATAAGTCCAATGTTCATACATTACATTTTCAAATGCTCAATCATCCACTGTACATGTCACAGGGTATGAAGGCTTAAAAGAATATACATATGTGAAATAAGGTACATCATCCTATTCTAATCCATGATACATCAAAGACAATCACATGATACACATGATACATCATCATAGAATACATATACATCCATCATAAGATCAAACATAATTAACTAAGTGCACGGTTCCTCCCAACCGTTAATAGCATCATTAGACCATCGTGGGCCCTAGCCATCCCTCCGTGCGTAACATCCCAAATCACCGAAGAGATCATCGGTATTAACATAGTAGGAATGTCACTCCTAACATATACAACATCATATGTAGAAAGTAATCTAACATGCAACTATAAGCATAAGATAACATCATCTAACATATGCTTATCATCAATGAAAGGATACATATCCACCATCACGAAGGACGCATCAGCCACGATGTCTCAATGAATCTCAAATGATAAGAGTGAAAAATACACTACCACCCGACTGCGTGGTACCTAAGTGGTCCACTCCCACTGTGCTAAGGAGATAATCTCAAGTCCCAAACAGGCTATCCATAACACATAGCACAAATCTCTATAGTCCAGGAATCCTAAAAGCATACTAACTCAAAGGTTCCAATCACGAAATTGACATCTACTTCCTAGAGGCACACAATGACATGTAGGAACCTACTATGCAAGCGGGAAAGTGTCATCGCATTTATCACGTACAAGTTACCCTGGCAGTTAGCTAAACTCCACGGGTCCATACTGATCTCATGCGGCCACTAGTATCCTCTCATAATGACAAGGCATACTATGGAATGCAAGGTCGCAACCATGCGTTCTCACTACTCCCATCCTAGCCTATACAAGCACTCAAGGCATGGGCGAGAACCAAAACTCTTATATTTTTAGGTTCATTCAGTTAGTATTAGGTGTGAATGTTATCACTTATTAATCCAACTTACAATGAGTTACCCTGGCAGCCTCTTAGGGCCCCGGCCCCCATTGCAAGCCACTTCCCGTCACTACATGCAGATATCCTACCCTAATGCTCATGGAATCATAAATCTCAAAATTACAAAAATAATCCATAATAAAATCATCAAATATGCATAAAAGCATCAAATCTCCATGAGCAAACATCCATAGAAAATCATGACCGCAACAGCTCTCTATTGGCAACTGAAGCATCACTGATAATCAAAACTATCCAATGGTTATCAATAACCAAAATATATCTCAAACACACTGATCGAAGACTCCAAAAATGGTTGAGTCAAACATGTCACAACATGACATCATCAAGAATAAATTCACATTTTAGTCCCATCATGGCGACTAAAAAATAACCAAGGATAACTGATCGATGACCAAAAATAATGGTTAAGTCAAGTGTCTCATAAATAAGAATCTCAACTATAATAATCAGTATTACAGCCAATACATAGAGCATTCCATCACATAACCATGGTTGGGTTTATAAAAATTGAGATTAAAACATCATCATGGCATCACAATCACATAACCTCCAAGCCTCTGGTAGACGTCCTATACTGGTCAACACTAGTCAACTTAGAACCCAAAACAATAGCATAAAGAATACACAATGTAAACACATGTTTTGGTTTTGCTAAGTTTTCAAATTTGAATTCAAAAGTCTCAGTTTACGTATTCCCAAATTAACATCAAGTGGAGAAATTTCACGTTTTATCTAACCCATGTATTCGTTTGATAGATAAAAGTTTCTCCATCAGACTCAATTTTCTAATTGATTTATATGACATTGTTTGAAAATTGACATTCTCAACAAATCAAAAACTTCGATTATATATTCTAATAATTAATCTTAATTAAAAACTAAATTTAATTAAATTAATTGTTAATATCTCTTCATAATTGACAAACTTAATAGCAATATTTTAATCATTAAAAGAGTGATCCATTAAATGAGAACTTTATAATAATAATTTATAATTAATAATATATACATATATACTTATACACACACACACACACACACACACACACACACACACACAGAGATATATATATATATATATATATATATATATATATATATATATATATATATATATATATATATATATATATATATATATATATATATATATATATATATATAATGACATTTAATAATTAATAACATTGCAACTTATAAAAAATGAAATCGAAATTCATATCCAAATCGTATATGAAATAATCGTTGCAAATATAATTTAAAACCAACACATATAACACAATATGATTTAAAATTGCGCGGCTATTAAAGTGCTGCACCGCAGGTACACTACGGTCGTAGGTACCCTGTGATCACGCAGACCTGCGGTGGGTGGGGTACGAAGTACCCGTCCGTCCAACATTATATATATATATATTTTTAACAATTGCTTACGTGATTTCCATATAGACTTTGCGATTTGGTTTTAACATTTCTTAAAATGTTTTCGCCCACGGTATGTAATCGTTTTTTTTTAAACAAATATATATAAATATATACAGAATTAAAAATATCACAATATATGAACACACACACACACATACACACACACACACACACACACACACACACACACACACACACATATAAGCAAATTGACAATTTATGATTACAATTTCAATTTTTTAGAATTCCTCCATAGATCTTTGATCTCCAAAATTTCCAATAATTAATCTAATGGGTTTGGCTATGAATCTCAACCCTAGCCCCGTTTTCCCTTTTTTTAAAAATCCATGCATATAAAATTCTCAAATAAATTTAATTGCCCAAATTGAAAATGCATACAATAAAAATATGAAATTCCTTAGAAGACATATGGAAGACACAAAGAAGACAGGAATGCATGATGCAGAAATAGCATAAGTAAAATCACAAGAATCTACCCGGATTCTGATGCTAATTTGCTCTTCTTCAGAAAACCTGTAGAGCAAGCTCCCTTCTTCAGAGTTCTTGAGTCCTCCAATGCTCCAATTGCTCTCCACCCTCTCCCTAAGCTTCTATGAATGCCTGAATATAAAGAGCTCTCAGGAAACCTTTGGAATGCTTCTTGAAATAGCTAGAAGGTGTCACCAACTAAGCATGGGTCTTTTCCAACGTTTTTGATGAGTCATAGGGTTGTAGACACCTTGTGCTTAATTGATGCACTAACCCCCGTGTTGTTGACACATGTTAATTCCCATGCAAGCTTATAACTCCAATTTACTTTTTAAAATAATTTCTATTTAAATTTTATAACTTTCATTTTAATTTTTATAACTTTTATTATTATTATTTTATTTATTACTTTATTATTATTTTATAATTATTATTAATTTCAATTTCTAGTTTTCTTTTATTTAATTCCTTTTCCCCAATAATTCACATTTAATTAATTACAATCGAAATATCAAAGATCATGATATTTTATTAATTTTCTCAAATAAATAATTTATTAATTAAATCTATTTATTAAGACTTAATTAATAGAAAATTCACCATAGACCTCCAAGATAAAATATGAAAACCCATCATAGAACAAATCATACAAAATAAATCTAAAGGGTTAAAAATCACGAAATATGTCATCCGACACATTTGGTGGGTATTCAACTTTGATACTTGACATAACTCACTAGGACAAATGGTTTTTAGGTTTGGGATTTGGACTTGAGAATTTATCTCCCTTCTCTTATCATTGAGATAGTATAATAGGGTACGCTCATCCTGGCAATTCAGGAAAGTTGATACTCGGTACCTGCAACCTGTAGAAAAACCATGCATGTAAATACAATATATAATGCTAAGCTAAACAGATAATGGCAGGGAGTGGTGCATCGTGTAGATCTCGACTAAGCAGGTGACTACGACTCCCTTCCTTAACCACATCAGAAACGCCATACAATAAGAAAACACACACACCATACACATGCAAGTATGGGGTAAGTAACCATAATAAAACACATGAGATAATAAACCATCTAACTAATCATCATTAATAACTGAAAACAATGTAATGATCATCATACACACATGAAATGTAAAGTCTAAATGATCTCATCATATATCAACTGAATTCCTATCATAATATCTGATAGTGTCAAAACAACACCACTAAACCATCAACATAAAACTAGTCTACATAGTCTGATAATAATAGCAACAAAAAGTCTAGAAAAGATGTGAACGAGGGTAGGCACTACAACATGTCTTGGATATTGACTTGTATATCTTGTGGCGTGAATAAAGATAATATAGCCTTTAATGGTGAACACAATTTTTTGTGATGTATCAATCTTCTTATTGTCCCTATTTTTATTCTTTTTTTTTTTTGCCCGTTAAAAAATTATTCAATCCGCTCTTTGTTCGTAAGATGAATTTTTGGATTTTTCAATAAAGATGAATAAAACTTAGAAAAATAAAATAAAAATGAAAACCATTGACAATGAATGCACCACACGCCTTCAACGTTTTCATAAAAATGATGTAAACTATTAATGAGAGCAATCAAGGACTATGCTCGAGAACTTTCACCAACACGATGCTCATTGAACCATTCATGAATACTCACACCATACCATGAAAAATACTCATAAATGAATCAACACCTCAACAATTCATACCCCTAGAGAGAGAACACCAAATGTCCTTCCTTTTATTTCTTGCACCAAGAAAGAAAGAAATAACTGATTACACAAAAACAACAATTGTACGCACTTTCCAAAAATTGCTTTGTTATCAGAGCATAAGTGTTCCCTGTATCCAAGTCCCAAAAGTCCCTTATTACATTGATGTCTAAGAATTTATAGCCAGTCTAGAACCACCAACTTTTCGGGTTCGTAACTATCAAAAAAGTTAGAGTTTGGACTACTTGAAGATGGTTCATAACCAACTCTAACCCTTGAAACTTAACTACAGTTAGAAAAACCCAACTAGAGTTAATTCTAAAGTTGATCCTTTTACAAAATACATCAATAAAATTCTAAGACAACTTTAGACAAAAATACTTCTAACTTTTAATTCCCTAAACTCATTCCATGATCTGTAGGTGCTGCCAGCAATTGAGTCAAGTCTGCCTTCCAATTCCACACATTGAACTGCGAGCGGATGTACTCCTGCATGGGCTAGAAAATTTTTTAGCATTCGATGTGCCAGGGGTGATTTATCTTCTTTGCTCATCATTTTCTAAAAGTCTGCAACTTCTAAATGCCCCATCTTTGTGTCCGATATTTTGGAAAGCGTGCTTTTCAATATTGCAGGAGGTTCTTTACCTTGAAATTGATCCCTCATATTGTCACTTGTCACGGGCTATCCTAGCAATAGTGCGGAGTCAATAGCCACTTTTCTTTATATCAAACTTGATGTTAAATCTTCTTCAATTATAAAACTTCACCAAAATCTTTACTTCACTTTGAGAATCCAACTTTTAGATGCACAAAAGGCATTTCGTCAAACAATATGAGAACACCTTTGACTTGGCATTTTGTCGAATAGTTTACATGCATTTATATTTCCATTGGACTTTTTCTGGCTATAGACTATTTTAGATTTTCCCACTATGCATTTCCATCTAACTTCTCCATCTCTTATACTCAGATAGATGCTTGTATTGCCAAAAATATGCCTTCATCATTGCCTTGAGTGTTCACGAGATGTTTTTCAATCCATTATCAATACCATTTGTTTCACTTTTTCTATACAATGCACCCGTCTTATATGCGACAGAGGTATTTTGTCAAACAATTCAGTAGCTTTGTTTTATGAATGTAGATGTCCCTAGACTTGGCATTTTGTCAAACAGTTAGACACATCTTGGAGCTTCACATTTGAGATGTATTGAGATTGACTCTCCAACCGGCTTTTCTAAATAATATAAGAATATGATCAATGGTCAAACAACTATCTACGCATTGCCCTCTTAAAAATTATGAATCAAATCATTCATATGTGTGGCTATAATTCTATCTGGGAGAGCAAAAGATGAATTGGTTGTATTAGCTCGGAGTGACAATGATGAAGAATGGGAAGATTACTGACTTCTGCCGTCACCACACATTAAATTGAAGCATGTTTTAAATACATCTCTTCTCTCATCTCAGGCAAAGGTGCAATGTGATCAAAGGCTCCTTTGTGGGTCAAGCTATCTCCAAGTCTGCAGGTGATTCTTTCAAATTATTGGCAAGAAGCACCTTTTGTTAGAAGTTGCACCGTAGCTTAAGGCTTTAGCAAATATTTCTGATGGATGCACTTGTCCTTCTAAGTTACCAGAGATAACTCTTAATCCATGAGAATGTTCATTATAAGATTTTTACATTCTCCACAGGCTCTGCATATCACTCAGTAGTTCTAGTTCTTGATCTACTTTTCTTGAAGACGTGAAACCAAAACATATGCGTTCAGTTGACAACAAATACATTTTTATGGTATCACCTTCAATGTTTGGCATGCTGGTTTTACTTGTCAACTCACAGGTCTACGCTTACATGTGTGGCTGAGGATATAAATTGAATCAACTATCTCCAAGCCATAGGTCCACGTTAATGAAGACGCAGGTCCATGTTGAGTACCCCCTTTTTAAATGCCATGTAGACTATATGAGTTGTGATTTAGATGCATTCAATCAAGCATCTCACACACTTTGTTAAGGCATTCAGTTAAATGGTTTTTATTCTTTCTATGCCCATGGCTGCCAACAAGAGTGGGAAGCTTTGTCTGAGATCTAACCAGGCCACAAATTACAAAGAAAACAATGCACGTGCCTCTGTTCACACCATTATCATTTAAGTTCTCTGGCACATTTCTCCTGTTATCATCTCTTCAAACAACTCACTTACTAGTATAAATAACTGACTGTGGATCTAGACTTGCATGGATGGCTAGGTAACATATATTTGAAATAATATGGCACTTTTGAAACCATAGTTCATGTTGGTCCAACTTGGGCTTTCTTCCTTCACTATCACCTTTAAATTCATTCCAGTTGACTTATGAAATTTATTTCCAGCCAAGAGTTGCTTTCAAGTTGGAGTTTGGATTGGGAGGTTCGGGTTAGAATTAGGTTAAAAAGTTGGAGTATGGGGAGAGAGAGTATAGCAAGTACGTGGAGAGAGAAAAAGTGAAACTCAAACTTGAAACCTTAACCTGTACTTCTCTCTAAAATTTTAGTACGTGGAGAGAGAAAAATGGGAGGAGAGAGAGTGAAAACTCAAACTTAAAACCTTAACTTGTACTTCTCTCTAAAGGTTTTAGTATGTGGAGAGAGAAAAGTATGGGAAGAAAGGAAGTTTGAATTTTCTTGAGTATTAATCTCTCTCTTTTCAATTAATTAATATAATTAAACTCTTTGTAAAATGTTGGGGAAACAACTGGCTCTATTTGGGGACAAAGACTATATAAGACGCTGAAAGAACCTAGAGTTAAGAAATGACAGTGCTTTATCACAAGGGCATAGAGTCACACTAAAAGGAGGTAAATCCAGGAAAAAGGGACTAAGCACAACAAAAATGGGAACACAACTGAATTGAAAAGAAAAGAAGGCACAACAAAAACTCTTAGCTAAGATATGTACAAGGCAAGTTTCCCTACCTCTAGTGACTCAAAGTATAATCATGCAAATCCATTCACTGGCTGGGGAAAATAGATACCATGGCGTGCTAATATGTGGCAACTTTCAAGTTCCTGTAGACTCAAGTATAGGTTCTCTCTTTGAATTCCAATTTTGAGACTCTTAGCATGCTTCACATGACTTGATAAAGGAATGTATCCAAATAACCACATCTCATCAAAAATCTCTAACTTCGGAATCAACTTAGCTTCATATTGCTTGTCATTGATGACTTCATTTTGAAAGAATTGAAGGATAAGGCTCTCCAGTTCTTGACTGCATTTATGATCTTTTTCTCTATTTGACAAGCCTTGTACTTGAAATTCTAGTGATTGGTCATCATGAATTCCTGAACTTATTTCAGGCACTAGATACTCTTTCTTTTCAATGGGAATGATTTTGTTTGTATTCTCTATGAAATTACTCCAATATGAATGCACATCCTTGTTGTATTGAATCTTCCCATGATGTATTTCTTCCTTTTCTCCCATTAGATCGCTCAAAGGAGAAACAATCATCTTTTCCATTTTGGTGCACACATGCTCTAATGAATCTATCAGATCAGGAGAATTGATCATCAGTTGATATCAATGCAAGGGAAATTCTTTTAAAAGAACATCATCATATATGCCCTCATCTTCACATGTTTGAATCATTAGATGACAACACATTTCTTCAAGGCCAAGTACTCCCCTGGTGCGAGATACCATCACAATGTTTCCTTCAATATAGTCTCCACTTGTGAACTTGAATGCTTCAAATTCAGGTTTCATGTATGAGGAAGAGTGAGATTTTGATGTGTCATCTCCTCTTACTTGAAACTTATCTTTTGTTTCCATGTCTATTGTACTTGTCATTAAATATTCATCAATGTTTACACAAGCTTGGTGCATTAATTTTTCTTGATGACCGTCTTCACAAAATGGGAAAACTTCATATTCCACTTGCATGTAACTTGGAAGGGGATCTCTTGATAGCTCATCATCTTTCTCTTGAAAATGATCTTCTACTCTTGTGATGATCATTCCACTTTCTGAAAACTCCTCAACATCCGCAAAAGTAAAGACTTCAATCTCAGGAGTTAATGGAGACGTTTGCAAGATTTCACTTGAGGTTATTTCTTCACTACTGGTGGTAGAAGATTGCGAAAAATATTCTAAAGAGTTGACTTCATCAATAGAGTCCTCATCATTAATGATTAGGGATGAATTAATAGGAAGGTCTTCTCCACAGAGAAAGTCATCATCTGAAGCATTTAGGCACCAAGTAGGAATAAAAGTAGTATGAAATTCACCTTGATCCACATTTCCCCCATCTTTAATCATATCTTCTATAATTCCTTGAGAAATATTTGATATTTCTTTTCCCTTCTCATTAGGATTGAGATGATTGAATATGTTCTCTTGTTTTACATTACTAGACCCTTCTTCCGTAGACACCATTTCTTGACCATTTCCTTGATTAGACATAGAATCCTCATCTTCTTTCACGCATGAAGATTTAGCTGAGACATTTGGATCTGGTGATGTTCTCTCATAAAGAAAATAATTCTTGCATGGGTCTTCTTTCTCAAGTTCTCGCAGTTTTTGAAGTAAAGAAGGATGTACTTTGTCAGGATCTAAGCATGCATTGTTGTAGAAGCTTT
This sequence comes from Cupressus sempervirens, assembly GCA_028749045.1. Lineage (NCBI taxonomy): Eukaryota > Viridiplantae > Streptophyta > Pinopsida > Cupressales > Cupressaceae > Cupressus > Cupressus sempervirens. Next base: position 25,124,086 of record CM053793.1, on the reverse strand, counting down.
TTAAAAACTCAACTTGATTAGGATCAATGGAAGCATGATTTTGATGAGCAATAGGGGCAGGCTTTGAGCTACTCTTCTGACAACCATTATCCATTCTCGATTCACATGAATCATTTTTCTGATCAAGTTCTTCATTATGCTCACGTATGGAACTTCTTTCTAAAGATGAATTTGTCTTGTGAGAGAAAAATTGATAATCTTTACCATCTTCTTCTTCTATCTTTTGCAAATTTTGAAACAAAGATGGATGGATCTTTTCTGGATCTAGTTTTCGCCCACCATAGAAACTCTTCAAGAAGCTAGCTTGCTTAGGATCAATGAAAATCTGATTTTGTTGGGAGACAGGTGAATGAGAGACATTCCCATTATTTTTCATTGCCGATTTAGATGAAGCACATTTTTCAGCAAGGCCTTCTTTATCTTTATATGCTGAATCTCTTTCCAAGAAGGATTCTTGATAATGAGAAAGAAACCCATATTCTTTTCTATCATCTTCTTCGATCTTTTGAAAAATTTGCAGCAAGTAAGGATGAACCATTCTTGGATCTAGGCTTCTGCCACCATAAAAGTTCTTCAAGAAATCTGCCTGTAAAGGCTCATCAGGAATTGGTTTCTTTGGATAGGAAAAATATTCCTCGTCAGACTCACTATCACTATCACTTTCCACTTTCCCTTTGTACCAAACCATGCTTTAAATTCAAACCTTAGATAGAGTTGCCAATATTCAATCTTCTAAATAGAGTCGCCAACCTTCATTCAAGGGAAGGTACCTTCATCAGCCGAGTTACTGATTGTTATTTACTTGACCTTGGATGTGACCAAGATTTTGCCTGTTCCTTCTTGGAATGACCACTATCCTTTCAACAACCACAATGTTCTGACCAATAGGAGCCCTTCGCAAGATTTCCCCGAACTCTTCTTCTTCTTCAAGAACTTGGTTTACTTGAGGATATTGTTGTGCGCTTAGTTTACACCTCTAGGCTAGAGTGTTCAAGTATGAAATGATATCCTCTTAAGTGTGTTGAAAGCCGAGGTTTTGTTGGAGAACTGGAAAAACGTTCTCATGTGAAAGTACCATTGGACTTCATCACAGGTGACTGTCAATCTTTCTCATTCAGTCTCCCCAATAGAGTCGCCAAAAATTTGTTGGTAAACATATTTGTCACAGTAGAATATGTTCAATAGAGTGTATGTGGCAAACTGTTCACAACAGTTGGATAGGCCCTTGATATCCGGCCTTCCTCTGTGTTTAGAGGGGCAACTCCCTCGTAAGATGAAATTTTGGATTTTTCAATAAAGATGAATAAAACTTAGAAAAAAAAAAAAATGAAAACCATTGACAATGAATGCACCACACACCTTCAACATTTTCATAAAAATGATGTAAACTATTAATGATAGCAATCAAGGACTACGCTTGAGAACTTTCACCAACACGATGCTAATTTAACCATTCATGAATACTCACACCATACCATGAAAAATACTCATAAATGAATCAACACCTCAACAATTCAGACCCCTAGAGAGAGAACACCAAATGTCCTTCCTTTTATTTCTTGCACCAAGAAAGAAAGAAATAACTGATTACACAAAAACAACAATTGTACGCACTTTCCAAAAATTGCTTTGTTATCAGAGCATAAGTGTTCCCTGTATCCAAGTCCCAAAAGTCCCTTATTACATTGATTTCCAAGAATTTATAGCCAATCTAGAACCACCAACTTTTTGGGTTTGTAACTACCCAAAAAGTTAGAGTTTGGACTACGTGAAGATGGTTCATAACCAACTCTAACCCTTAAAACTTAACTACAGTTAGAAAAACCCAACTAGAGTTAATTCTAAAGTTGATCCTTTTACAAAATACATCAATAAAATTCTAAGACAACTTTAGACAAAAATACTTCTAACTTTTAATTCCCTAAACTCGTTCCATGATCTGTAGGTGCTGCCAGCAACTGAGTCAAGTCTGCCTTCCAATTCCACACATTGAACTGCGAGTAGATGTACTCCTGCATGGGCTAGAAATTTTTCTAGCATTCGATGTGCCAGGGGTGATTTATCTTCTTTGCTCATCATTTTCTAAAAGTCTGTAACTTCTAAATGCCCCATCTTTGTGTTCGATATTTTGGAAAGCATTCTTTTCAGTATTGCAGGAGGTTCTTTACCTTGAAATTGATACCTCATATTGTCACCTGTCACGGGCTGTCCTGGCAATAGTGCGGAGTCAATAGCCACTTTTCTTTATATCAAACTTGATGTTAAATCTTCTTCAATTATAAAACTTCACCAAAATCTTTACTTCACTTTGAGAATCCAACTTTTAGATGCACAAAAGGCATTTCGTCAAACAATATGAGAACACCTTTGACTTGGCATTTTGTCGAATAGTTTACATGCATTTATATTTCCATTGGACTTTTTCCAGCTATAGACTATTTCAAATTTTCCCACTATGCATTTCCATCTAACCTCTCCATCTCTTATACTCAGATAGATGCTTGTATTGCCAAAAATATGCCTTCATCATTGCCTTGAGTGTTCACGAGATGTTTTTCAATCCATTATCAATACCATTTGTTTCACTTTTTCTATACAATGCACCCATCTTATATGCAATAGAGGTATTTTGTCAAACAATTCAGTAGCTCTGTTTTATGAATGTAGATGTCCCTAGACTTGGCATTTTGTCAAACGGTTAGACACATCTTGGAGCTTCACATTTGAGATGTATTGAGATTGACTCGCCAACTGGCTTTTCTAAATAATATAAGAATATGATCAATGGTCAAACAACTATCTACGCATTTCCCTCTTACAAATTATGAATCAAATCATTCATATGTGCGGCTATAATTCTATCTAGGAGAGCAAAAGATGAATTGGTTGTATTAGATCAGAGTGATAGCGATGAAGAATGGGAAGATTACTGACTTCTGCCGTCACCACACATTAAATTGAAGCATGTTTTAAATACAACTCTTCTCTCATCTCAGGAAAAGGTGCAATGTGATCAAAGGCTCCTTTGCGGGTCAAGCTATCTCCAAGTCTACAGGTGATTCTTTCAAATTATTTGCAAGAAGCACCTTTTGTTAGAAGCTGCACCATAGCTTAAGGCTTTAGCAAATATTTCTGATGAATGCACTTGTCCTTCTAAGTTACCAAAGATAACTCTTAATCCATGAGAATGTTCATTATAAGCTTTTTACATTCTCCACAGGCTCTGCATATCTCTTAGTAGTTTTAGTTCTTGATCTACTTTTCTTGAAGACGTGAAACCAAAACATATGCGCTCAATTGACAACAAATACATTTTTATGGTATCACCTTCAATGTTTGGCATGCTAGTTTTACTTGTCAACTCGCAGGTCTGCGCTTACATGTGTGGCTGAGGATATAAATTGAATCAACTATCTCCAAGCCGTAGGTCCACGTTAATGAAGACGTAGGTCCATGTTGAGTACCCCCTTTTTAAATGCCATGTAGACTATATGAGTTGTGATTTAGATGCATTCAGTCAAGCATCTCACACACTTTGTTAAGGCGTTCAGTTAAATGGTTTTTATTCTTTCTATGCCCACGACTGTCAACAAGAGTGGGAAGCTTTGTCTGAGATCTAACCAGGCCACAAATTACAAAGAAAAAAATGCACATGCCTCTGTTCACTTCATTATCATTTAAATTCTCCAGCACATTTCTCCTTTTATCATCTCTTCAAACAACTCACTTGCTAGTATAAATAACTGACTGCGGATCTAGACTTGCATGGATAGCTGGGTAACATATATTTGAAATAATATGGCACCTTTGAAACCATAGTTCATGTTGCTCTAACTTGGGCTTTCTTCCTTCATTGTCACCTTTAAATTCATTCCAGTTGACCTGTGAAATTTTTTTCTAGCCAAGAGTTGCTTTCAAGTTGGAGTTTGGATTGGGAGGTTTGGGTTAGAATTAGGTTAAAAAGTTGGAGTATGGGGAGAGAGAGTATGGAAAGTACGTGGAGAGAGAAAAAGTGAAACTCAAACTTGAAACGTTAACCCGTACTTCTCTCTAAACTTTTAGTACATGGAGAGAGAAAAATGAGAGGAGAGAGAGTGAAAACTCAAACTTAAAACCTTAACCTATACTTCTCTCTAAAGGTTTTAGTACGTGGAGAGAGAAAAGTATGGAAAGAGAGGAAGTTTGAATTTTCTTGAGTATTAATCTCTCTCTTTTCAATTAATTAATATAATTAAACTCTCTGTAAAATGTTGGGGAAACACTCTTCAAATCACAATCCTAAGACAAGCCATGTACACTACTTTGGGAAGCCTTGTTTGTTATCAATACTTAAAATAGTTTCATTTTTTCTACTTTGTCATTTTTGAGTTGAAGATTCACAGTTGATTGACGCGGGCTTGTAGGTCCCACTAAGCTCTATTTTAAACAAGTCATATTTTATCTTCGTATTATCATTCTACATAGAAAGTCAATCCAATGAATATTCATGTCAAACTAGTTCAACAACATCATCTTTCTTTAGAAAAATAAAACGATAATGATTTAAAATCAACAGAAGCCTTACTCAAATCAACAAGTTTCCAACGATAGTTTTGAAACCTAACTTTACGATGATTTTATTTTATTATCGAAGGCATTTTCCCCTCTACAATTGTATGGCGATTAGAGTAATTTTAAAGATACTAGAGCATTAGGCACTTCATTAACAAAGAGGCATTGATGAGCATTAGCATTTTTTTTTCAGCCATGGATTAGAAATGGTCACACTGAAAGTAAAGTGAATTCATGCTCTCAAAGAAGTTCTTTAATTCTGAAAATTCACGTGGAAACATAAATTCGTGAATATATAAAGAGAAAGACAATGATTCAGCCAAAGTACCAAAACCTCAAGGATTTCTAAACATCTTGGAAAATACTTCTTGCAAAGTAGAGACCACATAGGGAATATTATTTTCCAATCAACAAGAAAACCTTAGAAATAAATATCTGATTACACAATATCACTCAATAATGATATATAAATATAAATCAACATATGGTGTTGTTAATGATTTGAGTCATAGTTATGAAAATTCTCAAACTCAAACCTGTGAAGATGCATGGTATCTAATAGGAACAAAGATGAAAGTAAAAAAGACCATCTTCTACAATTTGCAACAACTATAACAATGGATGGTAATATTGGTGGCATAAATTTGCACAACAGTTTAATTTATAAAAATATAGCTTACATGAGTGTCTCAAGATTGGAAGGTATGTTGTGTGAAATAGATCCATGTTTCATTCTCTTTCATCTTATTAACCACAAGGATCTCAACCTTCATCTTGAGGGAGAAGATATTTCATGTGATTTAACTAGTTATGTTGTGCATGCTTTCTCAAACAAAGGTATTGAGGTGGTTAAGGTTGGGAAAATCTCACATCAAGACAAGCTCTATAGTTGTCATATATTCCATAAAAAGGCAAGTGAACCAATCTATTGCTGGTCAAGTTAAGATATATCTAGCTTTTGGGCTAGAAAATGAGGTGAGATTTGGTGTACATCATGGGTCCCAAAAGGTGAGAATTATGGTGTATTTTATTCAACCGAGGAAAGCATGCATGTTGATATATCGAGTCCTGCTGAGCATTTTGAATATATAGTCCATTTCTATTACTAAGAGGGGAAACAGGGGGTGAATCAGTTATCCAACTAATATCACAATTATCAAACTTAAACAATCTTTAACCATATGCATAATATAAATTGAAACCACAACAAGATACTCATACATAATAACACCAGATATGTTGACTAGGGAAACCCTTGATTAGAGGGAAAACCTCAGTGGGGATTGTACCCACAAGATGATGTACTAATATAAATATTACTTGTTAGAGGATGGACCTTGTGAGGAGTCTATGAATACATTCAGTACATATGAGTCGCTATTAGGAGACTTTGAATCCATGTTAGGAGTTGTTGCATCCCTATTAGGAGTTGTGGAAGATAGCTGGACCCACTGTCCAAAAAAATTCAAGGGAAAGACCAATGAACCCACTGTCCAAATGATCTCTGTACTATTCCTTACAAAATAATAGAATGGTACTGTATTGTTCCTTCCTCTTTCTCTATCCTATCAATTGGACCTCTGCTCCTTCTGATCTTCTAACTAGATCATGAATATCACATCCAATAATCACTTAGATTGCTTACTCATGTTCCTCAAGCACTCTTCATCTTTTCACACTTTGCACTTCTTGCAACAAAAAATACACAATACTTGAACACACTTATAATCAAGGAAAACACCTTTCCTTTATACCATATCTTCATAATAATTCCTTGAGTCAACCTTGGGGCTTTCCCAATTAATTAAAAAAGATAATTAATTAATTACAATTACAATAGCACTATCGACTCATAGTCTATACATAACTTCACACATGCAATACTAGAGTTTGCACACTCACTGACATCATCAACTAACTATCCTCTATCACTTCTTGACTATGCATCTCTTCATTACATCTCAGATGTAAGATAGCCAAAAAACATCAGGAACTGCTTTCCCAATATTCTATCTCTGAACTGCTCTTTATAAATTAGGTATATCTTTCATATGTCTTCAACTTAGACTCTGTGCACTTGACTACATCATTAGGACATAATGCCGAACATGTCCATAACTGTGCATCACTAGAAAATCAAACCATTATCCATACCATCAAAGATCTTTTTCTTCTACTCAGCCAATCTTTATACAAACCATGATATGTTGACATCAATGACAAACATAGACATGAATACAACATGTCAATATTATCCAATGCTTAGGATACTCCCCAAATAGAGTATCATCAGTATTCATGCTAACAATCTCCCCCTTTGGCATTGATGGAAATATAGATGAAAAAACATCTAAGTTCAAAGAATACCAAGTAATACTTTGTTGTTGCTTCTATTCTCATCTTCTCAAATCCTCTCTATCAAGCATGTCTAAAATCCTCTAGATTTTGAGACTGATATTAGTTGTCCACATGCTAAAAAGACTCTCAAACACAACAAATGCACATAGGTACATACTCCTCCTTCTTAGACATCAATTGTTTACTTCACTTTAATCAATTCACAATACATTAGGTGCATATTTCTGCTTCCTTTCATGAATCTTTCTAAATCTCTCTAAAGAGATGTCTCTCCCCCATACTTAGGAGATGCATTTTTCATGCATATTCTCCACCATTTACATCGTATGTCAAAGACTTAAAAAAAATATAAAATACATTTTGTTACATACTAATTTTTATAATTACTTCTTCAAATCTTTAGTCAGTTCAATTGTCCAAAGACAATGTTCAACACCCAATACCAAGAGTCCTCAATGACTTAGTACATACCAGATACTCATCCATATAAGAAGTATCAACATTTAGTTTAGGCTTAACAATAGTGCTCTATACCACTAGATTGATGCACTCATTGCATCATCTACTCAGAAGTAGGCAGGGGCATAACCCCAAGCATACCTCTCAAGTACTCAAAAGTATCTTTAGGAAAAGGCTTTGTAAAGATATCTCCAATTTGATCTTTGCTTCTTACATACACCAGTCTAATCTCCTTTTCTATTGCTTTCTCCCTCAACACATGATACTTAATAGATATATGCTTAGTCTTAGAATGCAATACACAATTCTTAGGATACTCACTGTACTTGTTTTATCATTGTAAATGATAATAGGTTCTTAAAACTCAATTCTAATATCCTTCAGCATTTGCTTCATCCACATTGCTTGATTATAGTTATTTGCTACTGCAACATACTTTGCCTCAACAATGCTTTGTGAAATACAGTATTGGTTCTTGCCTAACCAAGAAACCAATCTTCCTCCAAGAAAGAATGCTCTCCATCATTGGTGCTCTTTCTATCATCCATACTGCTTGCCCAATCTGCATCAATATATGCATATAGAGTGAAATAAATTGATGTGTCATACCAAATTCCATAATCAGATGTCCCTTTCAGATATATGGATATTCTCTTCACTACTGCAAAATGATATTCCTTAGGATCAACTTGAAATCTAGCTACAAATTCAACTTCATTTGCTATATCTAGTTTGGTTTGAGTCAGATACTACACACCTCCAATCATGGATCTGTACTTCTTCTACTCCACTTCAGGTGTCTCACCTTTGTTGGATAACTTGTGACCAGTTATCATGGGTGGACCAGCAGGTTTACAACTTTCCAAACCAAACCTTTTCAACAAAAAAATTAAGTACTTAGCTTGTGAATGAAAATACCATCACTATTCTGTACAATTTGCAATTCTAGGAAAAAATTCATTTCTCCTACCATGCTCATTTCAAATTCATTCTTCATCTCTTCAACAAATCTATCACTTGCTTCATCATTACCTCAAAAAATGATGCCATCAACAAATATTATAACAATCAACAAATCATTTTAAACTTCTTTTAGATACAAGTTACTGTCTATCATACCTTTAGCAAATCTAAGCTTTGCAAAATAATTGTCCAATAATGGATACACAATACTTGAACACACTTACAATCAAGGAAAACATCTTTCCTTTATACCATATATTCATAATAATTCCTTGAGTCGGCCTTGAGGCTTTCTCAATTAATTAAAATAAGATAATTAATTAATTACAATTACAATAGCACTATTGGCTCATAGTCTATACAAAACTTCACACATGCAATACTAGGGCTCGTGTACTTGCTGACATCATCAACGACTTGGCATCTATCATTTCTTGACTGCGCATCTCTTCATTACATCTCAGATGTAAGATAGCCAAAAAACATCAGGAACTACTTTCCCAATATTCTATTTTTGAACTTCTCTTTGTAAATTAGGTACATCTTGCATACATCTTCACCTTAGACTCTGTGCACTTGACCATGTCATCAAGACACTATGCCGAAGAAGTTCATAACTGTGCATCACTAGAAAATCAAACCATTGTTCATACCATCAAGATCTTTGTTTTCTACTTAGCCAATCTTTATAGAAACCACACTATGTTGACATTAATGACAAACATAGTCATGAATACAACATGTCAAATTGGTCATGTGGCCTTTTCTTCCTATTTTGAATACTAATCTGCATTATCATGGCAAACATAAATGTGTCTATGAAATAATCAGTTTACTTACTCATATATTGAAGAGTAACATATTTATTTCTATACACACTAGAATGTGCACTTCTCTAAGTCTTATTTGAGAGATCTCATGGATTAAGAGTCTCAAATGGTGACCTAGAGCTCCTTAGTCATGGAGTGCAAGGGAATGCAAAATATGAATAAAAGAGCTCTCAACTAAGCCTAAGAGATGTAACCCCTTGCAAGTACACCATGAAATGTGAGATTCAAAGATAAGAGAAAGAATGATAGTGTCCATGAACTACCATGAAATGATATGCAAAATTCAACTAGATTATATGAAATGCAAAGGATGTAAACTAAGCTAACAATATAAAAGTATTGCAAGCCTTCTAGTAAAGCTAGATGTATTATTCTAATGCTTAAAGGAAGCTATGCTAATGCTATATGATACTAAACTATAATATTATGTAAGTATGAAGATGAATCCACAAGATCCTCCACAAGCTCCAAGAGTACCTATAGAAAAGTTTGCAAAATAACACTAATGCAAATAAGATGGATCCTAGACAAGGAGAAAGCTCTCCATTTTAAAGAAGTACAAACAATGGAGATCATGAGGCAATAAGATCTAATCAAGGGTGTACCATAGCATACATAAAGCTTCCTATAGCTAATGAATAAGGTACCTTGGACATCTTATCCTCCCTTCTTGTGTCTTTGGACACATCTCCTTAGTCAATTTCAAATGACCAGGTAAAGGTGCACTGATAGCTTTAACATTCTCCATAGAGAAATGTTGCAACACCTTCACAATATAATCAACCTAAGATAAAGTCAATTTTCTATTCTTCCTATCTCTACAAATTTTCATACCAAGGATTTTTTTTTCTACCCCCAAATCCTTCATAGCAAATGAACGTTCTAAATGTTCTTTTAACCCCTTAATGTGATCCATGTTAGACCCATCTACAAGCATATCGTCAACATATAAACATAAAATAATGTATCTATCATCATCCAACCTCTTAAAGTAAACACAATGATATGAATGACACCTATTATATCCATGCTCATGCATAAAACTATCAAGTTTTAGATACCATTTCCAAGGTGCTTGCTTCAAGCCATATAGACTTTTCTTCAATCTACACACTAAGTTATCCTTACCTTTGACCTCAAATCCATGTGGTTGTGCCATATATATATCTTCATCCAAATCACTATGAAGGAAGGTTGTTTTAACATCAAGCTACTCCAAATGAAAATCTTTAGTAGCCACAATACTTAAAATAGTATGAATAGAAGTCATTTTAACAACAAGAGAGAATATCTCATCAAAATCAATGCCCTTTTTTTGTACAAATCTTTTTACAACTAACTTGGCTTTAAATATTTTCTTACCTCCATCCTTTTCTTTCAACCTATAAACCCATTTATTCTATAAAGCTCGTTACCTACAGGCAACTTGTATAAATCTCAAGTCTTATTTTCCAGTAAGGAGTCTATTTTATCTACCATTGTAGACTCTCACTAAATCATAATATCCACCTAGACAACTTCATCATAACATTTAGGTTCACTAGGATCTATTAATAAAATAGAGTACAAAGAAGGAGAAAATCATTTTGGAGGTCTACTTAGCCTTGTTGACCATCTAACATTCACTAGGGTGTGTGGTATTTATTATTGTGATTGTTGTAGATCATGAGGAATTGCTGGAGCATTATTTTTGGAGTATCATCCAACACTACATAATCATTTTCTTTCTTCTCATGTTGTTGCAATAGATCTTTGTACAACACTTTCTCATTGAATATGACATCCATGTTTCTTACAATTTTACAATTTTCAAAATCCCAAAGCTTATAACCAAATTCATCAATGCCATATCCAAAAAATACATATTTCTTTGACTTAGCTTCTAGTTTGGTTCTATTTTCAGAATCTATATGATAAAATGCTTCACAACCGAAGGGTTTGAGAAAAGAATAAGTCACCTTCTTACCAGTCCATGCTTCCTCTAGAATACCACAGTCTAATGGAGTAGAGGGACCTCTATTAATCAAATATACAATAGTATTGATAGCCTTTGCCCACATGTTTAAGGAAACCCAACATGTAACCTGATGCTCCTTGCACACTCCATTATAGTCCTATTCATGCATTCAACCATTCCATTTTCCTGTGGAGTCCTTGGAATATTTTTATATTTATGAATACCATTAGTAGAGAAATGACCTTAAAATATATGACTGCAATACTCACCACCATTATCAGATCTAAGACATTTTAATTTCTTGCTAGTCTCATTTTTAACCAAGCATTTCCATTTCTTAAAAGTTTGAAATACATCTAATTTTTTTCTAAGAAAATAAATCCATACTTTTCTAGTTGCATCATCAATAAATGTAACATAATAATGAGAGCCACTAAGGGAAGATACCTAAGCTATTACCCATACATCTGTATGCACAAGCTCTAATCTCTCACTTTTATTTTCCTTCCCACTCTTCACAAAACTCACTCTTTTTTGTTTTCCATACACACAACTTTGATAGAAATCCATATTAACACATTTTACACCTGGTAAAAATTTCATTGAATGAAGTGATTTTATACCTTTCTCACTCATGTTCCCAAGTCTATTGTGCCATAGTACTGTATCAAAATCTACAATAATTGTTTGTTCTCCCTCCTCAATTGCAACAACTATTCTTGATTATTCATATTTCTTGAATCAATCAAAGTAGGATTAGTATGAATTGTACAATGATATAAGGTGCCTACTTTCACACCTTTTGCTACTACAAGGGAACCTTTTGAAACCTTTCAATTTTTATCATTAAAAGTAATTACACAAACCTTGTCACCAAGTTTCTCTACTGAAATTAAATTCTTACTTAGCATTGGAACATGTCTTACCTCATATAGTAGCCAATGATTCCCATTCTACAACTTAATATTAACTTTTCCCTTTTCAATAATTTGACATGGTTCATTATCCCCCAAATAAATGAAGCCCCAAAATCTAAAACCCATGAATCATCAACACTTTGTAAGAAAAGAAGAAAAGCATCCTCTTCGGATTTGTTACTTACCACATTTACCTCCTTTTTCCCTTCTAGTTTATCTCCTTCATTGTTATTTCCAGTCCAACAATCTTTCTTCTTATGCCTTGGTTTACAATAGTACTGACAATCTCTTGGTCCTTTAGATTGAGACCTCTTTCCCTTTGACTTTCCTCTTGATTTCCCATGAATTCCAGAATTGTTTCCTCCCTTAGTCATTCTACCTTTGCTTTGTGCATTTAAATTACTTCTTGATGTAGATCCACTTGAGGTTTTCCTATGAGTTTCCTCACTCAAAATAATACCAATCACATCATCATATTTTAGGGTATTAGATCCAGAAACAAAATTACCTACAACCATTACCAAGCCATTTTAGCTTTCAGGTAAAAAACACAAAATCAAGAGAGCCCTAATTTCTTCATCAAAATTAATACCCATAGAAGATAGCTGATTAGTAATAGTATTAAACTCATTTAAATGATCCACTATAGATCCACCTTCTACCATCTTCATGTTAAATGTTTACACTTCATGAGAAATACCTTATTTGAAGTAGAGGGCTTTTCATACAATTTTGCTGGTGTTTCCATCAACATTTCCATAACCTTTGCTTTTGTAATGTTAAATTTCACTAATGGTGCTAAGCATAACCGAATACTTCCAAGTGCCTTTCTATCTAAAATCTCCCAATCCTCATCTATCATAGTTCCCTGTTTCTTTGTTTTTCCTTCCAATGACTAATATAAATCCTTCTAATAAAGATAGTCCTCCATTTGCATTTCCCATAAATGAAAGTTCTTCCCAGTAAACTTGTCAACCTTCATCTTACCCTTGTTTTCCATTGCTCCCACTCAACTGTGAGACTCCCACTCAATCGCGAGACTTTCCTACAAAGAATAATTAAAAAACAAGTTGGCTCTGATCTCACTTATTATTATTAAACAATAAAAAAAAAAAAAAATTACATGCAAATATAAACAATATCAAAAAATATTGAATTGCACAAAAGAGAACACAAGACACCAAGATTTAATATGGTTCACTCAATCCCTGAGCTATATCCACCAAACAAGTCCAATATTATTATGATCTAGTGATTACAACTTGATTACTATCCATAATCCCTTATAGCTCAATACAACCACAAGAAGAAATTATCGCATCACACATAATGAAAAAACCCTAACCCTAAGATCTTTTATACAAGTATTTTTCCACTTTAGGGTTATAACTAATTACAACACGTCAGCCCAAAATTCTTGATAAAATATGGCTCAAAGAATTATGAAGTATGTATAGTACTTCCCTGATCAATCACCATAATCTAATAGTGTGACGAGTTAACTTTTGCATGATCCATGTACAAGATCATTTCCACCAATAAGAAAGAGTTGACTTTTGCATCTCTATGTGAGACAAAATGTCTTTTATCTAATTTTTAAAATGGGAAAATGAATTTATGTGTGTAACTTAGGATAAGGGGTGAAAAGGGGTCTTTTGTTTAATTAATGGGGGACATGTTCCTTTTAAGTAAATATGAACTTAGGACATAGTTGTCAAGCTATAGGATACAATCATATAAATTGATTTTTAAAGATTTGATCTAGGTAAATGATTTAATAATTTAGCATAAATGTTGAGAAGGGGGCTAATGGTCTAGATGACCATTTTTGGGCAATTACATTTTCCCCTTTTTGAATAATGCACGATTGGTCCAAGGATACATTACGTCAAAGAATGAAGAAGCCAAGTAGGCAACAACAGATAGAGAGTTTTGATTCCAAAGAATCAAATATAGAGCGAGATAACAAATCTTGAATGCACAACCTGGTAGTGTAAATACTGAACACTAGGATAGAGAGATGATATTAGAACTCAAGATGAGTACCAAAATCAAGAAAATAAAATAGATCAAGAGAAAATGGAAAGGTCAAGCATATGCTCTTGAGAAATAGATAGCCATAGAAAGCACACAATTTGCAATGATGACAGAATATTCCTACCCCCTCAGGATCAAAATTGAAATTAGGTACAAGGGATGTAGAAATGAGAAAGATATGATCAAATCAATATAAAGAAAGGTCCATGATGACAAAAAACTTATTAAAACCCAAGAGTGACCACGAAGAAGTGACATAATGTCCCAATTTGGTTAGAGTTGACCAAGAAGGATAAAACATTAAAACTAGGTCAAATCAAGTAAAAGGATGATATGGAAGCAAATTGAAAATGAATTGAAGTGGGTACAAAGTCTATAAATGATGATGCCCCAACAATATTTGAAGATTGGGCCTCAAGAGGTTAGCTAACTGCATAGAATAAGAAAGAAAGTTTAAAATGTGATTTTGACAATCAAAATGAACTTGGATTTTGATTTCAATCCAAAAATAGATATAGGACCTCAAAATTAGCTAGGGGTGCAATTTTTGCACAATTTTGAGGAGTTCAAAAATTAGCTCAAAATTGGTCAAAAGACTATATAAGGTGTCCAATTGTCATTTTCAATTCTTTTGTCTTCTAGTGATTTTGAAATTTTTTGAGCATTTGAGAGAGATAGCAATAGAATATGTAGGGATTCCAATCAAGAGACATCATTTTGAGTGTAGTCGGTTGCATAACCAGCTTGCTGACTATGGTGCCCTAGTGAGTTTCACTTTTCCAAGATTTTTAAGTAATCTTCTTAACCTTTTTTAGGCATTTCAATAGGGTTTCATAGGTTTCCCTTTAAATATTATGTGATACCTTTAAATTATTGCACAATATTTGTATGAACTATCACAATATACAATAAAGTATCGCACGGGTGTATGAACTTCTATTATGTGAGAAACACCCATTAGTCACATGGAATGGTGCAAAGTATCACACAACTAAAAAGTATTGCATGGGTACTTTGCAAATTATCGCACAATACAAAATAACCAAATGTATCACATGCTATTAGGAAGAAGTATCACACAATGCAATTTTGATTGGTTTTTCCATGTTTTCAGTCATTTAGTTCCATTTTCACATTTGCATAGTAGAGTAGGAGAATTTATGAGCTTGTTTTGATACACCGTGATAGGTACTGACATGTTTTTACATGGTTTTGTTTGTACAAATGGTGTTTCTAGGATTGATCATTAGGATCCCAAAGGTTGTGGGGCAGAGATTGGTACAATTTTTTAGTGTTGAGTAGGGGAGAGCACTGGTGACTATGGGTTTTGAGTGGTTGCTATGAATTCCCCATATCTGAGAAAACCATGACCTTCTGATAGTGCTTGTAGAGTGGTAGCATAGTGAGAATAACACCTTCCATTTTCCTACTAGAGAGGTGATGATTACCTTGGAGGATGTGTATCAAATATTTTGAGTGCCTTGTTATGCAGACCTGGTGAGTGGGCTGAGTAAGTTTATATTTTTTTGTACTTCATTTTTTAAATTAGTGTGAGTGTTGATATGAGTTTTGTGTGCCATAGATGTACTATGATTAGACCTTGACAGATGGGAGGGCTACAAGCATTTGAGCTATTAGAGGTTAGTGGATGAGTACGAAGATTTGGTTACTGACATGAGGTAGAAGGACTTCCCATTGGGATGGGGGAGACATGTGAAAAAATTTGTGGGGAATCTGAGATGGATGGCATGGGCAATGGCAATCCTAGTTTACATGCACCATGATTTACATGAGATCATCTATTGGGAGGAGTGGACATGGGTATGTGGAGCTATGCTAGCACATATATGGGCATGGGATCACATTGTGGTGATCTAATCAAGAGTACAACTAAGGGAGCATATGTATCCCTATATTGATAGATATTCAGGCTTTATCCCATAGCCTCATAGTGGGGATACCACATATTAACAATTTTTTTTTGATGATCTCTTAGCCTTTCACTGGAGGCCATACATGTTATGTGAGGTTTGGCAAAAGACAACAAATGAGTTCGTCCATATGTTTTGTACTAGGCCATTATTAGGCTAACACTCAAAGAGTGTGGAGAGATTTTTTATTACATGAGTGTGGAGGTAGTTTTGGTGATAATAAGTGATGTCAACAAAGATGACCACTTACATGAGATTAAGAGGAGAGGAGAGCTTTGGATGGCTATTGGTGCTAGACTATAAAGCAACAATGAAGGAGACATCAAGGTTATAGTGAGAGAGGTGGAATTACCTCTCAAATATTAGAGATGCAATAGTAGATTCTTCTTGTGCATGAGAGAGGTAGAGGTATCCATTCCCTAGGTTTACTTTACTAGATGCATTTCCCAAGGGTACAGGTCATGGGGGTGTGTAGAGAAGGGAGAGGGGTGGAGGTATCAAGTAGTGGGACACAAGAACAAATTTAGGTAGTAATGAAGGAGGTGGAGGAGGAGGAGGAGAGGGAAGAGGAAGAGGAGAGTCTACTTAAAAGACCATGGATGGAGCGGGATAGGGAACTGAGAGTAGAGAAGAGGCTAGACCAGCCTACACATGGAGAGAGGGAGGATCTACGAGACTCTTGGATTTGAACCCTAGAGGTAGAATTACAATAGTTGAAGATGATAGTTCTAATGAGGAACCAACAATTGGTTGATGCTAGAGCAGAGGCAAATAGGTGGGATAGAGCTCTATGAGAGGATCTAGTAGAGGCTCGACAATGGGAGAGATAGGGAGTGTAGGTTGCACACTATCACATAGGTACATACAATTAGAACATAGGAGATTTGAGGGAGAAGTACAACCCCCAGATAGGGCATAAACACTGTCTCCATATCCACCATAGGTTACTCATGAGGGAGGGAGCCAATCATAGGTCAAGGGTTAGATATAGATTTTTTTATGCCTAGTAGCACTTTTGATGTATTTTTTCAGATAACTATCCAATTTTGGATCCCATATTGTATTTGACTAATCATTATATATATATATATATATATATATATATATATATATATATATATATATATATATATATATATATATAAGATTCTTGATTTGATTTGTGGCTTTGTGTACTTGTCTCTTTTCTTTCTCACGTGATAGATGTTTTATGGGTGTTTCAACACTTACATTTTTATGCAGTGTTGCTTTGTATGTTCATTGTTACTCACCTTAAAGTATCATACACAATTCTTCAAGTTTTTAATGACTTTCCCTTTTTCTGAATTTTGAACTTGAATGTTGAAGTTAATTTAGTTCAAGTTCAAAATTCAATTGATCTTAGTCTTATCAGGATGTTTTGATAGGGTCATTTTGTTTTCTTTCTTTAAACCCTAAACCCCGAATTGAACTTGTTTTCTTTCTTTAAAACCTGAACCCCAAATTGATTAAGTTCAAGGTTCAAGGTTCATTCTCTTCATCTGTACTTTTTCTAGTCCCATTGAGATCCACATTTTTAGTAAATCTCAACGCTTCTTATGAAATCAAACCTTGAATAATCATTTGTTCAAGTTCATAATTCATTGACAACGGTTCTGTTTCCCAATGCCAAGTTGATTTTATGCACCAAAATTCCTATAATTATTGTCTTCTAAACTTGAAATTTGAACCTAAAAGTGGTTCAAGGTTTCATTTTGTCAACCTAAAGTATTCATGGAATGGTGACAAGTGGTAGTACAAAGATTGTGAAAATCTTTCCAAAAAGGTTGAAGTGACACGTTGTGATAAATAATTGATATGAAAGGTGGCATAAGGATGTGTTATGTGTGAGAACAAATATACTCATTAATGATCAAATGATCCTATCAAATTGGTACTTTCCATATTGAATCATGATGTAATTACCTATTTAAGGCAGTTTAAATCCATCTTTCTATTTCATTGTGATTAATTATTGGATGAGGTAAGCATTCATACCTTCCTTAGAGTCATAAGAGGTCTACAACATAGACTATCCACCAAATTTTCCTTTTCATTTCTTCTTCACAGTGAGTCCATTTCCCATTTCCTCATTTGTTACTATTAGAATTTCTACTTTGAAGTGGAATAACATTGTTAATCCTTTTCATTTTTGTCTATTCCTACTGGTTTAAAAGGGTTTGTTTTAGTTGTTTAACTTCTATGGCCACATCTCACCCAAAGTTACCTAAAGAAAAACCAACCACTTCCCTTACTAGTTTCCTACCAAAGCTAAAAGAAAATTTCTAGCTAATGAGGATATTGAAAAACTCATAACTAGATTTTTGAAGCCTAAACCTAGGATTTTTATTTTGAATGTTTTGGTCAACCCAACTTCAGAAGGCCATAACTATTAACCATTGCTTTAATTGGCTATGATAAACACTTTTTGTAATTGTCACCCTCTTATCTACAGGCTCAAATTGGTGTAAGTACCCACCTGGATCAAATTTTTGGGCCTCATCCGGGCATGTTTAGGCCTCCAACAATGAGCCTAATGTTAATATACAAATACTGTATACCAAAAATCTGTAATAAATCCATGAATACTCATGATATAGCATAGAGCCTCAACTGGTAGGCTGATATATCCAAGATGGATATCCACCTCTAAAATTAGGACATTTTAAGCTTGTATGACTAGCTTACTAAGTAGCAAGCCTCCATAAATAAAAACGCTACATTGAGACAACACTTATTCAAGGACAAAAAGGAAATATTTTTTGTTCATGCAAGATTGCTCTTACACCTTGAATGCTCCTACATCATATAATCCTCAAAAATTTGGAGTAGTAGAGAGAAAGAATAGAAGTATATTTGAAGCTGCTAAAGCTATGATTCATGATCAAAATCTTAAAACCTTCCTTTGGGGAGAAGCCTTTAATATTGTTGTTTTCATTTAAAAAAAATGTCCTCACTCTCACCTTGACCTCAAAAATCCTAAAGAAGTATTTTTTGGGAAGAAAAATGATCTTAAACATTGAAGAATATTTGGGTGCCCTATCTTCATTCACATTCTTAAGGAGAAAAGAACAAAGCTAGAATCTTTAGGAAAAAGGGGAATTCTCATAGGATATAGTAAAATATCTAAAGCTTGTCGTATCTACATTCCCACTCATAAGAGCATTGAATTAATTTGAGATTTAATATTTGATGAAGACAACATCTTCAAAAGGTCCAAAGATGAATATGAGTCAAATTTAGAAGAGACACTAAAAGAACCAGGCCCTAATATTAAGAGGGAGATCCTAATGGATGAAGATAACTAATGCAAAAGCACCCTAAAAAATGAAGAGTCTTGATAAATTTCTAGGACATCTTCCATATCCTAAGAACCTATAGGATAGGTTAGAAATAGTGGCTATGCATTTGGACCCACTTGTAAGGCCTAGTTCCAAGTTTGGCACAATTATAAGCCCTTGGTCAACTATGGTCAACTATGTCTAAATAGCCTAAAATATTAGGATAAATTTTTATTTTCATGTTTTGGCATGTTTTAATCCTAGTTGGATCATTTAGGTGAATTTTGATCATGTTTTGATCAAAACTTGCAAAAGTTGCACAATTTGCAAACATTGCTAAAAAGTTGTGAAGCAACTTTTAGCAAAAGATAGCATTTTTGTAATTTCACTCCATAATGGAAAAATTTGGTTTGGAAATATGTTGTGACCATTTGGAACACCTACATAATCCCTTTTAGGTGGGTGGTAGGATAACATTGTGTACTTTTTCCTTTGACTCAATAGAATAACTCAAATTTCCTGTAAATTCAATATTGTAACAGTTTGTACAGACAAATATGGACACACCAGGGGGATCAATATACATTTTTTGATTTTTTGGTGAAATAAATTTTAGATGCAATTTTTTAAAGTCTTGATCAATCTCCTAACTCAAGAAATTGAAGTTTTTGTAGAAGTTATTTCAAAAAGTTTTCATACCTAGGGTTTCAAGCAAAATTTACCATATCTTGGGATTTCATCATGGGAATTTAATGGCCTCTGGTGAAATCCAAGTGTTGACCATTTAAATTAATATGTTTTTTGTTTTAGGTTTGAATGTGCATGTGGAAAGGATAAATTTGATGCCCTGGGCATGCAAGACCCATGTGCATGCTCTTAGCGTTGGTCAACATTTCCCATAACTCTCTCCAAAGTTGTCATCATAATCTGAAATTAAGTTTATAAATTTTTATTGTATGACCCTTCATGATCCAATTTATATATGTATGTTTGGGCATTGGAAGTGTACATCCTTTGTATTTGGAGGCCTAATAGGGCTAATTTCCTAGAGAAGAAACTAGGTAAAACCTAATTTTTTTACACCATTCAATCTTGGTGCTTTGTCATGTTTAGTAAATCCAAAAAGGGTATCTAAATATTTGATTTTTTTATAGGATTATGTGGATATTTTTCAAGTTAAGTCTAGTTTTCAAAACTAAGGGCTACAAGTTTGAAATGTGGATTTATGAAGCATCTTTTAGTTAAATGTTGCACAATATGGTTTTAACCTTTAATCCACTTTGTAATGGACCTAAATAGACCATAAGTTCTTCCTTGAGTCTCCCCTAGTCCTTTTGCACGTTTTGGGGTCTTGTGTCAAAATTTTTCATTGTGTTTGTAAGGGTAATTTGTGATAAGTTGTCTTGCATTAAGGGGTTCTCCTTGTGATTGGGATTTCCTTGTTTAAGGTTGGGTTTTGATAACCTTAGCCTTCTAATTTGAGCACTTTTGATTGGTGCTTGAGCACTTTGGTAGGATTAAAGACACAATTTTTGGGCATTCCTTCAGTGAAGAGGATCTTAAGGGTTGGTTGATCATCCAAGACTTGCTACACTAGGCTTCATTACATCAAGTGGTATTAGAGTCATGTCTCTTACTAAAGATGAAGAAATACCTACTGGGGTAACAAATGCAGAACTTGCAAAGATCATGAGAGAAAAGAGGGAAACCAATGCTACTCTTACAAAGAGGTTGAAAGAACTTGAAATCAAGTTGGATAAGAACAAGAAGGTACATTCTAAATATGACAAGGAGGATGAAGCAGAAGACCTTGATCAATATGGTGAAATGCCTATAGAATAGAGACCTCTATTGAATGCTCTCAAATCCATTAAAAAGAGGACCACAGAAGGAAAGTTGGAACTACCAATTTTCAATTGCAAGATGAATGTAGATGTGGCCTTAGATTGGATTGAGGCCCTAAAAATTTTCTTTGAATGTGAAGGCATTCCAAAGAAACAAAGAGTGAAAATGGAAAAATTCAAGTTGATGGGGGCAGCCCTAAATTGGTGGAACTTCATCCAAACTAAAAGGGTGAAGAAAGGGAGGATCGTGATCTCATCTTGGGATAGAATGGTGGCACTAGTTAGAGAGACCTATGTACCTAAAGACTATGGGGTACAACTCCATAGAAGGAAGAAGAGTCTGAAGAAAAATGACTTAGATGGGAGTTACTATATAGAGGAGTTCCTAAAATTGTGCATGACAAAAAACATAGTGGAGGACGAGGAAGAAAAACTTGTACATGAATGGCCTCAAGGTACCCATCCAAGAGGAACTAAGTCTAAAGACCCCTACTTTTGTGAACAAGTGCTACTAGTTAGCCATCAAAGTAGAGGATAAATGGAAGAGGAAACAAGACCAAGGTAAAGGTAAAGAAAATAAAAACAATAAAAACTTCAAGGGAAAGGAGAACTCTTGGAATAAGGGGTAGAATATTGTCAACAAGACTATGATTAGAACCAAAGGGATAAGGATCAGGGAGAGTCATGTTCTACAGGGAGCTATAGAGGAGGTAGATTCTTCAATAGAGGTAGAGGAAGAGGCAATGGCCCTATCAAATACTACAACTACAACTAATTGGATCACCATGTAGGAAGATATCCTAAAAAGAAGAATAATAACCAAGAGGATAGGAGAGAACAACTCATTGAAGAGGACTAACAAGATAACAAGGATTTAGAACTTGAAGAAGACACATGACTAATGATAATGCATGCTTCCTTGCAAATCCCTCAAAATCAAGAACCACCCCAAAGGAAGAATCTATTCAGAACAAAGATCATATTCCAAGGCAAGCTATGTAGTCTTTTGACTGATTATGGTTCAACTAAAAACTTGGTGTCCTCTGAAATGGTTGAAAAATTAAAACTACCTAAGAGGCTCCAATCCCTTTCCCTATCATGTTTCTTGGCTCACAAAAGGTCAACAAACCTTGGTAACTAAAGAAGCTTGGGTAGAATTCTCTATTTTAGACTTTAAGGACAAGGTTCTTTGTGATTTGTTTGAGATAGATGCCTCCCACATTCTCCTTGGTAGACCCTAGTAATTTAATGTATATGCCACACACATTGTAGGCAAAACACCTATTCCATAACAAAGAATGGGGTAACCTTGATAATGGAACCATTGCCTAATCCTAAGGTAGAATCTACTGTAGTCACCATAGGAGAGAAGGAAATACTAAAAGCATTGAAGGAACCTGATTCCAAAGGTTTTATACTTGTTTCTAAACCAAAGGAAGACATCAGTTCTAAGGACAAAGAGTCAATACCAAATGAAATCAAAGACCTACTAAACAAGTACAATGATGTGACTTCTAATGACTTATCCACAAACCTCCCTCCCTTAAGAGATAACTATCATCAAATTGACTTGATTATTGGCTCATCCTTGCATAACAAAGAACCTTATAAGATGACCTCATCCCAATATGTAGATAATGAAAAATAAGTGAATGGTTTTCTTGAGAAAGGTTTGATACAAAGAGTTCTAAATCCATGTGCAGCTCCATCAATCCTTGCTTCTAAAAAGGATGAAGAATGGAGATTATGTACTGATAGTAGGACCATAAACAAGATCACTATAAGGTACAAGTTCCCTTTGCCAAGGATTGAGGACTTGCTAGACCAACTAGGAGGTGCTTGCTATTTTTGAAAGATTGACTTGAAATCAGGCTATCACCAACTCAAAATCAAGCAAGGAGATGAATGGAAGACATCATTTAAAACAACTGAAGGTCTTTTTGAATGGCTGGTTGTGCCATTTGGGTTAAGTAATTCACCCAGTACATTCACGAGACTCATTAATGAGATATTTTTTATTTCATTGGCAATTTTTTTGTTGTATACATTGATGATAAACTAATATTTAGTCATAGAAGATATGAAAACCTTGATCACATGGAACAAGTTTTGAGGAAACTTCATTAGCACAAGCTAGTGATTAACTTGGAAAAGTGCATATTGATGAAGAAGGAACTTGTGTTCCTAGGCTTCGTCATCTCACAAGGCACCCTCGAGATGGACCCTGAGGAGGTTGAAGCCATTGTCAACTGGCCTCCACCAAAGAAGCAAAGTGATGTAAGGATCTTTCATGGCCTTACCACTTTTTATAGGAAATTGATCAAGAATTTCAGTCATGTATGTGCTCCTATGCTAGACACCATTATAGGGAGAAGGAAGAACAAGTTTTCTTGGACTAAAGAATTTGGTGATGCCTTCCAATACTTGAAGAAGAGAGTATCCCAATACCCAATATTGGTGCTTCCTGACTTCAAAAAGGTATTCACTATTGAGATAGATGCAAGTAGCTTGGAAAAAGGTGATATCCTAAGCCAAGAAGGTAAAGTAGTAGAATCTTTCTTAGAGAAACTCAATGAGGCAAATAAAAGATTTCCTACATATGATTTATAATTATATGCCATGGTGCAAGCCCTCAAGAAATGGAGACACTACCTAATCCCTAAAGAATTTATAGTCTATACTAATAATCATGCATTAAGTTTCCTTAATTCTTAGGAAAATTTATTAGTCAAGCAACTTAAATGGATGGACCAAATACAAGCATATACATCTAATATCAAGCACAAAAAGGGAGTGATAAACAAGGTGCTTGATGCCCTTAACAGAAGGATTGGATTGGTAGAAGAAGTTCAAGTCCAGAGTGTGGGAATAGACTCACTAAAACACTTGTATGTAGGTGATTCAAAATTTGGAGAGGCTTTTGAAGTTTTCACCAAAATGGTAGGCAAGTACCATACTTGATTATTTGATTCGAAATGAACTCCTATTCAAAGGGGTTCAATTATGCATCCCTAAATGTTCCATGAGCACAAACATCATTAGGGAGAAGTATTGTGGAGCTTAGGTGGTCACTTTGGAATAGACAAGACAAAATACATGGTAAAGAGAAGCTATTTTTGGCCAAAGATGGGTAATGATGTTAAGAAGTTCATTGAATCATGCATAGTTTGTCAAAAAGCCAAAGGAGTATCCATAAACCAAGGATTGTATCAGCCTTTACCAATTCCCACAAGATGGGAATCAATTTCAATGGATTTTGTAATGGGTTTTCCTAGAGAAAAATAGGGATTTGATAGTGTGTTTGTCATAGTGGATAGATTTAGCAAGATGGTCCACTTTGTACCCTATAAAAGAACAAATGATGCATCACATATTGCACATCTCTTTTTCGAAGAAGTGGTCATAATTCATGGCCTACATCAGACTATATTTTTAGATAGGGACATCAAGTTTCAAGGAAATTTTGGGAGGATTCTTTTCAAGAAGCTTATAAATTTTTTGATCTATAGCTTTGCCTATCATCCACAAACTGATGGGTAGATTGAGGTGGTAAATAGGTCATTAGGCACCTCTTAAGATGTCTCACCAAGTAACATTCTCAAAGTTTTCATTTTCTCTTACCTCAAGTAGAATTTTCTTTCAATGATTCCATGGATAGATCAACTGGAAAAACTCCTTTCCAAACTATCTATGGCCTCCATCGTAAAGGTCCCTTGGATTTGGTGGAGTTACCATTAGATTTTAGAGTCAGTGCATAAGGAGATGAACTTATGGAGCTAATCAACAAGGTGTAGAATGAAGTGAAGGAAGCCTTGAAAAAATCCACCATGAAGTATAAAGAATAGGTAAATAAGAGAAGAAGAAAAGTCCATTTCAAGATTGGAGACAAGGTATGGGCATTCATGAAGAAAGAGAGACTACTTCAGAGTAGGTATAGAAAACTTGACATGAAGAAGGTTGGACAATGTACCATACTCAAAAAAAGAGCTGAATACACCTATGAAATATCTCTTCCTCCTACCTTAAAAATCTCTTCAATATTCAATGTTACAAATCACACTACTTACAAAGGTATGATAGGATCAACAAGTGAATGTGGTAGCATGTTGAAGTGGATGAAGAATATCTTATCAACCTCTCTCAAAGTAGACAAGTTGAGTTGGAGGCAATACTTGAAACCAAGTTGCTAAAACAAACAAGGCACAAAAAGTACATGCAAAATTTAGTGACATAGAAATGACTTCCTAACCTTGATGCTATTTGGATGACAAAGGATCATATAAAGCAACATGGAAACTCTATTGAGCAGTTAACCTAAAGTGGGAACTTGAGTTCAAAAAGTTAAGGGGAGTATGGCATAGGAGCACCATCAACAACTGAAGAGCCTTAATATATTTCAACGACATCTTCAAGGTCCTAAGAAACTATAGGATAGGTTAGAAATAGTGGCTATGCATTTAGACCCATTTGTAAGGCCTAGTTACAAGTTTGGAAATATTGTAAGCCCTTGGTCAACTATGGTCAAAGGTGTCTAAATAGCCTAAATTCTTAGGATAGATTTTTATTTTCATGCTTTATCATGTTTTGGTCCTAGTTGGATCATTTAGGTGAGGTTTGATCATGTTTTGATCAAAAATTGTGAAAGTTGCACAAATTGAAAAAATTGCTAAAAAGTTGTCAAGCAACTTTTAGCAAAAAGTTACAAATTTAGTAATTTCACTCCCTAATGAAAAAATTTGGTTTGAAATGATATTGTGACCATTAGGGATTAGCAAATAATCCTATTCAGGTAGGTGGTAGGATATCATTGTGTACATTTTACTTTGAATCAATAAAATAACTCAAATTTCATGTAAATTCTATGTTGTAATAGGTTGTATGGATGGCTACGAACACACTAGGGGGATCAATATAAATTTTTGGATTTTTTGATTACATACCTTTTAGATGCATTTTGTTTGAAGTCTTGACCAATCTCCTAACTCAAGACATTGAAGCTTTTGTAGAAGTTGTTTCAAAAAGTTTTCATACCTAGGGTTTCAAGTAAAATTTGCCATATAGTGGGATTTCACCATGAGAATATAATGACCTCTGGTGAAATCAAAGTGTTGACCATGTGCATTGATATATTTTTGGTTTTAGGTTTTGAATGTGCACATGGCAAGGAGAAATTCGATGCCCTAGGCATGCAAGACCCATGTGCATGCTCTTAGTGTCGGTCAACATCTCCCATAACTTTCTCCAAAGTTTTCATCAAGATCTAAAATCAGGTTTATAATTTATTTTTTGTACGCCCCTTCATGATGCAATTGTTACATTGAAGTTTAGGAATTGGAAAAGTGTACCTCCTTTGTATTTGGAGGCCTAATATGGCTAATTGCCTAGAGAAGAAACAAGATAAACCTAATTTGTTTACACCATCCAATCTTGATGCTTTGGCATGTTTAGTAAACCCCAAATTGTATTTGAATATATTATTTTACTATAGGGTTATGTGGAGATTTCTGAAATTAAGTCTATTTTTTAAGAAGTAAGGGCTACAAGCCTAAAGTGTGGATTTATGAAGCAAATTTTAGTTAAATTTTGCATAGTATGGGTTTAACCTTCAATCCACTTTGTACTAGATCAAAATAGACCACAAGTTCTATTGAAAATAGATTGAAAAAAATATGATAAATGTGTTTCAATCATTATTTTGACACTGATGTCAAACCTACTATTTTCTGGTAAGACAATTGCTTATATGATTTAAGTACTATCATTTATTTGATTGATGAAGAGGATTTGATCAAATGATATAACAATAACACCTAGAGGAAAGGTTGAGTTATGATATGAAAAGGAGTACAAGAATTAGCTAAGATAGTGATATCATAGTGTATTGATAATCTACTTAAGGTTGAAAAAGGTTGGTTACACTAAGCAAGTTCAGAAGAATAAGTTAAACAAAGTTTTTCTGCTAAGCTTGACCGAGTGGACAGTAGGTGCTGAGAAAAGCTAGCACAAGTAGAGTAGAAAACTAGTTGGAGCTAAGTAAAAGTATATTTTAGTGAATACTGAGTAAAATAGTTGATGCCAAGTAAAGTTTAGTTGATGTCTAGCACTAGTAAAGTTTAGTTCATATAGAGTGATTTTACTTAGGATGCCGAGCAACATAGTATGTATTGAGCATCAAAAGTAAGTTAATGTCAAGTGTCAACATTATTAGAAAGATTATGAATTTGATGGATCTAATCTGAAAAGTTTGTTTTCTTGGATTGTGTGAACCATGAGGAAGATAAGATTGATGACCTGGTGGCACAAAATTCATGGTAAACCATTTTGAGGCAAATTCAAAGAGGATTGAAGGAAAAGCTTCTAGAAAGGGAATGAAATGAAATAAGGGGTAGATTAAATGAATCCTACCTAATCTATCCTAACCGTAAATTGGAAGATGAAGAATGAAGGGAAAAATATCTTACTTCTCTGTTTATAGGGATGATTGGTCAAAAGAAAAGGTTGTCATGTGCAAGAGCCTAAGGAAGACAAGGGGGCTAGGGTATTGCTTCATTCAGTGACCTAAGTGAAGAGTCTACATTGGAAAGTTAAGAAAGAAGGCTTAATGGTATGGATGCTTGAAGGGTGAACAAGCTATCATAAATAAAGTGTGTGAAAGCCTAGCAGAATTGAGGATAAAAAAATAGATATGTAATCTACAAATGGAGTTGTAAGTTGTTATCAGATCACTCCTTACTATTTCTCTCTAATAATTGTATCAGTCTAGGGTAAATCCTTTGGATTAAGGTTGACCTAATAGTCATTTGTAAATCCTTTATCCAAGTGAAATTTGAAGTGAATGGTCTAAAGTCCTCTAACAAGGCTCACTCCTAACATGGTGATTGACATCCTTGAATAGGGTCACATTTAATAGTGTGTGTTGTAACCTTTAATAGGGTTGGCCTTTCATAGGGCATCACTTTAGAAGAGTGAGAAAGAGTAGCACATTACTGGTGGTTTTTTCCAAATTAGATTTCCATGTAAATCATTGTGTCAAGTGTGTTATTGAATTAGCTATGTTTCATGTTTAGATTTTTCCAAATTGATTTGATAGTAACCTACAAGTTTTAAGTGATTGCACAATCTTATGGCTGCATGCATGATGATTAATGTTTTACGGGTTCCCTAAACTATGAAAAGTTTTATTTGTACATTTGGACCTTGGATAATTGATTCATTTGCCTTCTTAGTTATTCTCAAGAATTCCAACAATTGGTATTAGAGTAGTCTACTTAAGAGGACTATTTTGAAGGCACTAGAAGCACAATGATCAAGATTTCAAAAAGAGAAGTACCCAAGCTTAATAGAGATAAATTTTCTGCATAGAAAAGTCTAATGAAGCTATACCTTAGAGAAATTTTAGGTCATGCAAAATCTACCATAACTATTGAACATGCTAATCCTATTGGAGCCCTAATCACTAAAGATCTGAAAAGGGAGAAAGAAAAAAACTAGACAATGTTGGAGATTGCCTCTTCCCTAAGCTATGTTGAGTTTGATGATATCAAAAGTCTTGAGAGTGCAAAGAAAATGTGAGATGCTTTACACACCATCTGTGGAGGAGACAAGAATGTTCTAAGAGCCAAAGTTGAAAGTCTCAGAGGTAAGTTTGATGATATGAGAGTGCAAGAAGGTGAAAATATTGCTCAAGGATAAAAGATGTTGTTAATGCAATAAGAGGAGCTACTAGTACAATAGATGATTATACAACACTAAGAAAAGTTTTGAGAACACTACTACCTATATATGCTATTAGAATTTCTACTATACAAGAAATAAGATGTGCACCAAGGAATGTTTTAACTCTTGAAGATCTGGTAGTTAGACTCGTTGCTTTTGAACTATCGAACTTTGATAATTATAAACATGAAAATATTGAATCTACTTTCAAAGCTAATTTTTCATTGAAAGAGCCTAATGTGAATAAGAAAAAAATAAAATATGTGTCTAGTGATAGTGACACATATGAGGAGGATGTAGATAAACTTGAAGCACTATTGGAAAGGAGATTTCATAGAGGTAAAGGCAAGTTTAAAGGTAAACTACTTATCATTTGTTTAATTGCAATGAGGTTGGTCATATTGTTGCTAGATGTGCAAAGAAGAAGAACTATAGAGATGGTGACAAGTACAAAAGCAGAAGAGATGAAGATAGAAAAGATTACAAAGAGAAAGACAAGAAGTATTACTACATTGCTGAAGAGGAAACAAGAGATGAATCTGATGAACATGATGATG
The DNA here is from genome assembly GCA_028749045.1 of Cupressus sempervirens. Classification (NCBI taxonomy): domain Eukaryota; kingdom Viridiplantae; phylum Streptophyta; class Pinopsida; order Cupressales; family Cupressaceae; genus Cupressus; species Cupressus sempervirens. The sequence continues at coordinate 25,094,667 of CM053793.1, read as the reverse complement.
AAGTGGTGTATGTTGTAATGAAGTATGAATCTAATGAAGATGAGGATACTACACTTGTGTCATATGTGAACAAGAATGATAAGTGGATAATTGGTAGTGGGTGTTCACATCATATGACTACAGATAAAAGTAAGTTCATTACCTTGAATTGTTATGATGGAAATAGTGTAAGATTTGGTAATGATGCACCATGTTTGATGAAAGGAAAAGGTTCTATCAAACTCACATAAAATATTTTATGTGATGATGCTTACTATGTGGAAGGACATAACTATAATTTTTTGAGTGTCACAACTAACTAATTTAGAATTTAAGGTTGAGTTTGAAAACAAGATTGCTAAGATATATAATATTGATGGAAAACTGAAGGGTGATCAAACTAGAAGTAATCTATTATACACTAATATAGAGGATGGTACCTATTTAGTTGTAGAATTTAATGATGTGTGGCTATGGTACAAGAGGTTATGTCATGTTAATTTTGATAACTTGGTTAGTATCAGTAACATGAGAAAATTTAGAAGTTTTCATAAGTTAAAAAAACCTAACAATATAATGTGCAAATAATGTTAGTTAGGCAAAATGACAAAGTCAAATTTTAAGAGTAAAAATCATACCTCTAAAGGAATACTAGAGCTTGTTCATACTAACTTGTGTGGACCAATTGAAGTGCAAAGATAAAAAGGAGATAAGTACATTAAGCTTCCTATTGATGATTATTCTAGAACGATGACAATTATGTTTTTGAAATAGAAATCTGATGCTTTCCAAATGTTTAAGTGGTACTTAGAAAGAGTTGAGAGGGAAATAGTTAAAAGTCTAATATGTTTGAGATCTAATAGAGGAGGAGAATTTACATCAAATGAGTTTGAGATGTTTTTAATGACAAAGGAATCAAAAGACAAACATCTACTCCTAGAACTTGTCCACAAAATGGAATTGCTAAAAGGAGGAATAGGTCTATAATGGACTATGCTAGGACACTCATGATGGAGAAAAATGTTTCTTTGAAATACTAGAGAGAAGCTATAAGTACAACTATCTATACCTTGAACCATGTATAAGTCAAGAAAGGTACTTATCCAACACCTTTTGAACTATGGTATGGATACTCACCCAATGTAAAATATTTTAAGGTATTTGGAAGAAAATGCTATATTCTCAAAGATTTAAGGAATGGAAAACTAGATGCAAAAAGTGAAGAAGGTATATTCCTAGGTTATACCACAAGAAGTAAAGCTTATGACTTTTTAAACACTAAAAAAGTTGCAGAAAGTGCAAATGTGAAATTTGATGAATATAAAATAGTATATAAGGCTGAACCTATGAAGGAACCAGAAGAATACAAATCATTTGTATAATTTTACGAAGGTATGCATGCTGAAGAAGATGCTAAAAATCAAGTTACAAACCAACAACAAGTTTCATTGATTGCCGAGTCACATACTATGAATGCCGAGTTGCATTCAAGAATCGAGCTACATTCAGGTGCCAAGTTACAAAATGAAGTTGAGGCACATTTTCATTTTGAGATTAGTGTACATGAAAGAAATGCTGAAATACTTGATAGAGATGTACATAGTGACTTAGAAGTTGAAAGACCAAATGAAGAAACCAGAGTTGAACCAAGATTATCCAAATATGTCAAGAGACATCATCCTACTGGACAAATAATTGGAGATAAAGATGCTATATCAATGACAAGAAACAAGTTGAAAATGATACATGTTTTCACAACATGAAAGAACCCAAAATAGTGAAAGATGCCTTAGAAGATGTGGACTAGAGAAAAGCCATGGAAGAAGAGATTGAACAAATTGAGAAAAACAAAACATGGACTTCAGTTCCTAGACTAGAAGACAAAAATGTGATTGGTACCAAGTGAGTATATAGAAACAAGTTAGATGAAAATGGTGAAGTCAAAAGGAGCAAGGAAAAATTATTTTGCAAAGGATATGCACAAGAAGAAGGAATTGATTATGGAGAAACATCTATCCCTGTTACTAGATTGGAAGGAGTCAAAACTCTGCTTGCTTATTCTACATACAAAGGTTTCAAAGTTTATCAAATGGATGTTAAGTTTGCATTTCTAAGTGGTATATTAGAGGAAGAAGGTTATATAGAGTAGCCAAAAGGATTTTTTGATGTTAACAATAAAAACATGGTATGTAGATTACACAAAGCTTTATATGGTTTGAAGCTGTACACTCGAAAGTGTCCCACTCTAAACCCTTCTATCCAAACGATTCCATGAGTTTGAAATGTTCGAATGCAGACTTAGAGCTCCCTTTCCATGGAGTGCAAGAGATTATATTTAAAGAATACAAAAGCTCTCATATGAGCCTTAGAGATACTCTTCTTGTTAGTAAACCATGCAATGGGAGGTTCCAAAGACAAGATGCAAGAATGCAAATGTCCCAAAGAGTTCCTCAAGGATGCAATGCAAATGAAGAATAAGCTAGAATAAAATGTAAAGTGTAGCTATGCTAAGCATGTATGAGAGTGTTGCAATCCAACTATTAGACTACATGATTTAAGCTACATGTAAAAATGAAAGCTAAGCTAAGCTAGAATGCCATGGATGAGAGAATGTAGACAAGAAAGAGAAGTTCTCCACAAAGCTCCAAAGAAACCTATTAGAAAACCTGTAGCATAACAATATTCAAATGATGGATGGATTGAGGGGGAAGCTCTCTCCCTTTTAAAGTTGTATGGATGGTAGAGATCAAGATGAAGATGGTGGATGATCAACGGTGGAATTTGAAAAGAGGAGTGATCCATGTCCACACACAAATCAACCAATAGAATATAAGTTGACTTGTCATATAAGACAAAAGTCACAAAGCCTTTTCTTTTAATTGAAAAATAGAAAAAGGACTTTATGTGTGCACTTTAAGTGGGTTAGAAGAATGGGGTATTTTATTTAATTAAAAGGGGACATGTTCTTTTAATCAAATAATGAACTTAGGATAGCATAGTCAAACTATAGGTTATAATCAAATAAATTGATTATTAGCAATTTGGTCTATGTAAATGATTAAATTAATTTAGCCAAAATGTTGAAAAGGGGGCTAATAGTCTAGATGACCATTTTTAGGTGATTACAGAAGCAAGCACCACGAGCATGGTATGAGAGACTTCATGATTATCTTGTGAAGATTGGATTTGAAAGGATTGATGATAACAAAAATCTATACTTGAAGATAGAGAAAGGCAATGGTATTTTGTTATCTAAATTTTTTGTTGATCATATCATATTTGGAGGTCAAGATGCCTTATGTAAAGATTTTGCAAATGAAATGATGCAAGAATTTGAGATGTCTATGTTTGGAGAGATCAAATTATTAGTGGGTTTGCAAGTACACCAGATGAAATATGGTATATACATTACTCAGTCAAAATATGTTAAGGAGATGTTGAATTTTTTTGGATTGGGAGATTCTAAGCTAGTAAGTACATCTATGGTGACAAGACATAAATTATCAAAGAATGATGATTCAACTAAGGTGAATCAAACATTATTTAGGTCTATGATTGACAAATTGCAATATGTAGTACACAATAGACCTGATATTGTATTATTTGCAGGGATAGTTGCAAGATTCTTTCCTAATCCTAGGGAGAATCATTTCATGGCTATAAAGAGAATAATGAGATATCTAAAAGGAACAAAGGAATATGGTCTATACTACAAGAAAAATGAGAAATTTGAATTAAGAGCCTATACTATCGCTAATTGGGCTAGAAATATTGATGACAAAAAGAATACAAGTGGAGGAGCATTTTTCTTAGGCAAGAGGCTAGTTACATGGACTAGTAAGAAATAGAACTACATTTCACAATCTACTGATAAAGCTAAATATGTTGTTGCTATAGTAAATTGTACAAATGTTGTATGGATAAAACAAGTACTCAAGGGTATGAAGTAAGGGATCACTGAACTAGTGATAGTTTATTGTAATAATACAAGTGCTATAAATATATCAAAGAATCCTATGATGCATACAAAGACTAAGAACATTGTAATCAAGTATCATTACTTGAGAGAATTATTTCAAGATAAAGAGGTGAAGCATATCTTCACAAAAGTATTACCTAAGGATGCTCATGAGTATCTAAGATGTAAAATAGGGGTGATACTATTGATCTCAGCTTGGTTTTGACAAGTGAATGTCTATACACTTAAGTCATTTACTTAGTTCATGTTGAACAAGTAGTATATGCCAAGAAGAACATGTATAAGATAGAGCATGCCAAATCCATAGTGACTGTCAAGTCACTCATGTATTGAGTCACTCAAGTGTCGAGTAGGCAGTGTATGTTGAGTGATTTAGGAGCTGAGTAAGCAGTGCATGTCGAGTCATTTGGATGTCAAGTTGCAATGTAGAAATCACTGTATGCTGAGCATCAGAGACTTTAGGCATCGAGTAACAAAATTTTGTCATACTTGTTTGTATTGGCACAAATTATTATGTAAACCATTTTTGAGCTGACTTACAAATTGAATTATAATATTTTGGTGATAAGGACGAATATTAAGTTCGATTCCCTAGGAAGTACATGCATCCAATCAAGTAAAGGGAAGGTTTGAATGACAAAATGCATGAATCATAGTCATTGATTTATTTCTAACCCTAAGTCACCTAGGTCTTCTTAAGGAGGAAAAACCTTCAATTTCATATGTGTGTGGAAGGATCAAAGAGAGAAATTTTAATGTGCAAACAGAGTATTCATGAGGGCTAAGGAGTTTTGAATTAAAATTGCATTGCAAAATAAATTAAAGGAGAATAGAGGAAGGAAATAGTAAACAACAGAGAGACATATAATCAAGAAGGATCAAGAATATATCAGTTTAAATGTGATCTTTCATCAAGCAACAAAGTGTTGACCTCGAGATCAATTCTGAGTCATTCTAATAGGTGAGTCAATTAAATCTCTTAACAGAGTAGTCCTAATAGGTTGTATTGGAATCCTCTAACAAGGTGCTTACTTAATTGTGAGTTAACGTCCTTTAACAAGGCACACTTCTAACAAGGTTTTGAAATCCTTCAATGGGGTAAGACCTAACAGTCTTTGTAAGCCTTTAACAGGGAAAACCCTTTACAAGGTAGATCATGTCTCATGATCAAACATTGTAACCTTCATTGGATACAATTTATTACTGTAGTAGTGAAGATTTCTGGGTGTCATTCCCACCCCACTTTTACCTTCTTGTTGGAGAGTTTTTGGGTAATCATATCTAGTGCCATATATGTGTGAATGCTTACTTGTTTACATGAATTAGATGTATATGTTTTAAATGTTATTCCAATCTACTTATTGAATGGATGAGATTAATGTGTGGTGAATGTTTAATGATTCAAAGTTTAAACTACCCACTATTAGAAGTTTACCTTTCCTATTGTAATTCAAAAAAAATGGTATCAAAGCCTTGTTCTCTAAAATAGAAGCTTTGCAACTTTGAGGAATGATCTTGAGAATGGAAGTCTACAAGTTGGGAAAGATCATTGAGAATTACGGAATTGAAATATAACTCATTCTACATCAACTGAATAAAGCAAGAGAAGACTTAAATAAACATTTGAAGAGAAGGAATGAAATTGATATTGAGGAGAACAACACACATTACAAAAAGATGGAAACTACTAAGATATTTGCTAATGGAGACTCTAATTAATTTGATGCAAGAGTTACAAATCTAATGGAAAAGAATAGAGTCCAAGCTAAAAAAATCAAAAATCTCAAGTTAGAGCAAGAATCACAAGCCATGCTATTATGCGAGGTGACTAAATAGAAAAAGAAAGCTATGGAAGAAAAATCCATGATTGACAATGACAAAAGAGTTTTTACCAATAGACTAGAAGAGAAATCATCAGAGCTAACTAAGATTGCTAACATGCAATTGGATACTCTTAGTCAAATGATGAATGCCAACTATGAATTGAATGTCAAGGACATTGAGATAACAACATTGAAGTTGCAAAATGAGAAATTGTATAATGACCTAAAAGGGAAAAGCAATTTTCTATAAGATTCAATATACTAAGTGAATCCATCAAATACTTTGAGCAATTATTTAGATCCCCTATATCCAAAAATGATACATTTGGACTAGGATACACAAGTACTAAAGAAGGAGAGTCATCCAAAAGTGTTGAATAAAGGAGAAACAAAGGTAAGAATTCCAAACCTACTTGTCATAATTGTAATAATAAAGGAAATACTACTAATATGTGAAACAAAACTACAAATCAGAATGTTAAGCATAAGAGCATGGATCACTGTCATAAGTGCAACAAACAAGGACATCAAACACATGAATGTAGAACCAAGACCATGCACACACAAATATTTTAAGGATACTATTACAAGTGTCATAAGTGTGGACATAAATCTTCTGAGTGTAGATCCAAACCCATGTGATAGTAAAACAAAGGTAAAGAAAAATGACAACTCTTACAACTAGGATTATGATACAAGATATAACTATCATTATTGTGAAGAGTATCAACATGTTCCTTAGAATTATATTAGGATTCACTTCAAAAGTGACTGCAAAAGGTGGTTGAATCAAACCACATTTTTTAGTTGTTTGAAGATTGGTCACATTAGTCAATATTATCCAACAAGTTCAAAGGCACCAAGTTGTGAGTTCAATAAGGCAAGGAAAATATTAAAAATGCTAGAAATGAAATGAACAAGACATGAAACAAAAATGAGGATTGCAACACATCAAGTGGAGAAGAGATCACTTCACCCAATAAGTCAGGCGATCACACCTCATCAAACAAAGCAATTAAACGGTATGTGGGACTGATATTCAAAAGTTATATCATACATCAGCTCCAAAGGATTTAGTATTGAAAAGTCTACATAAGCATGAATAAAAATGCAAGATGTTATTAGGAATAAAAAAAAAGTCTTTAAGTTTTTCTTGTTATTGCCGAGTATGAAAAGTTTTCTATGATTTCCAAGTGAAATTCTAGAGGATACTAAGGTAATAGACTAGCTAGTTATTGTTGAGCTCGCAATGATTTCTGAACAAATGAAAAAACTAGTAGATGTCGATTGAGCTAGAAATTAGTTGATGCCAAGCTTACAACTGTATAAGAACTTAGCATTAATTGTAGTATTTCAAAGGGGTATTGATCGATTTCTACTCATTTAACACCATTCAAAATTGAGAAAGAAGAAGAAGAGCTAGAGATGATCTAGAAATTCATCTGAAGTAATTGTAGGAGATTTGAACAACAATTCAACACCATTTCATCAAATTTTGCAAGGTATTTATCATGTTCCAAGTTATGTTGTTTCCTATTTTGTAAACCTTAGTTTTGTAAAATGACATCTAGTTCAAAGGACGCAGAAGGTAAAGAGGTTTTAAATGTTTAGTTGGTTAGTAATAGAGTAAAACAATCTATTTTCAAAGCCATATCAGACATTGCATATAAACTAGATCACTCTGGTGCATTATCCATGATACCACCAAAAGTTTTAATAATTCAAGATGTCATAAAGTGTTACAATTATAAATTTGGGAGTATTGGTGACATGAAAATAAGAGAAGCATATGGAAAAATTTGTGAAAATGGTGTGTTAAGGGAAGAATTCAAGATTGTAGAAAAGAAAGGGTTAACTCATGCCCTAGATTTCCCTAACATTTTCAAAAGTAAATGGATCAGGATTGTATTGAGTAGGATTCATGATAGTTCACTATGGTTAGAAAATGGGCCAATCAAAATCACCAAAAGAATAATCCATAGGGTAATAGGATATCCAACCCTAGATTGACCAATACTATAAGGATAAAATCAAAAGAGGTTATTGAAAAGAACACATGGGCTGTGTGCAATAAGAGGGGAATGAAAATTGACACCATCATAGATCCTCTGATAGATTTTGCAGTAAGGGTATACGTTTTACTAATCAAGTAGATTGAATAATGTACCCTATATTGTAGTGGATGTGGGTTACAAGATTGTGAAGAAGGATCATACAAATGATCTTGCTAAGCTAAAACTATAGCAATTGATAAAAAACCTAAGAGCATTAAGGAAAATAAAGAGTCCTCAGTGCAAATTTGGATCTATTTTGATATATATCTTCTTTAATATTCAGAACACATTTTCATACATTTGGCACTATGGTATGGAAGACAAATAGGTCTATGGTAGTTCAAATAGGAGAGTTCATTGAACAATTAGGTGAAAGTTTTGAGTTTGACCAGTTACTTTGAGGACTTCAAGCAATCTATGAAGAAAAGATTGAGGATTCAAGTATCATTAGTTGTAAAGCATTATGATAATGTTTGTTTTCTAGTTGATGGTAATTTTACATTTGTTCAAGTAGAAACTCCAAGAATAAGGTGGCCATGGCCATTAGGATATGAAATTAATGTAGATGAGGCCTCTGCAATAATAACAACATTACTTGTAGAAGATATAGATAAAAATGCCAAAAGCATTTAGTAATTATGAGATGGCCAAATCTAAGATTACCTAGAATTAAGGACTACCTCTATCATCATGAAGAAGGAGAAGTTGGTAAAGAAATTGAAAGCTAAATTCAGTGAAGGTACCAAGTAGGAAGAGGATGAAGAGGAAGAAGACACTCAGACCCAAGCACCACTTGTATTATCACAAGAAAAGGGTGAAGATCAATAAGAGGAAGAAATAGAAATTGTAGAAGGTTCCAAGGAAGAAGAAGCCAAGGAAGCACCTACTCCTATTGACAAGAATAAGAGAAAAGCTAAGGCACAAGTAGTGACAAGACCGAAGAAGGTGGCTAAACCAATCCAACCCAAACCTACAACACCTACCACAAGGGCTAGTGTATGTGTCATTGCATAAAAGGCTAAAGAGAAAGCCAAACCTATAGAGTAGGAGGAGGAGCTCAAAAAATACCAAAGAGAAAGTACATTTCTCAAGATGAATCTGATGAGGAAAGAACATAATCTGATAATAATAGCCAATTCCAAGTGGTGAATCATAATCCATCTTTAGATTTAGACAACGTATGTGAGAATGTTAAAAATAATGTAGATTTATCAGGATTTTCTCTCATTGGTTTTGATAATCTTGGAAAAGTTGAAAAGAATCAAGTAGAGGAGGCAATATATGCCATGATGAATTTTTTTAAGAAAGCATCTCTAGAGATTGCCAACTCTATGCCTAAAAGCCTATATGAAAGAGTTGAGAAAAAATGGCATTATTGTTTGAATGTAGAAAGGAAAATTATGAAGATGTCACTTGCTCAAGTTATGCCTAAACTTAGTAAGACATAGATAGCCAAAGCCATAAAGAAATATGCTATTAGATTTTTCACTAAATATAGAACCTTCAAAATATTTCCAAATGACATAGGATATGTTATAAAGAAGACCACAGAAATGTGGAAAATTACATATGGAATAGCTATAGTAAAGGAAGGAGAATAGGAGCCTCTTGAGGTTAAAGATGAAGAAGAAGATGACAACAATGAAGGCATATTTGAGGGATGTACTAAAATGAATGTAGATGATAAGGTAATAACTAAAGTAGAGCAACAAGAACAGAGTGTACAAGATACACAATTGCCAAATGTTAGTCCTCAAATAACAAGTCAGAATACTAAAATAGTTACAATAAAGGATGTTTCTAATCTCACTGTGTAGAACATCAACACCTTAACAAAGGAAGACTTGAAAAATATACTTAATCAAACTACACTACTAGTTAAATTATGTGACAACCCTGTATTAGTGAGTGTAGATGAAATTTAGAAATTAGTGACTAACACTACAAGGGAAGAGGTGAAAACACAAGAACCACCTACCATTACTCCTCAAGTCACTAGTATACAATCTTTAGATAAAATACTGGAAGCTACATTAGAAAAGGTTGATACAGTTGGAGAGGATAAAATTGAAACTCAAGGCACTATTGAAGCATAGAATCAAATCAATAGATTTATCTACACCACCAACACAAATTTAAGGTGTAATTCAAGGCATTGTGGCAGAAACAGACAAGCCTAAAGAGATTGAGTTGACACTCAATTTGAAGGAGTAAGTAGCAATTCAAGCCCTGATAACTTTACCAAAATTTGGCACTCCTTCCAATCACACTCTTTAGAGGCTGAGCATAGATGCAACACCTCTACAATTCTTAGTGCAAATTCCAAGTTCATCAAAGGTAGAAGAGGTAATAAAATATGGAAATGTAAGCCTAGATGAAGAAATTGTTTTTCCTAAATATGATTATGACACAATATCAATAGAGAAGATAGGTACACTACAAGAAGCTCTAGCCAGAAAGAAACATCAAGAACTAATCAAAAGGGAGCAGAGGTAGAAGCAAACTTTTCTTGATATTAAAGATATCTTCTTAGATGCATTCAGTCTGCCTACAAGAAGCTCTAGCCAGAAAGAAACATCAAGAACTAATCAAAAGGGAGCAGAGGTAGAAGCAAACTTTTCTTGATATTAAAGATATCTTCTTAGATGCATTCAGTCTGCCTACTCTAGATGAAACCAAGCCACTTATTGAACAATTAAAAAATATAATGGAAAAGGTAAGTGATGTCGATCTTGATATTAATGCAAAATTATTAGAATGGTTTGAAAAGAAATTTCAATGTAAAGTGAATGAGAAAATATCCAATGATATAACACTTACACAAGTTGCATTGGAAACTATGGTAGAGAGTGTGAAGAAGATACTTGAGGACATTTTCTCACTATACATCAAATTGTGCAATCCCACACTCTTCACACAAGAAACAAGGAATCACATCCTAAGCTTGGAGAGTAACATACAGTCATCAAGAGCTAAATTTTCCATGACTCCAAATCAAAGTGAGAAGCATTTCAGGATTTCATTACAAACCCAGAGTTAGTTAGCAAAATTATTTGCAGAAGAAGCAAACATAAGGGCCAAACTAATCAACATCCAAACTACATTGACTCCTAATATGGAGATTTTGCACAAGGAGTTAGGCTATGTAGAAAATCTTATGAAGAAAGACCCCAATATTTCTATATTAGATGGCCTAGTTCACCTTGCTATCGAGATGGCCATCCAGATTAAGCCTTTGGATGTAGCATGTGAAAATTGGGATGCTGCTCTTAAAATTATCCTTGAGGTCCATAAATATTTCTTGAAAAAATGCACTATTAGTGTATAGCTGATTAAAATTAGTGTTAAAAAAGAGGGAGAAAGTAAAAGCTTAAGCAAAAGGGGAGAAAGAGAGTTAAGCTAAGAGAGAGTAAGAGCATGGGGGAGCAAGTATGAAATGAAAGAGTAACAATTAGCAAAGAATAGAAAGGAAGTGAAAGAACATCAAAAAGAGTATTAGTTGAGGCATATCTACTTAGTAGGAGTAACATTTTGAGTACAATACTAGATCTAACAACTCAGGAGGAGTTATCAAATTTTGAGGTATAAGTTGTTGAAATTGTTTGATATTTTGAAAATTTTGTACAATAGCTAAATAAGTGATATGTTGTGCTTCTAAGAATAAGGATATCAATGCATGACCAAGTGTTTTTGACACTGATGTCAAAGGGGGAGATTTTTGATCTTAGATTGGTTTTGACAAGTGAGTGTATATGCACTTAAGTCATTTACTTAGTTGATGTTGAACAAGTAGTATATGGCAACCACAAAATGTATAAGATAGAGCATGCAAAGTCCACAGTGAGTGCCAAGTCACTCATGTGTCAAGTCACTCAAGTGTCAAGTAGGCAGTGTATGCTAAGTGATCTAGGGAGCTGAGTAAGCAGTGCATGTTGAGTCATTCAGATACTGAGTCATAGTATAGAAATCAGTATATGTCAAGCATCAAAGACTTCAGGTGGTGAGTAACATAGTTTTGTCATAGTTGTTTGTATTGGCACAAATTACTATGCAAACTAATTTTGAGCCAACTTATAGATTAAATTAAAATATTTTGGTGATAAGGATGAATCTTAAGTTGGAATTCCTAGGAAGAACATACATCTAATCAAGTAAAGGGAAGGTTTAAATGGAAAAATGGATGAATCACAGCCATTGATTCATAACTAACCCTAACTCACCTAGGTCTTCTTAAGGAGGAAAAACCCTAAACTTCATATTTGTGTGGAAGGAGTGAAGAGAGAATTTTGCACGCACAAACAAAGTATTCATGGTGGCTAAGGAGTTGTGAATTAAAATTGCATTATAGAATTAATTAAAGGATAATAGAGGAAGGGAATTGTAAACAATAGAGAGACATCTAATCAATAAGGGTCAAGAATATATTAGTTTAGAGGTGATCTATCATCAAGCAACAAAGTATTGACCATAAGATCAATGTTAAGTCATTCTAATAGGTGAATCAATTAAATTTGTTAACTAAGTAGTCCTAACAGGCTATATTGAAATCCTCTAACAAGATGCTTACTTTATTGTATCCTACCTAATTTGTCCTAACCCTAAATTGGATGATGGAAAATGAGTGGGAAAAGATCTTAATTTTTTATTTATAGGTTTGTTTGGTCAGAAGCAAAAGGGTTATGTGTGAGAACTTAAGGAAGACAAGGAGTCAAGGGTTTTGCTTCATCAAGTGACCTTAGAGAAGAGATTAAATTGACACGATAAGCAAGAAGGCTTAAGGATATGAATGCTTGGAGGGTGAACAAGCTATCAGAGATAAAAAGTATGAAGGCCAAGAAGAATGGAGGATTGAAACAATGATCTATAATCTGTAAATGAAGTTGTAAGTTGTTATCAGATCAAGCCTTATTGTTACTCTTTAACAATTGTATCAGTCTAGGGTAAATCCTTTGGATCAAGGTTGACTTAACAGTCATTTGTAAATCCTTTAACTAGATGACATTCCAAGTGAATGGTCTATAATCCTCTAACAAGGCTCACTCCTAATAGGGTGATTGAAATCCTTTAGTAGGGTCACATTAAATAGTGTGTATTGTAACCTTTAACAGGGATGGCGATTTACAGGGCATTACTTCAAAAGAGTGGAAAAGAGTAGCATGTCATTGGTGATTTTTCCCAAATTGAGTTTTCACATAAATCATTGTGTCAAGTGTGTTGATGATCAATTATGTTTCATGTTTAATTTCTGCAAGTTGATTTGATAGTAACCTACAAGTTTTAAAGGGATTGCATAATCTTATGGATGTATGCATTAAGATAAATGTTTGATGGTTTCACTAAGATGTGTAAAGTTTTGTTTATACATATGGACCTTGGATAACTGATTCACCCCCCTCCCCCTCTTAGTTATTCTAAAAGTATTCTAACAATTGGTATGAGAGCCATATTCTTAAGAGGACTAGTTTGAAGGTATTAGAAGCACAAAGATCAAGATGTCAAAAAGAGAAGTACCAAAGCTCAATAGAGATAACTTTCTGGCATGACAAAGTTTGATGAAGCTACAACTCAGAGGACTTGGATATCATGTACAATCTATGATTACCACTAAGCATGTTGACCCTGTTGGAGCCCCAACTATTGAGGATATGAAAAGAGGACTTGGATATCATGTACAATCTACAATTACCACTAAGCATGTTGACCCTACTGGAGCCCCAACTATTGAGGATATGAAAGAGAAGAAAGAAAATAACTAGGCAATGCTAGAGATTTCCTTTGCCCTATGTTATGCTGAAATTGATGATATCAAAAGTCTTGATAGTGTAAAGAAAATGTGGGATGCCTTAGCCACCATTTATGGAAAAGAAACCAATGTTCTTAGAGGCAAAGTTGAAAGTCTTAGAGGTAAATTTGATAAAATGAGAATGGAAGAAGGTAAAAATATTGCTCAATATGTTACAAGGATAAAAGAACCTATTAATGCAATAAGAGGAGATAATGGTAAAATTGATGATGATACTATGCTAAGTAAAGTTTTAAGAACAGTACTGCCTGCATATGCTATTAGAGTTTCTACAATTCAAGAGCTAAGATGCATACTAGGAATTTATCTATCACCTAAAGGTCTAGTAGGTAGACTCACTACATTTGAGCTATCTAATTTTGATAATTAAAAACCTGAGAATATTGAATTTTCTTTCAAAGTGAAAGTGTCATTGAAGGAACCTAATGAGAAGAAGAAGAAGATAAAGTATGTATCTAGTGACAGTGATACAGATGAGGAGGATGTTGAAAAACTTGAAGCACTACTAGCAAGAAGATTGCACAAAGGTAAAGGTAAGTTCAAAGGTAAATTACCTATCATATTTTTCAATTGCAATGAGGTTGGTCATATTGCTGCTAGATGTCTAGAGAAGAAGAACTACAGAGGTGGTGACAATTACAATAATAGAAGAGATGAAGACAATAAGGACTACAAAGAAAAAGGCAAAAAATTATGCTACATTTTTGAAGAGGAAAAATTTGATGAACATGATCATGAAGTGGTCTGCATTGCAATGAAGGATGAATTTTATGAAAATAAGGAAATTGCACTTGTGACCTATGTAAACAAGAATGACAGATGGATCATTGTTAGTGTGTTCACATCACATGATTAGAGGAAAAAGTAAGTTCATTACCATGAATTATTATGATGGAAATAGTGTAAGATTTGGTAATGATGCACCATGTTTGATAAAAGGAAAAGGTTCTATCAAACTTACAGATAAGATTTTGTGTGACAATTCTTACTATGTTCAAGGACTTAACTATAATCTCTTGTGTGTCACAACCAAATAGTTTGGGATGTAAGGTTGAGTTTGAACAAGGGTAGCTAAGATATATGACACAAATGGAAAACTAATTGAAAAAGTTGATTAGACTAGAAGTAATCTATTCTATCTTGATATAGAGGATGCTACTTCTCTAGTTGTAAAATTTGATGATGTATGGCTATGTCACAAAGGGTTATGTCATGTCAATTTTGATAGCCTGGTTAGTATCAGTAACATGAGAAAGGTTAGAGGTTTTCCTAAGTTGAAGAAGCTTGATAATATGTGTAAACAATCTCAGTTAGGAAAAATGACAAATTCATGCTTTAAGAGTAAAACTCATACCTCTAAAAACTATTAGAGATTGTTCATACTAATTAATGTGGACCAATGGATGTGCAAAGATACAAAGGAGATAAGTATATTATGTTGCTTGTTGATAATTATTCTAGAATGATGACAATTATGTTTTTGAAAAAAAATCTAATGCTTTCCAAATGTTTAAGTGGTATTTGGAAAGAGTTGAGAAGGAAATAGGTAAAAATATAAAGTGTTTAAGATCTGATAGAGGAGGATAATTTACATCAAATGAGTTTGAGATATTCTACAATGACAGAGGAATCAAAAGACAAACATCTACCCCTAGAACACCTCCACAAAATGAAATTGCTAAAAGAAAGAACAGATCTATAATGGATTGTGCTAGAACACTCATGATGGAGAAAAATGTTGCCTTGAAATACTAGAGAGAAGCTATAAGTAAAAATTTCTATGCCTTGAACCATGTACAAGTCAAGAAAGGTACTCATTCAACACCTTTTGAACTATGGTACAAATATTCACCCACTGTAAAGTACTTTAAGGTATTTAAAAGTAAGTGTTACATTCTTAATAACTTCAAGAATGGTAAACTATATGCAAAAAGTGAAAAAGGTATATTCCTAGGATATTCCACAAGAAGAAAAGCTTATAAGTGTTCAAATACTAACACTTACAAAGTTAAGGAAAGTGCAAATGTGAACTTTGATGAATATACAAAAGTACATAAGCCTAAACTTATGAAGGAACTAGAAGAATAAAATCATTTGTATACTCTTATGAAGATATGCCTACTAAAGAATATGATGCAAATCAAGCTACAAACCAACAAGTTTCAGTGATTGTCGAGTCACACGCTATGAATGCCAAGTTGCATTCAGGAACCAAGCTACATTCAAATGTCATGTGACAGAATAAAGTTGAAGCACATTTAGATTTTGAGATTAGTAGAAATACTGAGTTCCTAATAGAGATTTACAAAATGATTCTAAAATTGAAAAATCAAATGACGAAATAGGAGCTGAACCAAGATTGTCAAAATATGTCAAAAGACATAATACTCTTGCATAAATTATTGGAGATAACAATGCTAGACCAATTACAATAAATAGATTGAGAAATGATACATGTTTTTTGAGCATGAAAGAACCCAAATTAGTAAGAGATGCATTAGAAGATGAAGACTAGAGAAAATCCATGGAAGGACATAATGAACAAACTAAGAAAAGCAAGACATTGACTCTAGTTCCTAGACCATAAGACAAGAATGTGATATGCACCAAATGGGTATTTAGAAACAATCTAGATGAAAATGGTGAAGTAACAAGGAATAAGGCAAGAATAGTCTACAAAGGATATGAAAAAGAAGAAGGAATTGACTATGGAGAGACATTTGCCCCTACTGCTAGATTGGAAGGAGTAAGAACTTTACTTGCTTATTCTACATACAAAGATTTCAAAGTTTATCAAATGGATGTTAGATTTGCATTTGTCAATGCAATACTAGAAGAAGATTTTTTCATAGAACAAGAAATAGGTTTTATTGATGTTAACAATAGCAACATGGTATGTAGACTACACAAAGCTCTATATAATTTGAAACAAGCACCAAGAGCATGACATAAGAGGCTTCATAAGTATCTTGTGAAGATTGGATTTGAAAGGACAGATGATAACAATAGTCTGTACATAAAGAAAAAGAAATAAAAAGGTATTTTTTTATCTAAAATTTTTGTTGATGATATCATATTTAGAGGTCAAGATTCCTTATGTAAAGGTTTTGCAAATTAAATGAAACAAGAATTTGAAATATCTATGTTTGGAGAGATCAAATTCTTTGTGGGTTTGCAAGTATATCAGATAAAATATGGTATCTACATCATTCAGTCAAAATTTGTCAAAGAAATGCTGAAAACTTTTGAATTGGAGGATTCCAAACTAGTAAGTACACCTATGGTGATAGGACACAAGTTGTAAAAGAATGATGATTCAGTTGAGGTGAATCAAACATTGTACATGTCTATGATTGGTAAATTATAATATGTAGTATATAGAAGACCTAACATTGGATTATTTATAGGGATAGTTGCAAGATTCTCTTCTAATCCTAGGGAGAATCATTTGATGGTTGTAAAGAGAATAATGTGATATCTAAAAGGAATAGAGGAATTTTGTCTATATTATAAGAAAAATAAGAAATTTGAATTCAGAGCTTACAATGAGGCTAATTGAATCGAAAACATTGATGAAAGGATGAGCACTAGTGGAGGAGCAATTTTCTTAGGAAAGAGGCTAGTTACATGGACTAACAAGAAACAAAATTGCATCTCACAATCTACTATTGAAGCTAAATATGTTGGTGCTGCTATAAATTGTACAAACATTATATGGATCAAAAAGTTATTCAAAGGAATGAAGGAAGAGATCACAAAACTAGTAACACTTTATTGTGATAATACAAGTGCTATCAATATATCAAAGAATCTTGTGATGTAGACAAGGACTGAGCACATTGCAATCAAGTATCATTACTTGAGAGAATTAGTTCAAGTTAAAGAAGTGAAGATGGAATATGTCAACACTAAAGAGTAAATTTCTGATATCTTCATGAAAGCATTACCTAAGGATGCTCATGAGTACATCTAAGAGGTAAAATAGGGGTGATACCCCTACCAAAGTCTATCTAAGTAACAAAGAGGAGTGCCTTGCATCAAACAAGTTGATTTTCATATATTTCAGATTGATGTAGAGGATCTTACTTTAGGAGCTTCCGAAAGTAATCAAAGAACTAACAACTTTAAATTAGTCACAAAAAAGGTGATAGAGTGAGAAATTAGAAAAATATTATATCTACATGTCAAGATGACAAGTCTTTAGCATTGTTTTTAAAGAGGGAGATAATTGCCGATCAAGCCAATATAATTATTGAAGGAGATAATTGTTGATATTGCTAATCAAGGATAATATATGCATGATGAGAGAGATAGTTATTGATTAGGAGAACAAAGAAGGAGAAATTCTAACATCTACCTAGTAAGAGGGAGATATAGTAAGAGGGAGATATGATAAGAATAAATTCAGAGGGATTTCTAAGGAAGGATTTTGTAACCTATTCAGAAGATGGAAGTTGTTGATAAAGGGAGAAATTTCAATAAAAGGAATTATTTTATTTTTGGTATTGTATTACTATTTTAACCTAGTCAGTTTGGTTGATTAGTTTGGTTTGTCATCAACGCTAGAGAAGGAGATTGTTGACAAATTGAAGAGGACTATTAAAGAGGGAGATTGTTGAGAACAACTTGATACAAGAATGATCAATATGCTTCAATCATTATTTTGTCATTGATGTCAAACTTGCTATCTGCTAGTAAGACAATTGCTTACATGATTTAAGTACTATCACTTATTTGATTGATGAAGAGGATTTGATCAAAAGATGTAACAATAGCACCTAGAGGGAAGGTTGATTTATGATTATGTAAAAAAAGTAAAAGAATTATTTATGATAGTGATAACATGATGCATTGATAATCTACTTAAGGTTACAAAGGCTAATTACACTAAGAAAGTTTAGAAGAACAAGTTACACAAAGTTTTTCTACAAAGCTTAATCGAATGGATGGTAGGTGCCGAGAAAAGTCAAAGCAAGCCGGGAAAAAAATTAGTTGAAGTTGAGTAAAAGTTTATTCTAGTGTATGCCAAGAAAATAATGGATGTTAGGTAAAGTTTTGTTGATGCCAACAATTAGTAAACTTTAGTTCATGCCAAGTAATTTCATAGAGGATCTTGAGCAATGCAGTATGTGTCGAGCATCAAAAGCTAGATAATGCCGAATGGTTAGATTGTTTAAAAGATCAAGAATTCAATGAATCTGAGTTGACATGTTTATTTTCCTTTAATTTATGAACTAGGTGGAAGATAAGATTGATGAGCTGGTGGCACAAAATTCAAGGTAAACTATCTTTAGGAAAATTCAAAGAGGATTCAAGGAAAAGTTTCTAGAAGAGCTATGGAATGTGGGATAGATTCATTGTATCCCACCTAATTCATCCTAACCCTAAATTGGATGATGGAAAATGAGTGGGAAAAGATCTTAATTTTCTATTTACATGAATGGATAGTCAGAAGCAAAAGGGTTATGTGCAAGAACTTAAGGAAGACAAGGAGTCAAGGGTTTTGCTTCATCAAGTGACCTAAGAGAAGAGACTGCATTGGTATGATAAGTAAGAAGGCTTAAGGATATGAATGCTTGAAGGGTGAACAAGCTATCAAAGATAAAAAGTATGAAGGCCAAGTAGAATGGAGGACTGAAACAGTGATCTATAATCTGCAAATGAAGTTGTAAGTTGTTGTTAGATCAAGCCTTACTATTACTCTCTAACAACTGTATTAGTCTAGGGTAAATCCTTTGGATTAGGGTTGACTTAACAATCATTTATAAATCCTTTAACCATATGACATTCCAAGTGAATGGTCTAAATTCCTCTAACAAGATTCACTCCTAATAGGATGATTGAAATCCTTTAACAAGGTCACATTTAATAGTGTATATTATAACCTTTAAAAGGGTTGGCCTTTCATAGGGCATCACTTCAGAAGAGCAAAAAAGAGTAGTATGTTACTAGTGTTTTTTCCCAATTTGGGTTTCCAACTAAGTCATTGTGTCAAGTGTGTTGATGAATCTATTATGTTTCATGTTTACATTTATGCAAGTTGATTTGATAGCAGCCTACAAGTTTTAAAGGGATTGCATAATCTTATGGATGCATGCATGAAGATAAATGTTTGATGGGTTCACTAAGCTGTAAAAAGTTTTGCTTATACATCTGGACCTTGGATTATTGATCACCCCTCCCATTTATTGTAAACGTATTCCAACATTAGGAGTTGTCTAAAGTAATCAAAGAGCTAAAACTACAAATTAGGCACAAGCAAGGTGATAAATAGAGAAACTGAAGAAGTTTATATTTTTATATTAAGATGATAAGTGTTTGGCATTGTTGTCAAAGAGGGAGATAGTAATTGATCATAAGTGATACTGAAGATAGACAATGTTAACATCTTATAAAGGAATTGAACAAGGAGGGAGAAATCCCAACAAATAGTATGAGAGAGAAATTTTTGACTACTGAGAAAGAAAGTGTATTTTCTATTTACATCTATCTAGTAAGAGGAAGATAATGTAGAAGGAGATAAGAAGTAATATAGAGGTAGTCATAAGGATGAGTTGATTGTTTGTTGATCAGAATAAAATTGTTGATCAGAAGATCAAAAGATGAAAGTTGTTGATAGAGGGAGAGATTTCAATACAAGGAATTATTTTCTTTTTGGTATTTTGTTGGTCTTACTATTTAAACCAAGTTAGTTTGGTCGATTAGTTTGGTTTGCCATCAATTCCAAAAAGGGAGAGTGTTGAAAATAGATTCATACAAGTATGATAAATGTGTTCCAATAATTATTTTTTCATTGATGTCAAACTTACTATTTTTTGGTAGGACAACTACTTATATGATTTAAGTGCTATCACTTATTTGTTTGATGATGAGGATTTGATCAAATGATGTAACAATAGTACCTAGAGGAAAGGTTGATTTATGACATTAAAAGGAGTACAAGAATTAGCTAAGGCAATGATATCATAGTGTATTGATAATATACTTAAGGTTGCAAAGGTTGGTTACACTAAGCAAGTTTAGAAGAACAAGTTAAACAAAGTTTCTCTACCAAGCTTGACTGAGTGGACAGTAGGTGCCGAGAAGAGCTAGCAAAAGTTAAGTAGAAAACCAGTTGGAGCTGAGTAAAAGTTTATTTTAGCGTATGTCAAGTAAAATAGTTGATGCCAAGTAAAGTTTAGTTGATGCTGACCATTAGTAAATTCTAGTTCGTGCCAAGTGATTTTACAGAGGATGCTGAGCAACACAGTATGTGTCAAGCATCAAAAGCAAGTTAATGCTTAGTGTCAACATTATTAGAAAGATCATAAATTTGATGGATTTGAGCCAACAAGTTTATTTTTCTGGATTGTGTGAACCACATGGAAGATAAGATTGATGAGATAGTGGGACATAATTCATGGTAAACTATCTTGAGGTGAATTCAAATAGGATTGAAGGAGAAGTTTATAGAAAGGGAATGAAATTAAATAAGGGATAAATTCATTGAATCTTACCTAATCTATCCTAACCCTAAATGGTAAAATATCTTAATTCTCTATTGATAGGGATGGATGGTTAGAAGAAAAGGTTTTCATATGCAATAATATAAGGAAGACAAGGAGTCTAGGGTATTGCTTCCTTAAGTGACCTAAGTGAAGAGTCTGCATTTGAAAGTTAAGTAAGAAGGCTTAATGGTATAGATGCTTGAAGGGTGAACATGCTATCAAAGCTAAAGTGTATGAAAGCCAAGTAGAATAGAGGACTAAAATAGAGATTTTTAATTTGCAAATGGAGTTGTAAGTTATTATCAAATCAAGCCTTCTTGTTATTCTCTAATGATTGTATCAGTCTAGGGTAAATCCTTTAGATTAAGGTTGACCTAAGAGTCATTTGTAAATCCTTTAACAAGTGACATTCCAAGTGAATGGTATAAAGTCCTCTAACAAGGCTCACTCCTAACAGGGTGATTAAAATCCTTTAATAGGGTCACATTTAATAGTGTGTATTGTAACCTTTAATAGGGTTGGCCTTTCATAGTGCATCAATTCAAAAGAGTAAAAAAGAGTAGCATGTTACTGGTGATTTTTTCCAAATTGGGTTTCCACATAAATCATTAAGTCAAGTACATTATTGAATCTATTATGTTTCATGTTTAAATTTTTGCAAATTGATTTGAGAGTAACCTATAAGTTTTAAGTGATTGCATAATATTATGGATGCATGCATGATGATAAATGTTTTATGGTTTCACTAAGCTGTGAAAAGTTTTATTTGTACATCTAAACCTTGGATAATTGATTCACCCCCCTCTTAGTTTTTCTAAAGAATTTGAACAAGTTCTTCCTTGAGTCTCCCTTGGTACTTTTGTGTGTTTTGGGGTCTTGTGTCAAAAATTGTTATTGTGCTTGTAAGGGAAATTTTTGATAACTTGTCTTGTATTAAGGGGTCTCCTTGTGATTGGGATTTCTTTGTTTAGGGATAGGTTGTGATGACCTTAACCTTCTAAATTTATAACTTGTAATAGGTGCTTGAGCACTTTGGTAGGATTAAAGGCACTATTGTTGGGAATTTCTTCAGTGAAGTGGATCTTAAGGGCTAGTTGATCATCTAGGGCTTACTACACCAGGCTCCATTGCATCAATAACTCTACTTGAACTTTGGATTTTAATCATATTTCTAAAGGAAAAGAAAATACTACTATTGGCTAGAATGCTAATTAAAGAAAATAATTCCATCCCTCATGAATCCATTAAAGAAAGAAAATGACCAAATATATTCTCTAGTTACATTGAATTGATGAGTGAAATGCCTAAGTTTGAACTTCTTGATGTAAAAGAAGTCATGAAACAAAAAAACTGAAAAGATGCTATGATGATAGAATATAATTCCATACTTAAGAATGATGTTTGGGATATTATTCCTAGACCTAAAAACAAATATGTTGTCTCCTCCAAATGGTTATTTAAGATCAAACATTTTGTAGATGGAAGTATTGACAAATACAAAGCTAGGTTTATTGCAAGAGTTTTCCTCACAAGGAAGGAATAGATTATGAGGAGACTTTTGCTCTAGTAGCTAGATATACTTTAGTCAAAACTATTATATCCATTGTCACATCCAAGGGATAGAAAATTCATCGAATGGATGTCAAGACTATATTTTGAATGGTGTAATAGAAGAGGAAGTTTATCTTAAACAACCTAAAGGATTTGTAGTGATAAATAAAAAATCACATGTATATAAATTAAAGAAGGAACTATATGGACTAAAACAAACTCCATGAGCTTGGTATGAATGAATAGATCATCACTTAACTAAACTTGGTTTCACTAAAAATAATGCAAACCCTAATTTATACTTCAAAGTACTACAAGAGGATATGTTGATTATGGTTTTATATGTTGACTACCTTTTGATTATAAAAGAAGATCACTTGATTGAAAAATGTAAGCAAGATCTTGCATCCAAATTTGACATGAATGATTTGGGACTAGTACACTATTTCTTAGAACTAGAATTATGGAAAAATGACATTGATATCTTCTTAAACTAAGGGAAGTACATATTGCACATACTCAAAATATTTGGCATGATGGAAATCAAGCCAATGAAGACCCCTATGGAAATAAACCTACTAAAACTAAAAGAGGCAACTAAAGATTCTGAGGACATTGATCCTACACTCTATCAAAAAATCATTAGATCTCTAATGTATTTAGTAAATACAAGACCCAACATCTATTATTTAGTAAATGCTCTTAGTTAGTTCATGTGTGAACCCAAAAAAGTTCATTTAGAAGCAACAAACCACATTCTCAAATATCTTTGTGGTACAATTGAATATGGTCCAAGATACACTAATACTTAATTGAATCTAAGTGGATTCATAGACTCTGATTAGGTAGGAAATTCTACTCATCAAATGAGCACATAAGGATGTTGTTTTACCTTGGGATCAACAATGATATTAGGGTTAAGTAGAAAATAGTCATTAGTTTCTTAGAGTACTATGGAATTTGAATACATAGCTTCATCTGTGAGAGCACACAAAGCAATATGGTTGAAAGATGACGACCTTACAATAACTTTTATCATGATATACGTTTTGTGTAAATGTTGAAATAAATCATGAAGATTCCTTTTCTTATAAATCAACAACTAGGTGTTAGATGCCATTCAATTGATTATTTGTAAGTTGTTTGTATAGATATATTTTTCAATACTTGGTGAATATCTCACCTTGATTTTTTGATAGGGCATTACTACATTGAGTACTTGGTGAATATCATTAAGTTGATGCTCTGATAGGCTCATAGTACTTGATGAATTTTTTAAAATTAATATTCTGATAGGACAATGCTCTAATTGATCAATATAATATCAAAATTGTAGTTGGTGAATATCATATGTCTTATTTTGATAGGCCATTTTCCACATGTTATTATATATGTAGGAAATCTTTTGATTAAATATTTTCTTGTTGTGTGATTTCTAATATTACATATTGTGTTCTATCTTAACAAATGTTTGTCCTTAGAAACTAAGAAGGAGTGTTAATGATTTTGTTTAATTAGGATCAAATCTATATTGAATACACACACACACACACACACACACACACACACACACACACACACACACACACACACGATTGTCAAAATATTTAACATAATAAATTATTACTTTTAAAATATGTATATATATATATATATATATAATTATAAATTATTATGATTAGCCTTTCAATATTACTGATTGACTAAATGCAATACAAGTTGACTGACATGCTCAACGATTAGATAATAAAATTAACTACATGTTTGTTATCAGTAATATGTGACTTGTAGAGTCATGTTCTTGATGAGTCTTCAAGGAGCCATTCCCTACTAGGGATGTGACTCCCTCAATGGTTATCTATATCTATTGGTTACTGATGAAATGAAATTGAAGATAGAAATAATTATAGTCTTCTCTCATTAATCAATGATTATATATATATATATATATATATAATTCATTCATTCTTTCATTCATTGTTATTAGTTCACTTTGTTTTGAATGATAGTTAGTCTACATTATATTGAAGAATATACAAGCTTCAATTGTGATATTATTCAATGATCTTACTGAATAGATAGTTATCTTATCATTGTATTAATATACAAATTATTATATATGAAATTGTGAGATTTAAAATAAAAGAAGTATTTTTGACATTAAGTTTGAGAAATTTAACATTAGTCTTGGGAGTAACTAATCTGGACTTGTTCCTTAAAAATTATCCATTTTCATTCAATTTGTTTCTTAAAATTCACTTTGTTCCAATCTATTCTTGTTTGTAGATCTTAGCACTAATTTCCGTGTATTTTTCTTCTCAATATGACCCATTTCTTCATTTAATAGCATTGATCTAGTCAGGGATTGTTGGAAATAATCAAGACTAGCTAGGTTACTAAGAGGGGAGGGGTGAATCAGTAACCTCAAAAAACATTAAATCATTTCAAAACTTAACTATATAAATCATTCACCATTCATTCATCTAATATACTACATTATGAGAAAAAATAAACATTCATAAACATGAACACAGTATTTTGGTGACCTAGAAACCTTCCAAATATAAAGTAAAACTAGGGTGGGGATGATACCCACAAAACTTCACTACTGTAGTATAAAGTTGGCTTGTTAGGGATTACATTGATTACTTCTGATGATTTTCCATATTAAGAGCAATTTGGACTACTAGGTCCACCTTGTTAGAGGTTTTATAAACATACAATGAAGTATGCACTTTGTTAGGAGATTTATACAAAGACTATTAAGTCTACCATGTTAAAGGATTTTGAATATTGAATCACCTATCAGAATGAAATAGTAGATCTAACTTATGCCTTGATTGCTGAGTAGATCTTGAAGTATAGGTCACCTCTTGTGACTAATATGTCCTTGCTACTCCTTAATGACCTTGTTGAATACTCTTCTCTGCTGCTAATTCACATTCACTCTTCTCAAACATTACATATCCATTCCTTAACATACTCATGATCACCTTGCAAATGATACAATACATTACATATATACCATTCCAATAATTACAATTGTAAGGTCGGCTAAAACACAATTAAAGAAAACATTATTGAGTAAGCCAAATAGTAGAAAATTTGAGCTCTTCAAGCTGACTTGGTGACCTTCTGATACTCGACATCCACTGCATTACTCAGCATCGTCATGCACTCAGTAGAAGTAGAAGCTTGGTCCATACTAATTACACAACATAGCTTAGAACTCGATAACCGTTGGAGATTTGGTAGATATAGTGTCACTTGATAAATACTAATACCTTCATTTACCTTGCTATCACTTGGTAAACACTACAGATCCATCATTTAGTAGAAACTAACTTCATATCAAACAAGCTGATAACTCGATAGACACTGTGAAGCTCAGTGACCACTATCTGTTTGGTGAATATTGTAAGCTCGGTGTATAGTGCTGAATTGCCTATTCACTCAATAGCTTTAGGAATGCTCAGTGAGAACTGTATAACTGCTAAACTTACAAGGTAACTACTGAATGCTCAATATAAACTATAGATTGAGTGATGAGCTTGGTAAGCATTTAGAATCAAATAACTGTTGTCACTAATAAAAAATACAACATAATGCCAATAATCTCCCCCTTTGGCATTAGTGAAAAAAACACTTATGAGCAAAACTTATGTACACTGACATACTAATTTTTGATTTTTCAAAATTGATCTTTGTAAAGCTTTTGTATATACATATCTTACATATCTCCCCCATACATATGGGATAATGTATACATATCTTTTATCTTTACATATATCAATTTATTTTCTCCCTTTATTTCTCCACAAGTCTCCTTACTCCCCCTGTTCTCTGCTGCAGTAGTAGAGCGGGAAATAGAATAAGAAAGGTTTATGTTTTGTGTGTTTAAATTTAATGTTTTCAATAAATGTCCTACATGTGGTGGCATACCTAGAGTAGCAGTTCAATGAGCTCTCCAAATATAGCCACCTAGGACTGGGTGTAGATTCTTTAAATTAGAATAGTTTTAATGATTGTCAGATTCCAATAATAGGTAGTAGGCAGTTTCGGATTCTTATCCTTTTTTTGGATAGAAGACGGAAAAGAAACATGTGGCCTACTACATGATTGTCAGAGTTAAATAATAGGTAGTTGGCGGTTTTCAATTTCTTATCCTTTTCTTGGATAGAAGACGAAAAATCGTTTCTCATCCTTTAATTAGAAAAGGAGAGTCAGTTTAATAAGCCGGTTGGCTATGTAAGGGAGATATATTCAAAAAGTAGAGAAGATGAAAAAGTTTCAATTTTGGATGTGGACTTTCAGTTTCTTTTAGCTGGATGTGTGTGTTTATGTATTCTCCATCTTTTGCAATTCGAAATCTGGAAAGAATCGATGTTCTGGTTTGATAAATAATTGGAAAGTTTTGATTTTAAATAAGGTTTTGAGATTCTTGTTTTTAGTCATGAATAGAATGTTTAGTTTTATATATTGATGTTCCAAGCATGGCATTTTGATGAGAATTATTTTGAATGGGTATTGCTTGAACCAGATGGTCATCCAAATGGAGGTGAGTTGTAAGAAGAGAAGATCATTGTAAGCTTAGTTCGCAATGCTCCAGAATCTACAATGTGCCTCTTACCAAAAGCTCGACTGAAACAATGATCAGGTCTAAACTCCATTATCGATCTGCTACGTTTTCTTTCTTCTGCAATAATATAATTGAAGGACCCGATTGTGGAGTAGGGAATCCTCTACGTCTATTCTAGCTCACGTTTCTGTATTTGTTTGTGGCTCCAGTAATCATATGACCGCTTGTTGTGAATGGAATAGGACATGAGCTTTGGAGGCAAAAATAATCTCTTTTATGCCATGAAGACTCCCTGCAAACATTCTTTGGATATCCTTTCTGAGGTTTAGCCGCTGAGCACCAGTTAAGAAGATAGAAATAATGATAGATGAAAGCTTGCCATAATAGTATGAGGATTGCAGGAATCCAAAGAAGATGGTGTCTATAATCTGCCTCATCATTTGATCGATGCTTGATCAGTTAATTCAGGCCAAACAAATCAATCCACACTAAGGGTTTGTTAATCGCTAGGAGTTATAGGAAGAATATTTCGTCCATTTGATGTAAATGCTTTCTGCATGTTTTCACTCAGCTTGAGTATCAATCCTGATTGATGTACGTGCCCCTTGAAGCATCTCAGTTGAGTGACTATTCCTCCTGAGCTTACCAAGGTGTGGCTCTGCATCATTCTCTCTGCTTGTTTATCTCATACTCCCCCCTTTTGATAATAATGCCAAAGGGTATATACAATATATTCAAATAGAGACATCAAAATGTGAGAGAAATTTGGAGTGTACCTTGAGAATAAGAGCCAATGTCTTATCCCAATTATCTTGCAAAATTTTGTAGGTGGAGAGGGCCACTTAAACTTCTATAGAAAGTTTAATCATATGATCTACTTCTAAAAAATTGTTATCTTGGACCAATGTTTTTGAATATGCAATATGTTTCTACATTGGGTCCATAACTGGAAGAATTATATTTTGGATATCAATCAGTTTAGACCTGATCCTAGCTTCCTCTTTGAGTAACTCTGCTCGCATTTTTGACAAAAATTTCACCTTCATGTGATGTGATGAGCTTGAACTCAGGTCAAGCTATAACCTTTGAGCACTAGCTTTCATGTCCACATCAATCTTATTCAATTTTTCTTTTATATCCTTGGTGTATTTGGTAACATCACAAAGATTGCGAAAAAGTGATGTTACATTTGTGAAGGATTGATCAAGGTGGCTCAAAATTGTAGATAATTCTACCTATGTGCTCAAGCACCTTATTGTCAAATTTCTTCTTTGTCTTTTCAATGAGTTTCTCTTGGCCAGAAGTTTCCTCATTGAACTTATTCACAACCTCTTCTAATTGTAGAAAAATGTGTTGAGATGGATCAAAATCAATACCTATAGCCTCAGTAATTATATTTTTGGCATTCTCAATTATAGTAAATGCTTTGTCTCTCTCTTATCTAAGCTGCTTCTACCTTGCCTTTTTCTCTAAAAGTTGACTGAATAATCTCATTTCATTAGCTGTGGCAGTGTCTAGATCTATCTTAGGAATAACAATTTCTTTGCCCAAATCTATGTCTTCATCAATTGTTTTCCTAGTAAGTGGAAGTTTTAGAGGAGTCCTTGGTTTTACTTCTGTGCTTACTTCCTTGGACTTAGAAACAGAAAAAATAGTTGAAGTAGCTGGACTAGCAGAAAAGAATTGAATGGGTCCAACTAAATGAAAACTAAAAGAAGTACCAGCTATATCCAAAATTGATGTGCTTCCCAAAAATGATGTACCAATAGGTAATGTACAAACTAAAGTATATACAACTAACTAATTGGAACAAAAATTGGTGTAGTTAAAGCTGTAGTAGACAAAATTGTAGAACAAACTGGCACACTTACTAAAAAAGGAGCAAAAAAAGTTGACACAATTTGTGAACTAGTAGCTATGCATACTGCTGAAGTAGATTGCTCGAGAGCTAATGAAGAGGGCTGTAGCTTGGTAGATGAAGTGACTGACACTTCCATTGAAGATACCCGGAGCTGTGAGGTAGCAAGTGCAGATGAGATTTCTAATGTAGTTGCAATCAATCCTGCTGAAGCTAACTCCAACCCTAATGAAGTTGCTAACTTAGGTGGAGAGTGAGGAAGGGAAGCAATGAATTCTGCTGCAATTTTTATTAGATCATCTTCTTCATTTTCTTCCTTATCTTCCTTATCAGCTTCTTCCTCTTTCTCTTCATCATCAGCTCTTAGTGTCTGATAGTCTTCAACATTAATAGTAGCACATGGAGTGTTATCATCTTCTTCATCATCACTATCACCATCATCATCCTTGATCTCAACTAGATCATCACTAGGCTTATGTACATGATAGATGTTTTCACACATATTTGTTGCATCTCTTACAACATGCTCAATATCTTTGATAAAAATCAAACATGTGTGGAATCTGATCATCATTTTACCTTCATTATTTTTCATGGCTACCTTCACTTCTACATCAGTAAAATTTGGCAATAATTTCTTCAAGGATTGTTCATAAATATCCTTGGTTATCTATACAACTGACTCTCATCTTGGCTGCAATCTTACTAACAATTCTTTTGAGATTTGGGGAGCAATCTGGTCTGGAGAATACTTCCACTTTCCCATTTTGGTATTGATGGTTCCATTAATAAGCATAAGGCCCATCTTGTTGCAAAGGGTTTTTCATAGGTTGAGGGTATTGACTAGACTAAGACAATTTCCCCTATCACCAAGATGAACTTTATTTGCCTTGTCTTATCCCTTGTAGCTTCATAGGGATGGCCCATTTTTTAGATGGATGTAAAGAGTGCATTCTTGCATGGTGATCTTACTGAGGAGATTTACATGGAGCAGCCTTAGGGATTTGTGCAATATTCCACCTTGGTTTGCAGACTTCGATGCTCATTATATGGTCTCAAATAGTCCCCTCGGGCTTGGTATGAGAAGATGGACTCTTTTATGCTTTCTACAGGCTTCACCCATTGCCATTTTGATCCTACAATCTACATTTAGCATCTTGAGGCTGAGGTTTTGATCCTTGTGCTATATGTTGATGATATTCTTCTCACAAATAGCTCATCCTCCATGATTAAGAATGTTTAGAGAATATTGATGGAACTATTTGAGATGATTGATCTTGGACCGCTACACTATTTTCTTTGTCTTCAAATTGTTCAGTCCCCTGCTGGAATCTTTGTTTACCAACAGAAGTATGATCTTGATATGCTTCGAAACTTTGACATGCTTGATTACAAGCCTACTCCTACACCTTCTTAGTTGGGCATTACCTTTTCTACCTCTTGTACTATGCCTTTAGTGGATCCCACATTGTATTGGTAGTTGGTTGGCAGCTTGTTGTACCTGACACACACTTGTCCTGATCTTTGCTTTGGAATGGCTCTTGTCTCTCAGTTTTCACATGACCCTCATGAGAGTCATTGGCAAGTTTCCAAGCATATTTTGAGATACATTGGGCACATTGATGTATGAAATTCATTACATAGTAGGGACTCACATTTTTGGCTACATTGACTCAGATTGGGCCGGTGATGTTGATGATTGAAAGTCTACTTCTGGCTTTGTTTTCTATCTTGGCTCTAGTCCTATCACATGGTCATGCAAGAAGTAGTAGGCTCATGCACTTTCATCTATAGAGGCTAAGTATCAAGCTATAGTGCTTGCTATTCAAGAGATTTTATGGCTTTGGTAGTTGATGATTGAGTTTGGTTTTCTTCTTGAACGTCCCACTATTCTGTGGTGTGATAATCAGAGTGCTATTCATATTTCTTGCAACCCAGTGGAGCATAAATGCACTAAACACATTGAGCTTCATATGCATTTCATTTTTCATTTGATCTAGGATGGTGTTCTCTCTTTGGTGTACATTTCCATTGATGCACAAGTTGCTGACATATTCACCAAGTCATTTGCATCGCCACGCTATCTTCAGCTGTGATCTATGTTTGGGATTATGAAAGTTGTCCTTGGGGGATCTTGTTGAGGCCTTCCTTCCTTCATGTTTTTTCAACATTTTTTTTCTATCTCTTTTTGGAGAGAGGTTTTTCCCACTAGGTTTACTCCTCTCCAGTTTATAGAGATTTCCTTGTTTTGGGTACTTGATCAGACCTTGTTATCGGGACCCATTTTCCTACTTTCATAGCTTTTCTAGGTTAGCTTCCTCCTAAGCTTCACTTAAGGGGGGGTGTTAGAGTAAGTTATTTATTACTCTAGTTGCTTTAGCTCTCTTAGGTGCATATAATTAATATTTTATATTAAT
This sequence comes from Cupressus sempervirens, assembly GCA_028749045.1. NCBI lineage: Eukaryota > Viridiplantae > Streptophyta > Pinopsida > Cupressales > Cupressaceae > Cupressus > Cupressus sempervirens. The sequence continues at coordinate 25,063,137 of CM053793.1, read as the reverse complement.
TATATTGTGCAAACCTAGTTTCTTTTTCCCTCTAGGAGTTCGTTCACCTTTAAAGGTTGAAATTTTGTATTTTGTTTTCATAACTTAGAATACATTTTTAACTCTCATATTGTTGAGAACTTCTAAGCTCTTCTTTTTCAATTTTCTGGTTTCTTTTCATTCTAGGATATTTGGATTTAGGTGTTTTTGAGGATCTGTGAAGTTGGTTTTCTCAACTTATAAATTTATCTCCAGTTCAATTCTGGCTTTTACCTTATCATAAATGCCAAAAACTAGTTTCTTAGGGTTTATAGTCTCATTTGCTAATGCTTCAATGATGTCCATGGTTTCATCATTATTGACCCCATAATGAAGAGGTTTTACCCATGCAACTTAGTCCTAACTACCTGAATGTATACTCTATCACTGTCTACCAATAAAAACACATCATCTTTATAATCCTCAACAAGTTTAGGAGGACTCCTGAACCTGTTGTTCATTCTTTCCTTAAAATCTTCAAAATAATTATCCATTATGCTATGAAAATTTACATCCATTTCTGCAATAAACTCATTTATCTGATATAAAATGGGAACATCCTTTCTCCATACAACATAACCTTTGGATGGAAAGAATTTTTGCACATAGAATAATAAACATGTTAAAAAATAACCAAATTTACAAGGGTTATTCTTTGAAGTTTGGATGCTATTCATATTCTTGTTTAATTGTTTGAGTAGTAACTCTAACAGGTCAAATTCCATGTCTTTCTTCACAACTTTTAATGCTAAGTCCATTGCCTCACATGGCATGCTATTCAAGTGACTAGAGCTATAAATCTTTTGGGTAATTACATGAATACCAAGCCTTAGCTCCACATTAGAAATGGTGCTAATTTTTAAACCTCTATCATCCCACTTGGCTAGGGTTTTGTTTTGGAGTTCATCCTGACCTAGGGTTTTGGTAGATTTTTCTTTACTCAGTATGGGTAGGCTAATAATCTTGTGAATCATCTTTTTGGTAATCAACACAGGCTATTCTAACCATAATTGGCCATTGTGTACGTGACTAAGAATATACCTAATCCATTTTATCTGAAAACTCCTTGACAGGTATGAGATATGGGTCAACCCTTTCATTTCTAAGTGCTTGTGCTTGAGTTTCAATGAGCCATCAAAACACATTTCCTCTAAAGCACTATCCATTTCTAGGGTTCCTATCTCCTAAATTGAACACTTAAAATGAGTGTGGATATCATTAATTAATAGTACCTTTGATGGTATTTGGGATTGCACACCATTAGGGTCAAGTGCCTCTGCCACTACTGGAACTAGCTTGAAATTTGGCACTTTCCACTCCATACCCTTAACCAATATCTCTGAACCCCTCTTCACTTTGCTGCTGCTAGTGCTTTCGGATGCCATCACTACTTGGTAAGTGAAAGAAATTTTTGAAAAAATTCTTTAGTTACAAATTCGCTCAAAATCACTTGGAATTGCTTGAGTGCACTTGGAAATCTCTTTGCTCTGTGAATATTGAAGATGTGGTGAAAAATGGAGTCAAGTTCTACTCTTTTTGATGAAAATTTTCCATTAATGCTAGGTACCATACTAACATATTGCATGATAGACTATCATCCACTCACTATCTTGGTAAAAACTTGTGACTCGGCGATCAAACAAAACTTTACTTCTCCTAACCTAGCTCGGTTGAGTATGTGGCTAACCTTGCTTGGTACGAACTAAACTCATGTGATCCTTTTGTATCTAATATACTGATTTGGATCTTCTACTTTCTTCCATTTGGAAGTGCTCAAGATTTCGCTTAAAGATACAATTCCATACCCTGCTTGAAGAATCTAATTGGAAATAGTGGAGTCACCCACTTCTTGCATGACATTTCCATATTTTGAACTGTTCTTCTCAGTAGATTTAGGAATCCACTGCTGTCTCATCTGCTTCCTGATATTATCAACTTTAGCTTTCTTTTAATCTTCAACTCTTCCTATGTTCATGTAGTTTTTAGCTATGTGATCAATTTTAGTGCATGTATAACATCTTACTGTTGAATCTCCCTTTCTTAAGTGATGCGTTGTGCAGTCTATGCCAATGTGTCCATATTATCCACAATAGTGACATTTGCATGAAGTATTGTAATCCCAACCAAATATTTCTTTGACAATTTGTTTAGCTGGATTGAATGGTTTGGATCTGCATTCAGATGCCTTATGGCCTTATTTCTTGCATTTGTGACATTTACCTTCAAATTTTGGTTTCTCCTTGCACTCATTAGCTTTATGACCATGTTTACTACAATTGTAGCATTTTCCATTGAATTTTTCTTTTCCATTGTTCCAATATTTGTTTGATGTATGACCTAACTTAACATAGTGATTTCAAGTAGGTCTTTGATTCCTTTGGGCACCTTGTTTGGAAGATTCACCTTCTTCCTTGTAACCAAGTCCTACTTTATATTTTTTCCTATGAAGATTCTACTCACTTTGTTTATTTGATTGATCCATGTCCACTTGTGACTTCATCATCCTTTCATTGAGTTGATTTTTAGAAATTAGATCAGCTTTCAGTCTTTCATTGATCTGTCTTTCAGTGATTTGATAATTCTATAAGTTTTCATTTTTAGATCTCAGATTCATGATTTCCTCATTTGCATTGGAGAGCTGATTGATATGACTTTCTTGCTAAAGGGATTGGTTTTGATTTGCATTGTTCCTTGCCTCCAAGTCTACACTTGCCTTATTCCTTTGTTCCAAGATTTCACACATTCTTATTGACTGAACTTCTTGTTCTCTTTTCAATTTTCTTACCTCTTCTTGCAGAGAGCCATTCTTTGCTAGGAGTTCTTTGATTGCCTCATTAGCTTCATCTGAATTGCTTGATGGGAAAAAGTCTTCAATATTTTCTTTAATATACTAATGGTCATTCATTTGTCTTGCAAGTTTCTTCTTTTTAGGGATTGGGAAAGATGCTCTTTTGCTTCCTTGAGTTGAGCTATGACCATTTCTAGATCTAGCTTCTCATTTTCAATAGCTTTGTCAAGTTTGAATATCTCCATTGTCCTTAATATTTTCTCAAGTTGTCAAAATTTATCTTGAGAACCACAAAGCACTGATACCAATTGTTAGAAATAATCAAGACTAGCTAGGTTACTAAGAGGGGAGGGATGAATCAGTAACTTAAAAAAACTTTAAATCATTTCAGCACTTAACCATATAAATAATTCACCATTCATTCATCTAATCTACTGCATAATGAAAAAGGATAAACATTCATAACACATGAACACAATATTTTGGTGACCTAGAAACCTTCCAAATAGAAAGTAAAACTAGGGTGGGGATGATACCCAAAAAACTTTAGTACTACTTTATAAAATTGGCTTGTTAGTGCTTGCATTGATCACTTCTAATGATCTACCCTATTAAGAGCAATTTGGACTGCTAGGTCCACCTTGTTAGAGGTTTTATAAACATACAATGAAGTATGCACTCTGTTAGGAGATTTATACAAAGACTATTAAATCTACCATGTTAAAGGATTTGGAATACTAAATCACCTGTCAAGATGAAATAGTAGATCTAACTTACAACTTGATTGTTAAGTAGATCTTGAAGTATAGATCACCTCTTGTGACTGATATGTCCTTGCTTCTCCTTAATGACCTTGTAAATACTCTGCTTTATTGTTGATTCACATTCACTCTTCTCAAACATAACATATCCATTCCTCAACATACTCATCATCACCTTGAAAATGATACAATACATTACATATATACCATTCCAATAATTACAATTGCAAGGTTGGATAAAACACAATTAAATAAAACATTAGTAAGTTGGCCAAACAGTAGAAAACTCAGGCTCTTCAAGCTAACTTCGTGACCTTCTGATACTCAACATCCATTGCATTACTTGGCATCGTCATGCACTTGGTAGAAGTAGAAGCTCAGTCCATACTAATCACACAACATAGCTTAGAACTCGGTAACCATTGGAGACTCAGTAGATATAGAGTCACTTGGTAAATACTAAAACCTTCGTTTACCTTGCTGTCACTTAGTAAACACTACACATCCATCATTCAGTAGAAACTAACTTCATATCACACAAACTGATAACTTGGTAGACATTGTGAAGCTCAGTGACCACCATCTATTCAATGAATTCTATAAGCTCAACGTACACTGTTGAACTACCCATTCACTCGATAGCTTTAGGAGTGCTCAGTGAGAACTGCATAACTACTAAACTTACAAGGTAACTATTGAACGCTCGATATAAACTATAGACCGAGTGATGAGCTTGGTAAGCATTTAGAATCAAATAAGTGTTGTCACTAATGATAAATACAACATAATACCAACAGGGATAACTTTAAGAAACCCCCTTTTAGAAAAAGGTATAAAATTTAAGCAAATTGAACATTAGTTTAGGGGGGAAAATTGAATTTCTATTGAAATTTTTTATTTTTAAGTAGGAAATTTTATAATTTTATTGGTGACTTTTTTTCAATCATATGACAGCTCTATAAAATCTTTGCGAATCTTTTAATATTGATGAAAATTATTAAAAATGTACATATGCCTAGAAATAATGATTTTATCATCATCATTATTATTATATGGAGCCTAATTAACTATCAAACTTTAAGGTTAAATATATCCCACTTTTATCATTACAGTTTCCCTCCAAATTATTGAATGGTGGTTTGGGGGAAGCAACTCTATGTTTTTTAATTGTTGGATGGTGCTAAATCAATGGCCTAAATCTTATTTTAAGATAATTTTAGAAAAGGATACAAAGTTTTAAAGCAAGTTTCCAAAGTAAAGACATGTGTTCCCAATCAAATCTATTTTGTGGCAAAGTGAGAAGGGATAAAAAGTTTCATGAAAAGGCTTCAAGATAGAGACACATGTTAAAGCTACATACTTAATCTATAGCATAGCTTAAATTTTTACCAATTATTGGCAAATATGACCATCAATTAAGACAACCTTTGAAACTTGTAGGTGAAAATATCTAATTTACTATGTGGAAAAATTAGATTCCATTGGAAAAGTCATCATTAAAATATAAATTTTGACATATCAGTAAAGTTTCATATTAGTGACACACTTACTTAGATTGTATATAGCTACCAAGCTTATTGTATAGCTATGAGTGTTTGCCAATTATTTTAGTTGTCACTGAGTTCTACAATTGTTACAGAGTCCTTTTGACAAATCTCAGTGGTTACCAAGTAGTCACAGTTACAATGAAGACCAACAGTGTAAACTCTGCATCTCAGTTTATGTTGAGTTTACCATTACAAGATGAGGTATGTAGTGTTTATCAAATTTGTACTGTATGTGATGTGAGTCAAGTGTTAACCAAGTCACTTAGTGTTAACCAAGAGACTTAGTTTATATTGAGCTCGATGTGATATTATTTACCAAGTCATACAATGTAAATCAAGAGACTTCATTTATATGACGAGTTTCACAGTATCTACCAAGTGACCAGGGTAGACCAAGTTCAAGACTACTTGGAAGTGATTTGCATGGATTGAACTTCTATGTCTACCAAGTGCATGACAATGCCAAGCATTGATAGTGGATGCTGAGTATCAAACCCTCACCAAGTCAGTCTTCAAAATCCAAGTGTCTTCATGTGGGCCAACTTTGCAATATTTGTGGTAACTTGTATTATGGCCAACTTTGTAATTTGTACAATAGGATTGGTATTATGTAATAAATTGTATCATATCCAAGTGAGTAAGGAAGTAAGGCATGTGAATGTAATCAGAGAAAAGTAGAAAGAGTGAATTACAAAGGCTATAGTAGTACAAGGAGTAACAAAGTTATATCTATCATAGCAAGGTGATTAGCACATAAAGGAACCTCATTCAACAAACCAAGTTATAGATTAGAGATATTCTACTATTTCATCCTAATAGGTGGATTAGTCAAATCCTTTAACAAGGTAGACCTAATAATCATTTGTAAATCTCTTTACCAAGTACATACTTAATTGCATGTTTGTAAATCCTTTCACAAGGTGGACCTAGTAGTCCTTATTGCTCCTCATAGGGTAGATCATCAGAAGTGATCAATTTAAGCTTTAATAGGCTAACTTTATACTACAATACTAAATTTTGTGGGTATCATCCCCACCCCAATTTTACTTTCTATTTGGAAGGTTTCTAGGTCACCAAATCTTTGTGTCACAATGTTATGAATGCTTTCATATTTTTAGTTTCTTGTGCATTCAATTAGATCAGATTATATGTGATGGATTAAATGCTAATTGGATTGTTGGATTAAGAGTTGAAATTTTTGAATCATTATAATTTACTGATTCACCCCTCCCCTTTCATTAACCTAGCATAGTCTTGGATATTTTCAACAATTGTTATTAGAGCATTGTGGTTCTCAGGAGAAAGCTTAATAGCTTGAGCAAAGATCAAGGTCATGGAGATATTTAGACTTGAAAAAGCTATTGATAATGAGAAGCTAGATTTGGAAATGGTGATTTCCTAACTCAAGAAAGCAAAGGAGCAACTCTCTCAATCTCTGAAAAGAAGAAAAGACCTTGCAACTCAAATGAATGATCATCTCTACATTGAAGAAATAATTGAAGACCTTCACTCAAGAAATTTAGATGAAGCCAATGAAGTAATCAAAGAACTCCTAGAAAGAATGGTTCCCTACAAGAAGAGGTAAGAAAACTTAAAAGAGAGCAAGAAATTTAGGTAGTAAGGTGTGAAGTCATGGAATAGAAAGAAAAGATAAAAGAAGAGATATATGGAAGGAACAATGAAATTAAGAACCAATCCCTTTAGCAAGTAGACCTTATTGATAATCTCTCCAATGCAAATGAGGAAATCATGAGCCTAAGATTTGAAAATCAAAGAATGAGAAATGATCTAAGTTCTAAAAGGAAAATCAATGAAAGAATGAGGAATGATCTAAATTCTAAAAGGAAAATCAATGAAAGATTATATAATGTTTTTAACTTTAAGAGGAAAATCAATAAAAGAATGATGAAATCAAAAGAAGACATGAATCAATTAAATGAGAAAAATCTTTATAGACATAAAGGAAAATCAAGAATTGGATATATAGAAGAAGGAGAATCATCCAAGCAAGGAGTTCAAATGAACCAAATACCTACTTGCAATTGCTATGGTAAGATAGGTCATATATCAAACAAATTTTGGAGCAATGGAAAAGAAAAATTTAATGGAAAATGCTATAATTGCAATCAGCATGGTCATAAGGCTAATGAATGAAAAAAGAAAACAATATTTGAAGGAAAATGTCACAAATGTAAGAAACATGGACACAAGTCATCAAAATGCAAAACCAAGGTATTGAATCCAACAGAGAAAATTGTGAAAGCAATATTTGGTTGGGACTACAACACCTAGTACAAATGTCATTATTGTGGAGAATTTGGACACATTGGAATAAATTGTGTAAAGCATCATTTGAGGAAAAGAGACACTACTAAAAGATGTTTCATTTGTATAGAACTTGGTCATCTTGTCTATAACTGCATGAATACTAGTAGAATTGAAAATGAGAAAAAGAAAAAAGCTGATAACATCTGAAATTAGATGAGACAACAATGGGTTCCTAAGTCTATCAAGGATACAAGTCCAAGTAATGATGATCAAGTCACTGAAGAATTGGGTGACTCTATCATTTCTACTTGAGTTCTCAAAGGATTAACTAGAACTATGCTATCAAAGAAAATATTTAAAATAGTTCCATATTGAAAGAGAAAAATGATCCAAATCAATATTCAGGATACAAAGGGATCACTAAGTACAAGTGTCTACCAAGTTATCTTCTCTATTGAGTGAGGTTGCATCATAGACTCTACTGAACAAGGTCAAGAGTGATAAAAATTCTTATGGTTACCAAGTCATGAAGACTTCATCAAGTGTTCAATGCAAGCATAGTGGATGATGATGTGTCAACATGATGTCAGTCAATCTACCTTTTGTACTAAGAATTTATGGAATTTTTTTACCAAAAAGCATGACATCAAAGTCATTTATTACCATTAAATTTTGAGTGCTATTGCAAAAGTGCAATCTTCAAAACTTCCAAGTGATTTGAGAAAATTTCCAGTGAAATTTTTTGAATTCCCTAAAACCCTACCAAGTGAAGATGGCATCCAATAGCAGTAAGGTTAAGCAAGTATCAGACATGTTGGTTTGTGGAGTGGAATGAAAAGCACCAAATTTCAAGCTCACTCCTGCGATCACTAAAACCCTAGATTTGAGTGGAGCACAATCTCAAATCCCTCCAAGGGCACTTCTGATCAATGACATTCACACTCATTTCAAATGTGTTATTCAAGAGATTGGTACGTCAGAAATGGATGATGCCCTAGGTCAACTGTGTGTGAATGGAGTTTTGAAACCTAAGCACCAACACTTGGAAACCAAAGGGTTAACTCACATACCTCACATGCCCTATAAATTTCAAGTTAAATGGATTAGGTCTATTCTTAGTCAGGTGCATAATGGTCAGTCCTGGTTGGAACAACCAGTGTTGATCACAAAGAAGATAATTCATTGAATAACTGGCCTCCCAATGCTAGCCAAGGCCAAAATGACAAAAATGCTAGGTCGGGCTAAACTTGAAAAGAAAACCCTAGGAGAATTGGAAAGTAGAGGAATGAAGATCAATAGTGTTTTAGATATGGAATTGAAGTTTGGTATTCAATCATTGCACAAAAAATATACAACTCTTGTAGGTTGAACAATGTGTCATGTGAAGCTATGGACTTGGCATACAAAGTGGTAAAGAAGAACTTATCATTCAACTTTGCCAATCTATTGTTGAAATAGTTCAACAAAAATATGGAAAGCATAAGGAATTCAAAGAATAACCTATGTAAGTTCAGTTCCTTGTTAACTTGTCTAATCTTTTATGTTCAAAATTCTTCCCTTCAAAAGGCACTATTGTTTGGAGAAAGGATGTGCTTATGTTATATAAAATAAATGAGTTTATTTTTGAAATGGGTGAATATCATAATAGTATTATGGATAATTATTTTAATTCATTCAAAGAGAAAATGAACAATAGGTTTTGAATCCCCAAGAAACTAGTTGAAGATTATAAGGAACATGTATGTTTCATGGTGGATTGTGACAAAGTGTACATTTAGGCAGTTAAGCCTAGAATTGCATGGGTATAACCTCTTGGTTATGAGGATAATATTGATGAAACTAAAGACATCATTGAAGCTCTTTCCAATGAACCAACTGATGCTAAGGCTACATATTTTGGAACATATGATGAAGCAAAGGCCAAGATTGAACTTGAAATAAAGCTCCCTCATGTAGTGAACAAAGGAAAGAAAAGGATTACAAAATTGAAAACTAGTTCTACCCTTTTGTTAATTGAGGGACAAGATGACGATGAGGAAGAAGAGGATGTGGAAGTAGAGGATGAGGTAGAATCTAAGGAAGAAGAGCCATTAAGGAAGAAAGGCAAGGTGATTATCACTAAGTCACAAAAGCCATACACTATAGTTTTCACTAGGAGATCCTCAAGGAAGAAATATGACAAGGAAGTAGGAGATATTATATTCAAGAAACCTCTACCTACCTTCCAAGATAGACTTAAATAACTTCAGGAAGGAACATGTATAACCAACTTTAAAGCATTAAAATATGAGACTAGGACTGAGGAAGAAAAGAAGCAAATTGAAGACCTAGTGATGAACAAAATGGGTAAGTGGAAATACTCACTAGGCCAGCTTACTTCTTAGCTCTCTAATATTTTGTTGGAAAAGATAAAGACAAGATAGGATTTTTCCATGTAAACTATCAAAGACATATATGGACAAACCTTGAGGTAGCTAATATCAAGCATATCAGATGCTGAGGTAAAAGAGTCATTGAAGAAAAATGAAGAAAAATTGAGTCTAAAATTTAAAACTACTCTAGTTTTGATTAAAGACATTGAGCATATTGTAAGGAATGCAACAAAAACTTGGAAGAATATTTATCTATTTCATAAACCAAGTGATTTTCTAGTTGATATTAAAGATGATGATGATGATGAAGATAAGGAGAAAGATGAAGAAGAAAATGTTCAAGAAGCAACTCATTTTGACAATGAAGAAGATGAAGAGGATCAAGGACAAGAGGCTACTAAGGAAGCAAAGCAAGATGATGAGGAGACTGATCCAATTAAGATAGTTGTAGCAGTCATTGCCTCAATTCCTCACTCTCCAAGCAAACTAGTGACAATATCAAGCACAGAGATAGCCCCATCAAGTTTTATTGTGACCACCTATGTCAATCCAAATATCCAATCACTCTTCACTCCTACTCAATTCAACACATCATTGATAGAAGTGACCTCTACTTCATCTACCAAGCTATATACTCTTCCTTCATCAACCGAGTTGACTACTTCAGTTTTGAGCACATCAATTTTGGATTCTTCAAGTATTTCTATAAATATTCCTTCAATAAGCACAACATCAATTTTTATAGCCAGCCCTAGCATGTCTACAATTATTTCTATTCTAGGTACAAAAGCAATAAGTGTAAGAATAGTTGAGCCCAAGGTTCAACCGAGCACAACATTTTTGAGTAAAGGAAAAGAGCCAGAGGAAGAAATTGATTTAGATGAGGAAATTGTAATCTCAAATTGGGATATTTCCAAGCTTACTCTAGACCAAATGCAATCATTTGGTGAACTCCTCCAGAAGAAGGCTAAATAGAAAAGACTAAGAGAAGAGAGATAAGGAATTAAAAATAATTGAAGATGTAAAGAAAATTTTGATAGAGGCCATAGGTATTGAGGATGACTCTTCTCAGCCAAATTTGTATCAGCTAGTAGAGGCAGTATAGAAATTTAATGAAGATACCAAGGGACAAGATAAGCTAGTGGAAAAAGTAGAGAAGAAGTTTGATAACAAAGTGCTAGAGTACATTGCTCAATAGATAGCCATTTATCAAGTAGAACTTTCTATAATTTTGGGCAATTTAGAAGCATCTTGTACAAATGTGTCATCACTCTTTCAAAAGCTATGTGATGTTTTTGAGTTTACTAAAGAAATAAAGGACAAATTGTTGAAAATAGATGAAGATTTGAAGGCTAGTGCTCAACAGCTGCAAATCGACCCTGGTTCAAGCTCTACACATTTTCAAAAGATAAGATTTTTGTTAGATATGCAAGTAGAATTGCTTAGAGAAGAAGCAAGGATTAGATCCACATTGATAGATATACAATATATTATTCTTCCCATCATGGATGCATTGCAAAATCATATTATATATTCAAAAACTCTCATCCATGGCAATAATTTCTCCATTGCAGATCATATGATAGAATTGTTAGTAGAGGTCCAAATTAAACTTGACACATACAAGGTCCTGCAAGACAATTGGGATAACACCTTGGTGACCATTCTCAAGGTACATTTATATTTTTTTATCTCATTTTGGTGTTACTATGTAAATAAATAGAATACATCTTTAGCATTAATGTCAAAAAGGGGGAGAAAGATATTTGTATGGAGAAAGAAATATGTTATGGGGGAGTAAGATATGTTTAGAGAGATATGTTGTATATAGCAAGAAGATGTATAGTATACTATATGAAAGAACCTTACCATGTACAAATATATCCCTTAAAAAATCAATTTTGAAATATCTCAAAAATAGTATACTCTACTGAGCTAGTATCACAAGGTGATGGATAAAAGGTATTCAAGAAACATTTTGAATTTAGTTTTGGCTGATAACTATTTTTGTCACTAATATCAAAGGGGGAGATTGTTGACATATTGTTCAAGTTTTTTATTAGTGGAACACACTTATTTAGATTCTATATAACTACTAAACTTATTGTCACTGAGTTCTACTATTGCTATTGAGCCCTTTGGACAAATCTCAGTGGTTATCAAGCAGTCATAGTTACAGTGAAGACCAATAGTGTAAATTGTGCTTCTTAGTTCATGCTGAGTTTACTAGTGCAAGATGAGTTGTGTAGTGTCATTGAGTTTGTAGTGTATGTGATGTGAGTCCAGTGTTAACTAAGTCACTTAGTGTTAACCAAGAGACTCAATTTATATTGAGCTCAAAGTGATGGTAATTATTGAGTCATATAATGTAAATCAAGAGACTCACTTTATATGATGAGTTTCACATTATCTATCGAGTCACCAGTATATACTAAGTTCAAGACTACTTGGAAGTGATCAGTAGGATAAGTAGGAGATAATTTCCACTACAAATCAAATTTTGATATGAATATCTGGATTTAACTATGTGATTTTGAGTCAAACTCATTGACCCATGTTTCATGAGTAGTGATTCAACATGAATCCATCTCTCATGAGAATAAATGGAACACTTAGCACTCATTGGATCTAGGTGATGCTCATAGGGGTGAAGGACTAGGACTTCTCAGGAGGTCACCCATCCCAGTACTACTCTAGCCTAAGTGCGCTTAACTACGGAGTTTCCTCCATAGTTAAACCCAAAGCTTGCAACCCCATTTGTAAAACCTTCACCAAGTATGTACCAAGTGTCTATGTCTACCAAGTTCATGAAGATGCCAAGCATTGACAATGGATATCGAGTATCAAAACCTCACTGAGTCAGTCTTTTGAACCTAAGTGTCTTCATGTGGGTCAAATTTGTAATATTTGTGGTAACTTGTATTGTGGCTGAATTTGTAATTTGTGTAATAGGATTGGTATATATGTAATAAATTGTATCATATCCAAGTGAGTAAGGAAGTAAGGCATGTGAATGTAATTAGAGAAAAGTAGAAAGAGTAGATTACAAAGGCTACAACAGTATAAGGAGTAGAAAAGTCATATCTATCGCAACAATGTGATTAGCACATAAAGGAATCTTATTCAAAAAACCAAATTGTAGATCAAAGATTGTCTAATATTTCATTCTAATAGTTGAATCAATCAAATCCTTTAATAAGGTAGACCTAATAGTCTTTTGTAAATCCCTTTACCAAGTGCATACTTAATTGTATGTTTATAAATCCTTTCACAAGGTGGACCTAGCAGTCCTTTTTGCTCCTAATAGGGAAGATCATTAGAAGTGATCAATGTAAGCTTTAATAGGATAACTTTATACTGTAGTACTAAAGTTTGTGGGTATCATCCCCACCCCAGTTTTATTTTCTATTTTGAAGATTTTCGGGTCATCAAATCTTTGTGTCACAATGTTATGAATGCTTTCATGTTTTCAGTTTCTTATGCATGCAATTAGATCATATTATATGTAAAGGATTAAATGCTAATTGGATTGTTGGATTAAGATTGGAAATTGTTGAATCATTAGAGGTTACTAATTCACCCCTCTCCTCTTAGTAACTTAGCATAGTCTTGAATATTTCCAACAATAAATACTTTTTTATTATTATTGGCGATTAGCCTAAGCATGGGAGTTGGTTATTTTAAAGTGCAGGTGACATGGACACCTCAAAAGAGCGAAAAAAAAGAAAAATCTGGGGTCCTTGATGAGTGAGATTAGCCAATTGGTGAATATTAGCCACTAAAGTTATCCTTGGATCTAGTATTCATTATCAAGTGCATCTTTCACAATCCTTGGGTCAAACTCAAAAATCAAACAAGTATTATCCTTCAACTTAATTCTTGTCACGAGTCCAATACTTTTATTTCCAATGACTTTTTTAGGTGAATGGTTCTTTCTCATAGAATTTTCTAGGATAGGTTTAGATCTTTGATCTCCACCATTATCATTTCTCAATTGGGGCTCAACATTGCATTTAGCTCATTGTATCGATGACTTGGATAATACAAGATAATGCTTGGTAGCTCTTTGGTGTTTCTTGGGTATAGTATTAGGAGAATTTTCATATAAGTAAACAAACTTTTTAATAATCCTCAAGTTCTATCTTTCTCTCTACATAATTATTATGTATAGACTCATTAATTCTCAGATATGCACTCTCAATAATAGTGTTAGTAACATTATTCAAACTCTTGTAAGCCATTCTCCTAGTAGAGTAACATAGGAATATAGCTTTGTCACCTTTAGAATCAAATTTTCCATTCATTTCATCTTTATCAATATAAAACCTACTTTCTATTTTTTTTTAAATAAATCACATTCTGTGTGTGAACATACAAGACCTCATATTTGGTTGTACTTATTCCTTTCTTCAATTGAACTCAGTTGAGTGTATATATTGCAATTCTTAGAGCTTCTCTCTAGAATATTTGTGCAACACCTTTTTCAATTAGCAGTGTTCTAGCACAATCAACAATTTCTTTGTTTCTCCTTTCAATAATCACATTCTTTAGTGGAGTCCCCAGTGTAGATAAGTGTATTTTAATTCCATTCTTATACAAAAGTTAGTGAATTATGTTAGAAATTAAAGTCTACCAAGATATCTGAGAGGGCCGGGGAGTGAATGCCTTATCCAAATATTAAAATTCTTATCAACCTTATTACAATTTAAGCATGTGAATAATATAATCAATGACCATAAGAAGATATTAATACACAATAACACCAAATATGTTAACTAGGGAAACCCTTGATCATAGGGAAAACCTTGGTGGGGATGGTACCCATAAAATGATGTACTAATATAAAAGTCCCTTGTGAGAGGATGAATTCTATCAGGAGTCAATGAAATAAATTGAATACATATTAATTCCTATTACAAAGCTTTGAATCCCTGTTAGGAGATTCCAACCTTATTACGAATTGTTCCAACCCTATTAGGAGTTGTAGAAGGTAGATGAACCCATTTTCCAAATAGCTTCAGGGGTAAGGCCATCAAAATCACTATCTAGCTAGTCTTTGTATTATTCCTTATAGAATAAAAGAAATGTGTACCTCCTTCTGTGTCCTCTAAATAGACCAAACCTCTTTTGATCTAGATACAAGATCACTAATTTCACATCCAAAAATCTCTTAAATTGCTTGCTCACATTTACAAAATATTTTTCATATCACACACTTGAATACTTGAATCACATACATCACCACAAGAAAAATAACCTTCCTTTATACCATATCCTCAAAATAATTCTTTGAGTTGGCCTTGAGGCTTTCCCAATTAATTATAATAGCACCTTATTAATATATTAAAAAACCTTACATCTTTTCACAATTACAAATTACTATCACTTCACAATCTTTACAACTTCTCACACATATGACCTCATACCTTGCATGCTTGTTGGCATCATCATAAAGTCATCTTATGTTAGTATCTGAATTTTCTCATCATGATTCTATCTCTTTTAGGAGATAAAATCTAGATATTAGAAACTGCTTCTCAAGTACTCTATTTGTATACTATCCTTTATAAATTAGGCATATCTTTTGCATGTCTTCAACTTTCTCCATGCACACTTAAACATTTCATCAATATATAATTTAGAACACATCCTTAATTATGCTTGCCTTGATAATTAATTATCAATTAGTACAAGCTTGTTCTTTGTCTGCTAATTTGCGTATCATCACATTAATAATGCTACATTGACATCAATGACAAACACATTCATGAATGCAACATGTCAGTCATGCTAATAATTTCCTTAAGCTTTCTAGAAATTCTTAGGATACTCCCCCAAAGGAATATTATCAAAGTACATGCTAACAATATCCCCCTTTTTCATTTATGGCAACATAGACAGAAAACATCTAAGTTCCAAGAATTCCAAATCCAATTCTTTCGCTACTACTATCACTTTCTCCTTTATCAAATCTTCTTCATCAATAAAATCTGATACTCATAAAAACATTGCTCCGTTATTTCTCATTCTTAGGATCAACATCATTTTTTCACACTCTAGGAACAACTTACATGGATGGAAATCAATTTTCACAATTCTCCCCATTCAATAGTTATCTCTCCCATTAATACAATCCTTATTCCTCATTATAACACTTCTCTCCCATATATTCATAGGATTTTTTCATGAAATCTATCCCCCATACATAGGAGACACTTCCCCCTCATTCATAATAGATGTTTTTCATGTATACTTTTCCTCCATTGTCATCAATGAAAAAGGTTTCATTATGTCAATCATTTCCTCCAAGTATTTAATCAACTCAAGTGTCCAAAGACATTTTTCTATACCAACTACCAAGAGTCCATGATGACTTTCCTCATCAAAGGTACTCCCCCATACAAAAAGCATCAACATTCAATCCAAATAAACAATAGTATTTTGTACCACTAGACTAATGCAATCTCTACATAATTTATCTAGAAGTAGGCAAGGGCATAACCCCAAGCATACTTTGTAAGTACTAAAAATATATCTTTAAGAAAAGGCTCCGCAAAGATATCTGCAATCTTTTCTTTTGTACTTACATAATCCACTATGATCTCTTTCTCTAGAACTTTCTCTCTCAAAACATGATATTTAATAGATATATATTTAGTCTTAGAATGTAATACATGATTCCTAGAAATACTCATTCTACTTGTGTTATTAAAATGTATGATAATAGGTTCTAAAAAATCTATTCCAATATCCTTCAACATTTGTTTTATCTACATGATATAATGAAAATCTTTTGTTGCTACTAAATGCTCTACTTCTTTTGTACTCTGTGAAATACAATCTTATTTATTTCTTAGCCAAGAAACCAATCATGGTGCAAGAGCACCTAGGTAAGGCTATGTAACAATCTAGGGTTCCTAATTGAGTTTTGGCTTGTAGTGGTCTTAGCCAAGCCACTAGTGAAATAAAGGGGGACAGAGAGTCCTAGAGTAGGACATAGGCATTGGGAGATCTAATTGGGTGTTCATTACTACCTAGTTGTCTAAAGTTACAAGGAAATGACTCTATTCCAATATCCTTCAACATTTTTTTTCATCCACATGAAATAATTACAATTTTTTATTGTTGCTAAATACTCTACTTCTGCCATACTCTATGAAATACTATCTTATTTCTTTCTTAGCCGAGAAACCAATCTTCCTGGTGCAAGGGCACCTAGGTAAGGCTATCTAACAACCTAGGGTTCCTAATTGAGTTTTGGCTTGTAGTAGCCTTAGCTAAGCCACTACTGAAATAAAGGGGGATAGAGAGTCCTAAAGTAGGACATAGCCATTAGGAGGTCTAATTGGATGTTCATTACTACCTAGTTGTCTAAAGTTGCTAGGCGATGTTCAAATTGTTGTCATTATTGTTGAGGATGGAAATTGTGCATCTAGATTAATAGATTAGTAAAATAAGGGGTTGGATGATGTTTTCATGTCATAAGTGACATATATAAGCACTTGGTATAGTTTCATGGGGTTTGGACCAACGTTGGCCTAACTAGGACAAAAGTTGTAAAGTTGCTTGACAATATTGCAAACTTACAAAACTTGTCATGACAACTTTATTGCAAAAAGTGAAACTTCAATTAGAAAGTTGAGTAAACACCTCTAAGAGTTTGGATCACAAGTAATAGACCTATATAATTCCTCCCTTAACTTGTAACAAGGGATGGATGGCATTGTGAAGGAATTTGGTTGAATGAGAAAGCATATTTTAGTGTTATTTTATCACAGTATGGGTTTTTGGCTTCTAGAAGGCATTTGATGGATTGAAATCTATACTATACCATATTAATGCATTTTTAGGTTTTTTTTACTAGTTATTAATGTGATTAGATAGTTTCAAGATTCCATTTCATTTCATTTTTTTATAAATACTTTGATTTGTGCACTGTTGCTATCTTGAATTAGGAAGTTTGGGAAATGGAGTTTTAACACACCTTTAAACCTTTGCAATAGTATAGTCTCTTGGAATGTGTAATAATACTACTTTTACTATAGGCATGCAAGATCTTGGGCCTAGGAAAGCAATACTATTTTGCAAAGATGCCTTAGGCAAGCCAAGTGAGCATGCTTAGGGATGACAAAGTTTGAAATAAATTTTAATGGGATTGAGTGCAACAAGTGCTATAGTCTAAGTGGATGGAGAGAAGGAAATGAGAATGGAGAAGTCCTATGCCAAAGGAGACCTCTTGGTGACATGCCTAGATAAGGATTTTACCAAACCCTTATGAATCTTGTCAGAAAATTTACAAATCCTTAATTTTAGGCTTAAAATAAATATCCCATAGTAAAAATATGTTGGGGAAGTGAGACTAGGTAAATCTCAAAGGTATTCCAAAATGGTATTAGGATATGAAGTTATTTTTCCACCTCATTAATTCCTTTTTTGAGTTAAGACCTAAAGGGTGAGTTTGGAGGCCTAATTCCTTGTAGACCTTCTAGGCCTAAATTGGAGCAATTTCTTAGAATCGATAGAGATTTCAATGGATTTTTAGTGGCTAAAAATTAGAATGGACTCAAAACTCTAGGGACAATCCTATACCTCCATGTTGAGTGGATTGTGACCATGTGTGTGTGTGTTTGGTGTAGGTGAGCTAGTAAGGCATCTAAGGAGTGGTTGTTAGTTGATGTTAATTTTTACCTTGGTGTGGACAAGTTGAAGGAGGAAGGGATTTAGAGTGTGATCCTCCTAAGTTGGAGTTAGTGAAAGAACCCTGAAAGGATAGAGAAGAGGCCTAGGGTAGACCTTAAGATAAGTTAGGGTTAAGGAGCAAGAATTGTTCTTACATCAGAGTGAATTCAAAGCACAAAAAATTTGGGATCATGGAAAGATGTCTTAGACTACAAAAGAGTCATTAGGTGAAACAAACATGGTGGCTAATGTAGAGTTAGCCAAAGATATGGGTGAGAAAAAGGAGAAAAATAAGATCCATAAGAATCCCTAGAAGAAATGAAGACCAAGCTAGAAGAAGTTGTTGAAGCAACCAAGAATAAAGATGAAGAAGGTGGAATTAGTGAAAAAGGAAAGGAAAGGATTGATGAGGAGAACATCATACCTAAACTAGATCCTCCATTGAATGAAAAGCCATTCTTGAAGGCCATCAAAGCACTAGGACGAAATGTCATAGAAGGAATTTCATTGTTTATTGAAAAGATGGACAATGATAGAATGATGGAATGGAGAATCATTTTGAATGTGAAGGTGTCATAGAGGCACAAAAGTTGAATGTTGCCAAATGAAGACTCAGAGCATCAACATTGACATGGTGGAAATACTTGTAGGATGAAAGGGTCAATATGGGAAAGAAACATATAGTTAACTAGAATGCCATGGTGAGAAAGATGAAGGAGCATTATCGACTAGAAGATTCTATTGGAGTTCTTACTAGTAAGGAACATATTAGGTAGGTTTAGACCTAATAAAAAGAAGTATAAGATAGGGACAAGCCTAAGGATGAGCTAAATCCTATATTTAGTAAGGCTAAATATTAGTTCTGGGCCAACATTAACAGAGTCATCAGGACTCACTTCACTTTAGGCTCTACAGGACAAAGGTAGGCAAACCTTAGGGATTGATCTTATTACCTTGATACTCTTTTCTGCAAGACTATCCCCTATAGTATAAATGGTCAATGTTTTTCTATGATTTGCTGATAAGCTTCCTGATTATAGTAGCTAACTATAACCAAACTTAATGCAAATAAGTAGTGACCAACACTTTTAGTTCTTAGTACTTAAAAATGATAAATTGATTTTGTTTGTTTGTTATGTATTTCCTACACTTAAGTGAATCATCAACCTATTCTTGAACTTTTAAAATGATTAGTGTCTTATCTATGGATATATAGAGTCAATAATCAACCATCTTGGACCTATTTAATCAATTTTTAATTAAATTTGTCAATAATGAGCTCTGCATTTCATTCTTACGACATCCCTTTAATAAAACTTAAACCTTATTAGTTATAGAAAGTGATTGTTGGAAATATTCAAGACTATGCTAAGTTATTGAGAGGGGAGGGGTGAATCAATAACTTCTAAAACTTTAAAATTTTCAATTCTTAATCCAATAATCTAATTAGCAATTGATTCATCACATCTAATCTAATTGTTTGCATGAGAAACTAAAAACATGAAAGCATCCATAACACATTGACACAAAGATTTGGTGACCCAAAAACCTTCCAAATAGAAAGTCAAAATAGAGTGGAAATGATACCCACAAGCTTTAGTACTACAACATAAAGTTGGCCTATTAAGGCTTACATTGATCACTTTTGATGATCTGCCCTGTTAGGAGCAATTAGGACTGCTAGGCCCACCTTGTGAGAGGATTTACAAACATACAATGAAGTATGCACTTAGTAAAGAGATTTATGAAATACTATTAGGTTTAGTTTGTTAAAGGATTCTAACTAGTTCATCTATTAGGATGAATCAGTAGTAGACTTCTGATTGGTAACTAAGTTTTCTGAAAGAGATTCCTCTGTGTACTGATCACCTTTCTATGATAGATGTGTCTTTGTTGCTCCTTGTTATGGCCTTTTCAATTTTCTCTTTTTCTGCTACATTTATAACTTTAACTTTCACATCCACATTTATATTACATCCATACATTCACACTAATATGGTACAATAAATTACATATATATACCAATCCAAATTACATAATTACAAAGTCGGCCATGATACAAGTGAACAAAAATATAATAAAGTTGGTCCACATGAAGACACTCAGGTTTTGAAGACTAATTTAGTGAGGTTCTGGTACTCAGCATCCACTATCAATTTTTGGCATCATCATGCTCTCTATAGACATAGAAGCTAATGTCCATATTAATCACTTTCAAGTAGTCTTGAACTCGGTCTACTCTAGTGACTCAATAGATATTTTGAAACTCGGCAAACACTAAATCACTTGGTTAGCATAAAGTAGCTTGGTTAACACTGGCTTCACATCACATGAACTATGAACTTGGTAGAAATTACAATACTTGGTAACCACTGATAGACTCAATATATATTGAAATGCACGGTTTGAACTACTAGACTTCACACTGACTAAATCAGCTCGGTAACCATTGAGATTTGTCCAAAGGAATCAATAGCAACTGTAGAACTCGGTGACAACTGAATTACATTACAAACACTGAATGCTATTGAATAAGCTCAATAGCTATATAGAATCTAAATAAATTTGTGTCACTAATAACAAACTTGACTAATATGTCAACAACGATTACCTGATTCTTTGAATCAATATCAATCAATGAGAGATATACAATTTTGTATGAATTGAATTAAACTAAATGAAACTTCTTCATTTCAATCTCATGATTATAGATATATAAGAAAGGAGACAAAAAATCAAAGACAAAGATATATATAGAGAAAATCCATCTTATATTGATTTCCTTTAAAAATTTCTTACAAAATTGACAAAGACTTAGAGACAAGCCATTGATACTAAATATTCACCATATGTATTCAAGTATTTAAGAAAAAATTACATTCACCAAATTATAGAAAAATAATGGATGGAATTGTAATAAGACATAAGCATAAAAATCTACAAATAGCCAACCTCATCCACATCTTGGAAATCCATTTATAGGATTGCAAACAAGCTACAGATGGAAAGAGGACACATGTCTAAATGAGAATGGATACCAAAGGTGGCAAGATAGGAACAAGAGATATACAAAAACATTCTTTAGATTTTTGATTAGAAAAGGTGAGGTAGTTGAGAAAGTCAACAGGTAAAAATTTATGTCATGCTCTTTGACTTTACTTCCTTTTGTCTTTATCTATTCTTAGCGAATAATATCTCAACTACTTCCTATTAGCAAGGCTTTGATCTCTCCCACCGCTTCCCAAACATAAATTTATCTTTTTGTGGTCAACTTAATAGTTTTAACCTCTTCTAGGTCTTGAGTGGCCTTAGTCTATCTCGCATCCAATGTGGCTTTAGATTTAGCAAAATACTGGTTTAAGTCTACTTCTTCCTTAAAAAGGGAATCAATCAATTTATGATAAGGGGCATCAAAAGCATCTTCAAAAATTGCCACTATATCATCATGAGTAATAATGGAACTAGAGGAATTAGACCATTCTTGCCAATCTATCACTATATTAGTGGCATCTAAAATTGATGGTATACAAGGTTGTATTCCATGAGATAAATTTTTTAATTTTCCTTGTATAACCTATAATTTTCCAGTGAAGAAACCAATAAACTCTTTGACTATTTCCAAGTCCTCCTTCACTGAGATTATTTTATTAAGAAAATTTGGCTTTTTAGCCATTAGTATAATGAGCCTCTCCAAAAATTGTCTATATGGCCCCCAAAGATTAAATGTGGGTGATAGCCATGTAAGTGCCTCATTGAAAAATTGTTTAGCACTTTGTAAAGCAAAAAAAGAAGTAAGAGCCTGTTGTGATATATTCTTCAAAATTTCAATCCTATGGCTCATGAAACTCCTAAGGATAGCTATCCCCATCTCACCCCCCTACTAAGTAGATTGAGCATCAATGCTCATCTAACTAGGTTCTTGTTGTGGTTCCACAACACAGGCTCCATTTCCTATGAGGAATGGGAACCCCCTACTTTTTCAAGCCCACAAACTCACAATTCGGGATCCGAAGAAATGTTATAGAGGAAAAAATTAGAAAAGACCAAAAAATTGAAAAAAAAAAATAAAAAAATTGAAAATTGAAAAAGTCATAAAAAATATAAAATTTGGGAATATATAAAAATTATAAAATAAAAAAAAATCAAGTGCACACCACATATAATGCATGCATGCGTGCTGCCCACAAGGTCCGCGCCACACACTCCATGGGTGGGAAAGACTATAAAGCCCCCTCCCCACATCTTCCAAGTGCATTTTCATTTTGAAACCCTTCGCAAAAGTTTAGTAGCACAACCAGATATACTCTTTGTTTTGCATCCATATGCGAGTGCCCTCACTACATTGCGGCCCGAGCACATCACATAACACCTGTGTGTGTGTGTCCCCAAAAAAAATGCCACATGTGGCCTATGTGCATCATGCAGTGCTTGCATGTTTGCCTCCATATCACTCTCCCATGGCCTCCACACCCACTGCGCATACTAGGCCTCCAAGACTTGCAGCCCATGTGTATCGCACAGTGCCCATGCACTGTGCCTCCAAGACTCATGACCTCTACACCCATTGCATGCACCATGCCTCCAAGACTCACAACCTTTTTTTGTAGTCACCATGACACTTTAAACCCAAACACCACACGTCAAAACCCTAAATGTGCCATGTGCACCGCACTCAATACTCGTGGATGCACTACAAGCCCCTAGGCCCATTTGACATGCACACACATGCACTTTTGCCCCCCCAAAAATCCAAAAGGATAAAAAAAAAAAAAAAAAAAAAAAATAAATAAATAAAAAAAGGCCCCATCTTTTTTTTAAATTTTTTAAATTTTCTATCAATAGTCAATTAAAGAGTAATTGAGTTTCTTTTTCATTTTTTAGATTTTTGTTATTTTAAACTAATAAACATTTTCCTTGTGTCATATAGATTAAATGGCATCCACATTTGGAGAGAAAATGACACCCAAGCCCATTGTATTCAAGTTCCAAGGCGTACCGTCAAAGTCAAGGTTTCAAGTCGCTAACACAAAAATCAGAGATACCAACTTGGGACACACAAACTTGAGAGAATTTCTTAGAATTTGCAACAAACCCTCTAAAATATTTGCACTAGTATCCTCATTGATTCATTTTAGGTTGGTGAGCATTGGTTCACATTCAGTATTAGTACAATCAACTAAATTGATTATAACACTAGGACAACATTTTGTCCCCGAGGAGAGAGTGGTTAAGAGCATGATAGAAGAAGTGGTCCTTGATCTCCAAAGTGATAATGTTGAGAGGGTCTTCCAACTCCCAAGGGTATACCAATTCATTATAATTTCCTATGAAACAACAGAGAGATGGTACAGGAAACACCAGAAAGAGGCGATGGAAATCATTCAATCCTCCTACCTCATTGAGAAGACTCCTTTGGGCCAGATCATAGGAAAGGTGAACATGAATAGGGGATACATGAAAGAAAATATTGGCTATTCCATTATCCTTTTGAGTAGAGTCATGGGTTTACCAGCAACTGGCCACCTCAGCACTTTCATGGTCAACTTCATTGAAACAATCAAGATGGAGAGGATGCCACTAGACTAGGCCACCACACTAAGTGAAAACTTGGGTGAGAAATTGGGGGTAGTTAAAGAAAAGAAGAAGCTCCATATGGATTCTTACATGGTGTATCTACTTGTAGTAAGGGTGAAAAACTAACCTAGTTTCTACAGGAGAGGTAGCATGTGGGATCCCAATTCCTAGCCCTACATCATCTACCCTCAGTTGGTAAGGAAGAAGCTCTTAGCATAGAGCAAGGAATATAGAATCATGAATGATGCATTCATCTTCATGGTCATTTGATTCATAGAGGGAGATTATGAAAATAGGTTATTTGATGAGGCAAAACCATCAATAACAGCTCTCGGGGCCTACTTCATCCAATTCAAGACATTTACATAGCTGTGGTTAGCTAGTGCCACTGTCAACCCCAAGAAGCTCCCTAGATATCCAAGTGACAAGCTGGTGCTATTGGAAATTTCCTAGTAGATTTAATCTGCATATGAGAGGGTGAAGAGACAAAGGAGACCTTGTTGGGCATGACTCTTGGTCATAGGACCATATCAGGTGAAATAAAAACAAGATATTTTGTCCTTTAAGTGGGAATGGGAGAATTATCCCCTCAAAGAGTACAAATCCCCTAGCTCTATTTTGATAATATCGAGAGAGTGGGGAGTTTGTCTGGTAAGGAATTCCATCATGAAGATGCTATTGAAGATCACTAGATGAACACCACAAATGACTACGAGGTCCACATAAGAGACTATTGTAGGATGACTTTGTATCTAGCAGAGAAGGCTCTCAAGCTAAACATTCAAGAGGAAATAAGGTAACGAGATTCACAAGAGCTAAAACATCCCCTATTCAACTCAGACAAAATAGGAGAGAGGCCCATTATGAATGCTGAGGTTGATAGGGAGTAGGGTGATGATATTAATCATTGGGCAAGGCATGTAGTCAAAATGACCAAGGATTGGATCAAGAAACCTTTTCAACTTGATCTAATACTTGACATGGTGATCTTTCACACTCAAGAGAATGTTGAGAAAGGTAGAGGGAGGAAAGTCACAATTCGTACCTTTGTAGCCCAGTCTCCCATCAAGCCGGAGAAAGTATACCAACTTGATCACCTAGTTGGATACTATCATCCTCCAAAGAGGAAGGGAAAGAACAAGAGGAAGAGGACCTCACCTCAAAGGACTCAAATAGAGCAAGCTGAAGTGCAAGTACCTACCCAGCAATAGGAAGAGAGTGTACAAGGGTCTAAGGATATGGGGGCTACTCAAGTCCAAGATGACCCTCAATTGCCTCCCTTTGTGCCTATCCAATCAAAAGAGGGAGAGAGTTAGCAAGTTCCCATACCTCCTTCACAAGAAGAGCCAGCATCCCCTTCTGCCTCCACAAAACCAAAGAGGATCAAGATCTAAATGAAGAAAAGGAAAAGGGTGACTAGGAGAATGGTGCCTTTTCCATATGTTCCTGAGACCATTCTGGAAGGGGAAGAGGAGGAAGAAGAGGACATAGATGAAGAACAACAACTACCCTTGTAGAAAAGAACCCGATAAGCTAGAGCCACCAAGCAAGAAAGGAGAAGAAGTACCACAGGCATATTTCCATCCACCCTAGCTAGACCCTTTAAAGTATCTTCTTTGGAAGATGAAGTACAAAAATGGGTGAATGAGAAAAGTGAAAAAGGTGATGATGTTTTCAAAATGTTAGATTTTGATTTTATGCCTGTCAGTATAGAACTAGTTAGGGATAAGATTAGGGATACCCCTCCAGGTGAACCTCAACAAGAAGACTAGATGCAAATGCTCGTAGATTCATAGTGTCCTGATCTTACTCCCCCATCTCCACCACAAGTCATGATGGTAGATAAGGGATTGGTTACTCCTTTACCCTAAAGTCCAAAAGAGGAGCAGACTCAGAAGGAACCATCATAGGGGGAAGAACCTAAACAAACGACAATTGATGAAATGCCAAAGGAGGGAAAAATGGTGGAATATTCTCAATCACCATCTCAAGACACTGAGATGCAAGCTGCAGGGTCCACTAAGACTGAGACCAGAGAAGAAGAACCCTCATAGAGGGAAACAAATCCGAGGAGGAGCAATAAGGGGAAGGAGGTAGTAGAACACACCCCTTCATCCTCAAGAAGAAGGTTTTTAGATGAGCACATCCCAAGGTGGCTCCAAAAGGAAATAATGAGGAGTACTAGACCTTAATTCCATGCTTTAGAGGAAAACATTTTTGAGAATGCAGATATTTTGAATAAACTTGAGTCCCCATCACACAAGGCAAGATCATTGGCATTTGTCACTAGTACACGAAACCAAGAATTTTTTGCACAAGTGGCCATTCCCCTTAAAGAAATGGATGTGGAAAGCCTTGTTCCTAAATACTATCAACTCAAAGAGACCATGCTTGGGAGACCTACACAAGATACAACCCAATTAATGGTGACCATGGGAATTAAAGTAGTCTTAAAGAACATGGGGTAGGATGAGGTCAAACTCCAAACACTTCGAAGGTAGATCAAGATCCTAAAGTGATATTTGGCTAAAGTGGTTGGTCCTCTTGATCATAAGCACCCCAAGGACACATTGAATACCATTCTTAGAGAAAGGGGAGTGACACATATGGATCCATTTTTGAAAGCCTATCAATAGTGGTGGGAAAGTTTTGAGGAGAAAGGTATTCTAATTATCACAAGAAATTTGAAGTTATTGCAATCCATAAAGGGGAAAAGGTACTAGATTTTGATTGATGTATATATAGGAGAAGAGTTAGATATGATTGATGATTGGATAGAGAAAACAATAGATAGCAATAAAGTAATGGAAACATTACATGAGGATATTCATCGGCTTAAGGACCAAGCCCAAGAGAAAATTTTGGAAGTAGAGAGACACGACAATGATGCTTGCTTAGATATTTTTGAAGATGAGGAATGAGAAAAGTTCTTACCTATAGAGATAGTGATAGAGAATTTCTAGAAGATTTTTGTGAAAGTTACTGATGATGAAGACATTTGACAAGCCTTCAGGACTAAATAAGCATTGTTAGAATTGGATACCAAACTTGGAGATTTTCCCGACACCCAAATTGAGGTAGACAATTACAGACAAAAAGTCAAGGAAAAATACAAAGCGTTAGATTTACCAGATGTGGCTAAAATTACTAATATTATATAGAAATTCAAGGGCAAACATCCAAACATAGCTTTGGTATGAAGAAGAACAAAACCCAAATGCCAAAATTTCAATTTTGACACTCAGTAAAATTCTAAGATTTTGGACCATTTTGCAGTGCATAGCTCTACAGGTTTGTAGGTTTGCAGCTCCATAGCTCTGTAGGTACACATTTTCAAAAAAGTTTCAACAACAATTAACTACCAATTTCAAAAATAGAGCTTTCCATCCATAGAAAACACATTCTGACAGCATTTTAACTCCTACAAATGCCCTGTGAAGGATTAGCTTCCATTTTTGGCACTCCCAAACACTTCCAATTTGACTCAGAGCTTTCTCTTTCTCTCTTCTCTCATATTTCTTTGTTTTAAACATGTGAAAGGCTCATGCATCCAATTAATGAATAAAATATGGATGGAGTTTTGTCTAAGCACTAGTTAGGTAGTTAGTTTGTATATAATTAGTTTGTTTTATTAAATTAAAATTATTTTATTGCATGAAGATATCTCTCACTCTCAACACAAATTGAGGAGATGATTTCTTATAAATACCCCATTGTAATATGTAATCAAGGTAATCGTTATTATGCAATAAAATTATGCTTTTGGTGCTCGCATTTGGAGTGTAGTAATTCTTGCCTGAATGTGTCATATTTTTGTGAATTTTGTTCATGGAATTGTGATTGAGCCAAAGGTTTATTACTTTGTTTTTGGTTGTGTGATATTTTAATTTTGGTGTTTGCTATAGTTTTACTAATTTTGTTGACATAACAAGCTTGAGAAGAAATCATTGAATTGTGCTTGCATAACTCTCTGTCTCATATGAGAGCACATTTTTTAGCCTTGCAATTTGATGAAGAGTGAAATATCATATGATCATTAAAGTTTTTCACCAATGATTGCACTAGTGGAATTGACGAAGCATTGCTCCTACTTTCATTGGTTACCTATCGATCTCTTCGAAAGCTTAACTCATAGACGTGTTTTTTTCTGTATCTTATGTCCATTAGGATTTCAATTTCACATTATTTTCTTTGAATTTCATGATTATTTTCTTTAAAATTCTTGTTATTTTTTTTATTAACCCCCTTGTTAGAATAGGATTTTATACTAGCTACATGGTTAGATTGCATTCATAAAAAACATAAAAATACAAAAACATAGTTCTTTTTAGTGTTATTTTTGAAATGGTGTGCAGATTCTTCATTTCATTCAAAATTAAAACAAACTAGAAGAGGCCTCCTCATGAACATTCACATTTATCTTCAACTGAGCAGATTCTAGTAGGTTGCAAGATCACCCAGAACCTTGAAGTCAATTCACAAAATTAGCTTTTCAAGAGAGGAGTTCACAAGAATTCCTTCCATTTAGCATTGTGCATAATGAAAACTCAACAGTTTTGATGTTTTCTCTTTTCCCAAATCCTCTATTTTTGTTGAGGCCTCAATTGTATTACGAGCTGGTTGATGTTGGTCTTCCTATTCAGGTTCTGGTCATGTGGTAGCTACGTGCTCTACCTATGTAAGTTTCTCTCTAGGAGATGCAACTTCATTTTCAAGTGCTTGGCCCTTGGCCTCAAGCTCTACAATTCTTTCCCTATACACATGAGTCTTTCTAAGATCATCTTCCAAGAGCTTTCTCACATTTATGTAATCATGTATGGACTTAGATAATCTAGTCCCCATCTCCTCTACCTTGGCTTCTTTCATAAATGAAAAATGTTTCAATGCCTTAGAAATCTCTATATTAGAGGAGTACCACAGAGTCCAAATAATCATGTTACTTTGTTCAATGCTCTGTACATCCATTAATTTTGGCTTGTTGGATGAAGGAGCCATACTCCAAACTACCAAAAATTTGGTATCAATGTTGAAACTAGTTCCTCTCTATAATCCATTTGCACCAAATGCCTCATATGAAACGGCATTTTCCTGCCTCCTAATTTGATCAAGCATGAAAGTTTGTTCCAAATCCCATCTAGGCACCAATAACATGCCACTCCTCTATACAAGGTTTCTTGCCTCCTCTAGAGTCATGGCTTCACTCTTAGGATCATAGGCTTGTAGTTTCTCCACCAGTTCCATCTTCTGCTCATCTAACTCTACTAGCTTCATCTTCAATACAAGCTCACTCTATTTTATCTTGTACAATAAGCTTTTGAACTCAGCAAAATTGATGAAGTCATCATACTCAAGGAATTGTTGGGCCTAGATGATCCTACCATCCAGCCTAGCTATTGGTATTTCTAAGTTAGTGAGTGTACCCTCAGCTACATTTAATATGTCTTGGAGGTAATTTTGTCTTAAGTCAACAAAATATTGACTACTGCTAAGAAAAATTTGTAATGTCCTCTATTTTACCTTAGCAGGGATATGGACAACCTTTTATCTCTTATTTCCCTCTATAGCCCATGATGCTTAAGGGTAATCAATTTCTTCTTCTATTTCTAAGGTTACATCAGGTTTAGGTCTATCTAGGTACATCTTATCCTCCTCTCCCATTAGTCCCTTTGGCATCTTGGCCATAATCTCAACTTGATCTATGACCATCTTCCTATTCCTCTAAGGATAGGGGATATTCATATAAAATTCAATAAATTGGGGATTGACTCTCTTCAATTCTCTCTCCACCCTCAAAACATCATCTAGCTTTGCTAGCCTATCAAATGCCTCAACCTCTACAACTATGTTTGGAATGACATCCTCATGGGGAAATTCCTTCATGCCATACAATATATAATTTCTCATTTCTTTAAGGGTGACCCTCATTTGACTATCAGGATCATACATTCTATAAGGGTTGGTTGAAAAATTGTTGTGGTGGAGGAAAGTATGGATTTGGTCAAGGGCCTCTTTCCTGATTGTAAAATCCTCCACTCTAAAAAATCTACACAAGAAAGTTCCTTTATGCACTTTGGGACCTAGATACTCCTTTTTGACCATAAACAACTACCATATGAACTCAATTATACCCAATCTAGGATGGATAAATTTTGATAATATATGGGGTGGCTGAGGAAAACCATAAAATGTCATCAAAGAAAAGGTTGGGAACAAGAAAATATCCCCACAATTATGATCCAATATTTTACCCTTAGGAAGCATGGTAGGTCTCAAAAGGCTCTTTAAAATCTTAGGTTCCCTAAAGTAACCTAGATCTAGCATTTTCATTATTGCATCACTAAAATTATTGAAAAATGAGATAGAATAAGAAAAATGATAATTACTATTCCATACCCATGTCTGCAACTAAATTGGTAGAACTCCATTTGCATCATATAAATCAGAACTCACATACCCTGCATTCTTGCAGAGGATTAGGTGCATCAATAGTGAGTAGTGATAGAACTTGAAATCTTTTAATTCTCCACTCTGAGACTTGGCAATATTTTCTTTCATCACTTCCAAAATGTGTTCAAAATAATCATACTCCCCCCATGGTATGTGTCTTGCACATCTTTGGCAATTATAAATTAAGCTCCATAAACCATATCAGTTCCATCTTTGCCAACCACTCAGTGGACACCATAGACTATTTTAACAAAATAATTTTTAAATTTTTCTACTAGCATAATTTTTCCTACCTTTTTAGGGTAATCACCCACATTCTTCAAATCCATAGGAATATGCTATAGCATATATTTCCTAGTATAGGCCTTGGTATTTGCTTCAAACTTCTTCTATAAATCTTTTAAATCCACAAGCTAGCCCATTGCTCTATCCTGTCCAAAAGCCTCAATGAAAGATTCATGGTCAAGTGTATATAGAATAGTTCTATCATTTCCATGGAATAATTTGGTGGCTAGATTGTAGCAACAGAAAAGGGCCTTGACCAAATCCACATCCACAAAAACCTTTGGAAATATCAATTTGGCCAAAATTTTCTTCCATGGCTTACACATAGGAATCTTCTTGTCCTTATTATGGTGGAAGTTCAAAATTGATGACATCAAGGCACACAACATCTCTACAAAGAGCATATGGGTCAACAAAGGTATGATAATCTATAATGTTAGCATTAGAGGAACCTAGAAAAGGTTTAATCCATTCCTCAACAAACCTATTAGATTTCCTTTGTTGTGTTTTCTCACCTTTAGAAGTTGAATTCTCTGCAACTCCCATGTTTGATGCTTGAATTTCTTCCACCTCTTTATCATACATCTTCATAATATGCTAGAAAATAGGTTATCGAAACCTTTCTCAATATGAAAATATGTATTTCACTAGAAGCTATGAAATTTCTAAAATTCTCTTTCTTTGTAAATGGTGAACTATAATTGTAAAATAGAAAAATCTTTACAATTAATGTATGCAAATCAATGTTCACTTTGCATCGATTTTCAACATGCTTGAAACATAATATCAACTTATTTTGTCAACTCAGGGGAGTGTCTCCATTACTATCCAGTAATGCACTTTTTGTACTATGCTTACATCTTATTGGTCAAGAAGTTTACTATGATTTTCAGCTCAAAAAAGTGACTTAACAATTTTATGTAAAAATAGGGCCTATGATCCTACAATCATGACTAATGAAAAAAAACTCCTCATATTATCTTAGAGTTGAAGAAATAGTGTCATGATGTTATGAAACCCTTTGAAAAACCCTTGTCAACTTGTCAAGAACCATGGAAAAACCCTCTTATGATCTTATGACTCCTTGGTTGTCACGGCGTTGGCACTGAATTTTTCTTCTTCTACGATCTCTCGATAAATAACTTATCTTTAAATTTGTGTAGCATCTTATATTGACCTTTTTCACCATATGATCCTATGACCACGGTCACTTTTTTACTTTGTAAAATCTTTGGTTACCCTTTAAACTTCTACAATACTACAAGAAATAGTTAACCTTCCTTATTGTAGCATCATGGGCTTTTCATTTTTCATTTGTGATCTTATGATCGTGGCTTACTCGTAACATCAGAACACATCTTTTATTGCATTGAGATCTTATGATGAACTATATATCATAAGATCGGAGATCACCATATGCTACTAAAATTTAATAGGAAAAATCTTTCTAGCCCCACTACTCCAGCTAAGCAAACATTTGGTATTCATACCACAATCTGGCCAATAAGAACTAGACACCCATCTAACAATACATCATCACCTTTTCCTGTCTTATTCTCATTATGATATTATGATCATAATATCCCATCATTTTGTAGCAAATTTTTTTTTTTTTTTACGATCTTAAGATGCCCACTACTTCATAACATTGTAACACATTCTTCCATTGTTCCTAATGCCACAATCACCTCGCTTGTCATAATTTCATAGAGGATGAAAAGGAAGCCATTCAGACTACTATACAATCATATGATACAAAGGAAATCATAAGATCGGGAAGACCAACTTTATTATCCATGATATCAAAACATAATACTTTATCTTAAGATTGTAACATTGAAAACTCTTCTTCACAATACTCTACTAACCCTTTATCATAATAGTATAGAATATGATGTAAAAGAAATAAAATGAAAACTTTCTACTTTAAAATCTAAGGTTAGGGTTGATAATCTAATCTTATGAATATTTTTTGCAATGTATGATAAAATTAAAGCCCTAGGGAACCAAAACTCACACTTGGGACAATAACAAAATAATTAGATTAGGGAAAAACATTCTAGGGTTTCCTTTGCAGATGAAAAAAATAACATATAAACCCTAACTTCTCTACACCCATTTTATTTTCACCATAAAATTTGAAATTTATTCTCAATGAGAATAGGAGCATTAAAATTCTAAGGTACATTTGCATAGAGAGAGGCAAGGTCTGAGGCAAGAAGACTTACATGTGGCCTCCTATATAGAAGAATTTCAAAAAATATGCCTAAGGTCCAAAATTTAGGAGGAGAAACCTGTTAAGGTAGCAAGTTACTTGGGTAAGTTTAAATGGAGCATCCAAGAGAGGCTATCCCTATGGACCCTTACAACTATTTAGAAGTGTCATCAATTGGCACTTAAGATGGAAGAAAAGAATAAGAAGAAGGGAGATTCAAAATTCAAAGATAGAGGTAGAGGAAGAGACCAAAGAGGGCATAAAGGTGGATACCAAGGTAGAGGCAATGATTAGAGAAACCAAACTAAGTCTAAACTAGTAGAGCAAGGTAGTGAAACTACTCTAGGGGGAGGTTATGCAAGAGGAAGAGGCAATCAAGGAGGCTCAAATAGAGGAAGACTTATAGGTAGGAGAAACTCATATTTTGAAGTATGAAGTGTTATAGTTGTGGTCAAATTGGTCACCCTACCTATAGGTGCTTGGATAAGCCTACTTCTTCAAGTAGTGATAACATGGTTTTCTATGCTCATTATTACAACATGAGTTATAAGGTATCTAAGGTAGATCATATTGAGTTAGAGAGAGGAGAGAGCTTAATGTTCAAAAGGGTATAGATCATACAACTAACCAATGATGAACCCCAGCATAGAAGAGCCTTGTTTAGAATTAGGTGCATTATTTTGGGCAAGCTGTGAAAAGTTATTATGGATTTAGGGTCCATAGATAAAATCATATTAGAGGAAGTAGTGAAGAAGCTCAAGTTGATAAAGGTACCTCATGTTAACCCATACAAGGTAACATGGTTAAAGAAACGACAGAGTGTATTAGAAAATGAGAAAACTTGAGTTTTCAATTATAGGATAGAAGGATAAATTTATTTGTGACATATTTCCTATGGATGCATTCCATTTGCTATTGGGAATACCTTGGAAATATGAAAAGGGTTCTATCTATGATGGGAAGGAGAATTATATCTCTTTCAAGAAAGATGGAAGAACTTTCAAGATTCAGTCCTTGTTAAAGGAGGATGAATCATAGTCCTAGCATGTTTTTGAGTAGTGGAAAAGAGTTCATCAAGGCCTGTAAACATGAGGAAACTGAAGCATATTCCATTCTTCTTAAGCCTAGGGAGGAGGAGAAAACCAAACAATAACCCTTACCCACTAAGATCCAAGAGATGCTTATGAAGTATAAGGATAGTGTGAGTGATGGGACACCTATAACATTACCTCCTAGGAGAGTGATAAGTCATCATATTGAATTTGTAGCTAGTGCTTCATTTCCAAATAATGCATCGTATAAGCTTACCCTAGATCAAAATAGAGAGGTATCTAGGCAAGTGTAGGATCTCCTAGATTAGGGTCTAATAAAGAAGAGTATCAGCCCTTGTGCAATGCTAGTAGTTTTGGCATCCAGGAAATGAGGAAAATAGAGACTTTGTATAGATTCAAGGGCCATCAATGTAATCATAATAAGGTATAGGTTTCCCATACCTAGAATTGGAGATTTGATGGATTGTCTTGGAGGAGCTCAATAATTCACAAAGTTGGACCTAAAAAGTGGTTACCATCAGATAAGGATAAAGGAAGGAGATGAGTGGAAGACAAATTTCAAAACCATTGATGAATTGTATGAGTGGCTTGTGATGTCATTTGGGCTCTCAAATGCTCCCAGCACATTCATGAGACTCATGAATGAAGTGTTTAAGGATTACACAAGAAGGTTTGTTGTCTTATATCTTGATGATATACCCACCTTCAACATGACAAGAGAAGAATACCTAGAAAATGTGGAGTTGGTTCTAAGAAAGTTGCATAAGGAGAAATTGGCAATCAATTTGGAAAAGTGTGAATTTATGATGCAAGAGTTTCTATACCTAACATTTGTGGTATCCAAAGGGTCTTTGAACATGGACCAAGACAAGGTTGTAGCTATCTTAAACTGGCCACCACCTACTACAACAACAGAGGTAAGAAGTTTCCATGGGTTAGCTCAATTTTATAGGAAATTCATTTGGAATTTTAGTGGTATTTTTGCACCATTGCTAGATACCATTAAGAGTAGAGTGAAAACCAAGTTTAGGTGGACTCCTAAAGAAGTAAATGCATTTAAAAAGTTGAAAGAATAATTAGCCACACAACCTATCCTTAAACTTCCTAGTTTTGATAAACTTTTTACCCTAGAATGTTATGCAACTGGGATGGTAGTAGCGGGTGTGTTGAGTCAAGAAACTAGACCAGTAGAATTCTTTAGTGAGAAGCTAAATGAAGCTAAGAAGAAGTAGTATTCCTATGACTTGGAGTTGTTTGCCCTAGTCTAATCTCTCAGGAAGTTGAGGCATTGCTTTTACACAAGGATTTTGTGGTATTTGTTGATAACCAAGCCCTTAGCTACATCAATACCCAAGAAAAGTTAAACAATAGACATTTTAAGTGGGTGGAATATCTTCAAGCATTCACATTCACCATCCAATAGAAGAAGGGGTAGATAAATAAGGTTGTAGATGCACTAAGTAGGAGGATTCTAACCATTGAAGAAGTTAAAATCCATAGCTTTAGTATATAGATTTTCAAGGACCTCTACAAGAATGATGAAGACTTTTTTGAAGCCTACATGGTATGCTCTAAAATTTTGAAGCACTTCCATAGCTCTTTTGTTGAATATGATTTGAAAAGTGGACTATTGTTCAAGAAGAACCAATTACATGTTCTTAAGGGTTCTATGAGGGAGAACCTTATAAAAGAAAAATATAATGGAAGATTAAGTGGATATTTTGGCATCAAGAAGACCCAAGAGTTATTTCAAAGGTTCTACTATTGGCCAAATTTGTCAAGGAATGTGACAAGATATGTGGAAAAAAATTTGCAATCATGAATCCTGATGATATTCCTATGTGGAATTATTGAGATATGATGATATGTTACATTCATGACTAAGTTTGTCATTGATATCAACATAGTATTTTTTTGTGGTATCTGATAGAAGAACACTAAAAAAAATCAAGTTGGTATAGATGACTAGTTGAGTATCCTA
Organism: Cupressus sempervirens; assembly: GCA_028749045.1. Classification (NCBI taxonomy): domain Eukaryota; kingdom Viridiplantae; phylum Streptophyta; class Pinopsida; order Cupressales; family Cupressaceae; genus Cupressus; species Cupressus sempervirens. Next base: position 25,027,150 of record CM053793.1, on the reverse strand, counting down.
GCTACCTGAGATTATGGGAGATACTTTTGAGTATCTAGTATATGTAGTTAATGTCAGAAGAAGAAATGATAAGTCTTGAATAAGTTATGTAAGTTTTGGTGATGTTTGTTTTGAGATAGATTTTACATAGGCATGCTTTGGTAGCTTGTTATATCTCTTAGGAAAGTTGATATTTAGAGAATCAAGGTTGAGGATATAAAGAAGACATGTTAGTGATGATGTGGCAAAGTTCTCTCATTCTAATATTATGTGTATAGAAAGTTATTCAAGTTGCAAGGTGAAAGGTTAATGGTATAGCTAAGACTAACATGTTCTTAATGAGGTCCTATAATGATTAATTGAGAAGGTTCAATAGCTAACTTAGGGAATTGTTTTAAGGACTCAACATAAAGGAAGGACATTTTACTTTATCAAGTATGACATGAATTACATTGATGCAAAGTAATTGTAAGAAGAGAGAGAGTAGAATGTGAAGTTGAGTAGAGTAGTGTAGAAGTGAAGGAAACTTCATTCCTAAAATTTTGCTGAGTGATCTGAGGTTTCATATTTGAATCCAAGGTTCATGACCTAGTCTACAAGGTCTGATAGTGAGTGGTACAGTTGATAGAACAAAGGAAAGAAGAGTGTAATAGGTAAATTTCATGTTTGAGTAGTGGGCTCTTCTTGTATACATTGTACTACAACTCCTAACAAGGTTGGAATCTCTTAATAGGAATTCAAAGTCTCCTAATAGGGACTCTATGTACTAAATGTTGTAATAGAATCCTAACATGGTCCATCCTCTAGCAAGGAATATTTATATTAGTACATCATCTTGCGGGCATCATTCCCACTGAGGTTTTCCCTTTGATCAAGGGTTTCCCTAGTTAACATATTTGGCATAATTTTCTATGTGCATCTTATTATGGTTTCTATTTATTTTGGTTGAATTATTAAGTTTGTCTAAAGAAGACAAATGTTTTAATTATTAGATAACTGATTCAACACCCCCCTGGTAGTTATCTTGATGAAGAGAGAATTTGAAATGAGTATGATAGGAGAGATGAAACATTTTCTAAGATTACAAATTGTATAGAATAAAGAAGAAATATTTATTTCTTAGACTAAGTACTTGAAGGATTTACTGAAAAGGTTTAATTCGAAAACATGCAAATCCATTGGAACACCTATGGTAACTAGACACAGGTTATATACAATGGATGAAACACCTACTATTGAGAAGAAGAAGTACAAATCTATGATTAGAGGATTGCAATATCTAACTCACATAAGGCCAAATATAGCAAATACAGTTGGAATTATTTCAAGATATCATGTTGATCTCAGAGAAGCACATTATGTAGTAGTCAAAAGGATATTTAGATATCTGAAAGGAAAATTTGAGTTTAGATTGTGGTATGATAGATCTAATGATTTCACTCTCAGTGCTCATACTAATGTAGATTGGGTAGGCAATATGGATGACAGAAAGAGCACCAATGGTGGAGCCTTGTTTCTTGGAGGAAGATTGGTGTCTTGGTTAAGCAAGAAGAAGGATTGTACATCACAAAGTACAACTAATGCAAAATATGTTGTAGCATCAAACAATTGCAATCAAGTTATTTGGATGAAATAGATGGTGAAGTATATAAGGATAGAAATCAATGAACCTATTGGCTTACATTGTTACAACACAAGCCTGGTAAATATATCTAAGAATCTAATGTTGTATTCCAAGACAAAACACATTTCTATTAGGTATCATATGTTGAGAGAGAAAGTTGCAAAAAAGGAAATTAGATCAGAGTATGTGACCACTAAAGAGAAGATTATAGATATATTCACTAAGCCTCTTCCCAAATCAACTTTTTAGTATTTGTGAGGTATGCTTGGGGTTATGCCCCTTCCTACATTAGAGTGGAAAATGTAAGAGTGAAACAGTCTAATGTAATAGAGATCCATTGTTGTCTAGACTGAATGTTGATGCTTCCTATATGAGGGAGTATTTGTGATAGACAAAGTCATCTAGGACTCTTGTTGGATATTTTTTTAAGTAGTGTCTTTGGAAACTTGTCCTAATTATGAATTAGTTATTGCAGAGTTTGATGCAATAAAGTTAGTTTCTAAAACCGTCGACATTGATATCAATGAAGGAGAAGTTCAACATGAAAAAAAATGAAAAATAGCATGTACAACATGATAGTTGGAGAATTTTGGCATAAGAACAATAAGTTTGGAAAAAGTACAACATGAAATGATAGTTTGATAGAAAGCACATTGAGGCTTATCAATGGGGGAGAAGAATTGATGAAGATGATTTGAAAAGAAATATGAAAATTCTTTTTGTTGGTATTCTTGGAACTAGATTTTTTCATCTATGTTGCCATCAATGCCAAAGGGGAAGATCGTTGCAAGCATGAATGATGATGATATTTATATGGGGGAGTATTGAGATATGATGATATGTTACATTCATGACTGAGTTTGTCACTGATGTCAACATAGCAATTTTCTATGGTATTTGATAGAAGAACAACAGAAGGATCAAGTTGGTATAGATGACTAGTTGAGTATTCTAACTATATGATGTTATGGAAGATACTTTTGAGTATTTGGTATATGTAGTTAAGGTCAGAAGAAGAAATGATAAGTCTCGAAGAAGTTATGTAAGTTTTGGTGTTGTTTGTTTTGAGATAGAGTTTACAGAGGCATGTTTTGGTAAACTTGTTATATCTCTTAGCAGAGTTGATATTCTAAGAATCAAGGTTGAGGATATAAAGAAGACATGTTGGTGATGACATGGATAAGTTCACTCATCATAATATTGCATATACAAAAAGTTATTTAAGTTGCAAGGTAGAATATTAATGGTATCATTAAGTGTAACATGTTATTAGTGAGGTCCTATAATGATTAATTGAGAAGGTATAACAATATACTCAAGGAATTGTTTTAAGGACTCAGTATAAAGGAAGGAAATTTTCCTTCATCAAGTATGACATGAATTATATTGATGTGAAGTAATTATATGAAGAGAGAGTAGAATGAAAAGTTGAGTAGAGCAGTGTAGAAGTAAACAAAACCTCATTGTCGAGGAGTTTTGCTGAGTGATATGAGGTTTGTGACATTGTCTACAAGGTCTGACATTGAGTAGTTTGATTGGCAGAAAAAAGGAAAGAAGAACATAAAAGTAAATTGCATGTTTGAGTAGTGATCTCTTCTTGTAGTTGAAATTTCATGTTTGGGTAGTGGGCTCTTCTTGTATACATTGTACTACAACTCCTAACAAGGTTGGAATCTCCTAACAGAGATTCGAAGTTTCCTAACAAGGACTCTATGTACTAAATGTTGTAATAGACTCATAACTTGCTCTATCCTCTAACAACAAATATTTATATTAGTACATCATCTTGTAAGCATTATTCCCACTGGGGTTTTCCCTATGATCAAGGGTTTCCCTAGTTAACATATCTTGTGTAATTGTTCATGTTCATCTTATTATGTTTTTTGATTACTTTGGTTGAATGGATAAGTTTGTTTAAAGAAGATAAATTTTTTAATTATCAGATAACGAATTCACACTCCCCCCCCCCCTTAGTTATCATGGTGGGCTATTGTTTCTAAAAATAATGTATAGTATGCAACAAGGAAAAAGGAGGAGTGTGTTAGCATGGACTTCATTGTGGGGTTACCTAAGAAAAAATAGGGATATAATAGCATCTATGTAGTGGGGGACAAATTTAGCAACATGACTCATTTTATACCTTGTAAGGCTACCCATGATGCTATCCATATAGCACATATGTTATTTAAGGAGATTGTGAGGATCCATGGACTACCCCTAAGCATTGTTTTAGATAGGGATATCAAGTTTATGAGTCATTTATGGAAAACCTTGTGGAGTAGATTGGGAACTAATCTATCTTTTGGATTAGCTTACCATCCTCACACTCATTAGTAAATTTGGACACAATTTTTGACCAATTTTGGTTGAATTTTGACCAAGGTTCATCACTATTTTTATTGTTGAAATTCCAACCAAATGGTAGGTTGGTCAAAATTTTGATGAAAACATTCGTTGAAATTTTGACCAACCTGCAATTTGGTCAAAATTTTGACAAGAAAAATAGCGACGAACCTTGGTAAAAAATTGGGTCCAAATGTACTAGTGACTAATGACCAAACTGAGGTGGTCAATAGGACATTAGGTAATTTGTTAAGGTGCCTAATTAAGGAACATGGTCAAACAAGGGATGTGATTATTCCTCAAGCATTATATGCATATAATGGAAATGTGAACATGACAATAGGTAGATGCCCATTTAAGATTTTTTATGGGATGTATCCAAGGGGCATGTGTAAGCTTAGAGATCTAGGAGCTATGGAATATAGGATTGGTCAGGTTGAAGACTTCACTTAGACCATGTAGGAGATTCAAGAGTAGGTGAAGAAGACCATACAAGAGTCCACCCAAAGGTTGAAGGATAAAGTACATGAGAAAAGGAGGGATGTTCAATTATTAGTAGGTGACTATATCATGGCACACTTGAAAAAATATAGATTGCAGAAGGGAGTACCTACAAAAATACACATGAAGAGAGTGGGAACTACAAGTAACAAGATCCTAGCTAAGTATGGAGCTAATACCTATAAGGTGGATCTACCTAGTAACATGAAACTCTCACCAGTCTTCACTGGGTGGACCTAACAAAGTTTAAGGGACCTCTAAATGAAGTAGATGGGAAAATACAAGAGTTTAGCAAGGATGTAACATCTAACATCCTAGCTCCCAAGGTGTAGCTAGAGGCAAAGAAGGTATTAGATTCAAGAGTCAAGAAAATTACTAGGCACAAGGTGTACATGAAACACCTCATCAAGTGGAAGAATATACCAAAGTTAGATGAAACATAGGTTGTAGCTAAAAATTTCAAGAAGAGGATAATAGCTAATGACACATTGTCTACAGGAGTGATATAATTTGCTCTTATGTGGAGCATAGTGCAGGATCACCTAGGTAAAGCTATCTAACAACCTAGGGTTCCTAATTGAGTTTTGTCTTGTAGGGGCCTTAGCCAAGCCACTAGTGAAATAAAGGGGGATAGAAAGTTCTACAATAGGACTTAGCCATTAGGAGATCTAATTGGGTCTTCATCACTACCTAGTTGTCTAAAGTTGCTAGGTGATGTTCAAATTGTGGTCATTATTGCTAAGGATGTCAACTATACATCTAGAGGGTTAGATTAGTCAACTAAGGGGTGAGATTACATTTTTCATGTTTTTTAGTGGCGAATATTCATAATTTTGTGAATTTTAGAAATTGTTTACCAGTAATTTGCCTAATAATATAAGATGTAATGCAACCTAAATCAACACATTTTTATTAAATTTAGTTCAAAAATATTTAAAATCACTAAATAATTTATTTTATTAAAAAATTTAAACTCAAAGATTCGCCACAATATTTGATACATGATTAGATTTATATATTATCAAAGAAATCAAAACTAATTTGGCAATAATTATCATAATTATTAGTTACTTTAGGGATATATTACCAATATTTGGTTTTCACTATGGGTTTAAAATATAATGGAATTATCCTCATAATTTCCATGAGATAAAACATGTTCAATTTTGATTTGTAATATTAGATGATGATTAGTGAAATTCGTATTATTATTGAGGTTCACAAATATTTTCTAGTAAAAAATTATGATTCTAAAATAATCACCAATGTAAATACTATTTAAAATAAAAGCATTGAGAGATTCACCAATGAAAATGATTTGGTTTTTCAAAATAATGAAAGATTCCCCAATAATTTATATCATTTTTCTAGAGGGGGGTTTCTTAAAGTTTACCCTAGTTCATTTGATAAGTGACATATCTAACTACTTGTTAGAGTTTCATGGGATTTGGCCCAAGCTTGGCCTAACTAGGGAAAAAGTTGTAAAGTTGCTTGACAATTTTGCAAAATTGCAAAAGTCGTCATGACAACTTTTATTGCAAAAAGTGCAAGTTCAATTAGATATTTGAATAACCACCTCTAAGTTTCTAGATGAGGTGTAATAGACCTATATAAGGCCTCCCTCAACTGATAAAAAGGGTTGGATGTCATTGTGAAGGAAATTGGTTGAATGAGCAAGCATATTTCATTATTATTTTGTCACAGTATGAGTTTTTGGCTTCTGGGGTGATAGGAATAGTCTATGGTAGTGTTAGATTATTCGCACTCCTTGGATATTCTCTACTCACACAAGGATTAACTCTAACCACTTCAAGATTCTTTGCTAATAGACCAACCTACCATTTTAGGCTTGCTTCATTGGCTTGCAACTTTTTTCTAGGCCTCGCTAATGACTTGTCTTATCTTGTAAGGGTTGGAGGCTCTTCCTAGGGTGTTTTGGATTTCATTACATCCATCTTTTTTCTTCCACTCAGTAGCTTCCTATATGATCTCTTCAAAAATAGAGAAAAGTCCTTTTAGGTATAATAGCCCTCAATTAGCCCTCCTAATTGACTAATATTGGATTTGTGAAAAATTTTCCTTAACAAGGATCCACACTAACTCTAATTAAGATAAAATTTTCAAATAAATTCAAGATTCATGAGGTCTTGGTTTCCCAAGGAACATCAGATGCCCTAGTCCAAATTTTCAAGGTTTGCTAGGGGTTGACAACAATTCAACATAGTCCAATGTAAATCTACCTTCTCTCACACACCTGTGACTTAGAACACCTCTCCTTGCACTCATCACACCTAAAATATATTCTCTTACTATCCAATACATACCTATTCCTTCAAAAATGACTAACCCTTGCAAGAAATCCACATTCCTTACTTCAATTTTTAACCAAGAAGAGTCTAGTCTTGCTTACGGCTTCCAAGGAAAGTACATGGCCTTGTGCTTCTTACTCAATCCTTTCTATGGTACAAATAATAGTGTGCTTACTAGAATTTATCAAGGTTTTAGAGTTGTCTAACTATGGTTAATGTTGGTAGACACCATTTTGTGAAGTCTACCTTAGTACTAGCCAACAAGCAAGTAGATCACATAAATATTTATTACAACCACCAACAGATTGATAGAACCTTCAAGCAAAAACAAAAAAAAAGTGATAAAAATGAAGAAACTAAATCAAAACACAAAATATCAAGTGAATCACATTGATATCAAATCCATCTTGTTCTATTGAAAACTATCCACATTTTGTCATTTACTATTAGCATGTGTACTCCTCAAACTTCCAACCTCTTCTATTTTGATTTTGAGCTCTTTAACATGTAATTTTGCAACTAACTAAACCAAATCATACTTTTTGATAATCTTCTTGTGGTCTCTAACCTCTTTTGCAACTTCTTTGACAAGAAAATTGCAAAATTGCAAAATTGTCAATGTGCAACTTTTGCAATATTGACAATTTTTGCATTTTCACTCTTCAAACTTTATGAAACTAAAAAAAATGAATGAAAATAAACCATGTATGTTATTTAGAAAAAGTTTAGACTATTTCCACTCCTAACTACCCTCCTATACTAAACTTACCGCTTAAGACAACTTTTAGCAATAATGGTGTTGAAACAATTGATTAATTGTGTATTGTCTTTGATGTTACACAAAATGTCATATCATTATCAGTTAGTGTATGCAGAGCTCACTCAGGAATTAGAAGTATTTTTCTATGTTTACCAAGCATTCAAGACTTTTCCTAGTTCAAAAGTTAGTATCTACCAAACTCACTTGGGCACCAAAGGAAAGTTTTTGGAAGATGAGTGTTAACCATGCTCACTCGGTTAATAAATGAAAGTTTGGATGGAACCAATGTTAATAGAGCTTACTTAGTTACCAAAGGAACTTTGCAAGTATGTAGTGTTGACCTAGTTCACTTGGTTAATAAGGAAAAATAATTTCTGAGTTAGTGTCTACCGAGCAGGGTCAATTAACAAAGGATCTTCTTGTTTTGTGTGTTGGTTCTAGCCAACTAAGGAGATGAATATTAATTATTATAAGTTTCATTCTAGCTAACTCGACAATAGGAAAGATATAAATATAAGGTAAAGTTGAGATTTGGAAAGTGTGAAATTCATGGAAGATAATTGAAGATTTGATGATGCTAAGAGGAAACGAATTAGAAGGATAAGTAGAATATCCTTAAGGAGCTAAAAAGATATATTTGATCAAGAAGGATCAAGTATACAAGCTAGAATTGAGATCTATAATTAGTAATCTAGTTGTGTCCAAATCAGGTTATGTCATTTTTACTCTCTAACCATTGTAGTAGTGATCTAAATCTCTTAATAGAGTTGTCTTAACAACTATTTGTAAAACATCTAACAAGATGGCATTTCTAGTGAAGTGTCTAAAGACCTCTAACAAGGCCACTCCTAATAGGGTGATTAAATCCTCTAACAGGGTCACACCTAACAGTGTGTTTTGTAACCTTTAATAGGGTTGGCTCCTAACATGGCTCACTTCAAAAGAGTGAAAATTAGTAACTAGTAGCAATTGGTGGTTTTTTGCAAATTGGGTTTCCATGTTAAATCTTGGTGTCAAATGTATTCATGCTATTTCTCTTATGTGTTTTCAACTATGTTAAAGAAATAATTAGAGATAACATCTTAAGATTTTCATGTTAAGTATTTTCCAAGCATTTTTAGTGCCTACTAAGTTATGACATTTTTCTATGTGTTTTCCAAGCATCAACAGAGTACAATTATTAGAGTTTATTTTGTAATGACATCTAAGGGATTAGGATTTATTTTTGGAGTAATTGATTCACCCCTTTCCTCTCATATTTCCAACATATTCACCTAATTGACAATATTTTGATACCAAGTTGTCTTCATTGTATTACATAGTTTCTCCACATGCATGAGGACCTCAATACTAGGGACCTCATTACTCCTAAGTCTTTCTAAGACTCTTATTTACTTGCTAAAAACTTGTCCTAGGTGCTCCTACACCATGGAGGGAATTTGATGGATTGAATTCTGTATTTTACCTTGTTCATGAGTTGTTAGCTATTGTTACTAGTCTTTTGTGTGATTATATAGTTTGTGGAATCTACTTCATTTTATTTTTGTAAATACTTTGGTTTGTGCATTGTTGCTGTCCTAAATCAGGTAGTTTGGGAAATGGAGTCTGAACTCACCTTTCCACCATGGAAATGATATAGTCTCTTAGAATGTGTGAGAAGACTCCTTGTACTATAAGCATGCAAGACCTTGGGCCTGGGAAAGGAAGTTTGGCCATTTTGTAGTGATGCCCTAGGAAAACCAAGTGAGCATGGTTAGGGATCATAAAGTTTGAAATATATTTAAATGGGATTGAGTGTAATGAATGCTTCAGTCTAAGTGGATGGAGAGAAGGAAATGAGAGTGAAGAAATCCTATGCCAAAGGAGACCTCTTAGTGACATGCCTAGATAAGGATTTGATCAAACCCTTATGAATCTTGCCAAAAAATTTACAAACCCTAAATTTTAGGCTTAAAATCCACTTCCCACTATAAAAACATGTTGGGGAAGTGAGACCAAGTTAATCTCAAGGGTATTCCAAAAGGGTATCAGGATATGAAGTTGATTTTCCACCTCATTAAGCTTTTTTTTTTGAGTTAAGAGCCAAAAGGTGAGTTTGGAGGTCTAATTCCTTACAACCCTTCTAAGCCTAAATTGGAGAAATTTCTTAGAATCAATAGAGTTTTAAATAGATTTTTGGTGGATGAGTATTGGAATAGACTCAAAAAAACTAGGGAAAATCCTATCCCTCGATGTTGAGTAGATTGTGACCATGTGGGGGTGTTTGGTGTAGGTGAGCTAGTAAGGCATCTAAGGAGTAGTGATTAGTTGATGTTAAGTTTTACCTTGGTGTGGACAAGTTAAAAGAAAAGGAGATTGGGAGTGTGATCCTCCTAAGCTGGGATTAGTGCAAGAACCCTAAAAGGGTAGAGAAGAGGCCTAGAATAGACCTTAGGAGAAGTTAGGGTTAAGAAGAAAGACTTGTCCTTACATCAGTTCATCCAAGGAAAAATGATTCATCACTAGTGTTCTTTCTGTCATCCATACTGCCTACCCAATCAGCATTAGTATAGGCACACAAAGTGAAATTACTTGATCTATCATACCATAGTCCAAAAATTAGGTGTACCCTTTAGATATCTAAATATCCTCATTACTATTGGATAATACAATTCCCTTAGAATTATCTTGATATCTTGCTAATATCTCAACTAAATTTTCTATATCTAGTTTGGTGTGAGTTAGATATTGCAAACCTCCAATCATAGACCTATACTTCTTTTTCTCAACTATAGGTCTCTCATCTTTGGTAGATAACTTATGACCAATTATCATAGGTTTACCAAAAAGCTTACAATTTTTCAAACCAAACCTTTTCAAAAAGTCTTTTAAATACTTAGTTTGTGATAGGAAAATACCATCACTATTTTGTACAATCTATAAATCCAATAAAAACTTCATCTTACCAATCATACTCATCTCAAACTCACTTTTCATTTCATCAACAAACTTATCACTTACTTCATCATTACCTCTAAAGATTATGTCATCAATAAATGTTACAATGATTAGTAATCCATTCTCAATTTATTTCAAATATAAGTTACTATCTTCTATACCTTTAGAAAATCCCAAATTTTCTAAATATTTGTCCAATCTTGCATCGCATGTTCTAGGTTCTTGCTTTAGACCATACAATGCTTTCTTTAATTTGCATACCATGTCCTTTTCTTTTGTCAAAGGAAATTCTTCAAGCTAATCAATGTACACTTCTTCAATTTTCCATTCAAAAAAGCTTACTTTATATCCATCTAATATAATTTAAACTTCTTATTTGCTGCATAAGCCAAGAACATTCAAACTACTTCCATTTTTGCAACATGGGTAAATTTTTCTTCATAATCTATACCTTCTTGTTGTGAATACCCTTTGCATACCAAACTTTCTTTATACCTCATAGCTTCACCTTGTTCATTCCTATTATTTCTAAATGACCATTTAGTTCCTTTAACATTCTTATCTTTAGGGCTAGGAATCAATTTCCATGTCTCATTCTTTACAATTTGATCTAGTTCTTCCTTGATTGCTTGAATATAATGATCATCCTTGCATGCCTCATCTACACTTTTAGGTTCAACTTGATAAATCAAACATAATTCCTCATGTACTCTATTTCTTGGCATCACTACTTTGCCTTTACTTCCAATGATCTAATCAACACGGTGATTCTTTGTCAAATTCATTTGGTGTAGGAGTTTCTATTTCAACTCTTACTTCTTCTCTCTATTTTGATCTATTTTCTTCTCTTTATTCAAAAAATTGAACATCATTATCCAAATCATTCTCAACTCTATTCTTGAATAACTTAAACCTTTCAAATGCTTCAATTTTTTCTTTAAGAAATGCTATCCACATCATCCTAGTGAAATCATCAACACAAATCATGTAGTACCTTTTACTATAGAATCCCTTTGTTCTAGTAGGACTACTCAAATATGCATAAGCAATTTGTAATTTTGTTGTGGTAGTGAATTTCTTACGAGGAAAATAAACTTTCTTTTTCATAGCCATAACACATTATTTGCAAATAACATTAGTTGGTTTCATAATTTTAGGTAGATAATAAATATATGAATAGCCTTCACAATATTCTCAAAGTTTATATGAAAAAACATTATATTCCATAACCAACTATTATCCACTTTTGCAACTAGACAATTTATCTCTATAGGGTTCAATTAAAACACATTACCTTTGGATCTTGTACCATTTCTAATACACTTACTATCTTTATCCTTGATAATGCAAATATTCTCTATGAATTGCAACATATAACCTTTATCAACACACTGTCCAACACTCAATAGGTTATGCTTTAATCCATCAACAAAATAAGCATCATCAATGTTAGTCTTTCCATCAAGAGTAATAGATCCTATTCCTATGATATGAAAATCTACGTTATTACCAACTCTAACAATTCCTCCATGATTGTAAATGTTTTGGTAGCTCTAGTCAATAAAGCCTATGAGACATATATATATATATATATATATATATATATATATATATATTGTTGGATACAATTGTTCAATTGTGTGTTGTCTTTGATGTCACACAAATGTCATATCAGTCATCAGATAATGTCTACCGATTTCAGAAGGTCAGCAAGGTAATAGATAGTGTCTATCGAGCTCAGAAGGTCAGGTCAACAAGGCAATAAATAGTGTCTAGCGAGTCCAAAAGATTAGTAAAGATAGTTTGCAGTGTCTATCGAGTAGATAGTTGATTATAGAGCTTTCAAGGTAATCAAAGAATTTTAGTTCTTACCGAGTTAACTTGGTAATCAAAGAAAATATGACAGAAACAGTTCTTACCAAGCTCACTCGGTCATCAAAAGAAACTTGGAAGATTCAGTTCTTACAGAGTGAACTTGATAGCCAAAGGATTTCAAGAATATTGTAATGTTAACTGAGTCAAGAAGGTTAACTCTAAAAATTCTTAGAAGTAGTATTTACTGAGCAGGGTTAGCCAGTAAAGGACATTTATTTGTTTAAGAATAATATCTGTAGCCGATTGATGAATGGTTTATTGGTACATGTAACATGTAAATGAGCTGACTTGACAATCTGAATGGTATAAGTAAGAAGTAAAGTTGCAAATTCAAAGATGTATATGTGGACATATGAGAAGTTAATATGATATGAAGACTGATTGTTGTGGAAACGAATTTGAAAGATGATCAAAGATCACTAAGGAGTAGCAGAGCCATATTTGATCAAGAAGGATCTAATCATGCTGAACAGAGACCTCTATCTAGCAAGTTCACTTGCATCTTGTTTAGGTCAATTCATTGTTGCTTTCTAACCATTGTAGTAGTGATTTCAAATCTCTTAACAAAGTTGGTTTAACAACCATTTTGTAAATCCTCTAACAAGGTGATAGTTCAATTGAATTTTCCTAAAGACCTCTAGCAAGGCCACTCCTAATAGGGTGATTAAATCCTCTAAAAAGGTCACACCTAACAGTGTGTATTGTAACCTTTAACAAGGTTGGCTCCTAATAGGGATCACTTCAGAAGAGTGAAAAATTGGTGAATAGTTACTTGGTGGTTTTTCCCATATTAGGTTTTCACATTAAATTTGGTGTCTCTTGTGTTCATTTATTTAACCTTTGCATGCATATTAAGAAATATGAATGCTAGATGATCAGTAAGTAGTTAATCTACCAAGTTATAGTATTCCTACACTATTTACCGAGTATTAGTAGTAAGTAAGCATTATAGACATCTAAGAGATTTTTGGATAACTGATTCACCCCCCCTCTCAATTACTCCATCTATAATTCCAACAATTGGTATCAGAGCTTTTGGTGCTTATAGGAAAAGATTTCAAGGATCCAAACTAAAGATCAAGATGTCTTAAAAGAGGGAAATTCCAAGACTAAACTGGGACAACTTCTTAGCATGGCAAGGGTTGATGAGACTTCATCGAGCTTCTATTGGAGACACAAGACTAAAATACCTTGATGAAAAATATGTAGAACCAGCTAATACACTATTTGTCAATGATATTGCTGAAAAGAAGACTCACAACATTATGATGATAGATATAGCATCTACTTTGAGTTATGAAGAATTTGATGACATCAAGGGCCACAAATCTGCCTTTGAAATGTGGGAAAAGCATAATGAAATCTATGGAGGAGATGATAATGTAAGAAGAGCCAAAGAAGAAAGTTTGAGAGGACAATTTGATCAGATGAGGATGATAGAGGATGAAAACATTGCAAAATATGTTGAAAGAGTCAAAGCATGTGTTAGTGCAATCAAAGCATCTAGAGGAGATATCAAGGAGGAGATAGTCATAAGTAAAGTTCTTAGAACTCTACTTCCCATTTATGCAATTAGAGTCTCTGCAATTCAAGAAAGAATATGTGAAGCAAATCATAAGATAAATCTAGAAGCCATAGTTAGAAGATTGACTACATTTGAGGTAGACAACTATGAAAACTATGTTCCAGCTGCCAAGAATGTTGAATCAGCATTTGAAGCCAAGATTTCACTCAAAGAAAAATGGAAAAAGATGAAGGAACCACAATCAGAAAGTGATGAAGAATCAGAACAAAGTTTAGACAGTGATCTTGAAGTGGTTGAAGCTCTACTAGCAAGAAAATATTCAAGAGGCAAAGGAAAATACAAAGGTAAAGTTTCTTTAATCAATTTTTCTTGTGAAGAAATTGGACATATTGCTTCTAGGTGCCCAAATAAGAAAAATAAGGATGAAAAGAAAGGTAACAAGTACAATGGCAAAAGAGACTTCAAATCATTCAAGGATAAAGGTAAGAAAACATGTTTTATGGCTAAAAATTCTAAAGATTCTGATGATGAAGAAGAAGATGAAATTGTCTATATTGCTGTAAAAGATGAATCTGATAATGATGAGGAAATGGCATTAATTTCCCATATGAGAAAAAATGATACATGGATCATAGATAGTGTTTGTTCTCATCACATGACTGGTGATAAAACTAATTTTGAATACTTTGAAGACTATGATGGTGGTAGTGTAAGATTTGGTAACAATGAACCTTGTTGTATAAGAGGAAAAGGAAGAATCTCTCATACCAAAGAACTTGTGTGTGATAATGCATATTGGGTAGAAGGACTAAAAAAAATTTTGTTGAGTGTGGCACAGCTACTCAATAATGGATTCAAGGTAGAATTCATGCATGGAAAAGCAAGATTGCTGGATGGCAAAAGAAAATTGATTAGATTTGGCACTCAAACAAAAGGTAACTTATTTGATCTTGAACTTGGTGAATGTTCATGTTTCATTGCTGAAGCTGAAGAAAGTTGGTTATGGCATAGAAGGTTGTGTCATGTAAAATTTGATAAATTAGTAAAGATAAGTAAATTCAGAAAAGTAAGAGGCATTCCTAACATCAAAAAACTTGAGATTGGTTTATGCAAAAACTATCAAATTGGAAAAATGGGAAAAACAAGTTTCAAAAGCAAGAACTATCAGTCTGAAGAAGTTCTAGAAATTGTGCATACAAATTTGTGTGGACCTATTGGCATTGAAAGTTATATTAGTGAAAAATATTTCATTCTTTTTGTTGATGATTATTCAAGAATGATGAATGTCATGTACCTTAGACAAAAATTAGAAGTGTTTGAAAATTTCAAATGGTATTTGGCTAGAGTAGAAAAAGAAATAGGAAAAAGACTGAAATGCTGAAGGTCTAACAGAGGTGATGAATTCATTTCACATGAGTTCAATAACTTTTGCATTGAAAGAGGAGTCAAAAGACAGGTTTTAGCACCTAGAACTCCATAACAAAATGGAATAGCAGAAAGAAGGAAC
The DNA here is from genome assembly GCA_028749045.1 of Cupressus sempervirens. Taxonomy (NCBI): domain Eukaryota; kingdom Viridiplantae; phylum Streptophyta; class Pinopsida; order Cupressales; family Cupressaceae; genus Cupressus; species Cupressus sempervirens. The sequence goes on along the minus strand of CM053793.1, from coordinate 25,011,790 downwards.
ATATCTATAATGGATTGTGCAAGAACCCTATTGATTGAAAAAGGCATTGCTATCAAATACTGGAAGGAAGCTATCAGCACTACAGTTCATACCTTGAACCGAGTATAGCTGAAAAAGGACTCATTCAAAACACCCTATGAATTATGGTATGGCTACAAACCTAATGTAAGTTATCCAAAAGTATTTGGAAGCAAATGTTACATTTTGAAAGAATCTAGAAAAGGAAAATTTTATGTAAAAAGTGATGAAGGAATATTTTTGGGATAATGTTGCAAAAGAAAAGCATATAAATGTTTGAACTTATCTACTCACAAAGTCATAGAAAGTGCACAGGTGAAAGTTGATGAGTTTGTAGAAAGAACAGAAGAAGAAAGCAAGAAGGAACCTGAAGACTACAAAATATTTTTTTACGTTGAACCTAATACAATACCAATTATACCTATCAATTAGGAATCTTCAACTCCCGAGTCTTCATTAATTGAGTCACAAGAAGTTCAAACCAAGTCAACATCTACCAAGCTGCAAGAACTCGAGTTGCAAAAAATAGCTACTGAGTTAGCATCTAGCAAGCCTGAGCAACAAGAATCATAACTAAAATTTGAGATACAGAAGGATAACAACACAAGTCATTCAAAAGGAAAGGAGCCCATTTTAGCCAAGTATGTCAGAAAGCATCATGCACTAGATCAGATCATTGGTGATAAATTAGAAGGAACTATGACAAGAAGTAAGTTGAAAGACACTTGTTTACTTGTTGATTTTGAACCCATAAATGTAAAAGATGCACTAGATAATGAAAGTTGGATTGAAGCTATGAACAAAGAGATAGAAAAAATAGAGAAAAATAAGACATGGACTCTTGTACCAAGACCCAAAGATAAAAATGTGATAGGAAAAAAGTGGGTATTCAGAAACAAACTAAATGAAGATGGTAAGGTATCAAGGAACAAAGCTAGACTGGTATGTAAAGGATATTCTCAAGAAGAAGGTGTAGACTATGGAGAAACTTTTTCTCCTGTTGCAAGATTGGAAGGTGTTAGAACCTTACTTGCATATGCTGCATTCAAAGGATACAAAGTTTATCAGATGGATGTCAAGAATTTCTCAATGGCATATTGGAGGAAGAGGTTTATATTGAGCAGCCTAAAGGTTTTGTTGATCTAGAGAATAAGGACATGGTCTGTAAATTGCATAAAGCATTATATGGTTTGAAACAAGCCCCTAGAGTACAGTATGAAAGATTGCATAACTATCTTATTTAGATTGGTTTTCAAAGAACTAATGACAACAACAATTTGTACATAAAAGAAGGATCAGATAATAAGATTGTTTTGGCACACACAAGATCAGACATTTCCCTTGCAGTAGGAATTGTAGCAAGATTCTTAGCAAAACCAAAAGAAAATCACATGATGGCGATCAAAAGAATCATGAGATACTTGAAAGGAACTGAAGAATATGGATTATGGTATAAACTTGGAGGAAAATTAGATTTGAAAGTGTTTACTAATGTAGATTGGGCAGGAAATATTGATGACAAAAAAAGCACAAGTGGAGGAGCTTTCTTTGTCAGAAAAAAGTTGGTTTCTTAGACATGCAAAAAGTAGAATTGTACATCTCAATCCACAGTAGAAGATGAATATGTTGTAGCAACAGTGAATTGTTCAAACATTGTGTGGTTTAAACAATTATTGAAAGGTATGAAGAAAGAAATTATAGAACCAGTTGTTATGTTTTGTGATAACACTAGTGCAATTAATATCTCCAAGAATCTAGTGATGCATTTAAAAACTAAACATATTTCCATAAGGTATCACTTTGTTAGAGAATTGGTGCAAGAAAAGGAAATAAGATTGGAATATGTGCATACAAAGGAACAAATTGCTGACATATTCACAAAGCCTTTACCTAAGGATGTATTCTTGTATCTAAGAGGTAAGTTAGGGGTCATTCCCCTATCTGAAGCTCACTAAAATATAATTTTAATGATGTATCAACAATAATAGAATTGAAGATCTATCAGTTGATGCAACAAACCAAAGAAGACATTGCATATGAATCCGTACATCAGGTACAATGCTATTCAATTGTTTTGAGTTATCTTTGGCATGTGTTGTCAAAGAGGGAGAATATATTTTGTCATATCTTTCTAAAATTTGCAAATAATAATAATTTTTATAAGAGCGAGAGATTATATGTAAGAGGGAATTTTTTCATTAAAAGACTTGTTTTCAAATTTCATTCTGTTATGACATGTTGTGTTGCCATCAGTGCCAAAGAGGGAGATTGTTGGATAATATTGTTCAATTGTGTGTTGTCTTTGATGTCACACAAATGTCATATCAGTCATTAGATAATGTCTATCGAGCTTAGAAGGTTAGCAAGGTAACAAATAGTGCCTACTGAGCTTAGAAGGTCAACAAGGAAATAAACAGTGTCTACTGAGTCCAAAAGATTAGTAAAGATAGTTTGCAGTGTCTATTGAGTAGATAGTTGATTATTGAGCTTTCAAGCTAATCAAATAATTTTAGTTCTTATCGAGTTAACTCGATAGTCAAAGAAAATATGACAGAAACATTTCTTATCGAGCTCACTCGGTCATCAAAGGAAACTTGGAAGATTCAGTTCTTACCGAGTGAACTTGGTAGCTAAAGGATTTCAAGAAGATTGTAATGTTAACCGAGTCAAGAAGGTTAAATCTAGAAATACCTAGAAGCAGTATTTATAGAGCAGGGTCAGCTAGTAAAGGACGTTTATTTGTTTAAGAATAATATCTGTAGCCGACTGATGAATGGTTTATTGGTAAATGTAACATGTAAATGAGCCAACTTGACAATCTCAATGGTATAAGTAAGAAGTCAAGTTGCAAATTCAAAGATGTATATGTGGAGGTATGAGAAGTAAATATGATATGAAGATTGATTGTTTTGGAAGCAAATTTGAAAGATGATTAGAGATCACTAAGGAGTAGCAAAGCCATATTCAATCAAGGAGGATCTAATGATGCTGAACAGAGACCTGTATCTAGCAAGTTCAGTTGCATCTTGTTCAGGTCAATTCATTGTTTCTTTCTAACCATTGTAGTAGTGATTTCAAATCTCTTAACAAAGTTGGTTTAACAACCATTTTGTAAATCCTCTAACAAGGTGACAATTCAATTGAATTGTTCTAAATAACCTCTAGCAAGGCCACTCCTAATAGGGTGATTAAATCCTCTAACAAGGTCACACCTAATAGTGTGTATTGTAACCTTTAACAGAGTTGGCTCCTAACAGGGCTCACTTCAGAAGAGTGAAAAATTGGTGACTAGTTACTTGGTAGTTTTTCCCATATTGGGTTTCCACGTTAAATCTGGTGCCTCTTGTGTTCATTTATTTAACCTTTGCATGCATATTAATAACTATAAATTCTAGATGATTAGTAACTATTTAATCTACCAAGTTACAATATTCCTGCACTGTTTACCGAGTATCAACAGTAAGTAAGCATTATAGACATCTAAGGGATTTTTGGAATTTTTTTTTTGGATAACTGATTCACCCCCCCCCTCTCAGTTACTCCATCTATAATTCCAACAATATATATATATATATATATATATATATATATATATATATATATAAGTGTGATATATAATACACACACATATATATTTATTATTTTATTAATTATAATGGATAGGCATGTCTCATGAGGAGACATGTCTCTCCATGTATCACTTGTAGTACATATAAGAGGAGATTGAAGCATTTGAAAAGCATATACCAATACAGGCAATGCAATTACATCTACAAGTGATACTTCAAAATAACATGGTATGAGAGCCAAGTTGCAAATGTAAATTGAATAAAAAATAAGGAATGGAAATAGGACATCACAACAAGGAAATCCAAAAGGGGAGAGAAGTGTATTTGGGAAATGGTTTATGTCGCACGCCATTTTTAATTCCTGCACTAGACCACATCTTGTGCATCACAATTTTATTTGCACATTTTTTAAAGTTTCTCTTAGTATTTTTGTAGATGTGAACTCAACCCCCAATCATTGTCACCACAAATTACAAACAACAGAGGGTGTTAAGTAGAGGTGGGATGTTTTAAGCTTAATGAGTGAGCTAATAGAGGAAGCTTTTTGTAGAATCATAAAGTGCTACAACAAAGCACACATGGTTGAGAAAGCTCTTGGATTCCTTGATGAAACAGTGATGTTAAGACCTTCAATACATTGATCTAGGGATGACAACATGGATTCTCCATTGAGTTTGTTGAAATAGATCAACATGCAAGAAACGTGTTTGGTCAGCCAAGTCATCCTTTTAGCACAACTTAGCATCTTTGGTGCCACTTCACTGATATGGTAGTGACTGCTGAAGTTATGAGAAATTTTTTGGAGGAAATCTTTTTCTGACCATTGCATTTATAAGATTATATGAGGATGTTGACCAACTACCAAATTGAGAATGATAGATCACAAACAAGAAAGTTGGCACCACAACCAAGTGGGGGAAAGGGAAGTTGTGAGTGTAAAAGGAAAAGGGGCAGTAAATGTATGTTAGGAAGGGAGGCCATTTATTGGCTTGAACCAAAATTTCTACAACCCCTTATGAGTTGAAAAATAAACTAATTTAATTAAACCAATCACTTTCATAGATACCCCATGAGGGATAAGGAAAGAGTGTTATCTCCAATGTCAACATAATGAAGGATGTTTGCAGGAAATCACATTTGGTGAAATTACATATTCTGACATACTTGAGAGTGGGTTAGAAGATATCTTGCAGAAAAAAAAAATGAAGTGATGGAGAACAAGAAATATATTTAAATATTTGATCCATTAATGCATATGAACCATTACATTAGCAACATGAACCCATAAACGCCCACCATGGAAAGGTTAATGAGAGTCAATGGGGTATTTATTAAATTCTTGAGTATTTAACTAATTTTTATTTCTATATGTACTATTAAGAGCTATGTCCCTTGATGTAGGAAAAAGAGGGTATTTGAGATTCAAAGGAAGACTAACATTTCATTAGATACAATCTTGAAAGAGAGGGAGTAGATAAAGAATATGGTTTAATCAACCTTTAGTGATCTCAAGTGTATTGATTAAGAGAGAGTAGACCATGTTGAAGATGTATTCTCCAATAATCAATAAATTTTAGAAATCAAGAGGATTGAGATTCCTAATTATTATTCTAAAGTATATGGGCCTACCTATGTATATCATGAGGAAGTGATGACTTCCAAATGATCATCACTTGTATTTGTAGAAGTTTTTGAAAGGTGACAATCTTTCAATAACTTAATCTGTTATGATGGATATCTTACGATGTCTATGCACATCATGATAGATTATATTTTGTATTTAGATGTTCATATGGTAAGCATTATGATAATGTCTATACACACACCTTATGAAGATTTTGAGTACATAGTGAATGTTATGCAAATCGATGTTCAGGAGGCCATTACAGAAAGTATTTGGTGAATATCAAATGATTTGACATTCTTGAGGCCATTACTCATAGTACTTGGTGAACATCTTGCTACTCGACATTTAGGAGGCCATTACTCCCAATATCTATATATTATATTGAGGTAATATATGGTCATATGTTTATCCTCCCTAGCTAAGAGGGAGTGTTAATGTTTTGGTAGCTTCAGCTGGTTTAACCTATGAGACCAATATAAATATACATATAAGTATATATTACATATAAAGTGTGATATATAATACACACACACACACACACATTTATATTTATATTTATATGTATATGTGTGTGTGTGTATATATACATACATATATATATATATATATATACATATATATATATATATATATATATATATATATATATATATATATATATATGTAATATGAGATGTTATATATATTTATTATTTTATTAATTATAATGGATAGACATGTCTCCTGAGGAGACATGTCTCTCCATGTATCACTTGCAATACATATAAGAGGAGATTGATGCATTTGAAGTAATATACCAATAAAGGCAATGCAATTACATCTACAAGTGATCCTTAAAATTAACAGTGATAGCTAAACTTAAAAAAATTATTTGTCTCTAGTCATATGTCGTAAACACCCACTGTTTATAATCCAATCAGATTTCTTTTTAACTTGTGAAACTAAGGCCTGTCCTTCTCTAATTTATTTTTCAATATTTTCTTCTTTTATATCCACAAACCTTATTTCATTATCACTTTCAATCTAAATTATTTCCTCTGATTCATCACCTTCATTTGCATACAAACAATCTCTAGGTCTTCTAGGCTTGAAATTCTTCTTGTACTTTTTCTTTCTTCTAGGAAACTTAGAAGCGTAGTGACCAAATCCATTGTAAGTATAAGATTAAATAAATTCTTACCATTTGGTTCTCTTCATACAACTAGGGCTATTCCTTCTTAAATTTTTATGTCTCCTTTAGATTTGGATCTATTGGTGTTGGCATAGAGTCTACTGATGCTTGCACTTCTTGATAAAGAAGGATGAACACTTAATGCACTAAAAGTTGTTTCCACTCTTTAAAATTCCCAAGATTACTTCAAGCTTAATTCTATTGCTTCCAATCTTCTAAGTAAAGTCTCTTTGGTAAACTTCTCAGTGCAAGGTATCACTTGATTAATGATCTACGTTGTTTCTCTGAAAAGTGGTGTCAATATTTTCAAAATATTTCAAACAATCTCATCTCCTTCTTTAGATCCTTGAAAAGACTAAATTCTTGCAACAATTTCAGATATTCTATGAATATAGCTTCTCATAGATTCATCTTCCATAATTTTAGCATCTTTAAACAAACATATCTAGTTTTGTAGTCTAGTTCTTTTAATATGCTTATCATGTTGAAAAGTATATTCTAAATATGTCCAAATTTTATGAGATGTCTCTAATGATTTTACCTAGGTGTATTCATCTTTAGGAAGAGCTTAAAATAATTCCTCTCTAGCAAGCATATTACACATAAATAGATCTCTTTCAACTTGACTGCATTCCTCAAGTTTTTTCTCTTCTATATTCTCCTTTTCTTTATTCTTCATCAGCCAATATTCTAGACCCATACATAGAAAATGAGTCTTCATTTTCTCCTTCTAGCTGTCATAGTTAACTCCATAAAATTTAGGACTTTCTTTTCTACAGTGATTTGTCATTGATCTCCCAAAACTGTAAGATTTTTCTTCAAGGACCCAAGGTTCTAATACCAATTGTTAGAAAGTAAAGTCCACCAAGATAACTGACAAGGGGGGGTGAATCAATTATCCAAATATTAAAAAAATTATCAACCTTATTATTCCTTAAGCATGTGAGCAATTTAATCAACAACCATAAGAAGATACTCATACATAATAACACTATATATGTTAACTAGGGAAACCCTTGACCAGAGGGAAAACCCTACTCAAGATGGTATCTAAAAAAAGATGTACTAATATAAAAGTTCCTTGTTAGAGGATGAATTCTTTTAGGAGTCAATGAAATGCATTCATTACATATTAGTTCTTGTTATGAAACTTTGAATCCATATCAAGATATTACAAACTTGTTAGGTGTTGTGCCAACCCTGTTAGAAGTTGTAGAAGGTAGATGGACCCACTGTCCAAACCATTTTAGGGGAAAGACCATCAAACTCACTATCCAACTAGTCTTTGTATGATTCCCTATAGAAAAATATAAATGTATATCTCCTTTTTCCTTTTACCAGACCAAACTTCTTATGGTCTTGATACCGGATCATTAACTTTGCATCCAATAATCTCTTGGATCACTTACTCAAATTTATAAAATACTTCACATATCACACACTTGAATAATTCAATCACATACATCACCACAAGAAACATAACCTTCCTTTATAACATTTCCTCAAAATAATTCCTTGAGTTAGCCTTGCAACTTACCTAATTGATTAAAATAGGACATCATTAAGATATTACAAAAATTAACATATTTTTGCAATTACAAATTACAATTAGCTCACATTATTTGCAACTTATCACATGTGAAAGCCTAGACCTTGTGCACTTGTTGAAATCATGATCAAGTTTTCTTCTCTTAGTGTCTAATTGCACTCATAATGATTGTATCTCTATTAGTAGATACACTCCAAACATCATAAAATACTTCTCTGATACCCTATTTGTATATGGTCCTCTATAAATTAGACATATGTTCTAGATGTATTTGACATTATCCATGCATGCTTAATCACTTCATTAGGACACAATGTATAGCACATCCTTAACTATTCTTGACATAATCATTAATATTCAATATGTATGACCTCATTCTTTGTCGTGTACTCTGCCATTCTTTACATAAATAATGCTATGCTTACATCAATGACAATCACACTCATGAATGCATCATGTCAATCATGCTAACAATATTCCTAAGTGTTCTATCAATGCTTAGGATACTCCCCCAAAATGAATATTATTATAATTCATGCTAGAAAAGTCATCAGAAATAAATTCACCATCTCTATCAGATCTCAGTCATTTCAATTGTTTACGAGTTTCTTTTTCAACTCTAGCTTAAGAAAATTTAAACATTTGAATTGCATCATATTTCAACTTTGAAAACATTATCTTAATCATTATTGAACAATAATCAATAAAAAAAATAAAATATATATCTCCACAATATCTCTCAACTCTCATTGGTCCACATAAATTACTATGAACTAGCTCCAAAATATCACTTGTTGAATGTTGTCTACTTGAAAAACTAGATTTAGACATCTTAATGAGTTGAAATTTTTTTCACATAGCATTCCCAAGTTTATACAAATTAAAAAATCCTCTCATTTTCTTCTTTCTACCGAATTTAACCATATTTTCAAAATTGAAAATGATGTTTTCATTTGTGCCCCAACTACACATCTTCAACTTTTGCAAATAAACATGTACTAATTGTAGGATCAAGGTGGAATAGATTATCTCTTGTTTGTTCTTGAGTATTAATCAAATTTCCATTTTCATAATAGATTTTATATTTCTATTATGAAATTATAACTTGTGACATGCATTATTCAACTAAGCAATACTCAAAAGATTATACTTTAGTCCTTGAACCCAATATGCATCATGACATCTAATTTATCATTTAGCATCAAAGTGCCTCTTCCTTTCACTAGATATGATATATCATTCCCAAGTTCCATCATCATAATCCTCAAGTTTATCAAACTTACTTATATCTCCAGTCATGTGATGTGAACATCTACTATCAATAATCCATTTGTCACTTTTACTAACATGAGAAATAAGGTTTTTTTTTCCCTCAAGCCTTTTCTCATCACGATCTTCTTTAACAAAAAAATACACCACTTATTCTTTTTCATCTTGTATATTTCACTCAGTGCACTCTTCCTCAGTAATGTAGCATGACTTATTCCATTTTTCCTCGTAGTCCTTGTTCTTTCTATATTTATACTTCATCTTATCATTTTTATCACTCCTATTTTTTTTAGGACATCTAGCAACAAACTTACCAACTTCATTTCATTTAAAATTTATCTGAGGTAATTTATTGTTACCTCTAGGCAACCTCCTTGCAAGGAATGCTTCAATCTCATCAAATTCATCCTCTAATTCTAAATTAAGTTCACCCTTATTATTCTTCTCTTTCTTTAAAATTCCAATGGCTAGTGATGACTTGAATTCATTATCAATCATAGGAATACTATTATCATAATTATTTAATTCAAATGCACTCAAACAACCAATTAAACCATCAAGAGTAATATTATTACTAGGTATAGCTTTAAATTCCTAAATTATAGATATTCTTATTGCATAAGAGTAAAATTATTCTAATAACTTTATAAATTTACAACTTTTTTCATTATTAATGGTGCCTCCAACAACTTTTTACTTTGGCTCTCAACATCTTCTTATCTGCTCCAAGCATAAGTGTCATCTTGTCTGTCATTTCTTTAGTAGTAGACATCATCAAACTTAGTATCATTTAATGAAAATGTAATCTCAATAATGAGAATATTGTGTTCCATCTTTTGATACATCTCATCAACTATCATAGGTCCATTGGGAGGGGTGTACTAGTTATCTAGATAAAATAGTACATAGTCTTCAATCCTAGATAGATAAATCCTCATTCTACTTTTCTATGAGATTAAATTCTCCTTGTTCAAATTTGGTACCTCTCTCTTTTTGTAAATATGGTCAAATAGATGTTTTGATTGTTGTCATTTATGGAAACATGTATTCAACATTTCATTTATGCATTTAGAGATAGAAAATTGTCTAAGTGTTAGACAATTTAAAATAGCATAGAGAGAAGATGTCATATGTATGAATGATTCATTGAGAGTTAGCTTATGCATAGTTGAGGAAAGCTCTATGATAGTGTCATGATGGTGTGTACTAATGCACATGTGTGTACAAAAAATATGATGCAAGTTGTGATTGAAATACCACTATGGGTATTTAACAATGCAAAATACAACATAATAGAGAATTGGATTGTATAACTTGAGGACTTATTTTTGTGACAAAATAATCACTAAGTCATGATGAGCTGAATATATGGATATTATTCCATAAGTTATTTTATATTATGCGAAGTGTGTGAAAGCATGAAGGCCGACTAAGTAATGAATTATGAATGTGCAAGGTATAAGTAAAGATCTTATCTTGTGAAGATAAGTGTGTGACGTATGTATGATCTATGTGATATATGTGATTGATATGAAGTTGATGAGATGATATGAAAACTACATGTGATGTATGATTAGAGAAAGTGTGAAATACAATAGATAGAAATTATTGTATGTATATCTATTCTTGTGAAGAATTGAATTATATAATTGCATGTTAGGATAGTGGGCTATTCTTGCATACATTGTATTTGATATACCAAATCCTAATAGGGTTGAATAAAATCCTAACAAGGTTGAGGATTATAATAAGGACTAGTACTCTAATAAGGAATCAAGAAACTATATGTACTTCATTGACTCCTAACAAGGTCAATATCCTTAGCAGGATCCTATTGTTTAGTGAATCATCTAGTGGGTATCAACCCCACCATGGTTTTCCCTTGGCTAGGGTTTCCCTAGTTAACAAATAATGGTGTTATGAGTTCTCTATGTATGGTTATATTCACTATTCAACATTGTTGGTTTACTTTCATATGCAAGTTATAAAGTAATTAATAATATTCAATTGTGGGCAAAAGTTTGTAGAATACTTATTCACCCCCCTCTCAGTATTATCTTTTTTATAACAATTGATATTAGAGTCCAGTTGCTCAAAATAAGTTTAAAAGCTTGAGTAAGATCCCTATAGATATAAAATAGTTGAAGAAAAAAATTGAAGAAGCTCTTGAGCAGATTGACCTTCTTACTAAAGAAAGAGATTACTTGAAAGATAGATATGAAGATGCAAAGGTTTTTATTGGTAAATTGAAAGACAAGATTAATGCTCTAAAATCTAGCGAGAAATCAATTGCACAGACTAGTGACAATGATGAAATGAGATTTTGAAACATGTACTAAATGTGGCAAGAACAAACTTGAACTGAAAACTGAGAATACAAACCTTAGATCCTAGTTAAGTCAAGTTAAATTTGAACTAGATACTATCAAGATTGAGCATGCAAAATTATAAAAGTATAATATCATCATAAAAGGAGGATTAAAAAAAGCTGAGAAAGAATTAGAGAATATTTATTCTAGTAGTGAGAAGATAGATGAACATATATTTCACCAGAGACCTTCTTATGACAAGACAAGACCTGGATATCTTATTGGAGAGAAATCAACCAAGAAAGTTAAAATCAAAAGAGAAATAGATCATGTTATTGAATCCCCTAAGGAATCTAATCATTGAAGTATCAAAGGAAATTAAATTAGTTGATTTGTTAGCAAAATATGTTGAACAAAAGAAAATAGAGCAAGTTGATAAACCTAAGCAAGATGAACCACCCAAGGAAGTAAGATGTAAGTTAAGAGGTAGATGCTTCATATGTAATAAAGTTGGTCATATGAAAAGATATTTCATACGTAAGTCTTTTAAATTTGGTACTAATTTTTGTTGTTATAATTGTCGTGGTTATGTATATAAAGTAATATAATGTAAGAAACCTAAGTTTGATGTTAATAATGAAAATAGTAGAATGTTTAGGAATACTAAATCTATAGGTAATGAAAGAGGGATATCACAAAATAAATCCAATGATGGAGAGAAGTTTAATGGAGAAAAGAAATAATTTTTTTTTTACAAGTCTAACAATTTTGGACACATTGCAAGGAAATATAGATTCCCTGAAAGTCAGAATCGAACAAATCAGAAGAGAAACACAATTGTATGTCAATTATGTAATACCTTTGGATACATAGTGGGATATTCTAGAATAGATAGAAGGAACTTAAATAGGAATCCTAATTATAGAAGGAACAAAAACATAAATGACAAAAGGAATGATAATGGCAGTGACAATAGTCAAAATGAAGCAATTAAAGAACATCTTGATGAATTCATAGAAGCGTTGGTGACATCTAAGGATCTAGAAAGCTCGTACCCATTTTTGGTGGAACAATATTTTGATGCACTTGATAATACATTGAAGTCCTAGATTATTAATGATTTATCCTACCTAAATTAAGATATTTTATATGAGGAAGTGCATCATTTGGTCTGAACTAATGTTAGAGAGAGAGTTGAAAGTTTTATAGTTAACATGAGGTAAAGGACTTAGAAAGAAAGATACGCTCAAGTGCACAAGTCTAGATATTATCTTAGTGAACAGGAATTCTAGAAAACAAGCTTACTAGTAAATAGAAACTATATTAGAATTTTTGGTGTATACACATTTAATGTGCAATGTGACTTGAAATGGTTTAAGGATCACAAACAAGATTGTGTGTACCATTTGTTCATGCAAAGTTTCTTGAGTGAATTGAAGAGATATTTGACAATGAATTGAAGTGCGAAGAGAAGTTTATGAAGTGTAAAGTTATAAAAGCCCTAAAACACAATTTTAAGGTATTTTATAAAGCTAAAGCTAAGTTTTTTAGAGAATATAGTAGAATTGAAATGGTTGGTCAGATTGTCTATGATATGAGAGATAGACCATGATATGTGTTCAAGAAAAAGCCATTTGTTTCACTTTTGGATAACCCATTGGGTGCATTTTTAAAAGTTTTAGAGAATGTGCTACATGTTGAGGATAATAGAAGCTATATCCTCTATACGATTGAAATAATAGGAGATGAAGATATTCACAAAGATTTGGGAACCATGTGTAATAGTGACCTATCTTTGAAATCTAAGTATGTGCACCTAAGTGAGTTGAATCTAGTGAAGTATATGTTTTATATATAATTTGATAATCATGATTGGACCTAAATTATTCTAAGTAGGGTACATGATGATTTTTTAGGGCTAAGTGATGCACAAGTATTTATTGCCAATGACCTAATTCATTAGCTCATAGGTTTGAGCAATAAGTGATGCAATCCTATAAATAAGAAGAATGTAAGAACATGAAGGTAGATTCTATTCAAGACAAAGGAGTAAAGGTTTTAAGCAAGATATTAGGGTACAAGTTCAACCATGCATCAAGGGTTAACTTTATACTAGCTAGATTTTTACATGCAACTTATGTAATGGAAATTCAAGGTAGAAAAGTTAATCTACGTGAGATTATTAGACTGTGATTGTTAGATAACATTGCTAAAGTGAAGAAATTAAAGAGCATAGTTTTTACATTTTATTCTCTATGAACTCATTATTCTTCTATGCTACAAGAAAGTTTTCTAGAGTGACAAATTGGGGTAGAAGTGAGTGCACAGTGAAGATGGTGACCCAATGCTAAAAATCTAAGTTGGAGAATTTTAGAGATGATGACACTGACAAAATAATAAAAAATTTCTAGTAAGAAATTAAAGAGAGGTATAAAATACCTCCCTCAATGGTACAAAAGTATAAGGATGAGATATGCCTAGAATGGTATGCATAGATCATAATCCAATTTGAGAAGGACATAGAGTGACCTATATGGGGAACCTATAAGGACAAAATGAGATTAGTTCAGTCAATATTACATAGAAAGGAAATCAAGAAGAAAGTGTAAAACATGATATATTCCATCCTTAAGGAATCATGCATGACCAAAGAGGAATTCAATGAAGTCAAAGGCAATGCGATGGAAATTAAAGTAAACAGATAGTCTGAAGTGGTAGAAGTAACTCCTATTTTCATTATAGTACCTTTAAAAGGTGTGACAGTAGTAAAAATATTTGTGGAGGCCCCTATTGCACCATATTCAATAGTTGCAACCTGTGAAAACAAGAAGTGATCAACCAAGGAGGCAACAAGAGGTGGAAGCACCTACAACACAAAGGAAATTAGAGAGGTTGGTGAAGTTGAAGTAAGAATCTACACCATCATCAAAGAAAATGGTCAAGAAGACCACTAATGGACCAGGAAAGAGAAGGAAATCAATGCAGATTAGTGAGTCTGAAATTTCTAAGGATGAAGCTAGAGATAGACTAGTAGTGCAAGATGCGCAAGAAGGTAAAATAACAACTGGAAAGATAGCATGGAAACCAAAGGTATAGGACCTAAACATGCAAATAATTAATGATGAAAATTTTGTACAGTTAAAAAGTATTATAATTTGTATAGCAATATGGATAGAAGGCAATTAGATAGTGCCATTTTAAGAAACATGATTTTGAGAAATAAGAAGTTTGAGAATATTTAGAATAAAATATCTAAAGATCTATATAATAGGCTAATAAATAGGAAGAAGAGAGTATTAGAAGAAGATCTAAATTTGAGGATCACAATGATAAATAAACTATGTGAAGTTGACTCTAAGGAGTACTGAAGTAGAATTTTGATGGATATTGAGCCCTTACTAAGGAACAAAAGTAGAGAAATTCTTTTGATGGGAGGAAATTATGAGGATATTAGAAAGGAGATAAAGGAGGCAATTGTACAATTTATGACCTCAGTGCCTAAGGTGAGCACAAAGCCAAAACTCAATAGCCTAGTGTATGTAGAAGCACACACACCATCTAGTGATGAGGGAGAAGTAGAAAAGCAACAACATGAACCCTCAACATCACATATTGTTATGGGTATTGAATCCATGCAAGTGGATAGTACACATATAGCTATAGATGCAAAGGAGAATCCTTTTGTAGGATATGGAGAAAATATTGTTGGAAATATCAGCAATATAACAACATACTCTACCTCTAATGAAGATGAACAAGAAGAGAAGAAGAAATAAATAGAGAGGATAGCAAAGGTAAAGAGGGTAGAAGAAGAGGAGAAGAGAAAGAAGATAGATGAAGAGAAGAAAAAGGAAGAGGAGGAGAAGAAAAGGAAAGAAGTAGAAATATTGGAAGAAGAGAAGAAGAAAGTTGAGGAAGAGAAGAAGGTAGAACTGAAAGTAGTTATACCTATTCTTATAGTAACTCCAATCATAGAAGTAGTAGTATCAAAGCCATCAGATGATGATGATGATAAAAAAGGATCAATGAACTTGCTGAGTAAGCTATTCAAAAAATTAGTAAAGTCTTTGGAGAAGACACTCACTAAAGTCTTGGATAGAATCCAAAATATGGTCAACAGAATTGTAGCTAATCTAGACTTATACGTAAAGGCCAAGGAGTTGGTGAAGATCATAATGAATATTTCACAACTCTCCTAAATGTAGATTTAGTGCAAGAACATGTAAAGCATGACACATCATTGTTTGATATAGTATGCACTAATTTGATAAATGACTTGAAATTACTTGATGGAAGCATCAAGGAAATCATAAAACACATTGATTAAGGGAAGGGATTGTATGGTTGGTGTGCACTATCATACAAGTACCTAACTAGATTTGAGAGTCAATTAAAGGGTAAGATGAGTGAACTTGAATCACTCACTGAGAAATTATGTCTCCCAGAGACCAACATTGAAGAGTGTGGAACAAAAGTGGAGAAGATCCATAATGTGATTAGAGGACTAGAATTTGTCAAGGATAAGGAAAAAAAGAGACTCTTTAGTCTTAGAGAAATTTTGTCACCCAAGATAAGTACATTGTAGAGGCATTTGGAGGAATGTCTTGCAACAAAGACATAAGACTTCCTATGACAAGTTTGCATTTTTGAATTGAGCACAGTTGAAGTGGCATCCTATACACTATGCACACTTATCAATATTTTTGATTATGTAAAGGAATAATAGAACAAAGAAGTAAATAGGCTCAAACTTGTTTATGAAGATTATTTTTCCAGAATGACAAGTTGATCAACAACGGGCTACCTAGTTTTGAGAATACAATTTTTTGACACCTTTTCCATTGATGTCAAAGGGGGAGTAATATATAGTAGGAAAATTGTATGTATTTTATATGTAAGGGGGAGATTACACTTATGTACTTATGTATAATGTAAAGGAGTGATAAGGAATGTAATGACCCATCAAAACATGAATAAATTTGTTATGATTTGAAGGTAATTTGGTATAGTTACTTTTATTTGTATTGTTGTGTATGACATCATTTTGGGATTTAACCAATTTTCTCAAGTGTTTCCATTAATTCCATAGGGGGAGATTATTAAAAATATGGTTAGATAGATATTTTTATGGTTTTCAATTATGGCAACATGTATTCAACATTTCTTTAGCATTTAGAGATAGAAATTTTTCTAAGTGTTAGACATTTTGCAGTAGCATAGAGAACAGATGTGATGTGTAAGGATGAATCATCGAGAGTTATCCTATGCATAGTTGAGGAAATCTCTATGACAATGTCATGATGACATGTACCAGTGCATAGGTGTGTACAAATGGTGCGATGCAAGTTATGATTGAAATACTAGTACAGGTATTTAATAGTGTAGAACAAAGCATAGTAGAGAATTGGATTGTAGGACTTGTGAAATTATTTTGTTGACAAAATAATTACTAAGTCATAATGAGTCAACTATGTGGATATTATTCCATAAGTTATTTTATATTATGCCAAGTGCATGAAAGCATGAAGGCTGACTAAGAAGTGAATAATGAATGTGTGAGGTATAAGTAAATATCTTATCTTGCAAAGATTAGTGTGTGACATATTAATGATCTATGCAATATATGTGATTGATGTGAAGTCGATGAGATGATATGTGAATTATATCTAATGTATGATTAGAGCAAGTGTGAAATACAATAGATAGAAAGTATTGTATGTATATCTATTCTTTTGAAGAACTAAACTATATCATTACATGGTAGGGTAGTGGGATCTTCTTGCATTACCAACTCCTAATAGGGTTGAAGCAACTCCTAATAGGGATGAGGCTTCTAACAAGGCCTAGTCCTCTAATAAGGACTCAAGACACTATATGTACTTCATAGACTCCTAATAGATTCAATATCCTTAATAGGATCCTATTGTTTAGTGGATCATCTAGTGAGTGTCATCCCCACTCGGGTTTTCCCTTGGTCATTGTTTCTCTAGTTAAAAAATAATGGTGCTATGAGTTATCTATGCATATGGTGATATTTACTAGTCAAAATTGTTGGTTTACTTTCATATGCAAGTTATAAAGTAATTAAAAATATTTAGTTGTGGGAAAAAGTTTGTGGAATACTGATTTACCCCCCTCTCAGTATTTTCTAACATCTCTTGTACATTTTTAGATCTTTAGCTCAAGTTCCTTCAAACTAATTCCTTCAAGAACTTAGCTCTAATACCATTTATTAGATAACTAGGGGGGATGAATCAATTGTAGCAAGTTATCCCAAAGGCCTTAAAACACTTTTGTACCAAATTCAACTTCATAAAATTTCAAATCAATAACTGGGTAACCACATAAAACATCATAATTAAGACTTATAACAACTTCAAATCAAAATTTTATCTCACTATTTTTTAATATACCAAGTTGTAGCATTAAATAGTTAACATGAAATAAACTTTGCAACACAATAAGAAATCACACATTTGACACAATATTTAACATGGAAACCCTATAAAGGGAAAAATCATCATAGAATTGAAAAACCAAATATTTCACTCTTATGAAGTGACTTTTAGGATTAACCATAGATAAAAAAAAAAAT
Source organism: Cupressus sempervirens (assembly GCA_028749045.1). Lineage (NCBI taxonomy): Eukaryota > Viridiplantae > Streptophyta > Pinopsida > Cupressales > Cupressaceae > Cupressus > Cupressus sempervirens. The sequence goes on along the minus strand of CM053793.1, from coordinate 24,993,683 downwards.
TACATGCAAATATAACCAATGTCAAAATATAAAAAATTGCACAAAAGAGATCATACGACATAACGATTTAGCATGGTTCACCCAATCCTTGGGCTATGTCCACCAACAACAAGTCCAATATTATTACTATATAGTGATAACAATTGGTAATCCCTTACAAATGAATACCACTACAAGAAGCTACAATCTAATAAAAAATATTATGAAATCCCTAACCCTAAGTCATTTTATACAAGCTTTTTGCCACTTATAAAATTAGGGTTGGAATAAATCACCCAATAGAAAAAAAATGTAGCTGACAACTTTTACAATAATAAAGTTAGTTGATCTTTTGGGGGCACTATCCCAAAAAACTTGATAGGGGCACTTCCCCTCAACCTCTCTTTGTACTTCAATAGGAAGTGCACCTAGGGCTCTACCCTAGAACCCTACAAGGGCTAATGCCCCTTGACTCTGTCTTGGGGGTGTTGCCCCTAAACCCCCATAGTAAAAATTGAGGACAAATCACAATGAATAAAGTGATAAAAAATTAACCTCCAAGTTTGGTTAGGCTCCATGTCACAAAAGTCTCCCACTTGGAGATTAATCATAGCAGTGTTAAACCTATAGCTCCCACTAGAATATCAAACCACTTTGGACTCTACTATTCTTTTATCTTGTTTTGTCTAAAAGACCAACCAAAGTTGACTTGAGGAGTTCATCTTCTCCCTTGGCACTTCCTTGGTAAACATATCTATTGGATTATCATCTGTACATATATTCTCTATCTTTAAGTGTCCATCATCCAAAACTAACCAAATGAAATGGTACCACAATTCTATGTGCTTTGTCCTTGAATATAGAGCTTAATTCTTGGCAAGATGAATACCAGTCTAGCTATTTACAAATAAATAATTGTCTGTCTATGGGTGTCCCAATTCTTCCATGAAGAATTAAAGCCATGTTATCTCCTTGGCTACCTCTATAGTGGATAAAGCATTAACCTTCTGCAATCAAGAAATCCAACTGATTTCTATCCCACTATCAGTAAATACATGACCTATAGTACTCCACCTAGTATCATTATGCCCTACTAAATCTAAGTCAACATAGCTCTATAAATTAGTAGTAGAGCCCCCAAAATGTAAACGCTTATGGGACGTTCCTCTTAAATATCTAAGAATCCATTTAACTACATTCTAATACTCAATTTCAAGATGACTTATATAATTACTAACAAATCCCACTTCATGTGCAATATCTGGCCTAGTATTTATAATGACAAACATTAAGCTCCCTATAGGTGAAGCATAAGATTCCTTGGAAATCTTAGCCTCCTCTTCTAGTGTCTAATTTGACACATCTCCTTGGTCAATTTTCAATGACTAGATAAAGGTGTGCTAACATCTTTAGCATTATCCATAGAGAAATGTTGCAACACCTTCTCAAAATAATCACATTGAGATAATGTAAATTTTTTGCTCTTCCAATCTCTAGAAATTTTCATACCAAGGATTTTTTTTCTTCCCCAAAATCCTTAATATAAAATTAATGTACTAACTATTATTTTAACCCCTTAATGTGATCCATATTAGACACAACCACAAGCATATTATCAACATATAAACATAAATTAATGTAGCTATTATAATCTAACCTCTTAAAATCAACACAATGGCCATAATGACATCGAGTATAACCATGCTCATTCATAAAAATATCATTTTTAAGATAACTTTGTTGAGGTTCTTGTTTCAAGCCATATAAACTTTCCTTTAATCTGCACGCTTAAATCCCCTTATCTTTGACCTCAAATCCTTGTGATGATGCCATATATATTCTCTTCACTAAATCACCATGAAGAAATTTTATTTTAACATCAAGCTACTACAAGTGCAAATCTTCAATAGCCACAATACTTTAAACAGTATGGATAGAAGTCATTTTAACAAAAGGAGAAAATATCTCATCGAAATCAATGCCCTTTTTATGTGAAAATCCTTATCCCACTAACTTGGATTTAAAATTTTTCTTACCTCCATCTTCTTCTTTCAACCTAAAACCCATTTATTCTATAAAGCCCTTTTACTTGTAGGCAACTTGCATAAATCCTGAGACTAGTTTTTTAGCAAGGAGTCCATTTCTTCTATCATTGCAAATTCCCAGTGAATCTTTGTACCCACCTACAAAACTTCATCATAATATTCAGGCTCACTAACATACATTAATAAAATAGAATACAAAGAGGGAGAAAATATTTCTAGAAGTCTACTTAGCCTTTTTGACCATCTAACATTTATTGACATGTGTGGTATTTGTTGTTGCAATTATTATGGAGCATGAGGGACTAATGGAACATCATCCCTTTGAGTACCATCCAACTATACATAGTCATTTTGTTTTTTCTCTTGCTGTTGCAACATATCTTTGTACAAAAATTTCTCATTGAATATGACATCCCTACTTCTTATAATTTTATAACTTTCAAAATCCCAAAGCCTATAACCAAATTCATCAATAGCATATCCAACTAATAAAAATTACTTTGATTTAGCTTGCAACTTGGTTCTATTTTTAGAATCTATATGTGTGTATGCTTCACAACCAAAGGTCCTAATAAAATAATAACTCACCTTCTTACCAGTCCATACTTCCTCTAGAATACCATAGCCCAAATAAGTAGATGGACTTCTATTGATCATATATACAACAATATTAACACCCTCATCCCACATGTTTAAGGGCAGCCCAACATGCAACCTCATTCTCCTTACACACACCATTATTGTTATGTTCATGCATTCAACCACTCAATTTTCTTATGGAGTCCTTGGAATAGTTTGGTGTCTATTCATAGCATTAGTGGAAAAATAATCTTCAAATTATTTTCTACAATACTCACCACCATTTTCAAATCTGAGACATTTTAGCTTTTTACCAGTGTCATTCTCAACCAAGAATTTCCATTTCTTAAAAGTTATAAATACATCAAATATATGTCTAAGGAAATAAACCCATAATTTTATAGTTGCATCATCAAGAAATGTGAAATAATAATGAGATCCACCAAGGGAAGATTCTTGAGTTGGTCCCTATACATGTTTATGCATAAGCTCTTATTTCTCATTTTTCTTTTCCTTCCCACTCATCAAAAAACTCTCTTTTGTTTTGCATAAACACAACTTTCATATAAATTTATATTAACACATTTCAGACTTGGTAAAAATTTATTTGAATTGATTAATTTCATATAATTCTCACTCATGCACCCAAGTTTATTATGCTATAGTGTTGTTTCATAGCCTTCAACAACTAATTGTTCTCCACACTCAACTGCAACAACTGTTCTTGAAAATTCATTTTTCTTTGAGACAATTAAAGTAGGTAGAATAGTATGACCTATACAAAGATATGATGTGCCTATTTTCACACCTTTTTCTATTACAAGGGAACCTTTTGAAACCTTCCAATTTTTATCATTATAATTAATTGTGCAACCCTCATAACCCAATTTCCCTATTGAAATTAAATTCCTACTTAGCCTTGGAACATGTCTTAGCTCTTGTAGTGGCCAATTATGATTCTCATTCTATAACTTAATCTTAGTTCTTCCCTTTCCAACAATCTGATAAGGTTCATTATATCCCAAATAAAAAAGCCCAAAATCCAATTGGAACTAATCAATAAAATAACCTCTATGGTGAGTACTATGAAATGAAGCCCTAGAATCTAAAACTCATGAATTGTCATCACTTTCTAAAGAAAGAAGCAAAAAATCCTCTTCAAATTTATTACCTACCACATTTACCTCTTTGTTTTCATCTTGTTTTTCTCCTTCTTTGTTCTTTTGAATCCAACAATATTTCTTCTTGTTCCCTATTTACCCATAGTGCTAGAAATATCTTGGTCATCTTGATTGAGACCTCTTCCCATTTGGTTTTCCTCTTGATTTTGCACAATTTTTAGAGTTGTTTCCTCTTTCATTCATTTTTCCTCTACTTTGTGCATTCAATGCATGTCTTGATGTAAGTCCACATGAGGTTTTCCTATGAGTTTCTTCACTTAGAATAATACTAATTACATCATCAAATTTAGTTATTAGATCTAGAAATAAAATTACTCACAACCATTACCAATTCTAGCTTTCAGACAAATAACACAAAATCAAGAGAGCCCTAATTTCTTCATCAAAATTAACATTTATGATAGATAATTAACTTGTAACCATGTTACACTCATTTAAATTATTTGCAATAGATCCACCTTCCACCATCTTTATATTAAATAAATGCTTCATGATCAATACACTAGTAAATTTTCACCTAATTTTTGATGAGGATTTGTTGCAATTTCAACACAACTATGTGGAAAAAATGACAAACGCTATTGTTGATATTTTTTCGTCAATTTATGACACCCTAAAGGTGTGTCAAAATTGCAATGTTACTATGGTAGATATATCGATAGAACTATTGTCAGGATATCTGCCTCAACCTGCAAGCATTGTGTACTACACTTTCCACCTATGCAACCAATGGTTGGCAAAATTGTGATGAAAAACCTATCAAAATGCTATGCATCTATGCATTAAAATTATGATGAATATTGGTCAAACCTCATGTCGTACATATAGCATCCTCCTCAAAATGCTATGCTCCTTTGTGTTGAAATTGTAATGAATATTGGTTGAAACTCACTTTGCATGTATAACATCCTCATGAAAATGCTATGCTCCTTTGCATTTAAATTGTGATGTTAGGTTTTTATTTTATTTTAAAAATATATATCAATTAAAATATGTATAATTATGCTTGTGAGTTCTTAGGTTGGATACATTGAGTCTAGAATCTAGATTTTCATGGTTGATTGCATGTTAATTTCTTAATGATATTACCTATAGACTCACTATCATATATATTTCTTGAGTGTTTCCATTCATGGAATATTGTTGTGTTGAATAATTGTATCAAGCAAGGTATTATATGAGTCTAGAGAAGCTTGATGAACATTGGCCTTGCTCCAGATCTCATTGATGACAATGCTTTCCCCCAACCAAATTTAGACCTAATTTTTGACAAGGATTTGTCACAAATTTGAAACCATTATGTGGACAAAATGACAAACACTTTTGTTGATATTTTTTTGACAATTTTATGACACCCTAAATGTGTGTCAAAATTGCAAGATTACTATGGTAGTATATCAACAGAATTATTATCAAGATATCCACCTCAACTCGCAAGTACTGTATACTACACTTTCCACCTATGCAAACAATGGTTATCAAAATTGTGGTGAAAACCCCATCAAAATGCTATGCATGTGTGCATCAAAATTGTGATGAATGCTAGTCGAACCTCACATCGCATGTATAGAATCCTTGTCAAAATACTATGCTCCTTTGCATCAAAATTACGATGAATAATTGTCAAAACTCACGTCACATGTATAGCATCCTTATCAAAATGCTATGTTCCTTTGCATCGAAATTGTGACATATAGTTATTTTTAAAAAAATAATATATTATTGATTAAAATATGTATAATTATGCTCATGAGTTCTTAGCTTAGATACATTAAGTCTAGAATCTAGACTTGCATGAGTGGTTGCAAGTTAATTTCTTAATGATATTACCCATAGACACTCTTTCATGTATATTTCTTGAGTGTTTCCATTCATGGAATATTGTTGTGTTGAAAAATTCTATCAAGAAAGGTATTATATGATTCTAGAGAAGCTTGACGAACATTGGCCCTACTCCAAAGTTCATTGATGACACTGCATTTCCCTAAACAAAAATTGGTTGTTGTGACACTTGGACACTCATTTACATGACACAATATTTTTTCCCTGATTTAGTTAATCTTATTATGTTGGTCTAGAAGGGTATCTATTAATTGTTTGTTATTGATATAATGTGAGTCCTTGTTGCAATAGACAGTATTGAAGAGTAGTAACTACATTTCATCTACACTATTCTTATCCTATAAACAACATAATTAACACATTTTTACTACAACTAGCTTTCTACAAAAGTAAATAGTCAAGTTTTGTCCATGTGGCACACAATCATAATTTATATGATTTCTAAGGCATATTCTTCAAGTAACCCAAGCATATATATTTTATTTGCATCATGAGGAGCCCCTAAGCTGATCAAATTTTGTCATTCATGGTGTAAATACATTCTTTGTGCATAATTGACCACTACAAATAAATTTTATTATTGATCTAGTGATCGATCATATCATGATTGTTTGTTATAAAGAGGTTGCTATCATGTTTCGATATTTATAGTTTGCACATGATCATTATCTCCCAGCTAATGGCATGGGTTGGATATAACTAAATAGAATTTTCTAGCATTTTAAATATTATAGACCTAATCTTAAGATTTCAAAGTCCTTAAGAAAATCATTAGGAAAATTCCAAAATTTGTGAGGTATAAATATTCACAATTTATAATCTTTTATATTCTAAAAAAAGTAAATTAAAATGAAAACCTTGAAATAAGTAAAATGAATTTTCAGTGCATGAATGAAAACAACAAAATTGGATTTTGGTAAATTTGATTTTGGTCTAACTTAATAGGTTTCACAGATTACCAAAATGTCTTGTTAATGTTCATTTTAGAAACAACCTATATCTCCAAGTGTATTGCAAGGAAATAATTTTGTAGAACCCAAAATCATTAATGCAAAATGTCAATTTAAAAAAAATAATAATGATAAAGTGGAAAATGACAAGAAAATCAACAACATAGTTTGAATCTAGAAGTTCAAGTTAAGAATAATTAATTTGCAAAATAGTAGTGTGAAATTTTTTATGAATATAATTTTTGAATCATAGTTATTGAAAGGATACAACACCTTTAGTTGAATAATATTGGGATGTTGATAGCAACTACACGTTTGAAGCATAGATCTTGAGCCAACCAAAATGGCAACTCTACTTTTGCACCTACTTCTACCTGTAATCATTTCCATTGCATGAACATCACCGTCCACTTTACAAGGAAACAAACTTCTCTAACTTCATTAATCTCATGAACACCAACACATTCAAACCAAGAGCATTATTGGACTCACTCAAGATCTTTTGATTTGTGGCTCTGATCTTTGCAATGAATGAGTAGAAGCAGCTAATATTTAATATTTTGTGGAGGAATAAGCTATCCATATATATATATATATATATATATATATATATATATATAATCACAACTACTTGGAAAATTTTTCTTCTAATAAGTATTATACTTGTTCTAATTAACAAGACATGCCATTGTCTGATCTATTGTAGTTGTTGGTAGATTCCATGGTATTTTGGGTGGGCTGTGAAAGCCCACCCATTTTGGGCATTGTGATCTATTTCAGTTAGCTAGGTTCATTTATGTGAAATATTCCTCCCTCTTTCCTATGAAGTTTCTAGAGTTCCTTGAATCTATTACTATATTCAATTAAACATTCATCCTTCTACTTTAGAATGGGTGCTACTCTATTTTGGATTTCAGAAAATGCTTTTCTCCTTTTGTTTTTTTCTATTACATACTTTGCAATTAATATTACCTATTTTATTTTCTATGTGCTAAAGAGTATGATGATTTGAATTTACATATTTTGACCTTTTCTCTACCATTTTTCCTAGTTCATAGCTTATGCTCTACAGATTATTTGTATACTCATTATTGGCAATGAATGCCTATTTTTTGTTTGTCTTGGGACCTAATCACTTTTCTTTACTTGGAGTGACATTATATTTTGAAGTTTTGAGCCACTTCCCAATGGTATCATGTTTGCACTAGTATCAAATGGCATAGGTTATCTAGTAATAAGAATCATCCAAGGATTAGTTTTGTGAGACTCTTGTTGATGATTTTTTTTCCATAGATCTAAATTCAACACTATTATTGATATCAGAGTTTGATGTGCTAGAGCTAAATACATTTCTTGGCACTTATTTCTAACTCCTATCTTTACAAGAAGTGATTAGGGATTCCTTCTTCTAAGTTTTTATAGAAGCATTCATTATTTAAAAACTCAATTTTTTCTATTAGTTTCCTTGTAATGATTTACAAGAATATATGGGAACAAAAGAACCTTACAGAGAGCATGACATGTCTAGGTTTAGGTACTACAAATTTCACATCATGATAAGGGGTACCTTTCCATGTAGTAGCTTATCAACTAGAAAATTTAAAATGCTGGTATAAAAATAATGATGAGAATACTTAACCATAATACTTATAGAAATAATATTGCTTCTATGCCAAGTGGAACCTCCTGTAGACACTAATAATACCTCATTTCTACAACTCCATGGCTCCGTAATGATAGTTATGAGGTAATATCCAACCAACATTAAAAAAATTTGATTCCTTCTTGAAGGTTCCAATTATGATTGATAATGTGCATTCACAGTATACCATTTATTACAAGGAGTGCATATTATGTGAGTTATATTTTTGTACACTATATTTTTTGAGTTACATCATACTAGAGTTGCTAGTCACCTTGAAGTTCTATCTAAGAAAGCCCAAGTGATAAGAGAATGATGGTTTTTGATATATTTGGTAGAACATGTATCATTTTTTTGAAAAAAAATGCTGCTAATTACAAAAAAAAACCACGGTCAAAAACTACAATGTAAACATAGAAGAGGTAACTTACTATTTGGTGCTAATGAAATAATGGTGATCTGGATCTTTGTTTGAAACTTGAAATTAGTTTGCTGCCCAATCTTGGACAAAACACATCTTTAAATTAATTAGGAATATAAGAAACTAAATATTGAAGAGATGGCTTACCCAAACTAGTTAGTAGTGAAATAAGTCTTTATTTCAAATATTGGGGGATCTTACATAAAAATTGAAATGACACTTTGAAAACTTATCTCAAGAAAAATATCTTCATATCATCAAAAGGAAGACTCTTCTAAATTTGGATTTAATTATTTAAGCCATAGGAGAATCAATAAGATGCAACATTTGGACATGTAACTAGTTCAAGCTAGATATACAAGGCACTACCCCTATTAACTTGTATGTTACAAGGATCTCATGTTTTAGGAATGTTGAGTTATAGATGTATAGAGAAAAATAAAAAGAGGTCATTGTTATTTATAATTTATAAATGTTACTTTTTGAGGGAAAGAATAAAGGCCTTTTGGAATTATGAGTGAAGTAATTGAGGGGGGGCGGGGGGGGGGGGGGAGGGGGTGAATCAGTTACTTCAAAAACAAATCATAATCCCTTAGATGTCTTAAATAACTAGTTACTGTTGTCACTTGGTAAACAAATCACAAAAATGTTGTAACTCGATAGATTAACTTGTTACTAATTTTTAGCATTCATAATTATTAGCATGTGTGCAAAAGTAAATAACATGAGCACAAGAGAAACCAGATTTAACATGGAAACCCAATATGGGAAAAAGCACCAAGTAACTAGCTACCAATTTTCACTTTTTTGAAGTGAGCCCTATGAGGAGCCAACCTTGTTAAAGGTTACAATACACACTATTAGGTGTGACCCTATTAGAGGATTTAATCACCCTATTAGGAGTGGCCTTGCTAGAGGTCTTTAGAACAATTCAACTAAACTATCACCTTGTTAAAGGATTTACAAAATGGCTATTAAACCAACTCTATTAAGAGATTTGATTTGAATTGAATAGGATGCAACTGACTTTTATGATTACAGATCTCTATTCTACACCATTAGATCCTCCTCGATCAAATATAGCTTTGTTGCTCCTCAGTGATCTCTGATCATTCTTCAAAATTCGGTTTCACAGTAATCAGTCCTCCTTCACATTTGTAGCATATCAAATCCACACACTTAGAACTCGCAACTTGACCTCTTATATATAGCATTTAGATTATCAAGTTATCTCATTCACATGTTACATTTACCAATAAACCATACATCAGTCGACTACAAATATTACATTAAAAAAATAAACTTTATTTCACAAAATAATGAATTCCAAGATTGGCCGTCCTTGCTCGATAAGCACTACTTAAAGAAACAATTTTTAGAGTTAACCATCTTAACTCAGTTAATATTGTAAAATTTGCAAAATCCTTTGGCTATTGAGTTAACTAAATAAAAACTAAATTTCCTTCACTGTCCATGATAGCTCAGTAAGAACTATTTCCTACACTATTTCCCTTTGATGATTGAGTGAGCTTGGTAACAACTAGATTTCCTTTGCTAACCTTGAAAGCTTGGTAACAACTATTTGCACAAGGTAAAGCTTGAGAACACTCGGTAGACACCGTAAACCTTCTTTGCTAACCTTTTGAGCTCAGTAGACTCTATCTTTTGCTTTGTTGATTAACTAAGCTTGGTAGACTCTATCTGATAACTACTATGACATTTGTGTAATATCAAAGACAACTCTGAATTGAACAATTGTATCCAAAAATCTCCCTCTTTGGCATTGATGGAAACAAAACATGTCATAGTAGAATGAACTTTGAAAATAAGTCTTTTTTGACAACATACTTCTCCTTCTTATACAAAACTCCTCAAATACAGTCATCTCTCTCTTTCATAATAATCTCTCCCTCTTACATAAACTCTCTTTTTCTTGCAAATTTTAGAAATATATGATAGTAAACTCTCCCTCTTTGAAAACATATGCCAAAGACAACATAAACCAAATGAATAGAAATATACCTTATGTACTGATTCATATTCAATATCTTCATTACTTTGCTACATCAATTGATAGATTTTAAATTCTATTTTTGTTGATGCATCACTAAAACCATATTTTAGTGAGCTTTAGATAGGGGAATGACCCCTAACTTACCTCTGAGATACAAGAATGCATCCTTAGGTAAAGGCTATATGAATATGTCAGCAATTTGTTCCTTTGTATCGAAATATTCCAATCTAATTTCCTTATCCTGCACTAATTCTCTAACAAGGTGATACTTTATAGCAATATGCTTGGTTTTTTAATACATCATTGGATTCTTGGATATGTTAATTGCACTTGTATTGTCACAAAACATAACAACAAGTTCTTTGATTTCTTACTTCATGCCTTCCAATAATTGTTTGAAACAAACAATGTTTGACTAGTTTACTGCTGCTGCAACATATATAGCCTCTACTATAGATTGGGATGTATAGTTCTTCTTTTTACTTGTCCAAAAAACCAACCTCTTTCCAAGAAAGAAAGCTCCTCCACTTGTACTCTTTCTGTCATCAACATTCCCTACCTAATCTGCATCAATGAACACTTTTAAATCCATATTTCCTCCAAGTTTATACCATAATATGTAATCTTTAGTTCCTTTCAAATATCTCATGATTCTTTTGATTGCCATCATGTGATTTTCTTTTGATTTTACTGAGAATCTTGCTACAATTCCTACTTCAAGGGCAATGTCTGGTCTTGTATGTACTACATACTACAACTTTCCAATCATAGATCTATACAATGTCTGATCCACTTCCTTTGATTCATCATTCTTGGTATGTTTCAATCCAATACACATAGAAGTACCAACCTATTTGTAGTCTTCCATACCAAACTTTTTTAGTATCTCCATGATGTATTTAGATTGAATGATGTAGATGCCATTCTTACTCTGATGAATTTGAAGACCAACAAAGAATTTGATCTCTCCTAAGATTGACATTTCAAATTCATTGTTCATTTGTTCTAAAAATTCTTTGCAAAGGTCATCATTTCCTATGAACAAAGTATCATCTACAAATATTTCTACTAAATTTTTTTTATTATCTAGTCCTTCCTTTATGTACAAGCTACTGTTATCATTAGTTCTTTGAAAACCAATATAAATAAGATAGTTATGAAATCTTTCATACCATGCTATAGGGGCTTATTTTAGACCATACAATGCTTTACGTAATTTGTAGACCATGTCCTGCTTGTTTAGATCAACAAAACCTTCACGTTGTTCAATGTGAACCTCTTTATCTAGTATACCATTGAGAAATGCTGACTTGACATCCATCTGATAAAATTTGAATCCTTTATATGCAGCATATGCAAGTAAGGTTCTGACACCTTCCAATCATGCAACAGGAGAAAAAGTCTCTCCATAGTCTACACATTCTTCTTGAGAGTATCCTTTGCATACCAGTCTAGCTTTGTTCCTTGACACCTTACCATCTTCATCTAACTTGTTTCTGAATACCCACTTAGTTCCAATCACATTTTTATCTTTAGGCCTAGAAATAAGAGTCCATGTTTTTTTTTCTTTATTTGTTCTATCTCTTGATTCATAGCTTCAATCCAACTTTCATTTTCTAATGCATCTTTGACATTTCTAGGTTCAAAATCAGCAAGTAAACAAGTGCCTTTCAACTTACTTCTTGTCATTATTCTTTCAGATTTATCTCCAATGATTTGATCTGGTGCATGATGCTTCCTGACATACTTGGCTAGCATAGGCTCCTTGGCTTTTGAATAACTTGTATTGTTATCCTTTTGTGCTTCAACTTCTAGTTCTAGTTCTAGTTGCTCGGGCTCAGTAGCTGTTGATTCGGTAGCTTCTATTTGCAACTCGGGTCCTTGCAACTCAGTAGGTATTAGCTCGATTTGAACTTCCTGCAACTTGGTTACAAAAGATTCTAGAGTAGAAGATTTCTAATTTACAGATGTGCCTGACACTATATCAGGTTCAATGAAAACAAATCTCCTGTAGTCTTCAGGTTCTTTCTGCAAACTCATCAACTTTTACATGTGCACTTTCTATGACTTTGTGAGTAGACAAATTCAAACATTTATATACTTTACTTTTGCAAGAATATCCCAAAAATATTTCTTCATCACCCTTCACATCAAATTTACCTTTTCTAGATTCTTTCAAAATGTAACATTTTCTTCCAAATACCTTTAGGTAACTTACATTGGGTTTGAAGCCATACCATAACTATTAGGGGGTTTTAAATGAGTCCTTTTTAAGCTATACTTGGTTCAAGGTATGAACTGTAGTGCTGATAGCTTTCTTCTAGTATTTGATAGCAATTCTCTTTTCAATCATTAAGGTTCTTGCACAGTCCATGATAGATCCGTTCTTTCTTTTAGCTATTCCATTTTGTTCAAGAGTTCTAGGTGCTAAAACCAATCTTTTGATTCCCCTTTCAATATTTTACCTATTTGTTTTTCTACTTTGGCCAAATACCATTTGAACTTTTCAAATGCTTCTGATTTCTCTCTTACGTATATGATAGTCATAATTCTTGAGTAATCATCAACAAAAAGAATGAAGAAATTTTCACCAGTATAACTTTAAATGCCAATAGGTCCACACAAATCAATATGCACAATTTCTAAAATTTCTTCAGACTGATAGTTCTTGCTTTTAAAGCTAGTCTTTTCCATCTTGCCAGTTTGACAATTCTTGCATAGACCAACCTCAGGTTTCTTTATGTTAGGAATGCCTCTTACTTTTTTAAATTTTCTTATTTTTACCAAGTTATCAACATTCACATGACATAACCTTCTATGCCATAACCAACTTTCTTCAACTTGAGCAATAAATCATGAACATTCACCAAGTTCAAGATAAAACAAGTTACCTTTTGTTTGAGTGCTTGATCTAATCAGCTTACCTTTTCCATCCAGTAGTCTTGCTTTTACATGCATGAATTACACTTTGAATCCATTATTGAGTAGCTATGCCACACTTAATAGATTATGCTTTAGTCCTTCTACCCAATATGCATTATCACATACAAGTTCTTTGGTCAGTGAGATTCTTCCTTTTCCTTTTATACAACGAGGTTCATTATTACCAAATCTTACACTGCCACCATCATAGTCTTCAAAATGTTCAAACTTAGTTTTATCACTAGTCATGTGATGAGAACAACCACTATCTATAATCCATGTATCATTTTTCTCATATGATAAATGAGTGCCATTTCTTCATCATTATCAGACTCATCCTTTACAACAATGTACACAATTTCATCTTCTTCATCATTAGAATAATTAGAATCTTTAGCCATGAAACATGTTTTCTTACCTTTATCCTTGAATGATTTGAAGTCTTTCTTGCTATTGCACTTGTGACCTTACTTGTCATCATTTTTCTACTTATTTGGGCACCTAGCAGCAATATGTCCAATTTCTTCACAAGAAATATAGATTAGAGGAACCTTACCTTTGTATTTCCCTTTGCCTCTTGAATATTTCCTTGCTAGCAAAGCTTAGACTACCTCAAGATCACTGTCTGAACTCTATTTTGATTCTTCATCACTATCTGATTGAGTATCCTTTATCTTCTTGCCTTTTTCCTTGAGTGAAAGCTTGGCTTCAAATGCTAATTCAATGTTCTTGGCAGCTAGAACATAATTATCATAGTTGTCCAGCTCAAATGTAGTCAATCTTCCAACTATGGCCTCTAGATTTATCTTATGATTTGCTTCACATCTTCTTTCTTGAATTGCAGAGACTCTAATTGCATAAACATGAAGTAGAGTTCTAAGAACTTTACTTATAACCATCTCTTCCTTGATATCTCCTCTAGATGCTTTGATTGCACTAACACTTTCTTTAACACTTTCAACATATTTTGCTATGTTTTCATCTTCTCTCATCCTCATTTGATCAAATTGTCCTCTTAAACTTTCTACCTTGGCTCTTCTTACATTATCATCACCTCCATAGATCTCTTTCAGTTTGTTCCACATTTCAAAAGTAGTTTTGCAATCCTTGATGTCATCAAATTCTTCATAACTTAGAATAGATGCAATATCTATCATCATGTTGTTGTGAGTCTTCTTTTCAGCAATATCATTAATAGATAATGTACCAGTAGGTTCTACATATTTTTCATCAAGTTACTTGAACCTTGAATCACCAATAGAAGCCAAATGAAGTCTCATCAATCCCTACCATGTTGAGAAGTTATCTCTATTAAGTCTTTGAATTTACCTCTTGTAAGACATCCTAATCTTTAGCTTAGATCCTTGAAATCTTTTACTACAAGCACCAAAAGCTCTGATACCAATTGTTAGAATTATGAGTGAAGTAACTGAGAAGGGGTGTGAATCAGTTACTTCAAAAACAAATCCCCATCCCTTAGATATCTTAAATAACTAGTTACTGCTATCCTTCTGTAAACATATCACAAAAATGTTGTAACTCAGTAGATTAACTTGTTTCTAATTTTTAGCATTCATAATTATTAGCATGCATGCAAAAGTAAATAACATGAGCAAGAGACACTAGATTTAATGTGGAAACCCAATATGGGAAAAACCACCAAGTAACTAGCTACCAATTTTCACTCTTCTGAAGTGAGCCCTGTTAGGAGCCAACCCTATTAAAGGTTACAATATACATTGTTAGGTGTGACCCTGTTAGAGGGTTTAATCAGTCTGTTAGGAGTGGCCTTGCTAGAGGTCTTTAGAAAAATTCAACTGAACTGTCACCTTGTTAGAGGATTTACAAAATGGTTGTTAAACCAAATCTATTAAGAGATTTGAAATCATTGCTACAATGATTATAAAGTAACAATGAATTGACCTGAATAGGATGCAATTGACTTTTTTGATTACAAATCTCTATTCTACACCATTAGATCCTCCTCGATCAAATATAGCTTTGCTGCTCCTTAGTGATCTCTGATCATTCTTCAAAATTTTATTTCACAATAATCAGTCCTCCTTCACATTCATATCATATGAAATCCACACACTTAGAACTCGCAACTTGACCTCTTATATATAACATTTAGATTATCAAGTCAGCTCATTCACATGTTACATTTATCAATAAACCATACATCAGTTGGCTACAAATATTACATTAAATAAATAAACTTTATTTCACAAAATAATAAAATCCAACAATAAAATAATAATCTACAAGAATGGATCAACAAAAAGCATTAAACATATGATTGTCATGCCAAGACTATCTTGAAGTGGATGAATAAGCATACTTTACTGCCATATTAGATATAATAGAAGAGATTAAAACTATGCATCATAAATGGAACCGTACCTCATATCCTTCAAACTCATGGCCTTGAATCATTAGAAAACTATGTTCAACACTTAGGGGAGGAAAAAACAAGTCTTGAGATATCCCAAACCAGACACCAACCATTTTCCAAACAATGTTGTGACTAGCTATTCTTTTTGCTAGAGTAAATATCACCTAGCCCATTTTGGACAAGTAAGCCATTTCTCATGTGTTATAGATTTTGGTGCTAGATATATTCCATGGATAGCTGGCCTTAGAAATTTGATTTTTGTTTAGTTTAGTTTGAGCTTCACTTGGTTTAGAGAATATTTTAATATTCTCTACTTAACAAGGCCAACCACTTGAAGGTGGAAGCTCATTCCCCTCCCCCCCCCCCAACATCACTCTAAATTCTCCATTAACATCTAATAAAATTTGATTATTCTTTCATTCAACCATTTTTGAAATATAACATTCAATCATTATAATCACATAATAATATTCATTAACACATACAATTCTTTAACACACAACATTCATGAATAATTCATTAAGACATAAAATTCACTAACATCATTTCCTTTCAGGCTTCTTAATTTAAAAAAAAAAAAAGAATATAGTAAGAGGAATATCAATGTCCTTGTCATTCCTCTCCTCTACTAATTCTAATGCCAACACATGTCTCCTCATCATCTATTTAGGAATAGGTGGCCACTACGCCAAAGGGGAATTTGCTACAAAAACAACTGCATCATGAGTTAAATTCAAACCATTTATATTAGTGAATTACATGTATTTAATTAATTGAAAGAACTATAAATCAAAAAAAATATTTAAATGAACAAAACATAGATTTTCTTTACTTGAATGTGCCACATGACATACATGGAGATCAGTCTAAGCATCCTCTGGCACTCGTTCAGCATGACATTTTGTATCCTCTAAAATATACACAAAATAGGTTACACCAGGTTTAATTTAAGATGTTAAATTGTATTAATAATTACATAATTGTTTTAAATAGAAAATGAACACCTCCATTGTCACTACAATGCACATTAGGGGCTTCATCATGTGGCATAAGATTTGTGTTACAATTAGGAGACTACATTGCAATGTCATGCACATATTATTATCAAATATATTGTTACTCAAGTATTTAATTTCTATTTTTTTTTTCCATATTTACCTATTCACATGATGTAGGGGGATCTTGGGTTTGGCTAGTGGAAGCTTAGTGTAGGCGTTCAACCATAGCTTCATAGCCTTCCTTGAAGGAAATTTTTTGGTGTTCTCTTGTGGCCTCTAAATTAAATTTAGAGCCCTACATTTTTTGATTAAAAAAAATTATTTTGATTTTATAAATAATTTTTTTAGGAATTTATTTATTCCTACTTACAATTCATGCTTTAATTTTTGAATATCCACTGGAGCCAAGTTTGTGCTGCCCAATCTTTTGTAGCCTAGCCTTTGTCTGCTTTGATGTATCCTGCAACCTATGAAGAGTTTGAAATATGTTAGATGATATAAATATAAAGATGCCTAATTAGTGCATTATTACATTATACTAGTAGTTAATACTATTTCATACCTTCTTCCCTCATTTTCAAGTGTAACTCCTCTTTTAAAATCCATTTTTTCCTTTGCATTCAAAATGAAGTCATTCCAATCCCTCACTGAAATAAAGGGAGGATTCTCGTACTTTGTGTGGATAATTGGCTAATTATGATATGCAATTTCTATCATTCATGGCAACACATTATGTAAATGTGAATAGGAAACCTTGGAAATAAAGATACTTAGTGGTTGGTGAAAAGTTTATAGAAATCACTAATGGAAGTGATTGAAAGATTGCATGACACTATGATAGTACAACATACTAAGAAAGATCCTATACTAAGAGCACAAGCAGTGCTAAAGTCATTTGATGAAGAGTTTACTAATGTGTTGAATGTTGCAAAGGTGAAGGCTCACATTTCCCATAATGCTAACTTGTGTAGCAACATCTAAAAGAATATCAAGAACGACTTAGTCAATCTTGATATATGCATAAAAGAACTTCAAAAATGTCAGTAGGAAGGGAAAGCCTCATACGTTAAATGTACCTTATCATACAAACTGACTAAGGATTTGGATAGTTAGATAGAGGAAAAGATAAGTGAGCTTGAAGCTTTGTCTAGCCAGATCTACATCCTTTTAGAAAAGTTGATGATTTTGAGAGTCAAGTTTCCAGTGTTCACAGGGAGATCAAGAAGCTGGAACTTTAGAAAGAATAGATTTTGAAGAGAACATTTGATTTCAGAGAATCTATAGCTTTGAAGTTATCTTTTTTTGAGAAGTAGCTAGAAAATTGTGTCAAGGCCAAGGAAACATATACAAACTTTTTGTATTCAAATATCAATGTAGTTGAGATTGCATCATATTCATTATGTGCAATTCTCTCATTAGCAGAGTCTACCAAAGAGACATGGAACAAAGATATGGATAGCTTGAAGACCATTTTTGATGATTGTATAAAGTTTATTTTAGCACAAGGCAAGGATAGTAGTTTTGATAGTTTTGGTCAGCATCTTGACATTTTGTCCTTTGTCATTGATGTCAAAGGGGGAGTAATAGTAGACGAAAATTGGAAAGTAAAAAATTTGGATAGTAAAGGGGAGAGATGTGAAAATTATATACATGAGATTGTTGGGAATGATGCATGTGTAGTATGAGGTATATTGTAAAGGGGAGCATATATGTAAAGTTTTAATAGATGTAATGTTTATTTTGTTAAGTTTTGTCACTTACAAATTTTCCCTATTTTGTTGCCATCAATGTCAAAGGGGGAATTGTTTACAATTGGCTAATTGTAATATGTAATTGTTGTCATTAATGGTAACACAAGATGTACATGTTAACAAGAAACCCCAGAAATAAAGATACTCAGTGGTTAGTAATAAGAAAATTATCTAAGTATATAATTTGGTTTATAGCAATGTATTGTTTTGCCAAAGTAGTGTCCTCAAAGAAAATGAGAGTCAAATAGCTGGCTACCAAACTAGGAAAGAAATAGAAAACACTGTTGACAATTGAGTCTAGTGGTGAAGAGGAAGAAGAACAAGACATCAAAGAATAAGTGACTATAGCTAAGCAAGCAGTAGGAAAAGCTTGAGAACCTTGGAAGCTAGAGATTGAGAAGATAAACACATCTATTGCTAATGAAGCTAACTTTTTGTAGATAAACAAATTCTACGAGTTATATAATAGTTGTGAGAAGGATCTGATAGATATACCTACTGTGATATATATATTATAGAAAATAATCTAAAGCTAAACCATATTGAAGGCATAGTGAACCAGAAAGTCTATGACAGACTTGAAGTAAAGAAAGCACCTTCTTGGGAAGAAGATTTAGAACTCTAGAAGTCTATGCTAAGAACAATATGCAAGACTGATGATGAAGATGAGATGAAAAGATTGTTGAATAATCTTGCACCTTACTTGAGAAAAAAATTGAGGCCATTTTTGTTTATGGGAAATGAAAAGGATAGAATAAGGAGTGAGACAAAAACATCAATACAACAAATCCTAATAGAGTCAACGGCAACATCTCCTCCAGTGCCCAAAACCTCAGAAGTGTTAGTAAGTGGTGACACTATATAGATTGATCAAACAAATGTTACCATTGATAATGAGGATAAAAACTTGAGCATACAAATCATTTTGAAGGTTTTGAACCAAATGAACCAAACACCAAGGATATTGAGGATAAGTTAAAATAAATTGAGGAAGAGAAGAGGCTAATAGAAGAAGAAAAGAAGAAGATAGATGAAGCCAAGAAAAAATTGCTTGAGGAAGATAAGAAGAGAAATAAAGAGGAAGAAAAGAGAAGAATTTGAAAAGAAGAGAAGAAAAGATTGAACGAAAAGAATGAAAGAGAGGAAAAGGAAAAGAAGGAAGAGGAAGAGAGAACAACTAAAGAAGCAACAAAGAAATAGAGGGAGGATGAGACTAGACCATCTAGTTCATCTACTCCACTCTTTCTTTCCAATTTATCTACTGTGATGATGATTAAATAGATTTGATCTCATCCTTGACCAAGCTAATTAAGAAAAATAGGAAAGTAAAGAGTTTACAAAGAACACCAATGGAAGTGACCAATAGACTACATAGTACGTTGCTAGTTCAACACACAAAACTAGATCCTAAATAGAGAGCACAAGAATTGCTAAAGTCTTTTGATGAAGAATTTGCTAAGTGTTGCAAGGAAAAGGCTCAAATTTCCCATGATGCTCATGTGTTTAGCACCATCTGCTAGAACATCAAGAATGACTTAGTTAATCTTGATACATGCATAAAAGAACTTCAGAAATGTCAATAGGAAGAGAAAGATTTGTATGTTAAGTTTATCTTATCATACAAAATGACTAAGGATATTAATAGTTAGATAGAGGTGAATATGAGTGAGTTAGAAGCTTTATCCAGTCTAATCCAACAACCATCTAGCAAAGTTGATGATATTGAGAGTCAAGTTGTCAATGTTCATAGTGAGATCAAGAAACTAGTACTTCGAAAAGATTAGATATTGAAGAGAATATCTGATTTTAGAGAAACCATTGTTTTAAAGTTATCTTTTGTTGAGAAACAACTAAAAGAATGTATCAAGGCCAAGGACACATATAAAAAGTTTTTATATTTAGATGTCAATGTAGTTGAGATTGCATCATATGCTTTATGTGAAATTCTCACATTAGAAGAGTCTACCAAGGAGACATGGAACAAAGGTATGAACAATCTAAAGACTATTTTTCATGATTGTATGAAGATTATTTCAACATAAAGAAGGACATCAGTTTTGACAGTTTTTGGATAGTATCTTGACATTTTGACCTTTGTCATTGATGTCAAAGGGGGAGTAATAGTAGAAGAAAATTGGAAAATAGAAAATTTGGATAGTAAAGGGGACAGATGTGAAAATAGCATACATGTACAGTATGAAGTATATTGTAAGGGGGAGCATATATAAACTTATAATAGATGTAATGTTTATTTTGATTGATAAGTTTTGTCACATAGCCAATTTTCCCCATTTTTTTCCCATCAATGCAAAAGGGGGAGATTGTTGAGAATTTTCTAAATAGCAATACATAATTGTTGTTATTAATGGCAACACATGATGTACATGTTGATATTATAACTATTATGTGGAAGCGCAGTGCAAGTGTGAATTGCAAATTGTAACTATATTGGAAGTTTCATATGAGCTATCTAGTGATCTAAGATCAAGTTGAAGATCAGAGATCAGACAGGGAAAGAAGAAAATAATAGTAAACTATTTTTTTGAATAGTGATCTCTTCTTATAGTTGAAATTGCATGTTTGGATAGTGGGCTCTTCTTGCATACATTGTACTAAAACTCCTAATAGGGATTCAAAGTCTCCTAACAGGGATTTCTTATACTAAATTTTGTCATTAACTCCTAATAGGGTCCATCCTCTAACAAGGAACTTATATATCATTATATTATCTAGTGGGTATCATCCCCACCAGAGTTTCCCTTGGCCAAGGTTTCCCTTGTTAATAAAATATGGTGATATGAGTTATCTTTGTGAATTGCTATTGTTAGAATTCAACATTATTTTATTTCTTTGTTATGCATGGTATAAAGTAAGTAATAATATCTAGTTGGCCCCTAAACTTTGTAGATTACTGAGTCACCCCATCTCTCAATAATCCTTACTTTTAATAATTGGTATCAGAGCACAGTTACTTTGAAGAGGCTTAACAACATAAGTAAGATCCTTATGGATATGGAACAGTCAATGAAGAACCTTGAAGAAGATCTTGAATAAATTGATGTCCTTACTAAAGAAAGAGATAAGCTAAAGGATAGATACGAGGACTCCAAACTATATATTGATCAGTTGAAGGAAAAGATTGAATAGCTAAAATCCAAGCCTAAATCTACTGATGATGACTATTTGAAGTTGAAAATACAATACAAGATCTTGAAGCATGAATTGAAGATTACAAATATAAAGTTGGCTCTAAGAAATAATCCTAGCAAAATTGAATTTGATTTGAAGACTGAAAATGTAAATCTGAGAGCAAGTCTAATAAAGAAAACATTTGACTTGAAACATTGAAAGAAGATCATGAAGAACTCCTTAAGTACAATATTATTGTGAAAGGTGAATTGGCATAGTGTAAAAAACATCTTGAGAAACTTTATTCTAGTAGAGAAAATCTTGATGATTCAATGTCTATATAGAGACCTTCTTATGAAAAGACTGGCCTTGGCTAGCTAATCAACATGTCTGTAAAGAAAGTTGAGATTAGATTAGATCTGAAAGAAAAAGACAAATCTCATGACAAGATTGAATCTAGTCAATCTTTTGAGAAACCTAAAGAAGTTGAGCAAAAAAAGGAAGCTGAAATCTTGGATGAACCAAAGCAAATAGAAACTCCTAAGGAAACTAGGTATGAATTTAGATGTAAGTGTTTCTTATGTAATGAAATAGGTCATATGAAAAGAGATTGTACTAATAAGTCATTTATTCATGTTAAGGACTTTTATTGTCATAATTGTCCTAGTATGGGTCATAATACAATTAATTGTAGGAAACCTAAGTATGATAATGATAGGAGAAACAATAGAATGTCTAGATATACTAACCTTGTAGATGGAAGAAGATCTAATGAAAGGACATCAAGAGAAGGAAGATCTTATTAAGATAGAAGAAACATCATGTGTTATAAGTGTAACAACTTAGGATACATTGTTCAAAATTGTCATGCACCCAATGATCAACAGAATCTTAGAAGTAGAGAACCTATATGTTAGTTATGTAACAACTTTGAACACATAGTGAAGTATTGCAGAATGGATAGAAATTATGGAGATAGAAGAAACAATGGAAGAAAAATTGAGAATAGAAGAACTGATAGAAGGAACCATGAAAGGAACTCTGGAACTAGTAAAGACAATGAAGAACAAAGAAACATTGTGAGTGAACTTCAAGAAGAAATTAATGAAGTATTTGTGAAATAAATAGACATCTAAAAAGAAAAGTTAGATGATGATGAGATAGGAAGATCGAAGTCAGTAATTGAGTTTGATTTAATTAAGTTAAATTAAGCTTGTTCACACCATCAAAATTTGAAAACTTCAGATAGAGACTAGATTAGAGATAATGAATTTGGGAAAAGATATATCTTGTTATGTTTGGATGGTACCTAAGGTCACTTGTGATTTAGAGCTCATCTAAAGAAGTTATGATGAAATTCAAAGTTACTAGTATTATAGTGAAGACTAATTCTATAAAAGAAGATGAAAAGTAAGTTTTTGCAGAGAACTTCATGATGTGAAGTTTTAAGGATATTTGTCATAATGAAAGGAGGCTATAGTAAACTTTGGGTGACATCTAAAGATTGGATAGATTATTTTGAGTAGTTATTTGATTGTAGAATGCAAGTAACACCTCTTTTGTATTCATAAAAGTACACAACTAATGCAAGTTCAAGTTGAGGGATAAATGGAGTACATAATTGATTTTACTTCATTGCAAACACATTCAAAGTGAAGAGCATTCCAAAGCAACTTGTCAAAGTGATTTCAAAGAAAACCCTATTTTTAGAAAGAGATATTTTGTCATGTTTTTGAAAAATTTGTTTTGTAAAAGATATTGTTGATAAAGAATCATGGATATGTCAGTTGTTCACAACATTTAGAATGAGGATAGACCTAAGTTGAAGATAGTTTCGGTAAAACCTAGTGATGAAAACCCTAACTCTACATTGT
Organism: Cupressus sempervirens; assembly: GCA_028749045.1. Classification (NCBI taxonomy): domain Eukaryota; kingdom Viridiplantae; phylum Streptophyta; class Pinopsida; order Cupressales; family Cupressaceae; genus Cupressus; species Cupressus sempervirens. The sequence goes on along the minus strand of CM053793.1, from coordinate 24,969,961 downwards.
TTGTCACTCCAAACAACATAGTCTATCTAGAATATGTAGAAAATTATTTGAATTACAAGTTTGAGTCAATTGGTAGTGAATATATAAATAAGGATATAGAACTAGTCTTTAACCTTGACATGACTATGAAGCCCATATTTGAACATTTAAGGGAATTAGACTTGTTTAAGCATCATTTCTATGATGAATTAGATACAACCTGATGGACTCAAATCATACTAAGTAGAATACATGATGGTAAACTATAGATGTAAGATAATGTAGTAGACATTTCTACCAACCTTATACATGAGGTAACTAGTCTTAATGAAGAAGACAATGTACCCATAGGTGAAAAAATGGTTAAGAAGAAAGTGAAAAGTTATACTAAGGTAGTATACAATGGGAAGGCTATGGTAATTAGCTCCATCAAGTAGGATGATGTGAGATTTCTTAGCAAAATTATTGCTTATTCAGTTTGTTAAAGTTCTAAGATAGATGAACTTTCAGCTAGATTTATTTATGTAGCTTATAAGATAGGTGTTGAGAAAGAATAGGTAAATCTAAGAGAAATACAGAGGATGCAACTCTTGGAGAACCTTGAAACGATTAAAAGAACCAAGAATGGTGTGTTTAGATTCCAATATTTAATTAAACTCATATTTCATGTGTTGAAGAGATTTCCCTACTTATCAGTAATAGATATAATGTGTAGTGACAGATGTATTGTGGAAAATATTACAAAGGTATGCGAAAGGCACCCTATAGACAAGATATTAGACAATGGTAATTTGATAGTGAAAACATTCCAAAATGAGATGAAACAAAGATTTAGGATCTCACCTGCAATTGTGCATAGGTTCAAGGAAGAAATATGTATTTTAGTTACAAAGTATACTTACATTTAAGAAGTGGAACCTTACGAAACATTTTTAGATCCTTTGAGCTATGAGTTGAGTGGTGATTTTTCAACTAGTTACATTGATTTGTTGTTGAATTTAGAGAAAGACAAAGAAAAATATAGATTTGGTACCTTTGATAAGATTACACAACATGCTCATCAAGCAACCTTGGAGAGATCATCTCACAAGAGGTTGAGTCAATCATGACGAAGGCATTATCTGAGGCCAGAATGTTAGAAAGTGAATATGTGGCCATGAGAGAGACATTGAAGCAAGGTGCATTAGGCATACAACCCTTGTCAGATTTAGTTGTTGAGACATCTTTGAAGTAGAGCATAGCATATGTTGTTGTATCTGATGTTCAGTCTAGTGAGCATAAGAGAAAATCAGAGAGATTGGTTGAAGTAGTGACTACAAAGGAAAAGAGATTCAAACAAATAGCTACAATACATAGCAAGAGGTAGAAGGCATTGCTGACAATTGAATCTAGTGATGGTAAAGAGATAGGAAAACATCGACAACCATGGAAGTCAAAGATTGAGAAGATTAACATATCAATTTCCATTGAGGGAAACTTTGTTTAGATGAACAAATTTTAAGACTTATGCAATAATTTTGAGAAGGACCAAATTGATATATCTATTGTAAGATATATCATAGAAAACTACATTAGTATGAAAGATATCAAAGGAGTAATGAACCAAAAAGTCTATGAGAGAATTATAGATAAGAAGACTCTAGCAAGGGAAGAATACTTTGAACTTTGAAAGTCTATGCTAAGGACAATTTGTAAGACTAGTGACGAAGATGAGATTAAGAGTTTGTTAAAATAACTTTGCTCCATAATTAAGGAACAAATTAAGGCCATTTTTGTTCATGGTTCGTGAGAAGGATAAGTTGAGAAAGAAGACACCAATAGCTATCAGTCAGATGTTGTCACAAACAACATCTCCTCCAGCTCCTACAACCTCAGAAGTATCAGTAAGTGGTGATACTATGAAGATTGATCAAACCAACGTTACTCTTAGCATTGATGATACCAATCCATTTGGTGAATCTGAACCAAACATACCTGACACTGAGGACGTTGAAGAAAAGTTGAAACAAATTGAGGAAGAAAAGAGGCTAATAGAAGTTGAAAAGAAGAAGATAGAAGAAGCCAAGCAAACATTGGTTGAGGAAAATAGAAAAAGAAAGGAAGATGAAAATAATAAAAGAATTGTAGAAGAAGAAAGGAAAAGGAAAGGAAAGAAGAGGAAGAGAGGAAAGCTAAAGAAGAAGCAAAGAAGTAGAAGGAGGATGAAACTAAAACATCTAATTAATCTACTCTACTCTCTCTTGCTAGTTTTGCTACTGATGATGATGATCAGACTGATCTAATTTCATCCTTATCTAAACTTTTACAGAAGAATAAAATGGTGTAAAGTTTACATAAATCACTTATGGGAGTGATTGCTAGATTGCACAGTACTTTGATAGTACAACACACTGAGTTAGATCCTAAACTAAGAGCACAAGTAGTGCTAAAGCTGTTTGATTAAGAGTTTACTAATTTTTAGAATGTTGTAGAGGTGAAGGCTCAAATTTCCCATGTTGCTAAGTTGTTTAACACCATCTTCTAGAATATCAAGAATGACTTAGTCAATCTTGATACATGCATAAAAGAACTTCAAAAATGTCAGCAAGAAGTGAAAGACTTGTATGTTAAGTGTACCTTATCATACAAATTGACTAAGAATTTGGATAGTTAGATAGAGGCAAAGATAAGTGAGCTTGAAGCTTTATCTAGTTAGATCATGTATCCTTCTAGCAAAGTTGATGATTTTGAGAGTCAAGTTGTTGGTGTGCCCAATGAGATCAAGAAGTTGGAACTTTAGAAAGAATAGATTTTGAAGAGAATATTTGATTTTAGAGAATCTATAGCTCTAAAGTTATCTTTTATTGAGAAGCAGCTAGAAGAATGTGTCAAGGCCAAGGACACATATACAAACTTTTTGTACTTAGATATCAATGCAGTTGAGATTGCATCATATGCATTATGTGCAATTCTCTCATTAGAAAAGTCTACCAAAGAGTCATGGAACAAAGCTATGGAAAGCATGAAGAGAATTTTTGATGATTTTATGAAAATTATTTCATCATAAGGCAAGGACAAAATTTTTGATAGTTTTGGTCAACATCTTGACATTTTGACCTTTATCATTGATGTCAAAGGTAGAGAAATGATAGAAGAAAATTGGAAAGCAAAAAAATTGGATAGTAAAGGAGAGAGATGTGAAAATTGAATACATGAGATCGTTGGGAAAGATACATGTGTAGTATGAATTATATTGTAAAGGGTAGCATATATGTAAAGTTTTAATAGATGTAATATTTATTTTGTTAAGTTTTGTCACTTAGCCAAATTTTCTGATTTTGTTGTCATCAATGCCAAAGGGGGAGATTGTTGACAATTGGCTAATTGTGATATGTAATTATTGTCATTAATGGCAACACATGATGTACATGTTAACAAGAAACCTTGGAAATAAAGATTCTTAGTGGTTGGTAATCAAAAAATTGTTAAAGTATAAAATTTGGTTTACAACAATGTATTGTTTTTTTTATAACATTTGCAGATGTCATATTATGATAAGTGAAGTTACACGGAGATAGTATACATGTTGGTGATGATGAGTACAACCTCAAAAGTTTGTACATATTGTATGGAATACATATAATGATTTTTTGATGATGTAGAATAGTAGAATTAAAGGAAACGAATAGTTTTGTTTACAAAACAATTACTTGTCCAATTAGGGATGACATCCTAGATGTTTACTCTAACTTTGAAAAGTGAATTGTGGTCTTAGCTGACCTAGCAGTAATTTAGGTAATGTTGATGATTGTGTAAATAGTGATATGTAATTATTTTCATTAATGGAAACACATGATGCACATGTTGACAAGAAATGTCAAAAATAAAGATACTTAGTGTTTGGTTATCATAAAATTGTTGAAGTATAGAATTTGGTTTACAATAGTGTATTGTTTTGTTTATAACATGTTGTAGAAGTCATATTATAACAAGAAAAGTTACATGGAGATGGTGTACATGTTGGTGATGACGTGTATAACCTTAGAAGTTTCTATGAATTGTATGGAATAGATATAATCATGTTTTGATGATGCAAGACAACATAATTGAATGAAAGAATTATTTGTTTACAAAACAACTACTTATCTAATTAGGTATGAAATCCTAGATGTTTACTCTAACTTGGAAAAGTTAACTATGGTCTTAGCTGACCCAACATCAATTTGTGTAAAGGCATGGTATTTATGCAAAAGACTTCTTGTGATAAGAACTGTGCTATCTTGATATTATTTGGAAGTGAAGTGTAAGTGTGAATTGCTAAGTATGACTATATGTGAAGTTTCATATGAGCTATCTGGTGATCTAAGATCAAGTTGAAGATTAGAGATTAGATAGGGAAAGAAGAAAGTAATAGTAAACTATTTGTTTGAGCAGTGAGCTCTTCTCATAGTTGAAATTGCATGTTTGGGCAGTGGGCTCTTCTTGCATACATTGTACTACAACTCCTAACAAGGTCCATCCTCTAACAATGAACTTATATATTAGTATATTATCTAGTGGATATCATTCCTACTATGGTTTTCCCTTGGCTAGGGTTTCCCTAGTTAACAAAATATGTTGTTATGAGTTATATTTGTGCATTGCTATTGTTACTATTAGCATTACTTTATTGTTTTGTTATGCATGGTCTAAAGTAAGTAATAATATCTAGTTGGTGACTAAATTTTGTAGATTACTAATTCACCCCCACCCCCCACCCTATCAATAATCCTTATTTATAATAATTAGTATTAGAGTCTAGTTACTTTGAAGATGCTTAATAGCCTAAGTAAGATCCCCATGTATATGGAATAGTTGATGAAGAATCTCGAAGAAACTCTTGATCAAATTGATCTCCTTACTAAAGAAAGAGATAACTTGAAGTACATATATTAAGATTCCAAAGAATATATTGGTTAGCCGAAGGAAAATATTGAACATTTGAAATCTAAGCCTAAATCTACTAAATCTAGAACTACTAATGATGGCTATTCAAAGTTCAAGATAGAATACAATATCTTGGAGCATGAGTTGAAGATTGCAAATCTGAAGTTAACTTTAAGAAATGATCCTAGCAAAATTGAATCTGATTGGAAGATTAAAAATGTAGGTCTAAGAACAAACCTAGTAAGGAAAACATATGAGTTTGAATTACTAAAACAAGACCATGAAGAACTCCTTAAGTATAATACTATTGTGAAAGGTGAATTGAAACAATGTGAACAATAGCTTGAAAAATTATATTCTAGTAGAGAAAATCTTGATGGTTCAATGTCCATACAAAGACCTTCTTATGATAAGACTGGTCTTGGATATCTAATTAAAATGTCTATGAAAAAATCTAATATTAGATCAGATTAGAAAGAGAAACAAAAATCTAACGACAAGATTGAATCCATTCAATCTTTTGAGAAACCTAAAGAATTGAGCAAAATAAGGAAGTTGAAATCTTGGATGAACTTGAGCATGTGGACACTCCTAAGGAAACTAGGTATGAATTTAGAGGTAAGTGTTTCTTATTCAATAAAATAGGTCATATGAAGAGAGATTGTACTAATAAGACAATTAATCATGTTAAGGACTTTTATTGTCATAATTGTCATGGTATGGGTCATAATAAAATTGATTATAGAAAACCTAAGCATAATAATGATAGGAGAAATAGTAGAATGTCTAGATACACTAACCCTGTAGATAGAAGAAGATCTAATGAAATGAAATCAAGAGAAGGAAGATCCTATGAAGATAGAAGACATATCATATGTTATAAGTGTAACAACCTAGGACATATTGCTCAGAATTGTCATGTACCTAATAATCACCAGAATCCCAAAAGAAGAGCACTGATATGTTAGATATGAAACAAGTTTGAACACAAAACAAAGTACTAGATAATGGAAAAAAACATCAAAAATAGAAGGAACAATGGAAGAAACTTCGAAAACAAAAGGAATGATTGAAGGAACCATGAAAGGAACTCTAGAACTAGGAAAGACAATGAAGAAAAAAGAGACATTGTGAGTGAACTTTGAGAAGAACTTAATGAAGCATTCATTAAAGGAATGGATATCTCAAAAGAAAAGTTAGATGATGATGATGATGATGATAAGACAGGAAGATCAAAGTCAGTTATTGAGTGTGATTCAACTATGTTAAATTAAACTTGTTCACAACATTAGAATTTGAAAACTTTAGTCAGAGACTGAATTAGAGGTAGTGAAGTTGGGAAAAGATGTATCTTGTTATTTTGAGATGGTACCTAAGCTTACTAGTGATTTGGAGCTCATTTAAACAAGTTATGGGATATTTAGAGTTACTGGTATTATAGTAAAGGCTAATTCTATAATAGAGGATGAAAAGTGTGTTTTTACAAAAAATCTCGTGATGCAAACTTTATAGGATGTTTGTCTTGATGGAAGGAGGCTATGTTAAACCTCAGGTAACATCTAAAGATTAGATAGATAAGTTTGAGTAGTTATCTAATTGCTAAACATAATTGATAGCTTTTTCATATTTGTAAAGTACATAATTAATACAAATTTGAGTCAATAGATAAAAGGAATACAAAATTGAATTTTACTTCATTGCAAACACATTAGAAATGAGAAGCATTCTAAAGTGACTTGTCAGTATGATTTCCAAGCAAACTCTATTTTCAGAAAGAGGTATTTTTCATTTTTCCATAAAAATTGTTCAATAAAAGAAATAGTTGATAAAGAATCATGGATATGTTAGTTGTTCACAGTGTTGAAAATGAGGATAGACCTAAATTTAAGATAGTTTCTATAAAACCTAGTGATGGAAACCCTAACTCTACATTGTCTATCACTGCGAACAACATAGTCTATTTGGAAGACGTAGAAAATTATTTCAATTGCAAGTTTGACTCGATTGGAAGTGAATATATGAACAAAGATATGGATTTAGTTTTTAACCTTGACATGACTATGAAGCCTAGATTTGAATATTTAAGGGGATTCGACTTGTTTAAGTATCATTTCTACTATGAGTTAGATATGGATGAATGGACTCAAATTGTACTAAGTAGGATACATTATGGAAAGTAATGGATGCAAGATATTGTAGTAGACATTTTTTTTGACCTTATACATGAGGTAACAAGTCTTAGCAAACAAGCCAATGTACCCATAGGTGAGAAAATGGTTAAGAAGAAAGTGGAAAGTTACACTAAAGTAGTATACAATGGTAAGGCTATGGTGATCAACACCATCAAGAAGAATGATGTGAGATTTATTAGTAGAGTCATTTCCCAATCTATATGTGCAAGTTCAAAAATAGATGAAATATCAGTAGGATTCATAAATGCAGCATATAAGATATGTGTAGAGAAAGAGCAAGTGAATCTCAATGAAATACTAAGGATGTAACTCTTAGAAAACCTTGAAAAGATTAAGAAAACAAAGAATGGTGTGTTTAGATTCTAGTCATTAATCAATCACATATTCTTCTATGTACTTAAAAGATTTCCATATTTATCAGTCATAGAGATAATGAGTAGTGATAGATGCACTATGGAGAAGATCACATAGGTATGTAGAAGCACCCTGTAGACAAGATATTGGATAGTGGAAACCTAATTATAAGAACTTTTCAGATTGAGATGAAATAGAGATTTAGGGCTTCACTAGCAATTATGGATAGATTCAAGGAGAATATATGTATTCTTGTTGATATAGATCATACTTACATTCAAGCAATGGAACCTTGGGAAACATTTTTGGATCCCTTGAGCTTTGAATTGAATGATGATGTTGCAATTGGTTACATTGATTTCTTGTTAAACTGAAAAAAAGATAAAACTTAATACAACCCTTGTTAGTTTCAATTACTGAGGCAACTTTGGAACAAAGAAATCCATATGCAGTAGTGTTTGATGTTTAGCCCAATGAACAAAAGAGAAAATTAGAGAGATTTGTTGAAGCAGTGTCCTCAAAGATAAAGAGAGTCAAATAGTTGGCTATCAAACTAGGAAAGAAACATAAAACATTGTTGACAATTCAGTCTAGTGGTGTAGAGGAAGAAGAACAAGACATCAAAGCAGAATTGGCTCCACCTAAGCAAGAAATAGATAAAGCCTAATAACCTTGGGAGCCAAAGATTGAGAAGATAAACACATCTATTGCTAATGAAGGAAACTTTTTTTAGATGAACAAATTCTATGAGTTGTATAACAATTTTGAGAAGGGTCAAATAGATATATCTACTGTGAGATATATTATAGAAAATAATCTAAAACTAAAGGATATTGAAGGCACAATGAACCAGAAAGTCTATGACAGACTTAAAGGAAAGAAAGCACCTACTTGGGAAGAAGATTTAGAACTCTAGAAGTCTATGCTAAGAACAATATGCAAGACTGATGATGAAGATGAGATGAAAAGATTGTTGAATAATCTTGCACCTTACTTGAGAAACAAATTGAGGCCATTTTTGTTTATGGTAAATGAAAAGGATAGAATAAGGAGTGGGACAGTGGTATCAATAAAATAAATGCTAATAGAGTCAAAGGAAACATGTCCTCCAGCACCCAAAATATTAGAAGCATTAGTAAGTGGTGACACTATAAAAATTGATCAAACAAATGTTACCATTGATATTTAGGATACCAATGCTTTTGAAGGTTCCAAACCAGATGAACTAGACACTAAGGATATTGAGGACAATTTGAAACAAATTGAGGAAGAGAAGAGGCTAATAGAAGAAGAAAAAAAGAAGATAGAGGAAGCCATGCAAAAATTACTTAAGGAATAAAAGAAGAGAAAGGAAGAGAAAAAAAAGAGACAAATTTCAAAAGAAGAGATGAAAAATAAAACTGAGGAAGAAGAGAAGAAAATATTGGCAAAAAGTAAAGAAAGAGAGGAAAAGGAAAAAGAAGGAAGAGGAAGAGAGAAGAACTAAAGAAGCAACAAAGAAATAGATGGAGATGAGACTAGACCATCTAGTTCATCTACTCTGCTCTCTCTTTCCATTTTATCTACTAGTGATGATGATCAAATAGATTTGATCTCATCCTTGACCAAGCTAATTAAGAAAAATAGTTAAGTAAAGAGTTTACAAAGAACACTAATGGAAGTGATAGACAGACTAAATAGTACATTGGTAGTTCAACACGCAAAACTAGATGCCAAACAGAGAGCACAAGTAGTGTTAAAGTATTTTGATGAAGAATTTACTAATTTGTTGAATGTTGTAGATGCAAAGGCTCAAATTTTCATGATGCTAATTTGTTTAGCACCATTTTCTAGAACATCAAGAATGAATTAGTCAATCTTGATACATGCATAAAAGAACTTTAGAAATGTAAATAGGAAGGGAAAGCTTTGTATGTTAAGTTTACCTTATCATACAAATTGGCTAAGGACATTAACAGTCTGATAGAGGCAAAGATGAGTGAGTTAGAAGCTTTATCTAGCCTAATCTAGCAACCATCTAGCAAGGCTAATGATATTGAGAGTCAAGTTGCCAGTGTTCACAACAAGATTAGGAAACTAGAACTTTGGAAATAGGAGATATTGAAGAGAATATCTAATTTTAGAGAATCCATTTCTTTGAAGTTATCTTTTGTTGAGAAACAACTAGAAGAATGTGTCAAGGCTAAGGACACATATAAAAACTTTTTGTATTTAGATATCAATGTAGTTCAGATTGCATCATATGCTTTATGTGAAATTTTCACATCAGCAGAGTCTACCAAGGATACATGGAACAAAGGTAAGAACAATCTTAAGACTATTTTTGATTATTGTATGAAGATTATTTCAGCATAAATAATGACATAAATTTTGACAGTTTTTGGATAGTATCTTGACATTTTGACCTTTGTCATTGATGTCAAAGGGGGATTAATAGTAGAAGAAAATTGGAAAATAAAAATTTTGGATAGTAAAGGGGAGAGATGTGAAAATAGTATACATGTGTAGTATGAAGTATATTGTAAGGGGGAGCATATATGTAAAGTTATAATAGATGTAATGTTTATTTTGATTGATAAGTTTTTTCAGTCAGCCAATTTTTCCTATTTTGTTGCCATCAATGCCAAAGGGTGAGATTGTTGTCATTAATGGCAACACATGATGTACATGTTGACAAGAAACCTTGGAAATAAAGATACTTAGTGTTTGGTTATCATAAAATTGTCTAAGTATTGAATTTGGTTTACAACAGTGTATTGTTTTATTTATAACATGTTGCACAAGCTATATCATGACAAGAGAAGTTACATGGAGTTGGTATACATGTTGGAGATGATGTGTATAACCTCAAAAGTTTGTATGGATTGTACAAAATGGATATGATTATGTTTTGATGATGTAGGGTAGTTGAATTGAAGGAAAGAATTATTTTTTTACAAAACAAGTACTTGTCCAATTAGGGTCTACATCCTAGATGTTTACTCTAACTTGGAAAAGTGAACTGTGGTCTTAGCTGACCTAGCATCAATATATGTAAAGGCATGACATTTATGCAAAATAATTCTTGTGATAAGAAGTATGCTATCTTGATATTATGTGAAAGCGTAGTGCAAGTGTGAATTGCAAATTGTAAATATATGTGAAGTTTCATATGAGCTAGCTGGTGATCCAAGATCAAGTTAAAGATCAAAGATCAGATAGAAAAAGAAGAAAATAATAGTAAACTATTTGTTTGAGTAGTGAGCTCTTCTTATAGTTGAAATTGCATGTTTGGGCAGTGGTCTCTTCTTGCATACATTGTGCTACAACTCCTAACAGGGTTGGAATCTCCTAATAGGGATTCAATGTCTCCTAACATGGACTACCTATATTGAAATTTCTCATTGAACCCTAATAGGGTCCATCCTCTAACAAGGAACTTATTTACCAGTATATTATCTAGTGGGTATCATCCCCACCAGGGTTTTCCCTTGGCCGAGGTTTCCCTAGTTAACAAAATATGGTGTTATGATTTATCTTTGTGCATTGCTATTTTTACTATTGCTATAATATCTAGTTGGTGTTTAAAGTTTATAGATTATTGATTCACCCCCCCTCCTAGTAATACTTACTTCTAAAACTCTAGATTGTGGATGAGACTCCTTCTATAGGAGTCCCTCACAGTGTTCAAATGTTTTGCAGCTTTTTGTAAAATTTTCTTCTCCTTAAAAATATTACCAAACTCATGCTCTAAATCTTTAATGAACTGATCTTTTAATTTTTTTCTTGAAATTTCCACCTTGTAAAAAAAATACAAAATTGTTACATAGAGAAATTAACTAAAGTTGTGTACCTTATATAGATGGTGGGCCTGAATATCTTCAATGCATGGTTGCAAAGCATCTTATAAAAGCAACTATTTCTTGCAAAATGTGTCATGGGATCATCAATTGAAAACATGCTATGAATAGGTAAATGCATCTTACAATATAAAAATAATAATTTAAAAGTACCTGGAAGCTTAGGAAATTTCAAAGGCATTAATTCATTGGCATCAATCAATAATGACACTTGCATAGCTCCCATGCTGGAAACATTGGTAGATCCAGCAAATGATTGTGAATTATCACCAACACATGTACTATGATCTATATTTGGCACCATAGACATCAACAATGTATCTACTACTAGATGCACCCATGAATAGAGCTGAAGGAATGAAAATGGTCTCACAGAGAGATGGAGCCAGATACCCCATCATTGAAGAATTCATGGAGTATTGCCAAGAAAACTAATAGAGGAATCCATTTGTGATTGAAGGAGAAGAAAGTATGCATAGTCAAGAAAGAACTACAAGAAAAATGGATAGATATAGAAGAACATAAGAATAAAGGGTTGGCCGAATAGGTGCATGGACAAATGTTTGAATGCATCTATATGTAAACATCATTAAATAAGGTTCAGTAATAAAGTTAATATTTTGGTGCTCATTATCTAGGTTAATGATTAAATTTATTGTTTCCTATTGGTTTATTTAACTGTTGTTATGTTTGGTTAGTTTTTCCTCCTAGTTTATGTAACTCTTGAATTGGGCATTCTCACCTTCAAAACCCATTTCCCCCATTTTCCCATTCTCACCCCCTTGAGATTTTGAGTCTAGTGTAAGTTACTATGGGGATTCTTATTTGGTGAGGGTTTACTACTTTTAACCATATTTGATAGCAAATAATGCTGAGATTCAAACTCAGGATGTGGCTTGTGAAGATAAAATTGGCAAAATTCACAGTATAGTAGAATGTAGTTGTGGGTTGAGTGTGGGAAGATTTGAACATAAGACTTTCTATAGTGGAATTTGATTGAATGGATAAGGATGAAAAATGGTTGTAGACACACATATATATGCACACACAGAATTGACTCTATCAGAATTATGAATAAAATGTGTGGGGCCAAAATACCTCATTTTTTAGAAGAAATATTTTGTTTGAAGTTTCAACAAATGTGTGTGTGCAAAAGTTCATTGGAAGTAGTATTGAAGGGCATTTGAAGCAATAGAGAAAATGAGAGCTTAATTTATTCTTCTTGCATCACTACTCTAGTGCACTTTCCAAATTCACTCCTCAAATTCACTACACATCGAGTGCCTCATATTTCATAAGTTCCAATCAGTGCATTTAACTTAAAAAGAACTTACCACCTTTGTGATGCCAAAAGATTTGTTTGCAAACTTGCCTCCTCCTACCCAAAAGAACTTCAACACAATGAAACAATGAAAATTATGTTAAATTTTCATTTTCTTTCCTAATATAAGCATGTGTTCTCGCTATTTTGACATCCCATGTTTGTTTCTATTTTGACATTTTTGGGAGCATTAACAAAAAAAAAGTTCACAAGCCAATTTGGACTCTCATCTAAAAGTTTCATTGAAAATAGAGGCCAAATGTACTATTGATACCTTGTTTGAAGCAGAGGGCTTTTCATACAACCTTGCTCAGGTTTAAAAAAACTCTTTAGTCATCTTTCTTTTGTAATGTTAAATACCATTGATTTCACCAAGCATAAAAAAATATTTCCAAGTGCCTTTCAATCTATAATATTCCAATTCTCATCTATCATAGTTGTTAGTTTCTTGGATTTTCTTTCTAATGATGCAATAAATCCTTTTGATAAAGATAGCCCTCCATTTTCATTTTTAATAAGTAAAATTTGTGCCCATTAAACTTCTCAACATTTAGCTTATCCTCATCTTCTATCACCCCACTCAATCGTGAGACTCTCACTCAACCATGAGATGTTCCCATAGAGGATAGCTAAAGAAAATGACGTCACTTTGATACCATATGTTAAGATTAATCAAAGGCAAATATAATAATTACATACAAGTATAACCAATATTAGAAAATAATAAATCACGTAGAAGAGAACACGAGACACAAAGATTTAACATGTTTCAACCAATCTCTAGGCTACATCAACCAACAACAAGTCCAATATTATTATTATCCAGTGATTACCATCTATAATCTCTTACAACTATATACCACTGCAAGAAGCTACAATCTTATCAAAAGATTTATGAAATTTCTAACCCTAAGCTCTTTTTTCCAAGCTTTTTTCCACTTACAAAATTAGGCCTAGAATAGGTCATCCAATAATTTACAATAATATACATGCATTTGGGGATTTTCCCTAGGAACCTACAAGAGGCACTACCACTCAACCCTATCTTGGGGGCATTACCGCCAATCCCCTTAGTAAAAGCTAGGGGTACACCACATCAAATAAAGTGGGGAAAAGTTAATTTTTGAGTATGATTAGACTTCCCATCACAATAATGAACTTTGTTAGTAGCCAACCTTGTTAAAGGTTATATGCACATTTTTAGTGTAACCTTGTTACAAGGTTTTAAACAAAGGTCATTAGAACTTATCACTTCTTGATATTTCTAAAGAGTTGTCTACTCTAAAGGAATTACAAATAGTACTATTGAATGTTATTGTATTGTTGAAAATTGGCTAATAGAGATATGAAATTGTTGTCATTTATGGTAATAGATGATGTACATGCTTAAATGAAACCTTAGAGATAAAGAGACTTAGCTTTTGGTAATCAAAAAATTGTCTAAGTATGAAATTTGGTATACAACAATGTATTATTTTGTTTATAACTTGTTGCTGACATCATATTATGACTAGCGAAGTAAGATGGAGATAGTATACATGTTGGTAATGATATGTATAACCTTAGAGGTCAGTACGAACTATATAGAACATAGGTAATCATGTTTTATCAAAATAGGATAGTGGAATTGAAGGAAATATTTTTTTGTCTACAAAGTAATTACTTGTCTAGTTAGGGCTAACATCCTAGATGTTTACTCTAAGTTTGAAAAGTGGATTATGGTCTTAGCCGGCCTAGTAGCAATTTGTGTAAAGTCATGGTATTTATGCAAAGGACATTTTTCAATAAGAAGTGTGCTATAATGTAATTATAATGTTGAGAAATTTTATGCAAACTTTTGTGAAAGTGATATATGTGAAGTTTTGTACAAGCTATTTTGTGATCCAAGATTGAGCTGAAGATCAGATATTAGTCAGGGAAGAAGTTATAGTCTGATTACTTATTTGGGTGGTGAGCTCTTCTTGTAATTAGAAGTGCATGTTTGGACAGTGGGCTTATATTGCATTCTCTATACTACAACTCCTAATAGGGTTGGAATCTCCTAAGAAGGATTCAAAGTCTCCTAATAGGGACTCTTGATACTAAATTTTCTCATTGACTCCTAATAGGGTCCATCCTCTAACAAGGAACTTATATATCTGAATATTATCTAGTGGATATCATCCCCATCAGGGTTTTCCCTTACCCAATGTTTCCCTAGTTAACAAAATATGGTGTTATGAGTTATCTTTGTGCGTTGTTACTATTACTATTCCACATTACTTTATTGATTTTTTATGCATGGTTTAAAGTAAGAAATAGTATCTAGTTGGCAACTAAAGCTTGTAGATTACTGATTCACTACACCCTCCCAAGTAATCCCTATTTCTAACACATATAGGATCTCAAATACTTGTTAGTTCCACTTGGTTAAGATATTTTTCTACTACAATGGTAATAAATTAATATTCAAGTGCTCTATTAAGTTTTAGCACTACCTTGCTTGTTTGGATCTCTATTTCATTCTATCTCTTCCTTCTTATCTCTTTCAGGTTGCTTCACACACTTACACTTTCTACTTCGAACTTACTCTACTTGATCTTATCAATATTGTTTTGCTTGATTGACCTTTTTTCTTCTTCTTCCACTTTAATTGGCACAAGAAAAGATTCATAAATGATTAGCAACATCAGAAATAGAAAAAATATTATTTATCCCTTTAAATAGATAACTTTTTCTATTCCATAATCTTCCAAATTTTGTTTCATAGTTACAATAGTAGATCTCAAATTCAATGAATTTAGACACTCAAAAAATAGACTTCCTTCTCAAACTTTTTTCTCCATTTCAAATTATTAAATCTTCACCATTAAATCTTCTTCAAATTATTCCAGTCATTGATCTCATAACTAACTTCATCCTTATCTTTTAGAGTTCTCAATCATTCCTAATTTTCACCAAATGTCTTCCTCAGATTAATCTTCTACAAATTTTTTCTTCATGTTCATGCTCAGTGAACATTATGCTAGAACTACAATTGGAACAATTTTAATGTTGTCATTTATGTCAAACTTTATTGGTGGGACAGTTGCTACATGAGTAGAGTGCCATATCAAGATGACTGCTGAAGAGGATTTGAGAAAAAGAGATAACAAGAGAGCCTAGTGGAAGGGTTGAGTTATGTGGAATTGCAATGGGTGCTTGATTAGTTGGACCTTGGAAAGATAATATGTTTTTTATCTGGGAATAATCAAACGGGAAGAATACTTCTTGGGGGGGGGGGGGGGGGTGAATTAGAAGTATCACAATTTAACCTTAAAAACTTTTAACTAAAAATAAATTTCTTGCATGTATACATATCACACAACCATAAAGTAAACACAGGCATCACAACACATAACACCAAATTTGGTAACCTAGAAACCCTCCAAAATGAGAAGGTAAAACTAGGGTGGGGATGATACCCACAAAATTCCTACATCAATAATGTTTGACCACTTCTGATGGTCTACTCTTTTAAAGGCTTTACACTGTATCAATAGTGACTTGATAGCTTACAATCCTTGATTGCTAAAATTAGGCACTTGATCTACTCTCTCTAACCTTGATCCTCTAAGATTTGATATCTATTCAATGTCCTTGTTTTGTTATGATCAACTGAATACTGCAATGCTTCTCTATTCCTCTAAGTCTTTTCACTCTTCCCTCTGAATTTTGCTATAGTTTACCCATACACTACTCTCATTCATGTATACAATGGGGTTTCATCCTCCTTTTAAAATTATCAAAGACTTAGGTTTAGGTATGGATCTATGATCCATATTGAATCTTTAATTCTTGCTCATTCCTTGCACTGTTATTATTGGTTGCATTCCTTCTCCATTTTTCTTATTGGCTGCATGTTGATTGCATAGGAAATATAAAATATTCATTCTTATCCTTAATATCCTTTGAGATTCTTCTATGTTGGTCCAAAAATGGTTTACATAGGTGTTTGTGCAATTTCAAAAAACTATGTCCAATCTCTGTTACTCGTCACATACTAGATTACTAGTGCTCGGCACATGTATGATTTTGGTTTGCTCAGCACCTATTGCATTCTGGCTTGCTCAACATCAACTATGACTTGACACATATAGATCACTTGGCTCATATGGTTTACTTGGAACTTGAAGTCACTCGATACCTGTATCATGCTCAACATCTAAAGTCACTCGAGACCTATTGGAATTTTGGCTCAGCACATACAATGGCTCAGCATATATAGTGTACTTGGCTTCTATATGATAATTGGTTAAGTGTGTTGACCCTAAATTATCAAAACCAATCTGAGACCAACAATCTCCCCCTTTGACATAAGTGTCAAAAACACTTAACTAAGCATTATCCTTGATCTTATGAGTACATTATTCAATCTTTTTGGCATATATACAAAATTCTTATAACACCCCCTGAGCCGATGTTCCATTTCTATTCCTATAACCAAAATTCTTGTGCTGAATTTGTCTCATGCTGATGTATTTGATACTCTTTGCCTTTTCCTGCTTGCTGACTTGTTCTGTCTGTTCTATTTTAAATTGTTCTGCGCTTGCAAATTTTTATTCATATCTCCCCCTTTTATATGTCTCCCCTTTTTTGGCTATCATAGGATATGTACAATCTTTCCCCCTTTATTCTCCAAAAGAATGAAGGAATGTAATTACTTAGTATTCTCTCCCTTTGTTATTAATCTCCCCTTTATTTTATATCTCCCCCTTCTTAACACTGATGTCAAAGGGGACTAAGGGTTAAGACCATATTTTGCCAAAAATGTACTATTTACCTCCATAATCATCTTAAGAGCTAAATCCCAATTCTTTAAGGAAATTTCCAATGTTTTATGTTGGATGGTAGTCTCTGCAGCAAGATGTATAAGTCCATCTAAAGTAGAAAGATTAAGATCTTTCTTTAGCACATTCTTAGCATAGGCTTGTTCTTTATGGAGTACTTCCAAGTGTGGGGTTATGGAAGACTGTGTTTGCATCAATTTGGCCTTGATGTTGGCCTCTTCTACTATTAACACAACTAATTCCTTTCTTTTATGAAGCATTTGAGCAAAATGCTTCTCACTCTGAGCGAGATCTTTTGGGAGTTGAGTGTTAGAAAACTTTAAATTTCTCTCCAAGCTCACGATTCTTTGGCTTCTCTCCTGTGTGAAGTATGAAAAGTCACACAACTTTTTGTACAATGAGAATACATTCTCAAGTGTCTTTTTCACTTTGTCAGTTTTCTTTGCCAATTTGACCTAGGACAGTGCTATTTCACTGGCTATTGTCTTATTGACTTTCCCTTGGAATTTCTTCTCAGACCATTCCATGAGTTTTACATTAGTTTCTTGGTCTTCATTTGTCACTTGTTCTACAATTTTTAACAATTGTTCCATTATTGGCTTTGTCTCATCAGGTGACTGCAAGCTGAAGGCATCCAAAAAGATGTCCTTGATCTCATGTAATGCTATCTTTTGTTTATACTCCTTCCTAAGTATCTCTTGCCTTTTTCTCCTAGTCAAGGCTTCTTGCATCTTTTTAATTTGCTCAATGCTTTTTTTGAGTCATAGCTAGGTATGAATATCTCTTCATCTAACTTAGGGTCTCCATAGGGAAGTATCCTTGTCACTTTTGTTAAGCTTGAGCCTAGTACAAATATTTTCAATGGCATTGCATTAGTACTTGGCTTTTGAAGGACTTTTGTAGGGGTGCTAGTAGTTGGTAGTTCTACTAATGTTTGTAATGTGATGTTTCCTTATCTTCATCTAATTTCCCTTGATCAATTATAATTAGTTGGGGTGTACCTTTTTTTTTTACTATAGGATCAGATGCAGTAATCTATCCTATTTTCTTTGTTGATGTATCTTTCTCTACTTCTGCACTCAGCTTTTGTTGCATGGTATCACTTGTTCTAGATGTGTCAACTATTGGAAATGGTGGTGGAAGCATTAGGAGTTGACCACTACTAGCTATAGAGATTGTAGAAGGTATTTCTTGTGGATTCACCTTGTCTCTAATTGGTTCTGCTACTACTTTATGCAACTCATCCACACTCACCAATACTAGATTTGTGCATAATTATGCTTATAGAGTTGATTGGTGAAGGATCTTCTTGAGATCCTCTGTAGTTAAAGGATTGATGTTTTGACAAGATTTTTTAGTAACATCCTTCATAGTTATAGTATCTTTAGATGTGGTGATGACATGAGGAGGGCTAAGAGGTGGAAATTGTGTGTCTTGCACACTCTGATCTGTTTGTTGCTAATCAGTCGTTGCCATTTCAATCTTGTTTCTCTATCTCCTCCTCTTCACCTTTTTCTTTCTCCTATTCCTCTTTCTTCTCTTCTTCTCCTTTCTCTTCTTCTTTCTTATCTTCTTCTCCTTTTTCTATTTCCTTTTCCTCCTTTTATTTCTCTTCCTTCTCCTTCTCACTAGCCTCAGCCTTATTTGCTTCTACATTCTCCTCTTCTTCTCCATCCTCATCATTTGGAAAGTTATATATTGACTTCCAAAATCTTGTGGACTTATTGACAACTTCTTCAATTGTATTTTGTAAAATGCTAAAGGCTCTATAATTTGGTGCAAACTTGCCCCCATGTTTCTTATTAGCCTTAGCAATTTGACTTCTAGTCAATTCTGGCATCACTTGTGCCAAAGTGGTTTCTCTTATTTATTTTTCAATCTTCAAGCAAAAATGCCACTTATTTTCAATAATTTCATATAGTTCTTTGGGCATAGTGTTATCTAATTCAAGAGGTGTGTTCTTGAATTCTACCATCATGGCATATATTGATTCTTATATCTTATTCTAATCTTCTCTACTTAATTTATTGAAATTAATACTTTTCAAATTAGAGAAGTCTACATTCTTAACATTTTCACAATTTTTATCAATATGTGACTTGGGAGGATGACTTACCATTCTAAATAGGCTAATGTCCTTTGATTCTGTTCTTTCCTCATCCTCAGATTTTGGTTGTGCAACATATTTTCTTCTTGGTTTCTTTTGCACTTGACCAGTCTACTCAGTAGGCTTCTTCTTCTCTTTCATTTTCTCCTTGGCCTTTTGAGTTGAGGCCCTTGTAGTAGCTCTTGTCACTGGTGTTGGCTTGTCTTGGGTTGTCTTGGAAATCTTGTTGGCTTTGGGCTAGGCTAGAGGCTGAGCTTTGTCCTTTCTTTTCTTAGACTCGGCTTGAGCTAGTGCTTCCTTGGCTTCTACTTCCTCTGCAACTTCTTCCTTTTCTTTATCCTCACCTAAGCCTTGTGTCAATTCTAGTGGGCCTTGCCCCTTTTCATCTTCTTCACTCTCATCTTCTTCTTCTTCTTCCTCAACTTCCCCTTTAATACCTTCACCAAATTTCTTCTTTATCTTCCTTACTAACTTATCCTTCTTCTTTAAGGTGGAAGGAGTTTTCAGCTCCATATCTACCTTGGAATGCACAACATCATATGTCCCAAAGTGTGGTGCCTCCTTATCAATTTCTTTTACAAGAATTGTTGTGATTGATGTTGATCCTTCATCAATGTTTATCTCATATTCTAATGGTCTTAGCCACCTAACCCTTGGAACTGTTGCTTGGATATAAGTGTAATCAATATCAGCTAAGAAGCAGATATCATTCATGTGTTGTTCCACTAGGGAAATTGGTATCCTTAGTCTTTGCTTCATGGATTTCTTGAAATCCTAAAAGTAACTAGTCATGAGAGAGTCAAATTTTTTTGCCCATTTGCTCAATATACTCATTAATTTGAGTAATGGTTGAATTATTTGATTTCTAGTTAACTTTGCCAAAAGAGGGGAATTCTTCCAAAACATAGAAAAATATCCAAACAAGGACTGATCCAAACTTACATTGAGCACCTTTGGATCTTCTAATTGCTCCTAGATTCTCCATGATTTGTTGCAACAACAATTTTGCTAGATCATATGTATGATCTTTCTTGACAAGTTTATATGCCACATCCACAAAAATACATGGTACACTATTCAATCTGCTTGATTGATAGAATTAATGAGATATGATTCTTACTACAAAATTTAGAAGGGGTTCTATGATTGTATCAATGGTCATACCCCTTTTGTTCCATTTAGCCCCAATTTTCTTTTCAATAGCTTCTTTTGAATCACTTTGTAGGGTCTTGTGCCGATCTAGGGTTGGAAAACCTAAAACTCTATGCACTATCCTCTTCATTATTTTGATTGGTCCTCCTTCCAACCATAAACAAAAATTGTGTATCCCACTTAAAAAAATTCTTATCCATTCGATTTGAAAAACTATGGAGAAAACCATGGCATGGGTTAAACCCTTCTTCTCAACTATTTGAAATTCTTTCTTAAGCACTCAATTTTTGCACAGTTTATCATATGCTTGAAAAATATCAAGGTCTCATATTGCTCCTATCTTATAGTTGTAACACTTCCTCACATCCTACACCATTATGAATTTGGGTGGAATAATGGAGAGTGTGTTGGCAAGGTCATTTTTATAAGAAACTTCTAGAATTGGCCTAAAATCTAGTTGTTTGACCTCATTACTAACCAATTGAACCTTGAAAACTTCCTTTTATATAGGGTTTTTAGAACTAGAAGCCATTTGGTAAATCTAGGGTTTCAAAAGAGATAAAATTATATGACTGCACAGCTCAACACTTGAAGAATACCTTAGATAGATGAAATATGTGCTTGATCTATGTTGAAATCCATGCAAAAGGCTTCAATGTTTTTCATCAATCACTTCTGCACTCTTCTCATTCTTTTCTCTATGTTCAAATGATGAGAAATGATTGAAAAAGAAACCTTATACTCTTTGTGAAGCATTAAATGCTTAGTGCATACAATTGTACACTTGGCTCCTTAAGATTTCATAATAACTTGACTAATATTGGTTTTCCATGACTCAACTTCAAGTAGATCTACTCTTCACTTAGCTTCCATTGCAATTTCCCAACTCAACATCAACTATGCATTGACATTTACTCATCATCTAAGGAAAGCTTGGCAACACTTGTAGAAATTTTAAGTTTTAAGTTTTCATCTTTTCTCATGTTTTCTTCTTTGCAGTGCTTGTTTATCTTGGGACTAATGTTTGATATAGCCTTGTATATCAGTCCCATACAACTATTCATGCTTAGTTGGATGAAGTGTGATAGAAGTGATCCCTTCATTTGATGAGTTACACTCCTATTCCTTCTTCCATGTCTTGTTCATTTGTCCTCTGATGTGTTCAACATCTACCTTCTCTTTTCCTTTATTGACTTCTAACTTGGGTGCTTTTGACTTTGTTGGACAATTCTTGCTGATATGACTAGTCTTCAAGCAACTAAAACATGTGGTTTGACTTAGCCATCTACTATAGTTCCCTCTGAAATGTGTTCTTATGCAATTTTCAGGAATGTGTCCATATTCTTGACAATAATGATAGTCATACCTAGTGTTATAGTCCCAATTGTGGTGATGACCATGGTTACCTTCTCTTGTTTCCTGATTTGATGTCCACATATGCTTTGATTTGCACTCAAATGTTGTATGTCTAGACTTCTTGTAATTGTAGCAGTGAACTTCAAATTTTGGTGTACTAATGGTCCCAGTCCTGCATTCATGTGCTTGATCCCCTTGCTTTTTGCACTTGTGATAGTAGCTTGCATTCTTAGGTTTATCATGTTGATAGGCATTCTTTCTCTTACATACATTAGTAGTGCATCCCTTTTTACCATAGAAATGACAAGTGGGTTTAGTGTTCTTACCTTTCTTACTCCTTTCTTATGTAGTCTCAAATGATTCTCCTTGTTCAGTGCTAGTGTAACCAAGTCCTAAAGTATAATTGCTAGCCTTTGATGATTTTAGTAGCTACTCAAAGTACTTGAGGGCCTCATTGAGTTTTTTGAAACTTTCTACAACTTCCTTCTCTCTTTTTAGATCATTTTGTAGTTGTTCATTGTGTATCTTCAGTGTAGGGATTTCAATGTCTTTCATATTTAGCTCATGATGTGCATTCATGATTTAGCTTAAGGTGTCTAGCTACATGTTTGAGATTCTTTCAAACTAAATTGTCTTTTCCTCTAGTCTATTGGTAAGATTTATCTTGTCATCTTCTAGCATAGCCTTGTCTTAAATGGCTCTTTTCTTCTATTCAATTAACTCACAAAGTATTATGGCTTGTGATTCTTGTTCAAGCTTGAGTGTTTTAATTTCTTCTACTTGAGCTCTATTCTTCTCTATCAATTCTACTATTGTAACATCAAACTCTTTGAAATCTCCATTGGAAAACACTTTTGTGGTATCAATCTCCTTGTAGTATGTGCCATTTTCAGCTATGGCTACATCCTTCCTTCTTTTCAAGTATTTTCTCAACTCTTCTCTAGCTTCCTCGAAGTTGTGTAGGGTGAGGTATACATCAATCACCCGATTCTCTATAATCTTCCCAAGTTTGAATACTTCCATCTTCAGATCTTTTCTCTAAGCTATTAGGCTTCTCCTTGTGAGAACCTTTGCTCTCATACCAATTTTTGTAATAATCAAATGGGAAGAATACTTCTAAGAGTGGGGGGTGAATCAGAAGTATCACAATTTAACCTAAAAAACTTGTAACTAAAAATAAATTTCATGCATGTAAACATATCACACAACCATAAATTAAAAAAATGCATCACAACACATAACACCAAATTTTGTAACCCAGAAACCTTCCAAAATGAAAAGGTAAAACTGGGGTGGAGATGATACCCACAAAATTACTGTAGCAATAATGCTTGACCAGTTCTGATGGTTTTCCCTATTAAAGGCATGCCCTATTAAAGGCTTTACACTATATCAATAGTGACTTGATAGCTTACAATACTTGATTGCTGAATTTATGCACTTGATCTTCTCTCTGATCTTGATCCTCTGAGATCTAATATCTATTCAATGTCCTTACTTTGTTTTGATCAACTGAATACTACAATATTGCTCTATTCCTCTAAGTCTTCTCACTCTTCCCTCTAAATTTTGCTATAGTTTACCCATACACTTCTCTCATTCATGCATACAATTGGGTTGCATCCTCCTTTTAAAATTATTAAAGACTTAGGGTTAGGTATGGATCTACAATCCATATTGAATCTTTAATTCCCACTAATTTCTTTCACTTTTCTTATTAGTTGCATGCCTTCTCCATTTTTCTCATTGGTTGCATGTTGATTGCATAGGAAATATAAAAATTCTTTCTTATCCTTAATATCCTTTGAGATTCTTCTATGTCAGCCCAAAAATGATTTACATAGGTTTCTGTGCAATTTCAAACAACTATGTCCAATTTTTGTTACTCGACACATACTGGATTACTGGTGCTCAAAACATGTATGATTTTGGTTTGCTTGGCACATATTACATTTTAGCTTGCTCGACATCAACTGTGACTTGGCACATATAGATCACTTGGCTCATATGGTTCACTCAGCACCTGAAGTCACTCAGCACCTGTATCATGCTTGACACATAGAGTCACTTGGCACCTATTGGAATTTTGGCTTGGCACATACTATGGCTCAACATATATAGTGTGCTCAGCTTCTATATGAAAATTGTTTAAGTGTGTTGACACTCAATTGTCAAAACCAATCTGTGACCAATAGTTTAATCATAACACTAAGTGGAAAAGATAGTTGTGCTAAAACCATAAGGGATGATCAATAAAGAAAAAATACTTAGGCTTAACCAAGCTTCAAAAAATAAGATTAAGGAACTTATAGTTGAAGTTGATCTATGCTAGTATCCACAAAGTAAACAATAGAAGCCAAGAAAATTCAATGTCAAGAGAGCATCACAAAAGGATAAGATAATAGAAAAGTTAGGCCGAGTGCCAACAAATGAATCGAGTGGAGAAAATATAAATTGAGTAAGAGATGATAGTGGTGATCGAGTTATCTAGTGATGACTAAGGCCAAGGAATACAGTGTTGGCCAAGTGACAACATTTTACAATTTGTAAAGGAATCTCAATTCGTGGCTGACATAATTGAATTTTGAGAATATGAAAAGCATGTTGAAGATAAGAATTGATGACTTGGAACATTTAATACAAGAAAAATTATGTTTGAGCATTTCTATGCATGGATTCAAAGAGAATTTTATAGAAGTTTCTAAAAGAGGAAGGAAGAAACCAAAAGATGGAAGGATTTGATGAATCTGACCTAACCGTAAGATCAATGTTGGTATGTAAGAGAAAAAAGATCAAGATATATTTAAGGAGGCATAAGGCATAATATAAAGAGGGTGGTGGATCTGATGAAGACCATAACAAGGTTGAAGTAGTTGTTGATTTTTTTGATTTGTGAATTTGACCAAAGGCTAAATAGTGAAGAGTTGAGGTGAAAAGTGAATTCTTGAATGATTTCCACAAGAATTAGAGATGGAGATGATAATAAAGGCTATTCAATGAGTCCATTGTTGAACCACATTTGTGATCTATATCTGGAAAGTGAGTTGTATCTATTTAGATCAACTAGTTGTTAGTTTCTAACTATTGCTTTAGTCTAAAATCCTTTAATCAAGGTTGACCTAACAATCATTTTTAAATGCTTTTAATAAGGGTGACATTCTAATGGAATCTTCTTAAGTCCTCTAACAAGACCAATCCTAATAGGCTGATTAAATTCTTTACCAGAGTAACACCTAATAACATGTGTATTGTAACCTTTAACATTGTTGGCTCCTAATATAGTTCACTTTAGAAGAGTAAAAATATTGGTGACATGTTGGTGGTGGTTTTTTTAAAATTGGTTTTCCACATTAAATTCTAGTGTCTTACTTGTGAGGATGTTATTTGAGATTTTTTAATATCAGTATTTTACATTATGCAAGTTTATTATTATTGGGATAGTGGGCTGCAAGTTTTATGTTATCGATATATTTCTATAGAAACCAAGATACCTAATGATGAGATGTTAGTTGGTTGAAGTGTCTAAAAGTTTAATTGGTTATTCTAAATAATTCTAATAATTGATATTAGAGAATTGGTTCTTGTAGAATGAAAATTTTGAAGGGATTGAAAGTTAAAGATCAAGATGTGTAGGAAGGAGATAGCCAAGTTGAATAAGGAGAACCTTCCTACATGGCAAAGTCTAGTGAATTTGCACATTGCTGGAATTGGAGATTCAATAGTATTCTACTTGGATAATGAGTATGTGGATGTACCTAAATCTATGATATATTAGATGATAGAGAAGAATAAAACCTGGTCACTTATACCTAGACCAAAAGATAAGACTATTATTGGAATAATGTGGGTATATACGAAAAATATGAATGAGAAAAGAGAAGAACATAAGAGAAAAAAGACTAGTTTGTAAGGGATATGCATAAGAAGAAGGAATTGACTATGGGTAGACATTTTCCCCTTTCACAATATTGGAAGGAGTTAGAACACTTCTTGCATATGTTTCTTACAAAGGATTCAAAGTATACCAAATGGATGTCAAATCTGCATTTCTAAATGGAATTCTGGAAGAAGTCTCCATTATGGATTGAAACATGCCCCTAGGGCATGGTATAAAAGATTGCATACATATTTGGTGAAGATTGGTTTTTCAAGGTCAAATGATAATGAAAATTTTTACTTAAAGATAAAGTCTAACAAAGATATAATATTAGTTGAGATATTTAATGATGATATCATATTTGGAGGAAAGGATGCATTGCATAAGTCACTTGTAGATCAAATGAGAAAAGAGTTTGAGATGTCTATGTTTGGATAAATCTAATTTATTGTTGGCTTACAAGTATATCAAATGAAGAAAGGTATCTACATTACTCAATCAAAATATATCAAGGAGATACTAAAAGCCTTATTTATGTAAGACTCAATATGTTGTTCATAGTAGACTAGATATTGCACTAGTAGTTGGAATTTTTTCTAGATTTCTTGCAAATCCTAAGGAGAATCATATAATGGCAGTGAAAATAATACTAAGATGTTTGAAAGGAAAATTGATTATGGACTCTATTACAAAAAAAAATGACAAGATTGAGTTGAAAGTGTATATTGATGTAAATTAGGCTAGAAATGTTGATGAAAAAAAGAGTACAAGCAGTGGAGCTTTCTTTATGGAATAAAGATTAGTTTCATATATAAGTAAGAAACAAAACTACATTTCCCAATCTACAATAGAAGTTGAGTATGGAGCTGCAACAATTAATTTTTCTAATATAGTGTGGATGAAGCAATTGTTGAAAGGAATGAAAGAAGAGATCACTGAACCTGTTGTTATATTTTGTGATAACACAACTTCTATAAATATATCTACAAAATTTGTGATGCAAACCAAGACCAAGCATATTGCTATCAAGTATTATTACTTGAGAGAGTTGGTACAAAAAAAAGAAGTAAGATATGAATATGTTAATATGTGAATACATAGGAACATATTTCTGATATATTCATAAAGGCCTTACCTATGGATGCACATGAATATATAAGAGGTAAACTTGGGGTGATTTCCCTAACTAGGGCTACTTAAGATAAGATGGAACACTACATCAAAAGTATTGATCAAAATATCTTACAAGTTGATGCAGAAGGTCTCACTTTAGGAATTGCCTAAGGTTGTGAAAAGTAAGAAGCACAAGATGTTGAATCTATTGGTCTTAGATTGGTTTTGACAATTAAGTGTCAACACACTTTACCAATTTTCAAGTTGATGCCAAGTCTAAAATAGATGTTGAGCTATAGTATGTGCCAAGAAAGAAATTCAACAAGAATTGAGCAAGTATCAAGTTCTAAGTGATAAGTGATGCCAAGTCACTATAGGTACTGAGGAAAGTATAGATGCTGAGCTAAACAAAATTACTATAGGAGCCGAGTGAGAAAGAATTCATATATGTGCCAAGCATCATCAACTAGTAAGTGTTGAGTAACACAGAATCAACATATGAGTTTGTATCTTCACAAACTTAGATGTAAACCATTTTTGAGCTGACTCAGGATGAATCTTGAAGGATCATGAAGATAAGAATGAATCTATTACATTTTCTATGTAATCAGCATGCAACCAATAAGAAAATGGAGAAATCATGAAACCAATAGGAAAAGTGAAAGAATTGAGTGGGAAAAGAAGAATGAATATTAATCATAGATTCATACCTAACTCAAGTCTTCAAAGCCTTTAAAAGGAGGATGAAACCCCATTATTTGCATGCATGAGTAAGAGTTTATGGGAGAATACTAGCAAAGTGAAGAAGGGTGTAAGGACTTAGAAAAAGCATTATAACATTGCAGAATTCAAATGATCCAGAATAGAGTATTAGAGTTTTGAGGAGAGAAATATCAAATCAAGAAAGGATCAAAATGGATAGAGCAGAACAAGGATCTAGAATCAGCAATTTAAGATTGCAAGTCATCAGGTCAAGACTTTCTAATACTTTTTAGCCATTGTATTAGGAATGAAAATCCTATGATGTAGGTTGGTCTAATAGCAATTTTGTAAGCTTTTAAACAAGGTACTAAATGCTTTAATAGGGTAACATACCAAGTGAGTGTTTGTAAGTCCTCTAGCCAGGTTTCTTTTAACAGAGTATAAAGTCTTTAATGGGACAAGCCTTTCATAGGGTAGACCATTGGAAGTGGTCAAACTTTGTAACCTTAAATAGTTACATATTGCTATAGTGATAATTTGTGGGTGTCATCCCCACCCCAGTTTTACCTTCTCATTTTTGGAGGGTTTCCAGGTTACCAAAATCTTGTTTTATCTATTTTCATGCATGTCTTTGTTTTTCATGTTGAATATATATGTTAGATGCATATGAATGATCTTAGCTAAAAGTTTTAAAAGGTTAAAGTTAGTTACTTCTAATTCACCTCACCTTTCAGAAGTAAACCTCCCCACTTATAAAATCCAAAAATTGGTATTAGAGCCTAGTTCACACAAGAAGGATCCTTACAACTTAGATAAAAGATCTAGAAATTGAAGTCTAAAAACTTGGGAAGGTCATAAAAAATTAGGTGATTGATATACAACTCACTCTACATACTTTGGAAGAAGCCAAAGAGGAACTGAGAAAATCTTTTAAGAGAAGAAGAGAGATTGTCATAGCTGAGAATGATACGCAATACAAGGAGATTGAAACCTCAAATTTTTTTGCAAATGGAAATTCCAAAGAATTTGATGCAACAATAGCAAACCTAATGGAGAAGAATAGAGCTGAAGTAGAAGAAATCAGAACTCTCAAGATTGAACAAGAATCACAAGCCATGATGCTTTGTGAGGTGATTGAATAGAAGAAAAGAGCCATTGAAGATAAGGTTATGCTAAAGGATGACAAGAAAAATCTTGCTAACAGATTGGAAGAAAAGTCAATTGAGCTTGCAAGAATTCCAAATGTGTAACTAGACACCCTAATTTAGATGATGAATGCACATCATGAACTAAATGTTAAGGATATTGAGATTTCCACACTAAAGATGCAAAATGAACAACTAAAAAATGACCTAAAAAGAGAGAAGGAGATTGTAAAGAGCTTCAACAAAACAAACAAGGTCATCAAATAATTTGAAGATCTACTAAAATCACCAAGAGCCAGCAATCATACTTTAGGATTAGGATACACTAGCACTAAAAAGGGAGATTCATCCAAGACTGTAGAAGAAAGAAGTAACAAAGATAAGAACACTGAACCTACTTGTCATTTTTTTGGTAAAAAAGGACATACCTCTAAAGTGTGTAGGAGCAAGAACACCCATCAGCATGACAAACCTAAGAATGTAGGTCACTGTCACAAGTGCAAAAAGAAAGGACATCAAGCACATGACTACAAGACTAGTTCTATCAGAACACCAAGATTTGAAGGTCACTGCTACAATTGAAAGAAGTATGTGGACACCTAATCAACCAGCAAGGGGAAATAACTATGGACATCACTACAATTGGGATTATAACACTAAGTATAGATGTCATTACTATCAGGAATATGGACACATCCCTAACAATTGCATAAGAACACATTTTAGTGGAAATTACAACAGATGGCTCAGCCAGACTACATGGTTCAATCATTTGAAAATTGGTCATATTAGCAGGAATTGCCCAACAAGGTCAAAGGTACCCAACTTAGAGTTCAACAAAGGAAAAGAGAAGATAGATGTTGAAGACATTAGAGTAGAAATGAATAAGACATAGAGGAAGAAAGATCAGAGCAACACATCAAATGAAGGGATCACTTCACCTTAAGGTCAAGTGGTCACACTTCATCAAACTAAGCAAAGAAAAGACATGTGGAACTGATATACAAAGCTTTATCATGCATTAGTTCCTAAAAAAGAAAGTATTGAAAAGAAGAGATCAGCATGAATAGATATGCAAAGTTAAAACTTCAAGATTTCACCAGTGTTTCCGAACAAGAAAAGTTGTCTTTAGATGCTGAGTAAAATTCCAATACATGTTGAGTTGATTGCCAAAGTCAGTAGAAGCTGAATGATTAGTTGTAGCCAAGTTGGTAGTGGAAGCCAAGGAAAGAGAAATTTTAGTTGAAGCTGAATGGGGGATACTTTAGTGTATGTTGAGTGGTGGAAAGACAATGGAAGTTGAATAATGTAGAAATGCTTGAGAAGTCGAGTGGACAGTTGTAAATGCACTAAGAATTAAATGTAGCAAAAGAAGGTTATATTATCACTCTTTGAACCATTTTTCTTCATCATGAATGAAGAGAAAAGATGAAGAAGAGTGAAGAACAATTTCCAAGTAGAGAATCCAACATTTGAGTCAATTTCAACAGTTATTCAGCATAGTTTGATTGATTCAAAGGTATTTATACTAGTGCTGAGTTACACAGTGTCACATGTTCTTTGTGTTCAAACCCTAGATTGCACAAATGGCCTCAAGTTATAGGAAACAATAGGAGAAAGAATTGTTTGAGGTCCAACTTGTGTCTAACAAAGTAAAACAACTTGATTTCTAGCTAATCCCTAAAGTGGCATACAAAAATGACCCAACCAGAGCCCAATTTGTTATACCCCCTAAGGTAGTTATGGTCCAAGATGTAAGGAAATGTTACAATTGAAAAATTGGAGCCATCGGAGACATGGAGATGAGGGAAGCCTATGAAAAGTTGTGTGAAAATTGAGTCTTGAAAGATGAATACCAAATCGTTAAGAAGAAGGGTTTGACGTGTGCCCTAGAATTCAACAATGTCTTCAATACAGAATGTATTAGAATTGTACTTAGTAAAATTCATGATGGAAGTTTGTGGCTAGGAGATGGTCTAGTGAAAATAAAAAAGAGGATTTTACATAGAGTAATAGGTTATCCAACCCTAGATCAGCCAAAGACCCTTATAAGTGATTCCAAGGAAGCAATTAAGGAAAATACAGGTGTAAAATGGAACTAGAGAGGAATGACAATAGACACTATCCAAGACCCTCTTGTTGACTTTTTTGTTAGAGTCATTTCACATAAATTTTATCAATCC
The DNA here is from genome assembly GCA_028749045.1 of Cupressus sempervirens. NCBI lineage: Eukaryota > Viridiplantae > Streptophyta > Pinopsida > Cupressales > Cupressaceae > Cupressus > Cupressus sempervirens. Next base: position 24,938,928 of record CM053793.1, on the reverse strand, counting down.
AGCATACTTAACAGTGTACCTTGCATTGTAGTTGATGTTGGTTACAAACTAGTGAAAAAGGATCATACCTATGGTCTTGCAGAACTGCAATTGTAACAAATCAATGGGAACTTAATAACAATAAGGAGAACCAAGGGAGCATGGTCCAAATTTGGTGTAATTTTGATTTGTATATTTTTGTATGAAAAAAATGAATTTCTATCCTTTGGTAAAGTATGCTGGAAATCCAACAGGACTATAATAACTCAAGTGAATGAATATATTGAACAAATGGGAGCTAATTTTGAAACTCTTATGACAAGTTATTTTGAAGATTTCAAGAAGACCATGAAAAAAAGATTAAGGATACTAGTTTCATTGGTAGAACAACTTGTAAATTATGTATTTTTTCTTGTAGATAATGACTATACTTATATTCAAGTGGCTACACCAAGGGTTAGATGGATGAGACCTCCTAGATATAAGATAAACATAGATGAGGCATTTGCAGCTATAATTGCACTATTAGTAGAGGAAGTGGACAAGAGTGCACCACATTTTGGGACTTTTGATGTGGTGAGATGAAAAGTGGACATGGAGTTGAAGACTACCTTCACACTAAAGAAATAGGACAAATTGGTTAAGAAGTTAAAGGAAAAATTTGGTGAGGGCACTGCTGAAGAAGAAGAAGATGAAGAAGCTGAAGATCATGAAGAAGAAAAAGGACAGGAGACACTTGCACTGACCCAAGGCATGGGTGAGGACATAGAGGAAGAAGAAGGTGTCGAGCAAGAAGAACCTAAGGCCGAACCTAAGAAAAGAAAGGCACAAAAATAGCCTATTGCACAACCCAAAGGGAAAAAGAAAGCAACAAAGTCGATCCTAGCCAAGCCCACTACAAAAGCATACACTAGGGAAAGAAAAAAACTAACAAAGGAATAGGGGAAGAAAAAAGCTATAGAGTGAGGAGGGCCTGCAGAAAAGAAAAGAAGAAAATATGTTGTACCCCTAGAGTCAGATGAAGAGAAGACATAATCTGACAATGATCAATTCAAAGTGGTAAGACATTCCACTAAATCTAATTTGGGAAATGTTTGTGATAATTTTTGGTCTTAGATTGGTTTTGACATTTGAGTGTCAAAAAACTTAACCAATTCTTCAATTAATGCTAAGTATAATATAGAAGCTAGGCTACAGTGTGTGCCAAGCAAGAGAATTCAATAGGTGCTGAGTGAACTTCAAGTGCCAAGTGATCTTAAGGTGCCAAGTGAAGTTCAAGTGCTGAGTGATAAGTGATGGCAAGTCACTATAGATGTTGAGTAGATTATAGATGCCAAGTGAAATAGAAATTCTATAGGAGCCGAGTAAAAAATAATTCCTATATGTGTTGAGCATCAATAATAGTAAGTACCAAGTAATATAGAATCATCATATGAGTTTGTATCTTCACAAACTCAAATGTAAACCATTTTTGAGTTGACATAGGATGAATCTTGAAGGATCTTGAAGATAAGATTAAATCTTTTGCATTACCTATGTAATCAACATGCAACCAATAAGAAAAATGGAGAATGCATGCAACCAATAGGAAAAGTGCAAGATTTGAGCAGAAAATAAAAAGTAAATATTGATCATAGATTCATACCTAACCCTAAGTCTTTGAAACCTTTAAAAGGAGGACTAAACCCCATTGTATGCATGTGAGAAGTGGATGTGAGAAGTGTATGAGTGAATTATGGTAAAGTCTAGAAGGGTGAAAAGACTTAGAGAAGAGCATAACAACATTGCAAAATCCAGTTGATCAAGAACAAAGTATCAGAGTTATGAAGAATGATATATCAAATCAAGCTAGGATCAGACCAAACAGAGTTGAACAAGGATCAGGAATCAACAATTAAGGATTGCAAGTCATCAGGTCAAGACTTTCTAATACTCTCTAGTAATTGTATTAGGAATGAAAGTCCTATGGACTTAAGTTGGCTTAGCATCTATTTGTAAATCCTTTAATAGGGTGGCATTCCAAGTGAATGTACTGAAGTCCTTTAACTAGGCTCACTTCTAATAGGGTGGTTAAATCCTTTAACCAGGTCACTTTTAACAAGGTGTAAACTCTTTAATAGGATAGGCCTTTCACAGGGTAAACCATTGGAAATGGTCAAACTTTGTAACCTTGAACAATTATATATTGCTCCAGTGATACTTTGTGGGTGTTATCCCCACCCCAATTTTACCTTCTCATTTTGGAGGGTTTCTAGGTTACCAAATTCATGTGTTATTTGTTTTCATGCATGTCTTTACTTTCATGTTTATTAGATGAATTAGATGTATGTAAAATATATCAATTAAAAAGGGTTTTAAAGAGGTTAAAGTCATTTACTTCTGATTCATCCCCCCCTCCCCCCCCCCCCCCCCCCCACTCTTAGAAGTGAATATTCCCACTTGTAAATTCCAACAATTGCTATCAGAGCTAAGTTCTCACAAGAAGGAACCTTATAGCTTGGAGAAAAGATCTAGAAATGCAAGTATACAAACTTGGGAAGATCATAGAGAATCATGAAATTGATATACAACTTGCTTTACATGCTTTGGAAGAAGCTAGAGAGGAACTAAGAAAATCCTTAAAGAGAAGAAGAGAGATTTCCATAGTTGAGAATGATACATAGTACAAGGAGATTGACACCTCAAATCTATTTTCAAATGGAGATTCCAAAGAATTTGATGCAGCAATAGCATACCTAATGGAGAAGAATAGAGCTCAAGCAGAAGAAATCAGAACACTCAAGCTTGAACAAGAATCACAAGCCATGATGCTCTATGAAGTGATTGAACAGAAGAAAAGAGCCATTAAAGACAAGGCTATGCTAGAAGAAGACAAGAGAAATCTAGCAAATAGACTAGAAGAAAAGTCAATTGAGATTGCTAGAATTTCAAACATATTGCTAGACACTCTAAGCTTGGTGATGAATGCTCATTATGAATTAAATGTGAAGGACATTGAGATCTCTACACTAAATGTAGACACCTAAAAATTCTTTAAAAAATAAAGTATTTTTATTTTTTGAAAAAATACCTGATGACATCATCATTAATTAATTAATTAATTAATTAATTTTTATGCCATTAAATCTCTTTATCTTAATTAAAAATATTTAATTAAGGAATCCCTCCCAAAAATGTTTAAATCTTATTTAAACATTATTTCCTTATTTATTAATTATTTAATTAATAAATTGACCAAAAATCCTAAAATAAATAAAAAATTTATTTTTGCCCAAAACTTGGCCAATTTCCTTATGACCAATAACCTCTTCCAAAATCTTCTAATCCTTCTTTAATTTCGATTAAAGGCTAATCCCATCATTTCCTACCCCTAATCCCAACTCAAAATATTTAATTAAGATTAAATATTAATCCTCATGTTTATTAAAAATGTTTTAATAAATATCTCCTCAACCCAAACCCTTGAAATAAATAAAACTTTATTTATTTTCTAAAATCTAATTTATCCTCATCCTAGGAAATTCTAGACTCTTCTAGAAAGTCTTCATCCTCATCCAAAGCCTAGACTCTTCTAGAAGATGTCTTTAACCCTAATCCTAATCCCCTCCTAACCTTGTCACATTCCCTAAACATGGGTTAAGAATTACTAACCCAAGCCAAAGTTAACAAATATCTCCTCCTTCACCCACCCTCATTAAATGCCATCCACTTGCCTATCCCTAAGCTAATCCTAAACCATCCTAATCCATCCTCTAATCATTTGCACAAGCCTAAACAAGCTTAAAACCTTCCTAATCAAGTCCAAGTCAAAATTGCTCTCATCACCCTCAAAATATCTCAACCATAAAACTTTATGAAGTCCACTAGGTCATAAATGACTCTTACAAGCCTTTTTATTGCTCTTACAAGTCATTATGAGGGTCTTTATGAAGATTTTATCCCTTGAGCCTCCTTTTTTGACTCATCCTTCCCCTTTTCTCCATCCTCTCACCATGTGACATGTGACACTCCTTGATTGGCTATAAGAAAGCACAATCCATGTGCTCTCTTCTCATGCAATCTGAGCCCTCCACGAGCTTTTTCCCATCCTTGCATCTTAGCCCTCAATCCCTCAAGCCTCTTGCCTATAAATTGGATCCTTCCCCTTTGCAAAATAACACAATCCATGAAGTAAAGTTATAATGCTATTTTGAGAGCCAAATCCATACTAAATCCATCTATCCACACCAAAAATCCACAATCATCCATTGAAGCCTTTGGAAGCATATTGAGCATACATCCTATCCATTTAGATAAAGCTACTCAACAAGAGAGCTTCTTATTGAGAGAGTCCATTAATGGCTCATATTCTCAATTGAGAGCTCATCTTAGTCTATCTTGAAGCTTATGAATTTTGTTTAGTTTGTAGAAGCTTTATTTAAATTTGGTTTCTATTAGCATACTAACATTGCTCATATACACTAAAGATGCAAAATGAACAACTAAAATATGACCTAAAAAAAGAGAAGGAGATTGTAGAGAGCTTCAAAAAACCTAATGAGGCCATCAAGTACTTTGAGCAGCTACTAAAATCACCAAGGGCTAGCAATAATACTTCAAGAATGCCCATTAGCATGACAAACCTAAGAATGTGAGTCACTGTCATAAGTGCAAAAAGCAAGGACATCAAGCACATAATTGTAGGACTAGGACCATCAGGACACCAAAATTTGAATTTCACTGCTACAATTGCAAGAAGTATGGACATAGAGCTTTTGAGTGTAGATCAAAGCCTATGTGAACACCCAATCAGCTAGCAAGGGGAAATAACCATGGACATGACTACAATTGGGACTAAAACACTAGGTCTAGGTGTCATTACTATCAGGAATATGGACACATTCCTAAAAATTGGATAAGAACACATTTTAGAGGGAACTATAGTAGATGGTTGAGCCAAACCTTATGTTTCAGTTGCTTTAAGACTAGTCATATTAGTAGGAATTACCCAACAAGGTCAAAGGCACCCAACTCAAAGAATGACAAAGGTAAAAAGAAGGTAGATGTTGAGCACATCAAAGGAGAAATGAATAAGACATGGAAGAAGAAAGATGGGTGTAGCACATCAAATGAAGGGATCACTTCACCTAACAAGTCAAGTGGTCACACTTCATCAAACTAAGCAAAGAAAAGGCATGAGGGACTGATTTATAAACCTTTATCATACATTAGTCCCTAAAACAAGCAAGTACTAAAAAGAAGAGATTAGCATGAATAAAGATGCAAATTTAAATTTTCAATATTTTACAAGAGTTGTCAATTTACCTTTAGAAGCTGACTAAAATTCTAGTACATGCCGAGTTGACTACCAAAATTAGTAGAAGTCGAATGATTAGTTGGAGCCAAGTTGGTAGTGGTAGCCAAGTGAAGAAGAAATCTTAGTTGAAGTTGAGTAAAGGAATACTCCTATGGAAGTCGAGTAAAGTAGAATCCTTCAGAAGTTGAGTGGATAGTAGTATGCAACTAAGCATTAAATGCAATTAGAATAGGGTATATTATCACATTTTCAATCATTTTTCTTCATTGTGAATGAAGAGAAAAGATAAGAAAGAGTACAGAGTGACTTCAAAGTAGAGAATCTAGTGTAAGCAGATTTCAACAATATTTCGACATAATTTCATTGATTTCAAATTTTTTATGTTGGTGCTGAGTTAGGTAGTTTAATATTTTCTTTGTGTACAAAACCTAGATTACAAAAATGGCTTCTAGCTCTAGGAAAAATTAGAAGAAGGAACCAATTGAAGCCTAGCTTGTGTCAAATGAGGTAAAACAACCTAATTTTTTCCCAATACCAAAAGTAGCATATAAGAATGACCATGTTGGAGCCCTATCTATCATACGCCCTAAGGTAGTTATGGTTCAAGATGTTAGGAGATTTTATAATTGCAAGATTTTAGCCATAGGTGACATGGAGATGAGGGAAGCTTATGAAAAACTGTGTGAAAATGGAGTGTTGAAGGAAGAGTTTTAGATTGTTAAGAAGAAGGGTTTGATGCATGCCCTATAATTCCCTACAGTATTGAAAACTAAATGGATCGGGCTAGTGCTTAGTAGAATACATGATGGAAGCTTATGGTTGGAGGATGGTCTAGTGAAAATTAAAAAAAGATTTGTACATAGAGTGATAGGGTACCCAACCCTAGATCAGCCAAAGACCCTTAGGAGTGATTCTAAAGAAGCAATTGAGAAAAATACTAGTGCCAAGTGGAACAAGAGAGGGATGACAATTGACACCATTCAAGACCCTCTTGTTGATTTTTTTGTTAGAGTTATTGCACACAAATTTTACCAATCTAGCAGACTTAACAGTGTGCCTTGCATTGCAGTGGATGTAGGCTACAAATTGGTTAAAAAGGATCATACTTATGGTCTTATAGACTACAACTGCAATAGATTAATGAAAATTTAGTAGCGATTAGGAAAACCAAGGGAGCCCAATCGGTGCTATTTTGATTTGTATATTCTTTTATGTGTAGAATGAGTTTCTTTCTTTTGGTAAAGTAGTGTGGAAAGATAATAGGTCAATAATAGCTTTAGTTCATGAGTACATTGAGAAAATGGGAGCTAATTTTGAGACCTTGATGACTAGCTATTTTGAAGATTTCAAAAAGTCAATGAAGCAAATGCTAAGAATACTAGTTTCCTTAGTAGAGAAACATGTAAATGATGTATGTTTTCTTGTAGATATTGACTATACATACATTTAAGCTACCAAACCAAGAGTGAGATGGTTAAGACCTCTTGGTTATGAAATAAACATAGATGAAGCATTAGCAACAATAATTGCATTATTAGTAGAGGAAGTAGACAAAAGTGAACCACATTTTGGAACCTATGGCATGGTGAGACCAAAAGTAGATATGGAGTTGAGGACTACCTCCACATTGAAAAAGAAGGATAAACTTGTCAAGAAATTAAAAGCCAAATTTGGTGAGGGTACTACAGAAGCAGAAGAAGAAGAAGAAGGTGAAGAAGCCAAAGAAGATGAAGAGGAACAAGGCCAGGAACTTCTTGCTTTAACCCAAGGGATGGGGGAGGATGCTGAAGAGGAAGGTGCTAGTAGGAAGCTCCCAAGGCTCAGCCAAAGAAATGAAAAGTGAAAAATAGCCAGTCACACAGCCCAAGGAGAAGAAGAAGGCAACAAAGCCGAGCCCAGCCAAGCCAACTACAAGGGCAGATACTAGGGCTACAACTCTAGTGGCAAAAGAATAGGAGAAGAAAAAGGCAACATAGCAAGGAGGGCCTATAGAACCAAAGAAGAGAAGAAAGAATGTTGTACCTCTTGAATCAGATGAAAAAAGGAAAAAGTCTGATGATGAGCAATTTAGATTGGTAAGACGTTCTACCACATCTAAATTGGAAAGTGTTTGCAATAACATTAGAGATAATGCATATGTAACTGGTTTAAAGACCATTGATTTTAATAAGTTGTCAAGGGAACAAAAAAAATAGTGGAAGAGTCCATCTACACTATGATGGCTAAGTTCAAGACGACCCGACTTGAACTAGACAATTCAATGCCTAAGGAGCTAAGCTCCATTGTAAAGAACAAATGGCATTACTATCTTAAAATGAAGAAAGAAATAAGGGAGTCTACATTGGCTCATGTAATGCCTAACCTAGCTAAAGATAAAATAACTAAGGCCAGTAAGAAAAATGGGAGAAAATTTGCACCCAAATATAGAGCCTTCCAAATTTTGCAAAACCAAATTGAAGATGTTGTGAAAAAGTCCACACAAATGTGGAAATTGATCTATGGATTAACAACTATAAAGGAAGGGTAGGAAGATCCTTTTGAAGGGAAAAATGATTAAGAAGAAGAAGAAAATGGGAAAGATGAGGAAGGAGATAAAGAAGAAGACGAAGACGAAACAATAGATAAGACATAGGGTGAAGAGGCAATAATTGAAGAACAACAACTAGAACAGAGTGTCCAAGACACCCAACTACCACCACCAAGTCCTCCACATACAACACCTATAGAAATAGTAATTGTAAAGGATGTTCCTAACACCTCAGGTTAGAACATCAATCCACTCACTATAGAGGATCTCAAAAGGATCCTTTACCAAACTATAATGCAATCACAACTATGTACATATCCAATTTTGGTGAGTGTGGAAGAATTACAAAAGGTTGTATTAGAAGTCACAAGGGAGAAGGAAAACACATAAGAGCCACCTTTACAACTGCCCACTACTATAGAAGATTAACCTAAAGAGCAAGAAGCACAAGATAAAATTGCTAAGGTTGGTCATACAGTCACAACAACAATAGCTGTCAAGGAGCCAGCAAAGGAACACATAGGACAAGATGTTCCTATAGAAAAAATCCAAGGTGCACCTCCTCAAATCATCATTATTGATCAAGGTAGTAGAGAAGAGAAGAAAACCCCTAAAGAGTAGGAGGCAATACAAACATTGGTGAACTTGCCTATCTTAGGGACTCCCACCAAAAAGCTGAGCACTGTTGTAGTACTGTTGTAGATTTCAACACTAGGATCAAGCTCCACCAAGGTTACAAGGGTACTTCACTATGGAGACCTTGCACTTGATGAAGAAATAATCATACCTAGCTATGACTCTAGAATAATGAATTTAACATAGATAACTGAAGTGCAAGAGGCACTTGAGAGAAGGAAGAAACAAGAGATACTTAGAAATGAGTATAGACAGAAGCAAGCACTTGTGGAAATCAAAGACCTTGATACTAATGTTAAGTTATTAGAATGGTTAAAAGAGAAGTTTCAAATGAAACTCAATGAGAAAATATCTAGTGAAATAGCACTTTCACAAGTTGAATTGGCTAAGAAGGTTGAGAAAGTAAAGATAGTATTTGAGAATATCTTCTCATTGTACTCAAAATTTTGTGCCTCATCATTCTTCACACAATAAACTAGCCAAAGGATATTGAGCTCGAAACAAAATCTCAAGATTTCTAGCACATAGCTACCCAAAGATCCAGCTCAAAGGGAGAAGCATTTTGCAACTACACTTCACACATAGAAAGAGTTAGTTGTATTGATAGCAGAAGAGGCCAATGTCAAGGCCAAATTGATACAAATTCAATTTGTCATTACCCCACATTTAGAAGTAATCCATAAAGAAATGGCCTATGTAGAAAATATTCTAAAGAAAGACCCTAATCTTTCTACCCTAGAAGGCCTAGTACATCTTGTAGCAAAGATAGCCATCCAATACAAATCACTAGAAATTTCTTTAGATAATTGAGATGCTTCTCTGAAGATGATTATGGAGGTAAATATTTTTTTTTTGGCTAAATATTCTATTCATTCTTAGGACCCTTTGACACAAGTGTCAAAAAGGGGGAGATAGGAAATAAAAGAGTGAAATAATACACTCTTTGATGGAAGTAATAAAGAATATCCAAAGGGGGAGATATTAAAATTCACATTTTGAGGAAGTAATAAGGGAATAACGCCAAAAAGATATAAAAAATGAAAGAAGATGTGAAAGGGGAATAGATACAGAGTACAAGCAAAAATAGGTTACACAAAAATAGAGGCAAAAGAATGATAAGGAAAACAAGGCAAAGAGTATCAGATACATCAACATGAGACAAATTTAGCACAAGATTTTTGGTTACAGAAATGGCACATCAGCTCAAGAGGAGTTACAAGATTTTTGAGGTATACAACTTTTTGAACAACTTTTTGAAAGTCTTGTACATATGCCAAATAGAATATATAGTATACTCATAGAGATCAGATTCATAATGTTTAGTTAAGTGTTTTTTCCACTCATGTCAAAGGGGGAGATTTTTAGTGTTAGATTGGTTTTGACATTTGAGTGTCAACACACTTAACCAATTCTTCAGTTAATGATGAGTATAATATAGAATCCAAGCTACAGTATGTGTCAAGCAAGAGAATTCAATAGGTGCCAAGTGAACTTCAGGTTTTGAGTGATCTTTAGGCACCGAGCGAAGTTCAAATGCCAAGTCATAAGTGATGGTGAGTCATTATAGATTTTGAGCAGAGTATAGATGCCGAGTGAAACATAAATGCTATAGGAGCTAAGTGAAACAGAATTCCTATATGTGTCGAGCATTAGTAATTAGTAAGTGTTGAGTAACATAGAATCAACATATGAGTTTGTACCTTCACAAACTCAGATGTAAACTATTTTTGAGCTGACATAGGATGAATCTTGAAGGATCTTTAAGATAAGATCGAATCTTTTACATTACCTATGTAATTAGCATGCAACCAATATGAAAAATGGAGAAGGCATGAAACCAATAGGAAAAGTGCAAGAATTGAGTGAGAAATGAAGAGTAAATATTGATCGTAGATTCATACCTAACCCTAAGTATTCAAAAACTTTAAAAAGAGGATGAAACCCCATTGTTTGCATGCAAGAAGTGGATGTGAGAAGTGTATGGGTGAATTATAGTGAAGTGTAGAAGGGTGAAAAGGCTTGGATAAGAGTAGAATAGAATTGTAGAATCCAGTTGATCAAGAACAGAGTATCAAAGTTATGAAGAGTGACAATTAGATCAAGCAAGGATCAAAGCAAATAGAGCTGAAGAAGGATTTGGAATTAGAAATTAAGGATTGCAAGTCATTAGGTCAAGACTTTCTAATACTCTCTAGCAATTGTATTAGGAATAAAAATCCTATGGACTTAGGTTGGCTTAGCATCCATTTGTAAATCCTTTAATAGGGTGGCATTCCAAGTGAATGTACTAAAGTCATTCAACTTGGCCCACTTCTAACAAAGTGGTTAAATCTTTTAACCAGGTCACTTTTAGCAGGGTGTAAAGTCTTTAATAGGACAGGCCTTTCCTAGGGTAGACCATTGGAAGTGGTCAAACTTTTTAACCTTGGACAATTATATATTGCTCCAGTTTTACCTTCTCATTTTGGAGGGTTTTTGGGTAACCAAATTTGTGTGTTATCTATTTTCATGCATGTCTTTACTTTCATATTTATTAGATGAATTAGATGCATGTGAATGATAATAGTTAAAAAAGGTTTGAAAGAGGTTAAAGTCAATTAATTCTTATTCACCCCCTCCCTAAGAAGTAAATCTTCCCACATGTAAATTCCAACAATAATATTAGGGATAATGCAGATTTAACAAACAATAATATAGCTAAAATTGCCAAGGAGAAGGTGAAAAAACAAGAACCACCTTCACAACCTCCAAAAGCTACAAATGATCAACCAAAAGAGCAAGCAACACAAGATATAACTGCTAAGGTTGATCCCACAATGATAGTAACAACAACTGCGGAGGAGTCAACAAAGGAGCGGATAGGACAAAAGGTTCCTACAACACAAAGCTAAGGTGCACCTCCTCAAATCATTGTAATTGATCAAAATAGAAGAGAAGAAGACAACAAAGAGGAGAAAACCACCAAGGAAAGAGAGCAAGAGGAAATACAAACATTGGTTAATCTACCTACTACGGGGACTCCTACCAAGAAATTGAGCACTAATGCAGTACCCCTACAACTATTAGCACCAGGCTCAAGCTCCACCAAGATAGCAAGGGTAGTTCAATATGGAGACCCTAGACTTGATGAGGAAATAGTAGTACCAAGTTATGACTATAAGATAATGAACCTAGCATAGATATATGAAGTGCAAGAGGCACTAGAGAGAAAGAAGAAGCAGGAGATACTTAGAAATGAGCATAGACAAAAGAAAGAAATAGTAGAAATCAAAGACATATTCCTTGATGCATTTAGCTTGCCAGTACCTAATCAAACAAAGCCCATCATGGAGAAACTATCCAACATAGTGGACCAAGTACAAAATGAAGACCTTGATACTAATGTCAAATTATTAGAATGATCTGAAAAGAAATTTCAAATGAAGGTTAATTAGAAGATATCTAGTGAGATAGGCCTATCACAAGTTGAACTGGCCAAGAAGGTAGAAAAGGTGAAAATAGTACTTGAGAACAAATTCTCATTGTACTCCAAACTGTGTGACTTTTCATATTTCACACAAGGAAATAGCTAGAGAATATTGAGCTTGGAGAGGAACCTTAAGATATCTAGCACATAGCTACCTAAGGATCCAGCTCAAAGTGAGAAGCATTTTTCCACAACACTTCACACTTAGAAGGAGTTAGCTATATTAATAATAGAAGAGGATAATGTTAAGGCCAAACTAATACAAATTTAGTCTATAATCACCCCACACCTAGACGTATTGCATAAAGAAGTGGCCTATGCTAGAATTTTTTTAAAGAAAGACCTTAATCTTTCTACATTAAAAGGCCTTGTACTTCTTTTAGCAGAGACAACCATCTAGGTCAAAGCACTGGAAATAACATTAGACAACTGGGATGCTTCTCTAAAGATAATAATGGAGGTAAATAAAACATTTTTGGTTAAATATTCCATTCATTCTTTGGATCCTTTGACATAAGTGTCAAAAAGGGGGAGATATAATAAAGATAGGAGATAATAGGAATGGATGTGTACATAAAGGGAGTAATACATTTTTGGGGAGAAAATCAAAATTTTGAGGAAGTAATAAGGAGATAAAGCCAAAAGGATGTAAAAACTACAACAAGATGTGTGAAAGGGGGAGCAAACATAGAGCAGAAATAAATGGGGAGTACAAACAAAGTAGATACAGAGTACAAACAGAGTAGATATAGACTAGACAAAGAGTAGACAAGGCAAAAAATATCAGACACATCAACATGAGACAAATTCAACTTAATGAATTTTGGATATAGAAATTGCACATCAGCTCAAGGGGAGTTACAAGTTTTTGAGGTATATAATCATCTACAAAATTTTGAACAAGTTTTTGAAGTTTTGTATGTATGCCAAACAGAATGTGTAGTATACTCATAGAAACTAGACTCATAATGCTTAGTTAAGTGTTTTTGCTACTCATGTCAAAGGGGGAGATTGTTAGTCTTAGATTAGTTTTGACAATTGAGTTTCGACACACTTTACCAATTCTCAAGTTGATGCTGAGTATAATACAGATGTTGAGCTATAGTATGTGCCGAGCTAGGAATTCAATAGGTGTTGAGTGAACTTCAGGTGCTGAAGAAGTATCAAGTGTCAAGTGATAAGTGATGCCAAGTCACTATAGGTGCCAAGGAAAGTATATATATTGAGCTAAATAAAATTACTATAGGAGTTGAGTGAGACAAAATTGCTATATGTGTCAAACATCAGCAACTAGTAAGTGTTGAGTAACACAAAATTAGCCTATGAGTTTGTATCTTCACAAACTTAGATGTAAACCATTTTTGAGCCAACTTAGGATGAATCTCAAAGAATCTTGAAGATAAGATCAAATCTTTTACATTCCCTATGTAATCAACATGCAACCAATAAGAAAAATGGAGAAAGCATGCAACTAATAGGAAAAGTGAAAGAATTGAGCAAGAAAAGAAGAATGAATATTGATCGTAGATTCACACCTAACCCTAAGTCCTCAAAGCCTTTAAAAGTAGGATGAAACCCCATCGTTTGTGTGTATGAATAAGAGTTTATGGGAGAATGCTAGCGAAGTGAGGAAGGGTGTAAAGACTTAGAAAAAGTAGAACAACATTGCAAAATTCAATTGATCAAGAACAAAGTATTGAAATTTTGAGAAGAGAGATATCAAATGAAGTAAGGATCATAATAGACAGAGCAGAACAAGGATCTAGAATCAACAATTAAAGATTGCAAGTGATCAAGTCAAGACTTTCTAATAATTTTTAGCCATTGTATTAGGAATGAAAATCCTATGATGATAGGTTGGTCTAATAGCCATGTTGTAAGCTTTTAAACAAGGTACTAAATCCTTTAATAGGGTAACATTCCAAGTGAAGTTTTATAAATCCTCTGACTAGGTCACTTTTAATAGAGTGCAAAGTCTTTAATAAGATAGGCCTTTCATAGGGTAGACCATTGGAAGTGGTCAAACTTTGTAACCTTAAATAGTTACATATTGTTGTAGTGATAATTTTTGGGTGTCATCCCCACCCCAATTTTACCTTCTCATTTTGGGAGGGTTTCTAGGTTACCAAAATCTTGTGTTATCTATTTTCATGCATGTCTTTATTTTTCATGTTCAATAGATATGTTATATGCATGTGAACTATCTTAGCTAAAAGTTTTAAAAGGTTAAAGTTAGTTACTTCTAATTCACCCACTCTCGCCCCCAGAAGTAAACCTTCCCACTTGTAAAATCCAACAAAATTAGTCATAAGAAAGATGATAGAAGAATTTAGTTCAAAGAAGTGATTGAGATATATCTACATGTTGAAGATATATGAGACAAAATTACTTGGTGATGGTATTGCCATGTCTTTGACATTATTACCAAAGATGGAGAATTTTATGCAGTTACCATATGAAGAAGAAAATAGAAAGAGGTGGTTTAAAAAGGGTGAATGCATAAAAAGATAAATCAGTGAGAGGTGTTTCCATCAATCAAGAAAATCAGAAGTTATATATCAAGGAGGAAGCTAGCTGATTTCATGTTATGATATGATAGGGGGAGAACATCTATTTTTATAGCTAGAGGTGTTGCATAATAGAGATACATGGACGAGAATCAAAATGAAACTAAGAATATTAATTCAAAGATTTGATACTGAAAATAGAGGGAGTTGCTTCAACAAAGTAAATTTTTGGATTGCATAGTAACTAGAGGTGTTTCCAACAATGCCAAAGAGGTAGATTGTTGGAACTACAATTGGAACAAATGTTATGTTATCATCTATGTCAAACCTTATGGTTGAGAAATTTTCTACCTGAGTAAAGTGCCATATGAAGATTATAGATGAAGAGTATTTGATAAGAAGAGATAATAAGAGAACCTAGTGGAAATGTTGAGTTATAGGGAATTATAATGGGGACTTGATCCGTTAGACCTTGGCAAGATAACGTGTTGTTCAATTATTAAACTAAGTGGAAAAGATAGTTGTGTTGAATCCTAGAAGAGATGATCAATAAATAACAAATACTTAGGCTTCACTAAGCTTCAAAGAATAAGATTAAGGAACTTATAGTTGAAGCTGAGCTATGCTAGTGTCAACAGAGAAAATAGTAGAAGCCAAGAAATTTTAGTGTCGACTAAGCATCAGTAAAAGATACAATAGCATGATAGTTAGATCAAGTTCTAGTAAATGAATTGAGTGAAGATAGTACAACAAAATGAGAAAGGATAGTGATGACTGAGGCCAAGGAACACAATGTTGGATGAGTGACAATATTTTAGAGTTTGAGAAGGAATCTTGGTTCCTAGCTAACATAATTGAATTCTCGGTATATGGAAAGCATATATGTTGAAGATAATAATTTATGATCTAGAATATTTAAAGCAAGGGAAACTGTGTTTGAGCATTTCTATGCATCGATTCAAAGATATTTTTAGAGCTAGAAGAGGAAGGAAGAAACAAAAAAATGGAAGGAATTGATGAATCTAACCTAACCCTAAGATCAATGGTGGTTTTGAAGTGGAAAAAGATCAAGATACCTATTTAAGGAGGCATAAGGCCTAATCTAAAGAGGTTGGCAAAGCTAATGAAGACTTTAATAAGGTTGTAGTAGTTTTTGATTTTTCTTATTGGTGAATTTGAGCAGAAGGCTAAATAGTGAAGAGTTCAGGCGAAGAGTGATTTCTTGAAGGATTTCAAAGTGAATCAATGATGGAGATGATAATGAAGGCTAGTCAATGAGTCAACCTTTGAATTGAATTTGTGATTTGTATAGGAAAAGTGAGTTGTATTTATTGAGATCAACATGTTGTTACTTTCTAACCATTGTATTAGTTTGAAATCCTTTAATCAAGGTGACATTCTAATGGAATGTTCTTATGTCCTCTAACAAGGTCACTCCTAACATAGCAATTAAATTATTTAATAGGGTCACACCTAATAGTGTCTATTGTAACCTTTAACATGGCTAGCTCCTAATAGAGATCACTTCAGAAGAGTGAAAATATTGGCAACCTATTGCTAGTGGTTTTTTCCAAACTAGGTTACTACATTAAATCTTAGTGTCTTAATTGTCTAAAAGTTATTTGAGATATTTTTAATATTAATTTTTACATTCTCCAAGTTTTTTATCATTGAGATAGTTGAATGTAAGGTTTATGTTATTGATATATTTATATAGAGACTGGGCTACTTAATGATTAGATCTAAGTTAGTTGAAGTGTCTGAGAGTTCAATTGGTACATCTGTACTTGTAAATTGTGGGCCTCTGAACCTCACAGACACTTTGACATGGTCATTACCTGCAAAATCATCCTGGAATAAACATGGAATTGTTTATCCAAGAGGTCCAATAGAGCAACCTGTCACCTTCTATCTAGAAGGATTTTGCCTAATTAATGTCCTCAGATTTGAGGTGTAGGCAACCAGAACTTCTAAGAACGAAGGATTTAAATGCAATTAAGCCTATATGATATGCAAGTAATCTAGATGAAGTGCAAGCAATTAATCTAAGAAATAAAAGACATTAAGCTAAATGTATACATTATTAAGCTAGATGAGAATCTAAAATGATAGCAATGTGGAAACTAGAAAATAAGGTGAGTACTCAATTCGACAGCAATTGAATAGCATGAAAATTCAACCTCCGTAATGTGGAGATGAGGGTCTCTTAAATAGACTTTCCTGAAATCCATCAACAGTTGAGATTGATTTCAACCAATGGTCAGGATTGAAAATGAGGTTCAGTTAAGGTGGAAGATTCCCAAATCAAAGGGAGTTAACTAGCTCAGATCTAAGTGTAACAGTTAGTCAACTTAATAGACTTCAATGTGAGAGCAAGTGATCTGGGTCACTTCTAATTTGATCAGTAGTGAACTAGGAATTTCCATTCTTGAACTGAAGAGAAAATTAGGAGAGATATTTAATTTAATTTAATAAAATGAGATATGCTCTCATAATTACCTTTTTCTATTTATTTAAATAATTCTATTTAATTAATTAGAGACACTTTTCTTATTTAATTAAATAACTTCATTTAATTAATTAGGAATGGCTTCCTATTTAATTAAATAACTTTGCTTAATTAATTAGAAATAGATTTTCTATTTAATTAAATAATTTTATTTAATTAATTAAAATAGGCATATTTATTAAATTAAATAAATTTAATTCCATAATACATTAGCCTTAGGAGATAATTAATTTAATTAAAGTATAAATACTTAATAATTAAATTAAATCTTAATCAATAGGTTTAATATGACTAATGTGAGTGAATACTATAGGAATTAAATAAAGAGTCTGATTAATGCAGATTAGGGTTTTAAGCATTTCACAATTAAGTCAATAGCAAAACTCAGAATAAGAATTTGCCTAGTGAAATAGGACTTTAGAATTGATTTAGATAGACCAGAATTGGTATCATGGCAATGAGCCAATTTTGGGGTATTATATTTTGCCCCTCTTTGAATGAATGTGTGTGTAGCACGTTCAATTCAAAGAAAAATTAGAAAGCGTGATGTGAGGATCAAGAAATGAGATTGGTTCCAAAATTGATGATATGAAGACCAATTGATAAGATTTTAAGGACTATCTCTAGAATAGAGCTTAATCCTAAGGGATCCAAGCAGAGTGCCTAGATACCTAAGACTGATAAGCATTTAAAAGACTATCTCCATAATGGAGCATAATCTTTAAGGATCCAGATAGAACATCTAGATACCTAAAATTGATAAGCATTTAAAAGTTTTCTTCAGATCAAAGTTTGACCTTTAAGGATTTAGATAGAACACCTAGATACCTGAGATTGAATGAATTTAGAAGATTATCTCCAGAATGGAGGTTAATCTTCAAGGATCCAGATAGAACACATAGATACCTGAGATTGATAAAAGATAACTAGGTCCAATCATAAGTCATAGAATCATCCCCAAAATGAGGCTTGATCCTTAGGAGTCGGGGTTTAGACTGTCTCAATACCTGTCCATCAAACTTTGAGAAGAGTTGTTATAAGGTTGATCAATTAATGAAAAGATAAGATAGATGGCAAAGATGCCAAATAGAAGGGTACAAGATGCCTCGAGTGATTAAACTCCCCTAGTGATGAGGACATAAGATAGGGACAAAATGCCCCAAGCGACGAAGATTCAAATTGATTTGAAATTCAAGTTTAATGATGTAATCATCTTTCCCCCTTGGGAGCAAAATTGAAAGATGACACACCAGAAATATGATGTAAAGCAATATGTTGAGAGATATAAAAGAAATTGAAGATTCAATAGAATATAGAAGAGATCAGAACGATCAAAAGAAAATTCATAGTTGATTTGAAATGATTGCGAGGTCTGAAGACCAAGGTTTACCAAAAGTTGACCAAATTTGACCCTAGTTGACTTGAGTTTAATTTTTTTAAAAATAAATTTTGAAAACATGAAGAATGTAGAGTTGAAAGGATTCCAAAAATCTCAAAGTATCAGAAAGATTTGGGCTACACAAGCGTTCGATCGCATCAGTCCCAAAAAAATTTAAATGCATTTTTGAGGCACTTAGGTGTGTCAGATTTTGAATTCAATCCCAAAAATGGATTTAGAATGGTCAAATTAGCTAGGGGGTGATTTTTGCGCAAATCGAAGAACTTTGAAAAATTAGGTCAATGACTATATAAGGGCCCAAGGGGTCATTTTCAATTCATTCGTGCTTTTTGTCTTGTAGTGAATTGAGCTCTGAGAGAGACATGGTAGTGAACATGAGATATCATCATTTTGAGCACTCTAGATGACACAATCGGTCATCAGACTACGGACCATTGGTGAGTCATCGATTTGCCACCTTCATACTTTCATTTTCACACTTTACGAGGTCATTTATTGCATTTTTTAGGATGTTTAGATTTTCCCAAATGGTCTTCACACAAGAATATCCTTTCTCATTCGAAGATGATCTCTTCTCGTGCAAAGAAATAGGGTGCATTGTTTCTCCATGCGTGTCAGTGAGGTTTCTCGCATGGGAGACACCCACCTCTCATGTGGAGAACAAGATTCTTCTCACACGAGAACTTCATTTCTGGCATGAGGACTTCATTTCTCAAGTGAGAAGGAGATTCTTCATGTGAAAGAGGGAAACTTCATGCGAGAGTCAGAGATCTTCATGCGAGATCTTAAGATCTTCGTGCGAGAACCCATGACAATAGTGTTTAAAATGTTTAGTTTTGTGTGTAAAGTTTGCATTTTTATTAGCTTTTTTTCACCATTTCAGTCTGGTACTAATCGTTTTCTTGTCACTTGTGTTTGTGTGTGTGTAAGAGGTCTTTGACAATATCTCATTCAGATTGCATTACCCACCATATGGAGAGTTATTGTAGAGTCTCGATGATGCTGATTGGGCACACATTGCTCGGTTGGGTTTATCTTCACTATGCCAGATCCCAGTTGTAATGGTGAATCACGGCTTACTGCCAGCTTTGGTGGAGCATTTCCATTTAGAGATGAACACCTTTCATTTACTAGTGGGGGAGATGATGATCACCCCGAAGGACATCTGGAGGATCTTGTAGATTCCTTTTCACGGTGCACGAGTCGTGTATGATACAGTGCCCTGAGCAGGCATAGAGGCACTTTCTATTGTGTTTGAGAGGGAGCTGCAGAGAGTTCAAGCCATCAGCTGGGATGAGCTAATGCATACATACATGCTAACACATAGGCTAGCATCTATGCTAGCTATATTCTTGAATTGCTTCTTGTGTCCTAACAAAGGAAAACATGGTTTGGAGTGTGGGTGGGGAGTGATGTTGCGTCGAATGGTAGAGGCACCTAAGATTTTTGGATGGGGTCAGTGCATGCTAGCCCACATGTACCATGAGATAGTATTCCATGAGAAGAAGACTATGGCCGCCGGTATTTATGTGTGGAAGATCTGGGCCTGGGAGCATCTTCCCATATGCCAGAGAGCTGATGGAGCCTTACATCTATCAATATGGAGGGCACATTATCCAGGTCTTCTTGGGTAAGACAGAGCATTAGAGGATGTGTCTTGATGACCTAGTCTCCATTGTATGGCAGCCTTGGCAAGAGACTAAGGACTGGGATGATGCCTTTAGAGAGCTGCCCTAGATCTTTAGCTTGTAGCCACTTTTGGGGAGGACTACTCAGATCATAGAGCAGTTTGCAATTTCATGGGTGTGGCAGCCGTACAGTCGTCCACAGGATATTTCTTAGGAGTACTATGTATATGCTAGACTGGCAAGATTTGTAGAGCGGGGGTGGCCTCTACGGGTGGATCCAGGCCGATCCATGATAGATGTACACAACCTAGCTATAGTTTAGTGGGACTACCTACCAGAGGTAGAAGATGCAGGGATGACACCTGTATATCAGACTTATTTGATCAACCATCCGTTGCCAAGATTTATTGATCCACTAGGGATAGCAAGTCAGACAAAGAGATAGGTGTCGTAGTAGCAGTAGGCATAGGTGTAGCCATAGGTCAAGCACCAGGTAAAGCAGTTAGAGATTCCCCCATGGTAGATGGGATTAGACCTAGGTGTTGGGGGTAGTGGGACAAGACATGGTCAACGACGGTCGTAGAGGACAAAGGAGGAGGGCCCATAGCAAGAGGCTCCACAGCAGTAGGTGCCACCATAGCAGTAGGTGCCCCCATAGTAGCAGGTACCACCACAGTGGTAGGCACTTGAGATATTTGATGAGGACATGCCAGATCAGCCTGCGGGTGGGGTGCAGGACATAGTATGGTGATACCGAGAGTGGATTCATTAGGCCTCTTAGTAGTTGGGAGATTTACAGATATAGGTGGTTGTCCAAGACTCTCAGCTGGTGAAGCGGTAGTGAGAGATTGATTGGTGGAGAGAGCATGCTGAGACTACTGAGTAGAGATTAGAGATTACGTAGGAGGAGATCTGCCTTCAGTCAGCTCGAGCGGCCTATTACTTTGTAGCATATTTGAGAGTGGTGCCTGATGAGGCACTACAGGTGCAACGATTTTCATAGTATGCTCGAGAGTTGGGAGGTTCACGATCTCCTACTAGACCTGACATGCCACCACCTCCTCCACCACCTGTGGCTCCTACTCCTGCTCGTCATGGAGATGAGAGCACAATGCAAAGTTAGATGTTGTGCATCTGGCTATTGATTTTTGATCTTTGGCTATGTATTGGTTGGTTTGCCAACACCATTTTCTATCATTTTGATCGATAGCTCTCGAGTAGTGCCCATTTTTGTATTGATCCATTCTTTTTAGATATATACATACAAGATTTTTGAGTCAAGTAGTAGTGTACATGTCATTTTCTATGTTTGTTTCAATTTGATGTACATGAGATGTCAATATGATGATGATGAGATACATGTTGTACTTTGATATGAATGCATATGTATTCTAATGTGATGTGATGTGATTATGAGCATGTAGAGTGGATATTATGAGTATATGGATGCCATGCATATGGAAATGGACTGACATCTCATGTAGTGTTGCGTGTTTTTTGCTTGACAGTGATAGGTATTTCATCGAGTAGCATGAATCGATGAACCAAATGCTTGTGTAGCCATGAAGAAACCTAACATGTTTGAAGATGCCCCCAATCCTTCATCACATAGGGGAGAAATAGAATCACAACCAAATTGTGTGCGTATGCAAGTGAAGTATCTAATGCAAGACTATGTTAAATGCAACCCTAGGTCTGGTTACTTAGCCTTGACAATTTATCATCACTCGACATAGAACAAAGCTTGTATGTTATACAATTCCCACTAACATTTCAATCATGGGAATATGAATAGTACATACATTATAGGTTTTTTGGGATTAAATGTAAGCATTCGAGGAACACAAAGCCAAAATGACTAGAACATTTGTCCCTTTTAATATAGCAAGTTAACAGAAGCATCAAAGAATAAATACTAGGATGACTAGAATGTTTCTTGCATGACAAACACACCAAACACATGGGAGATCCATCTTATGCTAAGTATTTAGTATTTATTCTATCTGCAATGACCCTTGCATTCATAACTTGAGGCAGAAGTGTGCTAGATATACTCACAATGACTTGTACATTCACTTAGTAGGACGAGTATTAGTATTTACTGTAGCATGAAGAGTTCACTCCAACAAACAAGGAGAAGAACCAACATTATTGACATATTCATACAAAAAGAGTCAAGGTACACCCGATCATCCAATGCAAGATGGAGGCTCTTATAGTGGACACCCCTCTTATAGGAATAGATCAACTTATTGGAACTAAACCATAGACAAAAAGCAAAGAAAAGATCATGCCCCTGGTCATCACTTCTCTAGTCAAAGATGACATCATCAATTTTCTTGAGGAGATATGATAAAGAAAAACAAAGCAAACAAAGAAAATGCTCAGCATATCCAAACAAGTATATCATTTATGAGTTCAATGTTTTGGGATTAATGTCAAGTGGTGGTGTCTAGAACATGTTTTGAAAGAAATCTCTTCAGTAGGGTGACGATAGTAGGCAGACGCAGTCAGAATGACTGGTGACTGAGGTCAAAGGGGAATCTTCATGATGAAGAACCTAAGAAGGACTGAGTTATAGTAGACAGACACAACTAGCATGACTGGTGACTAACGTAAGAGAGATCTTCCATAAAGGAATTTGGAGATGTGACCCAAGCAATAGTAGGTAGACACTACTGAAACAACTAGTGACTATTGCGAAAGAGATTCTATGAGGAGAATCTTGAAAAGAGTGACACTGGTGATAGTAGGCAAACATAGTGAGGACCACTGGTGACTTTTATGAAGGAGATTCTATGAGGAGAATCTCAAAAGAGTGACACTAGCGACAGTAGGCAGACACAATGAGGACCACTGGTGACTATCTCAAAGGAGATTCTATGAGGAGAATCTTAGAGAGAGTGACACTAGCGATAGTAGGCAGACACAGTGAGGACCACTGGTGACTGTCACAAAGGAGATTCTATGAGAACCTCAAAGAGAGTGACACTAGTGACAGTAGGTAGATGTAGTGAGGACCATTGGTGACTATTGCGAAGGAGATTCTATGAGAGAATCTCATAGAGAGTGACACTAGCGATAGTAGGAAAACACAGTGAGGACCACTAGTGATTGTCACAAAGGAGATTCTATGAGGAGAATCTTAGAGAGAGTGACACTAGTGATAGTAGGTAGATGCAGTGAGGACCACTGGTGACTATCATGAAGGAGATTCTATGAGGAGAATCTTAGAGAGAGTGACACTAGTGACAGTAGGCAGACATAGTGAGGACCACTAGTGATTGTCATGAAGGAGATTCTATGAGCAGAATCTCAGAGAGAGTGACACTAGAGATAGTAGGTAGACGCAGTGAGGACCACTGGTGACTATCACAAAGGAGATTCTATGAGGAGAATCTCAAAGAGAGTGACACTTAAAGAGGAATGGCCTCGAGTTGTGGCAAGACTCAATCCATGGATACATGAGCAGAAAGCAGGAAAAGCAGGAAAGCAAAAGCATGAAAGCAACTATACAGAATAGCCAAAAGATGCATTGTAGGATGGAGCGTTGTGGAACAAGAGGTGCCTTTTTACCAATTTTTCACCTTCTTGGCAGGATTTTCCTTTTTTTGCTACCATGATGCCTATTTCTAGGTTTTCATCAATGGCACTTTTCTTGTTTTTCAAATTTTTTTTTTTGAATTTTTCTTTTTTTTGAATTGTTGAGATTTTTCACTTTTTTTGGTGTTACCAAGGCACCTATTGTAGACACCTAAAAACCTTTAGAAAATAAAGTATTTTTATTTTCTGAAAAATTCCTGATGACATCATCATTTATTAATTAATTATTTATTTAATTAATTAATTTATTTTTATGCCATTAAATCCCTTTATCTTAATTAAAAATATTTAATTAAGGAATCCCTCCAAAAAATGTTTAAATCTTATTTCAACATTATTTCCTTATTTATTAATTATTTAATTAATAAATAAACCAAAAAACCCAAAATAAATAAAAAATTTATTTTTTACCCAAAACTTGGCCAATTTCCTTAAGACCACTAACCTCTTCCAAAAATCTTCTAATCCTTCTTTAATTTTGATTAAAGGCTAATCCCATCATTTCCTACCCCTAATCCCAACTCAAAATATTTAATTAAGATTAAATATTAATCCTCATGTTTATTAAAAAAGTTTTAATAAATATCTCCTCAACCCAAACCCTTGAAATAAATACAACTTATTTATTTCCTAAAAATTTAATTTATTCTCATCCTAAGAAGTTCTAGACTCTTCTAGAAAGTCTTCATCCTCATCCTAGGAAGTTCTAGACTATTCTAGAAAGTCTTTATCCTCATCCAAAGTCTAGACTCTTCTAGAAGATGTCTTTAAACCTAATTCTAATCCCCTCCTAACCTTGTCACATTCTCTAAACATGGGTTAAGACTTACTAACCCAAGCCAAAGTTAACAAATATCTCCTCCTTCACCCACCCTCATGAAATGGCATCCACTTGCCTATCCCTAAGCTAATTCTAAACCATCCTAATCCATCCTCTAATCATTTGCACAATCCTAAGGAAGCTTAAAACCTTCCTAATCAAGCCCAAGTCGAAATTCCTCTCATCTCCTTCAAAATATCCCAACCATAAAACTTTATGAAGCCCATTAGGCCATAAATGACTCTTCCAAGCCCTTTTATTGCTCTTACAAGTCATTATGAGGGTCTTTATGAAGATTTTATCCCTTGAGCCTCCTTTTTTGACTCATCCTTCCCCTTTCCTCCATCCTCTCACCCTGTGACATGTGTCACTCCTTGATTGGCTATAAGGAAGCACAATCCATGTGCTCTCCTCTCATGCAATCTGAGCCCTCCATGAGCTTTTTCCCATCCTTGCATCTTAGCCCTCAATCCCTCAAGCCTCTTGCCTATAAATTGGATCCTTCCCCTTTGCAAAATAACACAATCCATGAAGTAAAGTCGTAATGCCATTTTAAGAAGCCATTTTACATCAAAATCATACACTCACACCCAAATTCCAACTCCATTTGAAGCCCTTTTTGAAGAATAAGCTTGAGCATACATCCTATCTATTTAGACAAAGCCACTCAACAAGAGAGCTTCTCATTGAGAGAGTCCATTAATGGCTCATATTCTCAATTGAGAATTCATCTTAGTCTATCTTGAAGTTTATGAATTTTGTTTAGTTTGTAGAAGCTTTATTTAAATTTGGTTTCTATTAGCATACTAACATTTCTCATATACACCTATTACTAGGTTTTCATTAGGGTAACAGTTTTTTAAGGACTTTTTCTAATTTTTAGATTTTTGCCAAGACATATAAATATGTACAAAGAGCTTACTAATATCAGATCAACTGTAAAACCACTTCAGGTGGAGAGTGTTGACAAGTTCTTTAAGCACTTCTCTTTCAGTTGTGGAAAGTTGATAGGTGCTAGATCCATATACTATAGTAATGATGTATGGACCAAGCTAGTTTGGTTCAAACTTTCCCTTTTGTACTCGCTATTTTTGATTCTTGGGTCTCTCTCTTAGGATGAGATCACCTAGCTAGAAGTCATGTCGCTTGACCCTTCGATTGTAGCTTCTTGCCCTTCATTGTTGATATGCTCAGAGATGATCACATGCCACTTGTCAACATTCATCCAGTAACACAAGCTCTTGAAGCCAAGCTATCCTATAGTCATCATCAGTGATAAGGACCTTCATAGAGATTCTCAAGGTAGGAATCTCGACCTCTATTGGAAGTACAACATTTTCCCCATACACCAACACAAAGGGAGTTGTGCCTACTGGAGTCCTAATGCTTGTCCTATATACCCACAGAGCTGGATTGATCTGGAGATGCCAATCTCTCCCCAATTTGTTGACTGTGTGATGAAGAATTTTGAGGATCGCCTTATTGGATGCCTCAGCCTAGCCATTACCTTGGGGGTAATAAATGGAAGAGCAATGTTATGTGATTTTTAATTTCTTGCATAGTTCCTTGAGGGATTTGTTCTTGAATTGTCCTCCATTGTCAGTAATGATTGAGGATGGCACACCATATCTGCAGATGATGTAGTTTGTAATGAAAAGTCCTACAGTTTTGCCATCAGCAATTATGAGAGGTACTGCCTCTACCCACTTTGTGAAATAATCTATAGTCATGATAATTAACTTATGTCCATTAGAGGAGGTTGGGTGGATCTGCCCCACCAAGTCAAAGGCCCATTGTTTAAATGGCTGGAGCATGGATGAGATTTCCATGTAACTAGCACTGCTTGCAAGACCTAGCATACTTGATAGCTTCTTGCTACATTTTGGGCTAGTAGTAACCAGCACGAAGGATTTTGTGAGCTAGTGTCAAGCCATTGGAATGAGATCTGCAAATGCCCTCATGAACATCAATTAGTGCATGTTTGGACTCTTCGGGTTCTAGACACCTAAGGAGTGTTTCGTCGAGACCTATCCTATACAGATCATCAGCAATAATGATATAATGTGAAGCATTATGGATTAGGTAACGTTTCTCATTTTGGGTCAGACCTTCCAGAATGGTTTGATTATGAAGGTAGGAATAGATGTGATGGTAGCGAGATGATACTTATCTTATAATGGAACAGATCATCTTAGAATTAGGGGTGTCATAGGCTGGATAGTGTAACACTTCCACCAAGAACTCATGTTGGAGATTATTTTCAGGTATTTGTAGTAGGAAGGCCAAAGTAGCCATGGCATCAGCCACTTTATTATCTGCTTGTGGAACTTGCTGGAAGGTGATGTGTGCAAAATACTTCTTTAAGTCATCAACCATGTGCTTGTAAGGAATTAGTTTCTCATCCTTTTTTTTGTACACATCATTAAGTTGGTTGAGACAAGCTGAGAGTCACCAAAGACATCTAATTGATCCACTCTCCATTCAACTGCAATTTTCATGCCATTGATCAAAGCCTCATATTCAGCAATGTTGTTTGTACAAGGAAACATAATCTTGTACACTTTGGGCAATGAGTATCTTTGTGGTGTAATAAAGAGTAATCCAACACCTTATCCTTGTTGTGTGAAGGACCCATTAAAGAAAATAACCCATGTATGGTGAGTGAGTGTCAGAATTGACTCATCTAGAAAATCAATGTTCATCGGTAGAAGACTTTGTATTGGTGCATCAGCCAGCTGATCTACAATTGCCTATCCCTTTATAGCCTTGCATTCAATGTATTGAATGTCAAACTCACTGAGTATCATAACTCATTTAGCCAATCTTCCTATGAGAGTTGCCTTACTAAGAAAGTACTTTAGTGGATCTATTTTAGCCATAAGCCATGTAGTGTGGGAAAGCATGTAGTGTCTCAACTTCTGGGAAGCAAAGACAACTGCCAAGCAAGCTTTCTCAATAATGTCATAGTTCTTCTCATAAGAGACTAGTGTTCGGCTCAAGTAATAAATAGCTCTTTCTTTGTTGTCCTTATCCTCTTGAGCCAACAGGATGCCCAAAGACATTTTAGTGGCTAAAATGTATAAAAAAAAAGGCTTCTCATGAATAGGAAGCATTAGGATTGGCAGATTGATGAGATATTATTTGATCTATGTTAAGCTTTGCTCACAATCCTGGCTCCAATTAAACTTTACACCCTTATGTAAGGTCTTTGTGAAGGGTTGTGATTGACTTTCCAATTGTGAGATAAAAATACAGATAGATTGGAGTCTTCCCTGAAGTCCTCTCATCTGACTAATGTTTCAGGGTGGTGGCATGTCCAATATTGCTTGTACTTTCTTCGAATCTACCTCAATTCCTTTTGCAAAGATGATGTATCCTAGCAACTTTCCTGATGTGACACCAAATGTGCATATCTTAAGATTGAGTCAAAGACTGAATTTTTCCATATGATCTAGGATAGGTCCCAAATCTTGCAGATGAGTATGGCATTTAGCACTTTTGACCAAGGTATCATCAACATAGTCTTCCATGGTCTTATGCATCATATCATGGAAAATTGTAGTAACAACTCACTAATATGTAGCACCAGCATTCTTTAAGCCAAATGGCATCACATTCCAACAAAAGGTTCCCCATGCGCATGTGAAAGCCATTTTCTCTTGGTCTTTTGGCTCAATTTTCATCTGATTGTATCCAAAAAAAATCGTACATAAGTGAGTACATCTCATAGCCAACCGTCATGTCCACGATTAATATCAATATTATGGGGTGGAAAATCATCTTTAGGACATGCCAAATTAAGATCATAGAAGCATGTACAAACCCTGATAGACTTATTGTGCCTGGAAATTGGAACAATATTGGATATCCATTCAGCATAATCAATTGCACAGAAGTTTCTCCAATTCTGCTTTGATAAGCAATGCAACATGAGGGTGCATTTTTTGAAGCTTCTACTTAACTGGATTGATCCCTGGTGCTATGGACAAGTGATGCATGATAAGATTAGGATCCAATCCAGGCATATCAGAGTATGTCCAAGAAAAATTTATTTTCTTTTCTTTGAAAAAGGTAATGAATTGGTCCTTCTCTTTAGGTGACAGTGACTATGCCAGATGTATCATATGAGGATGTTCCTTTGTGCCCAGGTTAATTGGTTGTGTCGGCTCTATCAACACTGATAATCTCTTTTGAAAATGATTGGGAAGCACATCAAATATCTCATCCGTGGGCACCTCAAAGAGGTTTTCACCATTGGATACATCTTTTGTTTTTACTTTTTTGGGTTTTGATACTGCCACAATGTGGTTTTCACCGTTAGACCTTTTTCATTTTTTCTTTTTAATTGTATGACTGAGATATTTGATGTTAGCCTCAGTCATGTTGACACTCCGCTCATTGATGGAAGATGTTACAGGTTTGATAGCATTTAGGTAATAGGTAAGATCGTAGTCATTCTAGAATGTGGGGACTTCGCTAGATGCATTGGGGTTCTAGTCTATAAGCTTGGCATGTGTGAGTGAGAGAGTAGTGGCTGGTTCAATTGCATTCATAGTATAGTCATTAAGTGCTTGGATAAAACAATTCAAGACCTATGACAACATCATCCATAGGTGTGTTCAAGTGTCTCAGAGTATGAACGTTAGTAATTGATGACTCTAGAACACTAGTTGGATCCAACCATGTGACCTAACCCTATAGTTTCACCCACTTCGATTTGGTTTTCATAGACATGCACTTGGTCAATGCCTTTATCAGTAGTCGCTTCTGAAAGAGAGTCAATATCATATTCCTTAGAATTAGTGCTACATGGAGAGAGATTATAAAACTCCCTAATAGTAATAGGGACATAGTCACCTTCATCCTTTGGGTTCTTACACAAATACTCAACACAACATGATTGACTAGATTCTCCCTTTTTTGAATGATATTTGAGTTGCTCAATATTGCCCTCAAAAGAGTCACTAGTATCATCCACAGTGCTAACACATGGCACAAATTCATTTGGCTTAGCAAAGAATTTAGTGAGATTATAAGGGATAGGATGAGGATAGGAATCCTCATCATCAGATTCTTCCTCTTGAGTATCTTACTCAACTTGTGACTCATTTTTAGATGAACTCTTAGGTGTTGGTATGAATTTATTTGATCCCAAATGAAAAGGAACCTTCTTCAATCCTAGGCCAATTGTATCACTATTGCTTTAAGCTCTTGCTTTGATAGGATCAATTAGGCCATTTGTTATGCATCCAATAGGGCCAGTTCCCTTGTAACCAAAATGCTACATAAGCCTAAGACTAGGCCCATATTTGTTAGGAGTGATTTCTTGAGCTTGCTCCATTACATATGCTAGAGCCTCTTCTCTGTAAAGCCAGGTAGTAATGGCTCTATTTTCACTTTCATCTTCTAAGGGAACTGTAGCCTTGACAAAAGTGCCATTATACTTGGTCTGAGGTGTCAGCATGAATGACTTCTTTGCCTCTGAGGGTCTCCCATAATGTCGAGGAGACTTTGGAAGAGATGTTAATGACATTACTAGTTCAATGTGATACTCTCCCATACCAATTTCTTTTAGTTTGAATGACTATTCAATTTGTTTCAGCTTATTTTCATGATAATTAGTGGACTCACAGTTAGTAGGGATGAAAGTTTCAGTAGCCTTGAGCATATTGCAGGTATAGCTAGTAGTGGCAGGAATAGCGAATTCGGAGCTATGAAATGGGAACTTGATGCATTAGTGGTATGTGGATGGTACATCATGCATCTCATGTATCCATGGCCATCCTAATAGAATGTTGTAAGCCAAGGGAATGTCAAGCACCTAACAAGTGACATCCCTTTCTATAGGACCGACACGAACAGGTAAAACCACAAGACCTAGAGACTTTCATTCCACTTCATCATATGCTTTGATAGTGATCTTTCATCGAGGATCAATGGAGTCCTCAGAATAATTCAATTGTCTAAGGAGAGTGGAAGAGACAATCTTTAGGCCAATGTCATTATCAATGAGTACCTGACAAACATGTGTTTGATGGATCATAACCTCGATGTGTAAAGGTTGATTGTGTGGGTGACTCAGCAAGTTGTCATCCTCCTCAGAGAAGGTCATAAGATAAGGAGAGGTCAAGTGACCTACCATGGATTGAAATAACTCAAGATCAAGATCTTGAGGAACATTTTCCTCAGAAAGGGCTTTATCCAAAATTTGCTTGTGAGTAGGCAAGATCTTAAGCAACTCAAAGATGGAAATCTGAGCATTAGTTCATTTCAATTGATCGATAACACAATAACTAGTTGCAGTCAAGTTTTTTGTGGGTTTTGTACCTTTGCCAAAAGAACCAGCAAGGGCTTTGTCTTTGTGTTGTTGAAAATCTGAAGTAGGAGGTGCAGGGCCTTTGAGCACCAACTTGGCACAAGAGCAAGTGACAACATTAGCATAGTGTTGCAAAGGCATATTATCCATTTCATTGGAAGTAGGCGCCCCCCTCAAGACAAATGGTGTCTTCAGTTTGTCATTATTTTGTTTTCCCTTAATGGTAATAACGTCACAATATTCAAAATCTGTAGGTTTAACCATGTGAATGACATTGTCATCATTGAAATATGTATAGTTGACCTTGTTGTAGGGTTGTGGTTTCGAAGTCTCTCCTTTTTCATAAGCTCAGAAATGTTCTTTGAACGCCTTGTGATCCGAGTTCTTGTTATGTCCATCTACTACAAGATCACCAGCATCAATCATGTCCTAGACTTTATGGCGCAAGTTTATATAGTTGCTAGTATTTTGTCCCTTGTTTTGGTGATACTCATAGAATGAGGTCTCATTCCACCATGGTGGATGTGGTTGTGGATCATAGGGACAAGGGTTATCCATTGGTGAAATAAGCTTATATTGTAGCAATGTTTTGTAAACCACATCCAAAGGTTCTCCCAAGGGTGTATACTCTCGCTTGGGGTGTATTGTCCATGAGTTTCTTGGTTTTTTCTTGAATGTTTTGTTGTCAGGGGGAGGTTTCTTAGTATTTTTGGCCACTTTGAGGCCATCTGTGAGATTAAATTCTGCTTTAGTAGGTTTGGGTGTGACATTGTCAATGACTCCATCATGTACAATTTCTCAGTTCTTGTTGACATGTTTGGTTTTGTCCCTTTTGGAAGTGGAACCTTGTTTTATGTCCCTCTGAAGGGTGAGTTCACCTTTCTTGACCATAAATTCCTTGATGCAGATAGCCTATGTGATCGTGTCTTCAAAGGTATGTGGACCTTGAAGTTGGACTCTATATCCAAAATTAGGTAGGAGATTATCAGTGAAAATGTCAAGCTTTTCCATTTCTAGAATTTTACGGGAACTTTTTGTTTAAGGTTGCATAGATCTTGAATATTGATAGGGTGTTGTATGTTATGAGAATATTGCTGAACAAATAGATTGGAAATTTCATTGAACATCTTGATACCAGGAGGTAAATGTGAGAAACACTCCAAAGCCTGACCACCTAGGCTTCTAGGGAATAAACGCATGAGGTATGTTTGATTGTGTATAAACTCCATAGACAAAGCACCAAATTCCCACAAGTGATCTTGGGAATTAGTAGTACCAAAGTACTTGTCATATTTGGGTAGCTCTATGCCTCATGGGAATGGTGGCATGTTTATGCTTTTGTCAAATGGAAATGGACAAAGAGTGTCCAATGTGTATGTCTTTGTGGGTTTCTCTTTCTTATGCATCATTTGAGCCAATTGGTCTTGCATAATTTTCAATTGTTTTTGGAGTTTAGAAGTCTCAGTTTCTTCTTCAGGCATGATAATGGTTTCCACATTGAAATGAGAGGGTAACTTTTCTCCCTCTTGAGAAAGTTTGAGAAAGTACTTTTCTTTTTCTTTGTTGAATAGGATTCCCATGACCTTTTGAAAGTTTTTGTCTCTTCGACATTTTGCTATGTGTTTAGGGAGTATTTCCACCTCTTCCTATTCCTCATCGGTGTCATGGTCTTTCTCTTTCTCTTTGTCATTCCTAGGTGGTTCTTGATGTCAACTATGACAACCATGTTTAGGTTCATGATTTGTAGGAACATGTTCAATTTTAGTGTGTTGTGTTTCAAAAGGTCCTCTGAAAAAGGGATCAGACATTGTGTTTGGTAATGTAGGACCTCTACCTACCTTAGTATCCTCTTGGTACAAAGGATTCCTAATTTGTTACAAATTTATGAAAAATGTTTTCTAAATTCGAGGTGACTTGGCAGGTGAGGGAGATCGCGAAGATGCCTCACTAGCTGAACTAAATACAAATTGTGTAACAAAAGGTAAGCAATCTCTAACATGATTATGACCCCTACCATGACCATGTCTAAGTCTAAGAGGATAAATCACATTGCCACTTCTGGTCCTGATAGTCATAGAAAAGGACAAGAAGCTAGAACCTAGACAAGGACTACACTAAGATTGAGTCGCAAAAAGGACAAGATAATAGAAAGAATCTTGTCCACCAAGGCACAAATGGTCTGATTTAAAGGCTAGAACAGCTAGAGATTATGACCAATGTGACACAAAGTATGACAAGCATTAAGAGACAAAGACAAAAGATAACTTAAGAGATGAGACAAGTCAAAGTACAAGACACAAGTCTTCAGCTAAGCAAAATGTCACTGTTTCAAGATTGTTCACAGACAGAGAGTGATAAATGAATGCATAAAAAGGCAGCCTGCAGGCTGTAGATAGCTAAAATAGACCAAAAGTGGTAATGCTGACACAAAGTCTTGCATGAGAAACCTTTACAAGCTGTGTGAGGAAGTATTCTAGACCGCGCGAGATTATACTCTGTGTCGTGCAAAAGTCAGTGACAGTGTTTTTAATTTCACGTGAGAAAGTTTCACAGACTATGTGAGGACTTGGGAACTGCGTGAAGACAAATGATTTTTGTGCAAGGAAAAAAAAGATTTCGCATGTGACTAAAAATTTTTCACATGAGAAGGCAGACCAGTTTTACAACAATGTTTGATTTCAAAGAGACAATTTTAGATTGTTCGGATAGATTGGGTAGATTTATTAGATAGATTTGATTGGATGGACAAAAAATTTGACCTAGTAAGATGTTTGGACAATGTTTTAGAATTCAATCAATGCAATGTGTATGAACAAGATAGTGGGAAGCAAGCAATAGTCGAAAACAGTCTTGCCGAAGGCAAAGCAACTCAACAGGATAGGGGAGTCTTGACCTTTGTTTGTTGTAGATAGTTTTGGACTTGTTTATGAATCAAGAAAAAACACACTTTTATCCCTAAAAACAAAAATTAGTAGAGAAGGAAAAACCTTTGTCCCACATCTTATGCACATGCGTGTACCTCACACAACTGTGTCACCCCCTAGAGGGCACCCGTGTTTTTGGTATATTCAAAGGACTGAATAGTATGCACTGAACGAGCACCCTTGTGGTAGGGGATGAGCATATATACCACCTTCAAATGTCTAGTAGCATGCCTATGGTGAGTTCTACAGGAGAGATTCTTTCCCCTCCTTGCACAAAGATTATGCCTCCTTTCAAAGGTGAACCAAGTGGCTTCTAACTAAGAGGTTTTTACTTGGCTTCCATTCATATTAATTCCTCGTGGCTCTACAAGCGGAGTTTAGACCAGCAAACCACACTAGCATCTGAAAGTGCACACTACTTGCTTAGCAACCTAGGGCCTGATGCCGACTAGTGCATAGATAGAGCTTCCCCTTGATATGCTATATCAAGAATCAAGGGGAAGAAATTAATCTAGCTTTGGAGTCTTTCGCTCTACAAAGTATCTTGATTATAGTGAGTTGGAATCTCTGGGGAAAGGAGTATGCTCACTTGGTTCGTTCTTGGAGGTTGGATCACTCTGGCAGGCCCTCTAAAGGATAGACATGGACTAGTGGTTTAGATCTAAGGGTCCATGTTTTTGATTTCCCTAAAGGGGAAAGAGCATAATCCTCTACCTTATTTCCTTGCCCAAATAGGAAAAAAAAGTTAATTACTGACTTGGCTTAATTAATCCAAACTCATTCTTCCTTAAAGATTATGATCCCCTTAAAGGAAATCATTATCTTATCATAGAAGAGAACAAGATTTGGATAACCACCAAGTTGCTTGCCTCCCTCAGAATGTCATTTTTCAGAAGCGTCTAGGTTTTTGATTCACTCTCAGTCATGACCTCTGAGAAGTGAAGAGCATATTCCCTTATTCTTGTGTCTTGCATCCTAAGAAGTTCACAAGCCCTAGTTAGCTAGTTTTGAAAGTAGGAAAAGATGACACACATTATGTTGTGGGTTTGAAATATGGTCTTCGACAAGCATATCTTCGACAGGCATCCTGCAAGCAAACAATCTATCTATTTTTTATTGGGTTTTAAAAGGAGTCTTTGGCAAACATCCTGCAAACAATGGTTAAGCTGCAAGAAATCTAGAGAAACAGATCAAGACAAGCACATTAGTGAAATCAAACAATCTGAAGATCAAAAAAATAACACTTAAAACTGAAGCTATTGTCACAAGATTTCGCGTGAAATCTCTCTCAAAGCTACGCGAGATTGTTTGAAGCCCATGCAAAATTATTTTACGACCCACGCAAAGAAAATAGGTTTTGTACAAAGTTTCACGTGCTCAGGGACTTTCTCGCTCTACCCAAAAAGAATCCTCACATGAAAATTCACAATCCTCGTATGAAAATGAACTATCTCATGCGAAGATTCTTGAATCTGTACGAAACTATACAGACAAAGAGCTTGAAATTTGATAAAAATATGTAGAGAAGCCTTAAGAAATTGATTTTCTTGGGCCCCACGGTGGGCACCAGAAATGTACCTATGAATTGCGAGCCTCTGAACCTCATAGACACTTCAACATGGTCATTACCTACAGAATCATCTTGGAATAAACATGAAATTGTTTATCCAAAAGGTCCAACAGAGCGACCTGTTGCCTTCTATCTAAAAATATTTTGCCTAATTAATGTCCTCAAATTTGAGGTGTAGGCAACTAGACCTTCTAAGAATGAAGTATTTAGATGCAATTAAGCCTATATGATAGGCAAGTAATCTAGATGAAGTGCAAGCAATTAATCTAAGAAATAAAAGACATTATCAAAAAAATAACACTTAAAACTAAAGCTTTTGTCACACGATTTCGTGTGAAATCTCTATCAGAACTTCGCGAGATTGTTTGAAGCTCGTGCAAAATTATTTTACAGCCCATGCGAAGAAAAGAGGTTCTGTGCAAAGTTTCACGTGATCAAGAAATTTCTCGCGCGACCTAAAAAGAATCCTCGCATGAAAATTCAGAATCCTCATACGAAAATGAACTGTCTCGCGCGAAGATTCCTGAATCTGTACGAAAGTATATAGACAAAGAGCTTGAAATTTGATAAAAATATGCAGAGAAGCCCTAAGAAATTGATTTTATCAGGCCCCAAGGTGGGTGCCAGAAATGTACTTGTGAATTGCGGGCCTCTAAACCTCATAGACACTTCAACATGGTCATTACCTGCAGAATCATCTTGGAATAAACATGGAATTGTTTATCCAAGAGGTCCAATAGAGTGACCTGTTACCTTCTATCGAAAAATATTTTTCCTAATTAATGTCCTCAAATTTGAGGTGTAGGCAACCAAACCTTCTAAGAATGAAGGATTTAAATGCAATTAAGCCTATATGATAGGCAAGTAATCTAGATGAAGTGCAAGAAATTAATCTAAGAAATAAAAGACATTAAGCTAAATGTATGCATTATTAAGATAGATGAGAATCTAAAATGACAGCAATGTGGAAACTAGAAAATAAGGTGAGTACTCAATTCGACAGCAATTCAATAGCATGAAAATTCAACCTCCATAATGAGGAGATGAGGGTCTCTTAAATAGACTTTCCTGGAATCCATCAACAGTTGAGATTGATTTCAACCAATGGTTAGGATTAAAAATGAGTTTTAGTTAAGGTGGAAGATTCCCAAGTCAGAGGGAGTTAATTGGCTCAGATCTGAGTGTAAGAGTTAGTCAACTCAGATAGACTTCAGTGTGAGAGCAAGTGATCTCTGTCACTTCTAATTTGATCAGCAGTGAACTAGGAATTTCCATTCTCAAACTAAAGAGAAAATTAGGAGAGATATTTAATTTAATAAAATGAGATATACTCTCATAATTACCTTTTTCTATTTAATTAAATAGTTCTATTTAATTAATTAGAGACACTTTTCTTATTTAATTAAATAACTTCATTTAATTAATTAGGAATGGCTTCCTATTTAATTAAATAACTTTGCTTAATTAATTAGAAATAGCTTTTCTATTTAATTAAATAATTTTGTTTAATTAATTAAAATAGGCATATTTATTAAATTAAATAAATTTAATTCCATAGTACATTAGTCGTAGGAGATAACTTAATTTAATTAAAGTATAAATACTTAATAATTAAATTAAATCTTAATCAATAGGTTTAATGTGACTAATATGAGTCAATACTATAGGAATTAAATAAAGAGTCTGATTAATGCAGATTAGGGTTTTAAGCATTTGACAATTAAGTCAAGTAGTGAAACTCATAATAAGAATTTGCCTAGTGAAATAGGACTTTAGAATTGATTTAGATAGACTAGAATTGGTATCATGGCAATGAGTCAATTTTGGGGTATTACAACATCTAGACCTAAGGATAACTAATTCAACCCCCTCTTAGTTATTCAAAATCATTGTATCACATTACAACTTGATCGGTCAATACTTGACTCAGTTAACACTGTAATTACTCGGTAAACACTAGACTTCAACATTTCTCTATCAGGTGCTTGGTAACAATTGTAGTACCTTAGTTAATACTATATTCCTTCATTCACTGATCAAACTATCTTGCATATACATCTTTCTTATGACCATGTAAAGTAATTAAACAACCATTATACTATCAGAGTTCAACTCTTTCAAGTTCTCATTGAATACCATACACTTATCAATACTTACATTATCATACTTTATCCAAATCCTTTTCATCAATCAAATGATATGGAACTCTACTGAATTAGCATAATATTTAACCAACTAAAGCCTTGACATCAATGACAACATAACTATTGATATGCCTCTTACACATACACTAGTCAACATTATTAGTTGGGACTAACCTCTATTGTGAATAAGTACCAGGGGCTGAGAAAGTGCACAAGGGCCAACTCCAAGAAGAATGTAGGAGGTGAAGTGAAAAAGCTAGATGAAATGAAAGCTACTATAGAAAATTTAAACATTCTGGTTGACCAAGTTGTGGACCTGATGAAAACTCTATAGTCATCTAGGTGTTGTCCTTGTTCTTTCCTTTTGTTATTTTTTTATGCATAGTTTTTCTTAGCCTCATGTTTATGTGTTTTTTTATTTGTTCACTGAGGCCTTTTATTTTTTGAACTATTTAGTTAGTTCTACTTGGATACTTTGTTAAAGGTTTTGGGTCCTTTAAAATTTGTTTTTACATAATCAAAACAATTACATGAGTTTTTGAGAGAGGTATGAGTAGGTGGTCTAGAAAGTGAGAATGATGGATCTAGGAAAGAAATAGAAAAAGAGGGAGTGAAAATATAGATCATATAGGTAGAGGTGTAGATGGCACTAGATTGACTAGAAGAGATTTAAGCACAAGAAACTTGATACACAATATGGTTGGAGCTAGCCCAAAAGACATTAACATCACAAACTTAAAGAATCATACAAGAAAAGATTTAATACATAGAGAAATCCTTATATAATAGTGAAGGAACATTATTGTAGGATGTTCTTTTTAGGAATCTTGTGATGTTTTTAGGGCTCTAAATTTTAGAGAGTACTCAATATGAGAGGACAACTGCAAGAATAACATTAGGATAATCAATAGGGATGAAGATAGAGAGCCACCACCACCATCCTGTGGAGGAGAGGGACCTACTCATTTGAGAAATGAGAGAGTAGGTCAAGTTTTATATTATGTATAGAAACATACATTATATCCATTTTTTTTATATCAATGTACTATGTCTCAATCTTGTACATGAATATATATGTAGATGTAGATGTGTATATTTATTAATATGTATACATACATGTATTTTTATATGTATCATCTTTTTTTTAAAGTTTTGATTTAGCTCCTTTCCTTGAGTTATTATTTATCCTCACGGTGACCTTAACACTTTCAATCATTCTCAATTTTTCCATTCAACCTTTTCTAAGAGTCAAGTCTTATCTATGTCCAAATGGACCCATCCCTTTACATTATCACTTTATCATTATTTATTAAAACTATCAAACTATCACTATTTAGAGGAAATTCCACTCATTATTTTGTTTCTTTCATTTTCTTATTCCTCATAACACTTTATCTTCATTAATTTAATTAAATTGGTTCCTCACTAGGTCTTTCATTGTCAATCCTCTTTATACACTTCTATTGCTCCATGGTTCTTAAAGGATGTGATGTGTGATACTATTGTAACTGCAACCTTGAGAGTAGTGATTAGTATGATGATATCAAGAAATTACCAATTTTATCACTTAATTAAAAAACCATTATTAAAGGCTTTTATTTAAAATTTAAAATTAGTAATATAATTTCCAAAGTTAAAACATTAATTTCTCCAAGGATAAATAAATATACCATCTTTTGTCATCAGTTGCATTTTAAAACTCTATCAAAGTTAAAGGACCAAATAAAGGTAGACAAAAAGAACTAGTTTCTTAATGAGAAGCCTCTTTATGTTTTCATTTGTCGAGGAACTTATATTTTCTTTTTTTTTTATTGAAAGGGTGAAAATGGGTTGTTTATCTAGTACTCACAATCTCATTTTCTTACTATAATTATACTCTATTAAGGTCTTCCTCAAATCCTTACTATTGGATGGAAATCCAAGTTCTTTATTTTCCTATCCTTGTGGGTCCTAAAGATTCTAATCCTATCGGAAAAAAAATTGGAAAACATTAGAGACACTAAGGTAGGGCCATTAATATCAAAACATTAGCTAAATAATTGTGGAGTCAACTTTTCCCTATTACCCTTATACCATTACATGTATAGAGTTGGTCTTCACTTATGTACATCATTATCATTTTGATATCCATTAAGTTTATAGTGTCAACCAAACCTCCACAGTCAAAATTGGCACAACTGGTATTTCTCTCACATTGCATATCCCTTACAAGAAAGATGGACAATTTTCAACAACTAGGAAGGTTAGTGTCTCAAAACAATTTCCCAAATTTGGTTAAAGGTTCTCTAGTTAGGGAAATCTAAATTTCCTCCTTGATTAAAAATAATTGTTTCAAGAAGAATTTAATTTTTTTTGGTTATATTGCATTGTTGGTAGACCTAGTTTTGAATACATTTAAGAATGTATGTGTTGGTTTATTTTTAACTATCTATCAAAATAAGAAACAAGTAAGTTGGGTCAAATTTATAGGTGATTCATCACAAAGGGTTTCCTAGTGTATTATCCTAAAATGGAAGCACTTCCATTGTTAAGAATGTTTAGCCTTCCTTATAGGGTCTTTTGGGCCTTCATCAAATTTTCCTCTATTTTTTGCCCCCTTCCCATTTTCTATGCCTATTTAGGGCTCTATTTGGACTTCTCTAGGCACTATTTTCCCCTTCTAGCTCATTTTGTAGGGTTCCTAAACCCCTGGGTCAAGGTCAACCTCAACCTTGACCTAGGTCAAAGATGACCTCGACCTTAACCTTGGTCAAAGTCAACCTCGACCTTGACCTAGGTCCCCCTTTTCATCAAAAAGTTTGCCAGATGTGGGGAGAAGTTCAAAAGTTATGGGTCGACTATTTTGGGCTTCCAAATGGTAAACTCTTAAATTGTATTTAATCTATGTCTTTTCTAAGGATTAAGGCTTAATTTTAATTTAATTCTCCTATGTTAGCCTCTCTAGAAGTTTGTGCCCTAGACTAGTATAAAAGGAAGCCTTCCTCTCTCATTTTCACATATACTTTTCATGATCAATTAATCAAGTTTTTTCCCAAGAAAATTCAAGAAATAGAATCAAGTGAGAAAGAAATTACCCATTTCAAACCCTAGATCTATCCATCACACTGGTGTGATCTTCCTTCAAGATCCTTTGTTCATCTTCAAGATCTATTCATTATTCCCTCAAGGTAGATTTCAAGCATACAATAATGGAGATTTTGATTTAAATTTATAGTTTTGATTTACATTATTGAGTCCAAGCTTTCATATAAATATACTTATTTACATTTCAAATGCAATTACATGTCTATTGAATATCATAGCTTTTTTGATAGATCTACTTCTACTACTAGCTAGCATTCTCTATTTCAATTCCATTATTAAGGTTTATTCCAAATCAGAGTTTGATGAAGGAAAACCCCTCATCCAAACAATAAAACCATTTTTATTGCAGATATAGGTGTGGGACAACAACAATCAGTGTAGATATGGATACCCTTTTCTTCAAACTTTGAGGATTCATGAACAAATTTTTTGTTGGAGTAGTATAGGTCAAAGTCAACTTTTTGGGGTAATATTGTACCTTGGGGTAAGATCTTACGCCGAATTTGTGTCAAGGTTGACTTGGCTTAGAAAAGAAAAATATTTTGGATTTTGTAGATCTCATAATTTTGGTTGAGGAACTTGGAAATCAACAGTTTCTGAGACTGTTTGATAGGATTTTTAGTAGGTTCCTTTTTAGAGGTAAGTACTTTCATTTTTTCATTTAAATATTGTAATTTCCATATTTACATTCCATCCCCTCAATTCATATGTATGTATAAAAATATGGGTTTAGGTTCTCTTTTGTGTGCATTATTCTAAACCCTATTCATCCATATTTTTATATCTTACATTTTGGTGAACCCATGATAGACAAATCTTTCTTTTTGGTGTTAGATCTTTTCTTTTCTTTTATGCTCTTACATTTTAACACTCAAAACAAAAAAATTCTATATATTCTACAAAATTCAAAAATATTTCTTGTATTTTCTTTTACTATGAAGATTTTTAAGATGATTTGGTGTTTGGTTATTTTATTCATTATCCTCCTTTTAGTATCTCTTTATCATACTTATTGTGTTTATGAGAGTATTATCCACTTCATTATGTTGGTTAATCTTCATTTTTTAGTTGCCAATTCTATTATGAGATTTACCAATACTAGTCCTCCTACTTTGAAAGCTTTCGTTAAAGATTTGTGTGGATGACTTATTACTCTTTTGGATTATGTGAAGAATTTGGTAGATGATACATCATTTCCTAATATTCCTAATCCTAATCCTATAATTTCTAATATAGTTCCTAACATTCCTCATCCTCATTCAATTACTAATATGCCTAATTCTCCATTTGTTATCCCTAGTTTGTCTCATACTTTTGAGGAGGCTCAAACTATGGTTCATGATGGAGATGTGCAATAATTCTTAGATTTACCTCCTCCTTCGTATCCTATCTAGAATGATATTAAAGGAAAGAGAAAAGATAATTATTCTAAACCTATTATTCCACCTTATATAGCTTTTATTCATGAACGCAATAAAAAATAACCTCTTGTAGAAACTTTACATGATATGTATAGTACAAGATATAATATGATGACTAAACAAGGTTATTGAGGTTTAGGGATTGGTGTTAATGAGCATGGTATTAAGTATCTAGTTCATATACCCCCTAAATAGGATATGCATGATGTTGGTTGTTCACATTATCAATCCAATGTGGTTGATGTTAATTGTCATCCTTCTCTTCATAATCTTCTCCCTACACCTACCTTAGATAACCTTGATATTTGTCAAGAGGTGGCTAAAAAGGTGTATGTTGAGTTAGTTAATTTCAAGAAAGAAATATTTACACCTATGTTGATAAATGCTCTATATAAATACAAATATCCTTTTCATTATTGTAATAAAAATTTACTTGTTGACTATGTTTATTTT
Organism: Cupressus sempervirens; assembly: GCA_028749045.1. Taxonomy (NCBI): domain Eukaryota; kingdom Viridiplantae; phylum Streptophyta; class Pinopsida; order Cupressales; family Cupressaceae; genus Cupressus; species Cupressus sempervirens. Next base: position 24,896,646 of record CM053793.1, on the reverse strand, counting down.
AACCTATATGTTAGAGAAAGAGCCACTTTAGGAATTGTATCCTATTCTTGTGCAGTTTTTTAATTCCTTCATAATTTTGATATAGGGGATACCCCTCATGCTGATATAATATAGACTACTTCTCCTCTTGTCTCTAGACTAGGGAGCAAGAGGTGTATTTTCATCCAATCTCTTAGGATCCATTAGGCTTTTAGTATATATTGTGCCCAAAGCTTAATTAGTATTCCTTTTGTCCATTCTCTCTATGGTTTTGTATTATGTTTTTAATCATCTATTGATTCTATTCAAGATTTTTTTTTTTTTTTTTTTTTAAAAAAAATTGTAAAGGTATCCCTTGTCTTCATCCTTGGGGGGAAATGTTTTTCTTTCTTTCTCTTTGTCTAGGGATCTAGTTTCCTTAGCTTAGTGGTATTTATTTATCTTGCAACATTATTTCATTATAATGACTGATGTTTTGACTATGGATATTCTTTTCTATGAGAGGTTGTTGTCCTAGGTCATGACCTCTTCTTTATTTTGAAAATTATGTTCTTTAAAAACGCTTACCCTTTCTTTAATGTGAGATTTGTTTCCCTCAATCAAATATTCTTCTTCCTCTTGTTTGAAGTGAGCTTGATGATTGAATCTTTGTTTCCGATTGGCTTATCTTTGAACGCTGATATTTTATCTAAAGCACTCCTCTATGGTGGGGGTCTTATTGATAAAATCTCTTTCTCTTTGAGGATCATTTTTCCATAAGTGACATATCCTTTTCACAATTATCTATGCTCTTGGATGTACGGGTCAATACCCTTCGCTAAGAAAATACTATACATTATTGTTAATAGGATATCTCCTTAAGTTGTGAAGTAGGTATCCTCTTTCTCTTCCTTATCATGTCTAGTAGACAACCATGATAAGGAGGGGGGCATATATAGGGTCTCCCTTATATTATAGTTTTTTAATTTATATGCTAAATCCTCTAAAGGTAATGCACATAAGTTGTTAAATCCTGAAGAGAAAGACATTTTTCAAAACTTTAATATGTTAAATCATCTAAAGGTAACACACATTATTTTCTAAATCCTAAATAGACAAATTTTTCAATATGCTAAATCTGCAAAAATTAACACACATTAGTTGCTAAATCCTGAAGAGACACACATTTTATATTCCATGGTGATACAACAAGGTGGATATATGGGTATTTTAAAAGTCATTAGAAGATGCATTACAATTGCAAAGCATAATTTTTGGGTGAACTATTGGGTTTGGCCACCTATTGGGCTCTCTCTCCTTGGTGATTTACGATAAGGTGGGCATCTTACTGAGTGAAGTAATCACTTTTTTTTTTCTCTCTTTCCACTTTCATGCTAGTAGGATTGAATCATGAAACTATGTTATTTATAGTGTTTCTCTTATCTTTCTTATGTAATCATTTATGCTTTTATGAAAAATTTCCAAATATGATATTAGTATAGGAAGCATTTCTTAGCAAGGTTTTCTTTACTAATTGATTTGGGTTTGTTTTAGTACTAAACCCTCCTTTTATGTTTTTTAGCTTTATTTTTGTTTTTCTTTGTATTTGCACCCTCATGTGTGTATGTTGAGTTAGGATCCTTTGATTGGGGGATAATGTCATCAACTAAGTGTTATTCTATCTAATTGTGAATCCACTTGGATCTTTCTTCTCCTTTGTCATGAGCATGTTCAATTTCCATACTCTTGCTAAAGTGATGGCTTAATGTATCGTCTTAAAATGGAAGCACTTCCATGTTAAGAATGTTTAGCCCTCCTTAGGGGGTGTTTTGGGACATCATGCAGATGTCCCTTATTTTCTATCCCCTTCCCATTTTATGTGCTTGTTTAGGGCTCTATTTGGGCCACCCCAAGCACTATTTTTCCCTTCTGGCTCATTTTCCAAGGGTCCTAAAAGATAGCCTTAACCTTGATCTAGGTCAAAGTCAAACTTGACCTTGACCTAGGTGCCCCTTTTCATCATAAAGTTTGCTAGATGCAAGGAGAAGTTGAAAAGTTTTTTTCTCACTTCTAGGTTGGCTGTTTCAGGCTTCAGAATGGTAAAATCTTAAATTGTATTTAATCTAGGTCCATTTTCAAGGGTTAAGGCTTAATTAGAATTTAATTCTCCCATGTTAGCCTCTCTAGAATTTTGTACCCTAGACTAGTATAAAAGGAAGCCTTCCTCTCTCATTTTCACATACACTTTTCATAATCAAGTAATCAAGTTTTCTTCCAAGAAAAATCAAGTGAGAAAGCAACCACCCATTCAAGCATTCAAGTTCACCATTGAAGATCAAGGATTCAAAAATTCAAGTCTTTGAATGGATTTGGTTCAAGCATTCAAGATTTATCATTCAAAGCCTAGATCTATCCATCATGGTGGTGTGATCTTCCTTCAAGATCTTTTGTTCATCTCAAGATCTATTAATTCTTCTCTTAAGGTAGATTTCCAGCATACAATCATGTAAGTTTTTATTTATATTTATGGTTTTGATTTACATTATTGAGTCCAATATTTCATATCAATATACTTGTTTACATTTCAAACACATTTGCATATATATTGAATATCATAGGTTCGTTGATAGATCTACTTCTACTACTTGCTAGTATTCTCTATTTCAATTCCATTATTAAGGTTGATTCCAAATCGAGGTCTGACCAAGGCAAAACCCTCATCCAAAAAAAAAAAACCCTTTTTCTTGTAGATATAGGTGGTGGACAACGAATATTAGTGTAGATCAAGATACCCTTTTCAATGAACCTTTAGGATTTGCAAACAAAATTTCCATTAGAGTAGTGCAGTTCAAGGTCAAAGTTTTGGGGTAAGATTGTACCTTAGGGTAAGATCTTACCCCGAATTTGGGTCAAGGTTGACTTGGGTCAAAAAAGAAAGATATTTCTAGATTTTTTAGATCTCACATTTTTTATTTAGGAACATGAAAATTAACAGTTTCTAAGACTGTTTGGCGTGGTTTTAGCAAATTCTTTCTCAAAGGTAAGTACTTTCATTTCTTCATTTCAATATTAACATTTCTAGATTTACATTAACCACCCCCTTAAAATTCATTTGTATTTGTAAAATATGGGTTTAGGATCTCTTTTTGTGCATTATTCTAAACCCTATTCATCCATATTTTTATATCTTACACCTAGTTTACAAATGTTTCCCTTAATTACAAAGAGAGTAAGGTATGAGAAATGGTTCCCATGTTTATGATTCTTTCTTCACAACATGCATAAGGGTTATCAAGGATTGTTCAAAGAAGATATTCTTTTATGAAGTGAGATCCTTAATGAAAAACTGTGGTAATTTCTATATAGAGTTTGGGAGTTTTTCATATTTGAGAGTTGGGGGCTATGAGAAAGTGCCTTTGAAACTGCCTAGGTATGCTTCAATTTTTTTGGTTTTCCTAGAACTCTTTCACTACATGATATTTGTAAACATTAAAAATACTAAAATTCAAAAGAAAGGATACTATTTTCCAATGAGTTTATCTCATATTCATGTAAAATTAATGAATATTTTGAGTTTGATGAAAAAATTCTCTAGTTGAGTTTGGTTTTTTCACTCTACCTCTAAGGGCTAATTTTGATAACAAGGAGTATGCTATGAAAAAATTCTTTGGAACCACTAATAATTTCATGTACTAAAATTAGAGGATTTTTTGGAATATTGTATTGAAAAGAAAAATTTTTAAGAGAGACTTTTTGAGATTGACCCTAGAGTAGATTATTTCTTTTGATATCATTCCCTTAGTTCCTAAAGGCATGCAAGATGATGACACTTGTATGATTGGTGACTCATATCAAAACACTATTATGCCTCTTTTTAAGTGGCTAGAAAATGATGCAGATAGTTATATCAAAAGTAGAACTATCAAGGTCCTAAAAATAGATCACATGTATGGTGGTGTAATAAGGTCAAGTCTTGCTAAAGTTATTTATTATACACATGGATGCACAAAGAAACAAGTGTTGATACTCAAACACTTCAAAGCACACATAAAATTAATGCCACAAGATGGAACTTTTAGGGAAACTTCTCAATTAGGTAGAGACAATGGTCCCTCACAAAAATATCAAAAATTAAAATTTGTATGTGAAATGAGTATAGTAATAGTTTTCAAGAAAAGGAGATTTCTTTTGTAGACAATTTCAGGTGATTAGGATATGAAATTTCTAAATCAATTAGGGGACCAAAACCCTATAGTTTCTATGGTAGATGAAGAATTGCAAAGCCCTATATCCAATGATCTACTACAATTATATAATTATGATACAAATACTTTATCAGTCCAAGCCCCTTCAAGCCCCTCATCCACTCCATGGCTTATGGAGGTCATTGAGAAGGAAAAATAAACATTATTCTTCAATTATAGGTTAACGAAGGTTGATATAGTGGTGATATAGAGAGCAATATGAAGATGCATATAATGGTGATATATCCCCAAACTAAGACTATGTACTAGAAATTGGTGACCCAAACATAGACAAGAATGAGCATGAGATTAAAAGGGGAGAATTTAATATAAGCCAAATTGATATAAGTGTTGGATACAATTGTTAATTGTGTATCGTCTTTGATGTTACACAAATGTCATATCAGTCATTAGACAAAGTCTACCGAGATCAGATGGTTAGCAAAGCAATTTATAGTGACTATCAAGCATTCCTGAACATTACAAAGGTAAGTTAACTTTTACCGAGCTCACTCGGTAAGCAAAGGAAAGTTAGCTTTTACTGAGCTCACTCAGTAAGGAAAGGCAAGTTAACTTTTACCGAGCTCACTCGGTAAGCAAAGGCAAGTTAGCTTTTACCGAGCTCACTCGGTAAGCAAAGAGAAATTAGCTTTTACCGAGCTCACTCGATAAACAAAGGAAGGTTAGTATTTACCAAGTTAACTCGGTCTCCAAAGGAAGTTGCAAGGTTTGCAGTGTTTACCAAGCTCCATTTGGTTAACACTGGGCAAACATTCTGAGCAATGGTCACCGAGCTAGGTCGGGCAGTGAAGAATTTTATTGTTCTAAAGAATTAAGTTTAATGTAGCTAACTGATTTATGTTTTTTAGTTGATTGAGCTGACTTGACAATCTGTAAGGTATATATGAAAAGTCAAGTTGTGAATTCAAAAGTAAGGAAGTGAATGGATGAAAAAAGTGCGAGCAAATACATGAGCGAATGTTGAGGAAGAAATTGTCATCCCTATGAAGTTGCAAAGTTGCATTCGATCAGTGAGGATTTAATGAAGCAGAATAGAGATTTGTATTCAGCAAAGATAAGTTGCATATATCTTAGATCACTTCATTGTTGCTTTCTAATCATTGTAACAGTGATTCAAAATCTCTTAACAGATTTGGTTTGACAGCCATTTTGTAAATCCTTTAACAAGGTGACAATTCATTTGAATTGTTTTAAAGACCTCTCACAAGGCCACCTCTAACAAGGTGATCAAATCCTCTAATAGGGTCACACCTAACAGTGTGTTTTGTAACCTTTAACAGGGTTGGCTCCTAACAGGGATCACTTTAGAAGAGTGAAAATTGGTAACTAGTTACTTGGTGGTTTTTTTCCAAATTGGTTTTCCACATTAAATCTGGTGTCTCTTGTGTTCATGTTATTTCTTTATGCATGCATGTTAATCACTTTAAATGCTTAATAAAGTTAATAGAACATCTATCAAGTTTCATCATTTATTTGTGTGGTTACCAAGTGTCAACAACAACTGTATTTTAAGACATCTAAGGATTGATAGAAATAATTTTTTGTGGTAACTGATTCACCCCTCCCCTCTCAGTTACTCCATCTCTATTTCCAACAATTGGTATCAGATCTTTTGGTGCTTGCAGGATAAGATTTCAAGGATCTAAGCCAAAGATCAGGATGTGTTACAAAAGGGAAATCCCAAGACTTAATAGAAATAACTTCTCAGCATGGCAAGGACTGATGAGACTTCACCTAGCATCCATTGGTGATACAGGACTGAAGTACCTTGATGAAAAATATGCAGAACTAGCTGGTACACTATCTGTCAATGATATTGCTGAAAAGAAGACTCACAACATTATGATGATAGATATAGCATTTGCTCTGAGTTATGAAGAATTTGATGATATCAAGGACTGTAAATCTGCCTTTGAAATGTGGGAATAGCTGAAAGAGATAAATGGAGAAGATGATAATGTTAGAAGAGCCAAAGCAGAAAGTTTGAGAGGACAATTTGATCAAATGAGGATGAGAGAGGATAAAAACATTGCAAAATATGTTGAAAGAGTTAAAGCATGTGTCAGTGCAATCAAAGCTTCTGGTGGAGATATCAGTGAAGAGACAGTTATAAGAAAAGTTCTCAGAACTCTCCTTCCCATTTATGCAATCAGATTCTCTACAATTCAGGAAAGAAGATGTGAAGCAAATCATAAGATAAATCTAGAGGCTATAGTTGGAAGATTGACTGCATTTGAACTGGACAACTTTGATAACTATGTTCCAGCTTCAAAAAACATTGAATCAACATATGAAGCCAAACTTTCACTCAAGGAGAAAGGAAAAAAGAAATCTCAGTCAGAAAGTGAAGATGAATCAAACCAAAGTTCAGACAGTGATCTTGAAGTAATTGAAGCCCTTCTAGCAAGGAAATATTCTAGAGGCAGAGTAAAATACAAAGGTAAAGTACCCCTAATCTATTTTTCATGTGAAGAAGTTGGTCATATTGCTGCTAGATGTCCAAACAAGAAGAATAAAGATGAAAAGAAAGATAAAAAATGGAATGGCAAGAAATATTTCAAATCATTCAAGGAAAAAGGTAAGAAAACATGTTTTATGGCTAAAGATTCTAATGACTCTAATGATGAAGAAGAAGATGAGATTGTCTATATTGCTATGAAAGATGAATCTGATAGTGATGAAGAAATGACACTCATTTCTCATATGAGCAAAAATGATACATGGATCATAGATAGTGGTTGCTCTCATCACATGACTGACGACAAAACTAAGTTTGAATACTTTGAAGACTATGATGGTGGCAGTGTAAGATTTGGTAACAATGAACCTTGTTGTATAAAAGGAAGAGGAAGAATCCCTCTAACCAAAGAACTTATATGTGATAATGCCTATTGGGTAGAAGGACTAAAGCATAATCTGTTAAGTGTGGCACAACTACTTAATAATGGAATAAAAGTAGAATTCATGCATGGTAAAACAAGACTGCTGGATGAGAAAGGAAAGCTGATTGGATCAGGCAATCAAACTAAAGGTAACTTGTTCTATCTTGAACTAGGTGAATGTTCATGTTTCATTGCTCAAGTTGAAGAAAGTTGGTTATGGCATAAAATGTTGTGTCATGTAAACTTTGATAATCTGGTAAAGATAAGCAAGTTCAGAAAAGTAAAAGGCATTCTCAACATAAAGAAACCTGAGGTCGGTCTATGCAAAAATTGTCAAATTGGAAAGATGGGAAAGACTAGTTTTAAAAGTAAAAACTATGAGTCTGAAAAGATATTAGAAATTGTGCATACTGATTTATGTGGACCTATTGGAATTGAAATCTATACTGGAGAAAAGTTCTTCATTCTTTTTGTTGATGATTACTCAAGAATGATGACAGTCATGTATCTAAGAAATAAATCAGAAGCATTTGAAAAGTTCAAATGGTATTTGGCCAGAGTAGAAAAGGAAATAGGAAAAAGATTAAAATTCTTGAGATCAGACAGAGGTGGTGAATTCATTTCACAAGAATTCAATAACTTTTGCATTGAAAGAGGAATCAAAAGATAGGTATCAGCACCTAGAACACCCCAACAGAATGGAATAACTGAAAGAAGAAATAGATCCATCATGGATTGTGCAAGAACATTAATGATTGAAAAGATCATTGCTATTAAATACTAGAAGGAAGCAATCAACACTGCAGTCTATACCTTGAATCGAGTACAGCTGAAGAAAGACTCATTCAAAACCTCCTATGAGTTATGGTATGGCTATAAACCTAATGTAAGTTATCATAAAGTATTTGGAAGTAAATGTTATATTTTGAAAGAATCTAGAAAAGGAAAATTTGATGTAAAAGGTGATGAAGGTATATTCCTTGGATACTCATGCACAAGTAAGGCATATAGATGTTTAAACTTGTCTACTCACAAAGTCATAGAAAGTGCACATGTGAAAGTTGATGAGTTTGTAGAAAGGACTGAAGAAGAAAGCAAAAGGGAACCAGAAGATTATAAAAGGTTTGTCTTCAGTGAACCTGATATAGTACTAGTTACATCAGAGAATCAGGAAACTTCTACTCCCAAGTCATCTATAACCGAATTACAGGAAGTTCAAACCGAGCCACAGAAAACTGAGTTAAACTCAGTATCTACCGAGCAAGTATCTACCGAGCCAGAACAGAAAGAGCCTGAAGTTGAAATGCAAAAGGATAACAATGAAATCCATTCAAAAGGCAAGGATCCTGTATTAGCCAAGTATGTCAGAAGACATCATTCAGCAGATCAGATCATTGGAGATAAATCTGAAGGAACCATGACAAAAAATAAGTTGAAAGGTACTTGTTTACTTGCTGATTTTGAACCTAGAAATGTCAAAGATGCATTGGAAAATGATAGTTGGATTGAGGCAATGAATGAAGAAATAGAGAAAATAGAGAAAAACAAGACGTGGACTCTTGTACCCAGACCTAAAGACAAAAATGTAATTGGAACTAAGTGGGTATTCAGAAACAAGTTAGATGAAGATGGTAAGGTATCAAGAAACAAAACTAGACTAGTATGCAAAGGATATGCTCAAGAAGAAGGAATAGACTATGGAGAAACTTTTGCTCCTGTTGCAAGATTGGAAGGAGTCAGAACCTTACTAGCATATGCTGCTCACAAGGGTTTCAAAGTTTATTAGATGGATGTCAAATCAGCATTTCTCAATGGTATACTGGATGAAGAGGTTTACATTGAACAACCTGAAGGTTTTGTTAATCCAGAAAAGAAGAACATGGTCTGCAAATTACACAAGGCATTGTACGGTCTGAAACAAGCCCCTAGAGCATGGTATGAAAGATTGCATAACTATCTTATTCAAATTGGTTTTCCAAGAACTAATGATAACAGTAGCTTGTATATTAAGGAAGGACCAGAGAATAAGATTGTCTTGGCAGAAATATTTGTAGATGATACTGTTTTGACAGGAAATGATGATTTGTGCAAAGAATTCTCAAAAAAAATGAACAAGGAATTTGAAATGTCTATGTTTGGTGAGATCAAATTCTTTGTTGGTCTTCAAATTCAATAGAATAAAAATAGTATCGACATTACTCAATCAAAGTACATCAAAGAGATATTGAAAAAGTTTGGAATGGAAGATTGTAAACCAGTTGGGACTCCTATGTGTACCAGATTAAAACTTACCAAGGAAGATGAATCAAAGGAAGTAGATCAAACATTGTATAGATCTATGATTGAAAAATTGCAGTATGTAGTTCATACAAGGCCAGATATTGCTCTTGCAGTTGGTATTGTAGCAAGATTTTCAGCAAAATCAAAAGAAAACCACTTGATGGCAATCAAAAGAATAATGAGATATTTAAAAGGAATTGAAGAGTATGGTTTATGGTATAAGTTTGGAGGAAATTTGGATTTGAAAGTATTTACTGATGCTGATTGGGCAGGAAACCTTGATGACAGAAAAAGTACAAGTGGAGGTGCATTCTTTTTTGGAAAAAGGTTGGTTTCTTGGACAAGCAAAAAGCCGAATTGTATATCTCAATCAACAGCAAAGGCAGAGTATGTTGCTATAGCAGTAAACTACTCTAAAATTGTTTGGTTTAAACAATTGTTGGAATGCATGAAGATGGAAATCAAAGAACATGTTGTTATGTTCTATAATAATACAAGTGCAATCAACATATCTAAGAATCCAGTGATGCATTCCAAAACCAAGCACATTGCAATAAAATATCATTTTGTCAGAGAACTGGTGCAAGATAAATAGATTAGATTGAAATATATTCATACAAAGGACCAAATTGCTGACATATTCACAAAACCATTACCTAAGGATGCATTCATGTATCTAAGAGGTAAGTTAGGGGTCACTCCCCTATCTGAAGTTCACTAAAATAAAGTTCTAGTGATGTATCAACTCATACTAGATTGAAAATCTATCCGTTGATGCAACATAACTAGGAAACATTGCATATGAATCAGTACTAAAGGTACACTAAAATTCATTTGAGTTTGAATTGTCTTTGGCATTTGTTGTCAAAGAGGGAGAGTTTATTGTTGTCATATCTCTCTGAAATTTGTTCAAAACAGAAGGAGATTACTGTAAGAGGAAGAGTTTTCTATCTTAAAGGGAGAATTGTTATATTGACATGTTGTGTTGCCATATAAGTAAAAGACTTGTTTTCAAATTTCATTTCTGCTATGACATGTTGTGTTGCCATCAATGCCAAAGAGGGAGATTGCTGGATACAATTGTTAATTGTGTATTTTCTTTGATGTTACACAAATGTCATATCAGTCATCAGAAAGAGTCTACTGAGATCAGATGGTTAGCAAAGCAATTTATAGTGACTATCGAGCATCTGAACATTACAAAGGTAAGTTAACTTTTACCGAGCTCACTCGGTAAGCAAAGGCAAGTTAGCTTTTACTGAGCTCACTCGGTAAGCAAAGGCAAGTTAACTTTTACTAAGCTCACTCGGTAAGCAAAGGCAAGTTAGCTTTTACCGAGATCACTCGGTAAGTGAAGAAAAATTAGCTTCTACCGAGCTCACTCGGTAAACAAAGGAAGGTCATTATTTACCGAGTTAACTCGATCTCTAAAGGAAGTTGCAAGGTTTGTAGTGTTTACCAAGCTCCATTTGGTTAACTCTGGGAAAACATTCTGAGCAATGATCACCGAGCTAGGTCGGGCAGTGAAGAATTTTATTGTTCTAAAGAATTAAGTTTAATGCAGCCAATTGATTTATGTTTTTTAGTTGATTGAGCCGACTTGACAATCTGTAAGGTATATATGAAAAGTCAAGTTGTGAATTCAAAAGTAAGGAAGTGAATGGATGCAAAAAGTGCGAGCAAATACATGAGCGAATGTTGAGGAAGAATTTGTCATCCCTATGAAGCTGCAAAGTTGCATTCGATCAGTGACGATTTAATGAAGTAGAATAGAGATCTGTATTCAGCAAAGATAAGTTGCATATATCTTAGATCACTTCATTGTTGCTTTCTAATCATTGTAACAGTGATTCAAAATCTCTTAACAGAGTTGGTTTAACAGCCATTTTGTAAATCCTCTAACAAGGTGACCATTCAGTTGAATTGTTTTAAAGACCTCTCACAAGGCCACCTCTAACAAGGTGATCAAATCCTCTAACAGGGTCACACCTAACAGTGTGTTTTTTAACCTTTAACAGGGTTGGCTCCTAACAGGGCTCACTTCAAAAGAGTGAAAATTGGTAACTAGTTACTTGGTGGTTTTTTCCAAATTGGGTTTCCATGTTAAATCTGGTGTCTCTTGTGTTCATGTTATTTCTTTATGCATGCATGTTAATCACTTTAAATGCTTAATAAAGTTAACAGAACATCTATCAAGTTTCAGCATTTATTTGTGTGGTTACCAAGTGTCAGCAGCAATTGTATTTTAAGAGATCTAAAGATCTGTAGAAATATTTTTTTGTGGTAACTGATTCACCCCTCCCCTCTCAGTTACTCCATCTCTATTTCCAACAATAAGACCCTCAACTCCTAAAGCAGATATCTACCATCCTATGTTTTATGTATCTATGTTATCTATGAGAACTATAACTGCTAAAGAGAACAAAGAGCTCTCTCAATGTGTAGATACCCTCACCTCTTTCATCCAATCCACCCTACATGCTATGCTTATTCCAACTAGTTCATCTCCAAGTCTTTCTACCATATAACTTATCAATTCTAACAAGTTGGAATCTATTAATACAACTTAGTTGATTGTTAAGGCATCAGATGATTGGTCAAGTTAGATGATTGTCAAAGGATTGGCTTTTATTGCGCATGAATCGAGAAACTATGATATACTTAAGGAGACAACTAACATCGACTTAGTTGAATTATAAGAATTAAAAAAGGATGTTAGTAAGTTATCTATTCCTCTCAAATACAGAATAACAATAAAACTATGAAAAGAAGGATCATGTTTTAGAGATTTGTTTGAATTGAATATCATCATTATAAATTTTAATTAGAAATGTGAATAAATCAAATCTAATTTTACAAGCATTCAATATGAATATGTTTTTCTTATCTTGTCTCATGATTGAAAAAGTATTATACTTGAATCCAAATAAATCAATAGAACCTATATATTATTCATTTAATTTTATTTTTTTAAAATGAAATTGTTCCTCATTGTTTTGTTTTCTTTATATTAATTTTTATTATTTTATTCGTTTCTCAATTTACTCTTTTAAATTATTTATATTTTAATATTCTTTCTTCATTTTATATAATTTTTAATAAGTTTATCATATTAATATTTCAATTTAGCATTTCTATAAAAAAAAAATTTAACTTTTTCATATTTGTAATATTCATTTTGTTGATTTTGCATTTGTATTTTTATTACATTGAAGTTATGTACTTTACTTTTATAGAAATTAAAACAATAAAAAAACTTTAAATCCTAATTGTGATATTATTTCTTTTCCATATCTATATCTTATACTTACAAAATATTTTTTTTTAATATACAAAATTAATTATTACAAAATATATTTTGTTGACACATTTAACTAATGTGAAAAGATATCAAAATTACAATTATTTTAGAAATATTATGTTTATGTTAGAATATAAAATTTAAAATAAATATAAGACATTAAAGAACACTAGTCCACATTAATTAACGGCTAATTGAGCTTTTCCCCTCTTATACGTATAATAAAATAAAATAAGAGCGTACTTGAGATGGGGAGAATCTGTGGAAACTCGTGGATCATGTGGCGATGACCCATTTCTTGTGTTGAGGAGAGCTTTATATTAAAGAGATACTTAAGCAGCCAGGCTTCCATTCTCAAGATCAAGATCAAGATCACTTTTAATCATAACATGGAATTGTTGAATTAGAAGTCAAAGGAATCGCACATGTAAAGGTTTGGTCATGATATTCGTTAAGATTCTCCGTCTTTTAAGCATATTTTGTTCCAACCAATTCCGGACGGCAAAGCCTGCTAAACATACTTAGGGAGTTGCATGTATTGAATGCCATGAGCCTATGGAGATTTATGGAATAATCAAATTTTGTTGTAATTAATGATAATTATTGATTTGAATGGTCTCCACTTGACTTTAAGGATTTGCTTTTCGTTTTTTTATTTCGTTTTAACTGTTAAATTTATATATATGAATGAATTTGTTCTCACTTTATTTGTGTTCTTATTCTAGTCTTTGTTTAGACTTGTGAACATGTTTTCCTGTGTATAGTCATTTTACTTCTTATACATATAATAAAGTGTTCATCCTACTTGTTTTATTTATCTATTTCACAAGTCATCTCATTTCTTATATATATGGTGTACTCACATGTTTGAGCATACCTAGTTCTTAGGTGTATATTGACAAAGCCTTCAATCCACATCTATCATCCTCAAATTCTAGTTCTCTATTAATTAATACACCACAATCATTAATGTCCCTCTTAAAAAGTCTAGTTATAGGCCTCTCATCCCATTTGGCTATATACAACCGATGCAGTGTAAGGCAAGGGAATCCCCAAAAGAGATATCCTAGCCCCTAGCAATTAACCACACACCAAAATATAAGCAATAACATAGAGATTTAGATCCACAATAATGCCAAATCTCATATTAGAATCATAAGATTTACATCCAACATGCTTGGCTATAAGGCCTTCTAGGTTACGACCAAATACATTAGCAATTATAATGATGGTTCTGCAAGACCTCGTAAGATCCAAACACTAGCTAGCCTAGATCCACAATCTGGTAGAAAACCTCAAGAATAATCTAAATTTGTTCTCGCAAACCACCAAGCAACCTTCTTGTTTCCCAAGCCTACACTTAGTTTACTAGCTCTGATAAACTTCTCTCCTCTTAGCTACTCCATTTTTTCCATGTTGAATGCATAATGACTATAGACTTCACAAGACCCTCTACTTATACTAAACCAAGCCACAAGTAGGCCTAGCATAACACACATTAAATAAATACTCACATTAAATACACCCTTCAAGCCACAAGTTAGCTTGGCAACAAATACTAAATACATGAAATTACTAACTACTTAGGACAAGCCCTAGGTTTACAATGCATAACTAACTCAAAAGACTACATAAAAGTTTGTGTACTTAGGTGTAGATCCATGTGTCATCAAGTGATTCAAATCCAAGAGTGCACATGCCAATTCCCTTAGATCAAATCTTGCAAATACAATCTCCAAAGTTTGCTAGTAAATCAAGAACATGCGACCAATAGTCACCAAAACAACTCTAACTCCAAGATAATAAATCCAAACTTTATGCGCACTTAGGAAAAGGTTTTCCAATATTCCTCACACACACCCCCAACCACACAAACCATAACTCCACAAATATGAACTCGAATCCCCTGCATACAAGATTGTCAACTTCCGAAGCATGCTCTTGCATCAGACACCACAAGTGTGAAGAAAATATGTTATTAATGGTTGGAAGAACATCTTTCAAGGTTTAATACATAAACTTCAAATTGGTTCTTCACATACATGTCCTCCACCACATCAACTTGCACACTCGTGCCCTTGTTCCAGTTCTGCAAATTTTTCCTTGCAACTATTAGCTTCATACATGTCTTTGGTGTGCAACACATTTTCTTTCTGCAATGATCTCTAACCCTTTCAAAATCCATCAACTCAAGTCGGCTACCAAAACTTGGGTTTCTCCTTCCAAGTTATGCATTTTGCAAAGGACTCAGGAAATTCTTCCTATCACCCTTCTCAACAATATATACATTTTTGACATAATCATGCACTACTTTGCAATCATACTGCCAAGGTCTACCATGTAATATGTGATAACTACTCACGTCCACAATATCACACAACACTTTTTCAACATATTGTCCAATCTGAAAATCAACAAGACATTGCATGTTCATCTTGCAACCAACTGATCCTATAGGGATAAGGATGTCTCACTCTCTTTAAACCTAGCTTCTAAACCATCTCCTGTACAACTAGGTTATCAATAATACCACCATTAACAATCATATTCTAGCATTTACCTCCAGATGTACATCTAGTCTTGAACAAATTCCTCTTTGGACAAGGTTCCCATGTCCTCTTACCAAGAAACAATCTTTGAATCAACAAGTTCTCCCCATCCTACTCAAGTTTATTTATCAAATGATCAACCTCATTCATGTTGCAGTCGTTCTTATGTCGCTAGCCTCCTATGAACATTCAAAAGATCTATGTCCTCCTTTCACCTTCCTCTTCTCTATCTCTTTACAATTCTTTACACCATAAAGCAACATGTCCCTTCAACTCAGTTTGTGCCAACCTCATTATGAGAAGATCTCTAATATCCTCTAACTCGAAGTAGTCTTCCAATTCACCAATCCAATCAATCAAGTCTTCAGAATTCAAAGTACATAAGAAATTAGAAACATCCATCTTATGCTTCAATTTCAATTGAGATTTAGATCTATCCAACTAAACAGATCTATCTTCCATCGATCTCTCTATTAGATCATCTCGATCTTTACCAATAGATCCAACAACTTCAAAGTCTTCAACAACCTCCTCATAACCATTTTCAGTACCGACATTCCTAGGTACACTAGTAATAACTCCAATGATCTCATTCTTCATAGCTCCATCTCATAAATGAAATATGATCTAACCTTCTCTAAAATCCTAGCCCCCAACAATTAACCACACATCAAAATATGAGGAATAATAGATAATTTAGATCCACAATAATGTCAAATGTCATAATTGAATCATAAGATTTACATCCAACATGCCTAACACAAAGGCATTCCAACTTATGGCCAAACACATTAGCAATTACACTAATAGTTCGACAAGACCTCACAAGATCCAACCCTAGCTAGCCTAGATCCACAATTTGGTAGAGAACCTCAAGAAGAATCTAAACTTGTGCTTGCAAGACATTGGGCAACCTTCTTGTTTTCCAAGCCCACACTTAGCTTACTAGCTTTGCTAAACTTCACTCCTCTTAGCTACTCCATTTTTTCCATGTTGAATGCATAATGACTCTAAACTTCACAAGACCCTCTACTTATACTAAACCAAGCCACAAGTTGGCCTATCATAATAGACATTAAATAAATACTTACATTAAATACACCTTTCAAGCCATAAGTAGGCTTGGCATCAACTATTATATATATGAAATAACTAAATACTTAGGACAAAACCCAAGTTTACAATTCATAACTAACTCAAAAAACCACACAAGAGTTCACACCCTTAGACATAGGTCCACATTTCATCCAATGATCCAAATCCAAGCGCACACATTTCAATTCCCTCATATTGAAGCTCGTGAATACAATCTCCAAAGTCCACTAGTAAAGTAGGAACACATGACCAATAGTCACCAAAATAACTCTAACACAAAAATGATAACTGCAAACTTTATGTGCACTTAGGACAAGGTTTTCCAATATGCATCAAACACACCCCCAACAACACAAACCATAAGTCTACAAAATATGAGCTCGAAGCCTGCATATAGGATTGTTGACTTCACTAGGATGCTCTTGCATGAACTACCCTATTATCATTATGTAGTCATTTTGTAGATCTACCTCTTAACCCTAGCAACATCATGTTGTTGGTCTAATAGACAACCACATTTTTCTTTTCAACAAATCTAAAGATCACATCAAGTGGTGGATCTTTTTGGTCCACTTTACTTTCACTCAATGAAATGTGTGTGTGTGTGTGTGTGTGTGTGTGTGTGTGTGTGTGTGTGAGAGAGAGAGAGAGAGAGAGAGAGAGAGAGAGAGAGATTAAATTTATATAGTTCATGTGAAAGACATTTGTGTTGTTGTTTTTGTAATTGGTTGTATGAGATTTTTTTTGCATAAATGTTTAAGCTAACACACCATGATCATAGATGATGGATCGTTTTATATTTTGGTGAATTTTTGATGATTAAAATTTAACCATATAGAATAATACAAATTAAGAAAAAAATCATTTAACCATTTTGTAAAATATTTTGGATCGTTTTATATTTTGGTGAATTTTTGATGATTAAAATTTAACCAAATAGAATAATACAAATTAAGAACAAATCATTTAACCATTTTGTAAAATATTTGATATGTGAGTGTGGATGCTACCTATGTTAATAAATGTAGAGGATAATCTTGAGTTTCTTGCTTAGGAAATTCTCATCTAGTTGTGATGCAAATAGAGATAGCCAACTATCCACTAGAAACATTTCCTTCCAAATCAAATGTCTCATTGAGAAAATTGTGATGACTATGGGGCTCGTTGAAGAGCTCAAGGACCTTCATTCTTTTGTGCATCAAATAATGAGCTTGATTCATTATTTTTTGAAGAGATGAGCGAAGATGAGTTTGAAGACCTTCTTGCATGGAAATCTCCTAGAGGTATCAATAAGTGTAAAGATAAACTACTTATGAAAGAATGAAAGTCCTTGGGTAAAGTACAAATTTTGATGAATGAGAAAACAAAAAAATTTGTGCTTGACATTTTATATCCTACCTTTCAAAATGATGTATTAGACATATATTTCAATGATTTTTCTTCAAGAATGAGACTTCCTCTATGTCCTCTAATGTATATTCTCTAGTTTTAGCACTTCCACTTTTTAATATTTTATCTTTTATCTTTAATTTTTAATTTTTCTACTTATTTTTCTTCTCTACCCTTGTTTCTCAAATTATTTAACTATCTTTTTCTCATTTTAATTTTTTAACCTACATTCTTTAACAATTGTTCTCCTACATCAATGCTTTCACCTCCCATTACTTTTCTATTTTATTTTATTTTCTTCCTTAAATTTTTCAGTACTAGACTTTTATATATTGTTGTCTATCTCAACTTTATTTAATCTTCCTATTTCTATATTTTTCTCCATTTTGTAGACAACCAATAAAATTATCTGGGTGGATCAATGCTTGTTGTTCAAATTATAGGTGGGAAGATTTACTTCTGAGGGGGCGGGGGGTGTGGGGGTGAATCAAAAGTAACAATATTTATCCTCTAAAACTTTTAACTGAGATCATTCACATGAATCTACCATATCTAATTAACATAAATGTAAAGACATGCATGAAACTAGATAACACATTATTTAGTCACCCAAAAATTCTCCAAAATGAGAAGCTAAAACTGGGGTGGGGATGACAGCCACAAATTATCACTATAGCAATATGTAACTGATTAAGGTTACAAAGTTTGACCACTTCCAATGGCCTGCCCTATGAAAGGTCTGCCTTGTTAAAAGCTTTACACCTTGTTAAAAGTGACTTGGTTAAAGGATTTACAAACACTCACTTGGAATATTACCCTATTAAAGGTTTACATCATGACTGCTAAACTAACCTATCTCCATAGGATTTTCATTCCTAATACAATGGCTAGAAAGTATTAGAATGTGTTGACTTGATTACTTACAATCTTTAATTTCTAATTCTAGATCCTTGTTCTGATCCTTCGTGATCTAATATGTCTTTGCTCGAAGTGTTGATACTCTGTTCTAAACAACTGAATTCTACAATGCTGCTCTTCCTTCTCTAAGTCTTTACACCCCTTTGAACTTTGCTAGCATTCTCCCATACAACTCTCACTCATGCACAAATTATGGGGTTTCATCCTCCTTTTAAAGACTTTGAAGACTTAGGGTTAGGTATGAATCTACGATCAGTATTCATCCATCTTTCCCACTCAAATCTTTACACTTTTCCTATTGGTTGCATGCCTTCTCCATTTTTTTGATTGGTTGCATGTTGATTACATAGGGAATGTAAAAGATTTGATCCTATCTTTTAGATCCTTCAAGATTCATCTTAAGTTAGCTTCAAAAATGGTTTACATCTAAGTTTGTGAAGGCACAAACTCATATGTTGATTCTATGTTACTCGACACTTACTGATTGCTGATGCTCGACACATATAGGAATTCTTTCTCACTCAGCTCCTATAGTAACTCTATCTCACTTAGCATCTATACTTTGCTTAGCACCTATAGTGACTCGACATCATTTATCACTCGGCACTTGAATCTTGCTCAACACTTGAAGTTCACTCGGCACCTATTGAATCTCTAGCTCAACACATACTATACCTCAACATCTATATTATACTCGACATCATCTTGGAAATTGGTTAAGTGTGTTGACACTCAATTTTCAAAACCAATATGAGACCAAAAATCTCCCCCTTTGACATGAGTGTCAAAAACACTTAACTAAACATTACGGATTTGATCTCTAATGAGTATAACATACATCTTATTTAGCATACGTACAAAACTTCAAAAAAATTGTTCAAAATTATGTAGAAGATTATATATCTCAGAAACTTGTAACTTCCCCTAAGCTGATGTGTCATTTTTGTATCCAAAATTCCTTATGCTGAATTTGTCTCATGCTATTTCCATTTTCTGCCTTATCATTCCTTTGCTTTTGTTTCTGTTTGCTCTATTTTTGCTCTATGTTTTCTCTCCCTTTCAGACGTCCCCTTGCAATTTTTGTATCCTTTTGGCTTTATCCTTATCTCTCCTCAAAACTCAAAATTTGAACATCTCCCCCTTTGGGTATTCTTTTTCCTTTGGGTCTCATTTATTATCTCCCTCAGATTATTATATCTCCCCCTTTTTGACACTTATGTCAACGGGTCCTAAGAATGAATTAAATATTTAGCCAAAAAGGTTTTATTTACCTCCATTATAATCTTCAGAGAAGCATCCTAGTTGTCTAAAGAAATTTCTAGTGCTTTGAGCTAGATGGTTGTCTCTGTTGCAAGGTGTACTAGGCCTTCTAATGTAGAAAGATTTGGATCTTTCTTCAAAACATTCTCTGCATAAGCCATCTCTTTATGCAATACTTCCATGTGTGGGGTGATTGCAGACTATATCTGTATCAATTTGGCCTTTATATTAGCATCTTCTACTATTAATATAGCTAACTCCTTTTGGGTGTGAGGCGCTGTGGAAAAATGCTTCTCACTTTGAGCTAGATCCTTTGGTAGTTGTGTGCTTGATACCTTAGGGTTCCTTGGCAAGCTCAATATCCATTGGCTAGTTTCTTGTGTGAAATATGAAGAGTCACATAGTTTGGAGTACAATGAGAATATGTTCTCAAGTATTGTTTTCACCTTCTCAACTTTCTTAGCTAGTTCTACTTTTGACAGTGCTATCTCACCAATAACCTTCATTTGAAATTTCTTCTCAGACCATTGTAGTACTTTGACATTGGTATCAAGATCTTCATTTTGTACCTAGTCCATTATGTTGGACAATTGCTCCATAATGGGCTTTGTTTCATTAGGTACTAGTAGGCTGAAAGCATCAAGAAAGATATCTTTGATTTTAATCAATGCTTTCCTTTGTCTATACTCATTTTTTAGTATCTCCTGCTTCTTTTTCTTCTCTAGTGCATCTTTCACTTCATTAATATGTGCTATGTTCATTTTTTTGTAGTCATAGCTTGGTATGAATATTTCTTCATCAAGTGTTGGGTCTCCATAATGAATTACCCTTGCTACTTTGGTAGAGCTCGAGCCTGGTGTTGAAATTCATAGTGGTACTGCATCAGTGCTCAACTACTTAGTAGGTGTCCCCATAGTAGGAAAATTTACTAGAGTTTGTATTGCCTCTTATTCTCTCTCCTTAGGGGTCTTCTCCTCTTCCTTGTCTTCTTCTATTCTATCTTGATCAATTACAGTGATCAGAGGAGGTACACCTTGGCTTTGTGCTATAGGAGGAGAGGTATCCCTTTGTCCTATTTGCTCCTTTCCTTACTCCTTGCTTGTTGAAGTTACTATCATTGTAGAATCAACCTTAGTAGTTGTATCTTGTGCTTGTCACTCTTGTGGTTGACCACTTGTAGTTGTAGGAGTTTGTGAAGGTGGTTCTTATGTATTCACCTTCTCCTTGGTTATTTTAGCTATAGATTTTTGCAATTCCTCTACATTCACCAAAACTAGATTTGTACACAACTGTGATTACAAAGTTGTTTGGTGAAGGATCTTTCTGAGATCCTCTACAGTCAATGGATTGATGTTTTGACTTGAAGTATCAGGAACATCCTTCATAGTGATAGTTTTTGTAGATGTAGGTGTTGTATGTGGAGGACTAGATGGTGGCAATTGTGTGTCTTGGACACTCTGTTCTTGTTGTTTCTCCTTAGTTTTTGCCTCATCACCTTTTTGTGTCTTCTTCTCCACTGCAACTTCTTCCTTCTCTTTCTCTCCTTCTTCCTCTTTTTCATTTTCCTCTTCCTCTTCATCATTATTCCTTCCCTTAAAGGGATTTTCTTGTCCCTCCTTGACTATTTGGAGACCATATATAACTTTCCACTTGAGATTGGACTTGTTTACAACATCCTCAATCTTATTTTGTACAATGCTGAAGGCTCTGTATTTGGGTGCAAATTCACTCCCATGTTTCTTTCTAGCCTTGCTTATTTGACCTTTTGTAAGGTCAGGCATTATGCAAACCAATTTTGACTCTCTTATCTCTTTCTCCATATTTAGCCAATAATGCCATTTATTTTCAACAATTGAACTTAGCTCCTTAGGCATAGAATTATCAAGTTCAAGTGGAGTAATCTTGAACTTGGCCATCATAGTGTAGATAGATTCTTCCACTATGTTCTACTCCTCTCTTGTTAGTTTATTAAAATCAATGATTTTCAATCCAGTTAAATCTGCATTATCCCTAATGTTATAAAAATCATTTTAAAGGTTAGATTTAGTGGTGTGACTTACCACTTTAAATTGTTCATTTTTAGATTCTATCCTCTCTTCATCTAACTCTGGGGGTGCCACATATTTTCTTCTCTTCTTTTCTACTGGCCCTCCTTGCTATGTGGCTTTCTTCTTTTCCTGTTACTTTGCCACTTTTTTTTTTTCCCTTGTGTTTACCCTTGTGGTAGGCTTGGTTGGGCTTGGCTTGTCTGCTTTCTTCTTTCCTTTTGGTTGTGTTGCAGGCTATTTTTGTACTTTCCTTTTCTTGGGTTCTACCTTAGGTGCTTCCTACTTGGCACCTTCTTCTTCCTCAGCATCCTCATCCATGCCTTGGTTCAGTGCTAATGGCTCTTTCCCTTGTTAATTTTCATCATCATCTACCTCCTCATCTTCTTCTTCCCCTACCTTAGCTGCCCCTTCTCCAAATTTAGCTTTGAGCTTCTTTACCAATTTATCCTTTTTCTTTAATGTAGAAGCTATTTTCAATTCCATATCTACCTTTGATCTTACCACATCATATGTCCCAAAATGTGGTGCATTTTTATCTACTTCTTCTGCTAGTAATGCTATTGTGGCTGTAGATGCCTCAACAATGTTAATTTCATATCCAAGAGGTCTAAGCCATCTAACCCTTGGTATGGCTGCTTGAATGTAAGTATAATCAATATCCACAAGAAAAAAAACATCATTTACATGCTGCTCAACTAATGAAATAGGTATCCTCAGTCTCTATTTCATGGATTTCTTGAAACCCTCAAAATAGCTGGCCATAAGTGTTTCAAAATTAGCTCCCATTTGTTCAATGTATTCATTTACTTGAGCTACAATGGACCTATTTTTTTTTCAGCTAACTTTTCCGAAGGATGGAAATTCATTTTGTACATAGAAAAATATACAAACCAAAATTGTACCAAATTTGCATTGTGCTCCCTTAGTTCTCCTTATTGCTCATAAGTTCTCATTAATTTATTGCAATTGCAATTCTGCAAGATCATAAGTATGATCCTTCTCAACTAATTTGCAACAAATATCTACTACAATGCATGGAACACTATTGAGTCTGCTAGATTGATAAAATCTATGTGAAATAACCCTAACAACAAAGTCAACAAGAGGATCTTGAATGGTATCCATAGTCATTCCTCTCTTGTTCCATTTGGCTCTTGTGTTCTTCTCAATAGCTTCCTTAGAGTCACTTTTGAGAGTCTTAGTCCGATCTAGGGTTGGATACCCTATTACCCTATGAATAATTCTCTTTGATATTTTAATTGCGCCATATTCTAACCATAAACTTCCATCATGAATCCTACTTAACACTAGTATGATCCATTTAGTTTTGAAGATAGTGTGCAATTCTAGGGCACGAGTTAAACCCTTCCTTTCAACAATTTGGAACTCTTCCTTCAAAACTCCATTCTCACAAAACCTATCATAAGATTCTCTCATCTCCATGTCTCCTATAGCTCCAATGTTACAATTATAACACCTCCTAACATCTTGCACTATAACTACCTTAGGAGGAATTACAGATAGGGCTCTAGCTAGGTCATTTTTGTATCCAACTTCAGGGATAGGCCAAAAATTAGGTTGTTTAACTTCATTTGACACAAGTTGAACTTCAAACAGCTCTTTCTCCTAAGGTTTCCTAGAACTGGAGGCCATTTCTTTTATTTAGGGTTTAAATACAAAGAAATTTGAAACTATGTAACTCAGCACTAGTATAAATACCTTGGAATCAATGAAACCATGTTGAATCTACATAGAAATCTACTCAAATGTTGGAATCTCTACTTTGAAATTGTTCTGCACTCTTCTTTGTCTTTACTCTTTGTTCACGATGAAGAAAAATGGTTCAAAATGTGATCATATACCCTTATTTTGCAGCATTTAATGCTTAGTGCATTTATAGTTGTTCACTCGACTTCTTAAGCATTTCTACATTACTCGACTTCCATTGTCTTTCAACACTTGGCATCCACTAGAGTTTCCCTTACTTGGCTTCAACTAAAATTTCTCTTCACTTGGCTTCCACTACTAGCTTGACTGCAACTAATCATTCAGCTTCTACTGACTTTGGCAATCAACTCAGCATGTATTGGAATTTGTCTCAGCATCTGAGGGAAACTTGGCAACACTTATGAAAACTTGAAAATTTAACTTTGCATCTCTATTCATTTTGATCTATCCTTTTCATTACTTTCTTGTCTTGGAACTGATGTATGATGAAGCTTTGTATATTAGTCCCACATACCTTCTTTTTATTAGTTGGATGAAGTGTGACCACTTGACCTTTTAGGTGAAATGATCCCTTCATTTGATGTGCTACTTCCATGTTTTATTATTTCTCCTATGATGTGTTCAACATCTACCTTTCCTTTTCCTTTGTTGAACTTTGATTTAGGTGCCTTTGACCTTGCTGGGCAATTCTTGTTGATGTGACCAATTTTCAAACAACTAAAACATGTGGTTTGGATCAACCATCTATTGTAGGTTCCACTAAAATGCATTCTTATGCAATTTTCAAGGATGTGTCCATATTCCTGATAGTAGTGACAACTATGTCTGGTGTTCCCAATTATAGTGATGTCCATGATGATTTACCCTTGCTGGTTGATTAGGTGTCCACATAGGCTTTGATTTGCACTCAAAAGCTCTATGTCCATACTTCTTGCAATTGTAGCAATGACCTTCAAATCTTGGTGTTTTGATAGTCCTAGTCCTACAGTCATGTGCTTGATGTACTTTCTTGTTGCACTTGTGATAGTGACCCATGTTTTTAGGTTTTTCATGTTGATGGGTGTTCTTACTCTTGCACACATTAGAGGTATGTCCCTTTTTGCCACAAAAATGACAAGTAGGTTTAGTGTTCTTACCTTTGTCACTTCTTTCTTTTGTAGTCTTGGATGACTCTCCTTTTTTAGTGTCGATGAATCCTAGTCTTGAAGTATCATTGTTGGCTCTTGGTGATTTTAGTAGCTATTCAAAGTACTTGATGGCCACATTAGAATTTTTGAAGCTCTCCACAATTTCCTTCTCTCTTTTAAGGTCATTTTACAATTTTTCCTTTTGCATCTTCAGTGTGGAGATCTCTATGTCCTTAACATTCAGTTCATGATGTGCATTCATCATCTGAGTTAAGGTGTCTAGCTGCATGCTAGAAATTCTTCCAAGCTCAATTAACTTTTCTTCCAGCCTATTAGCAAGGTTTCTCTTGTCATCTTCTACCATAGCCTTATCTTCAATGGCTCTTTTCTTCTGTTCAGTCACTTCACAAAGCATCATGGCTTGAGATTCTTGTTCAATCTTGAGAGTTCTGATCTCTTCTACTTGGGCTCTATTCTTCTCCATCATATCTACTATTTCTGCATCAAACTCTTTGGAATCTCCATTTGCAAAAACTTTTGAGGTGTCAATCTCCTTATATTGTGTATCATTCTTAGCTATGGCAATTCCTCTTCTTCTCTTGAAGGATTCTCTCAATTCTTCCCTGGCTTCATCCAAAGTATGTAGAGCGAGTTATACATCAATCACCTAGTTTTCTATGATCTTCCCAAGTTTGTAGACTTCCATTTCTAGATCTTTACTCCAAGATGTAAGGCTTCTCCTTGTGAGAGCTTGGCTTTAATACCAATTATTGAAATTACAGGTGAGAAGATTTACTTTTGAGGGGGGGGGGGGGGGGGGGCGGCATGGGGGGTGTGAATAAGAATTAACAATATTTAACCTCTAGAACTTTTAATTGAGATCATTCACATGCATCTACCATATCTAATTAACATAAAAGTAAAGACATGCATGAAAATAGATAACACACGATTTGGTCACCTAGAAATCCTCCAAAATGAGAAGGTAAAACTGGGGTGGGGATGACACCCAAAAATTATCACTACACCAACATGTAACTGATTAAGGTTACAAAGTTTGGACACTTCCAATGGTCTGCCCCGTGAAAGGCTTACCATGTTAAAGGCTTTACACTCTGTTAAAAATGACCTAGTTAAAGGATTTACAAACTTTCACTTGGAATGTTATCTTGTTAAAGGATTTAGCACCTTGTTAAAGGTTTACAACATGGTTGTTAAACCAACCTATCTCCAGAGGATTTTCATTCCTAATACAATGGCTAGACAGTATTAGAATATGTTGACCTGATGACTTACAATCTTTTATTACTGATTCCACATCCTTGTTCTACTCAATCTGTTATGATCCTTCCTGATCTAATATGTCTTTGCTCATAGTGTTGATACTATGTTCTAACCAATTGGATTTTGCACTATTGCTCTTCCTTCTCTAAGTCTTTACAACCCTCTAAACTTCACTAGCATTCTCCCATACAACTCTCACTCATGCACAAATTATGGGGTTTCATCCTCCTTTTAAAAAATTTGAAGACTTAGGGTTAGGTATGAATATATGATCAATATTCATCCATTTTTCCTACTCAAATCTTTACACTTTTCCTATTGGTTGCATGCTTTCTCCATTTTTTTGATTAGCTGCATGTTGATTACATAGAGAATGCAAAAGATTCGATCTTATCTTTTACATCCTTCAAGATTCATCTTAAGTCTGCTTCAAAAATGGTTTACATCTGAGTTTGTGAAGGCACAAACTCATATGCTAATTCTATGTTACTCGACACTTACTGATTGCTGATGGTCAGCATATATAGGAATTCTATCTCGCTCAACTCCTATAGTAACTTTATCTTGCTTGACATCTATACTTTGCTCAACACCTATAGTGACTCGACATCACTTATCACTCATCCCTTGAAGTTCACTCAACATTTGAAGTTCACTCGACACCTATTGAATATCTAGCTCGGCACATACTATAGCTCAACATTTGTATTATACTCGGCATCATCTTGGAAATTGGTTAAGTGTGTTGACACTCAATTGTCAAAACCAATATGAGACCAACACTTGCAACATTTTATTTTACATTGTTAGTCACGTTTATTTATTTTGATTTTCAATTAATTTTTTTGCAATGACATATATAAATATTAGTTATATTGTTTACATCATTCAATTATAAAGTAGTGCTTGCATTATTTAGTGCTTCCACCATTTGACACTTGTACTCTTCTTTTTAGTGTGTGTACGTTGGCATTTAATGGTTGTACATTATTTTTTATTTCTTTATGTTTTTATTAAAATTATTATCTGCTATGTAAACTAAGTACTTAAGTTGAACTTTTAACATATTCCTTGCAATATTACTAGTAGTTGTTTTCTACTCATTTTGGCATTAATATTTTGTTAATCTTAATTAATCTTGTTATTCATATTTGTTGAATCTTTGTAGATTTATGTCTCTACTTAAATCTAGATGAATCTTGGAATCAAAAGTTTTACATTCTTTTATATTTTGAATTAGATCTTAAGGCATTCTAGATTCATATGTGCTATCCTTTTTTAATTTTATGGGATCTTTAATGATTAAAAAATCTAATATTGCATTTTCTGTTAGATGTCCTACTTTCTTATTCTATCAGTCCAAGCGATAACCTCAACCACATATTTTTGTGAGTCACATAATGTTTATTAATGTTTAAAGGTCCTATAGCATTTCAAGACACAATACAAATATTTTTCTTGGTGCATCTTTCCAGCTCATGTATATAGATGAGGCAATGTTCATGGATTAAGCTTCACACACCATTGCAATACTTAAGAATTTCTCTAAAGAGGTTATAAATCTTGTATTGTGGTGCAAGAGAAGTATATATTTCCTACAGTTATTCGTGAGTACACTTATGTGTCAATATAGAACTAGTATATTAGGATTCTTAAGTACTAAGATTGGGGGGGGGGGGTGTAGTTTGAATCAGTACAAGTAGGTAGTGTAAAAGTTCAACCATCGATATGCAAAATTTATATACTAACTTCCAAAATATAAAGCATATAACCAATGCTAGTAAATAAAAGAAAATACTATCAAATAACCACACAACCATGTCATATAACACAATGATTTTAGTATTGTGTAAACCCTTATTAGGGGGTGAAAACCATGGTGGATATGATACGTGGACAAGCTCACTACTTCAATTAAAAAGCTTCCCAATTAGGACCTTATAATTACCATTTTTGAGGGTTCACCTTTCTATGGGTGACTAGAACATTGTTAGAAGCACAAATAGATCTGCACAGATCTACCATGTTATAGAATTCCAAATAATATGTTAATAGCTTACCTAGTTAATGGATTTGTGTAACAATAATTTATTAGAGTTCACTCAATTTGAGGATTTGCCTACTACAATGGTTATTGCACTCCTTATCTATTAGATCTTGTTTGATCTCTTCTTTTGTATAACTATTTTCTACATTTTCCTTCTCTATATCTTGATCACAACTTACGCATTTTATAATTCCACTTAGTTTTTTTTATTCAATTTTTTTTCTTACGAATAGTTATGCTAGACATAACATTTTTTTCTCTTAATCCTAACCATTCATTCAAACCTTACGATTCATTCTTAAACTTCTTAAACATTTCATATATCTCAATATCATTATACATTTTATCATGACCACATCGACCTTCAACTATATTTTGTTGTCAATTACTTAAGGTATTCAAAATATGTTTTGACTCCAATATACCACTTCAAAATTTCCTTGTACTTTTTCATCATCTAATTAATGCCAACACATTATCTCATAAGCTCCTTTATTGTCACATTATCCAATAAGATCACTTATACTAAATTTTTTGATTATCTTGAATCTTCTAATTATCTTCAAGTGCTCTTCCTTTTCTTGACACCTATGATAATTCAAACTATTTTCCTTAGTCAACTAATTAGGTTGTGGTCATGACTATGTAATGGGATAATCATGTCTATGCAACATGTGAGATCACATTTCTTGATTCACCTTCTATCTTGATTTCTATAAAGTTTCTCTCTAAGTCATCAACCATTCTGTTGTAGTCACTAATTATAGGTTTATGTTAATTGATTATATCCTATGTATTCTACCTTCATTGATTATGCTCCTAAAATGTTTTGAATTAGTTGTCACCTATATATTTCCTTATCACTTATTTAGTTTTCATCAATGATGACAAACCATATTCTTCATACAAGTAGCATCAAGTTTCCATCATAATGTTTCTATTATGTGGATCCTAAATAGGCTTAAAGGTTACTTTTTCCCACTCTCTTTGGTGTATTTTCCCATAAGATTTTTCTATGGGGGTTTTGGGGTAGCGCCCCCATGATGGGATTAAGGGTGATGAAGGGTACTCCTCTTAGTAACATAAAACATAACAGAAAGAAAAACAACACAAATTGAGAGAACACAATATGGGCTTCTTATTATTTCTTTAAATGTGGAATTATAGAATTACAGTATGCAAACCCACATGGGTACCTTCCTTGCAAGAGGTTACAACAGAAAATTGTGACTATAGCCAAAAACTTCCCTAGATATCCCATGGGCCTTCTTTTGATCTCTAAGCCTATGTTATCTACTAGTGTCCAAACACTTAGTCATTTACTAGGAAAGATTGCATGATCATCACTGCGATTGCATTATCTAGTAAAGGTAAGGCATACAAAGCTTATATTGAGTAGGATAGTTATTGTCAAGTATTCAATGGAGATCGAGCACATGTACATGCTGAGCAATATAGTTGGGACTGATCACATTGATAAGTTAATGATTGCTGAGAAATAAGGTATATAGAAGTTGATTGACAACATGAAGAAGTCTACATGACCAAGTGTTAGAGAATTCAAGTGCCAACCAATTCAATTTTGGCATATGAGTTTGTAATGGCACAAACACATACGTAAACCTTTTTGTTTGAATTTTTTGTAACATTTAATATTTGAAGGTCCATCTAAGAAGATTATCATGTGTCATCATAGAAGGTAATGATCCCAACCAATTAGAAATGATAAAAAAATGAGAAATTGTAAATTGTTGATCTAGATCTAGAACCTTCAAATAACATATATTTAAGGAGGATTCTAACCCTATAATTTGTGTGCAATATGTGAGTATTAAGGAAGTAATTATTAGGTATATGTGCATGTGAAGAAGAGAAGATTAAGTTTGAAAGTAGATTAGATAGAGAGCAATTAGAGTAATGAAAAACTTAATATAGTTACCAGATTAGGAGATCAAATTAGAGATATAGAAAGGAGGCCTAAGATTAGCTTACAAAGAAAATTGAGTGTCAGGCAAAGAATCAATTACTATTGATAGAGTCAGAGTAAATCTCTTAATAGAGTTATTTTAATAGTCCTATGTAAACCTCCTAGCATAGTCCTTACTTCATTGTAAGTGTAAAATCCTTTAACAAGGTTAGACCTAACAATCTCTAAATCCTTTAACATGGAAGATACCTCATAGGGTAGATCATTTATTATTATCAAACATTATAACCCTAATAGGTTAACTTCATTTTTGCAATAGTGAAGGTTTGTGAGTTTCATCCCCTCCCTATTTTTACCTTCGCATTAAAGTATTTATGGGGTACCAAATTATTGTGTTATGTGTTGAAATATTTTGTAAATTTGATGTATTTCATTTATGTTTCAGCATTATAGTTTGAATGGTAGATCTATTATATGCGATGAATCAGGTATGAATTCATTAAATTGGTTTTGAAGATAAAATTTTAAGATCCTAATTCACCCACCTCTCAGTATCTTGTTTCATATTAACTCATTCCAACAATTGGTATCAGAGCTTAGTTCTCTTATCAAGAAGCCTAAAAACTTGAGAGGATCATATCATGGAGATGAAAGTGTATAATATGGGAAAATGATTGAGAACTAGATGATTGAAATCCAGATTATATTACAATAATTAGAAACAACAAAATAAGAGTTAAAGAAAACCTTGAAAAGAAGGAAATAGATAACTATTCAACAAAATGACACATGATACAAAGAAGTTGACATAGAATGTGTGCTAAAAAATGGAAAGACTAGTAATTATGATGAAGCATTGACATAATTATTGGAGAAGAATAGTGCCCTAACCAAAGAAGAAAAATATCTCAAGAGAGAACAAGAAATCAAAATAGTTACACTATGTGAAGTAATGGAACAAAAGAAAAAAGCAATGGAAGACAAGCTCATGACTAAAGAAGATAAAATAAAGATGACTATTAGACTTGAAGAGAGATCATTTAAAGTAAAATTTTTTTCAAATAATCAACTAGATATGATAAATCAATTAGTAGTTGCAAATCGAGAAGAACATAAAAGGATTTGGAGATCACAAATCTAAGGTTACAAAATGAGCAATTGATAAATGAGTTAAGGCATGAAAGTGAACTTATGGAGAGAATGAATAAACCAAATGAAGCAATCAAACACCTTGTAGACTTGTTGAAGTCACCTAGAACAAAAGACACATCTGGACTTGGATACAATAAGCACTCTTCATCTACTAAAGATGGAGAATCATCCAAGAGTGGAGAACAAAGGAATGATAATTACAAAGTGTTGGTGCAAATAATTATTCACTATTTACACTTACTTAAATTTACTTAGGTTAATGCATTATTTTAATATTTATTTATTTAGTGACCTAGGAGTATGTGCACTCTTGTAAGTTGTCATGTTGACAACACAGGAGTTCACACCTCATTTATGCACATGGTTTCTACAACATAGGAGTTAGCACATTATTTGAGCACATGGTGTCTACAACATCTCCACACTTGGGACACCTTGTCATGCTTATCTACTCATTGTTGCACATAGATTCATGTAGAATGGAGGACATGTGCTTAGTTGTCAAGCTTATCTCTTAGCAACTTATAGAGATATTCTAGATGCATCTTAGAGGCCTTTATATACAGGCACTCCTAGTGTGTACACTCATCTGAACATAGTGATGTATTAGGACATGCTATGATATATTGATCATACTCTTTTTGGTCTATAGTTGTGCTTGTGTTTGAGTTTTTCGATCTTTGATGAATTTTTTGTAAGACAAATTCTTACATGGTATTAGAGCTATACCAAATTCTTACATGGAATTAGAGCTCTTGGAGAATCTCTCTTCACATAGTCATTTGAGACCATTTTCTTGCTTAAGCACCTTGGCTTGAATCTGGAGTATGCAATCATTGGGAGCATCTAGAGCTAGATCTGACCTTGCCATTGCATCTAGAACATTGATTTGGTGTAAATCAGCTATAAATTTGGCTACCCTAGGCCAAAGTCAATCGTGAGGAAATTTTTTTTTGTAAATCAACACTTGAAGGCCCGATTTGCAACTTAGGTATGGTCATTTTTCAGATCTAATTAATTATTTTTTAGATCTTATATTTCTCTGCATTTTTTGGATTAGCCTTTTTTGAATTTTTTTTTTGGCTAGGCAGCCTTGTGGAGAAATTTTTTTGCACAGGTACCAGGCAGTCACACCCTGGCCCTATGCAAAATATTCTACAAAGAATATTCCATTCAATCTATGACGTATTCCTTATTTTCCAATGGGCTATTACATATTCCAGAGAATATTCCAACTTTCCATTAGACTGCACAAATTTTGACCACAACCCATGGTCTGACATTTAAATCGGATGCCTAGAATTTGACCAAGTCTCCATCTGTGGATGTGTTTTTTTATTTGCAACTTGAGGATTCATTTTTTATTGGCACTACCATAACATTGCGGGATCAATGTGGGATATATCCCCACTCTTTAGTACTAGTTTTTATTAAACTCCGGCCCACTATTTTTCATACCATCGGTGTAGTCCTTCTTCGAAAATAGCAACATTTTCCATCAGTGCCCACCAATCACTAGTGCACACGTAGTGAGTCTCTGAAGCACCACGAGGCATGATGAACCTCTATTGCAGTCTATTGACCCTTCGAATAGAATAGCTTTTTAGGCCATGCATGTGCACCTTAGTAGGTCTTCCCCCGACCATGCGTAGATTTTTGCACTATGTTAGGCATCTGAAACAGATCGATTGTATTGCCACGTTGGATCTGAAACCCAATCACCTGCCACATAGACTGTCTGCTTGGTCTGTCATACCCATATTAGCATTGCTAGTCAGACATCATATGACATGTGTCAATGGACCATACATTTTCCACATGTTACATCTGTACTATCCATATAGTCCAGTCATGTCAGCAAAGCAGGTTGAGTTTTTGCTTGCATCAGCATTTCACTATGTTAAATTTGATGACCATCTAACTATCATTTCCAAGAATTTTATAACTATTGTGATAGTTACTTGACTATCAAATTCAAGCTCTTATTTTTTTGTCCACACCCCTCTCCAGATATAGTTTTGATTTGGCAACCCAACTTTGAGAGGCCATAACTCAGTCATCCAAACTTCAAATCAGGTGCAATTTTTTTTAATTTTGGGTAAAATTTCATAAAATTTTCATTGGTGCTATTCATTTCTAGTTTTGGTGCATGGATTTGTCAAAAATTTTATCTTTTGGTGATTGTAACTATCCAATCCTACATTTTGCAACTTGAAATGCTTCGTATAGGCTTATTTGGACTTGAAAATAGGTTCCATTTTTTTTGAAAGTGCATTATTTTTTGTCTACTTTCTAGTTATACAATCAAATTATAGGGTTTTGTGGACAAAAATATCACTTTCAGCATTAGATCCTTTTCTGCATTATATTGCCTTTCAGAATTGTTGTATATCTGAGCTACAGTGCTTAGCTCTAGATTTAGGCCTCAAAAGGAAGTTGTAATAGGAAAATTCAGAAGTCCATCTTGTACATTTTGACAAGTGGCCTATTGTACATGCACCACTTATAAAGTACTGAATAATTCATTAGGGGGGGTTCTTTCATTTTTCTTGCATCTTTGGGGGTTACTTTGATTAGTCCATCGTGGAAGAGGAAGATTTTATTATCTTGACACTAGAAAACTATTAGGAATGGAGCCAATTGGCTATCAAATATCTTAGTCAGCACAATACACTACCATATGCAAGAGGACTTACATATGATGTTGACACTTTTTCCATAATGAGTAGTACTCTCTTTCTATATGTAGATATGGAGATTTTGGATTCACTTATTAACATTAATTCATCTGATCCATATGTTTTTTGGATGTATCTTTGGGAGACTTATGGAGATACACACATTCCTCCATTCCCCATAGATCTTCTACCTGTAGTTGTAGTTGCATCCTCTCTAGATGAGATCACACCTCCAAATGCTCCTTTTGCTCCTACTGATCTTGTTTTAGCCATAGATGCTTCAAATTCAATGCAGAAGAACTCTTCATATCTTCCTACTTTACCTTCATGTGACAACTTCCTTCTCGACATTGCATAGTTATTTGTGGAGTCTCACATTGAAGATGTGGGAGATATCCTTAATGATATTCATCTTCTCTTTGAGGTGAATGCTTCATCTATTGCCACAATTATCAATTCATGTACTTCAACATAGTAGGGTACACTTTTTCTTCTAGTTCCGACCTTGGGTGATCACTTCTTAACTGACATTTCAAGTTTGTTCGTGGAGTCACACATAGTAGACTTGGGAGAATTCTTTGATGATATACTACTTCTCTTTGATGAGGATGATCCTTCTACAATTTTTGTGAGGGTTCACTCTAACCCTCATGTACATTCTCTACATGATTAGTCTTTACAAGTTGATGTGATCGTGGATCCTTATGTACAATAGTTGTAGGAAGTCTCTTTGTAATTTGAGGAGATATACTGTTCTTTGAGATAGGTCCTAGATGCTTCCTTCCTAGATCTACATCTCTTCTTAGTAGTTTTAAAAGGAGCCACCATCAGTATCGAAACAGGGACACTTGAACAAGTTTTAGAGACACCTTTCATCATTGAGATTCTTTTCACATCCAGGGGAAGCATCTCACCTGTACCTCTTCCATTTTTTCTTTCAAAGGGGAGGAACATCATTCAATGGTCATGGATTAGCTTCTAGATTGGTGCATTTTTTAATCGTTAGCACCTTACATTTTGTGGGGGGACTACCTTGTCTCCTTCTTCTTCTCCTTTATGGGAGGGGGCCTTTTCCTCTTAGGGGGTTTTGTCCTTCTTCAATTTCTCTCTTGTATAGACTTGATGTATGTTGTAATGGGGGGTCTTGATTACTCCATCCATCCATGCATCTTATCTTTTAATCTCTCTTTTTGGAGGAGGGTTTTTCTCATGAGGTTTTCCCTTTTTCTTAACTTTATGAGAGATTGCATTTCCTTATGTACATGGGTACCTGACATGGCCTAGTAATCTAGACCCATTATGCATTTCATCCTAGTTTTTGTGAACTTAAGTGCATTCCCCTAAGTTGCACTTAAGGGGGGGTGTTGGTGTAAATAATTATTCACTATTTACACTTACTTAAGTTTACTTAGGTTGATGCATTATTTTAATATTTATTTATTTATTCAGCTAGGAGTATGTGCACTCTTGGGAGTTTTCATGTTGACAACACAAGTGTTCGCACCTCATTTATGCACATGGTGTCTACAACTTAGGAGTTAGCACATTATTTGAGCACATGGTGTCTACAACATCTCCACATGTGGGACACCTTGTCATGCTTATCTTCTCATTGTTGCATGTATATTCATGCACACTAGAGGATGTGTGCTTAGTTTTCAAGCTTATCTCCTAGCATCTTCTAGAGAAATTCTAGATGCATCGTAGAGGCCTTTATATATAGGCACTCCTAGTGTGTACACTCATTTGAACACATAGTGATGTATCAGGACATGCTATGATATATTGATCATACTCTTTTTGGTCTACAGTTGTGCTTGTGTTCGAGTTCTTCAATCTTGAGTGAATTTTTCCTAAGACAAATTATTACACAAAGAAAAACCTACATTTCATTACTATGGTAAAATTGGTCATACAACCAACATTTGTAGAAGAAAAAATGGTGTGCAAACTCCTAAAC
This sequence comes from Cupressus sempervirens, assembly GCA_028749045.1. NCBI lineage: Eukaryota > Viridiplantae > Streptophyta > Pinopsida > Cupressales > Cupressaceae > Cupressus > Cupressus sempervirens. The sequence continues at coordinate 24,860,798 of CM053793.1, read as the reverse complement.
CTAAATTTAGTGGTAATTATTTTAATTACAAGAAAGAAGGACATACAACACATGAATATAGATCAAAGACAAATGACTCAACCAAAAATGTATCTAAATTCAAAGGTCATTTTTACATCTATCAAAAATATGGACATAAATCTCATGAGTACAAATTCTAGAAAAGGTCAATGGATACCTTAGAAACAAACACATACATCAATAAAAAGCAATTCCTATAGTTGGGATTACAATACATGGTACAGTTGTCACTATTGTGGAGTATGGACATATTCTAGAGAGTTACATCAAAACACATTGATAGGAAATTAAAAGAAGTGGCCCAATGGAGAGATAGTATGTTTTAGTTGTCTCAAAGTTGGACATATTAGTAGAAACTACAAAACTAGAGCATGAAGACTAGCACCAAGTAATGGAGATGATAAACCTAAAAGAAAGAAAATAGGGATAGAGATAGTAAGAGCTAGAAGTAGTAGACTAGATGAAACTATGATCACACAATCTAATGGACCAAATGATCACACCACATATCTCTAAAGAAAGAAGGTATGTAGGAAATGTATATTCAATGTTATATACATTTACATTAGTTCCTAGCATAGAAGTGTTAAAGGTCCATATTTGCATAAATAAAGATGCATTAAGAAATGAAATAAAAAGAAATTCATAGAGTATTAAACATCAATGGTACAATCTATACTGATCGAGCCTTGGAGTGATCAAGGAAGTTAATATATTGACCAAATGAATTAGTAATGGTTGAGTGAGGTAACATTGACTGAGCAAGAAATGAAGATCGAGCTTGCTATCATACACCAACCAAGTACAAAGATATTAAATACAAAACTAAAATGAAAATTTGAAGGTATTTATCACGAGATATTTTAAGGCAATCAAGGCGATTTCAATGACTAGTGCAATATATCAACAAAATTATCAAACAAAGTAAGTATTACTCTTAATGTTGGGTTCAATATTCAATGAAGATATTGTAAAAGGTTTTTTTATTAAACCCTAGTTCATAATGGCATATAGAAGTGAAATGTTGAAGGACAATAATGCACAAATTGTAAGAAATGATCAAAGTCCTCCACCTAATTTCATAAATTTAATAAATCTCGAAAACACTGTTAATGATATTGGAGCTTTATCATCAATTCCACCAAGAGTTTTGAATATTCAGAATGCAAGTGCTTGTTATCTATGAAAAGTAGGAGAAATTGGAGATTTTGAGATTAGAGTAGCTTATGATAAGCTATGTGTTCATGGAATCTTGAAGGATGAACACAAGATCATTTCTAGGAGAGGGCTTACTTATGCCCTAGGTTTCCCAAAGGTTTTTAAGGTCAAATAGATAAATATTGTGCTTAGCCTTATTCATGACATGAAAATTGTTGGAATAAAAACATCACTAAAGGGTGGGGGGTGGTGAATCAGTGGTTTTAAATACTTTTCAAAACTTGAAACAATTACAAGTCGTAACATTTAACACATGAGAAAGATAGTTAATGAATAAAAAAGTGACAATATTTTAACATGGAAAGCCCCTCAGGGTAAAAAATACTTTGAATGTCAAACTTTATTGGCCTCTTGGGAAAATATTTTAGAGCTACAACTCTAGGAAGCACCAACACCCAATTTTAGAAATACCAATTCCAAGGAACACCAATCCCTTACACCTGAAGTACCAACTTTATGAATAAAAGAAGCATTAACTTCCAAAATGAAAAAATGAGATATAAAATTATAGGATCATCTTTGTTACAACAAAAATCATGAATCACTAGTTTCAATTTCTTGTTAAAAACATAATGCAAGATATGCTTCAATTCTCCTCAAAACATCAAATATCTAAATAAATAAAAAATTTCCATTAAAAGATCTAATAAAATAATGATATGAATGAATGAATAAGTAATATATATCTCTTATTCTACCTCTAATAAAATTCTTCAATGAAAATCAAATCACAAATATGAAAATAGAAACATAAAGCATTACCCTCTTCTTTGTTGTTAAAAATCTACCTGCAAACTATTCGGTATACAAGGAATTCCACACAAATCCTTCAAATTATATCAAAATCACCTATTGCATGTTTTAGAGGAATATATCCTCTACTTATAAACCAAGGAAGTTGAAATTTTGGAGGTATGTACATACCGCAAACTTCCATTAGACCAAAACTTCTCAAAACTACAAAAACTATCATAACAATTTGGTAATTATTTCTGATAAACATAGTTTTTCTCTTTCCATACATGCTTTATGCAAAAAATAACAAATAATTTTTTTAGATAACTCAAAGAACTTTCCAAAAAGGTATGATAGTTTTGGTCTAACTGATAAGAAAACTTATTGACTTTGTAATAGACCAAAACTATTTTTTATATTTGTTTTCTAAACCAATGTGAACATTAAGTATTAATTGTATAACAATTAAGTATTTGTCTTGAATATGTTTCAAACAATATTGAAGGACATAAAATAAGATAATTACATGATGTTAAGCATATCATATTCTCATTATAGTTTCATTATTGACATTAATGACAATAATCAAAGACCAAATAGCAAGGGTTCAACATACTCCCCCTTTGGCATTGATGGCAATACCAACTTCCACATGTATATCCATGTGTACCTATATATCCTATATCTTTACCTATATATCCATGTGTACTAGTATATACTACATCTATACATGTATATCCATGTGTACTTGCATATCTTGTATTTGTACCTATACCTGTATATTCATCATGTAGATGTCTTCATCTTTCATTTTCTCTCCCTTTGACATCAATGACAAAGGAGATATACCAAGGTTTTAGTATAACAAAAAGATGAGAAAAATATGCTCCCCCTGAAACCTATCACTCATTTATGACCTTATACAAGAGAAGAGAGGGATAAAATCCCCTTATAAACCATGTTAGAGTAAAGTGTTACTTTAATTTTATTTATTAAATTCTCTTTATTCCTTTCTTTAGATTTCACTTTATTCACCTTTTGTATTCTCATTTAATAATTAATTAGTAATTATTAAATAGCATTTACCTTTTAGGTTACCCTTTTTTGGTTTCAATCTCCTTCTATATGTTGGAAATATATGTGATAGGCTAAGTTATTGAGAGTGGAGGGGTGAATCAATAACCTATAAAACTTAATCCTTTATTAGCAATTGGTCCTTCATGCATATTCTAATCTAATTGAATTTATGAAAAATTGAAAGCATTAAAACATTTATAACATTTTTGACACACAATATGGTGACCCATAAACCTTCCAAATAGAAAGTAAAACTGGGGTGAGAATAACACCCACAAGCTTTAGTATTGCATTATAAAGTTGGCCTGTTAAGGCTTATAATGATCACTTTTGATGATCTACCCTGTTAGGAGCAATAAGGACTACTAGGTCCACCTTGAAAAATAATTTACAAACATACAATGAAGGAGACACTTGGTAAAGAGATTTACTAAATACTGTTAAGTCTACATTGTAAAATGGTATAACTGATCCACCTATTGGGATGAAATAGTGACTAATCTCTAATCTGCAACTTGGTTTGTTGTGTGAGATTCCTTTGAGTGTAATGATCACCTTGCTATGATAGATAGATCTTTGCTACTCCTTAGACTGTTATAGCCTTTGTACTTCACACTTTTTTTCTTCTTTACTTGTTACATTACTTCCATACTATATACTGGATGTGATACTATACATTACATATATAACAATCAAAATTACAATTCAACAAAGTCAGCTACAATACAAGTTTGCACAAAATACACAAAGTTGGCCCAACTGCAAGAACTAAGGTTCTGATACTCGGCACTACTATCAATACTTGGCATCATCATGCATTCAATAGATGTAGAAGTGTGGTCCATACTAATCACTTCCAAGTAGTCTAAACTTAGTCTGTGTTGGTGACTTGGTGAATACTATGAAACTCAACATATAAATTGAATCACTTGTTTGACACTGCATAGCTTGGTCAACACTATCACAAAAAGGTCAATATAAATTAAATCATTTGGTTAACACTAAGTGACTCGATTAATATTGGATTCACATCAGTGTAACTATGAACTTAGTAAGCATTGCACAACTCAATTTGCACTAAGGAACTCAACATACACAAAGATGCATGGTTTATATTGGTGATCACCAACTTGGTAGAAACTACTCGGTGCAAACTAAATATTGTTCCTTGAACTTGGTAGCAATTGTAGAACTCGATGAAGCCTAAAATGCTTGGTTAACATTGTTAACTGTACAATAAGCTTAGTAGATACTATCTGTCTGAATAAGTGTGTGTCACTAATAAAAAACATGACTATAAAGTCAATAATTTCCCCCTTTGGCATTAGTGAAAAAAACACTTATTGGCAAAACTGAATTCAAAAAGTTCAAGAACACCTTTTATTCATCATATGTGTCTCCAACTCAGTAGAGTACTCTATTTTTGAGATTTTTCAAAATTTCTTTTGTAAGAGATGTTTCTCTGAGTATTTGTACATATATGATATGACAATGCTCCCCCATATATATATAAATAATATACTTTATGTCTTTTCACATCTGATATATACATTTTCTCCCCCTTTATGTATACTACATCTTATTATATATCTTCTTCCCTTTACAATATGCATTTTCTCCCCCTTTTTGACATTAATGCTGAAGCTGTATGCTATATACTATATAGTAATACCAAAATGTGATAAGAAATTTGAATGTACCTTTAGAATTAGTGCCATTTTCTTGTCCCAATTTTCTTGCAACACCTTGCCTATGTGCAATGCAACTTGAACTTCTATTGAAAGTTCTATCATGTGATCTACAATTGAGAAGTTGTTATCATGGATGAGGATTTTAGCATGTGTAATATGTTTCTACAATACATCCATTTTTGGGAGAATCATGCCCTATATGTTTACCAGTGTAGCTTTGATTTTGGCTTCTTCTCTTAGCAATTCTATTGGCATATTAGTTAAAAATTTGATTTTTATGTAGTGGGTAGAGTTGTAACTTAGGTCAAGTTGCAACTGTTGTGCACTTGCCTTTAGATCTTCATCAATCTTTGAAAGTTTATCTTTGATTTCCTTGGTGAAAATTGAAGTATCATAGAGTTTACTAGATAATGAAGTCAAATTGTCGCAAGAGGTGTCCAATGATCTTAGAATAGTAGATAGATCTACTTGATGAATTGAAATCTTTTGTGCAATCAACTCCAAAACTTTATTATCAAATTTCTTCTCCACTCTCTGCAACAATTTCTCCCGTCTATTTAAATATTCATTGAATTTTTGGACTACCTCTACTAACTAATCCAAAATTGGTTGAGAAGTGTCAACCTCCATGCTAAGTGCCTCTGCTAGAATATTCTTTGCATCTTCAAGCACTTGAAATTCTGTATTTCTTTATTCTCTAAGCCTATGCTACTTAAATTTCTTCTAAAGTAGCTCTCCAAATATATGAATTTGATCAGGATTAATATTGGAGATGTCTCAATTCAAAATAACAATCTCCTCATCAAGATCAATTTCCTCTTCTTTCTCTTTTCCTTTAGTCAAAAATTTTGTACTTGGTTGAGGGCTTTGTCTCAACTTTCTTTGTACTTATTGTTTGCATGCTAGGAATGGAAACACTGGTAGAAATAGTAGGACTAGCTAAAAAAGTAGATATTGCAGTTATTGAAGAAATACCTTGTGTAAACAAAATTGATGGAGGAGGAAGTCCTATCTTCTTAGTAGATGAAGTCCTTATCACTTCTATCAATGAAGTGCTAATTAGAGTAGGTGCTAAAATTGATTGAGTGCTTATACTTACAATGTTTGATACACTAAATCCTACAGTAGCTTTCTTTGAGCTTGTTGTTTTGAATGCTTTACTCAGAGAATGAGGAGGTGAGGCTATGAACACTACTATAATTTTCTTGGGGTCGGTCTCCTTTATGCTTTGAACTTCAGGTAGATCTTCCTTAGTAGCTTCCTTTTCCTGTTCATGTTACTCATTATTTGTTTTATCATAACATGTTACTTCTTCATCATCAATTTCCTCATCTTTTTCATGTTCACCATCATCTTCCTTGTCACTAACATTAACAACAAAATCACTCTTCTTATGAAGTTTATAGATGTTTTTTCATGTGTTGGTAGCATTCTATACCACATGTTCAATTTCTATGTCACTTAAGCTTGACATGAGTTTCCTTAGGGTCTACTCATTTATGTGTTTAATAGTTTTCCTTGGATGCTCCCATCTTGGCTTTATCTTTTCCATTATCTCATTTGGAATCTGTTGAGTAAGTTGATCTAGAGAATATATCCATTTTCCTAGTTTAGATATGACCATGTCTTCAACTTTCTTCTTCTCTTTTGAAATCCTAGTTTTATACCTTAATGATTTGAAGTTTGTTATGCTGGCTCCTGAATCTATTTATTTCAATATTTCCTAAAAGGTGGGTGGAGGCTTCTTGAAAATTATATCCTCTACCTCTTCACCTATCTTTTTTTTCTTAGTAGATGTCCTCCTTGTGAACATAGCAGTAGATGGTTTGGTAAGTTTGGTTATAATAACCTTACCTTTCTTCTTTACTGGCTCATCTTCTTCTGACTTCTCTTTATCTTCTACTTTATCATCCTCAATGTCATCATCTTTTCCTTCAATCAATAGAAGAGTGGAGTTGGTTTTCAATTTTACAATTCTCTTCTTTCCTTTGTTGACTATTTGAGGGAGTTTTATTTCAAGTTCTATTGTTGCCTTTACTTCATCATAGGTGCCAATGTATGAAAATTTTGGGCCAATATGCTCATTTAATAGTAATTTAATAATGTACTTGGTTTCATCAATGTTCATCTCATAGCCTAGAGGCTTGACCCATACATTTCTTGGTCTAACTACTTTAATATATACTTTATCATAGTCAACCATAAAAAAAATAATCTTTGTAATCATCAAAAAGTTTATTTGGTATCCTGAATCTATTATTCATCTTGTCCTTAAATGCATCAAAGTAGTTATACATAACACTAGTATATTTTTCTCCCATTTCAACTATATATTAATTGATTTGATAAAGAATAGGTACATCCTTCCTCCATACAATGGTACCTGTAGATGGGAAAAAATTTTGCACATAGAAAAAGAGACAAGTTAAATGTGAACCAAACTTACAAGAATTGTTCTTTGAAGTTCTTATACTCTCCATATTTTTGTTGAATTGATCCAACATTAACTCAACAAGGTCAAATAACAAGTTATTTTTGATGACTTTGTATGCAAGATCCACTGCTTCGTATGATACATTGTTGAGTCTACTCAAGTTGTATATTTTGTGTGTGAGGACATGTATCCCAAACTTCAATTCCATATCTATAACACAACTAATCTTTATTCCCCTTCCATCCCACTCAGCAAGGGTTTTCTTTTCTAGCTCAACCCGACTTAGGGTTTTGGTCATTTTAGCTTTTGCAAACATTGGAAGATTAGTGATCCTATGGATAATCTTCTTAGTTATCACAATAGGTTTCTCTAACCACAACTAACCATTATACACATGGCTGAGGATAAATCTTATCCATTTGATCTAAAAATCTCATGGCATTTAAGGAATGTGAGTCAAACCCTTTGCTTCAAGGTGTTGATGCTCCGATTTTAACACACCATTCACACACAATTCTTTGAAGGATTCATCCATTTCTAGTGTTACAATATCTTGAATAAAACACCAAAGATGTGAATAAATATCATTTATCAACACTACCTTTGATGTAATTTAAGATTGTACTCTACTTGGACCTAGGGTTTTTGTGATAGCCAGAGTCAGCTTGAAGTCTAGTGCCTTCTATTCCACTCCTTGAACTAACATTTTTGACCCTTTCTTAGAATTTTTGCTAGTGGATGCCATTTTTCTCAGTAGGGATTGATAGAACATGAAAATATTTAATTATAATTCATTCAAATTACTCAGATGCACACAAATTGCTTTGCACATATAGCTCTAAAAAATTTCTGGTGACAAATGAATTCAATTTTTCCATTTTAATCAAATTTTTCCTTTCAATCACCATAAATTCCTATTATAATTGTTTTCTCAAATGAAAGACTATCTTCCACTTCACTTTCATTAAGTTCTTGTCAAATTCATCCATGACTCAGTGACCACATAACAATTTTAGTAGCTCCCGACCTTGCTTGCCAAGGTCTGCAACTCGACTTCACTCGGTAATGACTGTCATCTCCTTGAATGCTTGGTGATCCCTTTGCATATTGAATGTTGATATGGATCTTTCATTCTATTGACTAGGATTGATATGATATGTCTTCTTTAGAATCCTAGTTCCAGTTCTTCTTGTGAGAGATCAAGTGGAAATGCTTAAGTCACCCAATTCTTGAGTGGCATGTTCATCATTGCTCAAACTTGCATTCTCCGAAGTTTTTGCAATCCATTTCTATCTCATCTTCTTTATGATGTTATCAATCTTGGCTTTCTTTTCATCTTCAATTCTTCTAGTATTCATATAGTTCTTGGAAGGATGACCAAGTTCTGTATAGATGAAATATCTTCTAGTATTGTATCTTGTCCTCATGTGAAGTTTTACACAATTCATTCCAATCTGTCCAAATTCTCCATAGTAATGACATTTGTACCAAGTGTTATAGTACCAACCAAATATAGCTTTTACAATCTATTCTACTAGGTTCAATATCTTAGTTTTTCATTCTAAAGATTTTTTCCCATGCTTCTTATATTTGTGAAATTTTCCTTCAAATTTAGGTTTCTCTTTGCATTCATTAGCTTTATGACCATGCTGATTGCAATTGTAACATTTTCCATTGAATTTTTCTTTCCCATTTCTCCAAAATTTATTTGATGTATGGCCTATCTTACCACTGAGACTACAAGTAGGTCTTTGATTCTTTTGAGCTCCTTGCTTGGATGATTCACCTTCTTCATTATATTCAATTCCTTCTTTTTTGTTTTGTCTGTAATGGCTTTGCTCATTCAATTGATCCATGTCTACTTGATATTTCATCATCCTCTCATTGGTTTGTTTTTTAGTGTTTAGGTCATTTAATAATCTTTCATTTTTTGAACTTAGATTCATGATTTATTCATTCGCATTAGTGAGTTGATTAATGAAGTCTACCTGTTGAAGAGGTAGGTGTTGAATTTCATTGTTCTTTCCTTCTATCTCTTCTTTTGTCTTTGTTTTCTCTTCCATGACTTCACACAATCTTACTGATTGAATTTCTTGCTCTCTTCTTAGTTTTCTTTCTTCTTTTTGAAGATTTCCATTTTTCTCTAATAGTTTTTTGATTTCTTCATTGGCTTCATCAAAATTGTTTGAATGGATATCTTCAATTATTTCTTCAATGTAGAGTTTTTAATTCATCTAGATTGCAATATCTTTTCTCCTTTTTATGGATTGAGAGAGTTATTCCTTTGCTTTCTTGAGTTGTCCAATAGCCAATTCCAAATCTAGCTTCTCATTGTCAATAGCCTTATCAAGTTTGAATACCTCCATAGCCTTTGATATTTTCTCAAGCTATTAAACTTCTTTTATGAGAACCACAATGCTTTGATACCAATTTTTGGAAATATATGTGATATGCTAAGTTATTGAAAGGGGAGGGGTGAATCAGTAACCTATAAAAATTAATCCTTTATTAGCAATTAATCCTTCATGTATATTCTAATCTAATTGCATGTATGAAAAATTGAAAGCATCAAAACATTCATAAGACTTTTGACACACAATATGGTGACCTAGAAACCTTCCAAATAGAAAGTAAAACTAGGGTGGGGATAATACCCACAAGCTTTAGTATTGTAGTATAAAGTTGGCCTGTTAAGGCTTACAATGATCACTTTTGATGATCTACCCTATTAGGAGAAATAAGGATTGTTAGATCTACCTTTCAAAAGGATTTACAAACATATAATGAAGTATGTACACTCAGTAAAGAGATTTACAAAAGACTGTTAAGTCTATCTTGTGAAAGGATTTAACTTATCCACTTGTTAGGATGAAACATTGATTGATCTCTGATCTGCAACTTAGTTTGCTAAGTGAGATTCCTTTGAGTGTAATGATCACCTTGCTATGATAGATAAATCTTTGCTACTCCTTATATTGTTGTAGCCTTTATACTTTGTACTTTTTTTCTTCTCTTCTATTTACATTACTTCCATAGTATATATTGGATGTGATATAATACATTAGATATATACCGATCTAAATTACAATTCAACAAAGTTGGCTACAATACAAGTTTACACAAAATACACAAAGTTGGCCCAACTACAAGAACTCAGGTTCTAAAGACTAGCTTGGTAAGGTTTTGATACCTCACATCTACTATTAATGTTGTGCATCATCATACATTTGGTAGACATAGAATCTCGGTCCATACTGATCACTTCCAAGTTGTCTAAACTTAGTTTGTACTGGTGACTTGGTGAATACTATGAAACTTGACATATAGATTGAATGACTTGATTCACACTACATAGCTTAGTCAACACTGTCACAATGAGCTCTGTATAAACTGAATCACTTGGTTTACACTAAGTGACTCAGTTAACATTGGATTCACATTACTATAATTGTAAACTTAGTAAGCACTACACAACTCGATCTGCAATGAGGAACTTCACATACAAAAAGATGCACTATTTACATTGATGATCACCAACTTGGTAGAAATTACTTGGTGCAAACTAAATACTATTCCTTGAATTCAGTAGCAACTATAGAATTTAGTAAAGCCTAAAATGCTTGGTTAACACTATTAATTGTACAAAAAGCTCAGTAAATACTATATATCTAAATAAGTGTTTGTCACTAATAACAAACATGATTGTAAAGACAACACTATAAGGATAGATCATTTGTAATCATCTTACGTCATTTTCATTTTTGAGAATACAATTTGAGTATTTTTAGAGAAAAACCCTTGCCTCCTCTCATCTTTTTCTTCTATGATAGGTTTTTTACATATATGTATTCTTCAGGCTTTGTGTATTTGTATTGATCAATTCCTTCATGGTATTAGGGCTAGATCTACTATAGCTTGTTCATTATTTGGAGAAAAAGGAGAACAAGGTTTTTTCAAAACAAATCTAGAATTTTTTAGGCATTTCTTGTGAAAATAGGGGGTCACTAATTTTTACAACAATTTGAGGCAAAGTAGACCTCACTAATGGATTCAAAAGACATCAAAGCCCCTATTTGCATTTAAAGTTTTCCATTTTGGACATCATTGATCTAGGAGGAAAATGCTTTTCCAATAGGGCCATATGATTTCTTGCATGAGTTACAAGGCAATTTATTTTAAAAAATTAAAAAATTAAAAAATTAGAAAATTGGCCTACAAGTCATTTTTTGGCCCACAGAGCCATTTTCTCACAAGAACATAATTTCCCAGTGTTGTTGTGGCGTTTCCCAACCCCCAGTGATCTTTCCTTGCCATCTCCATTTTTTGCCACTAGAATCCCTTACCATTGCCAGAATCTACTTCACCACTACTAGAATCTTTCCCTGCTACTTGATGCTCCACTATAGTGGCCGCTTAGCCCTTAGCCACCCGAGCTCAACATTAGTAGTGTCACTACCACCCAACACCAAGAAGCCATTTCCACTTTTATCAAGGGGAGTGACTGGATATTTTTGATTTTTTTTTTAAAATAAATTATTTTTTATTGCTCATATGGGGGCCCTAACAGTTCTTTTGAGATATCTCTATGAAACAGGGGTCTTTTTTCGATCCAAAAGAAGTGTGGAAAGCTAGTTTCAAGGTAGAGACAATGGAGCAAGGATTTTTTAGTATTTTTTTCAATTTGATATCTATTTTGGCACTTGAAGTCTATAGATGACATTTGGGCATAACTTCTTCATTATAGCTTCATTTTTTCTTCTAGAAAAGCATCAAAAAGCTCTTCCTAAGCATTTCTAGATTCTTTATCATTTCATTAGTATTTTTTACCAAGTATTTGTGATTCATTTTTGAAGATTTTTTTCTCTTCACATATTTACACACTCTACAGCTTCCAGATTCTTTGTCATTTCATCAAATTTTTACTAGGTATTTGTGATTCATTTCTTAAGTTTTCTTGCTCTTCACTCATTTACGTATTCTTTTTGTAAGCTAGGGTTTAGTTTATTTCTTTGTGTGGGGGAATTTTTATATTATTTTCTATTATTATATAAGCATATTATAAAACTTTAAAAACCCATTCTAAAGCAATGGTTGATACATCTTCTTCTCTAGATCTTCTAAACCCTCATAATTAGCATACTTGAAAGACCTCGATGACTCAACTTCTTTGGTCAAAAGGGTTGTGATCATGTTTAGATGTCATGAAAAATATTTTTTAGAGGCCTTATGAGATCATGCAACATCAAAACAAAATGGATGGGGTAATCAAGTTGATTGCATTATAGGTATTAGATAGCCTACAGTTTCATTTGGATGGTTGCAATACTCCTCTAGCTATATGGACCAAGCTTCATGACTTTTTTGGTATTATGAATGAGTTGAGGGCTCATACAAACATAGTAAGAAAGCTTTGGCATGAGTGTTTTTGCCATGTCAACTACTGATATCTACAACATATGAGTACACAAGAGCTAGTGATTGGGTTGTCTTAGATCTCTTAAACTAATGGTGTGTGTCAAGGTTGTGCACTTGTAAAACATCATAGATATCCTTTTTTGACATGTAGACCCACATGTTATAAGACACCATTGGAGTTGATACATAGTGATCTTATGTAGTTTCTCACACCATATTTTTTATGTGTTTGATATGTGCTCACTTTCATAGATGGCTCATCTAGATGCACAAGGGTCTACTTTCTAAAGTACAAGTCTGATGTCTTTGATTCCATTCAAATCTTTAAGACATTTTTGGAGAAGTAGTTTTGTCTTTTTGTTAGAGGTATATGCACTAACAATGAGGAGAGGGGAATATGTGAATCAATCTTTCAGATATTTTTTTACTAAGCATGGTTTAACACATTAGTTCTTTGTTTCCTATACACTTCAGTAGAATGGGGATGCAGAAAGAAACAACATGATGTTATGGAAGACGGCCAATTGTATGATTCAATCTATATGTATGAGTTCTTCCTTCTAGGGTAAAGCTATCAATTGTGCCAACTATATTCAGAATTAGATGCCTCACAAGGTATTTCAATACATGACTCCTAAGGAGGCTTGAACTCGTGTCAAGCCTGATGTTTCTACTTTCCACATTTTTGGTAGTGAGTCTTCGGCATCTATTCTAGATGCTTAGTGGAAATCCATGGAGAAGAAGAGTTGACCACTCATTTTTGTTGGCTATTATGAGGATGTGATGGTGTATAGATTATTTGATCCTAATTATAGAGATGTCTTGTTTCAGCAAGATGTTAAGTTTGATGAGCATTATCCTTCAATGGATCTTCCATCTCCAACTTCTTCCACACTACCTTGTACTTCCTTTACTCCTCTACAGGATTACACACCCTCTACGAAAGATATAGGTATTGATCCCCATTCACCACTTCCACTAAATGTTCTACAAGTGAGCAAGTGGGCTCGTGATACTATTAATGTAGCTAGAGCTTTGGCAGGTGATCCTACAAATACCCATTGCACTCATGCTTAGACTATTGGTACTGGCCTTGAGTAATGCCATTTTAGATGATCCTCAAAGTTTTTTTATAGGTGACAAGACACTTAGAGTGGGATAGGGCTATGGATAAGGAGTACTCTTCTTTGATGAAGAACCACACATGGGATCTTTTCCCTCTTCCAAAAGGAAGAAAGTTGGTTTGGTGCCTTTGGGTGTACCATACCAAGTATGACACATATGGTTCTATGGATAGGTATAAGGCATGTCTTATTGCAAAGGGTTTTCACAGGTTGAGAGTATTGATTACTCTGACACCTTTGTTACTATTGCCAAGATGAATTCTATTTACCTTGTACTCTCTCAAGTAGCTTCACAGGGATGGACAATTTTTTAGATGAACGTGAAGAGTTCTTTTTTGCATGGAGACCTTAATGAGGAGATCTTTATGGAGTAGCCTCATAGTTTTGTGAAGGACTCTTCATTGGCATGCTAGCTCTAGAGGTCTTTATATGGTCTCAAATAGGCCCCTAGGGCTTGGTATGAGAATATGGATTCCTTCTTGCTTGTTTCACAATTCACTCGGTGTCATTCCAATCCTAGAGTTTACATTTAACATCATGGGGCTGACTTATTGATACTTGTGCTTTATGTTGATGACCTCATCATCATAGGAAGTTTAGTCTCCATGATATAAAGTGTTCAACAAGCATTGAGAGTGTAGTTTGAGATGACAAACCTTGGACTTCTGCACTATTTTTTGGGCCTATAGTTTGTTCACTCTTTAGATGGGATAGTCATACTCTTGATATGCTTCAGAGATTTGACATTCTTGATTGCAAGCCCACTCCCACACCTTTTGTGTCAGGTGTTGTTTTATCTACCACGTTCTCTACTAAAATAGTGGATTCCATTTTATATAGACAGCTTGTGGGTAGCTAATTGTACCTAACACACACATATCTTGATATTTCCTTTGTGGTTGGACTTGTCTCTCGATTCTCCCATGATCCTCATTTGAGTCATTGGCAAGCTTCCAAATTTATCTTGAGATATTTTAGAGGTACAACATGTTATGGTATTCACTACACATTAGGGGATCCTTGCATTGTTGGTTTCACAAATTCACATTAGGTTGGTGATATTGATGACCACGACTCTACTTCTAGATTTGTATTTTGTCTTGTTTTTGGTCCTATCACATGGTCATGCAAGAAGTAGCATGCTCATGCATTATCATCTATAGAGGTAGAATAAAAGAAAGTTGTATTGGCTAGTTAGGAGGTTTTGTGGCTTTGACAATTGATGAAAGCATTTGGATTTTATCCTAATAGTCACACATTTTTGTGGTGTGACAATCAGAGTGCTATACACATTTCACATAACCTAGTTGAGCATTAGTGAACCGAGCACATTAAGATTCACATCTCATTTAGGATGATTCCTTGATCTTGGAGTACATTCCCACTGTTGAGCAGGTTGCATACATCTTCACTAAATCTTTTGCATTCCTATAGTATCTTCAACTATGTGCTATACTTGCAGTGAAGGAAGTTATCCTTAGGGGATCTTAGCGATGAGTCCTTCCTTCTTTTTCTGCTATCTCTTTTTGGAGTAGATTTTTTTCCACTAGGTTTTCTCTATTTCTCCATTTCATAGAGATGTGGTTGTGATTGGGTACCTCATCAGACCTTGTTGCTGGGACCCAAGTTTTCTTTTAGTGTTGCATTGTAGTTTTCTTGCTCTTTCTACATTTTTTGTAGCTACATTATTACTCATTTTAAAGGGGGTGTTAATAGTAAAGTGTTAACTTAATTTAATTTATTAAATTCACTTTATTCCCTTCTTAAGATTTCACTTTATGCACCTTTTATATTAAATAGCATTTACCTTTTAGGTTAACCTTTTAAGGTTTTGATCTCCTTCTATATGGATAGATCATTTGTAATTATCTTACATATTTTTCATTTTCAAGAATACAATTTGCATATTTTTAGAGCAAAACCCTTGCCTCCTCTCATCTTTTTCTTTTGTGATAGGTTTTTTACATGTAGGAATTCTTTGTGCTTTGTAGATTTTTATTGATCAAACCATTAAAACCAATCTAGCCTTCTTCCTTTACATCTTTCCATTTTCATCAAGTTTATTTCTAAAGATCTATTTAGTAGTTATTACATTTTTATCTTTAGGTCTAGGCACTAATTCTCAAGTTTTATTCTTTTCAATTTGACTTAGTTCCTCTTTCATAGCATTAACTAAAAAATCATCCATACTAGCTTCTTTATATGATTTAGGTTCAATTTGAGATAACAAACAAATATTAGCACATTCTCTACATGTAGTTCTTGCTCTTGTTTGAATAGTTTCATGCTTATCCCCTCTAATCTATTCTTGAGGATGATACTTCTACAGTCTTGTTCCTGTAGCCTTTGTACTTTTGGGTTCTGGTGTTTCTCTATATCAAGAGCCAGATCTAGCTTATCCACATTTGATCTTTTATCTCTTCTTCACCTTCATCAACTTTATTATTTGCTTCTTTACATTCATCAACTTTTTTATCTTCTTATTTCATGTCTTTATCACTGTCTTGTAGGAGAGTATATGCTTATTTCCTTTTTATCCTACACAACTTCACCCACTTTCACATGTACATTTTCAACAAGTTTATTCAACCTTTTATTAAAACATTTGTAAGCTTTACTTTGAGAAGAATATCCTAAAAATATTCTTTCATCACATCTTGAATCAAAGCTTCCTATTATATCATCAAAATTCTTAATGAAACATCTACTTCCAAAAATTCTAAAATGCTCAACAAAAGTAGGATGTCCATACCATAACTCATAAGGAGTGTAAATAGTTTTTACTCTTAGTTTTTCCCTATTTCAAATGTAGACTATTGTGTGAATTGTTTCTTCGCAATATCAATTTGGTACTTTAGATTCATCTAACATAGTCCTTGCCATTTCTTTCACTGTTTGGTTCTTTCTCTCAAGAACTAAATTTTGTTAAGGTGTCCTAGATGCTGCATATTGTCTTTTGATGCCATGTTTTTCACAATAATCAATTTGGTACTTTAGATTCATCTAACATAGTCCTTACCATTTCTTTCACTGCCTGGTTCTTTCTCTCAAGAACTACATTTTGTTAAGGTGTTCTAGATGTTGCATATTGTCTTTTGATGCCATGTTTTGCACAATAATCAAAAAATTCATTTGAAGTAAACTCGCCACCTTTACTTAATCATAAGCATTTAATCTTCATGTCTAACTCATTTGCAACCATTTTCTTGAAAATCTTAAACTTGTTAAATGCCTCTAATTTGTGCTTTGAGAAGGTTACCCATTTCATTCTTGTGTAATCATTTATAAAAAGCATGAAATACTTTTCACCATTGAACGAAACTCTCCTTGTAGGACCACATAAATTAGTATGTAATAATTGCAATGGTTTGGAAGAAAAATATTCTTTTGAAGGAAAATATGCCTTTGTTTGTTTACCACGTTGACACCCTTCACAAATAACATTATTTGGCTTACTTATGCATGTCATACCTCTTACTTTCTGATCCTTACTAAGTTTTAACAAGTTGTCAAAATTCAAGTTCCCAACCCTTTTGTGCCATAACCAACTTTCATTCACCTTTCCCATAAGACTATCATCTTCATGATTGCTAGTATTTGTGATATCTTTTAAATGGTGTACATTCCCTTTAGATTTTTTATCTGATGCAACCATCTATCTAGAGTTTAATTTGATTTGACAACCATGGTCATAAAAAATAACTTCATATCCATGATCACAAACTTGACTAACACTTAGAAGATTTTACTTTAATCCATCAATTTAATAAACATCATGAATGGACATTTTTTCACTAAGCATCAAAGAATCCAAACCTTTAATTTGCCTTGAAGAATCATCACCAAAACTAACATTACAACCTTTGTAGTTAATCAATTTGTCAAACTTCATTTTATCTACTATCATGTGTCTAGAAAAACAACTATCAATTATCAACAATTCCTTTTCTTCAAAATGTAGAGTCATTTGAACAAACATAGACTTATTAATCTTAGGCCTCCATATCTTAATCACTTTCGTATCAAATTCTTTATCAACTTGTAGACTAGCATAAGATTGATCATTCTGAATTGACTTAGTTTTGAAATAACTCATAATATGACCAAAGAGATTGAATTTTTAACATCTTAGACCATTCATTTTAGGAAAGGATTAACCAAAATGAAACTTTTAATAACTGCTTGACATGTATTTGCAATTACTTGTTCTATGTCCATAGTGATAACACAATAATCAATAACCATCAAAGAAAGAAGTGAACTTGTTTGAGTATCTTTTACCCATGAATGAAGTGCTTGATATAACCTTATTTTTATCATTATAAATATTATTAAAATATGCATTTTTACCTACATTTGAAGTGGTAGCATTCTGATTTGTATCGCTACTTTCAGAATCAGATATCTCAAATAAAGATTTATCTTTCTTGTCATTAGATTATAAATTATTCTTTGTCTCCTTAACGTATCAATCAAAGTAGTGTTCTCATATTTTTATAACTTTCTTTTATATGATACTACTTCATTCATTAACCTTGTACATTCTTGATCTGTAGAACTTAACTCTTAGTGACAAAGACACTTCTCTTTGTTCCTCAACCTGTAATTTCAATTCTATAACTTGTTGATTTAAGTCCTTAGTTTATTTTTCAAAGTTCTTTTTTTATTTTAAGAATTTATTTTCTTGAACACTTAAATTCCTTTTTAATTCCTTGATCTTTTCAAGTGCATAAAGCAATTCACATTCAAAATCAGCCTCAACAAGTTCAATATCATCATCACTATTTGAGTCTTGACAAGTAGTTTCTATAGCCATGAATGAAACTTCATTTTCATCACATTCAAAACTACTAGATTCACTATTTGACACACCAGAAATAACACTCTTATTCTTCTTAAAGAACTTCTTTTTGTTATAGAATTTATTTTTACTTGATTTCTCTTTCTCATCATCTACTTCATCGTGACTATTATAAGGACAATTCGATGCAAAGTGTCCTATTTTACCACAATTAAAGTATTTGAAAGAAAGTTTACCTACTCCTTTTTTAATTTCCTTAACAAATGTGCTTCACAAACTTCAAAATCTTCTAATTCTAAAGAAAATTGCTTCACTTTCTTTTCCATCTCGAATGCTACTTCTTTGCTTGTGGATTTCTACTTGCCAAACTTTCTTATTTCATAAGCTACAAGTTCTCCATGAATATATTCCATTGTATACTTAGTAATATCTCTAGTTTCTTCTATAGAGCACATCTTAGAATCAAATTTATCAAGAAGAGATATCAAAAGTTTCTTTACAACATAAATATCATCAATTTTTTCACCAAGTCCTCTTATGCCATTTATAGTTTCCTATATCTTAAGGAGATAGTCTTCCACCTTTTCACCATTACCCATCTTAAGGTCTTCAAATATTGTTTTCAAATGTTGGACCTTGGCTTCTTTAACTCTATCATTACCATGATATGTGTTTTTCAATATATCCTATACTTCTTTAGAAGAACTGTATTGCATTACATTAACAAAAACATCATTAGATAATGATGATGTTGCTTCTGGATTCGATTGTGTAAGTTTTTTTATCATCAACGTTTCGGATCACACTCTGTGATCCATCATCAGGATACTTTTTTACTTCCTTCTCTCATCCTGATGATGGATCACAGAGTGTGATCCGAAACGTTGATGATAAAAAAACTTACACAATCGAATCCAGAAGCAACATCATCATTAACAATGGATTGTGGAAACTTGATATTATTAATCATTAGATAAATTGTTAAGTATAACAAATTTAGCTTTCATATCAATTTCATATGTCCACTTCTCATCAGGATCTGTAGGAAAAGTATTAGGAACTTTATAACCATTAACAACTAAAGGCCACACATCAAAATTAATATATAAAAAATATGTTTGCATCATTACTTCCCAAAAAACATAATCTAATCCATTAAAAATAGGAACCTTTGAAGAGCTATATTAAGCCATAAAAGATAAGTATTCCACTCAACCAAAATCTACTCAAATTTTGAAAACTTGATATAGCGAACCTTTCTTTGATACCACTTGTTGGAATAAAAACACCACTAAGAGGGGGGATAAATTAGTGGTTTAAAATACTTTTCAAAACTTGAAACAATTAAAAGTTATAAAATGTAACACATAAGAAAGATAGTTAGTGAATAACAAAGTGACAATATTTTAACATGAGAAAACCCTTAGGGTAAAAAACCACTTTGAATCTGAAACCTTATTGCCCTCTTGGGCAAGTCTTTTAGACCTGCAACTCTGGTAAGCACCAGTTGTTAACTAGGGAAACCCTTGGTAAGAGGGGAAACCCTAGTGGGAATGATGCCCACAAAGATATACTGATATATATTCCTTGTCAGAGGATGAAACCTATTAGGAATCTGTAAACACGGTCAATACATAAGAGTCCCTCTTAGGAGACTTTGAATACCTATTAGGATATTCCAAGCCTATTAAGAGTTGTGCCAACCTTGTTAGGAATTGTAGAAGGTAGAAGGACCCACTATCCAAATAGCTTTTGGGGAAAGACTACTATACTTCACTGTCCAAATAATCTCTCAACTATTCCTTGCAAAATAATTTCTTGTACTATGTTTTATCCTCTTTCCTTTGTCCTATGAACCATACCAATTACTATCAAACTTTGTAGACTAGGTCAGAAACTTCAGATCCAAATATCAAACCTTGGATCTAAAAATAAAGCCTCAATAATGAAGTTTTCTCCAACTTCACTCTATTCTACTTATCCTCACATATCAACCTATTTCTCTTATATTCCACTCTTTGTGCTTTCTTATTTTTCTTTTTATAAAAAAGAAAATGTCCTTCCTTTATATTGACTCTATAAATTTTTTTTCTTGAGTCAGCTAATACACTTTCTCAATTAATTATAATAGGACCTTATTAAGAACAAGTTATACTTGGCGAAAATATCAATCCGTCACCTTGTGAATTGAGTAACTTTCCATACATGTAATATTATGATTACCAAGCTTATCCATGTCATATCCAACATGTCTTCTACATTCCTTTAAACTTTTTTCTTAGAATAACAAATTTGCTAAGAGATATAACAAGTTTACCTGAACAGTCTTCCTAAAAACTTGCATAACTTCTTCCAGACTTAATATATTTTGCACTTGAGGTTAGTTTCATGTGATAGACACTTAGTAGTATCTCCCATTAACCTCACTAGTGAAAATACTCAATGATCTATTAGTACCAACTTGATCTTTACCATTTTTCTTTTGTCAAATACCATAGAAAATGACTATGTTGACATTAATGAAAAATATAGTCATGAATGTATCATATCATCAAAATAATGATCTAATCATGTTTTTACAATATTCCCCTATAGGAATATCATCAACATTCATGCTTCCAACAATCTTCCCCTTTGGCATTGATGGCAACATAGATGAAAAGCATCTAGTTCCATGAATATGAACTTGTAAAGAATATTGCTCTTTCTTTTCAAATCCTTTTCATCAATCATACATGTTTCTCCCTATTGATATACCTCAATGTGATCTCTATCAAAATGTTTTTCATTTTGTAATCTCTCCCACGTTGACATCAATGTCAAAGGTTTCAGTAACCATCCATCACTACAACAATTGTCTCTGACATGCTCAAGTTTCCAAAGAAACTATTCAAAATAACATATATCAAGAGTCCTAGATGATTATGTCCATCATAGATACTCCCCCATATAGGAAGCAACAACATTCAGTCTAGACAAAAAACAGTGCTCTATATCTCTAGACTAATGTACTCTTGCATCATCTACTCTAATGTATGTAGGGGAATAACCCCTAGCATACCTTGCAAATACTCAAAAGTCTCTTTGGAAAGAGGCTTGGTGAAAATATCTTCAATCTTCTCTCTGGTGCTTACATACTCCAATCCATTTTCCTTTTCTACAACTTTCTCTCTCAACATGTGAGATTTGATAGAAATGTTCTTAGTATTAGAATGCAACATTGGTTTATTAGATATATTTATTATTCTTGAGTTATTATAATGTATGACAATAGGTTCACTGAATTCTATCCTTATATCCTTCAACAATTGCTCATCCAAAAAAATTGATTACAATTTTTTGCTATTGCAACATACTTTGCCTCTACTATACTCTATGAGATATAATCCTACTTCTTTCTTAACTAAGAGACCAATCTTCATCTAAGAATAAATGCTACACCATTGGTGCTCTTTCTATCATCCATATTGGCTACCTAATCAACATCAGTATAAGCATATATAGTGCAATCATTAGATGTTTCATACCACAATCCAAACTCTAGTGTTCCCTTCAGATATCTAAATATCATTTTAACTTCTACATAATTTTATTTTTTAGGATTAGCTTGAAATCTTGCAATAATTCCAACTACATTCATTATATCTAACCTTGTGTGAGTCAAATATTATAATCATCCAATCATAGATCTATACTTCTTGTGCTCAATAGTAGGTGTCTAATCCTTTTTAGATAACTTGTGTCTAGTTATCATAGGTGTTCCAACTAATTTACATGTTTCCAAACCAAACCTTTTAAATAAATCTTTCAAATACCTAGTATGAGAAACAAATATTCCTTCTTTATCCTGCACATTCTGTAATCCTAAGAAGTGTTTCATTTTCCCTATCATACTCATTTCAAATTCCTTCTTCATTTCTTCTACAAACTTGTCACTTTCATTATCAACTCCTCCAAATATAATATCATCAAAAAATATTACCAAAATCATCAATCCATCATCTATTTCTTTCTAGTATAGATTATTGCCTGCTATACTTTTGCTAAATCCAAGTTTTGTCAAATGCTTGTCCAACCTTGCATGCCAAGTTCTATGTGCTTGTTTTAAGACATACAAATATTTCTTTAATCAACATACCATGTCCTTTTCATATATTAAAGGAAAACCTTTAGGTTATTCTATGTATACCTCTTCTTTAAGTTCTACATTCAGAAGTGCTAACTTCACATCCATCTGATACACTTTGAATTTCTTATGTGCTGCATTGGCTAAGAATAACCTTACTACTTAATTCATGCCACAGGAGCATATGTTTCTTCATTGTCTTTTTATTCTTGCTATGAGTAAGCTTTACATACCAATCTTTCTTTTTTCCTTACAACTTCACCTTGTTCATTTACCTTGTTCCTGAATACCCATTTTGTTCCTATCACATTCTTGTCTGCTAGTCTAGGGACCAATTCCTATGTTTCATTCTTCACTATTTGATCCAATTCTTATTTCATAGCTTGCTTCTAATATTCATCTTTTCATGCCTCATCTATATCCTATTTGAGATATTAGACATAGTTCTTCATTGATTCTTCTTTTTGTCATTACACCTTTATCTCTACTGTCAACAACCTACTTTGGTTGATGATTCTTTGTCATATTCTTAACAAAAGTAAGAGTTTTATCTCAATTCTTAGCTTAGTTCTAGGTTCCAAAATTTGTTCCTATATTTTATCACCTTCATTCTACAAATCATTGTTAGTCTCAAAGAATACTTCATCATTCCTTGGTTTAGTAACAACAACACTCTCATCATCAGAATTATTGTCAACCATTCTTTCTTGTATCTTGAATTTCTCAGCAACTCTTACACTTTCACTTTGAACAATAGTCTTAGTTCTTAGATTATAACATCTATAAACTCTAGTTTTCAATGAATAACTGAGAAACATACATGCATCACTTCTAGCATCAAATTTACCAACATCATCATTTCTTTTGATATAACATTTTCTACCAAAAGTTCTAAAATACTTAATTGTACTTGAGTGATCAAACCATAGTTCATAAGGGGTCTTGTTTGTGTCTTTCCTAACCTACACTCTATTCATAGTGTATACTATTTTATTCACATCTTCCCTCCAAAACATCTTGGATACATCATTCATAGATAACATAGCTCTTGTTGCTTCTGTTATTGACCTATTTCTTCTTTCTACAATGCCATTTTGTTTAGGGGTTCTAGGAGCTAAAAGTTGTCTTTTATCTTCACAAAAGATGCTAAACTCATTTGAAGTAATTTATCCTCCTCTATCTTATCTTAAACATTTAATCTTCATACCTGATTCATTCTCAACTCTATTATTAAATATGTTGAACTTGCCAAATGCCTCAAATTTATTTTAAAGAAATGGAACACATGTCATTCTAGAAAAGTCATCAACAATAATCATGAAGTACCTTTCACCATAGAATCATTTAGTGTTTGTAGGACCACTAAGATCCTCATGTACAATCTCCAACATTTCTATAGCAAAAACTTCTTACTAGGAAAAGAAGCTCTATTATGCTTTGCCAATACACACTCCTTGCAAATTGTATTAGTAGGCTTTACAATCTTAAGAAAATCTCTAGATGCAAACATATTACTAGTTTTCACAATGTTGTCAAAGTTTATATGACAAAATATCTTATTCCATAACCAACTATCATCTACATTTGCAACCAAACATGTCATTTCAGTATGATTTTCCTGAAATACATTACCTCTGGATCTAGTTCCTATTCCAATTACCTTTCCATCTTTGTCTCTAAACATGCATGTCTTCTCTATGAATTGCAACTAATAACCTTTATCCACTAGTTTTCCAACACTCAAAAGTGTTTCAAACCATTAACAAAATGTAAATCCTTAGTGTTAGTATTACCATCAAGAGTTATAGATCCAATAACTTAAACATCACAATCTGCATTGTTTCCAACTCTGACAATGCCTCCATCATAAATTTTGTAGTCAATAAAATTT
The DNA here is from genome assembly GCA_028749045.1 of Cupressus sempervirens. Taxonomy (NCBI): domain Eukaryota; kingdom Viridiplantae; phylum Streptophyta; class Pinopsida; order Cupressales; family Cupressaceae; genus Cupressus; species Cupressus sempervirens. The sequence goes on along the minus strand of CM053793.1, from coordinate 24,836,265 downwards.
TTCATATCACCAATCATATGATGTTAACAACCACTATCAATTATCCAATCAAATTTCTTTTCCTCCTGTGATTTAAAGCCATTTTTTCTGAACTTTCTTCTTTAATAGCTACAAGTACTATTTCATCATCACTAGCACTTACTACTTGTTAATTAGATTCATCTTCTTTATTGGTATACAAATAATCTCTACCACTTCTAGGTTTGAACTTTCCTTTATAATTTTTATTTTTTTTAGGGCACTTAGAGGCATAATGACCAAACTCATTACAAGCCCAATATTTAAATATTTTCTTTCCATATTGTTCTCTTCTTACAATAAGGGCTACTTCTATCTTTTTATCCTCATCACATCTTCTATTGCTAGAAAAATTTCCTCTAGCACTTGTGCTCCTTTCATAGATTAGGTCAAATGTTTAGGGCATTAAAAGTTATCTTTGTTCTAGACAATTCTCTAAACTATCTAAGCTCATTCTCAACTTCTTGAAGTCTTCCAAGTAATGTTTCCTTGGTGAAATATTTGGTGCAAGATATTAACAACTATATCATTTGAAATACCTACTTAAATGAACTCTTCAATATCTTCTAGATCACCTCATCATCTTCCTTGATTGCTCCTTGAGATTTGATACCTATAGTAATTTCTAATATTCTACATACATATGTTCTTATAGATTCATCTTCCATCATTTTTGCATCTTGAAATGTACAAATCTAGCTTTGTAGCCTCATTTTCTTATAATGTACATCACCTTCAAAACTATTTTCTAAATTTTTTAGATCTTGTGAAAAGTATCAACTATTTTTACCTATTTGTACTTTATTTTGGGAAGTGTAGACAATAGTGCTTCTCTAGCTCTCATGTTGCAAATGAAAAGTTATGTCTCATACTCAGTACAAGTCTCCAATGCACTTTCAAAAATATTTGTCTTTTTTGATTTGTCAAGATCCAATATCTTGCACTTATACATAGGAGATGTGCCTTCATATTTTCCTATCAACTTTCATAATTTGTTCCATCAAACTTTGGAATATCCTTTCTAAATATGTTAGCCATGGATCTACCAAAGTTGTTAAACTTTACCTTCAAGGACCTACTACTCTTATACCAATTGTTAGAAATAATAGTCCACCAAGATAACTAAGAACGGGTGGGGAGTGAATTAGTTATGCAATTAATTTTTTTTATCAAACTTAATTAATCTTAACCATTCAATCAAAGTAAACAAAAAACATAACAAGATGCCATACACAATTACATTAGATTTTTTAACTAGGGAAATCCTTGATCAGAAAAAATAATCCTAGTGGCAATGATGCCCACAAAATATATTGATATATATTCCTTGTTAGAGGATGGACCCTATTAGTAGTCTATAAAAACATTTAGTACATAAGAGTCTCTGCTAGGAGACTTTGAATCCTTGTTACGAGATTCTAGCCCTATTAGGAGTTGTAGAAGGTAGAAGGACCCATTGTCCAAACAACTTCTGGGGAAAGACCATTGAACTTCACTATCCAACTTATCTCTCAATTATTCTTTGTAGAATAATTATTGATACTGTGCTTTATCCTATTTGTAAGAATTTTCCTTAGGTAAAAATCACCCAAGATCAAGGAACTTAAACAAAAGCACAAGAATAGACCAAAAAGAGTATGATCAAAATAATAGTATAGTATTCAATTCAATTATTCAAGTACACTAAGAGTGCTTGTATATAAAGGCCCCTAGAATGCTTCTAGAATGCCTAGGAATCAAAATACTAATATGTCTTACAACCAAGAACATGTCCACTAGGAGTGGATTATCCTTTATTAAGCATAGTAGTAAGTGTGATGATAAGAGGATAAGCCTACAAAGTTGTAGCACACAAAATTATGTTGTAGACACCATGTACTTAATTAAGAGTGCAAATAGCTATGTTATCTACATGAAAACTCAATTAATTATACACACTCCAATGTTATAGACACCAGGTGCATAATTAGAGTGCTAACTCCTATGTTGTCAACTGTTGGAAATATAGATGGAGTAACTGAGAGGGGGGGTGAATTAGTTACCACAAACATATTTACATAGATCCTTTAGATGTCTAAAAAAACTAATTACTATTATCACACAGTAAACATATTGAAAATGTTGTAACTCAATAAATGCAAAGTATGTTTTACTTTAGCAGATCTAACAACAATAGTAATAATTTGCAAAGATGAGAGAAAATAAATGAACACAAGAGACACCAAATTTAATGTGCAAACCCAATATGGGAAAAACCACCAATGTAACTAGTTACTATTTTTCACTCTTTAGAAATGTGCTTTGTTAGGAGCCAACCCAGTTAAAGGTTACAAAATAGACTGTTAGGTGTGACCTTGTTAGAGGATTTAATCACCCTATTAGGAGTGGCCTTGTAAGAGGTCTTTAAAATAATTCAATGGAATTGTCACCCTATTAAAGGGTTTTCTATTGGCTATTAGACCAACTCTATTAAGAAATTTTAAATCACTATTGTATACATCTAAAAACCTTTAGAAAATAAAGTATTTTTGTTTTCTGAAAAATTCCTAATGACATCATCATTTATTAATTAATTAATTATTTAATTAATTAATTTATTTTTATGCCATTAAATCCCTTTATCTTAATTAAAAATATTTAATTAAGGAATCCCTCCCAAAAATGTTTAAATCTTATTTAAATATTATTTCTTTATTTATTAATTATTTAATTAATAAATTGACCAAAAAATCCAAAATAAATAAAAAATTTATTTTTTGCCCAAAACTTGGCCAATTTCCTTAAGATCACTAACCTCTTCCAAAATCTTCTAATCCTTCTTTAATTTTGATTAAAGGCTAATCCCATGATTTCCTACTCCTAATCCCAACTCAAAATATTTAATTAAAATTAAATATTAATCCTCATGTTTATTAAAAAAGTTTTAATAAATATCTCCTCAACCCAAACCCTTGAAATAAATAAAATTTTATTTATTTCCTAAAAATCTAATTTATCCTCATCCTAAGAAGTTCTAGACTCTTCTAGAAAGTCTTCATCCTCATCCTAGGAAATTCTAGACTATTCTAGAAAGTCTTTATCCTCATCCAAAGTCTAGACTCTTCTAGAAGATGTCTTTAAACCTAATCCTAATCCCCTCCTAACCTTGTCACATTCCCTAAAAATGGGTTAAGACTTACTAACCCAAGCCAAAGTTAACAAATATCTCCTCCTTCACCTACCCTCATAAAGTGCCATCCACTTGCCTATCCCTAAGCTAATCCTAAACCATCCTAATCCATCCTTAATCATTTGCACAATCCCAAGCAAGCTTAAAACCTTCCTAATCAAGCCCAAGTCAAAATTCCTCTCATCTCCTTCAAAATATCCCAACCATAAAACTTTATGAAGTCCAGTAGGCCATAAATGACTCTTCCAAAGCTCTTTTATTGCTCTTACAAGCCATTATGAGGGTCTTTATGAAGATTTTATCCCTTGAGCCTCCTTTGTTGACTCATCGTTCCCCTTTCCTCCATCCTCTCACCATGTGACATGTGTTACTCCCTGATTGGCTGTAAGGAAGCACAATCCATGTGCTCTCCTCTCATGCAATCTGAGCCCTCCATGAGCTTTTCCCCATCCTTGCATCTTAGCCCTCAAACCCTCAAGCCTCTTGCCTATAAATTGGATCCTTCCCCTTTGCAAAAAACAAAATCCATGAAGTAAAGTCATAATGTCATTTTAAGAAGCCATTTTACATCAAAACCATACACTCACACCCAAATTCCAACTCCATTTGAAGCCATTTTTGAACCATAAGCTTGAGCATACATCCTATCTATTTAGACAAAGCCATTCAACAAGAGAGCTTCTTATTGAGAGAGTCCATTAATGGCTCATATTCTCAATTGAGAGCTCATCTTAGTCTATCTTGAAGTTTATGATTTTTTTTTAGTTTGTAGAAGCTTTATTTAAATTTGGTTTCTATTAGCATACTAACATTGCTCATATACATTTTGGCACGCCCGTTGGGACCCCGCATGGGTCATCTTCATTAGCTTTTTTAGTCAAGTTTTGTATGTCATTTGCTAATTTTGGCTAATTTTGCTTGTTTTTGTGATTGGTAGGATTGTATAAATTGGTTTTTTAGGTCCACATGAGCATGAAGAAGACAAAGGAACTCATAGTCTATCTCATAGTGTTTGCAGATTTTTCAAGCTTATAGGTGGACAAAGCACTTGGAATTCTTCTTCCTCTTCTTGTCTATATTCTTCTTATTCCATCTAATTCTTCTTCTTCTTGTGGGAGATCTTGGCCATTTTTTTTTTAAGGAAGCAAAATCATACACACTTCTTTTTAGTGTTTAAAATGAACCCCTAAATCATACTTAAATCCATTAAAAACTAAAAATTTGCAAAAAAAGAAAGAAAAAAAAGCCTTTTAACAAGTGAAACTAAACCAATCCAATCATTTGCATCATTGCAACATCAAGGTTTTAGATGCATTCATGCAAAGTTAGGAACACTTCATTTTTGAAAATTTAAAAAGAACTTCAAGTTTCCATTTCAAAAGGTTCAAAATCAACACTAAGTGCACACTAAAATCTAAATCAAACTCAAAGCATCAATCAAGGATAAAATGAACCTCATTTGCAAATATTTTAAAGTTCTTTTAAAAATCTCATGAAAACTAAGAGTCCTAAATGGTTGCCAAAAATTGTCCTAAAAGCTTTTTTATTTGTTCCAAACAAATGTCTTGTTGCAAAATCTTGAATGTTTCTTAGGTTTTTCATGCATCAAAACAATCTAGGAATATCATTTTTGGGCTTAAAACATGCAAACTAGAACACAAAATCTTGAATGAAAAGCAAAGTCCAAAGAGTCATTTTCACTTTTGAGTCCAAAACAATCTTGAATGATCTAAAGTTAAAACAAAGCACTTCAAAGTTCTTAAAACAACACACAAAATCTCAATCTTGAATGCTCAAAGGAAAAAAATTGAATGTTTAAATCACTTGTCTTTGAATGCATGTTGCTAAAATCACTCTTGAATGCCATGGATTAAAATCAAGTTTGTTTTTTTTATGAATGCATGATTAAAACAACAAATCCAATCTTGAATGCAATATGTCAATTAATCATTGCAATATCTCACACTTCATCTTTTGGGGCATAAAAAGAATCTACATTCTAGGAACTTCCTAAATTATAAAAACCAAATAGAGACACTTTAAGTGAGTTTGTAGTTGGACTCACCCTCTTTAATCACCCATCAATTTAACCATTGGTTGTAATCTCAGAGCCATCTATGGGGATGGGTCCACCTAAGAGGGTGTTAAGTGCTCCACAAAGATCAAACTTCACTTGAGTTTTTATTAGTTTTTCAAACTTAGAAAATTCTTTGAATGCACATTAGGCTCGCTAACACTTCATTTGGACATTAAAATTGAACAAAATCTTGACGTGGAGGGCCTCTGGGCGTGCACTTGACAAATTGAGTTTCACATATCTTTGTTTTAGGCTTAAAACAAACTCACACTCAATCTTGAATGCCTAAGAATCAATGAACATCACATGGTTTTGATGCATTTTCAATGACACTCGCATTTCTTATGTTGATAATCTCTCGACTTCCATTATGCTAACGACGTTGTCAAATTGGAATGAACATTGTACGCCATAATCACAACAGTCTTCAATCATAGCTTACAAAATCTAAATCATCAATTGGAATGAATGCGTGTCTTTTAAAGCCCAAGATCATGTATGTGGTCTTGCTTTACACTTTTTAGGAGGCTTGGTTGGGGATTTCATCACCCCTTGGGACGACCTCAACTCCAGCATTTCGACGGAGTATAAAAATTGGGAGGTGAATCCAAAGACACCTCTCTTGGAATCAAGATTTTGTCACTGAAGCTAAGCCTCAAGGAACTTTATACCCTTGAGAAGTGAAAGAGGAGAAGTGGGTTACCGCTCCTCTCAGCTGTGTGACATCTTTTTGGTTTCATCTATGAATTTGGGCCTCACGTACCTTACGTATATCGAGGACTCCCTAGCTATAAAATTTTTTATCCTTGTAGAAAGCTTCCTAGGATGTTGGTGTGTTTGACGTGCTTGCTCCAAAAATATTTTTGCTTGTTTGTTCATAGCTTTTGAATGAATGTTTGCCAACTTTGGTCAAAATCCCAAAAAAGCAAAAATCTCCCAGCTCAAGGCATACTTAGCGTAGTCACTGCCTCATCAAAAAATCATCAAAGCTCCCCCGCTGCAATCGAATCGATCCAGTTCCTTGCTTTAGAACAATCCCAAATCCAGAGTCCATCCAAATCATCCCCCCAGCCAGCTAGCAACCCAATCCAAAATCACACCTAAGTGTCTAGAGAGTTGTTGTCATTCTGCTAGAATTTTCTATCTAATCAATCCGACCAATCCACTAGCCTCACCAAGGTTATCCCTTTGACAGAGCTTTGTCTAGGGTAATCTAGCTTTGTCACTTGTTATCCCTCATCACCTTGAGCTAAAGGTTGGTATCCACAAGTGGTCAATCTCATGTCATGTCCATAGGATCATTAGTTTATCCTTAAGTTGACATAATCTCCACCAATCCAGCACATAGGAAAGCAAAAGTCTCACTTTTTGACAGCATGCCCTTGAAGTCTTCCATCCATAGGAAAGCCAAAAATCTCTAGCCAATTCTCCTTAGGTCTGTCATACAACTTTGACTCTCCCTAGGAAATCCTTCATCAGCCAATCCAAAATCTGTGCTTAATCCAAATCCAACCATGAGCTTCTGTGTTCATCCATATGCAAGACCCCATCCCCATCCAACTCATCATCAAAACATGAAATCCCAAACCTATCATGATGTGTTCAGTCGTATTGTACTTGCTCCTGCCACCTCCTATTCTAATGATGATGAAAATCTTGTTGACTATGATGGTATATTGAAAGCCTTAGAAACATTCCCCCAAGCATCCCACAAAATCCATGCATTCTTCCAAACTATCTAGTCATGCCATCTGATATCCCAGCTTCTCCTCCATCACCCAATCAACCAAGCTTCCAATCTTCCACCCCCATCACACTAGCTATTCTTGTGAATCCACCTCCACCTCCGAAACACGAGTCTCCAAGGAATCTCCTAGAGGAAATACAAGAAAAGTCACCTCCAATAGTCGATAAGCCATGTCATCTAATCCAACCATGTGAATTAGTCAGTAATGAAGCTTCCCCATCTATAATATCACCTCCATCTCCCATAGCTATCATCCCCATACCATCCATCAAATTGCTTAAAATCCTTACACTTCCCGCAAGCATCAAAATCCCACCATCTGTCCAAATCCTCCAAATCCTATCCACATCACCTCCAAGCATTTCCCAAATCTCCCATAATGACCCTTATGCATCCATCTTCTACTCACCCATCTCCACTACTAAATCTCCCATCTATCCATCTGCTGCCTTTGAAGAGTCCATCCCTTCACCTCCTATCGCACCATCCACTCCAAACCAATCCTATCAAGATCCTACCCAAAAGCATGTTGACATCCCCCAAAGCATAAATGAAGATATCATCGTACCATGTATTCCATCCACAGTGCAGTCACTATCCCCTGCATCTCCAAAACCTCAAGCCATACCTCCTCTATTGCAGGATATCTTTTCATCCCATCAGCTAAATCAAGATCCTATCCTACCATCTCCTCCACTCTATGCTTCCATCTTACCACCTATCCAAGCTATTCCACCATCTATAATCTACCCTCTTGGTTCACTTACATTCATCCATAGTGACCTCCTCTTAGCAGAAGAATTAAGAATAGTATCTCCCTATTGCAGTACATCTGATAAAGCACTTCCACCATTTTCTGCAAGCAAAAAGTATCCTGAGCTAGTTCAAATGCTCAATCGATGGCATTATCAAGGTCAAGGTTTAGGACCACAAGAGCAAGGAATCAAAAAGCCAATTATTGCACAAAAAAATCTAAGATTTGATGGTCTTGGATATGTATCCAAAGGTTCACCATCTAAAGGTGTTGGTACACCACATCCCCAAACCAAGCCTATCTCCAAACCCACCATGCTACCCTCCCATCACTCCTTCAATAAATCTTATGTCATCCCCCCTCCACCATCTTTGCAACCCAAAACAACCTACCATATTGCCCCTTCATCCGCTAAATCCATTTTGGGTCCCTATGTCCCAAAATCTACCATCCTCCATCCTCCTATCAGCCATCATTCAAATCCTATTCCCTCCATTCCTACGCAAGATCAACAAAGTCACATATTAGGGCACATCATCCATTATCATCCCCCTACATGCTCTTCCATATCCTCTCCATATCACAAAGCTTCTCCTAACCATCTTCCCAAAGCTTACCACAACAATGTGAATACCAACTTCAAAATGCATAAAGCTAAAAATCCACATCCTAGGCAATCATATGTCTATTCTAAAAGACATACTCCAAAAAGGAAAAATCCAATCAAAGAATGCAAACTAATGCAAAAGCCTATGAAAAGAAAATCCAAAACCATGTGGATCCCAAAGAAAAAAGTTGAAACCCAATGCATAATAGCATCCACCATTGCTAATCCCCCATCCGGTGACTCATGTCCCCCATCTCCTAACTCCATCTTGGGTGCCTATATCCCCAAGCACGCTTCCACAAATCCTCCATCACACCTGCATCTACCATCTATCCCCCATATGCTCTTTTCACACTGGTCCCAACATGTGCCAATGTTGCTCTTGCAAGCATCCCCATCTCATGCTCCTTTCCAACCTTTTCATCCCTCCATCTCCTACCATCAATCCCATCTAATCCAATCTATTGCATAAATCACACATTTGGTGTACCAAAAGCTAGCAACAAAATTGAACATTCCAACAGCCAGTGAAAAATTCCAAAAAAGCCAAAATAGCTGAAGAAAGCCAAAATCATTCCAACTAAGTCCAAAGTCAAAAAGTCAAAAAAAATAATAAAGAAAAATAAAGCATTCATTGGTGAAAACTTGGCAATTCAAGCGCCTTGGACAAGTACCATGATGAAAACTTGGCAAACAAGTGTCATGCGTAATCTCACCATCCCCAGCTTAGCCTGTCACCCTCATGCTTTTGGTCATCTCTTGACATCCAACTCCATCTTCCAATCTATCCACCTATCCTCCACCCTCCATCTTCGATCTCACACCATCCACTTATGTCTTTCAGCTTCATCCAACCATCCCAGCTATCATCCATCTCCCTAGCCCCTTCAGCTTTTTCCATCCTAGCTTCAATCCTACCACATCCATCATAAGACCTCCTTCCGCATGTTATCTTCTGATTGGGGGCACTATATTCCTTGGAGATCTTGTCTTTTCCATCCTCCCTTGTCATTGGTATCTAGCTCTAGGCTATCCTCATGCAAACCCAATGTCATCTCTTTATATCCATCATAATCCTAGCTATCTACCATCCTATCCAGCCATCTCATCCTACTCCTCTAGCTATCCTTGGTCACAAAATCTCTCATCATCATTGCATGCATCCTGCCAAATCCATATCTTTCGCTATCACCCCACCCTTAGCTTTCGCATCGTGCACAACATCGAACCATCCCACTATCCTATCATCCTGAGCTTTTGCCTGCTTGTAACTATCTTGGTTAGCCTCAGCTTGTAAATATCTTGGTCCATTATCTTGTACATCCTCTTTAGCTTAGTACCATTGTATCTATCTAGCTTTTGTGTCAGTTCCTCCTTGATCATCATCTTGCACACATCGCACATCTTGGTTAGCTATTCTAATGCATCCTTTAGCTAGATCTCTTGTCATCAAAGTGTTATCCTTCTTAGTTCAGCTTGCCAGATGCATCACTCACCTAGATCCATCAACTTAGGTGCTCTTTGATAGATCCTTGTAGGATATAGCTTTCCTCATGTCTGATCTTGGTCTGTTAGTACCTCATCCTACCCATCTCATTGGAAAATGGTTCTCTTTTGGATTTTCACTTTCTTTTGATTTGGAATCTTCCCTTTTGGGTCTTGAAGTATCTTTTCCAAGCAATCTTTTTGTTCCCTCCTCAAGGTTGCCACGATCTTCCATATCATGGTATGCTACGAATGGGGCACTCTGAGCATACAGTTTTGATCAAGTCTTTCATTTGTTGTTTTTTTGCTTGTGGGTTACCTAGTGTCGGTTCCACACCGTTTCCTCTGGGTTTCATGTGTGATGTTGGGGCAATCCTTGTCTGTTTGTTTCGAGTCAGTATATCAGTCCTCTAGATGGTTTGTGACATGGCCTTGATATTCTTGGTAACCTTAGCCATTAACCAACAGTCCTATAGCAAATCTAGTGCTCAACTACATGGTGGTACTTCTCTTTGAAGTATCCCCCCGCTCAAAAAGCTTCAATGGTTTTCCTTCATCTCCATTATCCCCCATCCATATCCAACATCCATCTCTCCTACCCCAGCTTATGCATCAGTATCTCTTTGAATCACTCCTCACCTTTAGCTTTAGGAATCCACAATCCTAGTCTTAGGGATCCACCAATCCAAATCAATCCACCAAATCTCATCTTTCAAGATCCACAATCCTAGTCCTAGGGATCTCCGAAACCCATCTTTCGCCAATTTGACTCTTTGAAATCCTATTGCATTAGCTTTTTCATCCCCTCATCCATCTCCCCATCCTGGATTCTTTTTATAGCGCTCCGCTCCTTCATCCTCTGCAATCCCTGAGAACTTAAGCTTGCTTCCTCTTGTGCCTCTAATTCTCCCTTTATCATTCTCTCGTAGTGAGAGTTTGAGCTAACTAAACCTCTTCTCTTAAGCCAATTTGAGTCTTCTTGCTCATCTTAGATTCTTGTACTTTTCAAGAAGTTGTCGAGCCTCACTTTCTCTCCCCACTGCCTTCTTGAGGGGGCATCTTGCAATCCATTCTCTCCTTTTCTGCTCTAGCCTTGGCCATCTTATTTTTTTATCTTTGATGCCATTCCACTTGCGGCATCACATCAAAGAGGGGCAAAATGTAGACACCTAAAAACCTTTAGAAAATAAAGTATTTTTATTTTCTAAAAAATTCCTGATGACATCATCATTTATTAATTAATTAATTATTTAATTAATTTATTTATTTTTATGCCATTAAATCACTTTATCTTAATTTAAAATATTTAATTAAGGAATCCCTCCCAAAAATGTTTAAATCTTATTTAAACATTATTTCCTTATTTATTAATTATTTAATCAATAAATTGACCAAAAAACTCAAAATAAATTAAAATTTTTTTTTTCCCAAAACTTGGCCAATTTCCTTAAGACCACTAACCTCTTCCAAAATCTTCTAATCCTTCTTTAATTTTGATTAAAGGCTAATCCCATGATTTCCTACCCCTAATCCCAACTCAAAATATTTAATTAAGATTAAATATTAATCCTCATGTTTATTAAAAGAGTTTTAATAAATATCTCCTCAACCCAAACCCTTGAAATAAATAAAACTTTATTTATTTCCTAAAAATCTAATTTATCCTCACCCTAAGAAGTTCTAGACTCTTCTAGAAAGTCTTCATCCTCATCCTAGGAAATTCTAGACTATTCTAGAAAGTCTTTATCCTCATCCAAAGTCTAGGCTCTTCTAGAAGATGTCTTTAAACCTAATCCTAATCCCCTCCTAACCTTGTCACATTCTCTAAAAATGGGTTAAGACTTACTAACCCAAGCCAAAGTTAACAAATATCTCCTCCTTCACCCACCCTCATAAAGTGCCATCCACGTGCCTATCCCTAAGCTAATCCTAAACCATCCTAATCCATCCTCTAATCATTTGCACAATCCTAAGAAAGCTTAAAACCTTCCTAATCAAGCCCAATTTGAAATTCCTGTCATCTCCTTCAAAATATCCCAACCATAAAATTTTATGAAGCCCATTAGGCCATAAATGACTCTTCCAAAACCCTTTTATTTCTCTTACAAGCCATTATGAGGGTCTTTATGAAGATTTTATCCCTTGAGCCTCCTTTGTTGACTCATCCTTCCCCTTTCCTCCATCCTCTCACCTTGTGACATGTGTCACTCCCTGATTGGCTGTAAGGAAGCACAATCCATGTGCTCTCCTCTTATGCAATCTGAGCCCTGCATGAGCTTTTCTCCGTCCTTGCATCTTAGCCCTCAAACCCTCAAGCCTCTTGCCTATAAATTAGATCCTTCCCCTTTGCAAAAAACACAATCCATGAAGTAAAATCATAATGCCATTTTAAGAAGCCATTTTACATCAAAACCATACACTCACACCCAAATTCCAACTCCATTTGAAGCCATTTTTGAAGCATAAGCTTGAGCATACATCCTATCTATTTAGACAAAGCCACTCAACAAGAGAGCTTCTTATTGAGAGAGTCCATTAATGGCTCATATTCTCAATTGAGAGCTCATTTTAGTCTATCTTGAAGTTTATGAATTTTATTTAGTTTTTAGAAGCTTTATTTAAATTTGGTTTCTATTAGCATACTAACATTGCTCATATACAACTACTACAATGGTTGGACAGTAACAATGAAATGACTTGCTTGAGATGCAACTGAATTGTTGAATCTAGATCTCTATTCTGTTCATAGAAAACTTGATCCTTCCTGATCAAATGTTACTTTGTTTCTCCACAAGGATATTTGACTATTCTCCATGTTCGCTTACACACTTTCCTTCTCAATCAATCAATACACTTCCATACTACTGAAAATCAGAACTTGACCTTATATTTATATCATTCAGATTGTCAAGTTAGCTCAATATAAATTACAATGACCAATAATCATTACCATAGTCAACTAGAATCAATACTTGAAATAATTAAACTTCATATCCCAAATCAACAAAATTCTAAAATTGCCAACCTAGCTTGGTAAACAGTGGTCTAGAAATGATTTCCTATGTTAACCAACAGAAGCTCAGTTAACACCACAAACTTTGTACAAATCCTTTGGCAACCGAGTGATCTTAGTTAATACTAACTCTAGCCAACTTTCCTTTGTTAACCATGAGAACTTGGTTAACACTATTTTCTGCCATAATTTCCTTCAACGCCTGAGTGAGATTGATAGACACTACCTGACAACTGATATGGCATTTGTGTGACATCAATGACAACACACAATCAGTAAATTGTATCAAATAATCTCCCTCTTTGGCATTAATGTTAACACAACATGCAATAGCATAATGAAATTTGAGAACAAAACTTTCTCTGACAGAGAGTTTCTCCCTCTTAGATTTTATACCACAAGCCTCTCTTTTATGTAGTAATTTTCCTCTGCAAAGGAATTGCATAGCTTCTTTCTCAAAACAAATTTCAAAAAGATATGAGAGTAAACTCTTCCTCTTTGACAACACATGCCAAAGACAACACATACCAAATCAAAGTACCTTGAGTACTAATTCATATGCAATGTTCTCTTGATTATGCAACATCAACTAATTTAGTTTCAACTAGGTTCCTGTTGATGCATCACTAAAGCTTCACTTAGTGAGCTTTAGATAGGGGAATGACCCCTCACTTGCCTCTTCAATACAAGAATTCATCCTTAGGTAATGGTTTGGTAAATATGTCTGCAATCTATTCTTTTGTATGAACATATTCCAATATGATTTCTTTTTCTTGCACCAGTTCTCTGACAAAATGATATTTTATAGCAATGTGCTTGGTTTTGGAATGCATCATTTGATTCTTTGATATGTTAATTGCACTTGTATTATCACAAAACATGACAACTGGTTCCTTCATTTCAACCTTCATACCTTGTAACAATTGTTTAAACCAAACAAATGTTAGAACAATTTACTACTACTACAACATATTCTACTTCTATTGTGGATTGGGATGTGCAGTTTTGCTTCTTGCTTATCCAAGATACCAACCTTTTACCAAGAAAGAACATCATCAATATTTCTTGCCCAATCAACATTAGTAAACACTTTTAGGTCCAGATTTCCTCCATGTTTATACCATAAACCATAGCCTTAAGTGGCTTTCAAATATCTCAAGATTCTTTTAATTTCCATCATATGATTTTCTTTAGGTTTTGCTAAGAATCTTGCCACTATATCAATTGTAAGAGAAAAATTAGGTCTTGTATGAACTACAGACTGTAATTTTCCAATCAATAATCTCTACAAGGTCTAATCTACCTCTTTTGAGTCATCATCTTTGGTAAGCTTTAATCCAGTACACATGGGGGTTCCAACTAATATTGAATCTTCCATACCAAACTTCTTGAGTATGTCCTTGATATACTTAGATTGGGTGATGTAGATACCTTTCCTACTCTATTGTATCTACAATCCAACAAAGAACTTAATCTCACCAAAAAAAGACATGTCAAACTCTTTGTTCATTTTCTCTAAAATTTTTTTGCATAGATCATCATTCCCTATAACTAAAGTATCATCCACAAATATTTCTACCAATACAATCTTGTTATCTGGTCCTTCCTTGATGTACAAACTATTATTATCATTAGTTCTCTAAAAACCAATCTACGAAAGGTAGTTCTATAATCTTTCATACCATGCTCTAGGAGCTTGTTTTAGACTATACCAGGTTTTGTACAGCTTGCAAACCATGTCCCTTTTATCTAGATCAACAAAACCTTCTGGTTGTTAATATAAACTTCTTCATCAAGAATACCATTGAGAAATGTAGATTTAACATCCATCTAATATACCTTAAATCCTTTATGTGTTGCATATGCAAGTAAGGTCATGAAACCTTCCAATATTGCAATAGGAGCAAAAGTTTCACCATAATCAATGCCTTCTTCTTGAGAGTAGCCTTTATATACCAATTGAGCTTTGTTTCTTGATACCTTACCATATTCATTCAACTTATTCCTGAATACCCACTTTGTGCCAATCACATTTTTGTCTTTGCACCTAGGTACAAGAGTCAAAGTTTTGTTCTTCTTTATTTGTTCAATTTCTTCATTCATGGCCTCAATCCAACTTTCATTTTCCAATCCATCTTTAACACTTCTAGGTTCAATTTTAGTGCGTAAAAATGTACCTTTTAGCTTACTTCTTTTCATAGTACCTTCTATTTTATCTCCAATAATTTGATTAGGTGTATGATGCCTTCTGACATACTTGGTTAATATAAGTTCCTTACCTTTTGAATGAATTGCATTGTCTTCCTCTTGAATTTCAACTTGAGACTCAAGTTGTTATGTTTATGGCTTGGGTCCTTCAGACTTATTAGGCATTAGCTTAGTAGTTGTAGTCTCCTTATTATCAAATATACCTGGAAAAGTGTTAGATTCATAGTAGATAAACCTTCTGTAGTCTTTTGGTTCTTTCTTGCTTTCTTCTTCAACCTTTTCTGCAAACTCATCAATTCTCACATGTGCACTTTCTATGATTTTGTGAGTAGACAAATTTAAACATTTATATGCCTTTCTTTTGTTGGAGTATCTTAGAAATATACCTTCATCACTTTTTACATCAAACTTTTCTTTTCTAGAACCTTTCAAGATATAAAATTTAATTCTAAATACTTTTAGGTAACTTATATTGGGTTTGTAGCCATACCATAGTTCATAGGGATTCTTTTCTAAATCCTTCTTCAACTAAACTTAGTTTAACGCATGGACTATAGTACTGATAGCTTCCTTCCAGTATTTGATAGCAATGTTCTTTTCAATCATCAAAGTCCTTGCACAATCCATGATGGATCTATTTCTCCTTTCAGCTATTCCATTTTTCTCAAGAGTTTCAGGAGCTAATACATGTCTTTTGATTCCTCTTTTGATGTAAAAGTT
The DNA here is from genome assembly GCA_028749045.1 of Cupressus sempervirens. Lineage (NCBI taxonomy): Eukaryota > Viridiplantae > Streptophyta > Pinopsida > Cupressales > Cupressaceae > Cupressus > Cupressus sempervirens. Next base: position 24,820,467 of record CM053793.1, on the reverse strand, counting down.
CTTGAATTCATTGGAGATGACTTCACCACCTCTATTTTATCTAAAGCATTTTAGTCTTTTCCCTATTTTTTTCTCTACTCTTTCCAAATACCATTTGAATTTCTCAAATGCTTCTAACTTCTCTCTTAAATACATAATAGTCATCATTCTAGAGTAGTCATCAACAAAAAGAATGAAGAATATTTCTCCACTATAGCTTTCTACTCCAATAGGTCCACACAAATCAATATGCACAATTTCCAAGATATCTTTAGATTGATATTTTTTTATTTTAAAACTAGTCTTTCCCATTTTGCCAATTTGACAGTTCTTGCATAAACCAACATCTAGGTTCTTCAAACTAGGAATACCTCTTACTTTCCTAAATTTTCTTATTTCACCATGTTATCAATATTTACATGACATAAATTTTTGTGCCATAACCAAGTTTCTTCAACTTGAGCAATAAAACATGAGCAATCACTAAGATCAAGATAAAATAGGTTATCTTTTGTTTGTTTGCCTAATCCAATCAATTTTCCCTTCTCATCCAGTAGTCTTTCCTTGCCATGCGTGAATTCTACCTTGAATCCAATGTTGATAAGTTGTGCCACACTCATCAAATTATGCTTCAGTCCTTCAACCAAATAAGCATTTTCACATACAAGTTCATTGGTTAAATATGAGATGCAATCCTTTCCTTTTATGCATCAAGGTTTGTTGTTTCCAAATCTTACACTTCTCCATCATAATGTTCAAAAATTTAAAATTTTGTTTTATCTCTAGTCATATGATGTGAACATCCACTATCTATGATCCATGTATCATTTTTGCTAACATGAGAGATAAGTTCCATCTTATCTCCTTCATCATTAGATTCATCTTTTTCAATAATGTAAACTATTTCATCTTCAAAGCTATCAAAATTCCTCTTGGCTCTATAGTCTATATTTTTGTTCTCCTTGACTCTCTGACATCCTGATGATGAATCATGTAGAATGATCCAAAAAATTTATGGAAAAAATTTTACACAATCTTTCCCAAAATTCATATACAATATTTCATCTTCACTATTATTAGAATCGTTAGCCATAAAATAAGTTTTCTTACCTTTTTCCTTGTATGATTTGTGACCTATGCAGTCCTTTTTGTCTTTGTACTTGTGACTCTTCTTTTCATCCTTATCTTTTTTTGGTCACCTGGTAACAATATGACCAACTTCTTCACATGAAAATAGATTAAGTGAATTTTACCTTTGTATTTTCCTCTGCTTCTATAATATTTCTTTGCAAGAAAAGCTTCAACAATTTCATGATCACTATCTAAGCATTCATCGATTTCCTCTTCATTGTCTGACTAATTTTATTTTATCTTCTTTCCTTTTTCTTTGAGTAAAAGTTTGGCCTCAAAAATAGATTCAACATTTTTGGAAGCTAGAACATAATTTTCAAAGTTGTCTAGCTCAAAAGCTGTCAATCTTTCTACTAAGGTATCCAAAGTTATCTTATGATTTGTCTCACACCTCCTTTCTTGAATAGCAGATACTCTAATTGCATAGATAGGAAGTAATATTCTAAGAATTTTACTCATAATAGTTTCTTCTTTGATTTCTTGTCTAGATGCTCTAATTGCACTGATACTAGATTTGACTCTTTCCACATATTTGGCAATATTTTCATCTTCTCTCATTCTCATCTGATCAAATTGTCCTCTAAGGCTTTCTACTTTGGCTGTCCTCACATTGTAATCACCACCATAGATGTCCTTTAGCTTATTCCACATATCAAAAGTAGTTTTGAAGTCCTTGATCTCATCAAATTTATCATAGCTAAGAGCAGATGCAATATCTATAATCATGGTGTTATGGTTCTTTTTCTTAGCAATATCTCCAATAGATAATGTACCAGTAGGAGTTGTGTATTCTTTGTCAAGTTATTTCAAGTTTGAATCACTAATGGAAGACACATGAAGTTTCATAAGTCTCTTCCATGCTAAAAAGTTGTCTCTGTTAAGCTTTGGAATTTCTCTCTTGTAAGACATCTTTATCTTTAGCTTAGGTCCTTGAAACCTTTCCTGCAAGCACCAAAAGCTCTAATATCAATTGTTAAAAATATAGATGGAGTTACCAAAAAAATATTTACCCATATCCTTTAGATGTCTGACAAAACTAATTACTGTTGTCACTTGGTAAACATGCTAAAAATGTTGTAACTCAGTAAATGCAAAGTATGTTTTACTTAAGCAGATCTAATATTCATAGTAATAATTTGCAAACATGAGAGAAAAGAAATGAACATAAGAGACACTATATTTAATGTGGAAACCCAATATGGGAAAAATCTCCAATGTAACCAGTTACTATTTTTCACTCTTATGAAGTGAGCTTTATTAGGAGCCAACCCAGTTAAAGGTTACAAAACACACTCTTAGGTGTGAACTTGTTAGAGGATTTAATCACCCTATTAGGAGTTGCCTCATAAGAGGTCTTTAAAAAAATTCAATGGAACTATTACCCTATTAGAGGATTTACTACTTGTTGTTAGACCAACTATATTAAGAGATTTTAAATCACTTCTAAAATGGTTGGAAAGTAACAATGAAATGACTTGCTTGAGATGCAATTGAATTGTTGAATCTAGATCTCTATTATGTTCACAAAAAATTTGATCCTGCTTGATCAAATATTACTTTGATGCTCCACAAGGATATCTAACTATCCTCCAAGTTTTCTCACACACTTTCCTTCTCAATCAATCAATACACTTGCATACAATTGAAAAGATCACAACTTGACCTTTAATTTATATCATTTAGATTGTCAAGTTAGCTCAATACAAATTAGAATGACCAATAATCATTACCATAGTCGGTTGGAATCAATACTTGAAATAATTATACTTCATATCCCAAATCAACAAAATCCTTTGATAGCTGACCTAGCTTAGTAAACACTGGTCCTAAAATGATTTCCTATATTAACCAATAGAAGCCCAGTTAACACTATGAACTTTACACAAATCCTTTAGCAACTAAGTGAACTTGGTTAATACTAACTCTAACCAAATTTCCTTCGTTAACCATGAGAACTGATATGACATTTGTGTTGCATCAAAGACAACACACAATTAGTCAATTGTATTCAACAATCACATGACAACTCACAAGAGTACGCATACTCCTAGGTGACTAACTAATAAATAATAAAATAATGCATTAACCTAAGTAAACTTAAGTAAAGTGTAAATGTAAATAGTAAATATGTATTTACACCAACAGCCCCCCAAGTGCAACTTAGGTGAATGCACTTAAGCTTATGAAAGCCAGTATGAAATGCATAATGAGTCTTGGCTATGAGGCCATGTTAGGTACCCATATACAAAATGCAATGAAATCTCTCATAAAATAGAAAAACAAGGAAAACCTCATGGGAAAAATCCTCCCCCAAAAAGAGTGATGAAAAAACAAGATGCATGGATGGATGGAGTAATCAAGACCCCCCCATTACTACATACATAGAGTATATACAAAAGAGAAGAATGTGAAGGACAAAACCCCTTAAGAGGAAAAAGTCCCCCTATGAAAGAGAAGAAGAAGGAGACAAGATAGTCCCTCCCCCTAAATGTAGAACATCAATTTGTGATAGCTGCTCCAATGTAGAAGCTGATCTAATGTTGTTGAACAATCTTCCTCCGCTTTGGAAGAAACAATTGTAGAGGTATAGGGGAGATGCTTTCCCTATGTGTAGAAAGAATCTCAAAGATGAAAGGTGTCTCTGAAACCTACTCAACTGTCCTTGTGTTGATGGTTTCTCCTTCAAACACTACGAAAAAGAACATATGCAAATCTAGCAAGGATGGATGTAGAACATGCCCCAAAGAACGAAGTGTCTCCTCAAATGATAAAGAGACCTGCTACAACTACTGTACATAAGAATCTACAATCACATCAACCTGTGAAGATTGATGATGTAGAGAATGGACAAGAGGGTTAGAGTGAGCTCTCAAAACAATTGGAGAAGGATCTTCTCTAACAAAGAGAAGATATATATCATTAATGATGTCTCCCAAATTTCTTATGCATGAATCCACAAACAAACCTGAAATATCTTACAAGAAGTCATCCACTAATGTTGGAACTAGAAGACAAGGTGTACCCTGTTGTGCTGGACCTATCATTGTGGCAATATGTGCATGTAGAATTTGCTGATGCTATGGCCTCTCCCTATATCTATCAATAGGACCTCACATATCTGAATCTATTGAAGTACTATTCCTGGTGTCATAATTAGTTTCCATAATGCATGAAGTAGTCTCCTTAACAAAGAGAAGATGAATGGTATTGATGATGTCTCCCACATCTTCAATGTGAGACTCAATGAAAAACCTTGCAATTTTTGGAAGGAAGTTGTCTCATGAAGCTGAAGTAGGAAGACGGGGTATATCCTATTGCACTGAATTAGGAGCATCTGTGACTAGAACTTGAGTAGTAGTAGCAATAGAGCATCAGGAGGTGGGATCTCATTTGGAGTGGAAGGAACCATTACTAAAGCAAATAAAGAGAGAATATTCTCTATAAATGGAGGAACTCATGGATCTCCATATGCTTCCCAAAGGGCCATCGAAACATCATGAGGAAAAGTTGTGATACAAAGAGGAGAAAAATATTCCTCAGTCATACTGCTATATGTAAAGTGAAGAAGAAGATGAAGATGTTTGAACCAAGTAGGACTAGGTGGCACTATCTATGAAGATAGATAAGGAAACACTTCTAGATGTTCTCTTCTTAGATGATCAATGATTAAGGAACTCCATTTTTTATATTTCCTTGGTATTAACTTTGGTCTTATACTAGACTAACATATGTGACAAAACTCCATGAGATCAATAAATGTACCTCCCAAAATATAGAAATAATCAATCAATCCCCCCCTAATGTATGATTTGGCATCATATATGTAGTGCATGTATAGTAGGCCACTTGTCAATTTTTACCTTAGTGGACTTTTGATTTTCAGCTTACAACCTCCTTTTATAGTTCAAATCTAGAACTTTACAATGTAGCTCAAAAATACAACAAATTTGAAGCAATACAAAGAAAAGAAAGGACCTATTTCTAAAAGTGATATTTTTGTCCACACAAGCCTATAATCTAATTGTAGATCTAGAAATTAGACAAAGAATTACACACTTTAAAAAAAATGATACCTAATTTTGAGTCCAGATGAGCATGTACAGAGAAATTGAAGTTACAAAATGTAGGATTAGACAGGTATAGTCACCAAAAGATGCAATTTCTAGCAAATATATGCACCAAAACTAGAAAAGAATAGCAACACTAAAAAGTTTAGGAAATTATACTCAAAATCAAAAAAATTGCACCTAATTTGGAGTCTGGATGACTAAGTTATGGCCTCCCAAACTTGGATTATCAAATCAAAACTAAATCTGGAGAGGGGTCTAGGTAGCAAACTACTAGGTTAAATTTGATGGTTAAATGACTATTGTACCAATTCAAATTTTCTTGGGAATGATAATTAGATGGCTATCAAATTTAAGATATTATCTGGTTGATGTTAGCGAAAAAGTCTTCTTGGGTGATGTGGTAGATGATGTCAGCATATGGTTACTTACATTAACAGGTATAGATGTGACATTAGCATACAAAATAGTACTAGTATGACACATGGCTGGCCTGTATGGATGTATGGTCAAGGTAAATAGGCAGTGTATGATTTTTCCACATGGCAAAGTATGACACCTGTATGGTAGGTATAGCTAGAGGTGACATGGATAGGTTTGCAAAAAAAATTGAATGTCCTGTGGATCTGCTAACATGTATGACCATGTGGCATACTTTGGATGCCGCATGGTAGTAGACTTAATGATGGTTCTGACTTGGTGGTGCATTGGAGGTCTTCAAGGCATGGGCTAGAAATTGTGCACCATGCCAAAATTACAAAGGGTTCTGACGAAGTGAGAATGAATTCGATGATGCCCAAAAAAGTTGTACACAACTAACATGAGATTTTGTAGTAGTGTGGGTGTGGAGGATTTCAGCGTTGAAGAATTCTCAATGATGACATTGGGAATTTGATTGGCCAAAGGCTTGTATTATGATTACTAGGAAATCATGGGATATATCCCACATGTAGTGCATAAACACCCTACAGGTGTTTTAAATTGAAATGCGCATAGTGTGTGTTGTAAAACAAGGTGGCTGATTAATGGGGTTTGGTGGAATATGCGTCAGCCCAATTCATGTGTGGCCTCACCAAAAATTGGTGCAGTCTGTTGAACTTGTAGGAAATGCCAATAAAAAAGATATTTCCTGTTAATATTCTTTGTAGGGGCCAAGGATTCACCGCCCAATTCCTGCCAAAAAAAATTCTTTGCAACCTTGATGGTCTAAAAAAAATTTCCAAAAATTTGCACGAAAGTGGTAGATAAAATCTAACAAAAATTTTAGAGAAATTAAATCAAATCTAAAGAATTAATTTGTATATCTAAAAAATGACCATATTCGATTTGCAAATTAGGCCTTCGAGTGCTGGTTTGCAAAAACAAATTGCCTCAAAATTGACTTTGGCCTAGCATAGGTGAATTTATAGTCAATTTTTACCAAATCAACATTCTAGATGTAATGGTGAGGTCTGCTTTAGCTCTAGATGCACCCAATATTTGTGGATACTTTGGATCTTGGTCAAGGTGCTAAAGCAACAAGATAGTCTCAAATGGCCATCTGAAGAGAATCTCCCTAAGCTCTAATACCATGCAAGAATTTTCCTTAGGGGAAAATCACCCAAGATCAAGGAACTCAAGAACAAGCACAAGAATAGACCAAAAAGAGTATGATCACAATAAAAATATAGTATTCAATTAAATTGTTCAAGTACACTAGGAGTGTTTGTATATAAAGGCCTCTAGAATTCTTCTAGAATGCCTAGGAATTAGCATAGTGATAAGTCTTACAACCAAGCACATGTCCACCAGGAGTGGATTATCCTCCATTAAGCACAGGAGTTAGTGCAATGATGAGAAGATAAGCCTAAAAAGTTGTAGCACACAAAATTGTGTTGTATACACAATGTGCTTAATTAAGAGTGTAAATAACTATGTTGACTACATGAAAACTCAATTAATTATGCAAATTCCAGTATTGTAGACACCATCTACATAATTAGAGTGCTAACTCCTATGTTATCAATATGACAACTCAGAAGAGTATGCATACTCCTATGTGACTAACTAATAAATAATAAAATAATACATTAACCTAAGTAAACTTAAGTGTAAATAGTAAATAATTATTTACACTAACACCATTTCCTCTATCCTATCAACTAGACTAATTAGTATCAGACCTTGTAGACTAGGTCACAAACCTCATATCCAAATATCAATCCTTGGTAATGAAGTTTTCTCCAACTTCACTATGCTCTGGTTATCCTCACATATCAACTTGTTTCTCTTATATTCCACTCTTCATGCTTTCTCTTTTTCTTCTTATAATAAAGGAAAATGTCCTTCCTTTATACTGAGTCCATAAAACAATTCCCTTGAGTCAACTAATACACCTTCTTAATTAATTATTATAGAACCTCATTAAGAATATGTTATACTTAGCAATAACATCAATCTATCACCTTGTAACTTAAATAAATTTTTTAAGTACACGTAATATTGTGACAAGCAAGCTTAGCCATGTCATATCCAACATGTCTTCTACATGCCTTTAACCTTTCTTCTCAGAATAACAACTTTGCTAAGAGATATAACAAGTTTACCAGAACATGCTTCTACAAACTCTATTTTAGAATAGTCTTCACCAAAACTTGCATAACTTCTTCTAGACTTAATATTTTTTGCACTCAAGGTTAATTGCATATGATAGACTCTTAGTAGTATCTCCCATTAACCTCACTAGTGAAAATACTCAATGATTTATCTGTACCAACTTGATCTTTACCGTTGTTCTTCTGTCAGATACCACAAAAAAATGCTATGTTGACATGAATGAAAAACATAGTCATGAATGTAACATATCATAAAAATAATGATCTAATCCTGTTTCTAAAATACTCCCCCATTGGAATTTCATGAAAATTCATGGGTCCAACACCAACATCTTATTAGAAGCACCAATTTCAAGGAACACCAATCCCTTACACCTGAAGCACCAACTTTATGAATACAAGAAGAACTAGCTTCCAAAATGAACAAATGAGATATAAAATCAAATGATCATCTTTGTTACAACACAAATCATGAATCACTAGTTTCAACTTCTTGTTGGAAACATAATGTAGGATATACTTGTATTCTCCTCAAAACATCTAATATCCAAATATATTTTCTTTTTCCATTAAAAGATCTGATCAAATATTGATATGAATGAATGAATAAGCAATATATAACCATTCTTATACCTCTAATCAACATTTTCACTGAAAATCAAATAAAAAATATGAAAATAGAAACATAAAGCATTAACCTCTTCTTTGTTGTTAAAAATCTGCCTACAAACTATTTAGTCTACAAGGAATTCCAAATGAATCTTGAACCTTCTATCAAAATGGCCTATTGGATATTTTAGAGGAATGTAACCTCTACATATAAAACAAAAAAGTCTAAATCTTTGAGGTAGGTACATACCCCAAAATTCCATTAGATCAAAACTGGTCAAAATTGCTAAAATTGTCATAACAATTTGGTAATTATTTCTGATAAACATACTTCTTCTCTTTACATACATGTGCGATGGAAAAACTAACAAAGAACCATTTTAGATAACTCAAAGAACTTCCCAAAAAGGTATGATGGTTTGGGTCTAACTAATAAAAATTCTTGTCGACTTTCTAATAGACCAAAAGTAATTTTTATATCTATTTTCTAAACCAATGTGAACATTAAGTGTTAATTGTATAACACTTAAGTATTTTCCTTGAATATTTTTTGAACAATAATGAAGGATTTCAAATAAGATAATTACATGATGTTAAGAATATCATATGCTCATTATAATTTTAATATTGACATCGATGACAACAATCAAAGACCAAATACCAAGGGTTTAATAGGAAATATGGATAGAAGTTGTGCCAATAAAGATAAAAAAAGGCTACCATTCATAACTAGGTACCCTACCTTGGATCAACCAAAAAATATAAGAAGTGCAACAAGGAATGAAATTAAAGTTTAAGCAAGGAAAAGTTGAATGGTCGAGGAATGTCAATTGATGGATTTGAGGACCCATTAGTTGAATTTGTTGTTTGTGTGATTGCACACAAACTTTATCAATATAGCACATTGAATAGTGTACCATGTGGAGAAGTGGATTCAGGATACAAAATTATGAAGAAGAATCATTGATATGATCTTGTCGAACTATAACTTTACCAACTTATAGAGAATCTAGAGGTAGTAAGGAAAGTGAAGAATACCTCTTGTAAGTTTCAACCTGTATTAGTCTATAATTTTTTCTATCTACAAAACTCTTTTTCTACTATTAGAATAATTGCTTGGGATAGAAATTAGTAAGCTATGGAGAAAATAAGTGATTTAACTACCAGATTGGGAGAAAATTTTGAAGCAATAATGGACAATTATTTTGAAGAATTCAAAGTAAAGATGAGGAATAGGATGAGGATTCCTAAGTCAGCAATAAATAAGTATTATGTGAAGTATATTGTATTGTAGATACAATTTTTTCTTATGCTCAAGAAGTTTTTTTGAGGATAGCATGACTATGCCCAATACCCTACGAAGTGAATGTAGATGAGGTCACTGCAATAATCACTACACTTTTTGGCTAAAAACATAGATGCAAGTTTTGAGTAATTTGACACATATAAAATAGTAACTGTCGAGTTGACTTATGAATCTGACACACCCAAAATAGGAAAGCAAAGAAAAATAAAGAGTATTGAGAGAAAAAACAAGGAAGAAGGAGAAGGGTCTAGACAACCTATAAAGGCTAGAGGAAGGGAAAAAAAAGAAATTGTTGTTGCAAAGACTAAGGCTACTAAGTAGAGAAAGGCTTTTATTATTGAGCCTAAGGTAAAGGGCAACCAAAAGAAGGATGTGTAAGGTTTAGTGGCACCTTAGAAGCCAAAAGGCAAGGTGAATTTTATGAGGTTAGAAACATCTTAGCACCCTATCAAGCAAGTCACAAGAAGTCCATGAGAGAAGAGAAAACTAGATGAAATACAAAAGCATGCAACAAAAGGAAAGTTGAAGAGAAAACTAATCATAGCACAAGAGGAGGAGAAAGATGATGAAAATATTGAATCTAATGAACCCAAAAAACTTCAAATAGTAGCCTTGGCTACTTTTGCCTTAAAAAAAAAAAAAAACTTTAAATAGTGAAGAGAATCCCTCTAATGACTATGGATCAGGTTTGTAAAAAATTAAGAGAGTAAAAAATTTTCATGGGATTCAAAGATATTTATTATGATTCTTTAAATAACACTGATCAAGATAAGCTTGAAGGAGCTATGATTGACATGATGATCAAGTTTAGACATACACCCTTGGAATTGAGAGATGGATTCCCAATGAGATTCTACAAATGGGTGGATGCAAAGTGGAAGTGGGCATTGGCCATCACCAAGAGACAATAATGGCACAAGTTATGCTTGATATTTTGTAAAGAATTATATGCTAAGAGACAGGGCATATAAGACTTTGAAAAAAAAACTCATAAAGTTGAGAAAGATAGCATTCATATTGCTTACTTAATTTGTGGAAGTGAGGGAAGGCCAAGACACAATAGAATTTTAAGATGACTATGACAAAAAAGTTGCCAAGATGACTGAGGAGATTCAACAACTAGTTAGTTTGTGTGAACAAAAAGAGACTTTGACAATAGAAGATGACATTGACACTCCATAAAATCAAAATATACTAATAGGAGATGATATTCAAAGCTTAATGAATGATTCAAGCAAGCTCTGCACTAACCCAATTTTGTCATAGATTGTAGATTATCCAAAGATTGACAATATGAAGATGAAAGATATTGATGTCACATTAGTCGCAAATGATACACGAACCAAGAATCTTGGTAAAGCTTTAATTGTATTTATACCATTTACTTGTATTCCTATTTTGTAAACATAGGAAAATTTTGAAAAGGACACATGCACTAAATCAGTAGTAGAAGAAGTAACACAGAAAGAGAAAGAGGCTACTCAAGCTCTTATTTAATTATTGAGTGCAAAGTTTGTCAAACACACACCTAAGATACATATGAAATAGATAATTTCTATACAAGTGCAACATCCAAGATCAAGATCAAGATCAAGTGACAAAATAAAATAACTACCATTATCACTACTGAGTGATAGACCCTCATGATCTCTAGATGTGACTCAATTAGGTGAGGGTGATGAGTCAGTGAACCTTGATGAGGTAATAAAATTACCTATGTACAATTTGAAAAATCTAACATTTGAGAAAATGAAAGAGCTACAAACCTTGCTGAGTCATAAAGAAAAGCAAGAAAAACTAAGAAGAGAGTAGAAGAGAAGGCATCTATTACATACTGTCAAAGATATTTTTGTAGATGCATTTGAAATCATATATTTGAATAATAAAAATATAATTTTGGATCATCTAGTATATTTAGGTAATAATATTTAGACTAAAAATATAGAGACCAATGAAAAATTATTTCAATGGTTTGAAAGAAGAATTGAACATAAAGTGCTAGAGAAAGTCTCATAGGAACTTGTACATAGACAAGCTAAGATTTTCACATTAGTCACACAATTAGAAACAATTTTGCAAACCATTAATTAATTTTATTTGATATTGTATGATATTGATTTGTTTATAGTTGATACTAAACATTCATTAGAGATGTTACATGCAACTATAAGAGCAAGTGTAATTATATTGGGCAAGAACACACATTCAAGCTTATTCTCTTATCATAAATTGACATCTAGTCAAAAGAGGTTAGCTGAGCTCATGGCTAAAGACATAGAGATTAGGAATAAGTTTGCATTGATTCAACTTCAATTACTTCCACATATAGAGACTATTCAAAAGAAGGTATCTATTGCCAATAACATTTTGAATAAATATACCCATTTTTCACACATTGCAGGATTTATTGATCTAGCTACCAAGCTACAAATTTAGGTTCAAAATTTGGATCAAGCTAAGGAGGGATGGAGGGATGGAATAAAGGCTATGCCAATGTTGTGGAAACCATTAAAAATTCTTTGATAAGTATAAATTATCCCTAGTAGCCACAAGTTCCATAAATGACAAAAAACAAGGGGGATATGATATAAAAGAAGAAGAAAAGGGGACATACACATTGACTAGATTAAGGATTAGACATTAGATATCATATTTTACACTAGATTCAAACTATGGTCTTAGGGGGAGTATTCATTTTTAATGAAACTATTATTCATGATAAAAAAAAATTTCCCCTAATGTCAAAAGGGGAGATTTCTAATCTACAAGCCTATGTTCTCTATTAGTGTCCAAACACTAAGTCATTTACTCAGCAAGGATACAAAGCTTATACCAAGTATGGTAGTGATTTTTGAGTATTTAGTAGAGATTGAGTACATGTATGCATTGAGAAATATAGTTGGGACTGAACACATTGACAAGTTAATGAATGCCAAGAAAGGAGGTATATAAATGTCGAGTGACAACATGAAGAAGTCTACATGATCAAGCATCAGAGCATTCAAGTGCTGAGAAGTTTAGTTTTGGCCTATGAGTTTGTAATGAAACAAACACACATGTAAACCATTTTGGCTAACTCTTTTGTAACATAAATATTTTAAGAGCCAACTAAGAAGATGATCGCATGTCATTATAGAAGGTAATGATCCCAAGAAATGCAATTCACCAAATAAAAAAATTAGATAGAAATGGAAAAAGATGATGAACAATAAATAGTTGATCAAGATCTAAAATCTTCACAAAAAAACATATTTAAGGAGGATTCTTACTATAGAATTGATGTGCAATATGTGAGTATGAATGAAGGAATAATTGGGTGTATGCACATGTGAGGAAGAGAAGATTAAGTTTGAAAGAAGATCAAATAGCAAGCAATCAAAATGAACAAATTATCAGATGAGGAGATCAAATTAGAGATATAGAAAAGAGGAGACCCAAGAACAACTTACAAATAAAAATGAGGGTCAAGTATTGAATTAGTTATTGTTAATTGAGTTAGGGTAAATCTCTTAACAAAGTGGTCTTAACAAACATATGTAAACCTCCTAACAGTGCCCTTACTTCATTGTGAGTATAAAATGCTTTAAAAATATGAGACCTAACAATCTCTAAAGCTTTTAATAGGGTAGAACCCTCATATGGTAGGTCATATCTAATGGTCAAACATTATAAGCCTAATAGGTTAACTTTATTGTTGCAAGAGTGAAGATTTGTGGGTTAAATCCCCAACCCTATTTTACCTTTACATTGAAGTATTTTTGGGGTACCAAATCATTGTGTTATGTGTTGAAATCTTTCATGAATGTGATGCATTTCATTTATGTTTCAATAATACAATTTGAATGGTAGATTTATTATATGAGATGAATTAGCTTTGAATTTGTTAAATTGGTTTTGAAGATAAAAGTTTAAGATCTTGATTTACTCCCCCTCTTAGTATCTTGTTTCCCATTAACTCATTCCAGCACCTTCCTTATATAGTTTTCACCACCCATGAAGGTTCTAGACACTAAGCCCTAACTGTTGAGGTTCACTAGCCTCATATTACATTTTTATTACAATTTATTACATTGGATTGACTTAAGACAATTTATAAATTATGTTTTTGGATGGGTCTAATTCTAGAGACCATATATAACCCTATTCTAGAATATTTAGCTAGGGATCTATAGTGGCTAATTATGAAAGCAATGATCAATCAAGGTTTTGTCTCATTTGGGAGCCATTTAAACCTTCATCACTTGACTTGAAGTTTGAATAGTGAAAACTTATACCAATAATTTGTAATAACTACACCAATACATATGATATGACAATATATCCCAATTGGTAGGATGATATGTCAAAGATGAACCCCCCACATATGAGATTAGAACAATCTAAGAACATAATAAAGATTTACTAAAATTATGTAGCTCCCAAAAATAGAATTTTTGCATAGGAATAACTCATATTCCAAACACAAAATTGGAAAACTGGAAGTAGAAATATTTTTGGGTGATGCAAGATTTTCCTTACACCTAGGATGCTCTTGCATCAAACATCCAAAGTAATTTGAAAAGTGACTTTGCTATGCCTTAGGTAGTTAGAGAAAAAATAAGATTGCTAACCTCCTCCCATGCTAGCCATGATGAATCCTCTACTAGCCTTCCTATCCATTTGACTAGATACTCTTCATAGATTTTTCTCCTTGTGATTCTATTGACATGACTATCTAATATCTTCTCAATTTGTATGTGAAGAAGATGCCAAAATACTCCACTATGCTTCTCCAACTTGATCTACATCACTTCCTTCATAATATTCTATCAATTTTGAAATGTTAAATACCAACAAAATATTTAGTTCAACGGCAACTCTACTTCATTGGCATTTCCAAAATCATGCCTTTTTAGTATTTTGCATGGTCCAAATTTGTTCATTTTAAGCATGTTCTATGTAACCACTAGAAATCTTCCCTTCCTCAAATAAATCACGATTCCATCTCCTATTTGAAATTCCTTAGCCTTATATTGTGTATTCATTCTTGTAATGTACTTCCTCACCTCCTCATGGATGTTCTTCAAATGTTCAACAAAAGATTATGCTTCCACACTAATTATCTCTCTTTTATCCAACTACCTCAACTCAAAAGTATTTTTAGGGCTACTCCCATATATAATATGAAACAATCATTTACCAGTACTCCTATTGATAGAATTATTGTATGAAAACTCTATTAGTGGTAAAATCAGATCCCAACCTTCTAGCTTATATCTAACCAACAATCACTGAGAATTTCCAAAACTCATATTCATAACATATGTTTTTTCATTAGTCTATAGATGATGGGATGAATCATCATTCAAAAATTTCTTCAACTTCTTCCACAATATATGCTAGAAATACCCAACAAGCTTAGTATCATGGTGAAAAACTATGCTCTTTAGTAGACAATGTAGTCTCATCACTTTTATGAAAAATAACTCTACCACATGAACATCACTATTAGCCTTCTTCTAGGGAATAAAATGTGTTTTTTTAGGAAATATGTCAACCAGCATAGATATAAAATCATGTTAAAGAGGTTGTGAGGATTCATGGACTTCCATTAAACATTGTGTCAAATAGAGATGTAAAGTTTATGAGCCACTTTTGGAAGACTTTGTGGAGCAGACTTAGTACAAACCTATCATTTTTTTCAGCTTACCATCCACAAACAAATGGCTAGACTAAGGTGGTTAACATGGTGTTAGGTAATCTCTTGAGGCACCCAACTCAAGAGTATGGGCAAATAGACAAAGGTTGTGAATATAATCTTGGGTTATTTTTTGAGATTTTTTACTAGAGATACATCAAGTTATTGGGATATGGCATTGGCACAAGCTGAGCTTTGATATAATAATTATGTGAATAGTATTACAAGAGGAATAACCTTTGAGATTGTTACTAGAATGAAGCCTAGAGGAGTATCAAATTCAAGAGATATTGTTGGAGAAGAGAAGAGAAATGTTGAAGGAGAAGTCTTTGCTGATTTTATGAAGTCTTTGCACAAGGAAGTAAAGATGAAGCTAGACCAAAGTAATCATAATTATAAAGAGAAAGCACACATTTATAGAAGAAATCATTTTTTTGAAGTAGGTGATGAGGTGATGGTTCATTTAAAGAAGGGTTGATTTCTAGTTGGAACATACAGTAAGTTGAAAATAAATAATTTTGGTCCTTGTAGAACCATGAGGAAGTTTGATAGTGTTAATTCTTATGAAGTTGAGATATTTAATGACATGGAAATATCTCTAATATTCAATGTTTCTAATTTGTACGAGTATCATGAGTTAGATAATGAAGTTGTTGTACCAGATAATTATCCTCAGAATATGATTATACATATTGAACAAATATTGGATTAGAGAGCTGGTAAAAGAACAAGAAAAAAGGATAACCATGAATATTTGGTAAAATGGAAAAATAGACTTGTTAAAGATGCATCATGGATTTCTAAATTTGAGTTGAATTCAGCCTAGGTTGTGAAATAGCAATGATTTAGAAGAATCATTTATTTCAACAATAGTTGACTGACGTAGGAGAATCCTAGGTTTGTTGGTCTTAAAATTGGTTTTGACAATTGAGTGTCAACACACTTAAGTTTTTTACCAAGTTCATGCCAAGCTAGTAACATATGCTAAGCATAATATGTATAGATGTTGAGTTGCAATGAGTGTCAAGTCACTCATGTGGTGAGTAATAGTAAGTGCCAAGAAAATAGATAGAGCCAAGCAAGTTTCAAGTACTGAGTGAATAATAGATGCTGAGAAAATTCAAGTGCTAAGCTAGACATAATTATAGTAAGTGTCGAGCATCAGTATCAACAAGTACCAAGTAACATAGAATTGACCTAGTTGTTGTGATGGCACAAACAACTATGTAAACTATTTTTGAGCTAACATATGGATGGATCTCAAAGCTTTAAAGATAAGTTAAAATCTATTTGGATTCCCTATGTAATCAACATGCAACCAATTAGAAAAATAGAAGGAATTGAGCATGAATGTTGGATGAATCTCAATCATAGATTCATACCTAACCCTAAGCCACCAAAGTCTTTTTAAAGAGAAGAAGCCAAATAATTTATGTATGAATGAGACAGAGCATTAGAGAATGCATGCGAGAAGGTGATGATAGTAGTAAAAGGGTGTGAATTGATCAGCATACATTCAAGGTGACTTAGAAGAAGGAAAAAATTGCAAAATCAGTTACTAGAGCAAATGATCAAGGTTATAGCAATTTCATATCAGATCAGAGAGAAACAAGAAGAATTGAATTGGGATCTAAAATCAGAAATATTAGATTGTAAGTGTATCGAATCAAACATTCTACTATACTTTCTAACAACTATATTAGCAAGATGAAATCCTTTGTATTAAGGTTAATTTAATAGTCATTGAGAAATGCATTTAATAGGATGACATTCCAAGTGATTGTTCTAAAGTCCTTTAACCAGGCACACTTCTAATAGGGCAGGCCTTTCATAGGGAAGGTCATGAGAATGGTCAAATCATGTAGCCCTAATAGGTGAACTTTATTGCTGTAGTAGTGAAGAATTGTGGGTGTCATCCCCACCCCATTTTTACCTTCTCATTGGAGGTTTTCTAGGTAATCATTTTTTGTGTTAAGTGTATATGTGGATGCATTTAATTTACTTGTTATTTATATATGTTTATGCATGCAATGTTTTAAATTTTTATTGGTTAGAGATTAGTACTTCTGATCCACCCCCCTAGAAGTATACATTTCCCATTTTGATTTCCAACAATTGGTATTAGAGCTAAGTTCTCATCAAGAGAAGCCTTACAACTTGGAGGAAAGATCTTGAGATGGAAGTTTACAAGTTGGGATAGACCATTGATAATCAGGATATTGAGATACATCTCTTACTACAACAATTAAATGAAGCCAGCGAAGCCTTGAGAAGTTCACTAAAGAGAAGGAAAGAGATTTCTATAGCAGACAATGACACTGAATACAAGGATATTGACACCACAAAGTTGTTTTTAGATGGTAACTCTTTTAAATTTGATGTAGCAATTGCAGATCTCATGGACAAGAATAGAGCACAAGCTAAAGAGATTAGAAATCTCAAGTTGGAGCAAGAATCACAAGCTATTCTACTATGTGAGGTGACTGAAAAAAAGAAGAAAGCTATAGAAGACAAGGCCATGATTGAAGAAGAAAAAATAATTTTGTCAAAAAAATTGGAAGAAAAATTAGCAGAGCTATCTAGGATCTCAAATATGCAATTGGACACCCTAAGCCAAATGATGAATACTTGTCATGAGTTGAATGTCAAGGACATTGAGATAACTACATTGAAGTTGTAGAATGAGTAACTACAAAATGACGTGAAAAGAGAGGATTTTACTAAAATATTTGACAAGCCAAATGAAGCCATCAAATACTTTACAAAATTACTAAAATCACCTAGATCTAGTAAAGACACATCAGGATTGGGCTACAAAAGCACTGAAGAAGGAAAATCATCCAAAGCTAATCAAGAAAGAAAAAATAGAGGAAAGAAATCTAAACCTACTTGTCATAATTTTTGAAAGAAAGGACCTAAAAATAATTTTTGTAGGAACAAGAATGCTAGTCAGGATGTTGAGACAAAGAACATGACACATTGTTACAAGTGCAACAAACAAGGTCATCAGGCACATGAATATAGAACTAGAACCATGCATGCACCAAGATTTGAAGGACGTTGCTACAATTTCTAGAAGTTTGGACACAAAGCCTTTGAATGTAGATCCAAGTCCATGTGCTCATAAAATAAGGGAAGAAGCCATGAAAAATCCTACAATCGGGTCTACAATACAAGACATAGTTGTCACTATTGTCAAGAGTATGGGCACAACCTTGAGAATTGCATAAGAACACATTTCAAAGGTAGCTATAATAGATAGTTGAGCCAAATTACATGCTTTTTATTGTTTGAAGACTAGTCATATCAACAAGCACTACCCAACAAGGACAAAGGCACCTAACTCAGAGTCAAAAAAGTGAAAATGCAAGGTAGATATTGAGCACATTAGAGGAGAGCTGAAAAAGACATGGAAGATGAAAGATGGATGTAGCACATCAAATGAAGGGATCACTTCACCTAAAAGGTCAAGTGGTCACATCTCATCAAACTAAGCAAAAGGAGGTATGTGGGACTAATTTTTAATGCTTCATCATACATCAATTCCAAGATAAAGTTAGTACTGAAAAGGGGTAAACTAGCATGAATAAAGATGCAAAGAAAAACCATGGTCAAACCTTTGAGTATTCATCTTACTGCCGAGTGTGAAAAATTCTCTTCAATTACTGAGTAAAATTCTAGTGTCTGCCAAGTTGTTAGCCAAAGCCAATTAATATCGAGTCAATAGTATCTGTTGAGTGAAGATAATTCCTATCAAAGACAAGTAAGGGTAATTCTAGTGGGTGTCGAGTGATAGAAAAACAATAGATGCTAAGTGAAGCATAAATTGCACAGAAGCTGAGTTTATAGTTGTACATGCACCATGCACTAAATGCTACATTTTGAAAGGGTATAAGGTAAATTTTTCCCCATTTTTTATCATTACAAAAATAGAGCAAGTGCAAGTAGATATTGAAGCATTTGCATGGATTCCAACAAATATCAAGCATCATTTTATTGATTTGAAAGGTATTTCTCATGTGCCAAATTATGCAGTTACATAGTTTAATATCTATTGAAACCCTAGCTTGAAAAAATGGCCTCTAGCTCTAGAAATACTAAGGATAAGAAACCTTTTGAAGTTTAGTTGGTTAGTAATGAGGTTAAGCAATCAAATATAGGCCTATTCCTAAAGTTTCATATAAGAACAACCCGACAGGGGCATTGTCAATCATTCCACCCAAGATTATAATGGTTTAGGATGTAAGAAAGTGTTATAACTTAAAGGTTGGAGGGATAGGAGACATGGAAATTCACTAGGCATATGAAAAACTATATTGGAATGGAGTGTTAAAAGAAGAATTCCAAATCATTGAAAAGAAGGGCTTAACCCATGCCCTAGATTTCCCCACCATCTTTAAGACTGAATGGATAAGAATTATTTTGAGTAGAATCCATGATGGGTGCTTATGGTTTGAAGGTGGACCTATCAAATTGTCAAAAAGGATTGTGCATATGATTACAAGAACCCTAGAACAACCCAAAACCCTAAGGAGTGACTCAAAAGAAGAAATTGGAAAAAACATGGGGGTAAAGTGGAATAAGAGGGGAATGACTATTGATACCATCAAGGATCCACTTCTTGAATTTGTAGTAAGGGTCATATCTCACAAATTCTATTAGTCAAGCTAATTGAATAGTGTGCCATGCATTACAGTTGATGTAGGATACAAAATTGTGAAGAAAGATCATACTTATGATTTGGTAGAGCTATAGTTGCAACAAATCATGAGAATTTAGGAGCAATAAGGAGATCCAAAGGTGCTCAATGAAATTTTTTGGTTCAATTTTGACATGTATATTTTTCTATGTTTACAATGGGTTTCCTTTTTTGAAAATATAGGATGGAAGACTAATAGGTCTATAGCTATACAAATTAATGAGTACATAGAGCAAATGTGAGACAATTTTGAATCTATAATGACTAGTTATTTTAAGGGTTTTAAGCAAACCATGAAACAAAGATTGAGAATCCCAGTTTCCCTAGTGGAAAAGTACTTCAATGACATTTTCTTCTTGGTAGATATTGATTACACCTTTATGTAGGCTATAGTACCTAGAGTAAGATAGCTAAGGCCATTGGGGTACAAAATCAATATAGATGAAGCATCAGTAGCCATCACTGCATTACTTGTAGAGGATATTGATAAGTTAGCAAAGATATTTGGAAACTATGATGTTGTGAAATCCAAAGTTGAAATGGAGTTGAAAATTGCCTCAACTCTAAAGAAGAAAGATAAATTAGTAAAAAAGCTAAAAGCCAAATTTGGTGAAAGTGTTGAACGGGATGATGAAGAAGAAGAAGAATAAGAACAAGAACAAGAATAGGGTCAAGAACCTCTTTACCTTACACAAGGTATGGGTGAAGATGAGGAAGAAGGTGCTAAGGAGGAACAAGCCAAGGAAGCACCAGCATAACTAGAGCCAAAGAAGAGAAATGCTAAGATATAGCCTATAACTCAGCCCAAGGGTAAAAATATTGCAAAACCTAGCCCTACAGAGCCTACTTCTCTAGCCACAAGATCAACTACAAGGGCCACCACTCAGAAGGCTAAAGAGAAAACAAAAGAGAAGAAGGCCACTAAGCAACCATGTCCAATGCAAAAGAAAATAAGAAGGAAATATGTTGCATGACCAAAATCTGATGAAGAAAGGATTGAGTTAGATGACAACAACCAATTCAGAGTGGTAAGTCATGGACCAAAATTTAATCTTGAAAACATTTGTGATGGTATTAGCGATAATGCAAACTTAACTAGTTTGAAAACTATTGAATTCAATAAATTAAATAGAGAGGATCAAAATAAATTTGAAGAATTAGTTTATGCCATGATGGAAAAATTCAAGAATACCCCACTTGAATTTGATACTACAATGCTTGAGGATTTATATTCAATTATTGAAAATAAATGGCATTATTGCCTAGAAATGGAGAAGGAAATAAGGGAGTCTACATTGGCACAAGTGATGCCAGAATTATCAAAGTGGAAAATAATAAAGGCAAACAAGAAACATGGAAGAAAGTTTGCACCCAAGTATAGGACCTTCAACATTCTTCAAAATAAGATTGAAGATGTTGTCAAGAAAATAAGATTGAAGATGTTATCAAGAAGTCCACTCAAATGTGGAAGTTGATTTAAGGGCTAACTACTATTAAGGAAGGAGATGAGGATCTCTTTGAGGGAAGAAACAATGAGGAAGGGGAAGAGAATGATAAAGAAGTAGAATTTGAGAGAGAAAAGGAAGGCAACATAGTGGAGGAGGCACCACAAAAAGGAGAAGAAATGGCAACTACTGAGGAGCAGCAAACAGATCAATGTGTACAAGACACACAATTGCCACCAATAAGCCTTCCACATGATTCAAACACACCTATAGAGATATTAAAAGTAAAGGATGTTCCTGATAGCTTAGTTTAGAACATCAATCCACTAACTGTAGAGGATCTAAAGAAGATCCTTAACTAATCTACACTATAGGAAAAGTTACGTGACAATTCAATATTGGTCAATGTAGATGAGTTATAGAAGGTAGTAGCTAACCTAACTAGGGACAAGGTGACTACACAAGAACCACCTTCTCCCATCCCTACAATAACTAGTGGACAACTTGAAGAGCAAGCATCAAAGGATACATCAATTAAGATTGATCCTACAATGAAAGTTGTCATGACTGAACAACAAACCCAAATTGCCAAGGAGCCAACAAAGGAACAAATAGGATAGACAGAGGTATCTATTCATACTGCACAAACACAAGGTGCACCACAAATAATTATGATTGATCAAGGAAGAATAGAGGAATGTAAGGAGATTCCAAAGGAAAAGGAGTAGGAAGCAATTCCAACATTGGTTAATTTACCGACTACTAGGACTCCTAAAAAATTTCTTTAGAAGTTGAGCAGTGATGTAATGTCACTTCAAATTTTAGCACTAGGCTTGAGCTCCACAAAGGTTGCAAGGGTACTTCACTATGAAGACCTAACATTAGATGAAGAAATTATTATACCAAAGTATGATTATGCAACCATGAACATTGAATAGAATAATGAAATGCAAGAGGCATTGGAAAGAAAGAAAAATGAAGAAATACTTAGAAAGGAGTATAAGCAAAGGCAAGCATTACATGAAATCAAAGACATCTTTCTAGATGCATTCAACTTGAAAACACCTGATGAAAACAAGCCAATATTGGAACAATTGTTAGATATTGTTGAACAAGTGACAAATGAAGACCAGGAGACTAACACAAAAATCATGGAATGAACTGAAAAGAAGTTTCAAGGAAAGGTAAATGAGAAAATATTCGATGGAATAGAAATATCACAAGTGGAATTGACTACAAAGATGGAAAAAGTGAAGAAGGTACTTGAGAATATATTCTCACTGTACACCAAATTATGTGACCCCACACTCTCCACACAAGAAATGAGCCAAAGGATTTTGAGTTTGGAAAGAAACTTGAAAATATTTGGTATGTAGTTACCACAAAATCTAGCTCAAAGTGAGAGGCATTTTCATTCCACGCTTCGCGCATAGAAGGAACTAGTTGTATTGACAATAGAATAGGCTAATACAAGAGCCAAGTTAGTTCAAATTCAAGCCTCCCTAACCCCACACACAAAAATGCTATGGAAAGAACTGGCCTATGCTGAGACAATACTCAAGAAAGATCTTAATCTTTCAACACTTGATGGCTTAGTTCACCTTGCAGTAGAGACAACAATCCAAATCAAATCACTAGATGTTGCAATAGACAATTGGGATACTACTCTCAAAATTGTTATGGAAGTTAACAAGAACTTCTTGGATAAATACACACTTAGTTTATAAACCCTTTGACATCAGTGTCAAAAAGGGGAAGAAATATTTTAAAGGGGGATAAATAGCTATGCAAAGAGGAGACATGTGAAAGGGGGAGTTACAAAATAAATAGAGAAAAGAAAGGGGGAGCACATAAAAGGCAAGCAAAAATAGGGTATATCAGAACACATTAGATAAAGAGTATTAGAATGAAGACAAAGAGTATCAATAGAGGAAAATATACTTAGAGAGATTTTAGATATAGAAAAGAAACATTAATTTATGGGGAGTTATAAAATTTTAAGGTATGTAATTCTTTACAAAATTTTGAAAACTTTTTTTGAAGTTTTGTATATATGTTGAACAAAATGTGTATTATACTTGAGGAAGTTAGATTCATCATGTATAGTTAAGTGTTTTTGCCACTTATGTCAAAGGGGGAGATTGTTGGTCTCAAAATTGGTTTTGATAATTGAGTGTCAACACACTTAAGCCTTTTACCAAGTTCATGTTGATCTAGTAACATATGCTGAGCATAATATGTATAGATGTCGACTTGCAATGAGTGCCGAGTCACTCATGTGTTGAGTAATAGTAAGTGTTGAGCAAATAGATAGAGCCGAGCAAGTTTCAAGTGTTGAGTGAACAAGAGATGCTAAGAAATTTCAAGTGCCAAGCTAGACAGAATTATAGTAAGTGCCAAGCATCAATATCAACAAGTGTCGAGTAACATAGAATTGACCTAGTTGTTTGTGATGGCACAAAAAACTATGTAAACCATGTTTGAGCCAACATATGGATATATCTCAAAGCTTTAAAGATAAGATCAAATCTATTTGGATTCCCTATGCAATTAACATGTAGCCAATCAAAAAAATAGAAGGAATTAAGTGGGAAAGTTGGATGAATCTCAATCATAGATTCATACCTAACCCTAAGACACCAAAATCTTTTTAAAAAGAAGATGAAACCCCATAATTTTTGTATGAATGAGATAGAGCATCAGAGAATGCATGTGAGAAGGTGATGATAGCAATGAAAGGGGGTGAATTGATCAACATACATTCAAGGTGATTTAGAATAAGGATAGAATTGCAGAATCAATTAATAGAACAAAGGATCAAGGTTACAATAATTTCATATCATAGAGGATTGAGATGAACTAAATTGGGATCTAAAATTAGCAATATTAGATTGTAAGTGTATCAGATCAAACATTCTATTTTACTTTATAACAACTATATTAGAAAGATGAAATCCTTTGTATTAAGGTTGATTTAATAGTCATTGAGAAACACCTTTAACAAGGTGACATTCCAAGTGAGTGTTCTAAAGTCCTTTAACTAGGCACACTTCTAATAAGGCATGCCTTTCATAGGGTAGATCATGAGAGTGGTCAAATAATGTAACCTTAATAGGTGGACTTTATTGCTATAGTAGTGAAGAATTGTTGATGTCATCCCCACCCCATTTTTACCTTCTCATCGGAGGGTTTCTGGGTAATCATATCTAGTGCTAAGTGTATATGTGGATGCATTTACTTTACATGTTATTTATATATTTTTATGCATGAAATGTTTTAAATTTTTGTTGGTTAGAGATTAGTACTTCTGATTTAAGTCCCCCTCTTAGAAGTATACATTTCCCATTTATATTTCCAACAAGGTTGTCCTCCTATCCTTCTCATCTTTTTCATTCTACCTATTAGAGTCAAGTGCTAGTGGTTTCCAAGTTGTTGTTATGAGTTACTATATCTAGTGTTGGCTAAGTTACTATATCTAGTGTTGCCTAAGTTACTTTAGCTAGTGTTTGTAGAGTTACTATATCTATTGAGTTGCTATAGTTGTCCAACATTGGCCGATTTAATGTAGTTACCGAGTTGTTCATTGTTGCTTCCAAATTACTCAATTTCAATTGTGCTACTTTGGTCACCAATTTTTCCTTCTTGTGTTGAGTATATATGAATTTTTCTTGATGCTCATGTTCTTCTTTCACAAAGTTACCTATTTTTTGGTTATAGTGGGAGATGATGCCATATTTAATTTAGCTTGCAAATTTAATGTTTGGGATCTTGTCTTGGGATGTGTATAGACCATTTTGAGGTCAATCTTCTATAATGTGATGTTCTTGAATCTTCTATAAATTTTTTTTGGTGAGTATAAGTAAGGGAGTCTAGTCTTAGGTTAGTGCAAGCTTTTAGGAGTTTTAGCAAAGTGTGAGCTCAAGAAGCAAAATGAAGGATCTAGAAAGTAGATTAAATTTGTAAAGAATTATTTTAATTTTGTAATTGATGGTCATAGCTTAGAAGGCCTTACAACTGAGCATGTATATGATTATTTTGATGAATCAATGAGATATTGCTCATTTGTTTCTCTCTTTGGTGTTGTTCTCTATGTTGTTTTCTTCTGTTGTGTTTACCTAATAGGGGTTTGGAAGGTTAGATGTGCCTATGGCCCTAGCTTTTCCATCCTTGTATATGTCATTTTGTCACTTTTTCAACATTTTGTTCCTAGGCCTTGGTCAAATAGATAACTCAGTTGTCATTAAACTGTCTTCCTTAGCTTACACTATCCTCACTTAGTCCATTTACTGGCACTCAGTCCAACTTTTTTTTATACTTTGTCTTTACTCCTATTTTATTGATATTGAATTTTCTAAGCTTCTTCTATTCACTTAGTTAATACTAGCATAGCTCAACTTTAACTATAAGTTCCTTCATCTTCCTCTTTGAAGCTCAGTTAAGCTAATGTATTTGTTCTTTATTGATCATATCTTCTAGTCTTCAACACAACTATCTTCTCCACTTAGTATTATGATTGAACAACACATTATCTTGTCAAATTCTAACTGATCAAGTGCCCATTTTAATTCCACATAAGTTAATCTTTCCACTAGGTCCTCTTTTTATATCTTCTTCTCAAATCCTCTTCATTAATCATCTTGATATGGCACTTTAATTAGGTAGAAACTACCTCACCAATAAGTTTTGACATCAATGAAAGCATAATTATTTTTTCTAATTGTAGATTACAATAATCTTCCTCTTTGGCATCGATGGAAACACCTTTAGTTACCATGCAATCCAAAACACTTAACTTTTCTTCAAGAATCTCCCTTTGTGTTCAATGAAAAATCTTCATTGATATCTTTAGTTTCATTCTAATTATCATCTTAGTATCCACCAATTCTTCTTTTTAGTTTCATTTTGATTCTCATTCATCCATATATGATATACAACACCTCTAGTAATACCATCTGTAGCTATATCAGTTTCCTCTTATCATATTAGAAAATAGTCTCCCTCTTTGATATACATCTTTTAAAATTCTTCACTATCTTTTGATGGCAACAACTCTTGCTTATTACTGCATAGGTAACTTACAATCTCTTCCTCTCACATTTTACTTCTCATGGTAAGTGTTTACAAGCTTCTCCCTCTTTTACACCATTTATGGTAATTATATAATATTCCCCTCTTTTCTCATTATGTTCATGGTAACTATATATTCTCTCCCTCTTTGACAACAAGGCCAAAGACACCTCCATAGACACTTCAACATATTTAGTTAATTCTATCTCATACTCTTAGTCAATTCTTTGAACTAGTTTCATCTTCTATCATCTTTCTTATGATTAATTCAACATATTATGCTTCTCTCTTCATAACTTTAGGAATGTTAGGATAAATAATAGACAAAAATAAAAATTAAATTCAACTATAAATAATATTAGAAAATAATAAGTTGCACAAAAGAGAACACTAGACACCAAATTTAAAATGGTTCACCCAATTCCTCGGCTACGTCCACCAAATAGAAAGCCAAATATTATTATGATCTAGTGATTATGACCTGATCACAATCTATAATCCCTTATAGCTCAATCTTTCTTCAAGAAGAAGTTATCACATCACACCTTATGAAAATCCCTAACTCTAAGCCCTTTTAGACAATTATTTTTGCCACTTTAGAATTAAAATTAGTTACAACATTTTGGCCAAAAAATGATGATAAAATAGCCCCAAAAAAATCATGAAGTATGTATGATACTTCCTTAATCAGTCACCACAAACTAACTAGGGAGGTCCTATAGTGTGACCTTCTGCATAAACATGTAAGATATAAACTAGTAAGATATTCTGATCAAATAATTTGACGTAGAGACCCATCTTAACTTAAGTAGCCTCAATTAGGGGAATCACTTGTAATTTTCCTCTTAGATATTCATGTACATATTTAGGTAAGGATTTTGTGAATATATCAACTATTTGTTCCTTAGAATTCACATGCACTAATCTCACTTCTTTTTCTTGAACTAACTCTTTGAATTAATGATACTTGATGGCAATATCCTTGGTCTTAGTATGCATCATAGGATTTTTAGATATGTTTACAGAACTTGTGTTATCATGAAATATAACAATAGTGTTGGAATTATAATAGGAAAAGTAAAATTCTGATAAGGTGGGGGGGGGGGGGGGGGGTGATGAGTCAATGCTTTAAACTTTGACCCATAAAATATTTGCCACACATGCATCTCATATATTCAATAAGTAAACTAAAATACTATGTAAACCATGTACATCTAAAGCATGTAAAAAAGTAAGCATTCACACATATATGACACCAGATATGATTACCCATAAACCCTCCAATGAGAAACTAAAACTATGGTGGGGATGAAACCTACAAATCTTTAGTACTATAGTAATAAAGTGTATCCAATGAAGGTTACAATGTTTGATCCTAAACCATGATCTATCTTATGAAAGCTCTACCCTGTTAAAGGCTTACAAAGACTATTAGGTCTTACCTTGTTAAAGGATTTCAATATAGCCTATTAGGACTACTCTATTAAGAGATTTAGTTGATTCACCTGTTAGAATGTCTCAGTATTTTGATCCTGCAATTATCACTTTGTTGCTTGATGATAGATCACCTCTAAACTGATGTAAACTTGATCCTTCTTGATTAGATTTCTCTATGCTCTTCACTATTTCCTTCCTTTGTTCTCCTTTAACTAATTCTACTATGCAATTCAAATCATAATAACTTGGTCACCATGAATGTCCTAGTTTGAGCATGCCAAAATCTCTTTGATCATTCATTCATTCCCTTTCACACTCTTAGAAAGTTTAGGGTTTTTCCTCCTTTAGAAGACCTAGGTGAATTAGGGTTAGTTATGAATGAATAGTTGTGATTCACCCATATTACTACTTAAACCTTCCCTTTATCTAATTGGATATATGTAATGCATAGGGATTTCAACTTAAGATTCATCCTTATCACCAAAATATCATAATTCAATCTGTAAGTCACCTTAAAAATAGTTTTCATAGTAGTTTGTCCCAATACAAATAACTATAAAAAAACTATGTTACTCAGCATCTAAAGTCCCTGGTGCTCAGCACACACTAACTTCAATACTAGTACTCAATATCTAAATGACTCAACATGCACTGCTTGCTCAGTTCCTAAATCACCTGGCATATACTGTCTTCTTGGAACTTGAGTGATTCAGCACAAGAGTGACTTAGCACTAACTACTGACTCAACATGCTCTAACTTATACATGTGCTCAACATTTAGTACTTGTTCGACATGAACTAAGTAAATGAATTAAGTGTATAGACACTCACTTGTCAAAACCAATATGAGATCAACAATCTCCCCCTTTGACATGAGTGTCAAAAACACTTGATCATGCATTAATATTCTTATTCTTACAAGCATAACATAACTGACTATTTGGCTTCTATACAAAATTTCAAAATATCAAAATTTTGCAACAACTTATACCTCAAAAATCTTATAACTCCCCTTGAGTTGTTTGATTTGTTTTATTCTTTCTTGTAACAAAATCTCAATATTACTCCTACTAAGTAGATTTGCCTCAACTAATACTCTTTTTCTTACTCTTTCTCTCCCTTTACTCTTGCTCTCCCATGCTTGCTCCCCCATACTCTTATTCTCTCATGCTCTTACTCTCTCTTTTTGACATTGATGTTAATGGGTTGTCCAAAAAGCATTTATGGACCTCAAGAATAATGTTAAGAACGACATCCCAATTGTCACAAGCTACCTCCAAAGACTTAATTTGGATGGCTAGCTCAATAGCAAGATGTACTAGGCCATCTAATGTAGAAAGAATGGGGTCCTTCTTCTTAAGAGATTCTACATAGCCCAACTCCTTGTATAAAATCTCCATGTGAGGATTCAATGTGGTCTAGATGCTTATCAATTTGGCCCTTATGGTGGCTTCATCTATAGATAGTGCTTGTAACTAATTTTGGGTTTGCAATAGGCTCCTAAAGTGTTTCTCACTTTGAGCTAGAGTAATGGGAAATTTAGCTATGAATGACTGCATTTGACTTTCTGAGCTTAGGATGTGATTCCTTATTTCTTGTGTGAAGAGTTTAGGATTACATAGTTTGGTGTACAGAGAGAAAATATTCTATAGTACTTGCTTCACACTTGCTATCTTACTTGCCAATGCAACTTGTGTAAGTGCTATATCACTATATATCTTCTCATGCACTTTATGTTGAAACTTCTTCTTACACCATTCTAATAATTTTGCATTAGTATCAAGGTCTACATCGCTAACCTTTTCCACTACATTATTTAATTGTTCAATAAGTGCTTTGTTTCATTTGGAGTAGGTAGACTAAATGCATCCAATAATATGTCTTTGATATCAAGTAAATATTTCTTCTACCTATTCTCCCTTCTGAGGAGTTACTGATGTTTCTTTCTAGCTAGGGCTTCTTGAAGTATACCCAACTACTCAATTGTTATTGCTAAAAACTTCTATCAAACTTGAGAAATATAATTTCTTCATCTAGGCTAACATATCCATAGATTATTACCTCTTCTACCCTGGATGAACTTGGACTTGGCACTGAGAATTGTAAAGGTGTTTCATCTATGCTCGGTCTCTGAAGAGCATGACTAGAAGGAGTGTTGGATTCTAGTAAAGTTGTCAATGCTTGAATTGTTGTTATCTCCTTCAATTTGGGTGTCAACTTAGTCTCTTTAAGATTTTTCTTTTCTATCTCATTGCTTTGAATTGCACCTTGAACTTATGCTAGAGGTGTAGATGAATCGATCTGACCTATTTGACTCTATATTTCATTAGTGACTTGAGTTTCCACTTTATCCTCTCCAATTGTCTCAACCTTTACTATTGCAACTTCTAGTACATTTCTAAAGGTTGTGCACTAGTGACTTGAGGAGTGATTATAGACGGTTTTTGTGCTTGTAGTTTTAGTCACTAATTTTTGATGTTCATCTACACTCACCAATACAAGGTTGTTACACAATTTGGCCTATAGTGTAGATTGATCAAATATCTTTTTCAAGTCAGCCTCTGTTAGGGGATTGATGTTCTAAACAATGGTTTTAGAAACATCCTTTACTATGATAGTTTTAGTACTTACACTTATTAACTATGGAGGGATGACATTCAACATTTGTGTATCTTGTAAACTCTATTCTTATTGCTACTCTTTCTTAGCTATTGCCTAATCATCTATGTTTATATTAGTGCCTCCCTCAATTGTTCCTTTATTAGTGTCATCATCTTGTTCTCCTACTTTGATTGTGGCTAGCCCATATGCTATTTTCCACATTTGTGTGGTGTTTTTTACATCATCTATGTTGTTCTGTAATATGTTGGATGCTCTATATTTAGGAACAATATAAAATCATATTTCTTTATGGCTTTAGCTATTTGTGCCTTTCTAAGTTTTGCAATAACTTGAGCAAGGTTTGTTTCTCTAATTTTCCTTTTTGTATCTAAACAATAATGCCATTTTTTCTCAACTCTTTTATATAGGCTTTTATGAATGGAGTTGGAAATCTCTAGAGGAGCCTTCTTGAAAGTAGCCATCATGGCATATATTTCCTCCTACACTTGATTCTTCTCAACTCTTCCAAGATTTTCAAAATCAGTGTGAGAGAAACCTAATAAATTTGCATTGTTTCTAACATTCTCGCATAAATTGTTTAGATCTAAAGATGGATTATGACTCACCACTTGGAATTGGATATTGTCATTAGATCCAATTCTTTCCTCATCAATTTCAACCTAAAAAATTTATTTTCTCCTTGGTCTTTTCTATGCTTCACCTTCCTGCTTTGTAGGCTTGGCTTTCACTTTAACCTTTTGTGCAATGACACGTTTACTAGCCCTTGTTGTAGGTGTTGTTGGTTTGGGATGGCTTGGTTTAGCAACCTTCTTAGGTCTTTACATTGCTTGTGTCTTAGCCTTTTTCTTGTTCTAATGAATAGGAATAGGTGCTTCCTTAGCTTCTTCTTCCTTAGCACCTTCTGCAATCTCTTTTTCTTCCTCTTGCTGATCCTCACCTTGTCCATGTGTCAATACAAGTGGTGCTTCAATCTAAGTGTCTTCTTACTCTTCATCCTCTTCCTCTTCATCTTCTTCCTTGACACCTTTACCAAAATTTTCTTTTAGCTTCTTTACTAGCTTACCCTTCTTTTTGATGATAGAGGTAGTCTTCAAGTCCATAGTAATCTTTGATTCAGCCATCTCATAGTTACCAAAAGCTTTGGCATCTTTGTCTACTTCTTCTACAAGTAAAGCTATGATTGTTGTAGAGGCCTCATGAAAATTAATTTAATAACCTAATGGCCTTAGCCATCTCACTCTATGAATTACTACCTAAATAAATGTGTGATCAACATCAACTAGGAAAAAAACATCATCATAATGTTTTTCCACTAATGACACTAGAAACTTTAATATCTTCTTCATGAATTATTTGAAATCCTCAAAATAACTAGTCATTACTATCTCAAAATTTTCTCTTAACTGTTCAATGAATTATCCTATATGAACTGCAATAGACCTATTTGTCTTCCATGAAATAATACCAAATGTAGGAAATGTGTTCTATACATAAAAGAAGATACATACCAAAATAGATAAAAATTTACACTAATCACTCTTGTTTTCCTTATTTCTCCTATGCTTTCAATCAATGTTGTAGCTACAGCTCAACAAGATCATTTGTATGATCCTTCTTCACAATCTTATAGCATATGTACACTACAATGCAAGGTACAATGTTTAGTTTTCTTTATTGATAAAACTTATGTGCAATCGCCCTCATTGCAAAATCTATTAGAGGATCTATGATAGTGTCTATGGTCGTTCCTCCCTCTTGTTACACACATCCCCTATGTTCTTTTCAATAACTTATTTGGAATCAATTCTCATAGTCTTTGGATGATCTAGGGTTGGATACCTCGTTACCCTATGGATTATTATCTTTGTGATTTTGATTGGCCCATTATCTAACCACATTGAACTATCATGAATTCTACTCAAAACAATCCTGATCCATTCAGTTTTGAAAATGTTAGGGAAATCTAGTGGCATGAGTTAACCCTTTCTTTTCCATAATCCTAAATTTTTCCTTTAATACACCATTTTCAAATAGTTTTCCATATTCTTCTCTAATTCCTATGTCACCAATACTACTAATCGTACAATTATAACACTTTTTAACATCTTGAATCATTAAAACTTTTGGTGGTATCATAGATAACACATCAGAAGGATCTTGTTTGTATGCTATGTCTAGAATAGCCTTGAAAATAGGTTTTTTTACCTCATTACTAATTAATTGAACATTAAAACCTCTTTTCCCTCTACCCCTTTTACTTTCAAAGAACCAAATGCCATTATATGAATCTAGGGTTTACAAAATTTGAAACAATGTAGCTCAACTCATGATAAATACCTTTTAAAACTTGATGAAATAATGTCAAGTAGCTATTTGGATGTCATGCAAATTCTTTAGATGAAATTTGAAATTTTTCTTTAGCTCTTCTTGCTCTCTCTTGAATTCAAATGATGTTAAATGAGAAAAAATCAATCAAGTACCCCTTTAAGATACTGAAATTAATGCTAAGTGCTTACACAACTATAAGCTTGACATCAACTAATTTCTGACTCACTCAACATCCACTTGTCTTTCCATTCATTTGGCAACCATTATGATCTCAACATCAACTAGCCAATCTATTAGCTTAGTATCAACTAGTATTTCACTCGAAAAATATAGGAAACTTTTCATGCTTGGAAGTAACGTGAAAATTTGACAAAACTTAAATATTTTGTCTAGATTCCTAATAACACCTTGTATCTTTATTCATGCTTATGTAATATTTTTAGAACTAATTCCTTTGGAACTGATGTATGGTATAAATTTTAAATAATAGTCCCACATCCCTCTTTATTGCTTATTTTGATGAGGTGTGATCACTTGACCCATTGGGTGAAATGATCCCTTCTCCACTTCATGTGTTGCAATGCTCCTTTCTCTTCTATGCCTTGTTCTTTTTATTTCTTATATTTTCAACATTTGCCTTGTCTTATCCTTTACTAAACTCACAACTTGGTGCCTTTGATCTTGTCAGAAGATATTGACTAATGTGACTAGTCTTCAAGCAAACAAAACATATGGCTTGACTCAACCACATTTTGTAGTCACTCTTGAAGTGTATTCTAATACAATTCTTAGGAATATGCCCATAATCTTGGTAGTAGTGACAACTATAATTTGTATTATAATCCCAATTATAAAATTTTCCATTGTTCTTTACCTTTGTTTGCTTGTTTGATGACCACATTGGTTTGGATTTGCACTCAAAAGATGTCCATACTTCTCATAGTTGTAACAACATCCTTCAAATCTTTGAGTATGCATGGCCATGTTTCTATTTTCATGTTCTTGATGACCTTGTTTTTTACACTTATGGTAGTGACTCATGCTCTTTTTTTGAACATTCTAATTTATAGTCTTGCTTCTACACACATTTGCAGTATGTCCTTTCTTACCACAATTATGACAAGTAGGTTTGGAATTATTACCTTTATTACTCCTTTCTTCAACACTTTTGGATGATTCTCCTTCTTCAATATCTAGGAGATCTCATCAATTGTTCAAAGTAATTGATGGCTTCACTAGGTTTATTAAAACTTTTAGCAAACTCATTTTCCCTTTTGAGGTCATTGCTCAATTTCTTGTTCTACAACTTTAGTGTTGTTATCTCAATGTCCTTGGCATTCAATTCATGGTTGGAATTCATCATTTGACACAAACTTTCCAATTGCATGTTAGCAATCTTAGTCACTTGTGATGATTTCTCTTCTAGTCTACTAATCAAAAATCTTTTGTCTTCTTCAATCATGGCCTTGTCTTCCATAGCTTTCTTTTTTGTTCAGTTACCTCACACAGTAGTATGGCTTGTGATTCTTGTTCTAACTTAAGAATTCTAATCTCTTCAG
Organism: Cupressus sempervirens; assembly: GCA_028749045.1. NCBI lineage: Eukaryota > Viridiplantae > Streptophyta > Pinopsida > Cupressales > Cupressaceae > Cupressus > Cupressus sempervirens. The sequence continues at coordinate 24,785,947 of CM053793.1, read as the reverse complement.
CTAGGGTTCTATTCTTTTCCATTAGATGTACAAATGCTGCATCAAATTCATTGGAATCTACATTTTTAAATACCTTAGTAGTGTCTATCTCTTTTTATTGTGTGGCATTCTCCTAAATAGAAATTTCCTTCTTTCTCTTTAAATATTTCTTTAGATCTTCTCTTACTTCATTCAATTGATGTATAATAAGATGTTTTTTAGTCTCTTGGTTATCAATAATCTTTCCCAATTTGTAGATTTTCATTTCCAATATCCTTCCTTAAAGCTAAAAATCTTCACTTTTAGATAACTAAGCTTTAATACCAATTGTTGGAATAAAAATAGGAAAGGTAAACTTCTGAGGTGTCGGGGGGGGGAGGAGAGGGTTGGGGTAGCATATCAATGCTTTAAACTTTGACCAATAAAATATTTACCAAACATCATCTTATATATTCAATAAGTAAACTGAAATACCATGTAAAGGATGTGCATCTAAAGTATGTAAACAAGTAAGAATTCACACATATATGACATTAGATATAATTATGCAAAAAACCTCCAATGAGAAGTTAAAATTGGGGTGGGGATGGCACCCACAAATCTTCACTATTGTAGTAATAAAGTGTACCCAATGAAGTTTACAATGTTTGATCATGAACCATGATTTACCATGTGAAAGTTCTGCCCTATTAAAGGCTTACAAAGACTATTAGGTCTTACCCTATTAAAGGATTTCAACAACTTGTTAAATATGTGCCTTGTAAAAGGACTTCAACTCACAATTAAGTAAGTGCCTTGTTAGAGGATTTCAATACAACCTATGAGGACTACTTTGTTAAGAGATTTAACTAATTCACCTATTAGAATGTCTTAGATGCTATGGTTAGCACTTTGTTTCTTGATGAAATATCACCTCTAAACTAATGTAAACTTGATCCTTCTTAATCAGATGTCTCTTTGCTATTCACTATTTCCTTTTTATGTTCTCCTTTAACTGATTCTAGAATGCAATTCAAATAATAATACCTTGGTCACCATGAATATCCTAGTTTGCACTCAAAAAACTCTCCTTGATCATTCATTCATTTCCTTTCATTCTCTTAGAAAGTTTAGGGATTTTCCTCCTTAAGAAGATGATGGGGACACAACCCAAGAATAGAATGGACACAATAGAAAAGGGAAATTTCATTAACTGAAAAATAAGCTAGTACTTTTAGTACAAAGAAAATAGACTTCAAAACATGCCCTAAGGGCTTACAATAGCATAAATGTGGAGATAATTTCTCCTTTCAATACCTCCTCTCAAACTCCACTCTGAACTGCCTTTTACAATGCCAGAAATATCCTTAAATAGACCCAGGAGGGTTAAGGACTAGGAGTACATTCTATAAAGTGCTAGTAGGCATCCACCAACCAAATAGAAGGTTCCAAAAGCTGCGTTAGAAGTCGATGCAAATCTAGAAGAATCCAGAAATGGTAACTGAACTTTCAGGAGGCATAACTTTTGAACCATAGCTCCGATTGACGAACCGTTTACATTTTCGAAAAGCTCTCAAAGTGCTCTATAGCCCTATGGACCAGCTTCGCTCATCCCCCATTTTTTGGCCCTTTTTGAGGTCATTTAATGCCCCTAACCTGACTTTGAAGCATTCTTAGGAGGTCTCCACAACCCAAAAAACTGCAATAACTTTCAAACCATGGGGCCTTTTGACTTGATTCTTTTTTTGGAATGCTCTAAATTACAATTACATTCGTCTAGCCAATTTACACCTCCTAGTTTACCAAAATGATGGCTCAATTACATACTCCTATTTTTTTGAGATTTACACGAACATTGATAGTGGAACTATGAGAGTTGGAACCTTTATTTGACCCAAATGGGTATCCAAAAATGAAAACACATGAAATAGAAACTACGTCTAAGTATTTTTTTTGGGTGACACAAGATTGCCCTTATACCTCTGGATGCTCCTGCATTAGATACCCAGGGTAGATTGAAAAGTGACCCTGTCACTTTATGAATGGTAGAGGAAATCCCAAATGGGAAACCTCAGCTGGTGAAATCCAAGTTCAGTTCTCGATCGGTCATCCTTTCCATTTGACCAAATACTCTTCATACTGCCTGTTTCTAGTACTCCTACCCACATGATGATCTAGAATGTCTTCTATCTCCTCCTTCTTAGAAGTAGGAATTGGACATTGCTCTAACACCAGCTCCTCATCTGCACCATCGTCGTGATACTCTATTAAGTCTACAATGTTGAAAATAGGAGAAATGTGAACACCGTCTGGTAGCTCCACCTCATATGCATTTCCTGAGTCATGTTTCTTTAGAATTTTGCAGGGGCCAAATTTCTTCATTTTTAGCTTGTTGTAAGTACTAGCTGGAAATCTTTCTTTTCGTAAGTGCACCATGACTAGATCCCCTACTTGGAATTCCTTATGTCTTCTCCTTTGATCAGCCCTAGCTTTATACTCTTGATTCATCTTGGTAATGTGTTCCTAAACCTCCTCATGTAGACGCTTGATATGTTCAGCAAATTCTTTTGCTTCAGCACTTGTCCTCTCCCCTTGCTCTATCTTCTTCAATTCTGGTGCAGTCCTTAGGCTATTCCCATATACAATTTGGAATGTTGATTTTCCAGTACTCCTATTTATAGAGTTATTGTAAGAAAACTCTACTTGTGGTAGAATCAAATCCCATCCCTTGGGCTTATCCCCAACTAAACATCTCAGCAAATTGCCCAGACTTCTGTTTACCACTTCTATTTGGCTGTCAGTTTGTGGGTGTTGCGTGGAACTGAATTTCAAGTCTATTCTCAACTTTTTCCACAATGTCCTCCAAAAATACCCCAAAAATTTAGTATCTCTGTCAGAAACTATACTCCTCGAAAGACCATGTAGTCTTACCACCTCTTTGAAAAAGAAGTCTGCAATATGGATAGCATCATGAGTTTTGTGGCATGGAATGAAATGTGCCATTTTGGAGAACCTATCAACCACCACGAATACTGATTCATTACCCCTTTGTGTCCTTGGCAATCCAAGAACAAAATCCATACTTATGTCCTCCCATGGCCTTGATGGAACAGGCAATGGCTGATATAGGCCAGTATTGTGACTAAACCCCTTGGCAACTTGACAAACCTGGCAACTCTGTACAAAATTCTTCAAATCCTATGAAATTTGAGGCCAAAAATAATGTTCTCTAAGAATGGCAATGGTCTTATCTTGACCAAAATGTCCTGCCATCCAACCACTATGTTTCTCCTTAATAAGATTTTCCCTCATGGAACTCCTTGGAATGCACAATTGACTACCCTTGAACAACATGCCATCCTAAATCAAATAGTCTAACCACTTGGTTCTATCTACAGCAACAGGTTCTTTACAAGCTTTCCATGCTTTAGAAAAATCAAGATCCTTAGGGTACAAATTCTTGAGTTCATCAAACCCAACTACTTCAACCTGCATTACTATAAGTAACAACTATCTCCTACTTAGTGCATCTGTAACCCTGTTAGATTTTCCACTTCTATGCTTCAACACAAATGTATAGCTCTGCAAGAACTCTACCCACTTCATATGCCTTTGATTCAATTTACCTTGGCTATTTAGGTACTATAATGCCTAATGATTAGTATACAAAACAAATTCCTTTGGCAATAAATAATGCCTCCATTTCTTTTAAGGCCTAAACTATTGCATAGAACTCTTGATCATAAACAAAATACTTCTTCTTTGCATCATTCAATTTTTAACTAAAATATGCAATAGGCTTACCTTCTTGGCTTAATACAGCCCCAATAGAGTTGTCACTGGCATCACAATCCACCTAGAAAACCTTTCTAAAATTTGGAAGTGCCAACACAGGTTGTTCTGTCACCTTCTTCTTCAGCAATTCAAAACTTCTCGCAACTACTGCAGTCCATTTGAACTCTTTTCTATCCCCTCTTATTGTATTAGTTAGGGGTGCACATATGCCACTGAAATTCTTAATAAACTTCCTGTAAAAACTAACCAGACCATGAAATGATCTTACCTCAGTAGCAGACCTTGGAGTAGGCCATTCCAAGATGGCTTTTACCTTCTCTGGATCCATTTTAAGACCTTCAGGTGATATAACAAACCCCAAATAGACAAACTCCCTTTTTGCAAAGATACACTTCTTCAGATTAATTAACAGTTTCTCTTCCCTTAGCCTTTCAAGAACACTACAAATATGCAATAAATGTTCTTCCAAAGTCTTGCTGAAAATTAAAATATCATCCAAATAAACAATGAAAATTTTTCCCAAGAACTTCATAAGTACCTCATTCATGAGCCGCATGAAGGTTCTTGGGGCATTCATCAATCCAAAGGGCATGACTAACCACTCATAAAGACCCTCCTTGGTCTTGAAGGCTGTTTTCCATTCATCTCCTTCTCGAATCTGTATCTGGTGATAACCACTCTTCAGATCTATCTTTGTGAAGTACTAAGCTCCACTCAAGCAGTCCATAAGATCATCCATCCTTGGCAAAGGAAACCGGTACTTGATGGTTATCCTATTTATAGCTCAAGAATCTATACATATCCTCCACTCTCCATCCTTCTTTGGTGCGAATATTGTAGGTACTGCACATGGACTGAGGCTCTCTCGAATCAAGCCCTTCCTCAATAGCTCCTGAACCTGTCTATTTAGCTCCTTTGTTTCAGTAGGAGTCATCCTGTGAGTAGCCTTGTTAGGAAAACTAGCTCCTAGAATCAGATCTATCTGATGACTGATTTGCCTTACTAGTGGCAATCCATCTGGAACATTATCAGAGATAATATCTCTAAATTCCCCTAGTAAATCTAAAACTTCAAGTGGTATTTCACTACTACCTTCTTTATCTTTCCTAGGAATCAAAGCATAGCACATATGCTGATGTTTCATGCCATCTAAAACCATCCTTCTATCAATAAGACAAATCCTAGCACTGCTACATACCTTTTCACCTTCCTTTTTCATGGGCTTCAATTTGTGGAGAACTCCATCCTTTGTCAGAGAGTATGTTTTTGCATGCCCATTATGTACTGCATGTCTATCAAACTACCATGGTCTACCCAATAATAGATGGCAAACATCCATTAGAATAACATCACAGAGAACTTCATCATGGTAACTCCCAATTTTGAATTTCACTAAACATTATTCACTTACCAGGACCTTATGATCATCTTTTACCCAAGCAATCCGATAGGGCTGGGGATGTTTCTCCCTCTTGAGCTTCAGCTTAGAGACAATCTCTTCTGATACCAAGTTATCAGTGCTACCACCATCAATGATCATGTCACAACATTTATCCTCACACTTGCATCTGGTATAGAACAAACTCCTCCGTTGTCCTAGTTCAATCTCACCACTTAGTAGGACTCTTTCATTTACCAAGGTCTCTCCTCTTTCTGCATCCTCTGAATGTGATGATTGTGCTTCTTCATCCACATGAGCAACCCTAGCTTGGCCCTCAACTCTCCTATCTATCCTTCCTTGTTGTTGAGGGCATTCAAAGGCATGATGACCTTCTTCATTTCAATGGAATTAGGTACCACAGAAGCCTCCTCTTCCTTGTCCACGTCCTCTACCTCTTCCTCTCTAATTTCCAAAGTCTTGATCATGGAAGCGATTGAAACCCTCATTCCTCTGGTTCCTGCTAGTACCCACATCTTCATTTTTCTTTTGGGTTTCATTGCGGCCTCTAGATGATCTACCCCTTCCCCTTCCTCCTTGACCGTGCCCTCTTTGTCTTCCTTCATACCTTTTATTCATCTTCTCTTCAATTCGTATGGAAAACTAGTATGCCTCTTCAACGCTGGTCATTCTTACGAGACTTAATTCCTCCTGGATGCTAGGTCGCAACCCACTGATATAACGAGAAACCTTCTCCTTATTTTATTCTACATGCCCCACTCTAATCAAGAGTCAATAAAATTCCTCTGTATATTCTTGGACTGATCTTCCTACTTGCTTTAACCCATGCATCTTCTTAAACAAATCAAGGTCGTAGTCCACAGGAATGAACTGCTTCTTCAATTTGTCCACCATGTGATCCCATCTTGTGATCTTCTCCTTTCCTCTTCTATTTCTTTCCAATTGAACCTCTTGCCACCAGATTTTGGCATGGCCTTTTAGTTTGGCCTTTGCAAACTTAATCCTATCTAGGTCCCTGATATCCTCATACTCAAAGTATTCTTCCAGTTCATTGATCCAATCGATCAACTCATCTGGTTTTAGATTTCCTGAAAATACACCCACTTCAATTGTGGGTCTTTTCCCAAACTTAGTAATGGCTCTAAAAAGCCTTTCCTCTACATGATTCAAAACTTTCTCGTCAAATTCCCCTTCTGGTCCCATTTCTTCTTCTTCATTTTCATCCTCACTATCATCACCTGCGGCAATATTTGCTCCTCTACAGAGCTCCTCTTGCAATGCCTGTACCTGCCTTTGGAGGGCTCTAACCTCCTTAGGATTAATAGCTCTGGCCCTTCTGTCATGCTCTCTTCATGGAGGCATCTTCTAACTCAAACCCACAACCACACAGTCCTGGTGCAAACTACCTCAGTCGGCGCTTTGTCTACACACTCAGGAAAACCAGCTCTGATACCACTTGATGGGGACACAACCCAAGAATAGAATGGACACAATAGAAAAAGGAAATTGTATTAACTAAAAAATAAGGTAGTACTTTCAGTATAGAAAAAATAAACTTCAAAATATGCCCTAAGGGCTTACAATAGCATAAATGTGGAGATAATTTCTCCTTTCAGTACCTCCTCTCAAACTCCACTCCGAGCTGCCTTTTACAATGCCAAAAATCTCCTTAAATAGACTCTGAAGGGTTAAGGACTAGAAGTACATTCTAGAAAGTGCTAGTAGGCATCCACCAACCAAATAGAAGGTTCCAGAAGCTACGTTAGAAGTCGACACAAATCTAGAAGAATCCAGAAATGGTAATCAAACTTTTGGGAGACATAACTTTTGAACCGTAGCTCCAATTGACGAACCGTTTACATTTTCAGAAAGCTCTTGAAGTGCTCTATAGCCTTATGGACTAGCTTCACTCATCCCCCATTTTTCAGCCCTTCTCAAGGTCATTTAATGCCCCTAACCTAACTTTGAAGCATTCTTAAGAGGTCTCCACAACTTGAAAAACTGCAATAACTTTCAAACCATGGGGCCTTTTGACTTGCAATAACACTAAAAGATGTAAAAGTTGCTCAAAGTTTTCCAATGGTGTTATTGACAACATTGAAAAATTTTGTTGCATTTGATAAAAATTTTAGTTCGAGCTTGGTAACTATTGGAAATATTTAGAGTTGGATTTGGCATGTGTTTTTTAAGGCCATCCTTGACCTTTTGAAAGGGTTGGAAGTTTTAGCCATTTTTGGTGTGTATGGACTATCTGCAAGTTAGGATTTATAGTTTTATGCTTTTTGACGATCTTAGCATTTTAATGGATTGAATTTGGATCTATAGTGTTTGAAAGTATTATAGGAGTTCTATTTGAGTTTTTTTACAACTTGAGTTTGTAATTTTTTAGGGTTTAAGTTGCTTAAATAAATAAATAAATCTTGATTGCATGTTGTTTTGAACTAAGCCATTGGGGAAAATGGAGCCATAACTCCACTTCCTAGTATAGGATCTATACGGTCTCTTGCGATTAGGAAATGACTCCTTTTAAATGTTGTATAGTGAAGGAGGGGCCTTGGAAAGCAAGGGAAGTGTTTTTTTGGTGATTCCCTAGGTGAGCTAATGATGCACAACTAAAGATCATAGTATGCAACAGATTTGTTAGGAGAGATTGAATGCATGAAATTGATGCAAGAGCATCCTGGGTGTAAGAGAAATCTTTCATCACCCAAAAATTTTTTCTTTTCAATATTTTCTATTTTAATAAGGACTAGTAGACAAGGTGCTTACTATTTATGGGAACTTACTATTTTTAGTAAGTTTTTCATATGAGCTCAAAATGTTCTCATTTTCTAAAGGAAGGTTCATTTTAGAGTTATAAGCCTACCATAAAAATTTCATTGTTCCAGCTTAAGTATCAAAGAAGTTATTATGGATTATTGATGGAAAAATTTGTAGAAAAATCTTCAGGCTCACCATTGAAGGCCTTATAGTGCCTAAATGAGGTCCAAACACTTGATGGAAAGGCACTTGCACCATTTTGAACCTACAGCTTAGGAGCTAACATTTCTAAAAAGTAGTTACAATAGCCAATTGAAGCAATGGTTAGAGAGTTATGGCCTTTCAAAATTGGGCTACCAAAAATATCTAAAATAATTTTCAAAGATGTATCTGGCTGACTCTATATGTATTGTTAGGGTCTATTTTCCCTAGGTATTAAGTTTCATTGTTTACAACCTTCCTAGGTGGCACAAAATTGCATATTTAAGAAAGGCCTAAACATTATCTAGGACAACTCTGGGTGATAGTTCCCAACGTGTCTTGCAAATTATTGTAATGAAGGTTCTCATTTGGGTTAGCATTTTGTACTTGTGAATTTTATAATTTCACATTTGCAGAACAAATAATAAGTCCATATTTTGTTCTCTTATTTGTAGTTGTTTCTTTGTTTTCTATTATGGTTTATGGTATTGAGGGGAGCACTCTTCATCATAAATGAATCAATAAAAGTGTGGATTGTGATAGGAGAAGGTCTATAGAAGTCCCAACTTTATGTTGAAACCTTGGTGAAGGATCTAAGGAGGGTGAAACTTCATTCTTTCTAGACTAGTTCAATTTCTAATTTTAGGAACTAATATAGGTCATATTGTACAAATACCGTGAGAGATTAAGACCTCATGAATCCTCTAGTTCTATGAAGATTGTGTCAAGATTAGTGAATAGGTTAACCCCTTGTTAAGGAATTTTCCAAGTTATTCTAGTTTTTCATTATTAGGACGGCTAATTGTGTGTAGCCTTTTTGCAAGTAGTTTTGTGCAATTTGATGTGTTTCTTGGAATTCATGTAGGGTTTCAAATCCAAATGCGGTAGTAAGTCTTGGGGAGCATCTTAGTGTCTTTCTAGATGCTCATACTTTCATTTGGCATGTTAATTATAAAGTTTAGGTTGTTTGTGGAGTTAGTGAATAGGAAGTAATAGGGCCAAAGTAAGCCTAGAAAGTTGTAAAGGCATGTTTATTCTACCTAGTTGGAATTTTAGTTGAATGGAATATGACCTTAGTGTTATGATCCTAAGGGAAGTAGAGTAACCAGCATCCCTAATAGGTCAAGAGAAATACCTAAGGAGACCTTAGAAGAAGCTTGGGTAGGAAGACTATTATTTGTCACATCAAAGTGCTATCAGAGACATGCTAAAGACTTGGGAACTTGGTTTATGTCTACAGCTATTGGAGAGTCAGTGGGTGAGTCAAGTATGTTAACTAATGTAGAACTATATAAGGAACTTGATGAGAAAAAGGATAAGAATAGAACCCTTAAAAAAGCCTTAGAAGAGGTGAAGCTAAAGTTGGATGTAGTTGATGATGCAACCAAGAAAAAGAAAGAAAAAACCAATCAAAAGGGTAAGAGAATGGAAGAAGATATTATCCCTAAGCTAGACCCTATCTTGAATAAAGATCCTTTCTTGAAAGCTATAAAATCCCTAGGAGGGAAGGCTTTGGAAGGTGTGCCACTATTTAGTTGGAAGATGAACATAGATCTAGTGATGGATTAGTTGGATTGCATGGAGAACCATTTTGAATGTGAAGGGGTGTCAAAGGCACAAAAGGTCAAAGTGGCCAAGTCAATACTTAGAGGATCAGCCTTGACATGGTGGAAATATGTCCTAGATGAAAAGGTTAGGATGGGAAAGAAGCCTATAGCCAATTGGAATGCCATGGTCACTAATTTGAAGGAGAATTTCCTACTAGAGGTGATCTAGAAGGATCTTTGGATTTTCTTGGTGAGTATCTTCGAGTTCATGGGAGGAGTCTTAATAGTTTCTTTGGAGGGAGGTTGGAATAGTACTTAGTCATAGATGGACTAATGCTTGGCATTCTTTGGGAGCTTGGCTTGCATTGAGAGCTTGGCATGTTCTTTGGAGCTCGACATGATCTTGGAGCTCAATATTGTCTGGAAGCTTGGCATGGTCTTAGAGCTTGACATGGTCTATTGTTCTTGGCATGCTTGTGGGAGCTTAGTGATGCTTTGGAGTTTGTTATCACTTAGTAGTGTGTTGGTTTTCATTGGAGTTCTTGGTACATTTAATACATGTAGCATGTGATTGCGACATGGATTGATCTGAGAGTTTGTGTGGACCTATGTATGGTCTTGGTTATCTCTCCTATGTGCATTTAATCTATGTTGTAAACTTGGGGCTTGTCTTAAGTATTTTCATGTAGTTATTGTGTTTTAACTTCAAGTTAACACAAGGGTTAACATTTTATATTTAATGTTTTTTGTAGGCTGAATTGTGGCTTAATTGGGTATAAGTAGGGGGTCTTGTGGAGTCTTTTAGTCATTCATTGATGGAATGATTCATTCATTTTGGAGGAGTGATTCTAGAGAGTAGTTGAACAGTGAGTTTTCCTAAGTCTATGGATAAAGTATTAGATGTGAGGTAGTTCATAGAATGATTGTGGTGGAGTTGTAATTTTGGATTAAGGAGCTAGTGGCTACAGTTTAGAATCAAGGAGGTTGCTTGGTGTTTTGTGAGAAAAAGTTGAGATCTTGGAGGTTTCTACTATCTTTTTTTTATGTTATAGATCTAGACTAGTTATAGTTTGGATTGGATTCTGAGAGATCTTGTAGAACTATTATTTTAATTGTTGTTGTAATTAGCTGTAACCTAGAAGTCCTTATAGCGAGGAATATTGCATGTAAATAGTCATTATATGAATAACGAGTTGTGATTTGGTATCAGATCTTGCATTTTTGTTATCTTGTGTTGTTTTTCCATTGTGCTTATTTGCATGAAGTGGTATTAGAGTGAAGGTTGTTCCTAAGTGTGTAGACAGATCACCAAAGTTTTTGCAATTTTCACCAGGACTTGGGTTGGAGAAGTAGATCTTGATCTGGTGGTGAATTTTAATTCTAGAGTCCTAGATATCTTGGTTGTAAGGTGGTAGATCATGGTTCTAACTTTTTAATTATAGAGGAATTGTAGATGGGTCAATGGATGCAGAGATAGAAGGTTGATCTTCTTGAGGCATGATGACAGAGAGTATATGTATTGTAGATTTGTGGTCCTAGAATGTGATGTGGTTCCTGATTGTTCATGTGAGGTGGCAAGTTGTGATCTCACTTGTGGACAATTTGGGTTTATCACAAGGAGTTTTGGAAGGATTTTTGTAGAGGGTTTTTGAAGATCTTGGGAGATGGCTCTGAGAGGATTGGACCCTGGGATGATTGTGAATCTTTGTGATATGGCAGAGAGGAAATTTTATGAGATGTATGCTTAGTTTGAAGCTAGTTTAGCTGATTGAGTTAAGGATGGGATAACCAAGGAATTTTATAGATGTTTATGGAGTTGGAGTCTTTCAATCCAAAAGAGAGTTGTCTAACTAATTAGAAGACTTTTTCAACAGAGAAGATGGCATGGCAAGGTCACAGTGGAAGAGTTTGGTTTCATTGATCAGTTTGTGGAGTTTGATATAGAACTTGTAGAGCAACTAGACGTTATTGCTAAGGATATTCCTAACCTTGTTGATTTGGGATGGAGGTTGGTTTTCATGATTAGTTGATTGGGTCTGACATGGAAATTGCATAGCACTTGGTTGTGGATGGTCTGATTGCTATTGATGAGGAGTTGTATGTTGTAGAGCATCTTTTTATGAGCAATGAGATTGCTAGCATTGTGAGTTTGACATGTGTTGATGAAGACCTATATATTGTTGCTAATGTGAAGTTTCTTGTTGCTAGTGTCAATTCACTAGTTACTATTGTGGATGAGGATTTGTTGATGAAGAATTATGTTTAGTTTGCTCTTAGGAGTGAGCATGTTGATTAGGTGGTTGAGATTCTAGCATTTAATAGAATGTTATAGATATGGATGATGTGCATGTCACTTTTCTTTCTTTGGTGAAGATGAATATGGTTGTTTATCTTTCATTGGGCATCAAAGTGTGGGATACACGTTTCTATTTACTTGGAAAGTTTGATGTAGGAGCATCTTGGGTTTGTTTAGGTGAATACTTTGGACTTCATGGGAGGAGGTTGAATAATTTCTTTAGAGGTTGCTTGGATTGGTACTTAGTCAAAGAAGGACTAGTGCTTGGCATGCTTTGGGAGCTTGACATGGTCTAGGAGCTCAACATGGTCTTTGGAGCTTGACACAGTCTTGATGCTTAGCATGGTCTGAGAGTTTGGCATGGTCTTGGAGTTTAGAATAGTATTTTGTGCATGGAATGTGTTGGAATTTGGCAATTATTTTTGGAGCTCGATGATGCTTTGGAGTTTTCTTTCACTCAACAATGTGTAGGTGCTGATTAGAGTTCTTTATATATTTAATGAATGTAGTGTGTGATTGTGACATGGATTGATCTAGGAGTTTGTGTGGACCTATGTGTGGTCTTCGTTACCTCTCCTAATAGGTGAAATAAATATCTTTTTTTTTGGATGTGTAGCTCAAAAATAATCATGAATGTCATAGACCAATTTGCATATTTTACTCCATGTGAGAAATCAACAAAGAAAGGAAATCTTATTTCAAGGTAATGAACACCCGATGTCAATATCTTCATGTGATCTTGAATAGTGAAGAACAAGTGAATTAAATATGCACTAGATAGCTAGCAAGCCCACACAATGTTGAGAAAGCTGACATAGTGTGTTATGTAATGCTTGTAACTAGTATTGTACCTCACTAGAACAATAGACCTATAACCATATTCTCAAAACCAAGCATATCAAGCATAGTAAAGAAATATCATCCATTCAATAACTCTATCATTACGTGGGTAATTTTAGTTTTAAAAATAATAGGTAGAGTTATTAATATGAATACATATTTGGTAAAATGGAAAAATACAAATAAATTCTTGTGTTCATATAATAGAAATGCTAATTAACACCAGAACATGTATCTTGAATTATTGAGATGTCACATGTGGAGATTTGCTAAAAGGACCAATGAGATAATCAATGAAACTTGACTAAAAATCATCTAAAAAACCACAAGATTGGAGGGATTCCCCCCAACTTAACTTCATGCTACAAGGTCACGAGAACATTAGGATAACTAGAGAAATTAGGTGACTCAAAGAGAGTAACACATCATTAGAATTTTGTGAGCCTTTTTGAATGATAGATAAATAAAATATTTTAGTAATTCAATGGATGTATTCCCAAAGTAACTATAGGATATAAAAGCATAGGGAATTTGAATTATCCAAGGAATCAAGAAATGACTATAGTAGTCATTATCAGTGAATGATTATCATAAAATACAAGAACCAAGAACCAAGAATATATGGATATTAATACTTTGATCCTTGTCAAATAAATGAATCATCCATAGTCTATTTTTTCATCTCTAGACAATTGAAAGAATCAACAATGAGGAATATCTAGATTTAACATATTGACCATTAATGCATAGAATCCCTTATAATGGTTTTTAATCAATTATTGGTCCTAAATCAACAAGTATGTGAGGGATGCACATTTTAAGCATAGGCCTCCAAATATCAATATGTATAAATACAAAAATAAAATTTAGATCTTGGAGGATCTAGAAACATGTTTTTAGAATACGGAATATATATGGTTTAGTATAACTTAGTGCATGATTAATATTACCACACATACCTATGAGTCCAATAGTTAAAATTGATGTAGTTTGAAGCATGGTCTCATTTGTGCATATTTGGAACTCACTAAATGGAAAAGAAGAACAATGTTGATTATAATTAAATAAATAATATTGTTCTTCTAATTTAATTTAATCAAAATCCCATTTCTTAAATGCATCGATATATTCCAATCTTGATTTACCAAATTCAAGCAGATCATTAGATTGTACAAGGATCCTTGAAAGCTTGATATTATATGTATTTCCAACCACCTTATTATGATTTTTTCTATGGGGAAATAAATTTTCCTTTGGTGGATATGGTGGAGTGGGTAGAATATGATGTGAATGGGATAATGAATATGGTAAGAAGAGCGAATGAGATAAAGTAGATGGGAATAAGTAGGATTGGTGGAACGAGGATAGTAAAGATGGGTATAGTGGTTTTTGTGAGTGTTCTTGATTTCATTTATCATGCATATTATGTAAAGAAGTGTGTTTTGAAGAAACATGTTGGATTTGTAATGAAATAGAATGAAAATTCATGTTACCAACATAATTCTTACCATGATCTTCTTTAGTTGGGATTTAAAATGGTTCACAAGTTACAAGGAACACTTGTTCACTTCCACCCTAATCATGGTAATGATCACAAATAGTTTATTCCTCATTCACCATGTCTTCTAGGTTGTTCAAGAATATGCATTTCTCATCTTTCCTATAGATATTAGAACAACAAGAAATTAAATTTTCATCCTCAAAATCACATTGCTCTAAGAATTCATCAATAATTTCCTCATGTTCAAACATAGAGATAGAATTATCGCATACATGTGATAATGGAAGTTCAAGAGCATTTAAAATGCATTTATTAGGTAGAAAAGGTATAAAGATATTACCTTTAGTTAGCATGATTTCCCCACCAATTTTTTTTAAAATTTGAAGGAAGTGGTTTGGGGGAAGCAACCAAGGTGATCCTTGCTTTCCCTTCAAATTTTGCAATTTTAAAACATTTTGCACCTAAAATTGATGAAGTTGAACAACCTTGAAAATACATCATTTTAAACATTTTTTTCTTCAAAATAGCTTCTTTTCTTTACTAAAAATAACTCACAACAACTAGTGATAGTGTTAAATTGAAATTGACTTCTAAGACCTACTTGAAAACTCTAAAACAATGCATCTATATGCTTAGCAACACAAATTAAGATTAATTACTTAAGTAAGGCTAGCAATTGCAAAAGCTTTCATCCTAATGCATTATTCCTAACTCAACTCATCAAACTAGCATGACTTTGACACCTTTCCCTGGCAAAAATGCCAAAATGATAGGCCAAAACTAGGGCAAATAATAAGAAATATTTAATACTTTAAATGATAAAATTTATATTGGTCTATACATGTCAATCCAAGATGATTTGAGAGATTATGGATGCAACTAAAACACATGAAAATAAACTTGCAACAAATCAAAATAAAACAGGTGATAAGAACTATCGCTTCCTAGTGACAGGAGCTAAATTGAACCAAAAAAAAAAACCAAGGCAACTCTGATGACAAGAAATGTCACTTCATGGTGATAGGAACTACCATTTGCTGGAAACAATAGTGTTAATAGATCTAATAATTTTGAAAATAAAACTCACAAATCTAAACAAGATTAATCTATAAACCAAAAAGGTACATAAAGTTTGAATGAATAATTTGATAAAGCAATAATTTCACTAATGCACATTTGGTTTAACTTTCTACTCCATTTCTCTAATTAAATTATGGAAATAACTACATAGAGAGATGATTCTAAAATAAAACAAATGATTTTTGTGTCATACCAAATAATTGATTCTTCAAGCCAATCTTAAATCAAAATTATTCTTTGATGACACATACAATTGTCAGTGTCATCCCCACCCAATTTTTAAATTCTCACTAGAGGGTTTCTGGATAATCATATGTGGTGTTAAGTGTATATGTGGATGCATTTACTTTACATGTTATTTCTATATTTTTATGCATGCAATGTTTTAAAGTTTTATTGGTTAGAGATTAGTACCTCTAATTCACTTCCCCCCAGAAGTATACATTTCCCATTTGCATTTGCAGCAATTGGTATTAGAGTTGAGTTCTCATCAGGAGAAGCCTTACAACTTGGAGAAAAGATCTTGAAATGAAGATTTAAAAGTTGGGAAAGACCATTGAAAATTAGGAGATTGAGATACATTTCTTACTACAACAACTAAATGAAGCTAGAAATGCCTTGAGGAGTTCACTAAAGAGAAGGAAAGAGATTGCTATGGTAGAAAATGGCACACAATACAAAGAGATTGACACCACAAAGTTATTTACAGATGGTAACTCTTGTGAATTCAATGTAGCAATTGCAAATCTCATAGATGAGAATAGAGTACAAGTTGAGGAAATCATAAATATCAAGTTGGAACAAGGATCACAAGCTATATTGCTATGTGAGGTGACTGAGCAAAAGAAGAAAGCTATAGAAGATAAGGCCATGATTGAAGAAGAAAAAATAATTTTGGCAAATAGATTGGAAGAGAAGTCAATGGAGCTATTTAGGATCTCAAACATACAATTAGACACCTTAAGCCAAATGATGAATGCTCATCATGAGTTGAATGTCAAGGACATTGGGATAACTACATTGAAGTTGCAGAATGACCTCAAAAGAGAAAAGGAATTTTTTGTAAGTTTCAACAAGCCAAATGAAGCCATCAAGTACTTTGAGCAACTACTAAAATCCCCTAGATCCAATAAAGACACATCAAGATTATGCTAGATAAGCACTGAAGAAGGAGAATCATTCAAAGTTGCTAAGGAAAGAAAAAATAAAGGTAAGAATTCTAAACCTACTTGTCATCATTGTGGTAAGAAGGGACATACAACTAATGTTTATAGGAATAAGAATGCTAGTTAGAATGCTAAGCCTAAGAACATGACTAATTGTCACAAGTGCAACAAACAAGGTCATCAGGCACATGAATGTAGAACCAAAACCATTCATGCACCAAAATTTGAAGGACACTACTACAATTGTCAGAAGTTTGGACATAGAGCCTTTGAATGTAGATTCAAGTCCACGTGGTCATCAAACAAGTCAACAAAGGGAACATGCTATGTAAATTCCTATAGCTAGGATTAAAATACAAGACAAAGCTATCATTATTGTCAAGAATATGGACATATCCCTGAGAATTGCATAAGAACACACTTTAGTGGGGTAACTATAATAGATGGTTGAGTCAAACTGCATATTTTAATTGTTTGAAGACTAGTCATATCAGCAAGCATTACCTAACAAGGACAAAGGCACCTAACTCAAAGTTCAAAAAAGGAAAAGGAAAGGTATATGTTAAGCACATCAAAGGAGAGATGAAAAAAACATGGAGGAAGAAAGATGGATGTAGCACATGAAATGAAGGGATCACTTCACCTAATAGGTCAAGTGGTCACATCTCATCAAACTTAGAAAAAGTAGGTATTTGGGACTGATATTTAAAATTTTTTATCATACATTAGTTCCAAAATTAAGTTAGTATTGAGATAGATGTATTAGCATGAAGAAAGATGCAAGATAATAAGTAAACTCCATGGTTAAATCTTTAAGTTTTTGCATTGTTGCAGAGTGTGAAAAGTCCTCTTCAATTGTCGAGTGAAGCACTAGTATGAGTTGAGCTATCAGCCAAACCTAGTTGAAGCCAAGTCAAAAGTAGTTGAAAAGTGAAGGAAATTTCTATAGAAGTCAATAAGGGTAATTCTTATAGCTACTAAGTGATGGGAAAACCAATGAATGTTGAGTGAAACAGAAATTGCATTGGAGCTAAGTTTATAGCTATACATGTACCATGCAATAAATTCTATATTTTGAAAGGGTATAAGGGAAAATTCTACATTTTTTTTTTGTCATTTAAAACATAGAGCAATTGCAAGTAGATTGAAGAAGTGATTGAAAAAAAAGAGTGAAGCATTTTCATGGATCATAGCGAAGATCGAGCATTAGTTCATTGATTTTTAAGGTATTCTTCACCTACTGAGCTATTCAGTTTTATATTTGCTAAACCCTAGCTTGAATAATATCCTCAACTTCTAAGAATCCAAAGGATAAGGAACAATTTGAAGTTCAATTAGTTAGTAATGAGGTCAAACAACCAAATCTTAGAGCCATACCAAAAGTTGCATACAAGAATGATCCAACAGGTGCATTATCAGTTATTCCACTTAAGGTTGTTATGGTTCAAGATGGAAGGAAATTTTATAATAGAAAAGTAGGAGGGATTGGATACATGGTAATTAGAAAGACATATGATAGGTTATGTGAAAATGGAGTATTAAAGGAGGAATTTAAAATTGTAGAGAGGAAGGGCTTAACTCGTGCCCTAGATTTTCCAACTGTCTTCAAAACTAAGTGGATCAAGATTGTTCTAAGTAGAATACATGATGGTTTTCTATGGCTAGAAAGTGGACCCATCAAACTTTCAAAGAGGATTGTACATAGGGTTACTAGTTACCCAAACCTAGATTGGCCTAAAACATTGATGAGCGATTCAAAAGAGGTAATAGAGCAAAATATAGGAGTGAAGTGGAACAATAGAGGAATGACTGTTGACACTGTTATAGATCCACTTCTTGATTTTGATGTTAGAGTCATATTACAAAAATTCTATCAGTCAAGTTGACTGAATAGTATTCCATGTATAGCAGTTGATGAAGGCTAGAAGATAGTCAAGAAAGATCAAACTTATGATCTTGCAAAACTATAGTTGTAGCAAATAATGGAGAACCTAGGAGCAATAAGAAAATCTAAAAGTGCTCAATGTAATTTTGGTTCCATATTGATATGCATATTTTTCTATGTCCAAAATGAATTCCCATCTTTTGGTAGAGTAGGATGGAAGACCAATAGGTCAGTGGTTGTACAAATAAATGAGTACATTGAACAAATGGGAGAGAATTTTGTGTCACTAATGACTAGTTATTTTGAATATTTCAAGCAATCCATGAAACAAAGGTTGAGAATTCTTGTTTCCTTAGTGGAGAAATACTACAATGATATTTTCTTTCTTGTGGATATTGAATACACATTCATCTAGGTTGGAGTACCTAGAGTGAGATGGTTAAGGCCTCTAGGTTGTGAAATAAACATTGATGAAGCTTTAGCTACTATCATTGCACTTCTTGCTAAAGAATTTGATAAAAATGCTAAATTTTTTGGCAACTATGATGTTGTTAAATCAAAGGTTGATATTGAACTAAAAAAAACATCAACCTTGAGGAAGAAAGACAAAATGGTGAAGAAACTCAAAGCCAAATTTGGAGAAGGCAATGATGGAGAAGATGATGAAGAAGAAGAAGAGGAACAAGAATAATAAGGTCAAGAACCTCTTGCCTTGACCTAAGGGATGGTTGAGGATCAAAAAGAAGAAGATGTTGAGGGAGATAATGTTGAGGAAGCACCAGTAAAACCATAAGCAAAGAAGAGAAAGGCCAAAACATAACTAGTTGCACAACCTAATGAAAATAAGATTGCAAAGCCTAGTTGAAGAAAGCTTGTAGCTCTAGCAACCACAACCACTACAAGGGCTACTAAACATAAGGAAAAGGAGTAAGCCAAAGAGGAGACTAAGGAAATTGAGAAAACTAGTCTTGTGTAGAAGAAACTGAGAAGAAAATATATAGCAAAACTAGAGTGAGATGATGAGAAGATGGAGTCAGAGGACACAAGCCAATTTAAATTGGTAAGTCATGCTCCCAAATCTGATCTAGAAAACATTTTGGATAATGTTAGAGATATGTAGATTTGACTAGTTTGAAAAATATTGAATTTGGTAAATTGAGTAGAGAATACCAACACATCATTGAAGAATTTGTATATGCCATGATGGAAAATTCAAGAATACCCCTCTTGAATTTGATAACACAATGCCCAAAGATTTTTACACTATTATTGAGAATAAATGGCACTATTGCCTAAATATGAAGAAAGAAATAAGAGAATCTACATTGGCACAATTCATGCCAGAATTGTCAAAAGGACAAATAACTAAAGCTAATAAGAAATATGGTAGTAGATTTGCAACAAAGTATAGGGCATTTAGCATTTTATAGAATAAAATTGAAGATGTTGTAAAGAAGTCCACACAAATGTAGAGATTAATATATGAATTAACATTTGTCAAAGAAGGAGAGGTAGATCCCTTTGAGGGAAGGAATAATGAAGAAGAAGATGAGGACAAGGAGGATGAAACAACAAAAGAGAAATCAGACACTATAGTGGAGGAGACAAAATAGAAGAAAGATGAGGTGGCAACAACTAATGAGCAGCAAGTAGAATAGAGTGTTGAAGACACACAATTGCAGCCATGAGCCCTCCACATAACACAAATACAACTCTAGAGACTATTAAAGTGAAAGATATTCCTAAAAAATCATCTTATAACATCAATCCATTAACTATAGAGGATTTGAAGAAAATACTTGACCAATCCACACTACAGGAAAGACTATGAAAATCATGTATTGGTTAGTGTGGATGAATTTAAAAAGGCTATAGCTGACATAACAAAGGAAAAGGTGACTACACAAGAATGACCTACTATCATTCCTTTAGCTACCAATGCTCAACCATTGACACTAACAGAGGATAAATCCACAAAGATTGACACTACTACAAAAGTTGATGAAGTTCATACTGCAAAAGAAAAGGAGCCAACAAAGGAACAAGCAGGATAGATAGATGCTTTTGTACCTATTGCACAAACACAAGGTGCACTCCAATCAATCATAATTGATTAAGTAAAATCTAATGAAGAGAAGGACATACCTAAAGAAAAGGAGCAAGAATCCATTCAGACATTGGTAAACTTACTAAGAATTGGCACTCCTACTAAAGTCCTTCAAAGGCCGAGAATTGATACAATACCATTGCAAATTTCAGCACCAGGCTCCAGCTCAATAAAGGTTGCAAAGGTATTTCACTATGGTGATGCATTGTTAGATGAAGAAATGGTGATAGCAAAATATGATTATGCAACCATGAACTTAGAAAAAATTAATATCATGCAAGAAGAAAGAAAGAAGAACCAAGAGATACTCAAGAAAGAGTATAAACAAAGGCAAGCACTTCAAGAGATCAAAGACATCTTTTACGATGCCTTTAGCTTGCAAAAACCTAATGAATCTAAGCCTTTATTAGAAAAATTATTAGAAAGTTTTGAATAGATGAAAAATGAAGACCAGGAAACCAATGATAAACTCATGGAATGGTATAAAAAGAAGTTTCAAGGAAAAGTCAATGAGAAGTTATCTAGTGAGATAACACTATCAAAAGTTGAACTGGCTAACAGAATTGAGAAAGTGAAGAGGGTACTTGAGAATATATTCTCATTGTACACAAAATTGTGTCATCCCACACTCTTCACACAATAAATGAGCCATAGGATTTTGATTCTAGAATGAAATTTGAAGGTTTCAAGTATGCAACTACCTCAAAATCCAACTCAAGGTGAGAAGCACATTCATTCAATGCTTCATAAAAAAAATCAACTAGCTATGTTAATAGAAAAAGAGGCTAACATAATAGCCAACTTGATTAACATACAAGCCTCCCTTACCCCCCATATGGAAATACTTTAGAAACAACTAGCCTATGCAAAAATAGTGTTAAAGAAAGATGCAGTCTTTCAACATTAGATGGACTAGTTCATCTTGTAGCAAAGACAACCATCTAGATCAAATCTTTAGATGTTGCATTCGACAACTAGGATGTTGCTCTGAAGATCATCATGGAAGTCCACAAGAAATTCTTGGACAAATACACAATCTATGTGTTGGTTCCCAAAACCACAGATTGGAAATCCAAGAGCTTGCCACTTCTCTAATAGGATCTCTTAATAAAATTTTGGCCAATGAACATAAATCACTTAGATTCCCCTATACTTTGGGCTCTGCAACACCCAGGTGGGTAAACCTTACCTTAACACTGACTGCTTGGTTCAAGTTTTTTCTATAACAAATTACACTTCTAGATTTCTTCGGCTGGCAAAGTCCTCGAACTCGATCAAAATGAAATCAGATGTTGGATAATAGTTGAATTTTTTGTGTAAATTTTGTTAATAATGAATTTGATTCTTGTAGAAGGAATATATATAGATTTTCTAACTTTAATAACAAAAGACCAGTGCCTTTATTAATCCAAGTTATAGAGTCAACTTCAGTGAACTTTCACATACAACTTCTTAATGTTAAATACACTTACACTGCCAACAATTTTAATAATCCAAATGCAATAGATCAATTATAATGCAATCTTAAATCAGTCAAGATTTAATTTTAACCCTGCTAAGAAGGAGACAAATTGGATAGAGGCACAAAAATAATTTAATATTTCATAGCACCTATGATGATCAAATTTAAAATGCTAACCCACCATGTCCACTTATTTGATATCAAAATCATATACAAAATTCTAAAATATAATTATGAAGGATGATTCATCTATAGTTTTAAATCTCCATGCCATTCAAGAATAAACAAAAGACATTTTATTTTATTTAAAAACATAATAATGGAATTTACATTATGAAGCCATATTTTAACCTTATTCCTCCTTAAAAATATAAATATAAAAAATACTTCTTTTGAGAGAATATCAAGTGTTCGGATCTAAATTTTTTTCAAATATTTGATTGCTATTTATATTTTAAATATAAGGCATGGTGACCTTTCACAACTACAAGCCATATAATTTCTTGACCAACGTAATTAATCCTTTGAAAATACACACTTAATTTATCAAATTTAATTGTTTTGTTAGGTGGCTTTTATGTTAGTCCTATGCCTCTCCCACAAACATTCCGACGTGTGCAAATCTAGGATATGTGAAGTGGGAACTCCATATTTTGGTTGATGGTGCTTCCATACTTACCATCAATGATGGTGTTTCTTCTTAGAACCAAATCATTAAATTGCTTTACTGGTTGTGATATTTTTGATGCCTCCTATTTGTTGCAAAGTATTCACTTGAACCATCTACAAAGACTTGGATCTCATGCCTTTGGATGTTGCCATCATATCTTGTTCTAGAATGGACCTATTTATAGTTGTTTTAATGCATGCTAATGCCCTTATCTGTCTGATACATTTGCATCTCAACGTTCTGGCAACATTCTTCCTAGCACCATGTTTGGTTATTGCAAAACCTTTTCCTTCACCCTCCACAAATATTGTGTCATATAGGACATGTTCCTCCTACCTCGAATCTCATTGCTATCATCCATTTATATCACAAATGACTTAGAAGTTTTAAAATGGCCCGATGATTATCAAGAATAGCATCCATGTGATGAAATATCCACCATGCTCATAATGTAGTGCTCTTGTGAGCTCTCTTTATCCTGATTCATTTCCTAGTGACCATGATATAATGCATGAATGGTTTTTATCTCTTTTCATCATGCTTATTACATGATCCAACATGAAATATACCTAAATTGGCTGTGAGGTAGGATGTGCATTATAATGGTAATCTGATATAAAAAATTGTGGCTTCGATAGTAGAAGAACATCATGGTGAATATCAGATAGCCACCAATGATCTTGGTCTTCCAAATAAGATCCATCACTCCACCTTATCACTTGAATTGCTAATATATTTTCTTTGGAGGAATCAGCTTCATAAGAAATTCCAACAATCTTAAATTTTGCAGGAAACTGACTATCCTAACTGTACCCCATAAGTACACCATTCATCCAAGAATAGAATGCTGCATCAACTGCCTCAAAGTGTAAAAAAACATGATGACCTCTCCACTCATTAGGAAGAATGAAAGATCTTTGATAGAAACTAGTGGGCTTCTTCAAAATTTGGAGCCAAAAAGAAATTCTAGTAACCACTCAAAGACATAGCATAAGGTAATTCATTGATCCAAAATGCAGCACAATCAAGAGAAGTTGAAATAGATTCATCTTCCCACACTACCGGAGTAGCACCCTCAAAATAAACATTGTTGCACTCAATCCAAAATCTTAAAGCTCATGTATGAAAAATTTATTGTATATATGTTACAAATTAGTAACGAATCTTCAACACATCATCCCCTATATTGTATTCTTTCCATCATTCATACAAAAAACTTGTTTAACATAGGATTTGAGACTCTAAATTTTGTCAAATTTTAGAGTTCCATTAGTGGCTCTTTCTAGGGACGTATGCTCCCTATGAGCATAGTGAGATTCTAGGTATCTTTGGAAGAGAAAACCAAGCATTCATGCTTAACATGATGCAAGGTGAAAATTGGGTAGCCCCAGACCCCCCAAAAGATGAACATCAAACCTTCCCTCTATCAAACACAAAGTTTTGATCATGTAAGACTCTGAAACTACTGATTATGATGCCATCATTCGTATAAACAATACATATTTTTTGTACTTCACCAATGCATTCTTTGATATCTGTCCTAGTTTAGTCTTCACAAAATCATTAGCCGCCCTATGATTTTTGCTGAATGGAGGATTGTTGGAGTTACATTTTTTATCTACCATACAACCATTAGAATGTGTCCTCTTTACCTGACTGTGTTGCACACAATTTGCCCCATCTTCAAGATGTTTTTCCTCATGTGCTACTTCTCCTTTATCAAGAACTTGATCAAATTTGATACTTCAAAAATTTTCAAAAGTATTCTTCAACATACTCCCCTTATTACTCCTTGATTCAATCATAACTTCACATGTTTGATACAATTGCTGCTCATAAGATAAACCAGTGCAAGCCTCACCTTCTAAATGTATGCAATGAGTTTCATCAGCTTCAAAATTGTCAACAAACCCACTATCCTTGTCACAATGCTGATAAATTTTATTGTATGGAAAACCATCTTCATACAATGGATTTAAGAATGTAGTGAACTCAGGCATATCTCTTTCTACTTGTTCCTCAAACAAAGGGTTTACGAACATAGAGAATTCAGGTATGGCTTTAGAAGAGCTTTCACCTAGACCATCAAGTGTTTCATCAAATAGTGTACTAACTTCATCACTTTGAGAGTCATAATATACTTCACCAGTAAGGGGGATATCTTCATCAGCAATATACTCTAAAACTTCTTCCTATTCATATATTATGTACAATTCTATTTCATCTTCATAATATGATTCTTTAGAATGATGACTTCTTTCATCCAATACCTCCTTAGAATGTACTAATTCATCAACCTACTCACCACAGTGATTTGAGAAAAAAATGGACCATTTTTCTCAACATGTTTCTAATATTCTAGATCTAACAAAGCTGAAATTTCTTCCACACTCAAGGAATCCTCTTCTTCATTTTCACATTCACTATCATCTATAAGAAGATAAGTATCATCATGGGCTGACTCTTCTTCAGAATGTTCAAAATTTTCATTTCTATTTGAATCTAAAACTTCATTTGACTCATTTGTTACTTTAGTCCTGCATTCATTATCCTCTGCAACCAATTCATTATCCATAAGTTCAAGAAAGTTAAGAAATCGATGATCATATAAGTGGCCTAATTCTTGCATCCTGTAGAGAAGATTAGATGATGGAGGTTTATTTTTTGAAGGTATTTCTTGATAAGAATTAAACATTCTCATGAAGAATTCTATTGCAAATTCATCTTCTTGCTTTTCTAAATTGAAATATGCATCCAAAGGAGATATATAACTTGGACTTTCATCTAATATCTGGAAGAGAAGCATCAAATCACTATCTTTTGGAGAAATTCCCAACTCACAAAACTTTCTTATCAACTCATTGCGTGAAGGCATGATGTCTAAAGGTACTTCCCAAAAAAAATCCACCATCCTTACAAACAAATTTGCCAATGTCTCTCCTTCATATCTTTCCAAATTGAAAAATGCATCTAGAGGGTGTATGGATTCTTCCTCCATAGTGTAACATAAATCTTCATCCCAATCATAGTACATATTATCCATGTTAGGTAATCAAATCATCTCCTTCTAAGTCCTCTCCCTTAGCAGAGTTACCTACCAAAACTTTATTAAAAATATTTGCCACCTCTTTCGAGGAATGTATTGATTTTTTGGGTTCTTACTTTAAGCAGAATACACTTCCAAACAAATAACTTTTGATACTAATCTAGGAATTTAGAAATTATGGGTAACTTGAACAACTCTCCCTAGCAGAGTCACCAATCTGTTGGTTCCCAAAACCACAGATTGGAAATCCAAGAGCTTGCCACTTCTCTAATAGGATCTCTTAATAAAATTTTGGCCAATGAACAGAAATCACTTAGATTCCCCTGCACTTTGGGCTCTACAACACCCAGGTGGGTAAACCTTTACCTTAACACTGACTACTTGGTTCAATTTTTTTCTATAACAAATTAAACTTCTAGAGTTCTTCGGCTGGCAAAGTCCTTGAACTCGATCAAAATGAAATCGGATGTTGGATAATAGTTGAATGTTTTGTGTAAATTTTTTTAATAATGAATTTGATGCTTGTAGAAGGAATATATATATATATATATATATATATATATATATATATATTCTAAATTTAATAAAAAAAGACTAGTGCCTCTATTAATCTGGGCGATAGAGTCAACTTTAGTGAACTTTCACATACAACCTCATAATGTTCAATGCACTTACACTGCCAACAATTTTAATAATCTAGATGTGACAGATCAATTATAATGCAATCTTAAATTAGTTTAGATTGAATTTTAACCCCACTAAGAAAGAGACAAACTGGACAGAGGTATGGAAACAATTGAATATTTCACAACACCTATGATGATCAAATTTAAAATGCTAACCGACCATGTCCACTTATCTAATATCAAAATCATATACAAAATTCTAAAATATAATTATTAAGGATGATTCACCTGTAGTTTTAAATCTCCATGCCATTCAAGAATTAAAAAAAAGACATTTTATTTTATTTTAAAATAAAATAATGGAATTTACATTATGAAGCCATATTTTACCCTTATTCCTCCTTTAAAATATAAATATAAAAAATACTTCTTTTGAGAGAATATCAAGTGTTTGGATTTGAATTTTTTTCAAATATCTAACCATTATTTATATTTTAAATATAAGGCATGGTGACCTTTCATAACTACAAGTCATATCATTTCTTGACCAAAGTAATTAATCCTTTCAAAATACACACAATTTATCAAATTTAATTATTTTGTCGAGTGGCTTCTTCTATTAGTCTTGTACCTCTACCACAAACATTCTCACATGTGCAAATCTAGGATAGGTGAAGTGGGAACTCCATATTTTGGTTGATGGTGCTTCCATACTTACCGTTGATGATGGTTTTTCTTCTTAGAACCAACTCATTAAATTGCTTTATTAGTTGTGATATTTTTTATGCCTCCCGTTTGTTGCAAAGTTTGTGCTTCAACCATCTATGGAGACTTGGATCTCATGCCTCTAGATGCTACCCTCATATCTTGTTCCAGAATGGACCTATGTATAATGGTTTCACTGTATGCTAATGCCCTTATCCATTTGATACATTTTCATCTCAACATTTTGGCAATGTTCTTCCTAGCACTGTGTCTAGTTATTGCAAAACCTTTTCCTTCACCTTCCACAAATATTGTGTTGCATAGGACATGTTCCTCCTGCTTCAAATCTCACGAATGTCATCCTTTTATATCGTGAATGACTCAAAAGTTTTCAAATGGCTGGATGATTGTCAAGAATAGCATCCATGTTATGAAATATCCACCATGCTCATAATGTAGTGCCCTTGTGAGGTCTCTTTCATGCAACCAACCTGCTGAAGTTGAATGATTTGGTCTATATCTCGATTCATTTCCTAGTGACCATGATATAATTCATGAATGGTTTTTATCTCTTTCTATTATGCTTATTGCATGGTCCAACATGGAATATACCCAAATTGGTTCTGAGATAGGATGTGTATTATAATGGTAATCTAATATAAAAAATTGTGGCTTCAGTAGGAGAAGAACATCATGGTGAATACTAGATAGCCACCAATGATCTTGGTCTTCCAAATAAGATCCATCACTCCACCTTATCACTTGAACTGCTAATATATTTTCTTTGGAGGAATCAACTTCATAACAAATTCCAACGATCTCAAATTTTATAGGAAACTAACTATCCTAACTATACCCCATAAGTACACCATTTATCCAAGCATAGAATGATGAATCAGCCGCCTCAAAGTTTAAAAACACACAGTGACCTCTCCACTCATTAGGAAGAATGAAAGATCTTCAATAGCAACCAGTGGGCTTCTTCAGGTTTTGGAGCCAAAAAAAAATTCCAGTAACCACTCAAAGACATAGCATAAGGTAATTCATTGATCCAAAATGCAGCACAATCAAGGGAAGGGCATAAGGTAATTCATTGATCCAAAATGTACCACAATCAAGAGAAGTTGAAACACATTCATCTTCCGACACTGCCATAGTAGCACCCTCAAAATCAACACTGTTGTGCTTAATCCAAAATCTTAAAGCTCATGTATGAAAAATTTATTGTATATATGTTAGAAAATAGAAACAAATCTTCAACACATCATCCCCCATATTTTATTCTTTCCATCATACATACAAAAAACTTATTTGACATAGGATTCGGGACTCTAGATTTTGTCAAATTTTAGAGTTCCATCACAGTGTATAGACCCTTTGACATTAGTGTCAAAAAGGGAGAGATATTAATAGATAAAGGAGGAGAAGTATATGAAAGGGGGAGATAATAGAGGAGGAGATAACCCAAAAGGGAGAGAGCAAGAAAAGGGAGAGTAGACAAAGGGGGAGCAATCAACAAAAATAAAGTATATTAGATAGAAATAGAGTGTTAGAAATTTTGAAGACAAAGAGTATCAACATGAAACAAATATACTTAGAGAGAAGAGAAGAAATTTTGGATACAAAATGGGAACATTAACTCAGGGGGAGTTACAAAATTTTGAGGTATATGAGTCTATTATAGAGTTTTGAAAATTTTGAAGTTTTTTACATATGTCAAACTGTATGTATATTATACTTAAGGAAATTAGATTTGTTATGTACAATTAAGTGTTTTTACCACTCATGTCAAAGGGGGAGATTGTTGATCTCAAATTGGTTTTGACAATTGAGTGTTGAGCTAGTAACATATGTCAAGTATAATATGCATAGATGTTGAGTTGCAATGAGTGTCGAGTCACTCATGTATCGAGTAGTTAAAGTGTTGAGTGAACAGTTGATGCCAAGCAAGTCCAAGCGCCAAGTGAACAGTTGATTCTGAGAAAGTTCAAGTGCCGAGCAAGATAGAATTATAGTAAGTGTCGAATATTAGTATTATCACGTGCTGAGCAACACAGAATGGGCATAGTTGTTGGTGATGACACAAACAACTATGTAAACCATTTTTGAGCTAACTTATGGATAGATCTTGAAGCTTTGAAGAAAAGATCAAATCTATTTAGATTCACTATCCAATCAACATGCAAGCAATTAGAAAAATGGAAGGAATTGAGCAGGAAAAATGAATGAATCTCGATCATAGATTCATACCTAACCCTAAGCCACCAAAGTCTTTTTAAAGGGATATGAAGCCCCATAATTTAGTATGAGTATTAGTGAATGTGTATGTGAGGAGGTGATGCTAGTGAAGATTTAAAGGAAATGAAAGGGGTGAATTGATTAGTATACATTCAAGGTGACGTAGAAGTGTGAAATAATTACATATTCAGTTTGCAAAATAGAGGAGAAAACTATACAACATTGACACAACAAATCAAGAGGATCAAGATGGACATAATTGCAATCTAAAATCAGAAAGGACAAGTTATAAGTGTGTCAGATCAAACATTCTACTGTTACTTTCTAACAACTATATCAGCAGGGTGAAATCCTTTGAACTAAGGTTGATTTAATAGCCATTGTAAAATCCTTTAATAGGGTGACATTCCAAGTGAGTGTTCTAAATTCCTTTAGCCAAGCACACTTTTAGCAAGGTGTTAAAATTATTTAATAGGGTGGGATCTAATAATTCTTTGTAAGCCTTTAAGAAGGCAAGCCTTTCACAAGGCAGATCATGAGAATGGTCAAACTATTAACCTTAATAGGTGAACTTTATTGCTGCAGTAGTGAAGAATTGTGGGTGTCATCCCCACCCTAGTTTTACCTTCTCATTGGAGGGTTTCTGGGTAATCATATCTAGTGTCAAGTGTTTATGTGGATGCATTTACTTTACATGTTATTTCAATATTTTTATGCATGCATTTTTTAAAAAATTAACAAGTTTTATTGGTTAAAAATCAGTACTTCTGATTCACCCCCCCCCCCCCCCCCCCCTCCCCCCACCCCCCTGCTCAAAAGTATATATTTCCCATTTGTATTTCCAATAAATATGGCATAAAATGAGTTGTAAATGTTTCTTATCATCTCCTATGTGCATTTAATATGTATTGTAAACTTGGGGCTTGTCCTAAGTATTTTTATATAGTTATCATGTGTTAACTTTGGGTTAACACGAGGATTAATGTTTTGTATTTAATATTTGTTGTGAGTTGACTTGTGGCTTAAATACACATTTAATTAAAGGGGTTTATTTAATTTTTAATTTCTAAGCTGACTTGTGGCTTATTTGGGTATAATTAGGGGGCCTTGTGGAGTCTTTTAGTCATTCATTGATGGAGTGATTCATACTTTTTGGAGGAGTGAGTCTAGAGAGTAGCTGAAGGGTGAGTTTACTTGAGTCTATGAATAGAGTGCCTAATGTGAGGTATTTTATAGAAGGATTGTGGTGGAGTTGCAAGTTTGGATTAAGGAGCTAGTGGTTTTAGTTTAGAAATAAGGAGGTTTCTTGGTGGCTTGTGAGCACAAGTTGAGATCTTGGAGGTTTCCACTAGACTATTATTATGTTACAAATCTATACTAGCTAGGGTTTGGATTGGATCTTGAGGGATCTTGCAAAAATATTATTGTAATTACTATTGTATTTGGCCATAACCCTTAAGGCTCTACTATTAGATATATTGCATGTAAACAATTATTATATGAATAAAGAGTTGTGATTTGGTATCAGATCTTGCATTGTTGTTATCTTGTGTTGTGTTTCCACTATGTTTTTATTTGCTAGTAGCTAGGACATCTCCTTTGGGGACTCTCCTACATTGCATAACATCGAGAGGATTTTGAAAATAAAATTCACAATAGGGACAAGAATTGAAATAAAGAGAATTGGATGTGGCCTCTAATATAGAGGAGTTTCAAAGATTATGCCTTAGATCCAAGAAGCAAGAGTTAGAGCTAATAAAGGTGACTAGGTACTTGGGTGGTTTAAAGTGGGACATTTAAGAGGAGCTAATTTTGTGGACACCTACTATTGTTCAAATGTGCCATCAAATAGCCCTAAAGGTGGAAGAGAAGACTAGAAAGAAAGGGGAATCTAACTTCAACGATAGAGGCAAGGTCATAAATCAAAGGGGACAAAGAGGAGGATACCAAACAAAGGTAATGAGTAGAGGAACCAAGTTGAGACCAAGCTCACTGAGCAAGCCACTGAAAGAATTCCTAGAGGAGGCTATAATAGAAGAAGAGGTAATCAAGGAGGTTCTAATAGAGTAGAGGATCAGGAAAAATTAACTCATACTTTTCTAGTATGAAGTGTTATAACTATGGTCAATTTGGCCATCCAACATATAGATGCCCTAAAAATCCATCTACTTTAACCCAAGAAAAGAGAGTGGCATATGCTCAAGAAAATAACTCTAGTGGCAAGGAGAATGAAGTGGATCACATATAATCTAAAAAAGGTGAGAATCTAAAAAAGGTGAGAACCTTATGTTTAGAAGGGTATTGATCAAGAAACTATCTCGTAATGAACCTAAGCATAAGAGGGCTTTGTTTAGGATCAAATGTAAGATTCTTGGGAAGGTTTGCAACATAGTGGTAGATTCAGGCTCTATTGACAACATAATATTTGAAGAGGTACTTGAAAAACTTAAAATAACTAAGATATCCCATGTGAGCCCTTACAATGTGTTTTGGCTCAACAAGGGTCAAAGTATATTGGTCAATGAATAGACTTAAGCTGATTTCTCCATAGTAGGATAGAAGGATATGTTATTGTGTGACATCTTACCCATGGATTTTTGCCATCTACTATTTAGAAGACCCTAGTAGTATGAAAGAGAAGAAATATATGATGGGAATAAAAAATCCATATCATTCAAGAATGGAGACAAAACTTTTAAAATCTAGTCTTTGTTAGAAGGAGAATAACCATAGTCCAAGGTGCCTAGTGTGTTACTATGTAGTGGGAAGGATTTTGTCAAAGATCTAATGGATGATGAGAGCCAAAGTTTTGTTGTTTTTTTGAATTCAAAAGGAGAGGCAAAGAAAGTGAAAGAGCCAATACCAATAGAGGTGAAAGCATTTCTTGAGAAATATAAAGACATTGTGAGTGATGGTACTCCTACCACTTTACGTGCTAGAAGGGTGATAGTCCATCAAATAGACTTTGTTCCTAGTGCATCTTGCGGTGGTCCAAAGAACCTCCTCCTTTTGCACATTTTTGTGTTTTTTAGAGTTGTATTAGGATTTTTGTGTGTTTTTTAATAAGATCCAATAAGTGGATTTAATGTTGGCAAATTTCATGTTTGTAATAGCCTATAGTTCTCACTAGGTAAAAAGTTGCTATTTTGGCTCTAAATAGTCAAATATTGCTATTTTAGTGTAGTATGGGTTTGATGGGTGTTTTAGGACCCTATGTATCCTATCTAGGGTCAAGGAAGTCAAACCCAACCATCAAGTTGACAAAATGAGCCATAATGCTCCTATTGCAAAAAGTTGCTAGCAAAATTGAAAAGTTGCTTAAGCAACTTTTGTAACTTTTGCAAGGATGGAGCACAATGTGTTTAGATTAGTTATAATTTCCATCCTTGGGGATATAAGCATGGATTTGATGATTTTAGAGAGTCAATGGAATTTTGGATTTCAAAAATTATATTTGGTACTTCTGTATGGATTCCTATAACAATATTCTTGTAGATTGTGGTGATTTCTTGCTACTTTATGACCTTGTATGGATTTGAATAGAAGACAAGTTCCCATGGGGAGTTATTATTTTAAAATATATTTTACTTACCATAGATAGTTTTCTTGCAAGTGTTTTTTGTATAGTGTTAGATAGTTTTGAAGGCCACTAGTCTGGAAGTGATAGTCTTAGTGTTGTTTAGATAGAAATGTCTCTAACCTAAGAACCCATTAGTAGAAATTGGTGAAAACATGGAGGAAGTAGGGTTAGTTTCTATATATATATGAGTTCTTTTTTTTTCCAATGAGATCCTTGGATCAAATGGGAAGCCCTATGGCTGACTGTTGAATACAAGCACACCAAGATAGGGATAACAAACCATTGGCACAAGCACCCATAGCTTTGTGCAAAGGACTAGATGACATTTACTAATGCCCTAGATACTACTCTGAAAATTATAATTGGTGGAAAGAGTTGAAAAAATTTTGGAAAGCATTTTAGCAATTGTTCATGCTCACTAGTCCAAGGCCTATTTGGTAGGCTTAAAGCTTAGGGGTTGATGGAAAGCAAGGTTATGGGTGTAGCCAAAAGTTAGGGTTTTAGATTTTGAAATTACTCACATGTAACTTGAAGAATTTCAAGGTCTTGTATGTGATCATTTGAAGAATCTAGATCTTATAACCCCAAAACTAAAACTAGGCCTACTAGGAATTAAGCAATAGGCCTCATAGTGAATTTAAGACCTACTATATTACTAAGGAGCCAAGAAGTGGTGGAAATGGTTTAGAATGACCTTTAATGGTCCAAGAAGACTAAAATGAGTCTAAGTGAATGTGTGGGAAGATCCTAGGTAGAGTTTTGGGATTCTAGGAGAAAAGACTAGGGAAGAAGGCTAGATATTTGGGGAACTAGTTGGACTAGTGAAACCTTGTAACCTTGGAGTCTTTTAAAGATCAAATAAACCTTGGAGTAGAAGTTTATAGTGAGGATCTTGGAGATCCTTATTAGGAGAAGAACCTAATAGGGCTAACCATTGGATAGTTAGGGTAAACAAAGAAACACTTGGTGTGAAGAAGGCCTAGAATACCATAGCCTCTACATCAAAGTGGTATCAGAGCCAACTTTTAGGTTGTTATATGTTTGAAAAGGAAGTCAAGAATCTGATAGTATGCCTCCTAGGGTAATGTGAGAGGGTGTGATAATGTATTTTTTAAGGACCTTTTGGCCTAGGCCAACTAGGTAGATACAAAGAACAAGGAAAATACCATAGAATGGGGAGATGAAAGTGATGAGGAAGATGAAGGCCTGATAGGGGAGACAAAAAAAGGTAAGGAGGAGGTTGATTAGGATAAAAAGGTGTTTTTTCAAGCCTAAGTCTCTTAATAAGGACAAGATGGGGCACATCCCTTACTACAATGGTATCATGAATGGGGATAAATTGCTAGAATGGTTAGATGCCATTGATAACTAGTTTGATTACGAGGAGGTGAAAGAAGAAAAAAGGGTGAATAATGCTAAGGATAGGCTCAAGGGATCAAAATTAGTGTGGTGGAACATGACACAATATGATAGGGTAGTATTAGGGAAGAAGAAGATTGAAACATGTGAGAGAATGGAGATCATAACTAAAGCTCAGTTCTTGTCCATTGATTATGAGATCCAGATGTATCAAAAGCTATAAAATTTAAGGTAGAGAGACATGATAGTAATTTCTTATGTTGAAGAGTTTAATAGGTTGAGTCTCAGAGCTAGAAGACAATAGGAAGAGGTGGAGAAGGTAGCAAGGTACCTTAATGGCTTAAGGAGAGGGATCTAGGATGAGATCAACATGATGGTGCCTATAGCATGCATAAATGCTTCCAAATGGTATTAAGAGTAGAGGATAAATCAAGAAGGAGGAATGAGTCCTACCAAAGGGGAAGAGGCAACAATAGAGGACTTAGAGGTAGAGGAAAATTTGGAAGGGGACAAGATTCTAACAAAACTGATGAAGTTTAGTCTACTAATAATAGAGGTGATAACTAGTATAGGGGATCCTTTCAGAGGGGAGGATACAAAGGAAGAGAACTTCCTAGGGGTAGGTCTTAGTCACAAGGGAGGACTAATTCAATCTTTACTAGAAAATGCTATAACTGCAACCAAGTAGGTCATACAATGGGTAGATGTCCTAAAAGGAATACCTCATCATTCATGGGGGAAAAGAAGAAATAAATTGGTATGGGAGGATGACACACAAAATGTTACTTCTCCCATTTTCAAGGCAGGGCCACTAGTGGATGTAGAAAACCTAATGTTAAGAAGAACTTTGTTGAAGATGCCAAGTGTTATTGAGCCTCCACAAAGGAAGAATATGTTCAAGACAACTTGTAGGTGTCATGGGAAGATTTTCAAGGTGATAGTGGACTCTAGTTCCATTGAGAACATTGTGTCCATAGAAATGGTAGACAAACTAAAGTCAAGAAGGATACCTCATACCACTATTTATAAGATTTTATGGTTGAGTAAGGGGAAACAAATAATGGTGGATGAGAAAAGTATGGTTGAATTTGAGATTGGTGAGTACAAGGATAAGGTCCTATGTGACATAATACCCATGGATGCATGTCACCTTCTTTTAGGATGTCTATGGCAACATGATGGCAAAGCTATTCTAGATGATGAGAAGAACACCTATGTGATTACTGAATAAGGAAAGAAAATCCAAATGGATCCATTGCAAGAACCTAGTGAGGAGAAGCATGTAGGAAGTAGTGTGATGTTATTCAGTAGGAAAGAGTTTGTCAAGGCTATGAAGAAGGAGAAATGGGTTTGTTGTGTAGTGATAGTAAAACCAAAGGGGGAGACCAAGGAGAAAGACAATATGCCACTATAGGTACTAGTATTATTGGAAATGTACCATGAGATAGTGGATAATGGTTTTCCAAGTGCATTTCCACTAATGAGGGATGTGAGTTATCAAATTGACCTTATACCTAGAGAAAAATTTCCAAAAAATGAAGTCCATAAAATGACACCAAGTCAAAATAGAAAGATAGCTAGGTAGATTCAAGACAAAATTATGATAAGGAAGAGTTTAAGCCTACATGTTGTGCCTCTAGTACTTTCACCTAAGAAGGATTCGAAATTGAGGATGTGTATGAAATCTAGGGCTATAAAAAATCATAATCATATATAGGTTCCCAATGCCTCAAGTAGAAGATTTGATGGATAATTTAGGAATTTCTTGTTACTTTTCCAAGGTGTGTTTGAAGTTAGGATATCATGAAATAAGAGTAAGGCCTAGTGATGAGTGGAAAAAAAATTCAAGAAAAATAAAGGGCTATATGAGTGGCTTTTTGCCTAACAAATGTACCTAGCACCTTCATGAGGCTCATGATTTGAGTGTTAGTAAATTTCATTTGTATGTTTGTAATTGTTTACCTTGTTAACATTTTGATATTTATTAGGTCCAAGGAGGAGCACATGAGACATTTGTAGATGGTCATGAGGAAGCTACATCAAGAGAAGCTAATGATCAATCAAGAAAATTGTGAGTTTTTGAAAATTGAATTAGTTTATCTTGGTTTATTTGTTGCTAATGGATGCATAAAGATGGATTTTGATAAGGTGAAGTAAATCTTGGAATGGCTCACACCTAGGTCCATATGGGGTGTTAGGAGTTTCCATGGTTTGGTCTCCTACTATATGAAATTTGTAAGAAACTTTAGTCATGTATGTGCCCCTATCCTCAACACCATAAAAGGTGGGATCAAATATCATTTTAAATGGAGAGTAGAAACAAATCAAGAATTTGAAATGTTGAAGAAAAGAATTCTAGAGCTACCTACTCTTATTTTTCCCAATTTAAACCAACTATTTGTCATGGAGTGTGATGCTAGTAAGTTGGCCATTAGAGTAGTATTAAGCAAAGAGGGACACCCTATGGTTTTATTTTTGGAGAAGTTGAATGAGGCTAAAAAAAAAGTACTCCACCTATTACTTGGCTATGGTACAAGCTCTTTAAAAATGGAGACATTATGTCTTACCTAGAGAATTTGTGGTCTACACTAACGATCATGCTATAAGTTTCTTTAATGGACAAGAAAAATTGAATCAAAGGCACTTGAAGTGGGTAGAATGTTTGAAAGCTTATAAATTTGTTATAAAGCATAAGAAATGAGTTAGTGACAAGGTAGCAAATTCTTTTAGTAGAAGATTCTTAACCCTACAAGAGATACAACTACAAAGTGTAGTGATGGATGACTTGAAGGATCTCTACAAAGAGGACAAAGACTTCAGAGTAGCCTATGAGGCATGTGTAAAATTTGAATAGGGATTCAAGGTATATTTTAGTAAGTTTGTATTGCAAGAAGGTTTATTCTTCATAGGATACCTTATTTGTATAGCCCAATGCTTTATGAGTGATAAAATTTTGAAGGAGAAACACCAAGAAAGCTTGGGAGGCCACTTTGGAGTGGAAAAGTACTTGAACAAGTGAGTAGGAATTACTATTGGCCTAAGAGGTAGTTTAATATATGGAAGTTATTGGAATAATGTCAAATTTTTCAGAAGGAAAAAGGATAAAGTGGAAATAGTGGGTTTTATCAACCACTTGCCATACCTCAAAGGCCTTGGGAGTGCCTTAGTATGTATTTTGTATTGGGGTTACCAAAGAAAAAAAGAGGTCATGATAGTGTCTTTTTGGTAGTGGATCATTTTAGAAAAATGGTACACTTCAATCCATGTAAGCAAACCAATGATGTTTCTCAAATTGTAGGTCTATTCTTTAGGAAATTTGTAAGGATCCATGGATTGCCAATGAATGTAGCAAGTGACAGGGTTAGCAAGTTTGTAGGTCACTTCTAGAGGACCTTACTGAAGAAGCTTGACACAAATTTATCTTTCTCTTTAGCCTACCATCCACAATCAGATGGCCAAATTGAGGTAGTGAATAGGTCACCTAGAAATTTTCTAAGATGCTTAACAAAGCAACATGGAGAGTCATAGGATCGTATCATAGGGCAAGGAGATTTTTCCTATAATGACTCCATCAATAGGAGCATTAGAAAAGGCCCTTTTGAAATAGTGTATGGAGTTCATCCTAGAGGCATCCTAGAGCCAAGAGATCTTAGTTTATTAGACAAAAGGAGTGCAAAAGGGGATTTCTTTGTAGAGCAGATGAAGGAGCTTCATGATCAATTCAACAAGACTTTCCAAAAGCAAGTGGAGAAGTATATGTCTAGAGTTGATCAAATAAGAAGGGAATTGCAGTTCAAGGTATGACATCTAGTACTTTCCTACCTTAGGAAGGAGAGGCTACCCAAGGGTTAGCCAACTATGCCACTAATGAAGAAGATAGGTCCATTAAGAATTTTTCATAAGTATGGAAACAATTCCTATGAGGTGGAGGTCCCTTCTAATTTGGGAATTTCACCAATTTTAAATGTTTGTGACATGTATCCCTATAAGGGCCCACCTTTAGACTTAGTTTAGTTTACTCTTGGAGATTTGGAGGATCATGATTGGGTAAAATACTTTCCTACTCCAACACCTATGAAGTTAGATAGTATATTAGATTCTAAAGTGCTAAGGAAGATACTAAAGGGTAACTACAAGGAGTATCTCATCAAGTGGCAGGGACTACTTGATGCTGAAGCTACTTGAATGAAAAAGGCACACATTCTAAAACATGGGGTCACCAATGAGGACCTCCTAACTCAAGGGACTTGAGTTCTTTGTCCAAGGGGAGTATGGTGTAGGGCACCTCCCCTTTTTGCATTTTTTAGAGTTGGATTAGGAGCTTGTGTTTGTGTTTGAATAAGATCCAATATGTTGGATTTAATGTTGGTTAATT
The DNA here is from genome assembly GCA_028749045.1 of Cupressus sempervirens. Taxonomy (NCBI): domain Eukaryota; kingdom Viridiplantae; phylum Streptophyta; class Pinopsida; order Cupressales; family Cupressaceae; genus Cupressus; species Cupressus sempervirens. The sequence goes on along the minus strand of CM053793.1, from coordinate 24,747,351 downwards.
TCATGTTTGTAAGAGCCCATAGTATTCACTAGGTGAAAAGTTGTTATTTTAGCCCTAAGTAGTGGAACATTTCTATTTTAGTGAAGTATGGGTTTGAGGGGTTTTTTAGGGTCAAGGAAGTCAAATTCAACCATTGAGTTGACAAAATAAGACAAAATGTTCCTAATGCAAAAAGTTGCTAACAAAGTTGAAAAGTCTCTTGAGGAACTTTTGCAAGAATGAAGCACAATGTGGTTAGATAAGTTATAACTATCATGCTTGGGGATATAAGCATGAATTGGATGCTTTGAGAATGTCAATGAAATTTTTTATTACAAAAATTGCATTTGGCACTTTTCTACAAATTTCTATAACAAAATTCTTGTAGACTGTGGAGATTTCTTGCTACTATATGGCCTTTTATAGATTGGTACAATCTTGTATGATTTTTTTTCAATGAGTTCCTTGGATAAAATGGGAAACCCTATGGATGACTATTAAATATAGGAACACCAAGATAGGGATAACAAAGCATTGTCATGAGCACCCATAGCTTTTTGTAAAGGATTGGAGGACATTTCTTGATGCCCTAGATACTCCTCTAATCAATCAAATTGGTGGGAAGAATTGAAACAAATTTTGGGAAGTAGTTTAGTAATTGTTCAAGCCCCCTAGTCCAAAGGCCTATTTGATAGGCTTAAAGCTAGGACTTGATAGAAAATAGGGTTATGGGTGTAGCCAAAAGTTAGGGTTTCAAATTTTGAAATTACTCAAATGTACCTTGAAGACTTTTCAGGTGTTATGTGGGATAATTTGGATGTTATAACCCCTATAACAGTGAAACTAGGCCTACTAGGAATTAGACAATTATGCCTCATAGTGAATTTGAGACCTATTGGATTAATCAGGAGCCAAGAAGAGAGGAAAAGGGTTCAGAATGACCTTTAATCAGCCAAGAAGAATAATAAGAGTCTAAGTGAATATGTGGGACAATTATAGGTAGAGTTTTGGGATTCTAGCAGAAAAGACTAGGGAAAAAGGCTAGATATTTGGGGAACTAGTTGGACTAGTTAAACCTTGTAACCTTAGAGTCTTCTAAAGATCAACTATACCCTACAGGAGAATTTGATAGAGAGGATCTTGGAGATCCTAAGTAGGAGAAGAACATAATAGGGATAACCATTGGATAGTTAGGGTAAACAAAGGAGTATATGGAGTGAATAAGACCTAGAATACTAGAGCCTCTATATCACAAGGAACCATACAAGTTCAATCTAGAATAAAACTTGGGAGTGATAAGACAAGTATAAGAACAATTTGATCAAGGTTTGATCAAGAAGAGCATAATAACATGTACAATCCTTGTGGTTCTGGCATCTAAGAAAGGAGAAAAATGGAAACTTTGTACAAACTTAAGGGTTATAAATAGGATCAAAATCAAGTATAGGTTTCCCATACCTAGAATAAAAGATCCAGTGGATTATCTTGGAGGGGCAATGTACCTCACAAAGTTGGACTTGAAGAGTGGATATCATCAAATCATGATTAAGGAAGAAGATGAATAGAAAACAACATTCAAGATTAAAAAATGGGCTATATGAGTGGTTTATGATGCTATTTGGTCTCTCTAATGTTCCTATCACATTCATGAGGCTCATGAATGAAGTGATTAAAGAATTCACTGGAAGATTTGTGGTTGTATATTTGGATGATATACTCATCTTAAACAATGTAAAGGAGGAGCACATCAAACATACTGAAGTAATATTGCATAGACTTCATGAGGAGAAGCTTGCAATAAACCTTGAGAAGTGTGACTTCTTCAAGAAAGAGCTTGTGTACTTGGGCTTTGTGGTGTCAAAGGGGACCTTCAAGATGGATCAAGAGAAGGTTGCTACTATCCTCAACTAGCCACCACCTACTAGAGCTGCTGAGGTAAGAATTTTTCATGGTCTAGCTCATTTTTATATGAAATTAATTAGAAATTTTATTACCATATGTGCACCTTTCTAGATACCATAAAGGGTGGGGTCAAGTATAAGTTCAAGTGGACCTTAAAAGTAGGGAAATGCTTTGAGATTCTAAAGAAAAAAGTGGCTACCTAACCTATTTTGTAATTACCAAGTTTTGAAAAACTTTTCACTATAGAGTTTGACGATAGTGGCCTATTAGTAGGGGGATTGTTGAGTCACGAAGGTATGGTAGTAGCCTTCTATAGTGAAAATCCAAATGAAGCCAAAAAGAAGTATTCTTTATATGATCTAGAACTATATGCCCTAGTTTAGTCTCTAAGGAAGTGGAGACATTACAAATTTCCCAAGGAATTTTTTGTGTCTACTAACAATAAAGCTCTCAACTACATCAATACTCAAGAGGATTTGAGTATTAGGTACTTAAAATGGATGGAGAATCTACAAGATTTCACCTTCATAATTATGCATAAGAAAGCACAAATGAGTAAGGTCACATATGCATTGAGTAGGAGACTATTAATAGTCCAAGAAGTGCAATTACATATGTTAGAGTAAATAATTAATTAATTATTAATTATTTATCCTATTACTTAAGCTTACTTAGGTAAATTAATATATTTAATAGTTGTAGTAGTTAGTTGTTGACAACATGGGAGTTTGTTCCCTTCTAGCATATTCCACCTTTTTGTGGAAAGTGTGCTTAGTTTTCAACCTTATCTTCTACCACCTTCCAAGTTTGTTCTACAAGCTTCCTTGAGGCCTTTATAAGTGGTCTCTCTCTCATTGTAAATTCATCCATTCACATAGCAATTCTAATTTCCTATTGTGAAATATTTTATTGTGTGGTTCTTGCTTCAAGCTCTTGCTCCTTAGGTTTCTCTTTGGCAAGCTATTTGCACTGCAAGTGATCTTAGCACATTTTTAGAGTTGGATTCTCAACTCCTACATGGTATCAGAGCCTCCTTGATACTTCTTGTTTGAAGGATTTTTGAAGTCATGATTTGAAGTCACAAACCCTAGTCTGTTTGTGCATTTTTCTTCAATTCAGGGGTATAGCAATTTTTCAAAGCACTTTGGGGTCAAATAGATACTGCCATTGGATCTAGAAGACCATTTGTAGTCATGATTCATATTAAAAAAATTGTTTTCAGCTACAGGGAATTTTGGAAAAAAATTTAGGCCCCCCTAGTTGAAGTCGTATAGTTGTACGGACATAGAGCACAAAAAAAAAATTTAAAATTTAAAAAGGGTGCAGCCACCACCACAACACTCACACACCACCGTAGTGCCACCCCTACTCTATCCATTTGCTACTCAGTAGGAAACCTCACTAGCAGCAATGCCCCAGTTCCACTGCCATTGTGGCACAACCAACCACCGCCTCTGCCCCTCCTCAGATAGTGGTGGCACTAGGTTCTTCTCCTGAGTACCACTACTACTGGTAGTTTTCAATCTATCACTACTTTGGAAAGCTGATGTCATTTCTCTGGCTACCTACATCACTTTTCAACATCATACAAGATGCTGACATCATTTTTTGAACTGATTTGCCATCTTACCAAATTTTGACATCATCACTATCGAACCCCGTGGTGACATCATTTCCCAGTGAGGTGACATCATCAATCTGACTACTGATGTCAGCAATTTGGATACCAAATTTTTTTTCTGGTGATGGCCTTGTGACAGTCGTATGAGCATCAATTTTAACATAGTGACTGTAATTTTCTAGCGAGGTGGTCTTTTTGAACAATAGTTAGTTTTTTGGCTATAACTTGAGCATACAAAGGTCTTTTTCCAATCTGAAAGAAGAACTAGAAAGCTAACTCAAAGATGGAGACAATGGTGCTAGTTTCATCAAATTATAATTTTGTTTGAGCTCCCATTTTTGGCATCAAATTAAAGGATTTTGTTTCCTCCTCTACATCAACAATCTAGGTTCTTTTCCTTTTTTTGCTTTCCATAGTTTTTTTTGTGTTATTTGAGGGATATTATCATTTGTGGGGGGGTGGGGTATTTTTCTTTTCTGTAATCTGTTTCAGATAAGACCCTTCCACTTCTATCTTTTCCTTCTCTCAATGGTGAATCCATCTGTGACCTGTCTCACACCACACAACTACCACACTTGGAAGGCACAAATCACTAGGCTTCTCATGTCAAGAGGTTTATGGTCTTGTTTGGATGAGCACCAACCTATTCTTACATGCCCTTTTGAGGTTCTACAACATAGGAACAAAATGGATGAAGCCATGGGATTGATTGCACTCAACATTTTACATAGTCTGTTAATTCACTTGGATGGTTTAACTACTCCACAGGTTTATTGGTAGAAATTTTAGACTTTTTTTGGTCTGGTGAATGAGTTCTAGGCACTTTAGTTGGATGTAGAGTTGACTTCTTTGTCATCAACCAAATTTCGCACCATTGAGGACTTTCTGATAAAGTTCAAATCTCTGTGTGTAATTTTACAGGGAATTGGGAATAATAAAACCAATGATGAGTGCATATTTTTGATACTCTCAAAGCTAAGGGGATAGAATCAGATTTTTTCTTCTACTTTCTATTCCACCATGGATGCCCTTGGGGATAGACATAGGATGCCTACATTTTGTGACAAGTTGACTAGGGAATAGAAAAAGATCCAATAGGTGGATGCCTCTGGCTCTTCGAGCCAAGCATTGGTTGCTCAAAATTATAAGGGGAAATCAAAGAAGAAAGGAAAATCAAAGAAAGACACATCAAAATTTGATCCTAAGCTTCTAGCTAATCCTCCATCAAACCCTCCCAAGGGTAAAGATTCTTTGAAGTTGGGTGAGTCTACCTCCAAGACCAAGAGGAAATCTAGTTAGAACTATAGTTTTTGTGAGAAGGATGGACATTAAATTTCAAGGTGTTTGAAATGATTGGAGGCTTTAGAGGAAGCCATGAAGGGGCCTTAGATTTTAGCTCATCAGTCTACATCCCCACTTACAAGGAAAGGTCATGCTCTTTCTGCATGAGCTATGAATTTTGTGCCTACATGTATTCTTGATTTTAAGGCTTCTCACCACATCACAAACACTCCTAAGTTGTTCACTTCACTTGATCCTTGTGCTACCACATAGATTTCTATTGGGAACTCTTCTCAACTTTTAGGTTTGGGTTCTAGTTCTATTGATCTAGCTGGGGGCTCTCTTCAGGATTTGCTTTGTGTTCCTAACATTTAGATGAACCTCTTGTATATCTATCAAATTTCCCACTCTGGCTCTGGCAAGATAGTTGAGTTCTCACCACATGATGTGGTTATACGAGACTTACATAATCCGGAGATGATTATAGCTACTAGGATTGTTGACCTTTCATCTCACCTCTAAAGATTTGATGGATTTGAGTCTTCTAATGACATAGGTTCATGCTTAGTTGCACATCCAAATTCAATAAGCAAACTTTGGCATGAACATTTTGGGCATGTCAATTATAGATATCTTTAGTAGATGAGCACACAAGCACTTGTTCTTGGGCTTCCCTAGATTTCCTATCTAGATGGTGTTTGTTAGGTATGTGCACTTGGCAAGCAACATAGGGATTCTTTTCCACATGGATGAGCTACTCATACTTTAGCACCTTTGGATTTGATTCATAGTGATCTCATGTCATCTCCTACTCCTTCTTTTTTGGGTGCAAGATATGTGCTTACATTCATTGATGACTTCTCCAAATGCACATTGGCATACTTTCTTAAGTACAAGTCTAATGTCTTTGACTCATTTCAAGTTTTCAAGGCATTTGTAGAGAAGTGGTCTGGGATTTCTATTTGGCAGATACACATGGAAAATGGGGGGGAGTATGTGAACTAGGATTTCAAAGATTTATATTCTGAGCATGGTCTTTAGCATCATCTTTCAGTGCCCTACACTCCTCACTAGAATGGTGTGGCTGAGAGGAAGAATAGAACCCTTCAAGAGATGGAAAATTGCATGATTCAGTCTAGGTCCATGGATTCATGTTTTTGGGTAGAGGTAGTCAATTGTACCGACTACATTTAGAATTAGATTCCTCATAAGTCACGTCGACATATGACTCCTGAGGAGGCTTGGTCCCATGTCAAGCCTTATGTATCATCATTCAAAGTTTTTGGGAGTACAACATATGCATTTGTACCTGATTCTTAGAGGAAAACAATGGAATGAAAGAGCCAACCACTAATTTTGTTTTTGGCTACTATGAGGATGTAAAGGCTTATAGGTTATTTGATCTTGATTCCAGAGAGGTCCTATTTCAATGGGATGTCTAGTTTGATGAGAGCCCTACTGTAGTTCATTCCTCGCCTCCAGTGCCTTCTTTAGCTTCCATTACTCCCTCTTCTTTTCCAGATTGGTCCATGGATGATGAGGATGATGATCATGGTAATCCCCATTTACCTCTACCATAAGATCCTCCCCAGATGCATAAATGGGCTTGAGCTACAATTGAGGTTGCAGGATCTTTAGCTGGTGACCCATCCACTTATCGTCACACCTATTCTCATACTATGCGATCTAGTCTTCTTATTCATGCTATTAGTGTTGATCCTCACACATTTTTCAAAGTGATAGGAAATTCTGAATGGGACAGTGCAATAGAGGAGGAATATTCTTCTTTGATGAAGGATCACACATGGGATCTTTGTCCTCTTCCCAAGGGGAGAAAGCTAGTGTGATAGTGGATTTATCATTCTATGTATGTTCCTGATGGTTCCATGGATCAACATAAGGCTCATCTTGTTGAGAAGGGATTTTTGTAGGTTGAGGGTGTTGATTACTCTAATACATTTGCCCCTATCACCAACATGAATTCTATCCACCTTGTCTTATCCCTTGCAATTCACAGGGATGGCCAATTTATCAGATGGATGTGAAGAGTGTCTTCCTACATGGTGACAGATTTATATGGAGTAGCCTCCAAGTTTTGTGTAGGATCTTACCTTGGTTTTTAGGCTTTGATGTTCATTGTATGGTCTCAAGAAAGCTCCTTGGGCTTGGTATGAGAAGATGGACTCATTTCTGCTATCTACAGGCTTCACTCACTACCATTCTGATCCCATAGTGTACATACAACAACTTGGAGATGAGATTTTGATTCTTGTTTTGTATGTTGATGATCTTATCCTTATACGTATCTCATCATCTATGCTCTAGGATGTTAAGCATGCATTTATGGACAAGTTTGAGATGACTGATCTTGGTTTGCTGCACTACTTTCTTGGTCTTTAGATAGATCACCTCCTACTGGGATTTTTGTGTATCAGTAGAAGTATGCTCTTGATATGCTTCATCATTTTGACATGCTTGATTGCAAGCCTACTCCTACACCATTTTAGTAAGGTTTTACTTTGACTACCTCCTACTCTACACCTTCAGTGTAGGCTACTTTGTATCGGCAGTTGGTTGGCAGTTTGTTGTACATAACACACACTTGTCCTAATCTTTCCTTTTTGATTGGCCTTGTCTCTTAGTTTTCTTAGGACCCTCATGAGAGTCATTGGCAAGCTACTAGGTGTATTTTGTGCTACATTCAAACTCATGTATGGCATGCATTACACTATTGGGACTCCACACATTGTTGGCTACATTGACTTAGATTGGGCCAGTGATGTCGATGATCGAAAGTCTACTTCTAGCTTTGTGTTTTTCCTTGGCTTAGGTCCTATCACATGGTCATGTAAGATGTAGCATGCTCGAGTACTTTCATCTATAGATGTTGAGTATAGGGTCATACTTCTTGCTAGTTAGGAGGCTTTATGGCTTTTTTAGTTGATGACTGAGTTTGTCTTTCCTCCCTATTATCCCACTATTTTGTGGTGCGATAATCAGAGTACCATCCACATTTCTCACAACCTGATGGAGCATCAGCGTACCAAGCACATTGAGTTTCATATGCATTTCATCCATTAGCTAATCCAAGATAGTTCTATTACATTGGAGTACATTCCTACTGTCAGTCAGGTTGTAGACATCTTCACTAAGCCTTTTGCATTACCATGCTATCTTCAGCTACGGTCTATGCTTGGGGTTATGGAAGTTGTCTTTGGGGGGATTGGTTGAAGCCTTCCTTCCTTCACTTCATGTTTTTTTCAACATGTTTTTTTACCTCTTTTTTGAGGAGGGTTTTCCTCATGTGGTTTTCCCTCTTTCTCTCTTTTAGAGGTTGCATTCTCTTCAATTGTACATGGGTAACTAACATGGCCTTGTTGTCGAGACCCATTTTTTCATTTTCTCTTAGTTTTGTGAGCTTAAGGCATTCCCTTGAGTTGTGCTTAAGGGGGGGGTGTTAGAGTGAATAATTAATTAATTATTTATTCTATTACTTAATCTTACTTAGGTAAATGTATATATTTAATAGTTGTAGTAGTTAGTTGTTGACAACATGGGAGTTTATTTCCTTCTAGCATGTTCCACCTTTTTGTGTAAAGTGTGCTTAGTTGTCAACCTTATCTTCTACTATCTTCCAAGCTTGTTATACAAGCTTCTTTGAGGCCTTTATAAGTAGTCTCTCTCTCATTGTAAATTTATCCATTCACATAGAGATTCTAATTTCCTATTGTGAAATATTTTATTGTGGTTCTTGCTTCAAGCTCTTGCTCCTTAGGTTTCTCTTCAACAAGCTATTTGCACTGTAGGTGATCTTGGTGCATTTTCAGAGTTGGATTCTTAACTCCTACAACATAGCATTGAGATAGAGAGTTTAAAGATTCTTTATAAGGAGGATGAAGACTTTGCAAAGGCATATAAGATATGCTCTAATTTTGAGAACCATTTTCATAGAAAGTTCTTTGAATTTACACTACAAAATAAATTTTTATTTAAGGAAAATTAGTTATGTGTACCAAGGGGATCAATAAGAGAGAACCTAATTTAGGAGAATCATAATGGGAGCCTAAGTGGATGATCTAGGGGACTCCCCTTAATACCATAAAATCATAACAAAAATAGAGAAACAACAACAAATGTAAGAACAAAATATGAACTTCTTATTATTACTGCAAATGCAGAATTATAGATTTTGTTAAATACAATATGCTAACCCAAATGGGCACCTTCATTAGAATAATTTGCAAGACAATGCTACAAACTATCACCCAAAGTTGTTCTAAAAAATCTTTGGGTCTTTCTTAAATATGTAGTTTTATGCAGCCTAGGAAGGTTCTAGATACTTCAACTTAATACCTAGGGCCAATAGACCCTAACAATACACATAGAGTTAGCCAAATACACCTTTGACAAATTATTTTAGAAATTTTAGTAGCCCAACTTTTGAAGGCCATAACTCATGAACCTTTGCTCTGGTTGGCTATTATAACCACTTTTTGAAAATGTCAGCTCTTGATCTATAGGCTTGGAATTGCGACAGTGCCCTTCTATTGAGTTATTAGACCTCATCTGGGCACTCTAAGGCCTCCAACAGTGATCCTAAAGATTTTTCTACAAATTTTGCCACCCAAAATCTATAATAACTTCTCTGATACTAATGCTTAAGAAATGAGATTTTTATGGTAGGCTTACAACTCTAAAATTAAACTTCCTATAGAAAATGAGAACATTCTGAGCTTGTATGACAAAACTTACTAAAAATAGTAAGTTCCCATAAATAGTAACCACCCTATCTACTAGTCCTTATTAAAATAGAAAAGGCTGAAAATAAAATATTTTTGGGTGATGCAAGATTACTCTTACACTTAGGATGCTCCTACATCAGACACCCAGGGTAATTTGAGAAGTGACCTCGTCACGTCTCAGGTGTTAAGAGAAAAACCAAGATGGTTGACCTTCTCCTATGCTAGCCATGATGAATCCTCAACTGGTATTCCTTTCCATTTCACTAGATATTCCTCATAAGTTCGATTTCTCATACTTTTTCCAATACGATTGCCTAGTATCTCCTCAATCTCCTTGGTAGCTAAACTAGCTACTGGAATGCTCCACTATGCTTCTACAACTTCATCTCCATCACCTCCTACATAATACTCTATCAAATCTAAAATATTAAATATTGGTGAGATATTCAATTCAGCAGGCAACTCCACTTCATACACATTTTTAGAATCATGCCCCTTCACTATCTTGCATAGTCCAAATCTTCATCTTTAGCTTATTATATGTACCTAATATAAAATGCTCCTTTCTCAAACTAACCATGACTTCATCTCCAATTTGAAATTCCTTATATCTCCTTTTCACATCTACCTTTGCCTTATACTATGTATTCATATTTATGATGTGCTTCCTCACCTCCTCATGGATACTCTTCAAATGTTCAGAAAATCTTTTGGTTCAACACTACTTATCTCTCCCTTATCCAACTTCCTCAATTCAAAAACATTTATGGGACTACTCCAATATATTATTTGGAATGGTGATTTGCCAGTACTCCTATTGATAGATTTATTATATGCAAATTTTTCTTGTGGTAAAATCATATCCCATCCTTTTGGTTTATCTCCAACCAAGCATCTCATCAAGTTTCCTAAATTACAATTCACAGCTTCTATCTGCCCATTAGTCTATGCATGGCATGATGAACTAAATTTTAAATTTTTCTTCAACTTCTTCCACAATGTATGCCATAAATACCCAACAAATTCGGTATCTCTATCTTAAACTCGACTCTTTGGCAAACCATGCAATCTCACCACTTCTCTGAAAAATAACTATGCGACATGAACAACATCACTAGTCTTATTGCAAGGAATAAAATTTGTCATCTTTGAAAACCTATCAACCAACACAAAAATAGAATCATGCCCACACTGTATCCTTGTCAATCCAAGAACAAAATCCATACTAACATCCTCCCATGGCTTCTCTGGTACATCTAATGGCTAATGTAACTTTGTATTCTTCTTCTCTCCTTTCACCATTTGACATACTTGACAACTTTGTACAAACTTCATCACATCTTTTTGTATTTAAGGCTAGTAATAATTTTTAGCAACCAAAGCTATAGTTTTACCCCTACAAAAATGTCTAGCCAATCCTCCACTATACTTCTCCTTGATGAGATTCTCTCTCATTAAACTTCTGGGAATGCACAACAAGCTTCCTTTGAACAACATATTACCCTAGATCATTAAACCCAACAACTTTTTCCTATCAAGTGTAACAAGTTTTGTACAAGCCTTCCATGCTTCACCAAAATCAGGATCATTTGGATACAAAGTACTGAGTTCTTTGAACCCAACCACCTCTATGTATATTTCTGTCAGCAAAAGTTGTCTTCTACTAAAAGCATTTGCAACTTTGTTAGACTTCCCACTCCTGTGTTTCAAAACAAATATATAATTCTACAAAAACTCAACCCATTTTAAATGCCTTTGGTTCAATTTTCCTTGACTATTCAAATATTGCAAAGCTTGATGATTAGTATACAAAACAAACTCCTTGGGAAGAAGATTGTGTCTCCACTTCTTCAATGCTTGAACTATGGTATAAAATTCTTGATCATAAACATAATATTTTCTTTTTGCATCATTCAACTTCTCACTAAAATAAGCAATAGGTCTACCTTCTTGGCTTAAAATAGCTCCTATTGCAGTACCACTAGCATCAAAATCTACTTGAAACACTTTGTTGAAATCAGGAAGTGCTAAAACAGGTTGCTCAGTAACTTTCTATTTCAACAGATTGAAATTCTTATCTTCTCCTATAGTCCACTTAAACTCTTTCCTATCTCCTCTCATTGTTTCAGTCAAGGGTCCACAAATACTACTTAAAACTTCTTATGAACTTTTTGTAAAATGTAGCTAGTCCATGAAAAGATCTTACCTTTGCCACACTCCTTGGAGTAGGCCATTCAAGGATATCCTTCACTTTCTCTGAGTCCATTTTTAGACCTTCTTTCTGTATATGAGCAATGTTAGTATGCTAATAGAAACCAAATTTAAATAAAGCTTCTACAAACTAAACAAAATTCACAAACTTCAAGATAGACTAAGATGAGCTCTCAATTGAGAATATGAGCCATTAATGGACTCTCTCAATAAGAAGCTCTCTTGTTGAGTAGCTTTATCTAAATGGATAGGATGTATGCTCAATATGCTTCCAAAGGCTTCAATGGATGATTGTGGATTTTTGGTGTGGATAGATGGCTTTAGTATGGATTTGGCTCTCAAAATAGCATTATAAATTTACTTCATAAATTGTGTTATTTTGCAAAGGGGAAGGATCCAATTTATAGGCAAGAGGCTTGAGGGATTGAGGGCTAAAATGCAAGGATGGGAAAAAGCTTATGGAGGGCTCAGATTGCATGAGAGGAGAGCACATGGATTGTGCTTCCTTACAACCAATCAAGGAGTGACACATGTCACATGGTGAGAGGATGGAGGAAAGGGGAAGAATGAGTCAACAAAGGAGGCTCAAGGGATAAAATCTTCATAAAGACCCTCATAATGACTTGTAAGAGCAATAAAAGGGCTTGTAAGAGTCATTTATGGCCTAGTGGACTTCATAAAGTTTTATGGTTGAGATATTTTGAGGGTGATGAGAGCAATTTCGACTTGGACTTGATTAGGAAGGTTTTAAGCTTGCTTAGGCTTGTGCAAATGATTAGAGGATGGATTAGGATGGTTTAGGATTAGCTTAGGGATAGGCAAGTGGATGGCATTTAATGAGGGTGGGTGAAGGAGGAGATATTTGTTAACTTTGGCTTGGGTTAGTAAGTTTTAACTCATGTTTAGGGAATGTGACAAGGTTAGGAGGGGATTAGGATTAGGGTTAAAGACATCTTCTAGAAGAGTCTAGGTTTTGGATGAGGATAAAGACTTTCTAGAATAGTCTAGAATTTTCTAGGATGAGGATGAAGACTTTCTAGAAGAGTCTAGAACTTCTTAGGGTGAGGATAAATTAGATTTTTAGGAAATAAATAAAGTTTTATTTATTTCAAGGGTTTGGGTTGAGGAGATATTTATTAAAACATTTTTAATAAACATGAGGATTAATATTTAATCTTAATTAAATATTTTGAGTTGGGATTAGGGGTAGGAAATGATGGGATTAGCCTTTAATTAAAATTAAAGAAGGATTAGAAGATTTTGGAAGAGGTTAGAGGTCTTAAGGAAATTGGCCAAGTTTTGGGCAAAAAATAAATTTTTTTATTTATTTTAGGATTTTTGGTCAATTTATTAATTAAATAATTAATAAATAAGGAAATAATGTTTAAATAAGATTTAAACATTTTTGGGAGGGATTCCTTAATTAAATATTTTTAATTAAGATAAAGGGATTTAATGGCATAAAATTAATTAATTAATTAATTAATTAATAAATGATGATGTCATCAGAAATTTTTTCAAAAAATAAAAATACTTTATTTTCTAAAGGTTTTTAGGTGTCTACATTTTGCCCCTCTTTGATGTGATGCCGCAAGTGGCATGGCATCAAAGATAAGAAAATAAGATGCCCAAGGCTAGAGCAGAAGAGGAGAGAATGGACTGTGAGATGCCCCCTCAAGAAGGTAGCAGGGAGAGAAAGCGAGGCTCGATGGCTTCTTGAAAAGTACAAGAATCTCGCATGAGCAAGGAAACTCAGATTGGCAAAGAGAAGGGGCTGAATTAGCTCAAACTCTCACTACAAGAGAATGATAAAGGGAAATCAGAGGCACACAAGTAAAGCAAGCTTAAGACTTTCCAGGATTGGGGGGGGGGGGGGGAGATGGAGGAGCGGAGCACTATAAAAGGAATCCATGGTAGGGAGATGGATGATAGAATGATAAAGCTGATGCAACAAGATTTCAAAGAGTCAGATTGGCAGAAGATGGGTTTCAGAGATCCCTAGGACTAGGATTGTGGATCTCGAAAGATGAGGCTTGGTGGGTTGATTTGGATTGGTGGATCCCTAAGACTAGGATTGTGGATCCCTAAAGCTAAGAGTGATGAGTGATTCAAAGAGATACTGATGCATAAGCTGGGGTAGGAGAGACGGATGCGGGATATGGATGGGGGATAATGGAGATGAAGGAAAACCATTGAAGCTTTTTGAGCGGGGGGATACTTCAAAGAGAAGTACCACCATGTAGTTGAGCACTAGGTTTTCTATAGGACTATTGGTTAATTTCCAAGGTTACCAAGAACATCAAGGCCTTTTCACCAACCGTCCAAAGGACTAACAAACTAACTCAAAACAAACATGCAAGGATTGCCCCAGCATCACACATGAATCCTAGAGGAAGCAACGTGGAAACAACACTGAAGAACCCACAAGCAGAAAAGAAAAACAAATGAAAGACCTGATCAAGACCTTACGCTCTAATTGCCCCATTCGCAGCATACCATGATATGGAAGATCGTGGCAACCTTGAGGAGGGAACAAGGAGATTGCTTGGAAAAGATACTTCAAGACCCAAAAGAGAAGATCCCAAATCAAAAGAAAGTGAAAATCCAAAAGAGAGCCGTTTTCCAATGAGATGGGTAGGACAAGGTACTAACGGACCAAGATCAGACATGAGGAAAGCTATATCCTGCAAGGACCTATCGGAGAGCACCGAAGTTGGTGGATTTGGATGAGTGATGTGTCTGGCAAGCTGAACTAAGAAAGATAACACTTTGGTGACAGGAAATCTAGCTAAAGGATGTGTTGGAATAGCTAACCAAGATGTGTGATGGGTGCAAGATGTTGATCAAGGACGAACTGACACGAACGTTGGATAGATACAATGGTACTAAGCTAAAGAGGATGTACAAGTTTTTTCATGTTTTGGTTTTTGTGAGATGGAAATGTTTGTGAAGGATGGGATGTCTATAATAGGTGATAGGTGGATAGGTAGATGGTTTGTGAAAAGATTAAGTGAAAATGGGGTTTTGTGTGTGCACGTGATAGTATACAAGCTAGAATACAAGATTATTTATAGGCTGGAATATGGTACAAACCTTGGACAAGATTCGGATAGACAAGGTATGGTACAAGCTTTACAAGGTATAATACAAGCTTTGGTACAAGATTTACAAGTTGTACAGGAGGTATTTACAAGCTTCATCAGATTTTGGATATTTGGTTGGAACATCAAGGGAACAAGCAAGTGTGTCTTATGGGATGGTGGGTGAATGGATGAGGGATAAGATAGTGATAGATAATGGATTAGTCTTTAGTACACAAGGCGCCTGAATTACTAGGTTTTCACCAAGGTACCTATCCAAGGTGCTTAAATTGCCAATTTTTCACCATTGGACGCTTATTTCTCTTTACTATTTTTTTCTTTTGTATTTTTCAAAAGCTGGGTATACCAAGGATCTTCAAGCATAGAACTTCTTGAGATGAATGATGTTAGTAGGATCATTCAAGAGTTCTCCTTCAGGTGTAGATAGCTGATAGGCTCCGGAGCCAAAGGAAGCAGTGACAACATAAGGACCAAGCCATGTAGGTTCAAACTTGCCTTTCTTTTCTCGATCTGCTTGGACTTTCATGTTTCCTTTAAGGACCATGTCACCTGGCTGAAAGTGTCGTGGAAGAACCTTCTTGTTGAAATTCCTTTTGAGATGAGTTTGATAGACTGTGAGATGATCATAGGCTTGTTGTCGCTTCTCGTCTAAGAGATCTAGCTGGGTGAGCCGAGCTACTCTATATTCTTCATCTGATATTTGCCCTTGCAAAGATATGTGCAAGGAGGGAAGTTAAACCTCTATAGGTAGTACCACTTTAGCACCATAGACTAGGGAGTATGGAGTTGTGCCTGTGGATGTACGAAAGGAAGTTTGATAGGCCCATAGGGATGGATTTATTTGTAGGTGCCAATCATGGCCGGAATCATTGACAACTTTCTTTAGAATTTTGAGGAGGGTTTTGTTAGTTGCCTCTGCCTGGCCGTTACCTTGTGGGAAATATGGGCTAGAAAAGCGGTGATGGATGTGAAGGGAAGTGCATAATTCTTCCATGTTGAGATTTTCAAAGTTACCTCTGTGGTCGGTGAAGATGGTGGATGGGATGCCGAAGCGGCAAACAATGTGGTACAAGATGAACTTGGAGACCTGAACTCCTGTAGCTGAGACTAGGGGGATTGCTTCCACCCATTTAGTGAAATAATCTGTAGCTGTTATTATCCATTTATGTCCATCAGATGAGAGGGGTGTAATAGTTCCAACTAGATCAAGGCCCCAAAAAGTGAAAGGCCAAGATGGTGCAATAGGCTGTAGATCCTGTGCTGGAGCGTGCACAAGATTTGCATGCTGCTGACATGGGAGACACTTTCTGACAAAGTCATAGGAGTCTTCTTCAATGGTAGGCCAATAGTAGCCTGCTCTAAGGATTTGTCGTGCTAGGACAATACCACTCGTGTGGGCACCGCAAAGTCCAGAGTGTACTTCCTTTAACACCATCGCGGCCTCATTTTGGTCTAAACATCGAGAGAGAGTATCGTGATAACCCCGACGATATAGGGTATTGGCTATGATAACATAGCGGGATGATTTTTGGATGAGGTTCTGGCGTTGGGTATGTGTGAGGTGAGGGGATATGATACCATCGTTAAGGTAAGCATAAATCTCATGGTACCAAGGGGATTGGGGACCAACCAAGATACAAACATGGTTTGAATCCTCATTCGCATAGGCGGGTGTGAGGAGCTGCTCCACTAAAAACTCATACTGTGTAGCTGCTTGGGGAATTTCCAAGAGCGAGCCTATAGTAGCCATAGCATCTGCTGCTTTGTTCTGTATTCGAGGCACTTGTGTAAACTGAAGCTTTGTAAAATGTTGGGTTAGCTGATCAACCAGCTCTTTGTAGGGTAATAGCTTTTCATCTTTGGTTTGATATTCATTTAGGGCTTGCTTGATGATGAGCTGAGAATCGCCAAAGATTTGTAGCTCAACAATGTTCCATTCTGCAGCTATCTTTAATCCTGCTATGAGGGCCTCATATTCAGCTATATTGTTGGTGCTAGGGAATTGTAGCTTGAAGGCTTTTGGAATGTAATCTCCTTGAGGTGTGACCAACAATATTCCTGCCCCTGATCCATGAGATGTGTATGAGCCATCAAAATAAAGTTTCCATGGGGGTTGTTCTTCAATTAGACAGATATGCTCATCTGGAAATTCTGTGATCAACGGATAAGCATCTATTAGAGGTGCATCAGCTATAGCTTGCCCTTTGATTGCCTTTCTATCCACATACTGGATGTCAAATTCACTAAGGAGCATAACCCATTTGGCCAAACGGCCTGTAAGTGTTGTTCTAGAGAGCATATACTTGAGAGGGTCAATCTTGGAGACTAGTTGGATGGTATGACTTAGCATGTAATGGCGAAGCTTTTGAGTTGAGAAGACAACTGCCAAACAAGCTTTTTCCATAGGAGTGTAATTGAGTTCATAACCAACTAGGGTTCTACTGATGTAGTAGATAGCTCTTTCTCTTTTGTAGTCATCAAGCTGTACTAGAAGTGCCCCTAGAGCAGTAGGTGTTGCTGATATGTACAAAATTAGGGGACGACCAGGAATTGGTGGAACCAAGATAGGGGGATTGATGAGATACTGCTTGAGATGGGAAGTTGCGCTGACATAAAGGATCCCACTTGAAGTTCTCATCCTTCTTTAGTAAATGTGAAAATGGTGTACACTTATCTGCAAGCTGGGAGATGAAGCGCCAAACAGATTGGAGCTTTCCTTGAAGAGAGCGAAGCTGTCGCAGTGTCTGGGGAGGAGGCATGTCTAAGATAGCCTTGACCTTCTTGGGGTCGATCTCTATACCTCGTTTAGAAACTATGAAGCCTAGAAGCTTGCCAGATGTGACCCCAAAGACACATTTCTTGGGATTCAGCATGAGATGATATTTGGCTAACCTATCAAAGACTTTCTCCAAGTCAGCAAGATGATCCATGAAGGTATGAGACTTGACCAAGATATCATCCACATAATCCTCCAAAATGCTATGGATGAGATCATGAAAAATGGTTGTCATAGCTCTTTGATAGGTAGCCCCAGCATTCTTTAGGCCAAAAGGCATCATGTTGTAGCAAAAGGTTCCCCAAGGGGTAGTGAATGTTGTCTTATGTTTATCCTCTTCTGCAATCTTGATTTGATTATACCCAAAAAATCCATCCATGAGGGACAAAATTTCATGTCTAGCTATAAGATCTACAATCATATCTATTTTGGGCAAGGTAAAATCATCTTTTGGACAAGCTTTGTTAAGATCTCTAAAATCAGTGCAGATTCTGATGTCACCGGAAGGTTTAGTGACAGGGACCATGTTGGAGATCCACTCTGAGTAGTCGATAGGTCGGATAACCTTAGCAGCTAACATTCTTTCTAATTCAGCTTTGACCAATAATGCCACCTTGGGGTGCATTTTTCTAAGCTTTTGTCTGACGGGCTTGATCTTTGGATCAACTGCAAGATGATGAACTACAAGCTTTGGATCAAGTCCTGGCATGTCCTTATATGACCATGCAAATCGGCCAATGTTCTCTCTTAAGACCTCAAAGAGGAGGTCAGCTTGGTCTTGTGATAGGGATGCAGCAATGTGAACAATTCTGGGGATCTCTGAAGAACCAATGTTGACTTCTCGAGTATCCTCAATTAGAATAGAAGACACCTCTGGTCGATTATCTTGAGGAGGCAATGCTAAATCCTCATGTTCTTCTTGTGGCTCTAGATTTTCTTGCTGAGGGGTTCTCTTCATTGCCTTAGCTAGTCTCAGATTCACCTTAGTTTTCTTGTGAGGAGTTTCAGCTCCCATGAATCTTAGAAGTGCCTCCTTTGATGTGAAATCATCGATGTGTATGACACTTTGTTGGTCCCAATCTATGAGTTCTGGATGGGTGAGTGGTAGGTCAATGAGGTGGATGGATAGTTCTCGGAGAATAGAGTCTCCGAGGGAGATTTGGTCTAGGATATCGTCGTAGGCTCTCTTTTCAACTTCCTTAGGAATGTCTTCAATTTCGACAAGGTTGCGGTGAATGTTCAAAAAAGCGTGACCGTTCTCATTGGTGCCCCCAGTTGTGGGTATGCCAAAGCCAAGACCTGACTTTGATTCCCACTTATGTGCGTCGATGGGGCACTGCATGCCTCTTTCTTATGGTCCTAGACCACCACCTTGATATTTCCATTTGTCAGTGATGAGCTTCTATTCTTGGGGATACTTTTGGCTGAAGTGATCAAGGCGTGCTTGATTTCTTTGAGGTGCATCCTTATGTAACCATTTGTTGATATCTGGAGTGAGCTCCTCATGAAGAGGGATTTTTGAGGATATAAAGGTTGTTGGGCCAAACTGTTTGTATCGAGGAGGTGGAATCTCCTTAGCTTTGTGATATGTCAGTCGTCCATGGGCATGTGGATCAAGTGGGAGTGCCCCGACAACAAATGCATCTGACAGACTATACTCTCCACAACCTTTGTTATTGATCTTCACGGTAGACAGGGTAGAGGCGAGGATGGTTTCTGGG
The DNA here is from genome assembly GCA_028749045.1 of Cupressus sempervirens. NCBI lineage: Eukaryota > Viridiplantae > Streptophyta > Pinopsida > Cupressales > Cupressaceae > Cupressus > Cupressus sempervirens. The sequence goes on along the minus strand of CM053793.1, from coordinate 24,728,017 downwards.
TCATTATAAGTGTGGGATGAGCTGGCGATGGATGTGCCGATATCAATTCCAGGGCAATGGTTTGTATATGAAGCTTCAACCGCATTGCAGTAAGCAAAGGGTTCTGGATCGGCATGGATGGTTACCTCAGTGCCTTGATGCAGAAATTTGACGCACTGATGGTAAGTGGATGGAACAGCTTTCATGGCATGAATCCATGGGTGACCAAGGAGGATGTTAAATGGTAGGTTTAGATCAATAACATGGCAGAGTGTCTCTTGGATGACTGGCCCAACCTTGATTGGCAGCAAAATAGTTCCTTCTATGGGTCTTTCCAAGTTGTCATAAGCTTTGATGGTGATAACCTCACTGATGATATCTGCCTCAGTATACCCAGCTTGTTTTATGAATTTTAGGGTGCAAATATTCAAGGCTGATCCGTTATCTATCATTACTCTTTTCACAGCAAAGTTGGATACCATGATGGCTATGCAAAGCGGAAGGGTGTGATCTAGCTCGACCACGGGTATGTCAGTGGGTTTGAACGATAGGGCACATGAGGATGAGAGGTGTCCAACAAGATTATGAAAATCAGTAGCATTGATATCAGAAGGGACACGGGATTCTATGAGAGCACTGTCAAGGATGTTCTTGTACACAGGACTACTGCGAAGAAGGTCTAAAATGGAGATTTGGGCTGGCATGTTCCCAAGGTGTTCCAAGATATTGTACTGGCTTTTTGATGGAGCTGATGGTGCTGGTGGAATGGGTGGGCCTGCGATGTTAAATCGCACTCTTCGAGTGGTGACTGCACAATCATTGTTTGGTCCTTGGATATTGATAACATTGACAGAAGGCTCTTTCTCAGATATACAACCTATAAGGCTACCATAGTCTATATAGGATGAAGTGTGGTCATTTTTCTTCCCATGGTGTTGATTTGGCTGACGGTTGTTGGTGTTGTTGTTGTTGGTTTGGATAGGTGCCTTTCCAGGATTTTGGTTGTGGTGTGGAGGAAAAGCATTTTGATAGATCTGTAAGCTTGCATTGGGAGAGGTTTGGGCACCAACAGTGATTTCCTTCCGATCAATGAGGTCCTGCACATAGTCTTTCAGTTTCATGCATCTGAGGGTAGTGTGACCTTTTACCCTATCAAATTTGTAGTACTCATTATCTTTGTACCATGCAGCTTTGGATTGGCTTGGGTCAATTTGTTGGGTAGGAGGAAATTTGATGAGGTTTTCCTTGACTAATTTCTCAAAAATGACATCCAATGGCTCACCAAGGGGTGTATAGTTTCTAGGTGTAGGTTGGAATCTAGGCTTTTGTCCTGCAGCTACATTGATGGCATTAGCTTGATTGCTAGACCCTTGGAAGTTGGGTCTTGGATTGTGGTTTTGATAGCTTTGGGTATTCTTTTGTTGGTAGTTGATAGCTTGTTGATTTTTTGGTTGATATGGTGGGTTGGACTGGTTGTGAGAAGGACCAACAATATTCACATGTCTGGTGTCAGTGACGCCATCTGTTGCAACGTGCTTGTTTTTGTTCCAATACCTAGACTTGTCATTGGAATGTGATTGATTTTGGTTGGCTTCCTTGTAAATCTTGACCACACCATCTTTAATGAGTCCTTGCTCAAGGATCATTCCTTTCTCTTTGATATCTTTGTAGGTCTGCAAACAGTTCATGGTCATGTGGTGAGCCAAGCTAGGATGGGCATTATCAATAAACATTTTCACCACATGGCGTTCTAGCAAGGTGTAGGATATGCGGGTGGTAAGGGTTTTCCATCTTTGTAGGTATTCAGCAAGGCTTTCTCCACCTCTTTGCTTGGTGTGGACAAGATCAACTATTGATAGCTCTGTTTCAACAAGATGGGCGTATTGGGCTACAAATGCCTCAGATAATTCAGCAAAGTTTTTAATTGTGCCATAGGGGATTCTATAAAACCATTCAAGAGCTGGTCCAGCCAAGCTTTTGGGAAAAAGGCGCAAGAGGAAGACATCATTGTATGCTACGTCCTGGCAGTGAATGTAAAATTCTTTGATATGTGTGACAGGGTCTCCTTTTCCTCTGAATTTGTCAAATTTGGGTACCTCAAAGTGTTTGGGAAATGGTGTCATGGTAATGGCTCTGTCAAATGGGTAAGGACACACATTCTCAAACTTGAATGTCTTCGGATCATTCCCTTCTTGGATGGCTTTCAGAGCTATCTTCATTTGCTCCCATTCTGAATTGATAGGTGATGGCTGGGGTGCCCCCAATGTAGGAGTGCCTTGAGGTAGGTATGTGCTGAATGGGGCCACTGAATATGGATGGCTATGAGGGATTTTCTAATAGGGATTGTACATTGTTTGGGCAGCTACATGGTGGATGACAGGTTGCTGAGGGGGAGGTGGCGCATATTGTTGCATGTGCTGCGAGGCTTGCTGTTGATATGGGATTTGAGGTTGGGATTGAGGAACATAAGCTGGCCGTGGGATAAATGGATTGCTTTGTGGAGGTAAGGTATAAGATGGTTGAGAGGCTTGGGGAAAGGATCGGGGGGCTTGTGGGTTTTGACCAATATATGTGGGTTGTGCCCCCATTTGGGATGGTATCTACAAATAATTGGTGGTTGGCTGGGGTGGTGGATTACCTCCTAGAAGTGGCATTTAAAAGTAGTTGGTAATTGGAGGTAATGGATTAGTTGGTGGTGGAGGTGGTGGGAATTGAAAGCTTGGGAATGGAACTGATGGGGTTTGATAGCTTTGTGGTTGGATTTGGAAGCTTGGTAGAGTGGTGGTAGGGGCTGGGGTCACTTGGGAGCTTGGTAGAAAATTGGTAGTAGCTTGTGGGATTTGATAGCTTTGTGGAGTGAGGGTAGTAGCTTTTAGATTTGTGGCTAATGGTATTGAGCTCCCAAGACCTAATGGAAATAATGGGATTGTGCTTTGGGCTGCAGTAAACAAGCTGGGGGTGATGAAAGGTTGATTACTTAGCCCCATGGGTGGCATCCCTGTTGTATATTGCTGAGGTTGGCCAAAGATGCTAGCACTGATTTGGGAGATGGATGGATTTGGAAGGCTAGGTTGGGGAGCAGCAGAAGCAATAGTGAAGGGGGTGAACGGTGAGCTATTTTGGGTAAAGGGGGTTTGGAGCGGAGAGGTATGAACCAAGGATGGAGTGGTGGTGGCTGGGTTGGCTTGCGGCATGGAGATTTCAACTTGGGTGAATGATGGTATGTTTGGGTCTGTTGGATCATATGGATTGGCTGGAGGCTCTTCTTTTGGCATATATTGAGGATAATTTGGATCATAAGAGCCTATGGGTGGTGGTAGCTGCCCAAAAAATGGGTGAGATGGATCTAATAATGGAGGGGGTCTTCCAAAGTCAAAGGTTCCTACATTTTCCCTTCGAAAATTAGCCATGATTGTCTCTTTGTTCTTGTCTATAATGGCATTTACCAATACTGCATTTCCTGGTTGGTTCATGAAAGCTTCAATGTCAGTACATGATGGCATAGCTTTCTCTGGGCTGAAGGATGGCTGAGTGCTCAAGGGGGGTGAGGCTGTTCGATCCAAATGATAGGGCTCCATTGTTTCTTTCTTCTTGGCTAAGCGAATGACGGGTGGCATGAAAAATGCTCCTAAGGATGAGATGCAATAATGCTGATGGATGAAAAAGGGGGAAGGCTTCTCTATGCAAATGATTTCCTAGGTTAAGGCAAAGCTATATGACAAAACCTAAGGAGGATTGGGTTTGAGATTCTAATTTCAAAGATATGTTGCCAAAGCACGAAAGGTCTGCTTTCCTATGTGCAAGCTAGGTGGTGATTGTGTCAACTTAAGGATAGACTGATGATCCTTTAGGAAGAACACGAGATTGACCACTTGTGGATCCCAACCTTTAGCTCAAGGTGATGAGGGATAACAAGTGACAAAGCTGGATTACCCTAGACAAAGCTCTGTCAAAGGGATAACCTTGGTGAGATTGATGGATTTGGAAGATTTTAGGAGTGGCAAACTTTTGGCAAAAGTGACAACAAATTTGAAGGCTTGGATGTGAGGTTTTGATTTCTGGCTAGATGGTTTGATTCTAAATGAGATGGATGAGCTAATAATGCTTAAGGGGATAACCTAAGATGGTTGGCTTTTCTACAAAGATGACTCTAAAGTGAAGCTTATCCAAGAAGATGTGGAGAAACAAGGGTGTCTAATCATAGAAATCATGCCTAGTTGGTAAGGCATTAGCAAGATTAACTCCTAGATGTTGGCTAAATTTGATGGTGTGCTCTAACCAGGCCTCTTGAAGTGCTTCGTCGGTAGCTTTGTCCTCTGCTTTGTGGAGTTTGGCAATTCGTGGGCTTGGTGTTATTTCTTTTCTCTTGGATGAAAGTTCTTGGTATGCTAGAGATGGTTTGAGTTTAACTTTGTGGAACTTTTGTTTGGGTTTGGGTTGCTCTGACATCAATTCCTGAATCTGCTTGGCTTTGAGAGATCTTGGTTGTTTTGCTTCAACTCGTTCAACTTCTGGAATAGGCAGTGACTACGTTAAGTATGCCCTAAGTTAGGATTGACCAAGTTTGGCAAACATTCATTCAACAAATAAAAGATCAAGCAATAGATAGAAACAACCAGATAGAAGTTTTTGATTCTCGGAAAGTGATACTTGCACCAAGGAGTGTGTATGTTCTAAAAATGTTTCAATCAGTCACCTCAAACACATTAACATCCTAGATGGTTGTCTACAAGGCTGACAGTTGGTTTAGCTAAGGAGTCCTCGATATACCCAAGGTACGTGAGGCCCAAATCCGTAGATGAGATCAAAAAGATGTCACACAGCCGAGAGGAGCAGTAACCCACTTCTCCTCTTTCACTTCTCAAGGGTATAAAGTTCCTTGAGGCTTAGCCCGAGTGACAAAATCTTGATCCCAAGAGAGGTGTCTTTCGATTCACCTTCTGATTCTTATACTCCGCCAGAACGCTGGAGTTGAGGTCGTCCAAGGGGTGATGAAATCCCCAAGCAGGCCTCCTAAAAAGAAACAAGGTTTTGGATCCTAATCTTATGCACCCAAGATGGCCTCGAAAGACGACAAGGGGAGAGAAGACTTGGACGACCTTGGGCTAAAAAACACGCTTGTTCTTTTACCAACTGACACTTAAGTTTTTTGATCTAGACTTTGCAAGCACTCATGTTTAAGATACAATGTTTATTCCAACTTGAAGCACCAACAAAAGTAAATCGATCAAAGAATACAAACAATAAGAAGAGTTAGGGTCAACAAAAGCAAACTCGCACGCCCAGAGGCCCTCCACGTCAAGTATCGATTAATTTTCTTTAAGGCATTCAAGATTGAGTGTGAGTTTGTTTTAAGCCCAAAACAAAAGTGTGTGAGATTCGATTTCAAGCGCGCGCCCAGAGGCTCTCCACGTCAGTTGTTGTTCAATTTTAGTGCCCAAACTTGAAGTGTGATCGATTTAATCTAGATTTTTGATCATTTAAGAATTTTGATAAAGTTAAAGCAAACATTCAAAGACCAAGTGAGTGAGTTAGATTGTGGAACATTTAACACCTTTTTCAAGTAGACCCATCCCCATAAATGGCGCTGAGATTGCAACCAATGGTTAATATTTGATGGGTGATTAGAAATGAGGTGAGTCCAAGGAACTACTAAAATTTATTTTTGAAAATTTGTGTTTTAACTTAACAAGGTTTCTTAAATGTCCAAAAATCAAACTTTACCTAGATTGCATGTGGAAAAGAGATTTGTTTTGTTCAATTTTTAGAAGCTCCAAATGAAGTGTTTGGTATTGCAATGGTTAATTGATCCTTAGAATTCAAGATTGGATTTGTTGTTTTAATCATGCATTCAAGGAAAATTTGATTTTAATCCATGGCATTCAAGAGTGATTTTAGCAACATGCATTTAAAGACAAGTGGTTAAACATTCAAGCGTTTTCTTTTGACCATTCAAGATTGAGATTTTGTGTGTTGTTTTAAGAACTTTGAAGTGCTTTGTTTTAACCTTAGATCATTCAAGATTTTTTTGGACTCAAAAGTGAAAATGACTCTTTGGACTTTGGTTTTCATTCAAGATTTTGTGTTCTAGTTTGCATGTTTTAAGCCCAAAAATGATATTCCTAGATTGTTTTGATGCATGAAAAACCTAAGAAACATTCAAGATTTTGCAATAAGACATTTGTTTGGAACAAATAACAAAGCTTTTAGGACAATTTTTGGCAACCATTTAGGACTCTTAGTTTTCATGAGATTTTTTAAAAGAACTTTAGTGTGCACTTAATGTTGATTTTGAACCTTTTGAAATGGAAACTTGAAGTTCTTTTTAAATTCCCAAAAATGAAGTGTTCCTAATTTTGCATGAATGCATCTAAAACCTTGATGTTGCAAGGATGCAAATGATTAGATTGGTTTAGTTTCACTTGTTAAAAGATTTTTTCTTTTTTGCAAATTTTTAATTTTTCAATGGATTTAAGTATGATTTGGGGGTTCATTTTAAGCACTAAAAAGAAGTGTGTATGATTTTGCTTCCTTAAAAAAAAATGGCCAAGATATCCCACAAGAAGAAAAAGAAGAAGTAGATGGAATAAGAAGAATATAGACAAGAAGAGGAAGAAGAATTTCAAGTTCTTTGTCCACCTATAAGTTTGAAAAATCTGCAAACACTATGAGATAGATTATGAGTTCCTTTGTCTTCTTCATGCTCATGTGGACCTACAAAACTAATTTATACAATCCTACCAATCACAAAAACAAGAAAAATTAGCCAAAATCAGCAAATAACATACAAAACTTGACTAAAAAAGCTAATGAAGATGACCCATGCGGGGTCCCACCGGGCATGCCAAAATGTATATGAGCAATGTTAGTATGCTAATAGAAACCAAATTTAAATAAAGCTTCTACAAACTAAACAAAATTCACAAACTTCAAGATAGACTAAGATGAGCTCTCAATTGAGAATATGAGCCATTAATGGACTCTCTCAATAAGAAGCTCTCTTGTTGAGTAGCTTTATCTAAATGGATAGGATGTATGCTCAATATGCTTCCAAAGGCTTCAATGGATGATTGTGGATTTTTGGTGTGGATAGATGGATTTAGTATGGATTTGGCTCTCAAAATAGCATTATAACTTTACTTCATGAATTGTGTTATTTTGCAAAGGGGAAGGATCAAATTTATAGGCAAGAGGCTTGAGGGATTGAGGGCTAAGATGCAAGGATGGGAAAAAGCTTATGGAGGGCTCAGATTGCATTAGAGGAGAGCACATGGATTGTGCTTCCTTACAACCAATCAAGGAGTGACACATGTCACATGGTGAGAGGATGGAGGAAAGGGGAAGGATGAGTCAACAAAGGAGGCTCAAGAGATAAAATCTTCATAAAGACCCTCATAATGACTTGTAAGAGCAATAAAAGGGCTTGTAAGAGTCATTTATGGCCTAGTGGACTTCATAAAGTTTTATGGTTGAGATATTTTGAGGGTGATGAGAGAAATTTTGACTTGGACTTGATTATGAAGGTTTTAAGCTTGCTTAGGCTTGTGCAAATGATTAGAGGATGGATTAGGATGGTTTAGGATTAGCTTAGGGATAGGCAAGTGGATGGCATTTAATGAGGGTGGGTGAAGGAGGAGATATTTGTTAACTTTGGCTTGGGTTAGTAAGTTTTAACTCATGTTTAGGGAATGTGACAAGGTTAGGAGGGGATTAGGATTAGGGTTAAAGACATCTTCTAGAAGAGTCTAGGCTTTGGATGAGGATAAAGACTTTCTAGAATAGTCTAGAATTTCTTAGGATGAGGATGAAGACTTTCTAGAAGAGTCTAGAACTTCTTAGGGTGAGGATAAATTAAATTTTTAGGAAATAAATAAAGTTTTATTTATTTCAAGGGTTTGGGTTGAGTAGATATTTATTAAAACTTTTTTAATAAACATAAGGATTAATATTTAATCTTAATTAGATATTTTGAGTTGGGATTAGGGGTAGGAAATGATGGGATTAGCCTTTAATTAAAATTAAAGAAGGATTAGAAGATTTTGGAAGAGGTTAGTGGTCTTAAGGAAATTGGCCAAGTTTTGGGCAAAAAATAAATTTTTTTATTTATTTTAGGATTTTTGGTCAATTTATTAATTAAATAATTAATAAATAAGGAAATAACGTTTAAATAAGATTTAAACATTTTTGGGAGGGATTCCTTAATTAAATATTTTTAATTAAGATAAAGGGATTTAATGGCATAAAATTAATTAATTAATTAATTAATTAATTAATTAATAAATGATGATGTCATCAGAGATTTTTTCAGAAAATAAAAATACTTTATTTTCTAAAGGTTTTTAGGTGTCTACACTTTCGAGACTACAAATCTTAGATACACCAACTCTTTCTTTACAAAACTACACTTCTTTAGGTTTATTAATAACTTTTCTTCTCTCAACCTTTCAAACACCTTGCAAATATTAATCAAATGCTCCTCCAATGTCTTACTAAAGATCAATATATCATCTAGGTAAACAATGAAAAACTTACCTAGAAACTCCTTCAGTACCTCATTCATGAGCCTCATGAAAGTGCTCAGTGCATTGGTTAGCCCAAAAGACATAACTAACCACTCATACAGTCCTTCTCTTGTCTTGAAAGTAGTTTTCCACTCATCACCTTCTTTGATATGAATCGGATAGTACCCACTCTTCAGATCTATCTTTGTGAAGTACTTAGCTCCACTCAAATAGTCCATAATATCATACATCCTTGGCAAAGGAAATCTATACTTGATGGTGATCTTGTTGATAGCATGAGAATCTATGCACATCGTCCATTCTCCATTCTTCTTTGGTCCTAATACTATTGGTACAACACATGCATTCAAACTCTCTTGAATCAACCCCTTCTGCAACACCTCATGAACTTTCCTGTTAAACTCTTCACTTTCTATTGGTGTCATTCTATGTGCTACCTTGTTTGGAAAACTAGCTCCTAGAACCAAATCCATCTAATGATTGATCTTTCTCATTGGGGGAAATCCATCAAGTACATTATCAGATACAATATCAAAAAACTCTTCCAATGTATCTGCAACTTCTATAGGTACCTCCTCTACTTCTTCTTTACTATCTTTAGGAATTATAGAAAACCACATATGCTCATGTTTCATACCTTTAAGGAACTCTTTTCCATCAACAAAACATATTCTAGCAGCACTAATACCTTTTCTTCTTTATCCTTTAATGGCTTCAACTTATGTTTCACTTCATCCTTAGTTAGAGTGTAGGTATTTGCTCACCCATCATCTACAACATGCCTGTAAAATTGCCATGGTGATGTAACACCCCAACCTTGCTTCCAAACCCCAAGCTCTCTCAGGGCTACCTTAGGTCATTCACTAGACCCAATAGGGCTTCTTCACACCCTATTCTTACTAGGACCTTGCTCAAGAGATCCTAATCCTTCAGTTGGGGGCACACCAACAAAGTAACATCAAATTTCTTACTAGCTGGCTCCAGTCTGCTACTAACCCTCAAGTCCATCTATAGATCCAAGGGTACTAGTTCTTCATCCAGAGTTTTTTTAGACTCCTTCTAACATTCATGACCCTAAACAATGCTGATTTCATAGGTTCATTCAATCTACTAGGGAAAATACACCAAATTGCTCCAAAAAGGCTACTAGGAATTAACCCTCCTAAATAGTCGGCAACAAGATTTTTTGGAAAAAATTTTAACAACCCTGCAAAAAAATTATATTTATGGATACCCTTTTCGGAGTACCTCAAGATTCTATAATTTTCCAACCCTCAAACTACCCGTACGACCAAAGTACAAAAAATGGCTAAAATGAGGGTTTCAAAGGCTTTATCGTTGTTGTGATAGAAAACCACCTTAGACACCTTTCCAAGACCTCTCCTTTGGAATGGAGCAAGGCTAGATATTCTCCTTAATTGCTGTGTGGCTATATTGAGGCATTTGAACTCTCAATCCTCTCCATAGCTTGTTTTTCGGATTGTGATCCCTAGCCAAGTTGCATTTGGCTTTCCTAGGGCATCACTTTAAAAATGCTTGCTGATGCTTCCAAGGGCCCTCCTTCCTGGTACATAATATACATGGACCTTAGTTCTAAATCCCAAAATACCAGAGGTTTCCAATGGTGGGAAGAGGCCCTAAGATCCCATTTTCTAAGTGCAACCTTGTTCAGATCAGCAACTTGGCAAGAACAAAAAGATTTTCTAAAATAATACAAAATGAATTGAAATGATCAAACCAAAACTACAACAAGATGAAAAAAAATATTTCAGAACTTTTCCAACACAAAAATCAGGCCATTCAATCCTCCTCTATGAAAAAATGCCTTCAAATACATAAAACCGGCAACAAAACACTTGCACAATTCATACAAAATGCAAAACCAACTTGTCCAACCCATGATAATGGTTTTCCTCACCTTTTTAAAGGCTCCTTCGTCAGTTCCATAACTGTTCTAAATAGTTAGGATGTTGCAAACTCAAAAAATGCAAAAAGTTGCTTTTTGCAAGAAAATGTTGTCATGACAACATGACAACATTCTAGCAACTTTTGTTATACATGGAGTTAGACCTCCAAATTTGGAAAAAATACCAAGTAGACACATAATATGAATAAAATGACTTCAAATAAACTATTCAAAGCCATTGGAACCTTTCTAGACCATTTTAGCCTTTATCGGACCTAAGTCAGCTAGTTGACACTAGTCGGCAACTTCGAGCAACTTGATCACTTTGGGTCTTGCCAAGTCTCCTAGACACACCTAAGGACCACATAGGACCTATTATTAGACTAGTGATGTGGCTAGCATCACTACAAGCCAAAAATAAGGAAATACCTAGGTTTCACACTTAGCCTACCTAGGTGCTCCTGCACCATACTCCCCCCTCCAACAAAGAACTCAAGGTGGATCAATTTGCAACAAATCTAGAGGTATGCCAACCTTCTTGAAATCTGTTTCAGCAACCCATGTAGCCTTTGAAATTGGTTTTTCCTTCCATTTGATGAAGTGTTCCATGTACACCTTGTGCCTTGTAATCTTCTTTACCCTTGAGTCTAATACCTTTTCCACCTCCAACTTGCTGTTTGTAGGTGTTGCAGTAGGTTCAAGATCTTCATGAACATTTGGACTGATCTGAGATGAGTCACCTTTGTATGGCACCAAGTCTTTCACATTAAAAATAGGGGATATGCCCAAATCGGAAGGTAAATCTACCTTATAGGCATTTGCTCCATATTTAGCCAATATCTTGCAAGGCCCTACCCTCTTCATCTGTAGCTTGGTAGGAATACCTTTTTGAAGCTTTGATTTTTTCAAATGGACCATCACATAGTCCCCAATAGCAAACTGAACATCCTTCTTCTTTTCATCCACCTTGGCTTTGAGTTTTAGAGTGTTTTCTTGAATAGTCTTCTTGACTTGCTCCTGAATCTCCTTCATGGTTTGTACAAAGTCTTCCGCTTGACCACTAATTTGATCCATGTTTCCAAGACACCTTAGTTCACACACACCTCTTGGATGCATGCCATAAACAATTTCAAAAGGACTCTTTCCGGTAGTCCTATTCTTGCTATCATTGTAGGCATATTCCACTTGTGAGATGATAACATCCCAAGTCTGATCATACTCCTTAGTTAGGAACCTAAGAAGGTTACCCAAAGTCCTATTAACCACCTCAGTTTGACCATCAGTTTGAGGATGGTAAGCTGAACCAAAAGACATGTTAGTGTCAAGCTTCTTCCATAAAGTCTTCCAAAAGTGACTCATGAATTTCACATCTCGATCCGACACAATGCTTAATGGAAGTCCATGAATCCTTAAAACCTCTTTGAAAAATAAATGAGCTATATGACTTGCATCATTAGTTGTCTTACATGGAATGAAATGCCCCATTTTACTGAATCTATCAACAACAACATAGATGCTATCATATCCTTGCTTGGTTGTAGGCAAACCTACAACAAAATCCATACTTACACAATCCCATGGCTGGTTGGGAATTGGTAGAGGCTGACAAAGACCTATATTGCTCATTCCTCCTTTTGCCTTCATACACACCATGCATTACTCCACATACTTGGTTACATCTTTGACCAATTTAGGCCAATAATAGAACCTTTGCACTAGTTCTATTGTCTTGTTGATACCAAAATGCCCACTCAAGCTGCCATTATGTTTCTCTTGTATTAGCTTCTCTCTCATGGAACCTCTTGGTACACACAAGTCATTACCCTTGAAAAGTAATCCATTTTGCAATGTGAATTCTGAAAATTTGCTATTAAAGTGGTTTACAAAGTCCATGCATACCTTATAGGCTTCAGCAAAGTCCTCATCATTCTTGTAAAGATTCTGAAAACTCTCCACTCCAATGCTATGGAGTTGAATCTCTTGGACTGTTAAAACCCTTCTACTTAATGCATCAGCAACCTTATTCAATTGCCCCTTTTTATGCTTTATGGTGAAGGTAAAAGCTTGCAAATACTCCATCCATTTCAAGTGCCTGTTACTTAGCTTCTCTTGTGTATTAATATAACTAAGGGCTTGGTTATCAGTAAAAACAACAAACTCTTTAGGCAGCAAATAGTGTCTCCACTTCTTAAGACACTGGACTAAGGCATACAATTCTAGATCATAGGATGATTATTTCTTCTTGGCTTCATTTAGCTTCTCACTATAGAAGGCAACTGGTCTACCTTCTTGACTCAACACCCCACCCACTGCTAGGCCACTTGCATCACACTCTAATGTGAACAACTTTTCAAAGCTAGGCAATTTTAGGATGGGTTGAGTAGCTACTTGTTTTTTCAACATATCAAATGACTTTTCAGCTTCTAAACTCCACCTAAACTTGGACTTAACTCCCCCCTTTATGGTATCAAGTAAGGGTGCACAAATACCACTAAAATTTCTAATGAATTTCCTATAAAATTGGGACAATCCATGGAAGCTTCTTACCTCAGTGGTAGTGGTAGGTGTAGGCCAACTTAGGATAGAAGCAACTTTCTCCTTGTCCATCTTAAAGGTTCTTTTAAACACCACAAAGCCTAGATACACCAACTCTTTCTTGAAGAAGTCACACTTCTCAAGGTTGATAGCTAGCTTCTCCTCATGAAGCCTCTTCAAAACCGCTTCTACATGCTTGACATGTTCCTCTTTGGTCTTGCTGTAAATGAGGATATCATCCAAGTACACCACCACAAATCTGCCTGTGAAGTCTTTGAGCACTTCATTCATGAGCCTCATGAATGTGCTAGGGGCATTGGAAAGACCAAATGGCATCACAAGCCATTCATAAAGACCATCAGTAGTTTTAAATGATGTCTTCCATTCATCTCCCTCCTTTATTCTGATTTGGTGATACCCACTTTTCAAGTCCAACTTAGTGAAATACATAGCACCTCCTAGACAATCCATAAGATCTTCAATTCTTGGAATAGGAAACCTATACCTAATTGTAATGCGGTTAATGGCCCTTGAGTTAGTACACAACCTCCATTTTCCTCCCTTCTTGGATGCCAAAACCACTGGGACTGCACAAGGACTTATGCTCTTTTGGATCAAACCTTGGTCCATCAACTCTTGGACTTGTCTTGCCACTTCAAGGTTCTGATCTGGAGTGAGCTCATAGGCTACCTTATTAGGAAAAGAGGCACCTAGTACAAAGTCAATTTGATGACTTATAACCCTCCTAGGAGGTAGGGTAGCTGGGGTACCATCACTCACTATATCCTTATACTTTTCAAGCAAAGTTTGGACTTCAACCGGTAAGGGTTTCTTGACTGATTTTTCTTCATTAGTGGACTTCAGTATCACTGCAAATCCTTGGCTCTCCTTATGCTTAAGGTCTTTTACAAACTCTTTCTCTCCACATACCAGCACACTAGGTAATTGGGACTGTGGTTCTTCCCCTTCCAACAAAGACTGAATTTTGAAAGTCTTGGCTCCTTTTTTGAATGTTATGGCATTAGCCCTACCATCATACACCACCTCCCTATCAAATAGCCATGGCCTCCCTAGCGAAAGATGACAAGCATCCATTTTCAAAATATCACACAACAATCGGTCTTTATATCCTGTAATTGAGAAGTCCACCCATGCTTGCTCATTCACTAGGATGCTTTGCCCTTTGTTAAGCCATGTGACCTTGTAAGGGTTTTCATGAGGTATCTTCTTCAGTTTGAGCTTAGTAACAGCCTCCTCTGATATTACATTATCAGTTGATCTGGAATCAACCACCACCTTGCATACTTTTCCTAGGATCTTGCACTTGATCCTAAACAATGCCCTCCTATGTCTAGGCTCATCAAGAGTTGGTTGCTTGATTAGAACCCTCCTAAACATGAGGTTCTTACCTTTTTTAGACTCAATATGATCTATATCAGCATCCTTGAAACTTGTATTATCTTCTTGTGCATATGCTAGCCTTTTATCTTGGCTTGAGAAAGAGGGTTTGTCCGGGCACCTATAGGCAGGATGGCCTAGTTGACCACAATTGTAACACTTCATTGTTGCAAAGTAAGAGCTGCTCCTACCTCCTCTACCCCTGCTTGATCCTCCTTGATTTCCTCTCCCTCTATTATAACCACCTCTTGAAGAGTGGTCACTAGTTTGCTCCATGGGTTTGCTTTCTCCTTGGTTCTTTTGATCACTACCTTTGCCTTGGTAGCCTCCTCTTTGATTTTTTTGATTTCTGCCTTTGCCTCTATCTTTGAAGTTAGAATCTCCTTTCCTCTTGTTCATTTCTTCTACCTGCAAAGCTAGCTGATGACATCTTTGGACAGTGGTAGGGGCCCATAAGCTAAGCTCCTCTTGAATGTTCCACTTCAAGTCACCGAGATACCTTGCCACCTTGAGTGACTCCTCTTCTTGCTTCTTGGATCTCAAACACAACCTCTAAAATTCTTCAGTATAGGAGGTCACATCAAGATCTTTTTGCTTTAGTCCTTGCCTTTTTTTATGGAGTTGGATCTCAAAGTCTTCAGGTAGGAAGTTCTCCTTCATTTTGCTTGCCATAGCACTCCAATTTGCAATTGGATTCTTGACCATGCTGACTCTTTCATCTTGTAAATACTTCCACCATGTTAAGGCTGAGCCTTTAAGCCTTGACTTAGCCACCTTAACTGATGTAACACCCCAACCTTGCTTCCAAACCCCAATCTCTCTCTCAGGGCTACCTTAGGTCATTCACTAGACCCACTAGGGCTTCTTCACACCCTATAATTACTAGGACCTTGCTCAAGAGATCCTAATCCTTCAGTTGGGGGTACACCAACAAAGTAACATCAAATTTCTTACTAGCCGGCTCCAGTCCGCTATTAACCCTCAAGTCCATCTATAGCTCCAAGGGTACCAGTTCTTCATCTAGGGTTTTTTAGACTCCTTCTAACATCCATGACCCTAAACAATGCTGATTTCATAGGCGCATTCAATCTACTAGGGAAGATACACCAAATTGCTCCAAAAAGGCTACTAGGAATTAGCCCTCCTAAATAGCTGGAAACAAGATTTCTTGAAAAACTTCTTAACAACCCTACAAACAAATTATTATTTTGGATACCCTTTTTAGAATACTTCAAGATTCTGTAATTTTCTAGCCTCCAAACTTTCCATACAATGAAAGTACAGTTTTAGGCCAAAAATGAGGATTTCAAGTGCTTTATCGCTGTTGTGATGGAAAACCACCTTAGACACCTTTCCAAGACCTCTCCTTTGGACTGGAGCAAGGTTAGACCTTCTTATTACTCACTGTGTAGCCAGATTAAGGTATTTGTACACTCAATCCTCTCCATAACTCATTTTCCAACTGTGATTCCTAGCCAAGTTGCATTTGGCTTGCCTAGGGCATCACCTTAAAAATGCTTTCTGATGCTTTCAAGGGCCCTCCTTCTTGATACATAATGTACATGGATCCTAGTTCCAAATCCCAAAATACCAGAGGTTTCCAATGGTGGGAAGTGGCCCTAAGATCCCATTTTCTAAGTGCAGCCCTGTTCAGATCAGCAACTTGCCAAGAACAAAAAGATTTTTCTACACTAATGCAAATGAATTAAAATGATCAAACCAACACTACAAAAAGATTAAAAACAATATTTCAGAACTTTTCCAACACAAAAATCAGGCCATTCAATCCTCCTCTATTAAAAATGCCTTCAAATGCATAAAACCGGCCACAAAATACTTGCTCAATTCGTACAAAAATGCAAAACCAACTTGTCCAACCCCCTGAAAATGGTTGTCCTCATGTTTTTACAGGCTCCTCCATTAGTTCCATAACTGTTCTAAAACAGTTAGGATGTTCTAAACACACAAATGCCAAAAAGTTGCTTTTTGCAAGAAAATGTTGTCATGACAACATGACAACATTTCAGCAACTTTTGTTCTACATGGAGTTAGACCTCCAAATTTGGCACAAAACAAAGTAGACATATAATATGCATAAAATGACTTCAAATAAACAATTCAAAGCCATTGGAACCTTTCTAGACCATTTTAGCCTTTTTCGGACCTAAGTCACCTAGTTGACAATAGTCGGCAACTTCTAGCAACTTGGTCACTTTGGGTCTTGCCAAGTCTCCTAAACACACCTAAGGACCACATAGGACCTATTATTAGAATAGTGATGTGGCTAGCATCACTAAAAGCAAAAAATAAAGAAATACCTAGGTTTCACACTTAGCCTACCTAGGTGCTCCTGCACCATACTCCCCCCTCCAACAAAGAACTCAAGGTGGATTAGTTTGCAACAAATCTAGAGGTATGCCAACCTTCTTGAACTCTATCTCAGCAACCCATGTAGCCTCTAAAATTGGTTTCTCCTTCCATTTGATGAGGTGTTCCATGTAAACCTTGTGTCTTGTAGTCTTCTTTACCCTTGAATCTAACACCTTTTCTACCTCCAACTTGTTGTTTGTAGGTGTTGAAGCAAGTTCAAGATCTTCATGAACATCGGGATTGAGCTGAGATGGGTCACCTTTGTATGCCACCAAGTCTTGCACATTAAAAATAGGGGATATGCCCAAATCGGAAGGTAAATCTACCTTATAGGCATTTGCTCCATATTTAGCCAATATTTTGCAAGGCCCTACCCTCTTCATCTGTAACTTAGTAGGAATGCCTTTTTGAAGCCTTGCTTTGTTCAAATGGACCATCACATAGTCCCCAACAGCAAACTGAACATCCTTCTTCTTTTCATCCACCTTGGCTTTGAGTTTTAGAGTGTTGTCTTGAATAGTCTTCTTGACTTGCTCCTAAATCTCCTTCATGGTTTGTACAAAGTCTTCAGCTTGACCACTAATCTGATCCATGTTTCCAAGACACCTTAGTTCACACACACCTCTTGGGTGCATGCCATAAACAATTTCAAAAGGACTCTTTCCGGTAGTCCTATTCTTGCTATCATTGTAGGCATATTCTGCTTGTGAGATGATAACATCCCAAGTCTGACCATACTCCTTAGTTAGGCACCTAAGAAGGTTACCTAAAGTTCTATTAACCACCTCAGTTTGACCATTAGTTTGAGGATGGTAAGCTAAACCGAAAGACATGTTAGTGCCAAGCTTCTTCCATAAAGTCTTCCAAAAGTGACTCATGAATTTCACATCTCGATCCGACACAATGCTTAATGGAAGTCCATGAATCCTTACAACCTCTTTGAAAAACAAATGAGCTATATGACTTGCATCATTAGTTGTCTTACATGGAATGAAATGTCCCATTCTACTGAATCTATCAACAACAACATAAATGCTATCATACCCTTGCTTAGTTTTAGGCAAACCAACAATGAAATCCATACTTACACAATCCCATGGTCTGCTAGGAATTGGTAAGGGCTGGTAAAGACCTGCATTGCTCATTCCTCCTTTTTCCTTCATACACACCATACATTGCTCCACATACTTGGTTACATCTTTGACCAATTTAGGCCAATAATAGAACCTTTGCACTAGTTCTATTGTCTTGCTGATACCAAAATGCCCACTCAAGCTTCCATTATGCTTCTCTTGTATAAGGTTCTCTCTCATGGAACCTCTTGGTACACACAACTGGTTACCCTTAAATAGCAACCCATTTTGCAAAGTGTATTCTGAAAATCTGCTATGAAAGTGGTTTCCAAAATCCATGCATACCTTATAGGCTTCAGCAAAGTCCTCATCATTCTTGTAAAGATTCTGAAAACTCTCCACTCCAATGCTATGGAGCTGAATCTCTTGGACTGTTAAAACCCTTCTACTTAATGGATCAGCAACCTTGTTCATTTGTCCTTTCTTATGCTTGATTGTAAAGGTGAAGGCCTGCAAATATTCCATCCACTTCAAGTGCCTATTGCTCAACTTCTCCTGTGTCTTGATGTAGCTAAGAGCTTGATTATCTGTAAACACAACAAATTCTTTTGGCAACAAATAGTGTCTCCACTTCCTAAGACACTGGACTAAGGCATACAATTCTAGATCATAGGATGAGTATTTCTTCTTGGCCTCATTTAGCTTTTCACTATAGAAGGCTACTGGTCTACCTTCTTGACTCAACACCCCACCCACTGCTAGGCCACTTGCATCACATTCTAAGGTGAACAACTTTTCAAAGCTAGGCAATTTTGGGATGGGTTGAGTAGCTACTTGTTTTTTTAACATATCAAATGACTTTTCAGCCTCTAAAGTCCACCTAAACTTGGACTTGACTCCCCCCTTTATGGTATCAAGAAATGGTGCACAAATACCACTAAAGTTCCTAATGAACTTCCTATAAAATTGAGACAAACCGTGGAAACTTCTCACCTCACTAGATGTGGTAGGTGTAGGCCAACTTAGGATAGCAGCAACTTTCTCCTTGTCCATCTTTAAAGTTCCTTTAGACACCACAAAGCCTAGATACACCAACTCTTGCTTGAAGAAGTCACACTTCTCAAGGTTGATAGATAGCTTCTCCTCATGAAGCCTCTTCAAAACTGCTTCTACATGCTTGACATGTTCCTCTTTGGTCTTGCTGTAGATGAGGATATCATCCAAATACACCACCACAAATCTTCCTATGAAGTCTTTGAGCACTTCGTTCATGAGCCTCATGAAGGTGCTAGGGGCATTGGAAAGACCAAATGGCATCACAAGCCATTCATAAAGACCATCAGTAGTCTTAAATGCTGTCTTCCATTCATCTCCCTCCTTTATTCTAATTTGGTGATACCCACTTTTCAAGTCCAGCTTAGTGAAATACATAGCACCTCCTAGACAATCCATAAGGTCTTCAATTCTTGGAATAGGAAACCTATACCTGATTGTAATGTGGTTAATGGCCCTTGAATCAGTACACAACCTCCATTTTCCTCCCTTCTTGGATGCCAAAACCATCGGGACTGCACAAGGGCTCATGCTCTTTTGGATCAAACCTTGGTCCATCAACTCTTGGACTTGTCTTGCCACTTCAAGGTTCTAATCTGGGGTTAACTTGTAGGCTCCCTTATTAGGTAGTGAGGCACCTGGAACGAAGTCAATTTGATGGCTGATAACTCTTCTTGGTGGTAGGGTAGCTGGTGTACCATCACTAACAATCTCCTTATACTTTACAAGCAACTCTTGTACCTCTGCTGGTAAAGGTTCTTGGACTGGCTTTTCTTCACTTGCAGCCTTTAGTATGACTACAAATCCTTGGCTCTCCTCATGCTTGAGGTCTCTAATAAACTCTTTCTCTCCACATAGCAGCACATTAGGCACCTTGGACTGTGGTTCATCCCCTTCTAACAATGACTGAATTTTGAAGGTCTTGCTTCCTTTCTTAAATGTTATGGTATTTTCCTTGCCATCATAGACCACTTCCCTATCAAATTGCCAAGGTCTCCCTAGCAAAAGATGACAAGCATCCATTGGCAAAATATCACATAATAAGTGGTCTTTATATCCTGCAATTGAGAAGTCCACCCATGCTTGTTCATTCACTAGGATGCTTTTCCCTTTGTTAAGCCATGTGACTTTGTAAGGGTTGTCATGAGGTATCTTCTTCAGTTTGAGCTTTGTAATAGCCTCCTCTGATATTACATTATCAATTGATCCAGAATCAACCACCACCTTGCATACTTTTCCTAGGATCTTGCACTTGATCTTAAACAATGCCCTTCTATATCTAGGCTCATTAGAAGCTGGTTGCTTGATCAGCACCCTCCTAAACATGAGGTTCTCACCTTTTTCAGACTCAATATGGTCTATGTCAACATCCTTGCAACTTCTATTATCTTCTTGTGCATATGCTAGCCTTTTATCTTGGCTTGAGGAAGAGGGTTTGTCCGGGCACCTATAGGCAGGATGGCCTAGTTGACCACAATTGTAACACTTCATTGTTGCAAAGTAAGAGCTGCTCCTACCTCCTCTACCCCTACTTGATCCTCCTTGATTGCCTCTCCCTCTATTATAACCACCTCTTGAAGAGTGGTCAATAGTTTGCTCCATGGGTTTGCTTTCACTTTGGCTCTTTTGATCACTACCTTTGCCATGGTAGCCTCCTCTTTGATTTTTCTGATTTCTGCCTTTGCCTCTATCTTTGAAGTTAGAATCTCCTTTCCTCTTGTTCTTTTCTTCTACCTTCAAAGCTAGCTGATGACATCTTTGGATAGTGGTAGGGGCCCATAAGCTAAGCTCCTCTTGAATGTTCCACTTCAAGCCACCAAGATACCTTGCCACCTTGAGTGACTCCTCTTCTTGCTTCTTGGATCTCAAACACAACCTTTGAAATTCTTCAGTGTAGGAGGTCACATCAAGATCTTTTTGCTTCAGTCCTTGCCTCTTTTTATGGAGTTGGATCTCAAAGTCTTCAGGTAGGAAGTTCTCCTTGATTTTTTTTGCCATAGCACTCCAATTTGCAATTGGATTCTTGCCCATGCTGACTCTTTCATCTTGTACATACTTCCACCATGTTAAGGCTGAGCCTCTAAGCCTTGACTTAGCAACCTTAACCTTCTGTGCCTCTGAGATACCCTCACACTCAAAGTGGTTCTCCATACCCTCTGACCAATCCATAACTGCATCAATATCCATCTTACCACTGAAAAGTGGCACTCCTTCCAAAGCTTTACCTCCTAAGGCTTTGATTGCCTTCAAGAAGGGCTCCTCTTGCAAGATAGGATCAGGTTCAGGTACAATATCTTCCTCTGCTACCTTTTTACCATTCCCATCTTCTTCTTCATCTCTTTTCTTGGCTGCCTCTACAACTGCATCTAGTTTTTGCTTCACCTCTTCTAGTGCTTCTTCAAGAAGCTGATTTCTTTTCCTTTGCTCATCAACTTCTTTAGCTAACTCCACATTTGTCACCATCATGGATTCTCCTACTGATTCTTCAGCGGCTTCCAACATTAACTACCTTTCCCAAATCTTTAACTGACTCTGATACCACTCTGATGTAACACCCCAACCTTGCTTCCAAACCCCAATCTCTCTCTCAGGGCTACCTTAGGTCATTCACTAGACCCACTAGGGGTTCTTCACACCCTATAATTACTAGGACCTTGGTCAAGAGATCCTAATCCTTCAGTTGGGGGTACACCAACAAAGTAACATCAAATTTCTTACTAGCCGGCTCCAGTCCGCTATTAACCCTCAAGTCCATCTATAGCTCCAAGGGTACCAGTTCTTCATCTAGGGTTTTTTAGACTCCTTCTAACATCCATGACCCTAAACAATGCTGATTTCATAGGCGCATTCAATCTACTAGGGAAGATACACCAAATTGCTCCAAAAAGGCTACTAGGAATTAGCCCTCCTAAATAGCTGGAAACAAGATTTCTTGAAAAACTTCTTAACAACCCTACAAAAAAATTATATTTTTGGATACCCTTTTTAGAATACTTCAAGATTCTGTAATTTTCTAGCCTCCAAACTTTCCGTACAATGAAAGTACAATTTTAGGCCAAAAATGAGGATTTTAAGTGCTTTATCACTGTTGTGATGGAAAACCACCTTAGACACCTTTCCAAGACCTCTCCTTTGGACTGGAGCAAGGTTAGACCTTCTCATTACTCGCTGTGCAGCCGGATTAAGGTATTTGTACACTCAATCCTCTCCATAACTCATTTTCCAACTGTGATTCCTAGCCAAGTTGCATTTGGCTTGCCTAGGGCATCACCTTAAAAATGCTTTCTGATGCTTTCAAGGGCCCTCCTTCTTGATACATAATGTACATGGATCCTAGTTCCAAATCCCAAAATACTAGAGGTTTCCAATGGTGGGAAGTGGCCCTAAGATCCCATTTTCTAAGTGCAGCCCTGTTCAAATCAGCAACTTGCCAAGAACAAAAAGGTTTTTCTACACTAATGCAAACGAATTAAAATGATCAAACCAACACTACAAAAAGATTAAAACCAATATTTCAGAACTTTTCCAACACAAAAATTAGGCCATTCAATCCTCCTCTATTAAAAATGCCTTCAAATGCATAAAATCGGCCACAAAATAGTTGCTCAATTCGTACAAAAATGCAAAACCAACTTGTCCAACCCCCTGAAAATGGCTGTCCTCACATTTTTACAGGCTCCTCCATCAATTCCATAACTGTTCTAAAATAGTTAGGACGTTCTAAACACACAAATGCCAAAAAGTTGCTTTTTGCAAGAAAATGTTGTCATGACAACATGACAACATTTCAGCAACTTTTGTTCTACATGGAGTTAGACCTCCAAATTTGGCACAAAACAAAGTAGACATATAATATGCATAAAATGACTTCAAATAAACAATTCAAAGCCATTGGAACCTTTCTAGACCATTTTAGCCTTTTCCGGACCTAAGTTACCTAGTTGACAATAGTCGGCAACTTCTAGCAACTTGGTCACTTTGGGTCTTGCCAAGTCTCCTAAACACACCTAAGGACCACATAGGACCTATTATTAGAATAGTGATGTGGCTAGCATCACTACAAGCCAAAAATAAAGAAATACCTAGGTTTCACACTTAGCCTACCTAGGTGCTCCTGCACCATTAACCTTCTGTGCCTTTGAGATACCCTCACACTCAAAGTGGTTCTCCATACCCTCTAACCAATCCATAACTGCATTAATATCCATCTTACCACTAAAAAGTGGGACTCCTTCCAAGGCTTTACCTCCCAAGGCTTTGATTGCCTTCAAGAAAGGTTCTTCCTACAAGACAAGATCAGGTTCAGGTATGATGTCTTCCTCTACTACCTTCTTACCCTTCCCATCTTCTTCTTCTTCCCTTTTCTTGGCTTCCTCTGCAACTGCATCCAATTTTTGCTTCACCTCTTCTAGTGCTTCTTCAAGAAGCAGGTTTCTTTCCTTTTGTTCATTAACCTCTTTGGCTAACTCCACGTTAGTCACCATCATGGATTCTCCTACAGATTCTTCAGTAGCTTCAAACATCCACTACTTTTTCCCCAAATCTTTAACTTGCTCTGATACCACTCTGATGTAACACCCCAACCTTTCTTCCAAACCCGAAGCTCTCTCAGGGCTACCTTAGGTCATTCACTAGACCCAATAGGGCTTCTTTACACCCTATTCTTACTAGGACCTTGCTCAAGAGATCCTAATCCTTCAGTTGGGGGCACACCAACAAAGTAACATCAAATTTCTTACTAGCCGGCTCTAGTCTGCTACTAACCCTCAAGTCCATCTATAGCTCCAAGGGTACTAGTTCTTCATCTATGGTTTTTTTAGACTCCTTCTAATATTCATGACCCTAAACAATTTTGATTTCATAGGTGCATTCAATCTACTAGGGAAAATACACCAAATTGCTCCAAAAAGGCTACTAGGAATTAGCCCTCCTAAATAGCCGGCAACAAGATTTCTTGGAAAACTTCTTAACAACCCTACAAAAAAATTATATTTATGGATAGCCTTTTCGGAGTACCTCAAGATTCTATAATTTTCCAACCCTCAAACTATCCGTATGACCAAAGTACAAAAAATGGCTAAAATGAGGGTTTCAAAGGCTTTATCGCTGTTGTGATAGAAAACCACCTTAGACACCTTTCCAAGACCTCTCCTTTGGACTAAAGCAAGGCTAGACCTTCTCCTTAATTTTTGTGTGGCCAGATTGAGGCATTCAATCCCCTCCATAGCTTGTTTTTCCGACTGTGATCCCTAGCCAAGTTGCATTTGGCTTGCCTAGGGCATCACTTTAAAAATGCTTGCTGATGCTTCCAAGGGCCCTCCTTCCTAGTACATAATATACATGGACCTTAGTTCCAAATCCCGAAATACCAAAGGTTTCCAATGGTGGGAAGAGGCCCTAAGATCCCATTTTCTAAGTGCAACCTTGTTCAGATCAGCAACTTGGCAAGAACAAAAAGATTTTCTGAAATAATACAAAATGAATTGAAATGATCAAACCAACACTAAAAAGGGATGAAAAACAATATTTCAGAACTTTTCCAACACAAAAATCAGGCCATTCAATCCTCCTCTATGAAAAAATGCCTTCAAATACATAAAATCGGCAACAAAACACTTGCATAATTCGTACAAAATGCAAAACCAACTTGTCCAACCCATGAAAATGGTTGTCCTCACCTTTTTAAAGGCTCCTCCATTAGTTCCATAATTTTTCTAAACATTTAGGATGTTGCAAACTCAAAAAATGCAAAAAGTTGCTTTTTGCAAGAAAATGTTGTCATGACAACATGACAACATTTTAGCAACTTTTGTTCTACATGGAGTTAGACCTCCAAATTTGGAACAAAGACCAAGTAGACACATAATATGAATAAAATGACTTCAAATAAACTATTCAAAGCCATTGGAACCTTTCTAGACCATTTTAGCCTTTATCGGACCTAAGTCACGTGGTTGACACTAGTCGACAACTTCTAGCAACTTGTTCACTTTGGGTCTTGCCAAGTCTCCTAAACACACCTAAGGACCACATAGGACCTATTATTAGACTAGTGATGTGGCTAGAATCACTACAAGCCAAAAATAAGGAAATACCTAGGTTTCACACTTAGCCTACCTAGGTGCTCCTGCAACACATGGCCTACCCAACAACATATGACACATGTCCATAGGTATGATATCATATTGTACCTCATCTTGGTAGCTCCCAATCTTGAAATTCATTGAGCACTACTCATTGACCATAACCTTGTGGTCATCTTGCACCCAAGCAATATGGTATGGATGAGAGTGTTTCTATCTCTTTAGCTTCAACTTGGTGACTATCATTTCTAACACTAGATTGTCAGTACTTCCACCATCAATGATCACATCACAAAACTCATCTTCACATCTACACCTTGTTCAAAACAAACTCCTTCTTTGATTAGGTTCATTTTCACCACTCAGCAAGACTCTTCTATTAACTAGGACTTCTCCTCTTTTAGCATCTTCAGAATGTGAGGATTTGGCATCTTCATCAACATGTGCAACTCTCACTTGGCATTTTGTTCTTTGATTTTTCCTTCCTTGGCACTAGGTTCATTCAAATTCTGTATGCCCTTCTTCCTTGTAGTGAAAACATTTTCCATAGAAACCTCCTCTCCTAGATCCTTGACTTTTGCCTCTTCCTCTCTGATCTCTATTTCTTTGATCATGGAAATGATTGGAATTATTTCCCCTTTGGTTGTTGTTCCTACTTTGAGCCTCATCTTGCTCTTTTGATCATCATTATGGCCTTCATAAGATCATCTACTAGATCTTCTACCATAACCTCTTCCACTATTCTTATTGTCAAACTTCTTGCTCAGTTTCTCCTCAACTCTTAGAGCAAACTGGTATCCCTCCTCAATACTATTCATTCAAACTAGACTCAACTCATCCTAAATTCTTGGCCTTAACCCATTAAGATAACACGTAAATTTATCCCTATCATCTTTTGCATGGTTGGTTCTAATGAGAACTCGATAGAACTCCTCGATATACTCTTGAACAGATTTTTCCACTTGCTTTATTCCTTGTATCTTCTCAACAGATCAAGCTCATAATCCATAGGAATGAATTATCATTTCATTTTATCTATCATCCAATCCCATCTAGTGATTTTTTCCTTTCCCTTTCTATTTCATTCCAACTGAGCCTCTTTCCACCAGATCTTTGCATGTTCCTTCAGTTTTGCCTTCACAAACTTGACCATATCTGGATCCTAAATATCTTCATACTCAAAGTACTCTTTTAGTTCATCGATCCAATCAATTAGCTCTTTTGGGTTAAGATTTCCTAAAAATGTGGGAACCTCAAACTTAGGTCTTTTTCCAATTTTGGAGATGGCCCTTAAAAGCCTCTCTTCCTTTGGGTTTAGAACTGCCTCTGTTTTGACATTTTCTTCTACTTTATCCTCATCCTCGCTTTCATCTCTTATGGGAAGATTCATTCCTCTACCCATTTGTTCTTCCAATGCTTGAATTTGTCTTTTGAGGGCTCAAAAACACTCAGATGTAACACCTAAAACTCTTTTGCCACACTCTCTTCATGGAGACATTTTTACACTTCTGCTGAAACCCTATTGCAAACTGCCTCACAATCGGCGATCTATCTACACACTCAGCCCAAACCATAGTCTTTTTGCAAACTACCTCATAGTTGTTGATCCATCCACATGCTCAAGAACTCTTTCTCTTATACCACTTGATGCAAGGGACTCCCCTTAATACCATAAACTCATAACAGAAAACAATAGCAAATGTGAGAACAAAATATGAACTTCTTATTATTGTCACAAATGCAAAATTATAGATTTCTTAATTACAATATGCTAACTCAAATGGGCACCTTTATTATAGTAATATACAAGAAATTATTTCATAAATAGGTAGTTTTATGTTGCCTAGGAAGGTTCTAGATGCTTAAACTTAATGCCTAGGGCTAACAGACCCTAACAATACACATAGAGTCAGCCAAATACATCTTTGACAAATTATTTTAGAAATTTTAGTAGCCCAACTTTCAAAGGCCATAACTCACAAACCATTGCTTTGATTGGCTATTATAACCACTTTTTGGAAATACTAGCTCTTGATCTATAGGCTTGAAACTATGCTAGTGCCCTTTCGTCACATTTTTAGACCTCATCTAGGCACTCTAAGGCCTCCAACACTGAGCCTAAAGATTTTTCTGCAAATTTTGCCACCCAAATTCTGCAATAACTTCTTTGATACTAATGCTTGAGCAATGATATTTTTATGGTAGGCTTACAACTCTAAAATGAACCTTCCTATAGAAAATGAGAACATTTTGAGCTCATATGACAAACTTACTAAAAATAGTAAGTTTCCATAAATAGTAACCACCCTATCTACTAGTCCTTATTAAATAGAAAAGGCTGAAAATAAAATATTTTTGGGTGATGTAAGATTTCCCTTACACCCAAGATGCTCCTACATCAGTGGACACTTTGGTGTGAGTAAAACTCTAGAACTAGTCCAAAGGTTCTACCATTGGCCTAAACTAGTTAGAGATGTAACTAGGTATGTTGAGAAGTGCATGGTATGTATGAATTCTAAGGGTGGAATGAGTAATGCAAGTCTATATCAGCACATACTAGTCCCAAATAGGCCATGGGAGTGTGTGAGCATGGACTTCATAGTAGGTCTGCCCAAGACAAAAAATGGTTATGACAATATCTATGTAGTTGTTGATAAATTTGGTACAATGGGGTACTTCATTCCATGTAAGATTACTAATGATGCTAGCCACATTGTACACCTCTTCTTTAAAGAGGTTGTGAGGATTCATGGACTTCCATTAAACATTGTTTTAGATAGAGATGTAAATTTCATGAGCCACTTTTGGAAGAGTTTGTGGAACAAACTTAGTACAAACCTATCATTTGGTTCAGCTCACCATCCTCAAACTGATGGCCAGACTGAGGTGGTTAACAAGGTGTTAGATAATATCTTCAAGTGTCTAACTAAAGATTATGGGAAAACAAGAAAAGGTTGTGAATAAAATATTGGGTAATGTTTTGAGATATTTGACTAGAGATACACCAAGTAATTCAGATATGGTATTGCCACAAGCTGAGTTTGCATATAATAATTATGTGAATAGGAGTATAGGAAAAATAACTTTTGAGATTATTACTAGAATTCAGCCTAGAGGAGTATCAAATTTAAGGGATATTATTGGAAAAGAGAAGAGAAGTGTTGCAGGGGAAGTGTTTGTTGATTTTATGAATTATTTGCATAGGGAAGTGAAGCTAAAGTTGGACCAAAGTAATTAGAAGTATTAGGAGACTGAAAAAATGTCTACAAGACATCATGTTTTTAAAATAGGTGATGAGGTGATGGCTCATTTGAAGAAGGGTAGATTTTTAGTTGGAACATACAGTAAGTTGAAAATGAATAAATTTGGTCCTTGTAGAATCATGAGGAAGTTTGATAGTAGTAATTCTTATGAAGTTGAGCTATCTAATGACATGGATATATCTCCTATATTCAACATTGCTGATTTGTATGAATTTCATGAGTCAAATAATAAAGTTTTTGTACTAGATGCTTATCCTAAGAAGTAGATTTAACATATTGACTAGTTATTGGATTAGAGAGATGGTAAAAGGATGAGAGGAAAGGATAACAATGAATATTTGGTAAAATGAAAAAATAGACCTATTCAAGATGCATCATGAATTTCTCAATCTGAGTTAAATTCAGCTTAGGTTGTGACATCTCAATGATTTAGAAGAATCATTTCATTCAACCTCCATTCTCTGATGTAGGAGAATCTTGGGTTGTCTTCCTATCCTTCTCGTATTTGTTCATACTACCTATTAGATCTGAGTGCCAATGTTTCCAAGTTGTTGTTGCTAACAATCTATTCAATGTTGGCTAAGTTACTATATCCAATGCTAGCCAAGTTACTATAGATAGTGTTGGTCGAGTTACTATAGCTAGTTTTGGTAGAGTTACTATAGCTACTAAGTTACTATAGTTATCTAGTGTTGGCTGAGTTACTATATTTGTTGAGTTGTTCATTATGGCTTTTGAGTTACTTAGTTTTAGTTGAGCTACTTTGGTGACTAATTTCTCCTTCTTATGCTGAGTAAACATGAAGTTTGTCTATTGCTTAGGCTCTTCTTTCATAGAGTTACCTAGTTTTTGGTTCTAGTGGGAGCTAACTCACATATTTAATGTAGGTTGCAAATTTAATGCTTGGGATCTTGTCTTGGGATGTGTACAAACCATTTGGAGGTTGTCTTTCTATAATGTAATGTTCTAGAATCTTCCATAAGTTATTTTTGGTAAGTCTAAATAAGGGAGTCTTGTCTTAGGTTAGTGCAAGCTTTTAGGAATTAAGTATTGGAAATTTTTAGTAGAGCGTGAGCTCAGGAAGAAAAATGAAGGATCTAGAAAGTATATCAAATTTGTAAAGAATCATTTGGAATTTTTAATTGATGGCCATGACTTGGAAGGCCTTAAAGCTAGGCATGTATATGGTTATTTTGATTAACCAATGAGATATTGCTAATTTTTCTCTCTCCTTTGTTTTATTATCTATGTTGTTTTCTTTTGTTGTGTTTACCTATAGGGGTTTTGGAAGGTTAGTTTCACCCTTGGCCCTATATTTTCCATCCCTATCTACATCATGTTGTTACTCTATCAACATTGTGTTCCTAGGACTTGGTCATTAATAAATAACTTAGTTTTCATTCAACTATTTTGCTCAACTTACACTATCCTCGCTTGGTCCATTTATGGCACCCAGTCTAACATTTTTGATACTCTGTCTTTACTCCCATTCTATTGACATTAAATTTTTTTAGCTTATACTATTCACTCAGTCAACACTAGCATGGCTGAACTCCAACTATAAGTTCCTTCATCTTCCTCTTTGAAGCTTGGTGAAGCCTATATATTTGTTCTTCATTGATCATCTCTTCTAGGCTTGAACACAACTATCTTCTCCACATAGTATTATGATTAAACTATTGAAAATATAAGAGGAGTAACTAAGAGGGGATGGATAAATCAATTAATAAAAAATAGTTCCCAATTCCCTTAGATATCAATACAAAACAATCTCTATGAAAACTCAACTCTGTTGGAACTCATTAAACACACAAAAAAATGTTGTAACTTGGTAAACACTATAATAGATTGGCAAATGCATAACATGAAAATCTTTAAGATATTATTTTTAATTAATATTACTTTAAATTAGTTGTAAATACATAAAAGAAAAATCATGAACACACTTGACACCAAGACTTAACATGGAAACCCAATTTGGGAAAAACCACCAATTGTAACTAGTTACTGATTATCACTTTTCTGAAGTGAGCCCTATTAGGAGCCAACCTTGTTAAAGGTTACAAAAGACACTATTAGGTGTGAACCTATTAGATAATTTAATCACTCTATTAGGAGTGAACTTGTTAGAGGTCTTTGGACAATTCAATAGAAAGGACACCTTGTTAGAGGATTTACAAACAACTGTTAAGCCAACTCTATTAAGAGATTTAGATCACCACTACACTGGTTAGAGAGTAACAATGAGATGACTTGATTCTTGATGGAACTAAATTGTTGATAATAGATATCAATTATGGCTTGTATACTTGATCCTTCTTGATCTATTTTATCTTTGCATCTCAACAATGATATTCTACTTATCCTTGCAATTTACTTCCTCTTGGCATTATCAAATCTTCAATTATGTTTTCACTTTCTCACTTTCTAATCTTGAGCTTATATTTATATCTCTCATATTCTCAACTTGACTTGAATATGACTTAGAATAATTATTATTCATCTTCTCAGTTATCTAGAACCAATAGACAAATGAATTGAACTCAATATGCCAAAATAAGAAAATCCTTTGTTAGTCGACTCTACTCGGTAGACACTAACTCAAAAATTATTTTCCTATGTTAACCAATTGAACTTGGTCAACACTGCACATTCACAAACTTCCTTTGGTAACCAAGTGATCTTGGTTAACTCTGGTTCCATCCAACATTTCCTTCATTAACTAAGTGGGCTCAGTTAACACTCAACTTTTGCAAACTTTTCTATGGCACCTAAGTGAACTTGGTAGACACTACTTTCTGAACTAAGAAAACTATGAAATGCTTGACAGATAGATAAAACTATCTTCAATTCCTAAGTGATCTCAATATATACTAATTGGAACTAATGTGACATTTTGTCTAACATAAAAGATAATAGACAATTAATCAATTGTATTGAACAATCTACCTCTTTGGCATTGATGGCAACACAACATGTCATAATGCAATGAAATTTTTAGAGAAAGAATAAAGTAAGGAACATATCCATAGTTTCATTCTAATTCTCATCCATGAGAACTCCCTCTATCAGTGTGAACTCCTTCTAGCTTTAGCTTCCCTCTCTATTAGAAAACTTTTATTTTTAGCATCTACTTCTGATAGAAAACTTTGTCTTTGATATCAGACCAAGTTCATTCTCCCTTTTTGATCTTTCTCTTTATCTTTATAAAATTTCTATGAGATATGACAAAAAAATTCTCCCTCTTTGAAATCTCATGCCAAAGATAATATTAAGTGAATATCAATTTACCTCATGTATTGGTTGCAATATGCCCTTTGTCAATACTACACCAACTGATTGATCTTCAACATGCTATAGTTAATGCATCACTAGTCTTCATTTAGTGAGCCTTAGATAGGGGAATGACCCATATCTTCACTCTTAGATATAGAAATGCATCCTTAGGTAATGTTTTGGTGAATAATTCTACAATTTTTTCTTTAGCATTCACATATTCCAATCTAAATTCTTTATCTTGTACCAATTCTCTCAAAAAATGATATTTTATAGCAATGTGTTTTATTTTGGTATGCATCATTGGATTCTTTGATATATTAATTGCACTGATGTTATTATAGTATAGGACCATTGGATCCTTGATCTCTATTTTCATACCTACCAATAGTTTTTTGAACCAAACAATATTAGAACAATTAATTGCTACTGCCACATATTTTTCTGCTAATGTGGATTGAGAAATTCAATTCTATTTCTTGCTTATCCAAGACACTAGTCTTTTATCAAGAAAAAATACTCCACCACTAGTGCTCTTTTTGTCATCAATACTTCCTACCTAATCAGCATCTATGAATACTTTTAAATCCAAATTGTCTCCTATTTTGTACCATAAACCATAGTCTTTAGTACCTTTAAGATATCTAATTATTTTTTTCATTGTCATCATGTGATTTTCTTTTGGATTTGCTAAGAATCTTTCCACCATACTAACTACTAATGCAATATCAAACTTTGTATGCACAATATATTGTAATTTTCCAATCATTGATCTATATGTTGTCTAATCTACCTCTTTGGAATCATCATTTTTGGAAAGCTTACGTCTAGTAGACATAGGGGTTCCAACTGGTCTTGAATCTTCCATTCCAAATTTTTTTAGCATCTCCTTGATATATTTAGATTGAGTAATGTAGATACCATCTTTCTTTTGCTGGATCGACAATCTAACAAAGAATTTTATCTTTTGAAACATAGGCATCTCAAATTCTTTACTCATTTTTTCTAAAAATGTTTTGCATAAGTCATCATTTCCTATGAATAAAGTTTCATCCATGAATATTTCTACGAAAACAATCTTCTTGTTTGGTCCTTCTTTGATGTACAGACTATTGTTATCATTTGTTCTTTAAAAATTGATTTGTACCAAGTAGTTATGATGTCTTTCATAACAAGCTTTGGGAGCTTTCTTGAGACCATATAATATTTTTTGTAATTTGTAGACCATATCTCTTTTTCTAAGATCTACAAAACTTTCTGGTTGTTCTCTGTATACTTCCCCATCAAGAATGCAGATTTTACATCTATTTGATAAACTTTAAATCCTCTGTGTGCTACATATGCTAGTAAAGTTCTAACACCTTCTAATCTTACAATAGGAGAAAAAGTTTCACCATAATCAATACCTTCTACTTGAGAATAACCATTACATACTAACCTTGCTTTATTTCTAGAAACTTCTCCATCTTCATTTAGCTTATTTCTTAATACCCACTTTGTACCAATCACATTTTTACCCTTGGGTCTAGGAACAAGAGTCCAAGTTTTGTTCTTCTCTATCTATTCTATTTATTCATTCATTGCTTCAATCCAACTTTCATTATCCAAAGCATCTTTAATGTTTCTAGGTTCAAATTCAGCAAGTAAACATGTACCTTTCAATTTGTTTCTTATCATTATTCCATCTAACTTATCTCCAATGATTACTAGTGTATTTTAGGCTAGATGTATCATTGTTAGGTCTAGGGGATCTCATCAATTTTTTAAATTACTAGATGGCTTCACTAGGTTTATTGAAACTTTAATCAAACTCCTTTTCCATTTTCAGATCATTTCTCAACTATTCATTTTGTAGCTTCAATGTTATGATGTCAATTTCTTTACTATTTATTTCATGATTAGCAATTATGACTTGATTCATTGTTTCCAATTGCATGTGATCAATCCTACTTATTTCTAATTATTTCTCTTCTACTCTATTGGTCAAAGTTCTTTTGTCATCTTCAATCATGGATTTTTCTTCCATAGCTTTCTTTTTCTATTCATTCACCTCACATAGTAATATGGCTTGTGATTCTTGCTCTATCTTAAGATTTTTGATCCTTTAGCTAGAGTTCTATTCTTTTCCATTAGATCTACAATTGTTGCATCAAATTCATTGGATTTTCCATTTGAAAATATTTTAGTACTATCCATCTCTTGATATTGTGTGTCATTCTCCTCAATATCAATTTCCTTCCTTCTTCTCAATAGTTTCTTTAGATCTTCTCTTGCTTCATTCAACTAATGTAGAATGAGTTGTATTTTAATCTCCTAGTTCTTAATAATCTTTTCCAACTTGTATATTTCAATTTCCAAGATCTTTCCTCAAATATACAAGCTTTACTTTTAGAGAACCATGCTCTGATACCAATTGTTGGAATTTCAATAGGAAAGGTAAAATCTAAGATAGAGGGGTGAATCAGTGCTTCAAAATTTTTCCCATAAAAACATTCACCATACATCCATCTCAAAATATAACAAGTAAACTAAAATACCATATAAAACATATACATATAAAGTATATAAAGAAGTAAGAATTCACAAATGTATGACACAAGATATGATTACCTAGAAACCCTCCAATGAGAAGGTAAAACTCAGGTGGGGATGACATAAATCTTCACTATTGTAGTGATAAAGTGTATCCAATGAAGGTTACAACATTTGATCATGAAACATGATCTATCCTATGAAAGTTCTGCCCTGTTAAAAGATTACAAAGATTGTTAGGTCTCACCCTATTAAAAGATTTTAAAACCCTATTAGAAGTGTGCCTAATTAAAGGACTTCAACTCACAATTAAGTAAGCACCTTGTTAGAGGATTTCAATACAACCTTTTAGAACTACTCTGTTAAGAGACTTAATTGATTCACCTATTAGAATGTCTCAGTAATGATTGTATAATTATTACTCTATTGCTTGATGTTAGATCACCTCTATACTAATGTGTACTTGATCTTTTCTAATCAGATGTCTCTTTTCTATCCATGGTTTCCTTCCTTTGTTCTCCTTTAACTGATTTTGCAATTTACCTCAAACCATAATACCTTAGTTACCATGAATTTCCTATTTTCACATGCAAAACTCTTCTTCTCTTCTCTTCTCTTCTCCTATCTTCTCTCTCTATATCTCTCTGCATATTACATTTAGCATTTGTCCAACATAAGAAGACCTAGAGTGACTTAGGGTTATGTATGAATCAATGGTTGTGATTCACCCATATTTCTACTTAAACATTCCCTTTTTTGTTGGATGCATGTAATACATAAGGATTTACACTTAGGATTCATCCTTATCAACAAAAACTCATTAATCAATCCTTAAGTGAGCTCAAAAATGGTTTACATTGTAATTTTTTCCAATACAAACAACTATGTCAAAATTGTTTTACTCGACATCTAAAGTCCTTGATGCTCAACACTAATTGTAACTTTAATGCTATCACTCAACATTTGAATGACTTGGCATGCACTACTTGCTCAATAACTAAATCACTTGATAGATACTATATTCTCAGCACTCGAATGACTCAGCACATGAGTGACTAGGCACTCACTATTTACTTAGCATGCTCTAACTTACATGTTGTGCTCGACATATGTTACTTGTTTTGTTAGATTGTGGTGACTAATCAGAAAAGTATTGTACATACTTCATACTAATAGTTACATATGGCTTCAGTCCTTCTTGAAAGAATTGGGACATCCTTAGAATGATAATTATTTGTTCATAGATATCAGAGTGCCATTCATATTGCAAACATTTTAGCTTTACATTCAAAGACCAAACACATATAGTTGTGGTACCATTTCATTCAGACAATTTTGGAGGATGGACAGATAAAGCTAGAGAAGATACATACAAATGACAATCTAGCAGATATGTTGACAAAGGTAGTAACAAGGAAGAAGTTGAACTCCTCTTCAACTTACGTTGGTCTTCTAGACTAAACATGAATAAAATAATAATAGAGTCTAGGGTGGTTTGATCTAGTGGGAGCCTCATGGAGTAGTCGCATAGCAACAAGATTAGTCTCCAAGTGGGAGATTGTTGTTTAGTGTGGAACCTAATTAGACCCCAAGTGGGAGATTGTTAGAATGTGGTGACTTGTATAAAAAGAGCATAGGGTTAGGGATTGTTTCATAGTTGTGATGTGAAATTGCTTCTTGCGGCAGTATGAGCTATAAGGGATTATGGATTGTAATCAGGTTGTAATTATTGGATTGTATTAATATTAGACTTGTTTTTTGTTGGATGTAGCCCAGGGGTTGGGTGAACCACATTAAATCTTGGTGTTTTGTGTTATTTTTTGTGTGATCTATTATTTTCTAATATTGGTTGTATTCGCATTTAATTTTTAACTTTCTATCTGTGGTTTAATCCTAACAAGTGGTATCAAAGTGAGGTTGTTTTTTTAGTTATCCTCTATAAGAAAGTCTCATGGTTGAGAGGGAGTCTCATAGTTGAGTGGGAGTGATGGAAAATGAGGTTAAGCTGAGGGTTGACAGGTTTAATGGGTAGAACTTCTAGTTATGGAAGATGGAAATGGAATACTATCTTTATCAGAAGGATATATGGAAGCCATTAGAAGGTAAAGCCAAGAATCAGGAATCTATGTCAAATGATGAATGGGATCTTTTAGATAGAAAGGCACTTGGAAGCATTCAATTATGTTTGGCACCATCGGTGGCATTTAATATTACAAAAGTGAAGACAACAAAAGAGTTGATGAAAACCCTAGTGACACTGTATGAAAAGCCCTCTGCTTCAAACAAGGTATTTCGCATGAAGCATTTATTTAATATGAAAATGGCAAAAGGTGGATCTATTGTAGATCATTTAAATGAGTTTAATACTATTACTAGCTAGTTATCTTCTATGGGTATCAAATTTGAAGAAGAAATTAGGGCTCTCTTGATTTTTTGTTTTTTGCCTAAAAGCTGGAATGGCTTGGTAATGGTTGTGAGTAATTCTATTCCTAGATTTAGTACCCTAAAATATGATGATGTGATCGGTGTTATTTTGAGTGAGAAAACTAGTAGAAAATCCTCAGGTGGATCTAAATCAGGAAGTTATTTGAATGTACAAAGTAGGGGCAAAATGACTAAGAAAGGAAGTAATTTTGGAAATAATGGGAAATCAAGAGGAAAGTCAAAGGGGAGGAGGTCTCAATAGAGAGGACCGAATGACTACTGATACTATGGGAAACTAGGTCATAAAAAGAAAGATTGTTGGAATCAAAAGAAAAATGAAGGAGATAAACTAGATGGAGACAAGGAGGCAAATGTGGTAAGTAACAAATTCGAAGAGGATGCTTTGCTTCTATCTTTAGAAAGTGTTGATAATTTATGGGTTTTAGATTCTGCTGCTTCATTTCACACTACACCTCATAGAGTTTATTTCATTGATTATGTCCAAGAGGATTTTGGACTTGTTTATTTGGGGGATAATGAACATCGTTACATTTTTGGAAAGGAAAAAATTAAGATTAAGTTGCAGAATGGGAATCATTGTCTACTACATGAGGTAAGACATGTTCCAAGGCTGAGTAGGAATTTAATTTTAGTAGGGTAACTCAGTGGTGAGGGTTGTGTAGTTACTTTTAATGATAAAAATTGGAAGGTTTCAAAAGGTTCACTTGTAGTGGAAAAAGGTGTGAATGTAGGCACCTTATATCTTTTTATAGGTCATATTGTTCCTTCTACTTTAATTATTTTAGTGAAAAATTAATGTTCAAGAACAACTGCTACAATTGAGCAGCGAGAACAAATAGCTACTATAGATTCTGATACAACATTGTGGCACAAAAAAATTCTGCACATGGGTGAGAAAGGTATGAAAGTACTTTATTTAAAGAAATTTTTACCAAGTCTGAAATGTGTTAATATGGATTTTTGTGAAAGTCATGTGTATGGAAAACAAAAGAGAGTGAGTTTTATCAAGACTAGGAAGGAAAACAAAAAGGAGAAATTAGAGCTTGTGCATATAGATGTATGGGGACTAGCTCAGGTATCTTCCCTTGGTGGCTCTCATTATTATGTTACATTTATTGATGACATGACTAAAAAAGTATTGATTTGTTTCCTTAGACATAAATATGATGTATTTCAAACTTTTAAGAAATGGAAATGCTTGGTTTAAAATGAGACTGGTAAGAAATTAAAATGTCTTAGATCTAATAATGGTGGTGAGTATTACAGTCATAAATTTGAACATTATTGCTCCACTAATGGTATTTGAAGATAGAAAACTATTCCAAGGACTCCACAGAAAAATGGAGTGGCTGAATGTATGAACAAGACTATAATGGAGCATGTAGGGAGCATGAGGTTGCATGCTAGGTTTCCATTACACATGTGGGTGGAGGCTATCAATACTATTGTATATTTGATCAATAGAGGTCCCTCTACTCCTTTTGGTTGTGGTATTCCAAAGGAAGCATGGACTGGTAAGAAGGCGAGTTATTCTTTTCTCAAAACCTTCGGTTGTGAAGCAATTGCTCACACATATTCTAAAAATAGAACCAAGCTGGAAGCTAAGTCAAAGAAATGTGTATTTTTTGGATATGGCATTAATGAGTTTGGTTATAGGCTTTGGGATTTTGAAAATCATAAAATTGTAAGAAGCAGGGATGTCATATTCAATGAGAAAGTTTTGTAGAAAGATCTGTTGCAGCAACATGAGAAGAAAGAAGATGATTATGTAGTGTTGGATGATACTCCAAAAGCTTATGTTCCAGCCATTCCTCATGATGTGCAACAATCACAAAAAAAAATATGACACACATCGGTGAACATTAAACAATTAACAAGGCAAATTAGACCTTCGCAAAAAATTTCTCCCTCTTTGGATTCTATTTTACTTACTGATGGCGAACCTAAAAGTTATGATGAAGCTATTCAGGTGGATACTAAGATTCAATGGGAGTCTACAATGAAAGACAAAATGGACTCTTTGCTGAACAATAAGACATGAGATTTGTGCAAGTTGTCTGCAAGTAAAAGAGCTTTACAGAATAAGTGGCTTTACAGGTTCAAAGAAGAGGATGGAGGTAAGAAAAGATTTAAAGCCAAGTTAGTTGTAAAAGGATTTGCATAGAAAAAGGGCATTGATTTTGATGAGATATTTTCTCCTATTGTTAAGATGACTTCTATCCATACTGTTTCAAGTATTGTGTCTATTGAAGATTTGCATTTAGAATAGCTTGATGTTAAAATAATATTCCTTCATGGTGATTTAGATGAAGGGATATATAAGGCTTAGCCATGGGGATTTGAAGTCAAAGGTAAGGAGAACTTAGCGTGCAAATTGAAGAAAAGTTTATATGGCTTGAAACAAGAACCTCAGCAATGGTATCTAAAATTTGACAATTTTATGCACAAGCATGGTTATAGTAGGTATCATTTAGATCATTGTGTCTACTTTAAGAGGTTGGATGATGATAGCTACATTATTTTATGTTTATATGTTGATGATATGCTTGTAGTTGGGTCTAATATGGATCATATTAAGGGGCTAAAATGCTAGTTAGCACATGCACTTGCTATGAATGATTTGGGGGCAGCAAAACAAATCCTTGGTATAAATATTTGTAGAGATAGGAAGAATAAAACATTGACACTATCTCAGTGTAGTGCCTACCCCTAGTCTACATTTTTCCTATCATTGTCAAACTCTTTTAGGCCAGTTTTATGTTTGATGATTAGTAGCATTATCCATAAATTGTTAGATATTGTTTTAGACTTAGTTGATATATGATGAGATTACTTGGTACTCTATACTTCATGTGTGCATGATGATTATTACAATGTTGTTAAGTTATTGATGATGTTTAGTTAGATGGATTATTCTATGTGTTTCTTATGGATACTTACGCCATACTGCATGTGTATGGTATGCATGTTTGTTCTCTTTATGTATGGCATTTCTGATATGGTTAAGGAAGGGAGTCATAGTCACCTACTAGTCGGGATCTACATGATGCACCACTTCCTACCATTTCCTATTTAGCTTAGTATATATTGTGCTTGTACATTCATGGATTTTATACAGGTTACAAGTACTGAGTATCGACTTCTCAAAATTTCCAAGATGAGCGTACCCTATTACATTATCTCAATGGTAAGAGAGGGGAGATAAATTCTTAAGTCCAAATCCTAAAACTTTGAGCCATTCATCCTAATTAACAATTAGGACAAGTATCTGAGTCGTGTACCCTTCAAATGCATTAGATGATGTTAATTCGAGATTTCAACCCTTCACTTTGATTTTGTATGTGTTTTACTATGATCGGTTTTCATATTTTACTTTATGAGTTTTTGGTAAATTTTTGGTTAATTAAGTCAAATTAAAATATTTTATTAATGATTTAATTTAATGAAAAATTTATATGATATGTTAATATTTTATTTTATTTAATTAATTGAGAAATTAATTAAATAAAAAGAATTAAATTTGAGGATAAATTTATAAGTTTAAAATTGGAACGTGATAATATATAGTTAATTTAACAATAATATATTTAGAGTACATTTTTAAATAAATGCTAAATAATATTATTATTTAAATTAATAGATAGTTATCAAAATTAATGTTCAAAAATAAATTTAGAAGTGGGAAAAGAAATTATTTTATTAAAAGTTTCATGATTGCATGGTACGTGCATGAGACTAAATTAAATAAATCAATTTAAAAGAGGTCAAGTAAAAATCAAATAAAGTAGTTTAATTAATTAATGTATGTGCATGGAAAAGATAAAAGAAAGACAAATAAAAGTTAATAAAGAGTTAAAAGGTTGTGAGCAAAGAGTTCTCTGGGGTGAACGCACAATTAATGCCCCGATTTTAGGGAGAGAACCCTTATCACAATTTGGGGGTTCATTTTTAGTGGACCACGAATTTTGGAGAAGGAAGAAATTTTCGGAAAGGAGAAGGTTCTGAAAGGGGAATTGTTCTCTATAGATTTTTTGGGGCATAACGAATTAGCATAAATGGCTAGGTAGACGCTTGTGAATTTTTCATAATTTAAATATGCTATTTTCTTTCATGTCTTCTTCGTGTTTGTTAGATGATTGTCTGGATAATTCTTGTGAAGAATATATCAGTTTGTGGATTCTGGATAATTGGAAATTTCTCTGTACATGGAATGTTTTTATTTGTTCAATATGATTTTCCTCCTAGTAGATTCTAGATTGAGAAATTTACTGGGAAAGGTTTGAATTTTTAATTGGTAAAAATCTTCTTAGAGGAAATTAAAACCAAAAATTAAATTTAAAATAAAATAAAATTATGGGTACATAGAATTTACCCACCAGATTAATTTTTGGATTTAAAGAAAATAAATATATTATATATATAATGTTATTATGAAACATTTTCTTTAATACAAAAAATATTATTTAAAAAAAAAAAAAAATTTGGGAGGTGGGTAGTCATGCCCCACCCCCGTGCCGACAACATTGTCCATGACAGTGGACTGTTCATAGCCTTAAAGGTTGTGCAGTAGGTTGCGGCCTCCCTTAATTAAGGGATGGTGTTTGTTTTAAAAACAATGCCCAAATCAATGAAAATTGTAGAGTACATTGTGTTAATTGTTTTTTTATTTAAGTTTTTAAATTTTATTAAAATTTAATTTAATTACAATTTTTAATATACTTATTATAGTTTATTTTAAATATTATTTATTTAATAAGTTATTTAAAGTTTTTAATTTATAAAATTAATAAAAGACATATTATATAGTTATTGATTTATTTAAAATTAATTTATAAATATTAATTAAATAATGTTAAATAAACATTAGTTTATTTAAAATAAAATAAAATTTAATTAATATGAGTATTAATTAGCAAGATTGGAAATCTTTTAAGATGATTAATTCGACTTCAATAGAATTATGATTCAACAGGAATCTTACCTTAGCAAACTCAAAACAAATATAATACTTACCCTTAGTAAATTTAGAAAATTGATTTTCAAATTGTGGGGGTAATTCTTTGTTTTACTTAAACAAATACTTGAGTTAATTATAAGATAATGGAGGATATATCTTACTTGATAACACCTCTGAAACGAAACTAAAACCTCATATTTGGCTTAACCATGTGATTGTAAAAGCAAATCAAAACATGTATATCTATCTTGTTTCTTTATGCTATCTATGTTTTGGGGTTGACTAGATTGTTGACCAATTATAGGATGTCTACCAAAGACTTGGGGGATTTGTGAGTGTGGTATCATGTTGACTCGATTTGGATCATTTTTGCTCAACCATGTATGTGATGGTATGCTTATGATGATTATGTTTATATTGTTGGTTACTATGTTCCAGTGTATTTGTGGGATAGTGGGATATATGCTATGAGATACCTGATTTAACCATTCTGAGTCCTTGATCAATATTGTTGGGATACTTTCTAGTTTCTTGTTGAGAACTGATAGATATTGAGATTTATCTTGTCACTTTCCAGTTGGTCATTGAGAACCAGTGGATATGGTGACTTTTCTTTGTTGCTTTCTAGTTGCTCGTAGACAATTGATGTCATTATTATGATTATGATGATTATCTTTATGATGCTTCCCAGTCACTTGTATAGGAGTGAGGTGATTTTACTATGATTTTGTGATTTGTGATTTCATGAGCTTAATGTAGGTTATCTATATGCAGTGTCGGGAAGTGGCTTGTAATGGGGGCTGGGGACCCTAAGTGATACTAGGGGTAACCCATTGTAAGTTGTTTAATAAGTGATAACTTTACACTAAATAATAACTTAAATGAACCTAATAAGAGATAATTGTATGTTCTTTCCCATGCCTCGAGTGCTAGTACATATTAGGATGGGAGTAGAGAGAACGCTTGGTTATGACCTTGCATTTCATAGTATGCCTTGTCAGTAAGAGAGGATACTAGTGGCCACAGGGATCACTAGGGACTCGAGAGTCCTAAGGGACTGCTTAGGTAACTCCAAATGTGATTTGTACAATGAAACTTTTCCACTTACATAGTAGATTCCTATGTGTTTTGTGTGCTTCTAGGTCTAGATGATTGTCTATGTTGGAACCTTTGAGTTAGTATACTTTTAGGATTCTTGGACTTAGAGAGTATCTATGTTATGTGATCTGATACCCTATTTGGGACTTGAGACTATCTCCTCAGTGCTATGGGAGTGGGCCATTTAGGTTCCACATGGTCAGGTGGTAGTGCTTTTTCACTCTTACCATTGAGATCTGTTTGTAGTCACCATGGCTAAAGCATTCTTTGTTGACATTTACCTTCATTATGTTCATGTGTCATTTTATGATGGATGTTATATCTTTTGATTTATGGATGCATCATTTATGGTGGATGATTTTATTTATATTATTGTACATGTATCATGGATTTGAGGAGTATGTTGTATTTCTATTTTTACATATGTATATTCTTTTAAGCCTTTCATACCCTATGACATGTATAGTGGATGAATGAGCTTTCCAATTTAATTTTCCATAAGGCATTCAGAACAAATGTATATTAAATGGACATTGGACTTTTCATTGTTCTTTCATATGGATGTGTTATTTGATGGAATTAGTATTAGATTAGATTTAAATGTGATTCAACATCATGGGATCCTTAAGGAATGTAACCTATTATGTATGCTTTTAGTTGAATGTATGTTATTGCTTCTGCTACTATGTGTTTGATGTGAATGGTTTATCTTTTATGTTTCAAAAAAAAAATGCTACCAAACTTAGTAAAACTTTAGGTTATTTCTTTTGGATCCCTTGGTAGGGCGTTACACTTAGGTTGATTATGTTGAGAAGGTGTTGCAACATTTCTCTATGGAGAATGCTATTTAGCTGTCAGCACAGCTTTACCTAGTCCTTCAATAAGAACATTTTTTTTCTAGATACTTGTGAAGACTTTTGGGAAAACCATCAAATGCATAAATCCTTAGGTAGGAGAAAGATGGGAATTGGATGAAATATTATCCAAATCGGCCTACAACTAATATAGTCTTAGGTGAAAACCTATGCTCAAGGGAACCTTGCAACTCCTAGCACAACCTTGTTGTAAATTTATCATTAACCTTTACATATTCTTCAAATCTCCTCTAAAACTATAGGTGTGGATAGAAATCATACACCTTCATATTTTCATCATATTTTTGGATACTAGAAAGACCCAACCAGAGGTGATGTGTGGGTAAGGCATATATTAAGTACAAAGACATATAGAATTGCTTGAATGCCTTAGCCTAACCTAGCCAATAAGCAAGTACTTCACATATAATACCAACCCAATCAATCTATAGTCTATCATCACATATGGCATGTACCAAGAAGAAGTGGTATTCGATGAAATCCAATATTTCTTCCCTTCCTTTTAACCTTAGCAATAGTGCCAAGATGTCCACAATATCTCTTTTTAAATTGGTTCAAAAAAGAGTCTTTGGCATCTTACTCTTTTTGGAGTGAGGCAGCTAGAACCAAGTTCTTTGGAAGTCTTCTCTACTAAAATTTTTCTTTTCATTGAACATCAATTCAAAGGATGAGAAGTCAATGTCATAGTGTTGTTCTTTCACTAGGATGCCAAATGTAGATTACATCAATGCTTTATTATAGACAATAGAATGGACTGATTAGGTAGTGATATTTTCTTTGTCTCTGGATTGTATCTTTCAATGCATTTTTTTACCAGTTATGACACTTGCATTACCATGGGGAATTCATCAGCTTCAACTAACCTACTTTCCTTCAAT
Source organism: Cupressus sempervirens (assembly GCA_028749045.1). Taxonomy (NCBI): domain Eukaryota; kingdom Viridiplantae; phylum Streptophyta; class Pinopsida; order Cupressales; family Cupressaceae; genus Cupressus; species Cupressus sempervirens. The sequence goes on along the minus strand of CM053793.1, from coordinate 24,683,774 downwards.
TTTTGGTTTGTTGGGTGAATTGGTTGAGAGTTGAGACTTCTATGAAGATTGCCTAAATTAGAAAACTTGAATGAAATATCTAAGAATCTCTTAATTTCACTTTGCAAACCAATTAGATGATCATACCCTGATACTTTGCATTACCTATAGCTTACAATTTCATAAAGGGGATAAATTTTGCTCAATAAATATCCATTAAAATAATGGAGAACTATGCTTTGGAAAACTATAATCATATAGATGTGGTAATCCAAATGTAGGTGCCATATGAATGAAATGAATCACAACTAATGGCTATAATGGTCGAATTTGTAATAAATTTGATGGTTAGTGACTATTTAAAACTTTCCAATTCCACCCATATGAAGATTCATAAATCCAATGATCATGTCATTCACTTAACTCCCATATAGTAGTGAGATTAGCCACTTACCAAAATAGTTGAAGTTGGCTTGATGGAAACTCCCTTCTTTTCTTCAGAATCTAGAACTAGGGTTCATATCACAACTTCCTATGTGTAGGGAAGGAGGCCCTAGATTTATCTTTCCACAAGCTTGTCTCTTCCTTTGATTAGGGATTTTTGCACAAGCAATACTCCTTTGGCACCATGGGTACTTCATTTCCATCTTTTCCACATAAGGTATTTTTTACTTAATTTGACAATTTAATTTTGGGAAAGCCATGGAATGGATTCTCCACCTTGATCAAGAACACTTGATTTCCTTTGTACTGGGGATGGAGGCTTGCAATTGACTTCACCCAAAGCATCTTTCTAGCTTCCTTATGGAATTTCCTCATACATATTTGTTAGAATTGTTTTCCTCTCTATCCTTAGGAAAGGAATCCTTGCTTTCTTCTTTTAGATGGAAAATCACCATTAAGACCTTTTCTTTCTAAAGAGAGAAACCTTTTGAAACATTTTGCTTTACCTTCACCACTTCTCCTTAGATATCCTCAAAACAAATTACTGACCATGGGTTCATTATTTAGTGATGCATATCAAGGGCCCATATCAACTTCTTTATAATACTACACCTAGGTCCCACTAAACACATGAAATCATTTGAATAGAGCATGGGTCATCTTAGCTTTGGAAACACATTAGAAAATGTTCACTTCCAATGGATGAGCAGTTGACAACATGAAGTCTCGTCTCACTGCACAAAAATGAATTCTAACTTTGCATCTTCAATATGAGAGTTTTAAAGCTTTATATTTTTGTTTCTCTTGGTCTTTTATTATGAATTGACTAGACATATATCTAAAGATTTTATTGTTACTTTGTTCTTCAGATTCTTTCTTAATGATGTTCTCCAAAGACAGATAGCCAATGAAACATGCCAGAATCCATAGGAAATATGCTTACTTGAAGTAGTGATAAAGATGTAGAACAAATAGGACTATCTTCTCATCAAGAAGACATTAGACAAAAATCCACCTAAACCTAGATCACCTAAGACCTTAATGCAGTGGAATAACTAGAATCCTGCATGGAGGTATAAAGGGAAGTGGAGTAGGGAAAACCCAAAAAGGACACATAGGGAAATCCTTAGGATGCTTGATGAGAAGGGAGCCACCTAGGGACTACATAGAAAATAAATTGAACATAACTACAATGAAAACACACCAAGCTCAAAGCTTAAAAGGAATGGACTGAAAGCCTGGCAATACATATCTAGTGTAGACTTGACAACAACATAGAGTGGATCATAAGATGAAACTTTTGCCAATTTGTCAATGGAAAGAACACCACTAACCTGTGTTGAACTTGACCATAGCTAGTATCCCTTCATAGAATTAGTAAGCACATCTTCATACAAAAAACCATCTCTAATAAATTTATTAGCAAGACCTGAAATCTTCACAATAGATTAAAGAAAAACCATTGCACTTGAAAGGAAAATGGAAAACAACAGGTGAGGAAATAGAAGAAATTTTGAAATATTATAAAGGAAATCTATGTTAATAAACTAATGGCCATTAGTTGCATGACCAAATAAATGACCCAAAGGTCATGAATTTAGCAACCAATGGATCCTACATAATCTCATATATAAACAACCAAAACAATGTGGCATGAAGCATAATAACAATAGAGAACTTAAAGACAAAATAGTAAAATAAGATAAGGTTCCATGCAGGTCAGTGGAATCGCATAGGAGAAGACTCAACAATACCGAATTCCCAACATGGTTGACAAAAAAATAGATGGGTAAGAGAAAAACACAATCCAATCATAAGTATGGTAAAAAAAACTAAGTTGATGGACCCAACATGGGAAGAGCAAGTCAACCTAGAAATATAAAGAAGGAAACATATATGAAAAAATCATGCCTGCAATGAACATATGCAACAAAGGAAGGTTATAGTATTGAATTGTGATAATAAAGTAGAATAATAAAAGACAAATAAGACTAAAATATCATACAAGCAACAAAGGAATAGAAGGAAGTTTGACTCAATCATCGAAGGCCGAATAAGTAGTTGGGAAAAATAGTGAAATGACCAAAAAAAATCACAAATATTGGGTTGATAGTGTTTTCTTACCGTATTTCCAAACATATATACATATATTATATAACCCTCCTTTCAAAGAAAATATATATCATAGATAATTACTTTCTATTAATGATTAGAGAATTTTGTTATAGAGAATGATTATCATCAGAGATTGATAGCATGCCTAACACTAGTGAGATCTAATTATTACATTTCAAATCAAGAGGGCATTCATTAGAGTGTCAAGTTTCTCTTTAAGGAACTTGGAGAAATAGAGGACATTCATATATGAATCTCAAGATTTCAAATTGGAATCTCAAAAAAAGATTTATCAAGAATATCTTATAGACAATATATGTAGACGTAACTTAAAGACAAAATAGTAAAATAAGATAAGGTTCCATGCAGGTCAGTGGAATCGCATAGGAGAAGACTCAACAATACCGAATTCCCAACATGGTTGACAAAAAAATAGATGGGTAAGAGAAAAACACAATCCAATCATAAGTATGGTAAAAAAAACTAAGTTGATGGACCCAACATGGGAAGAGCAAGTCAACCTAGAAATATAAAGAAGGAAACATATATGAAAAAATCATGCCTGCAATGAACATATGCAACAAAGGAAGGTTATAGTATTGAATTGTGATAATAAAGTAGAATAATAAAAGACAAATAAGACTAAAATATCATACAAGAAACAAAGGAATAGAAGGAAGTTTGACTCAATCATCGAAGGCCGAATAAGTAGTTGGGAAAAATAGTGAAATGACCAAAAAAAATCACAAATATTGGGTTGATAGTGTTTTCTTACCGTATTTCCAAACATATATACATATATTATATAACCCTCCTTTCAAAGAAAATATATATCATAGATAATTACTTTCTATTAATGATTAGAGAATTTTGTTATAGAGAATGATTATCATCAGAGATTGATAGCATGCCTAACACTAGTGAGATCTAATTATTACATTTCAAATCAAGAGGGCATTCATTAGAGTGTCAAGTTTCTCTTTAAGGAACTTGGAGAAATAGAGGACATTCATATATGAATCTCAAGATTTCAAATTGGAATCTCAAACAAAGATTTATCAAGAATATCTTATAGACAATATATGTAGACGTAACTTAAAGACAAAATAGTAAAATAAGATAAGGTTCCATGCAGGTCAGTGGAATCACATAGGAGAAGACTCAACAATACCGAATTCCCAACATGGTTGACAAAAAAATAGATGGGTAAGAGAAAAACACAATCCAATCATAAGTATGGTAAAAAAAACTAAGTTGATGGACCCAACATGGGAAGAGCAAGTCAACCTAGAAATATAAAGAAGGAAACATATATGAAAAAATCATGCCTGCAATGAACATATGCAACAAAGGAAGGTTATAGTATTGAATTGTGATAATAAAGTAGAATAATAAAAGACAAATAAGACTAAAATATCATACAAGCAACAAAGGAATAGAAGGAAGTTTGACTCAATCATCGAAGGCCGAATAAGTAGTTGGGAAAAATAGTGAAATGACCAAAAAAAATCACAAATATTGGGTTGATAGTGTTTTCTTACCGTATTTCCAAACATATATACATATATTATATAACCCTCCTTTCAAAGAAAATATATATCATAGATAATTACTTTCTATTAATGATTAGAGAATTTTGTTATAGAGAATGATTATCATCAGAGATTGATAGCATGCCTAACACTAGTGAGATCTAATTATTACATTTCAAATCAAGAGGGCATTCATTAGAGTGTCAAGTTTCTCTTTAAGGAACTTGGAGAAATAGAGGACATTCATATATGAATCTCAAGATTTCAAATTGGAATCTCAAACAAAGATTTATCAAGAATATCTTATAGACAATATATGTAGACGTATGTATGTATGTGTACACATATACATGTGTGTGTGTGATATGTATATATATGTATGTGTATGTGTATATATATGTATATGTATATGTATATATACATACATATAGATATACATACATATACATAGATACATATGTATGTATATAAATATGTCTGTATATATACATATATATACACATACATATGTGTGTGTATATATATGTATGTATATATATATGTACATATATATGTATTTATATATATGTATATATGTATATGTATGTATGCATACACATACACACACATACATGTGTGTGTGTGTCCTACCCCTTACTAACCCCTCGTAATCCCTAGAAAGGAATCTCCTACAATATACCTAACCCTCTAATGAGAAATAATTTTCAATTAGGTAATTTTCATATGAAGAGTGTCTCCCTAAGGCATTTGGGATATCTTTTAATAAGAAAACTCATAGCATCCCTTACTTAGTAGAGATACTATTTGTGTAGACACACACACAATACATACATATATACATACATACATACATACATACATACATATATACACATATATATACATATATGTATGTGTATATATATGTATATATGTGTATATATATAGTTAGATAACCAATGGGGGAGGTGAATTAGTTATAACTAGTTATCATATAATCCTTAAAAAAATCACCAACTTGAACTTCATAAACTTTCATATCATTAACTCGGTAACCAAGTATACCATCAATTACAACTAGTTATCTAATGACATATATATAACTAATGGGGGAGGTGAATCAGTTATAACTAGTTATCATATAGGCCTTAAAAAAATTTAACCAACTTGAACTTCTTAAGCTTTCATATCATTAGTTTGGTAACCAAGTATATAATTGGTTATAATTAGTTATCTAGCTATATATGTGGTTGGAAATTCAAGGGGTAACTAAGAGGGGAGGGATGAATTAGTTACCACAAAAACAATTCAAAGTCCCTTAGATGTCAATGCAAACTTCTCACTTAATAAATCAAATCCTCTCTCTTCTTAGTTAACAAAGCAACATTAAGATATTAACGTGTATTAACCTTTAGTAACTTAGTTGAAGAAACATAAAGCATTAAGAAAATAATATGAACACATGATACGTCAAGATTTAATGTGGCAACCCAATTTGGGAAACCATCAATGCAACTAGTTACAACTTTTTACTCTTTTGAAGTAAACCTTGTTAGGAGGCAACCCTGTTAAAGGTTACAAAACACATGGTTAAGTGTGATCCTGTTATAGGATTTGAATCATCCTTTTAGGAGTGGCCTTTTTGGAGGTTTTTAGACACTTCAATTGGAAATACCACCTTATTATAGAATTTACAAAGGGACTATTAAGTCAACTTTGTTAAGAGATTTCTTCACTACGATAATTGTTAGAAAGTAACAATGATTGACTAGATTGATGAAGCAACTAACTTTTTAGATTTAGATCAATATTTTGGTTTATCCTCTTGATCCTTCTTGATTAGAATATTCTTTTCATCTTGGTCTTCTAAGTTGGATGCTCTACCCTTAATCAGGTATCCTTCTCATTTCAAATCTTTAACATTCATCCCACTTGCTTAATTCAACCCACAACTTAACCTTGCATATATATGATACTCAATGTCAAGATGGCTTGAATTCCCTTTCATACAAATATTTAACATCCATTTAGTCATCTTATATTAACCAATTGATTAACAAAAGTAATCTATTGACAGTCAGCTTACACTGGACTGAGTCACTTGGTTAATATTGAATTTCTTTGATAACCGACCAAACTTGGTTAACACTAGCTCTCTTCATTGACCAACCAAAATATATTTATACTAACTTCCTTTGATGACAAAATGAAACTCAGTTTCTTCTGAATTCTACTTGGTTGATACTGGATTCTTTTGCAGTGCCCAACTGAGCTTGGGTAGCACTAGTTGTGCTTGGTTAAAGCTTCAACATTTGTGTAACATCAATGATAATATACAATTGAATAATTATTTTCAACAATCACCCTCTTTGGCATTGATGGCAACACAACATGTCATTATGCAAAGAAAACTTATAGAGAAACATAATAATTTATAAGATTTTATAATACCTTAGTTTCATTCTAATTCTTCATCCATAAGAACTCTCTCTAAATTTCTCCCTCTATTATCTTATCTTCACACTCTATCTTATCTCCCTCTTTCTCTTATACAAATATCTTTATCTTATTATTTTCTTTAGGATGACATAAATCTCTCCCTCTCTAACATCAAACGCCAAAGACTTCATACAATGAAATTGTAATGTAGCTTATGTATTGATTCATATACAATGTGCTCTGACAATATTGCATCAACTTGATAATTCTTTGATGAAACTCAATTGATGCATCACTAATCTATACTATAATGAGCATTAGATAGAGGAATGACCCCTAGCTTACCTCTAAGATACAAAAATACATCTGTTAGAAAGGTTAATCTTTCCTTGGATATATTTTAATTGGGATATTCCAAGGGTCCCTACATGTAATTTGTCCACTTGTACACATGTGGAGGACATGTCATTATTTGTCCTTTATTCCACATGTAAGGACAACTCTTGTTTATTTCTTTATTTAGTTTATCCTCCTTAAGAGGATTGTGACACTTTGCACACACCTATTATGAATGTGGCATTCATAGAAATGGGAGTTACAAATGCAACTCCTCTCTCATCTCTATATAAGAGATGCTCCTCCTTCTTTCTTCACAACTACACACCACTCTAAGCACTTGATGTTATTGTATTGAGCTACCTTTGCTCCAACACTCTCTCTCTCTCTTCTTTAGGCATTTGCCTTCATTCATAATAACTCACAAGGGGTTTTCTTTGCTTTCCCCTTATAAACCCTTGTCTCCATTGTTGAACCATCTTGGTGTATGCTCTTGGAGTTGCTTATCTTATGGTAACATTGTTTCACACTTAACTTACTTGGATTGTTTCTCGTTCCTTGCTCAACATTATTCATTTCTTACATGGTATCAGAGCTTGGTTATCTAATCCTTGTTTTAAGTTTTGTGGTGAAGGTTGCCATTCATTGGAGCACACCTTATTTGGAGACGTTATTGAGAGAAGAAGATTGTGTTGTGATCTTAGCTCATTTTAACTAATCTTGTGCATGCAAGTTTTTTTTTACTAACCCTCTTTGGAAGGCTTGCCGCCAAAGGGTTTTCTTGCAAAGCTTCATTTTTTTACTAACCCTCTTTGGATGGCTTGCCACCAAAGGGTTTTCTTGTAAAGCTTCATATTTTTCACTAAGCCTCTTTGGACGGCTTGCCGCCAAAGGGTTTTCTTAGTAAATTTTATTTTTTTTGGTTTGTTTTGGACGGCATGCCGCCAAAACAAAACATATTACAATAGTGAAGCTTTCTATCTCTTTATTTTTTCTATTACTTTATTTTTCTAAAAAAAAAAATTTTAAGAAAAAAAATAATATATTTTACTACTTTGTGTTTTTAAAAAAAAAAAAACAAAAACATAGTGCAAAGTTTTTATATCTATAAAATCAAATTAAAAATTTCTTTTATTTTTTTTATAGGGCGGCCGCGCCACCCCGTGCCTCAGCAAATCTTCCACTGCCAAAAGCACTTTGGCCTGGGACATTCCTTGGCAGCTTAATCCGCCGAAGCATTTCGGCCACCATTTCTGCACCATCGTTGCACATTCGTGCCGCCGCGCAAACATTCGCGCCGCCGCACAAACATTCTCGCCGCCGCGCAAACAGCCACCGGTTAAAACTTCCGCCGCCGCCGCCGGTGCAGCTCGGCACCTCTGCAACCCTTGCCGCGCGCATCCGCCACTCTGTGGTTTTAAAAACCCCCCACAACCGCTTCCTCCGCTCCCACCACGCGGCGACCACCGACTTTGGCCGCTCCCGCCACGCGGTAACCACCGCCCGCGGATCGCCGCTCCCACCACGCGGCGACCACCGACCGCGGCTCTTCTTTCGCCACGCGGCAGCCACCGCCCACTCCCCTCCCTTTTCCAATTTAAAAACAAAACGTTTCCCCCTCTTTCTTTTCCAATTTTTAACTAATATTAATTGTTTAAATTACTTTTTAATTTTCTCTATCACCATTAGTTAAAATTTAAAATAAAAAAAAAATTAAATATTCTTAAAAAAAATAATAATAATAATAATAACCTAAAATAATAAAATATAAAATAAAATAAAAACAATTTTGTTCAATTTATAAAATTTTATTCTCCAAATCATTTGATTCTAAAATTAAGGGCATTTTTTTCCCACAAAGCGAAGAATTTTTTTTTCCTAAACATGTCAACATTAATTCCAGAAATCAAACTTAATTATTCGAATTATCATTCTTGGAAAACTCATATCTCATTTATTTTTCGTTTTAAACATCTCTTTGAAATAGCCACTGACCCTTCTCTTGAGCCCAGTTCAGCGGCTACTCAAGATGAGAAAGATACTTGGAAAGCTAAAAATGAAGAGGCTTTAGGATTAATTGGTATTTCTATTATTCCAGATTTATATGTCTTAATTGCTCATTGTTCTAAAGCTCATGATGCATGGTCCATCTTGAAAACCAAGTATGACAGTGGCGATGAATATCGCAAAATACAATTGCAAGATCAACTCGAAGATCTCAGGTATGCAGATTTTAAAGGTATGGATGAATTACTCTTAAAATTTGATTCTCTTAAAAGTCAAATTATGGCTTTAGGTGTTCAATTAGAGGATATTCGTTTAATCCATCTTATTCTTAAAAAATGTCTTCCAAGACAGTTTCAACAGTTTATAACCAATATTCATGCTCAGCTTGCTATTCCTACTTTATCTTCTCAGTTAACTTATGTTATTTTTCAAACTTTATTGAGACAGGAAGAAGCTAAGCTAATTCAATTTGGTACTCTCAAATCAACTAAACATGCATTTGTCTCTAGAAATTCAACTCATAATTTTCGTTCCAATAATCATAATTACAAGCCATCTAATTCAAATAACACCAACAATAAATTTCATCCAAAATATAATACTACCCATCATCCTAATAATACTCGTAATACTAATAATCAAAGGAACCATTCCAATTCCAAACCTCATTGTTCTTATTGTGGCAAAGATGGTCACCTTGTCAATAACTGCTTTAAAAAACAAAATGATAGAAAACCTATGAATCATAGTACCAATCATCAAACCTCAAACCATAGAAAAGGTAATTCAACTAGTTCTAATTCTCGTCAAGCTTTTACTTGTAGCTTTAATCTTTGTAAACCTTTAGAATGGATTGTTGATAGTGGTGCATCTCAACATGTCACCTCTCATAAATAAATTTTTGATTCCTTACAAGCTGATATTGCTAACATTCCTATTCAGTTAGCTAATAATCAGACTTGTAAAGTTGAAGGACTAGGTGATGTTACTATTCCTAATGGTAAATTGCATGATGTTTTATATGTACCTGACTTGAAAACTAATCTGATTTCTGTTTCACAACTATGTCAGAACTATAAAGTTGAATTCTACAAAGATACATGTTATATTATAGATCCTCCAACTCTTAAAGTAATTGCTTATGCTAAAATGGATAACGACAATTTGTTTAAATTCCATGAATTTGCTAGTTCACGATATTCTTTACATACTTCTATTGATTTCAATATATGGCATGAAAGACTTGGTCACTTAAATTCTGATTATATTACTTTCATGAAAAAGCATAATATGGTTGATGGCTTACCTAACATTATTCCTTCCAAGATTACCTGTACAGGTTGTATGAGTGGTAAGATGCATAGGGAACCCTTTCCAAGTGGAAAATCATGGCGAGCAACTCATAAGTTGCATCTTGTCCATAGTGATCTTTTGGGTCCCATGGAGAATACCTCCATCCAAGGTTCTCAGTATGCCCTTACCTTTGTTGATGATTTTTCTAGACGAACTTGGATCTATTTTTTGCATAGCAAGGATCAAGTTCTTGATATATTTATTGAATTTCAGTTATATGTTGAAAGGCAATCTGGATATAAACTTAAAATTCTTAGAACTGATAATGGGAAGGAATATGTGAATAATTCTTTTCATTCTTATTTGAAATCATGTGGAATTAAGCACGAGCTTACTATTCCTTATACACCACAACAAAATGGTGTAGCGGAAAGAAAGCATCGAACCATTGTTGAAATGGCTCGAAGCATGTTGCATGCTAAGAATTTGCATTATAAATTTTGGGCTGAAGCCATGTTTTGTGCAACTTATATTCTTAATCGGACTCCTACCAAAGCTCTCAAAGCTATCACTCCAGAAGAGGCTTGGTCTGGTAGGAAACCAAATTTACATCATTTATGGATATTTGGTTCTATTGCTTATGTTCATACGCCTAAACAGAAAAGGCATAAATTAGATGCTAAGTCATCTCCTTATATGTTTGTTGGCTATGATGAACACACTAAGGGTTATCGTGTTTATGATTCCACTACTAACAAAGTTCAAGTTGCTAGAGATGTTTGTATTGTAGAAACTGGAGTTCATGATTGCTCTACTACAACGGATGATGAATTCAGTGGCACTAAAATTGTGCTAGTGGAGGACCAACCTCCTTCTCTTAACCCTACTCTTTCTCTTAATCAAGTACCACCGGTTATTTCTACTCCTACATCTCATGATACTCAAATAGATACTAATGATACTTTTCTTACTCATGATTCTTCCTCTAGTGATAATTCCATTACAACTAAACGTAAACCTAAATGGGCTCAAAATCTCATCAATGAAGCTGATGATTATATTTCTAAATCTGGTGGAATTAAACATAGAAGGATTAATTATTGTAATTATGCTTTGATGACTACTATTATGAATTCTAACAATCCTAAGTCTTTTGATCAAGCTAACTCTCAACCTCATTGGCAGAAAGCCATGCAAGAGGAATATGATTCGTTACTTGCTAATCACACTTGGGACTTAGTTACATTACCTCCTGGCAAAAACCTAGTTTCATGTAAATGGTTATATAAAACAAAATTGAATACTAATAATGAAATTAGTAAATTCAAAGCTAGACTAGTTGCTAGAGGCTTTTCCCAAATTGAAGGCTTAGACTATAATGAAACCTTTGCACCTGTTGCTAAAATGCCTACTATCAAATTAGTTCTTGCTTTAGCATCTAAACTGAATTGGCCCATTCATCAAATGGATGTTAAAAGTGCTTTCTTAAATGGTGAGTTACATGAAGAAATCTATATGGCTCAACCTCCTGGATTTGTTAAGAAAGGTAGTGAAAATCTAGTTTGCAAATTGAACAAATCTATTTATGGTCTTAAACAATCACCTAGAGAATGGTATTCTCAAATTAATTCTTTCTTCATTTCTCAAGGTTTTACTAGAAGAAAAAATGATCCTAATTTGTTCATTAAACATACTACCGATGATATTATCATTGTTATTGTTTATGTAGATGATTTAATTCTCACTTCTAGTTTAGACATTTTGATTTATGATATTAAATTCCAACTTAAACAAAAATTTCAAATGACCGACTTAGGTATCTTACATTACTTCTTAGGTATGCAAATTTTTCAAACTCCTAATGGTATCTTTGTTTCTCAAAGCAAGTATGCTTATGATCTTTTAGAAAAATTTAAGATGAATGACTCTAACCATGTTTCCATTCCATGTGAATTAGGAACTAAATTAATGAATGATATGAATACTCCTTTTGTTGATGAAACTCTGTATAGACAATTAGTAGGAAGTTTAAATTATTTAACTCTTACTAGACCTGATATTGCTTATAGTGTTGGTTTAGTGTCTCGTTTTATGTCTAAACCTCAACAAACTCATTTTAAAGTTGCTAAACGCATCTTAAGGTATATTAAAGGAACTATTAATATAGGCTTATTTTATGATCCAAACTCTGAATTCAGTTTACATGGCTATACTGATTCCGATCTAGGTGGAGATCCCAATGATGGGAAATCCACTTGTGGTTATTTTTTCTTTGTTGGTTCAGGTCCAATCTCTTGGAAAAGCAAAAAGGAACACTCTATTTCCCTATGCTCAATGGAAGCTGAATACAAAGGTTGTACCAATGCAGCTAAGGAAGCTTTGTGGATTCGAAGACTTCTTGATGATTTTGGTCTACCTCAACAATCACCTACACCTATACATTGTGACAATCAAAGTGCTATTGCCTTGGCAAAGAATCCAGTGTATCATGCCTGCACCAAACATATTTCACTTCAACATCACTTCATTCGAGAACAAGTTGAAGACAATCAAATTATTCTTCTTTATTGTAAAGGAGAAGATCAAGTGACTGATATCTTAACCAAACCACTTTCTAAAGAGAGATTTCAGTTCCATTGTAAAAATTTGAGTTTGCAACCCGTTGAAGTACACTCCCCAAGTAAAGATTAAGGGGGGGTGTTAGAAAGGTTAATCTTTCCTTGGATATATTTTAATTGGGATATTCCAAGGGTCCCTACATGTAATTTGTCCACTTGTACACATGTGGAGGACATGTCATTATTTGTCCTTTATTCCACATGTAAGGACAACTCTTGTTTATTTCTTTATTTAGTTTATCCTCCTTAAGAGGATTGTGACACTTTGCACACACCTATTATGAATGTGGCATTCATAGAAATGGGAGTTACAAATGCAACTCCTCTCTCATCTCTATATAAGAGATGCTCCTCCTTCTTTCTTCACAACTACACACCACTCTAAGCACTTGATGTTATTGTATTGAGCTACCTTTGCTCCAACACTCTCTCTCTCTCTTCTTTAGGCATTTTCCTTCATTCATAATAACTCACAAGGGGTTTTCTTTGCTTTCCCTTTATAAACCCTTGTCTCCATTGTTGAACCATCTTGGTGTATGCTCTTGGAGTTGCTTATCTTATGGTAACATTGTTTCACACTTAACTTACTTGGATTGTTTCTCGTTCCTTGCTCAACATTATTCATTTCTTACAACATCCTTAGGTAATGGCTTGGTGAATATGTCTACAACCTACTCCTTGGTGTTCATATATTCCAATCTTACCTCTTTGTCTTGAACTAATTCCCTCATAAATTGATACTTGATTGTAATGTGTTTTTTCTTAGTATTCTTTTATTGAGTCTTAACATTGAGGAGTTAAATTTAAATAAATGTGCAATACCATAAACATTCACACATTTTGTTAACATGGAAACCCTATAAAGGGAAAAACAACCTAGGAACTAACAACCCAAATATTTTAACTCTTCTGAAGTGAGCTCTATTAGGAGCCAACCTTGTTAAATGTTGCATACACATTGTTAATATGACCTTATTAGAATATTTACATCAAAGATCATTTAGACCTTATCACTTCTTGACATTTCTAAACAGTGGTCAGCTCTAAAAGACTAGTTTAAAAACATTCAAAAGAATACTCCCATATAGGATTTTAAAAGACTATTAGGTCCACTCGGTCAATATATTTTTCTGTTGCAATGGTAAGAAAGTAATAGTAAAATTTTTTATTATGCTTTAGCAATACACCTTGCTTGTTTAGATCTCTGATTCACTCAATCTCTTTCTTTTGATCCCTTTCTAGTTGATTCACACACTTCACAATCTAACTTAGCACTTCCTTTGCTTGATCTTCACAATATTGTTTTGCTCAGTTCACCTTATTTCCTCATCAACTTGATCAATTTCAATCAGAAACATCAAGAACAATAAACATCATGCTACATCCCTTAAGTAGAAAAAAAATTACGTTCCTCTAGAATCTTCTAGGTTTTGTTGCTTAATAATAATCCTTAGGTCTTCATTATGTTTAGAATCATTGAATATAGTTGCTCAAAAAATAAACTTCCACCTTGAACTTTGTCCTCCATTTCAAATTGATAAATATTCTCTACTAGATCTTTGTTGAACTTTTCTAGTCATTGATCTCATAACTAAATTCATCCTTATCCCTGAAAACCCTTGAACATTCTAAATTTTCATCAAACACTAGCCTTAGATTAAATCTTTTCTAAACTTTTTCTTTTTGTTCATACTTGGTGAAAATCACATCTCGCTTGGTCAATACTAGACTTAGTTAACACTAAAATTGCTTGGTTAACACTATGTATTCTCCACTTCTTAATGAGATGCTCAGTGACAACTATAGTAGCTTGGTTAATACTATAATCTTTCATTCACCAACCAAGATATCTTTCTTACATGATTTCATAGCTTTTCTCATATGTTGAAGTTCATATAAAAATCCAAACCAACATTATATTGTTAGAGTCTAACTTAGTCAAGTGCCCATTGAATACCATACACTTATCAACACTTACATCATCATACCTTCTTAAAATCCTCTTCATTAATCAAATGATATGAAACTCTACTGATTGAACATAATATCTAACCCATTAAAGATTGGCATTAGTGGCAACAAAACACATGCTATGACTCTTTCACATACATTAACAACATTATTCATTGGGGCTAACACACACACACACACACACACACACACACACACATTAACAATATGTTCCAAGCACTATCATTCATTCTTTAAGCTATAAGTGGGGACATTATACTCCACTTTATATTTGAGATTTTGATTCTTTTTCATCAGCTCAATGATTGCTTCATTTGATTCCTTGGGCATGGCTCCCTCAAGTAGTTGATAAATTTGGTTCTAGCTTCCATGCATGTTTTATAGTGAGCTCTATCCTTATGGCTATGGACTTCTTAGATTTTCTTATAGCTCTTGGATCATTTGGTTTGCACTTTCAAGTTTCTTCTCATGACTATAACTTTCCATGAATGTGTATCTTTCCCTCAAGATGTTAGGATTATTATCAAGAGGACCAACACTCTAATACCAATTGTCAACAGTCTTAAGTATTGAGAAGGGAGGAGGTGAATCAATACATGTAATGTAAACATTCAACCATCAATTTGCTAAATTGAAATATTAAATTCCAAATTGTAAAGCATTAAATGATGCTTGCAAATAAAAGACAACAATATCTAACAACCATACAACTACCACACATTACACAATGATTTTGGTATCGTGGAAAACCTTGTTAGAGGATGAAACTCATGGTCAAGATAATACCCATAAGATCACTAACGTAGTA
This sequence comes from Cupressus sempervirens, assembly GCA_028749045.1. Taxonomy (NCBI): domain Eukaryota; kingdom Viridiplantae; phylum Streptophyta; class Pinopsida; order Cupressales; family Cupressaceae; genus Cupressus; species Cupressus sempervirens. The sequence goes on along the minus strand of CM053793.1, from coordinate 24,668,253 downwards.
AATGAGTTGCTTTGTTAGGAGCTTATAATTACCATTTTGTGGGGTTCACCCTTCTAGGATTAATTTGTAACTTGTTAGAAGTATAAATAAATCAGAAAAATATCTACCTTGTTAGAGGATTTCAAGTACTACAATAAGAGCTTACTTAGTTTTACAAAATCTTGTTAGAGATCACCCAATTTAGGGATTTCCCTACTGCAACTATTAGGAAACAACAAGATCTCTAATCTTGTTGTGCCACTCCATTCCTATCAAATCCAATTTTCTATCTTCTATTCTTTTCAACTTTTCTCTATACTTTTCTTCTTTGTATCTTGATCACAACTTACACAATTCATAGTTTCGCTTACTTTTTTCATTAAAAAATCTTTCTTATAGTTCAGTTAAACATAACTTTTGTTTCACTTCACCTTGACCATTAGTTCAAACCTTAAGCTTCTCACTCAAGCTCTTTGTTAGAAATTAATCAATTTAATTCAACTTGAAGAACTCCTAACTTTTTGAAAAACCTTATTAGAAATATGAATAAATCAAATCTAATTTTACAAACATTCAATATGAATATGTTTATCTTATCGCATCTTGTTAGTAAAACATTATACTTGTATCCAAAAATAATCCAACAAAACCTAAATGTTATAACATTTTTCCTTTAATTTTTTTTGAAATTTTTTAAATTATTCTTCTTATTATTTTCTTTTCCTTATTCTAAATTTTTTTTCCCCGTTTTACTCTCATTTACTCTCTTAAATTCTTTATATATTAATATCATTTGTCATATATATATATATATATATATATATATATATATATATATATATATATATATATATATAATTTCAAATTTGCGTTCTTATATAATAATAAAATCTCATATTTGTAATATTCATTTTATTGATTTTATATTTATATGATTATATTCTATATTTTTGTAAGAACTAAATTATTTTAAAAATATGTAATTAAACTCAGATTTAATATTTTTTCTATATCTAAAGATCTTATACTTAGTAAAATTTAACATTAATATGATATTTTTGAATAAACAAAATGAATTATTATTAAGCTGAGAGGCTTTCTACAGTGGAAGCATTCATTAATGTAAACTTTTTGATATTTAAAAAAAATTGACGTTCATCTGACTATTTTATGAAGTGATAAAATATTAAATTAATAACTATAATTAATGTACACACAAATAAAAAGAGCATGATAACCAATCATCCTATTATTTCTTTAAAAATGAAATAATTCTAAACTTTCTTTCTGAAATCTTTTTAGCATTTGCATTGCTGTATATTGCACATAGTATGGGTAATAATTAAATGTGCATTGAATTTAGTTATTATTTTAAAGAACAGGTGAGAGAATCATAATAGAAACTTAAAGAATCATAAAAATTTGATGTTCAATACTAAATACAATGTATTATTTTCATTTTCAGTTGATTTTTGAAAAATATACAATAGAAACATATCTAACAATCTAATAAAACCTTCGATTTAGAAAGAAAAATTAAGATTTTATTATTATAATAATAATATTTAAAAAAAGGGCTTCTTGCTTCATGCATTTTTTTTTGTGTACGACTTTTGTCTGAACTTTCCCTCTGTTCGCTCCACTTGTCACACCACATTCACTATGGGATTCTTTTAGGCTAGGATATAATGGCTCCGGCTAATGGTGAACTAGTTGTTTTTAGTGTTCACGTTGCTATTTTGGTCATGGGTGCTCCATATAACAAACATCCGCGCAAGTTTGTCCCGAAGGTTTTTCACGAGGTAATCCTGACATTATCCTTCCTTTGCAAGAATTTGATGCTGCATGTGATTGGTTAGAACAACACACCTTAATAGGTTATTTTGTGGGTAGGACTCCTCTTGAAGCTATGCTCTAAGAATGGGTTAACAAGAGTTGGACTCCTCATGGAGTCGGCTTTAACACTATGCAAAATCTTACCAAAGGTTCTTTTTATTTTTCTTCACTAACCCCTCATAGGCCGACATGATCTTTAACAATGGACCATGGTCTGTGCATTCCTCCTTGCTTGTTTTTCAAAAATGGTCACGAGACTTTACAGTCTCAGATGATAAAAAGCTTAGGGTTCCTATATGGGTTGAGTTCCTAGGTCTACCCCTGCCTTGCTGGCCTTTCATTGAGTCCAGTGCCAAAGCCCTTGGCAAAGTTCTCACCAAGGAGCCTGAGAAATTCTTCAATACCCACCCGCAACGATGTGTTTGCGTAGAGGTGGATCTTTCCAAGGATCTCAAGGATTCTATAGAAATTCAAATTCGGCCCAAAACCTTATCGTAGAAGGTTCTTTACTTGAACCTCCCCAACACCTATTATAGGTGCCAGTCCGTGGAATACAAGATCAAGGATTGCCCTTTGGCTATGCCTAGGGTCAAGCCCATGCCTAAAGAGGCACCTATCAAACAGGCTAAAGGGAAAAAAAAAAGAATGGGTAACTGTTGGGTGCAAGGGCAAGGCTCCCTCGAATCCCTTGCCCCCCAAGCAGTCTTATGTTGCGGTCATCACAGTTCCTCCTATCCCTACAGGAGCATCAACTCCTACCAGAGTAGGGATGCAAGTGATGGACAAAGGACCTAATTCTAGAGTTTCACAGGATTCAAACCCTGCTGGCTCATAGGGGATTAAGGTAGCCGCTAGGGTTTTTGCCTTTACTGGGGTGCAAACTCCTTTTTCTGCCTCTTCCATAGCTCCACTAGCAACACAATGTTCTTGTAGTCCTCCTAGATGTGCAGAGATACCAAAGGTGAAACGTCAGGCTGTAAGTTTGGAGGATTTTCTTTCTGACTTCAACCATGTTTCTACCTTCTTGCAGAATAGCTACTCCTCTCTTAAGGATGAAGATGATATGGAAGAGTTCTCATGAACTTCCTATCATGGAATGTGCGAGGTATCACAAATCTCCCCAGAAAGTACTATGTTTAGGATGTCCATCATAGACTTGGTAATTTAGATTTTCTTTGTTTGCAAGAAGTTAAAATTTCTTGTTTCATGCTTGCTTTGGCATGCCACGTAATTTGGCAGGATGGCATGATGTTTTCTTCCCAACATGAAGCCGATCCAGGTGGTGTAGTTACTCTCCTATCACCTCGCCTTCATTCTTCTATTATTTTGCACAATTTTGACCCCATGCATACAATTATTTGGCTCTTGCTTTCCATCAACAATCATTCTTTTGGAGTCGTTAATGTTTATGCTTCTAATGATGCTGTGAAAAGATCCTAGATGTGGGCCTGGCTAGCTGACAACTTGCCTCTAGCTACTTGGGTTATGTGTGGGGACTTTAATATGGTTGAAGTGGCCTCTAACAAAGATGACATTCTACCTTTTTGTTGGACAGTTGGGGAAAGACAAGCTTGGTATTACATGCACAATAACTTGGGGATTTTTTATCCCAATACCAACCGCTGCCAAGATAGTGGGATTTAGCACACTTGGTCCAACTTTTGGCTAGCTCTGACCGCATATTAAAATGCCTTGATTGTGCTATGATCACTGTGCAATATTTTTTATCCTTTTCTATGAATCGAGATTTACTTGTCATTTTCCTGCCAGATGTGACATTATCTGACCACTACCCCATCTATTTTGTCATTTCTTAGCAAACAACAATCCCTAAGGTGGCCAAGTCTTAGTTCTTCCTCAACACATCTATGTTGATGCATGCTTCCACCATTTCACACATCCTATGTGTTTGGAACTTGGAGCCACATCCACATTCTCAAAGGGGTTGGATTCAATGGTGGAATGATGTCATTACTAGAACTACTCAGTTCTTGCACATTTATTGGAAAAAATTGGCTATGTATCGCAAATGGTCCTATGAGGCCAGCACGCTTGCCCTCAAAAAAGCCTCTGAGGCCCTCACCCTCAATCCCTTTGATGTGGACTTGCAAATTCAGCTTGCCAAGCTTCGTCATGACAAGAAAATTGCTGATAATTATGTCACATGGGGAGCTTAAATAAAAGCTTGTCTCCATTGGTTGGAGGTTGGCAACAAAGCCTCCAAGGAGTTTTTTTAGGCTCTTCAGGCTCGTCATACCAATGTTGTGATTAAAAAAATCAAACAAGGAAATGTTGTTTTGTCTAGTCTCCTTGCCATCCTGCAAGCATTTGTTCATCTTCGCAGGAAAATTCAGTTGCTCAAGAGGCAGGTCTCAGAAAGTGTATTTTTTTTACTCCAAACTATCTAACATCTGAGCACCACACTTTCTATGAGCAACTCCTTTCTCTCCATGACCTTAAAGAGGTGGTCTACTCCATGGCGGATGACAAGTCCCTTGGGTGTGATGGGTTCCCTTGTGAATTCTACAAACAGCTCTGGGAGCATATAGGTCCTGACCTGCACCAAGTTTATCTTAAAGCCTATCACTCTAAAAGCTTAGGAGCCATTATCAACAAAGGAAATATCAAATTCATACCTAAAGCTAGTGATCCAGAGGATATATGCAATTGGAGACCCATTACCCTTCTAAATGTGTCATACAAGATCATTGCCAAGGCTCTCTCTCTCAAAATCAGGCACTTGTTGCCCTTAATTATTCTACCAGAGCAAATTGGATTCATCAAATCCAGATATATTCTTGACAACATCATTACTATCTAGGAGGGAATGGAATGGGCTTGCAAGTCCAATCAGAAGGCCATCTTCATAAAGATAGATTTTGCTAAAGCCTATGATCGCATTGAATGGGCCTTCATCTTGGCTATGCTCCAGGCTTTGGATTTTGGTCCCAACTTCCTCCAGTCCATGGAAATGCTCTTTGGGGATGGTAATTCTTGCATTACCATCAACAATTTGCAATCAAAGGCTTTTGGTCTTTTTCGCTCCAGCAAACAAGGTTGTCTGCTAGCTCTTGCGCTTTATGTCCTTGTTGCGGAAGGTTTTGGTTATTTACTTGCGCATTTTGTGTCCTTTGGACTAGTTTGCAGCATTTCCTTGCCTGAATCATCCTCCCAACTAGTCAATGGACACTTTGCTAATGATTCTTTTCTCACTCTTTTAGAGGACGAAGAAAACATCAATAATGCTTTAAGTTGACTAGACACCTTTTTTCAAGCTCCTGGTTCTGCCATTCAATGGCATAAAACAATCTGCTTCTACCAATCCTTTTTGCCAGCTCAACCTTGGCTTAGCCACTTTGAGTGGAAATGGGTTACTCACAGAGAAATCTTCTACTTCCTCACCATTCCTTTTGTGTTCCAAGCATCGCCTATGGAACTTTAGAATGCTGTGTTGGCCAAGATTAGCAAAAAGATCGACTACTAGATCACAAAGCCACTCTCCCTCATGGAAAAATTTTAGATTTTCTCTAAGATTCTTGTGGCCACTCATGTTTATTACTCATCTTGCTGGGCTCCATCCAAAGCCTCTTACATGAAGCTGGAAAGATTGCTTAGGGATTTTCTCTGGGCCTTTGGTTCTAATCACCATGGCTTCCACAGAGTGGCCTAGGACTTTTTTTGTCTCCCAAGAGAGTCTGATGGTCTTGGCTTGCTTTCCACTTGGAGACAAGGCCTTTCTCTCTATGCAAAATGGATTATTAGGGCTCTCTCAAGAGATGAAGCTTGGAAGATTCTGGTTCGGCACTGTATTTCTTCTGGCTTCCCTGTCAATAGGCCTTCTTGGAAGGGGATTGGCTTCCAAACCCTTCTCATTATGTGTGAGCCCATGGTCATTCAGGGATCCTTTGTCATCAAGAGCATCTGGAAAGCCTGGGAGGTTGTCAAGCCCTAGCTTCGATGGGCTGGAGATGAATTCTGCAATGGCCTCTCCTTGAATTAGCATAACATATAGTGTTCTCCCATGTTTTCCATTCAGGGTACTCCCCTTGCCAAGACTCAAGGGGCTAGTGCTCTGCATTTTTTCAAACGTGGTATCAGAACTCCAAAGGACCTCTTTTCATAGGTCACCATGAATTTCAAGACCTAGGAAGATACGCAAGTACAGTACCGCCTTGTCCATTCAAACTGACAGGCTTTTGACCTTCTACTTTCTTCCATCCCTGTTCACTTAGTTCATAAAGTGGGGATTCAATCTATTTACCCTTGGTGGCTTGATTGGAGGTGGTTTCCTACCACTCCTTTTTCTAAGTACAAGCCAAGTTTGGGCTATAGATGGCTCTTGCCTCATCTTCCCATGGTGGATATGCTAAACCATAGATGGCATTTGCAATCTTCCCTTTCTCAATTGAGAAAACACTTTGACACCATATGGAATGCTATAATTGAACCCAAGATTGCACATTTTGCTTGGTGCGTGGTCTTCCAAGGTCTTCCCTTGGGGCCTTGGCTCAAACACATTGGGGTTTTTGACCCTAGATGCCCCTTTTGTGGACAACTCGAGTCTTTCTTGCATATTTTTCAGTTTTGCAAGCATGCTCAGAATTATTGGCACTGGATTCATGATTTCTTCAAGCCATTCAGACCTGAGTTTTTCTCTTGGCATATGATTTTACTGGGTGACTTTCCCAGATTTCCTCGGAAGTTCACTTAGAGTTGGCATACCTTTAGGCTGGAGATCCTATTTTCTCTATGAAAAGATAAGAATGTTGTTCTTTTGAGACACAATTTTCTGGATGTTAACATTGCTATGTATACTAAGGCATGCATTTGTAATAATGTAATTATGCAAGTACAGGTGCAAGCTAATAAAGTTACACTCGAAGTTGCTCACCTGCAATAGCTGCTCAATCACTAGGGCAATGCCCCTTGTACTATCACTAGAGTTCCTCCAGATGCCTCAGTGGAGACCTCGATGCCCCATGGATGCCGTCCTTGGTGCCACTCCTCCCACCGCCACTCACACACCCCGCGCTCCCAAGCTTCCCACCACCACTCTCCCAGTGGTGGTGATGGCAGATGGATGCGCTTCTCAGCTTCCCTACCCTGTGGTGGTTCTGGTTGGTCCCCGGCTCCTCCTCCTAGTTCCCATCGTGCGCACTCAGGGAAGTGCCCTCGCCTAGACCTGGCGATTTCTCCTCCATGGCTAGAGGTTAAAGATGCAGAGGCTACCACTGTTGCTACTATTGGTGAAGATGGCTAGACTGTTCCCAGCCTGCCCCCAATCCCAAAGATGATTGGGGTTTTCAAGATAAAGATGGTCCACCACCCTTGGCTGGCATTGCTTTGGCAACCTAAGGTTGCTTTATTTTTTTATTTTTTTTTATGAATAGTTTCTGATTCTGGCCACGGCCGTGTTTCTTGTCCAGCTTCATCGTTTGAACTCTTTTGTGGGGTGATCTTGTATCCTCTGGCCCCTTTTTTGTGAATTGTAAACTGAGTATATTTTATTAATCGAAAAGGTAAGTATTCATCAAAAATAATAATAATAATAATAATAAATGTTTGAAAAATAGAAAGTATATGAATTTCTTTATTTATTTATTTTTCCATTGTTTCATATCAAAATGATATTTTTATCTGTAAGAATAACATCGTTTTTAGAAATCAATAAATATTAAAATATTTGATGTAGGGTTAAAATGTTCACCTTCGTTGCAATTATTTTTTGAATGTTTAATAGTTTCTAACCAACCCCAATACTAATATTATATTCTCTGCTTATTTTATACAAAATTTTAATGAATTATTATAAATATCTTTTATAAATATTTTAACAATGTAGAAAGATATCGAATCTAGAATTATTTTAGAAATATTATATTTATATTAGAATACAAAATTTAAAATAAATATAAGATATTTTTTGGGTTCGTGATAGCTGACATTAAAGAACCCTATTCCACTTTGATTAACAGCTAATCGAGCTTTTCTCCTCATTTAATACTTTAAAATAATAGGTGCGAACTTGATCGCGTATCGTCTGCGATCACTTGGGCGGTCCCCATGCCACGAGGAAAATTTTGGTTGGAAGAATATGAGATGGGGAGAATCTGTGGAAACTCGGAGATCATGTTGCGATGACCCATTTCTTGTGTTGAGTAGAGCTTTATATTAAAGAGACACTTTAAGCAACCAGGCTTCAATTATCAAGATCAAAATCACCGTTTAAGGATTACATGGAATTGTTGAATTACAAGTCAAAGGAATCGCACATGTAACGGTTTAATAGTCACGATATTCGTTAAGATTCTTCGTTTTTTAAAACATATTTTGTTTCAAATAATTCTCGATGGCAAATCTTGTTAAACATACGAAGGTAGTGCGTGTATTGAATGCCGTGAACCTAAGGAGATTTATGGAATAAACAAATTTTATTGTATTAATGATAATTATTGATTTAAATGGTCTCCACTTCAATTTAAGGATTTGCTTTTGGTTTGTTTATTTAATTGTAACTATTAAATTCATTTATATGGATCAATTGTTAAAAAAATCTTTTTTTTTGAGTTCCTATTTTATTCCTTGTGAGCATGCATGTTCTTCATATACATGTAGTCACTTTACTTCTTATTTCATATATGTGAAGTCATTTTATTTCTTATGTCATAAGGTAGCCTCTCTACTTGTTTCACCTTTCTATTTCACAAGCCATCTTATTCCTTACATATGGTGTCCTCACGTGTGAGCACACCTAGCTATTAATATATTCACAAAGCTTTTGATTCATGTCTTGCATCCTCCTCAAATCCTAGCCTTCTATAAATTAAAAAACCGAAGTCATTGATTTCTTTGTTAAGAAATATATTTGGAGGCTTCTAGTCCTATTTGGCTATCTACTACTGTATTATCTTTATGTTTTCATTTTTTTTAATCTATCATATTTGTTGGAAACTTACAATTGAAACAATTATTGTTTTGTCATTGATGTCAAATATACTAATGAAACATGTTGCTATCTAATCTAAATGTCATGTCTATTTGGTTGATGAAGAGGATTTGAGAAGATTGCTCATAACAATAGCACCTAAGAGGAAAGGTTGAGTTATGAAAAGGAAGCTATAGTGGACATTTGATTAGTTAGACTTTGTTAAAATAAAGTGAGTATTTCCATCATATATGTAAAGCTTAACTGAACAAAAGAGTAAAAGATTAAGGAATGTTGAGTGATGCTAGTGTTAACTGAGTTCTAGAGGAAGCTAAGAACATTTAGTGTTGACCGAGCATTAGTATCAACCAAGAAAGTTAGTTGATGTTGAGCAAGAAGTTCTAGAACAACTAAGTGATTAAGTGATGACTGAGTGTCGGAACTTAGTGATTGTTGAGTGATGGTATTTTGAATGTATATGAGGAATCATGATTTCTAGCCAACTCAGGTGATTTGTTGGGATATGTAAACCGTGTTGAAGATAAGATTGATGAGTTGGATCATTAAATTCAAGGTGAGGATTAGGTAAAGACCTAATAGACGAATTCTAGAGAAGCTTCTAGAGGATGATCAAGAAGGTGGATAGATACAATGAATCATATTGAACTGGATCATAAACCCTAAGATCTACTGTGATTATTGAAAATGAAAAAGCAAGAATTACATATTTAAGGAGGCATAGAGTTGAGGGAAAGTGTGTTTGTGAATTGTTTATTTGATTGTAACACCTAGCTCTTAATATATTGACAAGCCTTCGATTCATGTCTTGCATCCTCCTCAAATCCTAGCCTTCTATAAATTAATAAACCAAAGTCATTGATTTCTTTGTTAAGAAATATATTTGGAGGCTTCTAGTCCCATTTGGCTATCTACTACTTTATTATCTTTATGTTCTCATTTTTTTTAATCTATCATATTTGTTGGAAACTTACAATTGGAACAATTATTGTTTTGTCATTGATGTCAAATATATGAAGTTCAAGTGCCAAGTGATAAGTGATGCTAAGAAAATTATAGATGCCAAGTGAAACAAAATTACTATAGGAGCTGAGTGAGCTAGAATTCCTATATGTATTGAGCATCAGCAATTAGTAAGTGTCGAGTAACACAGAATCAGCATATGAATTTGTGCCTTCATAAACTTAGATGTAAACCATTTTTGAAGCTAACATAGGATGAATCTTGAAGGATCTTGAAGATAGATTGAATCTTTTGCATTATCTATGCAATCAACATGTAGCCAATAAGAAAAATGGAGAAGGCATGCAACCAATAGGAAAAGTCAAGAATTGAGCAAGAAATGAAGAGTGAATATTGATCATAGATTCAAACCTAAGCCTAAGTCTTTGAAGCCTTTAAAAGGAGGATGAAACCCCATTGTGTACACGTATGTGAGAAGTATATGGGTGAATTATAGTGAAGTGTAGAAGGGTGTAAAGTATTAGAAAGAATAGAACAACATTGCAAAATTCAGTTGATCAAGAATAGAGTATCAGTGTTTTGAGGAGAGACATATCAAATCAAGAAAGGATTAGAATAGATAGAGAAGAATAAGGATCTAGAATCAACAATTAAAGATTGCAAGTCATCAGGTCAAGACTTTCTAATACTCTCTAGCAATTGTATTAGGAATGAAAATCCTATGATGATAGGTTGGTTTAATAGCCATGTTGTAAGCCTTTAAATAAGGTGTTAAATCCTTTAACAAGATAACATTCCAAGTGAGTGTTTGTAAATCCTTTTACCAGGTCACTTTTGATAGGGTATAAAGTCTTTAACAGGATAGGCCTTTCACAGGGCAGATCATTGGAAGTGGTCAAACTTTGTAACCTTAAACAATTACATATTGTTGCAGTGATACTTTGTGGGTGTCATCCCCACCCCAGTTTTACCTTCTCATTTTGGAGGTTTTTTGGGTTACCAAATTCTTGAGTTATCTATTTTCATGCATGTCTTTACTTTCATGTTTATTAGAATTAGACGCATGTGAATGATATCAGCTAAAAAGTTTTGAAAAGGTTAAGGTTAGTTACTTCTGATTCACCCCCCCCCCCCCCCACCACCTCTCATAAGTAAATCTTTCCACTTGTAAATTCCAAAAAAGGAGGCATCTAAGAATGTAGAAAAAAGAAACGAGGAGGAGGAATAGAATGAGAAGAACGCTTAGATGGAGAAAAGGGTCAAATTTTTAGAGGATGGGTTTTACTCCTCTAAATTTTCCTTGAAGGTTACTCATATTACTCCAACTACCCTCCAATTATTGGTGCAGGAGAAGGATGAGGTAGGGTTGGACATGGAGGACACCAAATTCTTGTATAAGTTTCTTGCTGAGGATTGGGTTGTTGGAATTATAGATGGAGTAACTGAGAGTTGGGGGGCGGGGCGGGGGGGGGGGGGGGTGAGGGGGTGAATTAGTTACCACAAAAACAAATCCACAGATCACTTAGATATCTTAAAACTTAATTATTGCTATCACTCAGTAGACACAAAGAAAAATGTTGTAACTCAGTAGATTAGCTTGTTACTAATCTTTAAGCATTCACAATTATTAACATGCGTACAAAAGTAAATAACATGAATACAAGAGACACTAGATTTAATGTGGAAACCCAATATGAGAAAAACCACCAAGTAACTAGCTACCAATTTTTACTCTTCTGAAGTGAGCCCTGTTAGGAGCCAACCTTGTTAAAGGTCACAAAATACGCTGTTAGGTGTGAAACTATTAGAGGATTTAATCACCCTGCTAGGAGTGGCCTTGCTAGAGAACTTTAGAACAATTCAGTAGAAATGTTCACCTTGTTAGAGGATTTACAAAATGGCCGTTAGACCAACTCTATTAAGAGATTTAGGAATCATTGCTATAATGGTGAGAAAGTAACAATAAATGACCTGAATGAGATGCAACCGAACTTTGCTAATATAGATCTATGCTTTGCTTCACTAGATCCTCACTGATTTAATACAACTCTGCTGCTCCTCAAGGATATCTGATCCTTCTTCAAAATTTTCTCACACTTCCTCTTCACAATAAAATCACTTGCATCCTCACTCATTCATACATCCACTCATTCATACATTAGAATTCACAACTTGACCTTTTATTTATACATTACAAATTGTCAAGTTGGCTCAATTACAAGTTACATTTACCAATGAACCATACATTAGTCGGCTACAAACATTACATGAAACAAATAAACTTTATTTCCCAAAAAAATGAAATCCTTCATTAGCTGACCTAGCTTGGTAAACACTGCTCTAGAAAATGATTTCTAGTGTCAACCAAGTGAAGCTTGATAAACACTGCAAACTCTACAAAATCCTTTAGAGACCGAGTGAACTCGGTAAGAACTAACTTTCCTTTACTAACCTTCTGAGCTTGGTAGGAACTAATTTCCCTTTCCTAACCTTGCTAGCTTGGTAGAAACTGATTTCTACCATAGAAGCCTTCAACACCCAAGTGAGTTCGATAGACTGACTTCACAATGTAACCTCCAAAAATGCTCAATAGGCTCTATCTTTTGCCTTGCTGACCAACTGAGCTCAGTAGACTCTTACTGATAACTGATATGACATTTTTGTAACATCAAAGACAAAACACAATTGAACAATTGTATCCAACATGGGCTAGGGTTTTTCTTGTTGGGAAAAGAAAAGATAAGGATGAGAAATAATGTAGAGGTCTCTAGGGGTTTTTAGCCCTAGTTTTTTAATTTATTTTTGCAAATGTCTTGTTTTCTAGTATACAAATTACTCTCAAACTTGGGTTGGCTTGTTTATGCCAATAGTTTATTTTTTGAAAACTCTTAGTTTGTTTTGTACTATAGTTATACTCTGGTAGTTGTGAATGATCATGTGTTGTTTTTTGGGTGGGTTGGCTTGTTTATGCCAACAATTATTATGTTCTGAATAATCGTAGTATGTTTAGTACTATAGTTTTTAGAATTAGTATAGATGATACTTTGATAGTTGTGAATGATTGTGTGTTATTTTTTTGTTACTAGTTGTTGTTCTTTGTAGTAGTGGTTGCTCTCTACTTATTTCTATTGGCAGTGCACTAGTTGTCATCATTTTGGTTGTAAGGACTGACCCCCTTATTTTGGTCACTTTTTATTTTTCAAAAAAAATGTAGCCATAATTATTTCTTGTTCTCTCAATAAATCTACCTACAAATTGGTTAAATGCCTTATCTTGAAAAAAATTGTTGAGCTAGTACTAGGGTCAAGTGATAACTAGTTTTCACTTGACTTCAGATCAGTATCAATCTTTGACATCGTGTCTCTAATTTCCTTGGTAAAATTTGTGGTATCACTTAATTTTACAAATAAGGAAACAACATCATTAAAAATTCTTTCAAAAGAAAAAATAATAGTGGATAGTTCCACTTGATCTATGGAAATCTTATGTGCCACATTATCCAAAACCTTGTTCTCAATTTTTCTTTCTATCCTCTGCAACAGTTTCTCTTGACCATTCAAATCTTCATTGAACTTGTGGACTATTTCAACAAGTTGGTCCAAAATAGAGTTCTTTTCATCAACTTCAATACTCATTGGAAGAATAAATATACCTTTGATGTCTTCTAGCACTTGATTTCTTTTCTTCTTCTCTACTCATAGATTCTTTTGTTTGTCTCTTTTCTTCCAAAGCTCTCCAAGAGTGTCCATTTTATTAGGAGTAAGATTGGAGAGATCCCAATCGAAAATTACTATATCTTCATCTAGATGAACTTCATTAATAGAAACTTCTATCTATTTCCCTTTAGCTTTCAGAATACATGAAGAAATGATATCCTTACATTTACTCATATCTTTAGTGCTTGGTTGAGGATTGACTTCAATTGTTATTCAACTTGCTATGGAATCACTTACAATAGTAACAAAATGAATTATTAGAGAAACAACAACAATTATAGGAGTACTTATAGTGCCTTGTTGTAACTTGATCTAATTGGATTGTGAGATGAGTGGAGCTTGTAGCTCAGTAGATGAAGTAGTGTTAACAATAGCTCATCTCTGAACTTGGTAAGATAGATCCAATAGCCAATTAAGTGCTTGGTTGAATAGTATTTAATCTAATGGTCTAAGGCTCAGATGATGTCTTTTATGAACTTAATGTTATCAATCTTTTCTTGGAGAACTAGGGAGGGAGGCCATTACCTTTGCTGTAATCTTTTATGGATCTAAATCTTCAATATTCTAAATTTTAGGTAGATTCTATTGGAAGCATTAATGCTAATGATACTTCTATGGGGTATTATTTTAGATACATGATTAGATCATTACCATGATGATATGTTAGATTCATGATTGTGTTTGACATTCATGATTAGATCTAATGGTAGGAGCCAACCCTATTAAAGGTTACACGACACATGGTCAAGTGTGATCCCATTAAAGGATTTGAATCACCCTTTTAGGAGTGGTATTTTTGATGGTCTTCAAACACTTCAATTGGACATGCCACCTTATTAAAGGATTTACAAAATGATTGTTAAGTCAACTCTATTAAGAGATTTCTTCACTGCTATAATTGTTAGAAAGTAATAATGATTGACATGATTGATGAAGCAAATGACTTTGTAGATTTAGATTGATATTCAGGTTCATCCTCTTGATCCTTCTTGATTAGAATATTCTTTTCATGTTGGTCTTCTAAGTCAGATGCTCTGCCCTTAATCAAGTATCCTTCTCATTTCACATCTTTAACATTCTTCCCACTTGCTTAATTCAACCCACAACTTGACATTGCATATATATGTCATTCAATGTCAAGTCGGCTTTTCCCTTTCATGCAAATATTTAACATCCATTTAGTCATCTTTTATTAACCAAATGATTGACAAAAGCAATCTATTGGTAGTCATCTTACATTGGACTAAGTCACTCGGTTAATACTAAATTCCTTTGATAACCAAACAAACTATGTTAATACTAGCTCTTTTCATTGACTGACCAAACTATGTTTATGCTAGCTTCCTTCAATGACTAGATGAAACTTAGTTTCTTCTAAATTCTATTCAGTTGATACTAGAGTCTTCTTTAGTGCTCAACTGAGCTCAGTCAATACTAGTTGTGCTTGGTTAAATCTTCAACATTTATGTAACATCAATTACAATATACAATTAAATAATTATTTTTAACAATCACTGTCTTTGGTGTTAATGGAAATACATGACATTATGAAAAGAAAACTTATAGAGAAACATAATAAATTATAAGATTTTATAATATCCTTAGTTTCATTATGATTCTTCATCCACGAGAACTCTCTTTGAGATTCTGCTTATGATATCTTATCTTCACACTCTATCTTAGCTCCCTCTTGCTCTTATAAAAATATCGTCATCTTATTATTTTCTTTGACATGACATCAATCTCCCCCTCTTTGAATTCAAATGCCAAAAACTTCATACGATGAAATTGTAATATACTTGATGTTTTGATTCATATGCAATGTTCTCTAACAATATTGTATCAACTTGATAATTCTTCAATGAAGCTCAATTGATGCATCACTAATCTATACTTTAGTGAGCATTAGATAGAGGAATGACCCCTAGCTTACCTCTAATATGCAAAAATTCATCCTTAGTAATGGCTTGGTGAATATGTTTTTACCCTACTCCTTGGTGTTCACATATTCCAATCTTACCTCTTTATCTTGAACTAATTCCCTTAGAAATTGATACTTGATTGCAATGTGTTTTGTCTTAGTGTGCTTTTACTAAGTCTTAACATTAAGGAGTTAACTTTAAATAAACATGCAACACAATTAACATTCACACATTTTGACACAAGTATTTAACGTGGAAACCCTTTAAAGGGAAAAACAACTTGGAAACTGACAACCCAAATATTTTAACTCTTCTAAAGAGAGCTCTGTTAGGATCAAACCTTGTTAAATGTTACATACACATTATTAATGTGACCTTATTAGAAGATTTATATGAAAGATCATCTATAACTTATCACTCCTTGACATTTCTTAAGATTGGTCATCTCTACAAGACTAATTTAAAAACTTTCAAAAGAATAATATCATATGGGATTTTAAAAGACTATTAGGTCCACTCGGTTAAGGTATTTTTCTATTACAATGGTAAGAAATTAATAGTTAAATTATTTGTTAGGCTTTAGCACCACATCTTTCTTGTTTAGATCTTTGATTCCTCAATCTCTTTCTAGTTGATTCACACACTTCACAATCCAACTTAGCACTTCCTTTTCTTGATATTCATAATATTGTTTTGCTCGGTTCACCTTATTTCCTCATCAACTTAATCAATTTCAATCAGAAACATCGACAACAAGAAACATTAGGTTGCATGCCTTTAATAGAATTTTTTTGTCAGTCCTCTAGAATCTTCTAGGTTTTGTTTCTTAATAATAATCCTTAGATCTTCATAATGTTTAAAATCATTGAATCTAGTTGCTTAAAAAATAAACTTCCACCTTGAACTTTGTCCTCCATTTCAAATTGATAAATCTTCTCTACTAGATCTTTGTCAAAATTTTCTAGTTGTTTATCTCATAACTAAATTCATCCTTATCCCTAAAACTTCTTGAACATTCTAAATTTTCATCAAATATTGGCCTTAGATTAAATCTTTTCTAAACTTTTTCTTTTTTTTCATACTCGGTGAACATTACATCTCGCTTGCTTAATACTAGACTTAGTTAACATTGAAATTGATTGGTTAACACTATGTATTCTCCACTTCTTAATGAGGTGCTCAGTGACAACTATAGTGGCTTGGTTAGTACTATAATCCTTCATTCACCAACCAAATTTTCTTGCTTATACATCCTTTCATATCTTTTCTCATATGTTGAAGTTCATGTAAAAATATCAAACCAAAATTAAATTGTCAGAGTCTAACTCATTCAATTGCCCAATGAATACCATACACTTATCAACACTTACATCATCATACTTTCTTCAAATCCTCTTCATTAATCAAATAATATGGAACTCTATTGATTGAACATAATGTCTAACCCATTAAAGATTGGCATCAATGACAGCATAACACATGCTATGACTCTTTCACATACATTAATAACGTTATCCATTGGGGCTAACACACACACATGCTCACATAAATGATATGTTGTGGGTACTATCATTCATTCTTTAAGCTGCAAGTGGGGACATTACACTCCACTTTATCTTTGAGATTTTGATTCTTTTCCATTTTCTCTATTATTTCTTCCTTTAATTCCTTGGGCATGGCTCCCTCAAGTAGTTGATAATAGCTTCCATGCATCTTTTTTAGTGAGTTGCATCTTTATGGCTATGTAATTTCTTATATTTTCTTATAGCTCTTCGATCATTTGGTTTGCACTTTCAAGTTGCTTCTCATGACTACAACTTTCCATGATTGTGGATCTTTCCCTCAAGATGGTAGGATTATTATCAGGAGAACCAACACTCTAATAAGAATTGTTAGAATTCTTAAGTCTTGAGAAGGGGGGAGGTGAATCAGTACAAGTAATTTGTAAAAATCCAACCATCAATCTACTAAACTAAAATACTAAATCCCAAACCATAAAGCATATAAATGATGCTTGCAAATAAAAGATAACAATATCTAACAACCACACAACCATCGCAAATTACACAATAATTTTGATATCATGGAAAACCTTGTTAGAGGATGAAATGCATGGTCAAGATAATACCCATAAAATCACTATCGTAGTAAATTAGTTGCTCAATTAGGAGCTTATAATTACCCTTTTGGGGGGTTCACCCTTCTAGGAGTAATTTGTACCTTGTTAGAAGTAAAAATAGATCAAAAAATATCTACATTGTTAGAGGATTTCAAATAATATGATAAGAGCTTACTCAGTTAAGTAATTTATGACAAGAATTTGTTAGAGATCACCCAATTTAGGGATTTCCCTACTACAACTATTAGAAAACAACAAGATCTCTAATCTTGTTGTGCCACTCCATTCCCATCAAATCCAATTTTCTCCCATCTATTATTTGCAACTTTTCTTTATAGTTATCTTCTCTTATCTTGATCACAACTTACACGATTCATAGTTTCACTTACTTTTTTATTCAAAAATCTTTCTTAAGAATAGTTCAATTAAATGTGACTTTTTTTCTCTTAATATTGACCATTAGTTCAAACCTTAAGCTTCTCACTCAAGCTCTTTGTTAGAAATTAATCAATTTAATTCAACTTGAAGAACTCCTAATGTTTTGAAAAACTTTATTAGAAATATGAAAAAATCAAATCTAGTTTTTCAAACATTCAACATGAATATGTTTATCTTATCACATCTTGTTAAAAACACAATATACTTGTATCCAAAAATAATTTAATAAACCTAAATGTTATAACATTTTTCCTTTAATTTTTTTGAAAAACTTTAAATTATTCTTCTTATTATTTTCTTTTCGTTATTCTAATTTTTATTTTTTTAATTTTCGGATTTACTCTCATTTACTCTCTTAAATTCTTTATATTTTAATATCATTTCTCATTTTTAATATTTTTTTTTAATAAATTGACTATATTCTTATAAAAAAAAGTACTAATTTTTATTTTCTCATATTTGTGTTGGTAAATAGATTTGTCACTTAGAAAATATGTGATTTAGCCTAATGAAGTATGTGGAAAATTAGTTTTTGCAATAGTTGGATAGGCCCTTGATATTTGGCTTTGCTCTGTGTTTAGAGGGGTAGTTCCCTCGTAAGATAATTTTTTTAATTTTTAAATAAAGATGATTACAACTTAGAAAATAAATAGGAAACTATTGATGACAAATGCACCACATGACTTCAATGCTTCCATAAAATTGATGTAGACTTCTAATGAAAGTAAACAAGAACTATGCTTGAGAGTTATCATTGATGCTATGCTAATTCAATGATTCATGAATATTTACACCATAGCATGAAAATATTCATATTGATGAATCAACACTTAATCAATTCAAATTTAGTAGAAAAGCGAACACAAAATGTACTTTCTTTTATTTCTTAGCAATAAGAACATAAGAAATGACTAATTACAAGACCAAGAATTGTACACACTTTCCAAAAATTGCCTTGTTATCAAAACATAAGTGCCTCCTGTCTCTAAGTCCAAAAAGTCCCTTATTGCATTGAGATTTGTGAATTTATAGCTATTTCAAAAAAACAAACTTTTTGGGTTCATAACTACTCAAAAAGTTAGAGTTTGGACTACTCTAAAGATAGTTCATAACCAACTCTAACTTTCAATGTTTAACCAAAATTAGAAAAAGTTAAGAAATTGACCAAAACCAAAATTGATTCTAAAGTTGACCTCTTTACAAAATATATAAACAAAAATCTAAGACAACTTTAGACACATTCACTTCTAACTTTCAACTATGATTACTGATATTTCCTAAGCTTGCTCTTTGATCTGTAGGTGTTGTGAGTAGCTAAGTCAAGTTTGCCTTATATGATCTAAATGATTTGATGACCTATGCCAAAGCCTTATTTTTGATGACGATCAAACTTTGCATTTTTAGCTTTCATAGATAATGTCTCTTTCTAACTTCATCTAACTCTAGGACATAACCTAGTAAGTTTTGAATACAAGTGTCCAACACCACTAAGAGACTGCTCAAACTCGTCATAATGTTAGTATTTGAGCTTCTTTTAACACCGAGTTTAGTGTTGATCTTTACCTTTATGAATTCCAAAATAGAAGATATGTTTGGATCTTGAGTGTGTTCACTAATAGGGATATCTTCTAAAATCATTGGTATATTCCCTAAGGCCTTCTTTTTCAGTATTTTGCAAGAGTTTAAGAACTATTCTCCTTCACCAATTATTAATTCATGCTATCATTCTTCCATTTAGTATTTTCTAGCCATATGTCAATTTTATCTTCTTCTCCATTGGTGATTAAATTTGATTATTTGACTATATCACTATCCATTCCTTTGATCTTATTAAATTAGCATCAATTTCTCTCTAGAATGTTTGTTGTTCCTTGAGAGTTAACTCTTTTTGAATGTTTCATTGTATGTGATCTGCCCTAGCATATGTAACCTTGACTTCCTAAAGTAGGCTTGATGATCATTATTTCATGCATTTTATCCATGCTTTCACCATCTTACCATAAGTTTGGCATTCTCTTATATCTTGAATGGTTTCTTTATCAAACATCTTCTTGGGATCTCCTATTATGTTTGTAGATGAACTAGGGTCTAGAAAGTAATCACTGACCTTCGATTAGATGCTTGAAGAAAGGGCTTGAATTTGACACTTGAGTTTATTCTTAGCTTGTTTATCTTTCCTTAACTATTCCATTAGGACAAGAGCTGACACTTGGAAATTATGCTCTCATCCTTTGTGAGTGGTCTAACCTAGATCCACTTTGGTTATGCTAAAATCAACTTCATCCACCTCATTTATGTTCTTCTCTATGACTGGTTGTGAAATTTCAAAAAATAGGTTTCCTAAGCTAGGATGCACCACCAATCTAGAATCTATTCTAGTTTTCTTTACCTTCGCACCTTTATGCACTAGATCAACTATGACATCTAGATTCAGTGTTTCCAATTGGATCATCCTTTTCTTCTTTCTCTCCAAACTTTGTTGTAACCAAGATGTTGAGATATTGATAGATGAGTCGATTACTGAAGGAACTTGTAGGACTATAGATGATAAATCCAAGTTATGTACATTCTCTACAACTAGCGCCTCTTGAGTTGCTTCTACACTTTTAGATGAAAATGAGTGTGTAGGGGATGATATGGATTGAATCATCTCATCTATGAATGATGATGGTAAAGCATTCATCTTAGGAGTTTCATCTATCATTTTTTGGATTGGTTTTAAAGTTTTCTCCTTGGGTTTTGATCTCCTCTTCCTGATGATAGCATTGAGCTCACATGTTCAAACTAGATCAATTCCTTGTTCCAGATCTTCACCATCATCTCCACCTTGTGTTCTATGTAAAGAACCAAAAGAAGTAGGAATTAAAGATGGAATGTTTGAAATAGGTGTAACTTCCTGGGAATTATTACTTTTCTTTGCACTACCTCTTCCTGTTGATCTAGTAGTTGTGGCTTCTTTGACTTTATTATTTAACCAATTCTTAATTCATTGAATGAAAAAGAAGGTTCTTTCTTTTGAGGTTTTTTAGTTCTGGCAGAGACTAATAAATGTATGGAAATTCTAATAGTTGTATCTGCTCAAAGAAGAAAGGATCAATTAGGTCTGATCCATCCTCTTTTCTGCATGTCACATCCCATCCCATTTTGTAATAAATGATTTGTTGCACCATGAATCTCATTCAGTCCCTTCTTCTCACTTCAAATTCATTATCATAGTTTTCCCAATAACCTTCCATCATAGGGAATGAAGATAACTAGGTCCCAATGTCAAGTTGTTTTTAACATACTCATTGCCATCAAATGGAAAACGACCATTGAAAGAGTATAAATTTATCTTCACCATGGATCTTTCAATATTTTGAGTATCTAAAGAAGAAAGACAACTATAGTGCCCAATACCAATTGGGAAAGGAATTGATCCTTTGTTACTGTACTTTTTGTTTTCCTGACCAATCTGCTTGCAAACTTCTGAAAGCACCAACTTGTCATCTACAAAGTGAGGCAACATAAGAGGAAAATCTTGAAAACCTCCAATGGGGATGTAGGTGAATTGAGGGTACTATATGAAAAAGCCACCATAAGTACTGATGAGACTAGCTACTTCAGGAGAAATTTGGAGTCCTATATCCCCCTATAGCTCTCTGGCTGTAAGCATAGAAAAAGCATCATTCACCCTATGGAAGTGTATGTTTCTTTGTTTTAATTGCAATTGGGGCTAATAATTATACATTTTCATGGTTAAGTTATACTCTCCATAAGGACTAAGACTAGGCCATGACTTCATACTAGCAATTACATACATCCAGTATGAGGACATGTAAAACCCCTTATTTGCATTGGATTTAGTTAACTAATGATGAAGGGAATCACTAATCATTTATCCCTAATCTTAAAAAAAAAAAATTAGTGGTGATGGTATTGATGTATGAAAACATCCAATCCTAAAAGTCTTCAGTAGTATGATTTCTCACTATCCTATTAAGGAGAACTATCATATCAGAAATGTCTTCATTAAAGATATCTCTATGTAGTACTCTAGTTAACTATGATTGTCCTCTTCTAGGTTGATCCAACCAACACTTAGCAATAACATTCAAACATGTCTTCCTATTTTGATGGAAGTACCCTTGAGTACTTTCTTTAGAGATTTCTATGAATTCTTCTCTTACTAGCAGTCTGAATGTGATGGAGATAGACATTAGATCTAGCCTCGCCACAATATTACCTCCTGAGGTCTTGATGTCTCTAGACTTCCAGTCATACACCTTGATACATTCCAAGACTAGTTCTGCACATTGAACTACAAGTGCATGTCCTCCTACATGGGCTAGACCACTATCCAATGTTCATTGTGCTAGAGGTGATCTACCTTCTTTGCTCATCATCTGTGAAAATTCTACAATCTCTATATGTCCTATCTTTTGTATCTAATATCTTGGGAAGCATATTTGTTAATATCTTAGGAGGCTCCTTGCCTTGGAATTTGTACCTTATAGTATTTCTTACCAAATTCCTTGATTGATGTTCTTCTAACTTCATATTTTCAAACTATTGACTTCAAAGTACACTCAAAATTTTAACTTTGTGTATTGGTTCTAAAATTCATCTGAAGTATCTTGTCAACTAATTCACATGCCTTTCTCTATTTGGTTCAAATTCACTACTTGATTCAAGAAACCACTTTAACTAACATTTTCTTCTTCACATATTAGTATCAAATAACTAATTGGTTATAATTGTGGTTGAGCTGAGAACTACATATTCTAATTCACCTTCCACCAAAAAGGTTGTGGTACATCCCTTCCTCAAACTTTTTCAAAGTTCTTATCTAGATGCATGCCTTTGACCAACATATCTTCCTTGTGCAGATTTATTTCCACTTGACATTTCATTAATAGTCTTCAATATATACTTTATAGTTTCTAGTTGCATTTTATTGAGGACTTCCATCAAATATTTGTGTGCTTGTCATTATATATTGTTTACATAAATTTGACATTTAATTGATCACATTGAATGGAAACTTCTATGTTTCGAGGCGCTCATGGGTTGTTGAGGAACCATTTGTGCTTAAAAATATAATATTAATGCTTCACCAAAGCCATCTTTATCAAAGTGAACCATCCATGTCATAGGAAGTCAACATGAATTAGGTTGGGGATGTGAGAATGTGGAAGGCATTGCATCAAACAATTCACGTGCTTGTCTATATTTGACATAAAAATTAGCATATTAGGTTCCTATACTTTCTATTCACATTTGTTGTTGCATATTAGGAAGGTGTGTCTTCTTGTGTGTCATCACACATAGGATCGGAGTCTCATTGAAACTATTCTCTCAAACCTACTTCTTGCACTTAGTGTCTTGACTCTTACACTATTGCTACCAAATAGTTCACGTGCCTGTCTATGTTTGAAATATGAAGCATCACCCAACAAGGTATTCTATCAAGCACATTGGCAGCAATACTTCTAGATGCTCATGGATTATAGGAATGGATGTCCTCATTCAAACAACACACATGCCTTGTCTTATGTTTGATATAAACGCTATTACATTGGGCTCCTACACCTACTATTCGCATTTTCTCTTGCATATTGGGAAGGTGTGTCTTCTGGCAGGTGTTGTCTCATCAACACCATTCTCTTAAACATTTTTCAACCTTGTGAATGTTGTTGCACATACATGCACATCTAATTGTTTGATCACCAAATGGAGGCTATAGACCCCTTTGTGAGGCCTCACCCTAACACATCATAGCATAGATATTGTATTTCCATTTTGTTACTTAGGACTGGATATCTTGGCATATATATTTTTTGATAATTGATGGATAGTAAATTTTGCTACTTATTTGATGATATTTACCTTGTGATCTTTCATTATGGTATGCATTAGCACTTATTTGGCTTAGTCGATGAATTAATGGATATTATTTAGTATTTCACTATTATGAAAATAAATGGAATTATGATGTGATTTTTGATCTTGTTATGAAAGTTAGTAATATGTAGGTTGTTTTGAGGGTTCTTGATTAAATGCTTAATATGTAAATGATGGAGAATAGGAGGCTAATTATGGAATGTGTTGTATGTGAATGGTAGAATAATGAAGTTATCATGTACTTTACTTTCATATGTATTTTATATGTGGCTTTGCATTGGACTACTGCTGCTTGAGTTTAGTGTACAGGAAAGGAACCATGAAAACATAATGGGGAAACAAGGTATAAACACATGTTAATATGACTCTACCAAGGTGAATCTTTATGAGATTTGTAAAGTGTTTATTTTGTAAATGTGAGATGTATGTGTGAAGTATGTGTTTCATGTGTAGATTATGAACGTGTCATGTGTAATGTATAGTGAATTTTGTGTGTGTCACTTGACACTTGTACTTGTTATGTGAAAATGACATGTTCTTTGATGATGGATCATGTGGCCACCTTATCCCAAGTTAAATACCTTAATTGAAAATTTTTATTTATTGCCTTAAATTAGAAAGAGGACAAGGTTACCACCATAGAAAATTTGAAATTTGAACTTACCTAGTCTTGTGAGGGTCATAAAGTAGCTCTAAGGTGAATTTGTGATAAAAATAAACCCTACCTATGTTAATACTTTAAGTCAGGGGGCTAATAATGACCACTAGGGTGCCTAGAAGACCTAGGAGACCCCAAAAAGAATGCATTTTTTATTGAACCCGAAAATGAGAGTGATATATAGAGGCATGGCCAAATTGGAAACTCGCTTGGCCACTCTCTATCTTTAGAGACAACTAGGGTTTTGAGGAAGAGGATAAGGAGCTCTACTACAACTTTTCATTTGCCATTTCTTGGAGTGAGGTTGGTATCCATGATCCATGGTGTTCATCATTTGCATGTAGGATTGATATGTTGTTTTTCATTCCATGGTAAATTTGGTGTATTGTAGATGTGGTTTGTGAAAAAAGATCTTTTGTTCGAGTGTTTCATGTGAGAAGTTTATGTGATTTTCCACCTTGAATCTTGTTTTGTTTCATGTTGTGTGTTGTGTAATGGGTGTGAAGCATCACTCACCCTTGGGAGGGAAGAGATGCTTGGGTGAAGGGGTTAGTTGGGCTCACTCATGTAGTTGAGGAACTCTCCCATGTGTGGAGATGATTTTTATGTGTTCGATGGGATCTGGAACTTCTTGTTTACTTGCATTTTGGGTGGTATAAAGAGGTGTGTGTAGAGGGAAGTTATTGTAAGCCTTGAAAGGGCATGTTGATAATGAGAATATGTGCATATCTGTGGATCATATTTTGAAAATCCTCCTCATGGAGAGAGCCCACCTTCACCCTATAGCTTGATTCAATTGTTGAATCTTAGTACAAACCTTGGATTGGGTTGTCTTGTAATGCATTGTGTAGTGTTTTACTGTATTGTTGAGATCATGCATGTTATGTGGATGTGAAGGTGTGCAACTGTTTATGCCTTGTTTCCCCAAGCTTGATGGGTGGCCTCCTTGAGGCCTATGTTGGGAGGTGAGCCTCCATGTTGGGAGGGGAGCCTCCATGGTTCTGCATTTTGTCTCTTGGTTGCAAGTATTTGCTTGAAGTCTTGGACATTTGGAAGTTGAGAAGACTTACCTTTTCTTAGAGGAAGAGAACATTATTGCTTTTGTATTGCATTAGAGGACAATACCATTTTTGTTATGTGAACTTATTTGTATTGTAGGAATGATGTTATTAATTTCATACATATGCCATTAGAGAGATTACAAATTTTCTTGCTTGTAAAGGTCCTTCCATTGTGTATCTAGATATGATGATTTCACCACCCTAATGCTTGCTTGATATTGTGTTGAATGCAAATCTTGAGAGGAACATGAAGGAAAATTTTCATTGTTTTGATGTTGCCTTATCATTACTTGAAATTAGAATGTGTCAAAGGAAAGTAAGTTGTATTATGATATACATTGGAAGAATGGATAGGATATTATCATTTGTTATTCTTATCTCCTCAAAATTCATAAGAATAATTTTATTGCATTGGTGTTTAGTATTGTTTCTCAAGTAGTTGTGGAGTTTGCAATTGATAGCTAATAGATTCGTAGATAGTTAAAATTATGAAATTGGATGTCAATAATGCATATGGTATATTTGATGTTCATGAAATTATAATCAAGGAATTTGTTCACGTTCAATACTAGTGTATCTTGCAAATAGCTTTTGTTAGTAATATGATAGTTGTTTTCTTTATGTTAGATTTGCTAAATAGAATATAAATTATAATGCATGATGCAATGTTAAATGATCATCAACTCAAATCTAAACAATCTTAGAGATTACATGAAAAGATCTAGGCAAATAAGTTAAGCTCAAAAAAAAAAAAAAAAAACTATAGATGCATAAAAATCCTCTAGAAAATGTATGGGCAAACAAAAAAAAAGCTCTTCCAAGATACAGCCAATAAAATATTAAAATCAAAATAGAATAACCATATTTCTTCAATTATAATATAAAATGAATAAGTCACTATCATAATTATGATAGAAACCTTAAGAAGTAAACAAAAAGGTATATTATAATACCCTTCCATAAGGAGGCGACCGGGGCATTTAATTGCCAACAGGGTTCATGATAGAAAATAAATACATTATATTCTAAGAAGGGGATGGGTTACATCCTTACCCACCCCCTACCTATTGAATTACAAAAGGGAGGCAAGTCTTATTTAAATTTCAAACATCATTACATAAAAACATCATTAAAACAAAGCAACCCCAAACTCCATGTCGATTTCCTCCTTGGATCAAGAGATGTATGCTAGTTCTAGGGAAAAGTGGGATGTGCATGGAATAATGTGCCTCCATCCCAAGTGGAACTCTCCTTCCTAGGCACTAAGAGAGTGGAGTATTGAATTTTTTTTGAGATTACATTAAAGGCATTAAAGCTCTAGTCAACTTAGTCCCCACCAACTCCCTTTCAAATAAATCTGATTGGAAACTAATTCCGATGGTCACACCTAACAAGGAAGTCAAAGTGGATCCTCCTAGGTGTCACATGCAAGGTATGAAGAGAATTACGCCCACTAGGAATTAAATGTGTGGGGAGGTAGATGTTAGACTAGGGGGATATAGGGGATTAGAGGATTAGCTGTGCAGAAAGGTGTTGAAAAATGATTTAGTAAGTTTTAATAATCCAATGGAATTCTTAAGTAAAGATTAGTGTATTTTATTTTGTTTTAAAGTGTAAAGATTAGTGTATTTTATTTTATTTTAAAATTTTAAAAAAAATAATATAAAGGGATTATATATATTTTGGATTAAATTCATTTTCATTATAATTTGAATTGAGGGATTTGTATAATCATGATCATAGTTGTTTAATGATATCTTGATTATAGTATATTAGATAAATTTAAAGGATTATATATATATATATAATTTTGATTACTGATAAAGATAGTATAGGATTAGATGGTAGTTTTTACCTGATAATTAATCAGGCATTATTTGCAAATGTAATAATTTTAGTTTAGTATTAAATAATAATAATGTTAGCAACAATAAAAAAATATGTATATTAAATTAGAAGGTATAGGTGTTTTCAAAAAACAATTATAATAATAATTGAATAATAATAATGAAAATATTAAAAATAAAGGTAATCCTAATATTAATAGAAATGAAATGATTATTTGATAAAGCACCTTCTTGTTACAAACCTTAGAACTTTTACCACTACAATAACACAAATTGAATCTCACTTGCACATCAGGGTGTCTCATATTGGGTGTAGAAGATTAAGGGTTCACATCCATAACATCTTTACGTAGTTTTTGCCTTTTGTTCCTACATTTCAAAAAAGAAAAAAATAGTTGTGTTTTTTCCCTATAGAATTTTTGGGCATGACACCCTTGAGCTCGTACATCTATTGTGTGATATAACGAAGGATAGTTGACAATGACATTTTGTCATATATTTGACATGCAAGCTACGCAGTTTCCCTTTCTTATGGCTTGAACATGGTCTCACCATTATGAAAGATCTGCATCTTAGCATCAACTTCCTATAAGCTATGGAGTGTGACTTAATGAAATAGATCCTCCAATATGTGTCCAACCAAATACATGACATTGACATGATCATTCTAAACTCAAAGCAATGTAATTGAGCGCATTGCTTGCATGCAGCAACATCGAATATGATGTCAATCATCTTCCATCTTTAGAAAACTTAGAATTTAGCAAGGTTTCCATAAAGGGAATTGGTGCCTTTCAGAAGAAATTTGGAGCTCATTGGAGAAAATGTGGTTCCAAATCTTCTTCCTATATTCCAGTTCAAGACTACACCATGCTTGAATTGTGCCTTATCACCCACATAAGCTTCCTTCCATGTTATCAAACCAAGATCACCAAACTTGTCCCTTTGAGTTCAATGGCAACACGACCTTCCCATATCTCTTCTAGCTCTTGTATTAGCTCTCATTACCAATAGGTGGTTACCTAAAAGTTGGAGTTTGTGTTCAATAGTTTTAGTTAGGATTAGGACAAAATGTTTTAGTATGTAGATAGAGGTAGTCCTAGTAAGGGGAGAGAGATGGTTTTAGTACAGGGAGAGAGAAAGGTACAGAGAGAGAAAAGTTTGAATACGTAGTGAGAGAAAAACTCATCCTTAACTTATTCCTCACTTAGAAACTAAACTTTGTTTAAACCCGCTTAGATATTTATCAAGGTAACAATTTGTAATATTCATTTTATTGATTTTATATTTATATGATTATATTCTTATTTTTATAAGAACTAAATTATTTAAAAATTATAATTCAACTCCGATTTAATAATTTTTTCCATATCTAAAGATCTTATACGTAGTAAAATTGAACACTAATATGATATTTTTGAATAAATAAAATGAATTATTATAAATATCTTTTATAAATATTTTAACAATGTAGAAAGATATCGAATCTAGAATTATTTTAGGAATATTATATTTATATTAGAATAAACAATTTAAAATAAATATAAGATATTTTTTGGGTCCCTGGTAGCTGACATTTTAAAGAACCCTACTCCACATTGATTAACGGCTAATTGAGCTTTTATCCTCATTTAATACTTAAAAATAATAGGTGCGAACCTGATCGAGTATCGTTTGCGATCATTTGGAAGAATATGAGATGGGGAGAATCTGTGGAAACTCGAAGATCATGTTGCGAAGATCAAAATCACCGTTTAGGGCCCGTTTGGTTGCTGGAATAGCACACGAATTGGCATTGAAAATTAGAATACGATTTATATTCCCTGTTTGGTTGGCAGAATTGGAATGCAGAATAGGATTATGAATTCCCAAAATAGCCCAAAACGAGCTTTTGTCAAATCTCAAAAATACTTGTAATTGGATTTGCCCTTCCCATTCTCAATCTCAATTAATCGTATTTGACAATCTGTCGGGTCCGTGTTCGACGAGTGATATTTTTGGGGTTAGGTTGAACTCCCGCTCATTCTGTTGTTTGTTGTTTGTGAAGAATGTTGTGTTTCTGCTCATTCTGCTATGAGGAAAGCTACGTTTCCACTCATTTTGTTGTGAAGAAAGCTCGTTCTGCTGTTTGCGAAGAAAGCCCATTCTTCTGTTTGTGAAGAAAGCTCCGTTTGTTTACTAAGGAAAGCTTTAGGGTTGAAGGTGCTAAGGTGAGCTCTTCTGCTACTTTTTCCCCCTTTCTGCCCTTTTGTCTCTGCCGTGCTATTTTTTTATCAGAAATTGGTGTTCTACACGTCTGTGGTTTAAGCTGAATGATGAACTTTGAGAGATCAAAGACTAGCCCTTCTTATGCAAAGAAAACAAATTGTTTGATTTCAGGTCCCCACCAAGAAAGATAAGACTTTCTGCTGAAAAAATGTATTTGCTAGTAACTCGACGCTGTTGCATGCTTTATTTGTATTTCGCCCACTACACATATTTCCTAGATCGTATTGGGACTTAATGCTTTAATCTTTCCCACTAAAAGTTTGCCTGAACTTTATTTTCCCTCAAAATGCCCTAGCAATAGTGATTACAGAACCACAGATGAAGAGAGCTCAGTCAACGAACTCTGGAACAAACCTTGGAACTTAAACTGGTAGATCTGCCCTACCATTTGCCAGGGGGAATGATGTGATCCTTAATCTCGCATGTGTGTGATTGCTAGTGGTCCATGGAGAATAGAAGCCCAACCGGCAGGCACGTTCGTAGTGGACCGGTGAAGCGAGAGGCAGGGGCACTAACTATTCATTCCTCTGCATGCGCATGCAGGGAGATATGACTCAGCAAGCAGACCTTGAACGAAGATCTGATTTCTTCCCCAACCCACCCTCTGCGGTTGCCCACAATGGCAATAGGGGACCCATCCTTCCATAGATATATTCCCTCTCCGAATGGTAGTCGGTGAGCCGCCCCTCTATGGTTCTATTCGGGCCGAGCCGGAGGGTTGGAAGCGTAAAGCTGGCATAGCCTGACTGATATTGCTGCCCGGGTGAGTTACGCAAGAGAGAGAATTCCCTACTGTATCTTCTATGTAGATGCCGCCAACTTTCTTTCTATAGTTGGGTTGCCTGCTATGTGGGGATGAACTAACTTGCATGGGTCTGAAAAGAATATTGCACAATATGCTCTATATCAATGTACTATGTGAAAATGGCATTTATAAGAAGAGAAACAATGATGTGGGAAAAGCCCAACAGTCTGTAGTAAAAATTGCAAATTGCCCAACATGTAATGGTACTTCAAAGTATGATATCATGTTAAGACTTAGTGAGTCATTCCAAGAACTTACAACTGAATATGAGTCGGATTCAACAAATCTGTGGCAAAGAATTGCAGATTTGGTTGAGTATGCTAAGAAAAACAGAGTATAGGTAAGATATTATAGTTTTTTAAACTGCCAAGTTTTCACTTTAGTTTTTCACCAAGTCCAAGTCAAAAAGAAGCTTCTTGAGTTTTCACTGGGCCTGAGCCTCAACACTTGGAATGAGATGGTCAACAACAACACAATCTGACATTTAATCACATATTATGGTTTGCAAAATCTAGTAAAACATCTCTGGATTAGATCATTAAGTAAATGAACTACAACAAGCTGAACTAGTTGTGGTTATTGACCACTAATGCCTATTGTTCTATGTTGATAAAAAATCAACCCATACCTAAATTGAAGATATCAATCATGCAAATTAATCTTGGCTGTGGGGAAATAATAAGAATGTCACCTATTCACAACAATTTGGCTCATTCAAGTAATGGATAAAAGGGGCTGAAATAATAGCTATACCTGGCCACATAGATTGTATCTGCGTATATTACAGTCACATATTATGCATATATATGTTGCTGTGCAGTCAGTTTGGTTACTCAAAAACCATGCAAGTACATATACAAATAGCGTGTATATACATTAGGCCAGCCTTATCCCGAGTTTAGAGATGCTATAGATTTTCTATATCTTGCATGTAATATTTATGTTTACCCATATAGCATGATATATTCGCTTTCTAAAACCGCCCACACAACCCAACCCAATAGGTCACATAGAGAAACTTTCTGTGAGCATACCACTCCAACCTTTGTGTTTGCTTAGCTTTGAATGCCAATTTGCGTTC
Source organism: Cupressus sempervirens (assembly GCA_028749045.1). Lineage (NCBI taxonomy): Eukaryota > Viridiplantae > Streptophyta > Pinopsida > Cupressales > Cupressaceae > Cupressus > Cupressus sempervirens. The sequence continues at coordinate 24,636,734 of CM053793.1, read as the reverse complement.
AGTCAATTATTACTACACCAACCATTTCCACAGCACCATTTATGCTGATTGCATGAAAAGTAAAAATTTATTACGTACAAAATCAATGACAAACTAGAAGAGTAGATCCATACCTACAATCTAGATTATTTTGTCCTAATTCCTGGTTCCATTCATCATTTCTCTACATATTTTTTGTGATTTATGCTCTACATTTTGTTAAGAAGTGTCCTCTCTTAAATGGGTATTTTGGGATGATAACGTGTAGAACAATAAATATATGATCAAGTTTTGGTGAGCCCATTTTTGTTTGACTTGTTTTTGCTTTTTTGAAACTGACATGTGCTGAATTTTTTATTTCTGCAGTTGTATATCTATGTTTATGTTCAGGAATTTCTACTTTGTCAAGTTAGAGATATATCTGAGATAGTACTAATTAGAAATATTCATATCATGTGAAACATATTTCATCTTAACTTCAGTTTTTAAATCATTTTGAGGGTTGTTTGACATATTGAGGGTATCTATTGTGTTAAATTAATCATTGTTATTTGTTATTTAAGAAATGAACGTTCAATAGTTGTCATGAAAATGCCACATTTACACATCAATTAGAAATATATAATGATGATTTTTAAAGGCTTTCGAGTTGGATATGTTAGAATTTATCTCTACCTAATAAATTCTCTTCTTTGAGTCTCTAATAGTTATTTAAAAAATGGTATGACTTCTTGAAGTTGTAAACAAGTTATATTGATGCTCCCACATGTATAGTACTTTGCATTAATACCATTGATAGGGACATTGATAGTAGAAATGGCTATTAACATTCTTCAACATTGACTTCCGTTTGAAGATTGTCTCTTCCAAGTACTCATAATGATGGGATTGAGATTGACCCATCCTTATTGATGGGTGTCCTTGAGTTTCTTGTTTGCATCATCATCTTAATAGGTTAATAACAATGGAGCTCTAAGTAGTGTTAATTGGACCTAGATGCAAATATTAAACACTCTTATCTGTGCACTGAAATAGTTCCTTGGCTTGAGGTTAATGACTATGCTTTTTGGATTTGCTAAGAATCTACTTGGATTAAATCAAGAGTTTTTTGGGCTCTTAGTTGGGATTTGACACATAATTCATCATCACGTCAGGATGTCTGCATTGTTGTATGTTGTTCATACCTAATGTGTAATCTTCATCCCTTTAGGTTTTGATTAATGCTGTAGTCCTAACTCTAACAAACGTAGCTGTGCTTTTATTTCTTTTGTACAGATCTTAGCCTCTTATGCTATTATTAAATTGTTCCACCCAAGTCTTGCTTATCTCAATTAGACCTCTTTTTGCAATCTTGTGTGTTGTGCATAAATGATACCTCTTTGTTCCAATGTGGATAAATGATACCTGCATACATTTCATATAGAACTACATCAGTCAACTTCTTTGCAAAAATTGAACAAAGAATGGTAAATAGGTAAAAGTTTAATCTAATAGTAATTGCACAAATTTTATGTCCAGCAAAGACCTAAGATAAGAAAGAAAAGGAACAAATCAATTTTAACACATCTACCTCAACATTTTTTGCCCAAAATTAGTTGCCACATGAAGAGCTGAAGCAATTATTTTTTGTAATATTTAATGACAGTAAATATGACTCATTTCCATGTTGCTTCCATATGATTTTCCATGTTATGTCCATGTTGTTAGTAATCACTCGTCAATATCAAATACTATTTGTGGAGATTGCAAAAAAAGAATCTAATAGTAACTCCATTATGTGGTTGTAGGTTATTTGATGGATCTTATTGATGATATTGAGGTTCATGGAGCCATAGTTAGGAAGATCAAGATCATGCGAATACTTGCTGTTTTGCTTGCCACATTAGCAGTATACATAGTAGCATCTTCACAAGAGGCTAGAAGACATAGGCGTAAGCGAAGAAGAGCTACATGTCCTTTTTATAAGCATATCATCCATTCCAATAACACAGATTGCCATGACCAAATACGAATGAGTAGAGTAGCCTTCTTTCGGTTGGCCAATATTCTAAGGCAAAAAGGGAGCATTCAAGATACGAAAAACATAACATTGGAAGAACAATTAGTGATGTTCCTCCACACCCTTGGGCACAATCTAAGGAATCGAAAGATTGGCCATAACTTTTCTCACTCGGGAGAGACAGTGAGTCGACACTTCCACAAGGTCCTAAAGGCTATCTTAGGGCTTCATAGAGATTATGTTTTACCACCTGTTGCAACTACACCTCCAGAAATAGCTGGGAAGGACCGTTTTGATCCGTATTTCAAGGTAAATATCCTAGTGGCATGTATTTCATTGCTAGAGAGTTATGATTATTAATTTATATTAGAAATTAATATTGCTTGCTATAGGATTGTATTGGTGCAATTGACGGAACCCATATGCCAGTTACTGTCGATGTGGACATTCAAGAAAAATATCGTGATAGAAAAGGCAATTTGTCACAAAATGTCTTGGGTGTCTGTTCATTCGACCATAAGTTTCAATACATTCTTGCTGGTTGGGAAGGTTCTGCAGCAGATAGTCGAGTGCTTGCTTCAGCTCTGTCTAGAGCAGATCCACTTGTGGTTCCTCCTGGTATATTAATTCATATTTGATATAATTATCTTGTCATTATATTAATTCAAAATCTTTATGCTGTATTTTGACTATATCTTTATTTCCATTTGTGTAGGCAAATTCTATTTAGTTGATGCTGGGTATCCAAATGTACCAGGATTTCTTGCCCCTTATCGGTGTACACGCTACCACCTAAAAGAGTTTTGTAGAGCAAACCCGATCAGCACTCCCCAAGAGTTATTTAACCACCGACACTCCTCTCTTAGGAATGTGATAGAGCGGACATTTGGTATATTTAAGCAACGTTTTCCTATATTGAAGCATGCAACATCCTATAGCTTATTTACCCAAACAAAGATTGTTTTGGCATGTGGCATACTACACAACTTCATAACCATAGAGGACGGTCTTCCATCCGAAGTGGATATTGAAGAGGATGACGATCGTGTTGGGATAAATGTGCCAATTCTTGAGACTTATGGAATGAATCAACGAGATAGAGATGATTGGGGGAAATTTCGAGATGAAATAGCCCAAAGGATGTGGGAAGACTACGACTCTCGAGCTTAGTTGTATTGCAAAACATTAACATTTATTTGCACTTTTTAGTATTTTGTTCATGGATCATAACCTATTCATGATTGTTTTGTATCATTCAATGCTATTGGAATCTTGAAACTAGTCTGTTATGACATGTTTACTGGAATCTTGAAACTAGTCTATTATAAACTAGTCTGTTATGACACATTTGTTGGAATCTTGAAACTAGTTTGTTATGACTCCTTTTTCTTCTGATGTATGACTCTAGGTTTATTTTCAGATTTCTCAGCTTTGTAATTTATCTGATACTTAATTCTCACTGCTGAAATATTCATTGCCTTATTTCCATGGTATTTTTTTGATACTTAAATCTTTTCATACTTTATTATATGTATTTATTTGTTATGATCATTTACTACTTAATTTGAAAGGCTGCCTGTGTTTTTTCCTATGTCTGATCTATGACTGTTGCAAAAGTATACTACATGTCTGATCTTTAGATTTAACTTGAATGTATTGTTTATCACCTAAGTTTGTCTACTCAACAACCCTTGTACCATTGGCCCCTTTCTCACGGTTCTTTTCTAAGACTGAATTCCTTATATCTGCATATTCTCGACTTGATAAAGCATCTTCATCAAAAACATGCTTTGAAAAATCCATGTTGCTGGCAAGTCTCCTTACTATTCTTTGTTGCTGGAGTTGCTGCTGTAATTAACTTGTTTACTAATTTTTTTGTGTTTAAGCTAACTTGCAAGTGTAGCACGGTGGCTGTATTATTACTAGATAACCCTTTTATACTACTGACATATCATAGCGTAGTATTGTATAATCATTTTGTTATGTCAACCATTATATTCGATGTGATTGTTGGTAAAAGAGTTATGTTAGATATTGATTGGTTTTTGGAAGTTCTACAGCTACCCATTGATAGTTGTAAAATGTCAATCACCAATCTTTTAACAAGAATGGATGAGGAGGTACATGTGACTGCGATCGCTACTTCAGCTAAAAATGCCAAAGTAGTGTGGGCAAGAGAGATGGAACGAAAATTTCTTGATTTTCTTTTTGAGCAGATTCAATTAGGAAGAAAAGGTGATGGGGGCTTTAAGAAAGAAGCTTGGACAGCAATACAAAAGAAATTCAATGAAGATATGCATATGAATCTTGGAAAGGACAACTTTAAAAACAAGTTAAAGACGTGGAAACAAGGTTTCAGAATTATGAAAGAGCTACGAAACATGAGTGGTTTCTCTTGGAATGAGACGACTCAATGTGTCGATGCCGAGGATAGTGTGTGGGACGAGTTGCTGAAGGTAATGTTTTGTAGATAATATTTTAATATCAGTAAATTATCTCTCAATCAATTGTAATGAAAGACATCTAATTCTTTAATTTTTCCATCATGTAGAGGAGTTGCTTCAAAAATGCTAGAGTGTACAAGAGGCAACCGTTCTTCTACTTCAATGAGTTAGCAATCATTTTTGGGAACGACATAGCTGAAGGAAATGCAGCAGCAACAGCTATTGAGACCGAAGAAGAGGGGCAACTATTTGAAGAGGCTGTTGATCTTGATGATGATGGGGGCTTCAATACGCCTATGGATGGGGGCTTCAATACTAATGAGTTTGAAGAAGAGAACCTTCAATCAAACAATTCTACTACATCCGTAAGACCAAATCCTTCTACGCCAACAGCAAGGAGGCAAAAGAGGAAGAAGCCAAGCATGGCTAATTGTTTGGATGTCATATGCGAGAGCATCCAAAATATAGATCGAGGCATGACTAAAGGTCATAGTATAAATGTTGATAAAAGAGAAGAGAAGAATGATATGTCAAGTGCATATGCTGCCCTTAAGGCCATGCCCAGAATTACTCAAGAGACCATGATTGTAGCATATGACTTTTTTACATCTGAACCTACAAAAGCCTGGGCATTCGTAGGGATGACTGAAGAGGAGAGGGAAGCTTACATTAGATATAAGTTCGGAGGAGCTCTATAATATATTACAATCTTTATGAACTTAAAAATATTTTTGAGACTATTCGTGAATTTAATATCTTTTTGAAGCCATATGTGTAATCCTGATAGCTTATATTTTATACATTACTTGCAATAGTTGTTTCTATGTTTACGGATATAATGATATTGTTGAGTGGTTCAAACTTGTGAAGATCTATATTCTCAATCTTTTCTCTGTTTGCTTCAGCTTCAGTAGCACTGTTTTACTAATAAGTAATGCTTGAATTATGTTTTATGGATTACTCGTACAAGTTGTTTGTATTCCACAAGTTGTGATGTATTGCTGTATGCAGTGCTGTTATGTATAAAATAACTTATATTGCTGTTGTATGCATTGTTTTATTCAGCAATCTGCATTGCTGTTATGCACAAAATAACTCATATTGTTGCTGTATGCACTTCTCTATTCAGCTGTATGCACATTTTCTATTTAGCTGTATGCACTTAAATTTGTATTCATGGTGAATACTTGAAGCTGTACTTCCACATTAAACACTCAAAAATATGAAATTTAGGTCCAAATACTACAAGATGCTGCTACGTACTTGTCCAGCTATTACCTGTGATGTAGTGATGATAAAACACTCTTTAGCCACATGGCAAAGCACTCCCACATGCTTGTCAACCAGCAAAAAAGGCAATAGCAAATAAAGTAGTGCAGAAAGAAACTTCTTCTCTTGTTTATGTTGAGTTTAGGGTGTGTTAGTAAGTTGTGGGTTGTATCCAGATACATCCTAGCATATTAGGATGTATCAAATATGTTTCTATGATGAACTGTTGCCTGTACATGACACTTTGGATATGATACATCATAACATGAGTATGGGATATGATTGCAATGAAGCCAAAGTTGTAATATTACATAATCCTTTATTACATTTGTCATCAAATTGAGCTCAAATAGGTTGGTACAATACTAAAAACTCTAGAGCTGTTGGAATCTCATTTAGGATATTAAAGGTTCAGTTCTATCTTTTATGAATGTAATCAATTTTATTGTTTTGGGATATAGCCTCTCTTATTATGTTGCTTAATTGTGTATGAGTTGGGAAAAGTTACATATCTACTCATTTCAATTGTATAACTTTATATTGATTATTGATAGTCATAGGCAGATTGTGAGTTGTGATTACAAATGTAAATGTGCATGTCTTCACTGTCTATAGATTAGGATTATAAATCTGAGTTCATAGGTTCTTTATACATTCATAAAACTACAAATTTGCTCCTTTTTATTTTAGAACATTGTAAGTTTAAATGAGCATGCCATGGATATTATTTTAGAAAACGAATAATCATGTGTCAAAAGTTGTAAGTCACAAGGTATTTGCAACGCTAGCAAGATTGGACTGAGAAGTCACAACATAATCCATTGAATACAAATTTCAAAATATATTTTACACTTTTGTAGTAATTTCTCATTATGTTTGTTCATTATTTATATAGGTCGATGGATTTGACAGCTTCTTCAATGTGTCGATGTGGTGCTGGACCTGTAGCAATGAAAATGTCACATACAGAGAAAAATCCCGGGCGTAAGTTTTTGTGTTGTCCAAATAAAAGAAATGGCTGCAATTTCTTTGAGTGGGTCAAAGATGACTCATCTACATCAACCACATCAAAATCTACACAAGAAGAAAGGAAAGATTGCAAGTTGTGCATTGTGCGGGAGACATCTGCTAGGGAGATTGGTTCCATGGCGAAAGCCGAAATCACATTTCAACGTAGACTTAATTCTATTCTAATATTTATAAACACACTATTGGTGATGGTGATTGTAATTTTACTAATGAAATGACCATTTTGTTGTAAAGAACTTATGATCATGGAGACTAAATCTTTTACAAACTTATGAAATGAGCAAATATTACTAATTTGACGAGTATATTATTGTGTATAACATTTTTTGTGTTTATATCTATTCATTTAAAAAATGTTAAAAAAAAATAATTTTACCGAACTTATGAAATGAGTAAATTTTACTAATTTGACAAGTATATTATTGTGTATTCATTTAATAAATGTTAACAAAAATAAATTTATCGAACTTAAGAAATGAGCAAATTTTACTAATTTGACAAGTATATTATTGTGTATAACATTTTTATGTTTATATCTATTCATTTAAAAAATGTTAAAAAAATAATTTTACCGAACTTATTAAATGAGTAAATTTTACTAATTTGACAAGTATATTATTGTATATTCATTTAATAAATGTTAACAAAAATAAATTTACCAAACTTAATAAATGAGCAAATTTTACTAATTTGACGAGTATATTATTATGTATAACATTTTAATGTTTATATCTATTCAATTTAAAAAATATTAAAAATAATGATTTCTTATTAATTTCATTAAATAAAATAGATTTATAAAAAAAATTCTCTTTACAATAAATTGAAATAATTAACCCAATATAATAATATATTAAAACAAATAAAATATATTAAAATAAATAAAATATATTAAAATATAAACTTAAATGTATTCCAATTCCAATATTGTACAAACAAACAAGGGAGTAACGTATTCCCAATCAAATACTATGCGAACCAAACAAGAATGGGATTGGTCTTTTCCATTCCCATTCTCCATTTCTATTCCTATTCCAAATTTCCATTCTAATTCTCTATTCCTACGCTTGCAACCAAACGGGCCCTTAAGGATTACATGGAATTGTTGAATTACAAGTCAAAGGAATCGCACATGTAACGGTTTAATAGTCACGATATTCGTTAAGATTCTTCGTTTTTTAAAACATATTTTGTTTCAAATAATTCTCGATGGCAAATCTTGTTAAACATACGAAGGCAGTGCGTGTATTGAATGCCGTGAACCTAAGGAGATTTATGGAATAAACAAATTTTATTGTATTAATGATAATTATTGATTTAAATGGTCTCCACTTCAATTTAAGGATTTGCTTTTGGTTTGTTTATTTAATTGTAACTATTAAATTCATTTATATGGATCAATTGTTAATTTTATTTATTTTGGAGTTCTTATTTTATTTCTTATGAGCATGCATGTTCTTCATATACATGTAGTCACTTTACTTCTTATTTCATATATGTGTAGTCATTTTATTTCTTATGTCATAATGTAGCCTCTCTACTTGTTTCACCTTTGTATTTCACAAGTCATCTTATTCCTTACATATGGTGTCCTCACACGTGAGCACACCTAGCTCTTAATATATTGACAAAGCTTTCGATTCATGTCTTGCATCCTCCTCAAATCCTAGCCTTCTATAAATTAATAAACCGAAGCCATTGATTTCTTTGTTAAGAAATATATTTGGAGACTTCTAGTCCCATTTGGCTATCTACTACTTTATTATCTTTATGTTCTCATTTTTTTTAATCCATCATATTTGTTGGAAACTTACAATTGGAACAATTATTGTTTTGGCATTGATGTGAAATATACTAATGAAACATGTTGCTATCTGATCTAAAAGTCATGTCTATTTGGTTGATGAAGAGGATTTGAGAAGATTGCTCATAACAATAGCACCTAAGAGGAAAGGTTGAGTTATGAAAAGGAAGCTATAGTGGACATTTGATTAGTTAGACTTTGTTAAAATAAAGTGATTATTTCCATCATAGATGTAAAGCTTAACTGAACAAAAGAGTAAAAGATTAAGCAATGTCAAGTGATGCTAGTGTTAACCGAGTTCTAGAGGAAGTCGAGAAAATCTAGTGTTGCCCGAGCATTAGTATCGATTGAGAAAGTTAGTTGATGCTAAGCAAGAAGTTCTACAACAACCGAATGATTAAGTGGTGACTGGGTGTCAGAACTTAGTGATTGTTGAGTGATGGTATTTTGAATGTATATGAGGAATCATGATTTCCAGCCAACTCAGTTGATTTGTTGGGATATGTAAACTATGTTGAAGATAAGATTGATGAGTTGGATCATTAAATTCAAGGTGAGGATTAGGTAAAGACCTAATAGACAGATTCTACAGAAGCTTCTAGAGGATGATCAAGAAGTGGATAGATACAATGAATCATGTTGAACTGGATCGTAAAACCTAAGATCTACGGTGATTATTGAAAATGGAAAAGTGAGAATTACACATTTAAGGAGGCATAGAGTTGAGGGAAAGTGTGTTTGTGAAGAGTGCATGAAGTGTAAAGGAAGTGTGAGAATGAAGCAAGAGAAATGAATTGCTTATGAAAATTCTACTAAAGTCAATAAGTAAATCTTAACAGAAGTTTGTTGGAAGGAGAAGTTTAACTGCTTGAAGGGTTTCTAAGCAAGTTAAGGATGGATATGACAATGGGGAACTTATAAGTGAATTAGCACATGAACTGAACAGTGATATGGACTTGGAAAAGTGAGTTGTAATCATATAGATGAAACCCTAATATTTTCTTTCTACTAATTGTAAAAAATTTGTATTGAAATCCTTTTAATAGTGGTTCACCTAACAATCATTTTAACAACTGAACAATGTATGTAAATCCTTTAGCAAGGTGACATTCTAAATGGAATGATCAACGTCCTCTAACAAGGCCACACTTAATAGGATGATTAAATCCTTTAACCATGTAACATAAATAACAGTGTATATTGTAAACATTAACAGGGATGGCTTCTAATAGAGCTCACATTGAAAGAGTGAAAAAGTGGTGAATGTTGCTGGTGGTTTTTCCCAAATTGCATTGCCATGTAAAATCCCAGTGTCAAACTTATGATGAATGTTTTATGATGTTTTACATTTGATAAAGTTTACATTCAACAAATATGTTATGTTTAGAATAGTAATTTTATTTATCAGTATAGTATTGAGTAACATTAAGATAGGTAGAACAATGAATGCTTAATTGTTCAAAGGACCTTGAGTAATTTATTCCCCCCCACCCCCCCTCCTCTTAATTATTCTAAACATTTCTAACACACCTTAACCCTAGCAACATCATGTTCTTGGTTTAAATAGACAACCACCTTCCATCTATAAACACATCAAAAAGATCATATCAAATGGATCTTTTTGGATCCACTCCATTTTCACTCAATTGAATGAGATAGAGAAGAAACAAGTTAAAATACTAAATATTAAGTTTCTACCACTCATGTGAAAATAATATGTCTTATTTTATATATTTGGTTGTATAAGATTGTTTATGCATTTTTAGGATCATAGATGATGGATCATTTTACATCCTAGTGATGAATCCTAGAGTGAGATATGAAATGTTGATGCAAATTAATCTCACATAGTTCAATCTAGAAATGACAAAACAACCAACAAATTTATTGAGGAATGATGCATTGGGCATATATTTTAATGTTTTTCCTTCAAGAATTACACCTCCTCCATGTCCTTAAATGCATATTGTCAAGTTTTAGAACTTTTACTTTTTATTATTTTAGCTTTATTTTAAATTGTTATTTTATAATTTTTACATATTGTGTAATGACTCCTTGTAGTTCTTTTCAATTTATATTGCTGAAATCTTTTAGGTTGATTTTCATGCATCTAAATTAGTTATTCAAATATTCTTGATTCTATAGTTGTATGCCTTTATCTTATGGTCGGATTATATATCAGGAGATTGCATAGTTGATATAGGGGCATTTTTTATGAGTATGGTTACTTTAGCAATGATGACACCTTGTATGGTTTTAGTTAGTAATCAAGTCACTTTTGTTGTGTGATCTAGAGTTTCCAAGGACATCAAACTGGAAAAAAAATCACATTTAAAAAAAAAAAAAGTTCTAGGTACTAGTAAATGGCATTTTTGGAGGTCTTGTGCTCAAAATAGAAGTTGAAACTCTCATTAGATGTTAAAATTGGACATCCAAAGACTTGCTAATTTAGGGAGTGAAACTATATTTTTAGGTCTTCTTTCCAATGGTGCAAATAGTTTCAAATTTAGAGCTATAGGTCAAGAGTTATGACCCTAACAAGTTGGGGTAAATAAATACCTAGTTGTTGAATAGTTTTAGATAAATTTTATTGTTTTATTATAGCCACATATACATTTCAAATTCATGGTTTTGGTGACTTTTAATGTTTCATCATTGTATATGTTCTTACATTTTTTAATAATAAGATGGCTCTTGGTTTGTATACAATTCTTTTGAGTTTTTGCATGTTTTTCCAAAAATTGAACATTAATACCATAGGTATTTGATTCACACAAGATATTTTTGTTTCAACCCATTTCATAAATTAGATAATAGTGATATCTTATTATGTGTCTTCAGTTAAAGTTGATTTTTATCTTCATGATGATGAGATTCTTATACTGTAATATGATGTTATTTAAAGTTATGATTTATGGGTATTTATTTTATATTTTTATTTGAAGTATTTGATGTGGTTAAGAGAGGGAGTCATAGTCACTTGTAAATTAGGGTCTACATGACACACCACTCATTGCCATTGTCCACCTAGTTAGTTATAGATATGTTCATGCTTGTCTATTTTGTATGTTTGTGTTGACATAGCTAAATAAAAGGAGTCAAGTTATGAGACCGGTGGAGCTTACTAGTGGGATAGGTCCAAGAAAGTGTTGCCATGATGTCAATACTTTTACCAATGCATGAAAGGGAGTCAGTGGAAAAAGTAAAGAACATGAACTCATCCTAGTTATAGTGGGACATGAATAGAGCAAGTTACAAAAGATACAGATGAAGATAAGTTCTCCTCACAATCCACATAGTTAAGTTGGACTAAGTACAAGTTGGTAATGAAGAAAAGATCCAACACAGGTAAATAGGGAGACAATATAAAGAGACTGGTAGTGTTAAGATTAAAGAAACAAAAATAACAATTACATGTAAATATAATCAATATTAGAAAATAAAAAAACACATACAAGAGAACACAAGACAAAAAGATTTAAGGTGGTTCACTCAATCCCTAGGCTACATCTACCAAACAATAAGTCCAATATTTTTATTATCTAGTCATTACCACTTGATTACAATCTGTAACGCCTTACAATTCAATACCACCACAAGAAGCTACTAAATCATCATACATAGTCAAATCCCTAACCCTAATACATTTTAAATACAAGGATTTTTTCCACTTACAAAATTAGAGCTAGAATGTGTCAACTAATAAAAATATATCTTTCAAGGGCACTACCCTCAAAAAACCTCACAAGGGTGCAACCCCTCGATCTTGACATGTATTGTGACAAGGAGTGCACTTGGGGCTATTGGAAATGTATATAAGGCTAGGCAATAGAGATGGGGGATGGGCGGGGGGGGGGGGGGTGTGAATCAAGAACCAATAAAACTTTAACTTCAATTTACCAATGAATCCTTCATAAATTAATCAAATGTAATTACATGCATGAAAAACTGAATGTAATAAAACATTCATAACACTTTACAAAATATTTGGTAACCCAAAAACCTTCCAAATAGAGAGTAAAACTAGGATGGGGATGATACTAAAAATCTTTAGTACTATAGTATAAAGTTGGCTAGTTATGGCTTAGAAATGACCACTTCTGATGATCTATTCTATTAGGAGAAATAAGGACTATTAAGTCCAACTTGTTAGATGATTTGACTGATGTGCCTATTAGGATGAGCTAGTAGTTGGTCTCTACTTTGCAACTTAGTTTGTTGAATGAGGTTGCTTTGATGTAAAATGATCACCTCAATGTGATGGATGAAACTTTGTTTTTCCTTATACTTCTTGTAGCCTTCAAATTAGCATGCTATTCATATTGCATAAATTTTATTCATCCTTGGATATGACAAGATATCTCATGTTTATACCAATCCAAATAATTACCTTCTAAAGTTAGCTACAATATCATATTTAACAATCTTCACCTATTCATCTTAGTGCTGACACTCGGGTTCAGAAGTCCACTTAGGTGATATATTAATACTTGGAAATATAGTGAACTGAACAATCTTTGGCACTTGATCGACACTAGTTCTCAGTCCACATTGATCACTCAGGATTAGGCATGAACTTGGTTAATACTAATGCCTCAACAAACATTAAAGAGTTTGGTTGACACTACAACAACTTGGTCACTATTGCAGCTACTATTTGCTCTACTCAGTTAACATGGCTAGCTGCTCTTCTTGGTTAACTCTCCATGCTCAATTGACACTGTTGACAAGGTTTAATCAATAGTGGTCTATGGTGCTCAATAAAAATGTAACCAAACAAATGACTAAGTGTTTTGGCACTAATTGACAACTATTCTAGCCATGAGGTCAACAATCTCCCCCTTTGGCATTAGTGACAAAAACACTTATCATACCAAAAATTCTTATTACTCAAAATGATGAATCAAAACTTCCCCTATTAATGTAATTGGGTCTATAGCTTGGCTTTGACTGTTGTGTTGATACTTGATAAACACTTACTCTATTTTTCATTTTTCAAAGTTTTTTTTTTTAGCCTTGTTATATACATAGATTCTTTCTTCCCTATACAAAAGACTCCTTAAATGATATGTATAACTATATTCCACCCTTGGATTCCTCACATGCTATATTTCCCCCTTGTTTTTGATAAAAATTCCAAAAATGCATATTTACAAGGTAATACCAAAATGTGAGAGGAAATCACTATGTATCTTCAAAATCAGAGACATGGTTTTGTCCCAATTTTCTTGCAAAACTTTAGAAGTATGCAAAATTATCTAAACTTCATCTAATAACTCCATCATATGGTTAGCTATAAAAAAATTATTGTCGTGGATTAATGTTTTTTCATGATCAATGTGTTTATGCTTTACATCCATTTTTGGAATTATCAAATTCTAATTTTTTGATAGTGTAGCTCTAATTCTTGCTTCTTCTCTCACTAATTTTGCTTGCAAATCAGTCAAATACTTGATCTTGAAAAAATATGATGACCTAGTACTAGGGTCTAGTGACAACTAGTTTGCACTTTCCTTCATATCAATATCAATCTTTGACATCTTGTCTTTGATTTCCTTGGTAAAATTTGTGGTATTTCTGAATTTTACAAACAAGGAAACAACATTATTAACATAGCTTTCAAAAGAAATAAGAATAGTGGATAGTTCCACTTCATCTATGCCAATCTTTTGTGCCACATTATCCAAAACCTTATTCTCAAATTTTCTCTCTTCCCTCTACAGTAGTTTCTTTTGGTCATTCAAATGTTCATTGAACTTGTGAACTATGTCAATAAGTTGGTCCAAAATAAAGTTCTTTTCATCAATTTCAATACTCAATGCATCAAGAAATATACCTTTGATGTCTTCTAGCACTTGATTGCTTTTCTTCTTCTCTTCTCTAAGCTTATGTTATTTCTCTCTTTTCTTCCAAAGTTCTCCAAGAGTGTATATTTGACCAAGAGTAAGGTTGGAGAGATCCCAATCTGGAATTACCATGTCTTCTTCTAGATCAACTTCATCAATGGAAACTTCTATATCTTTCCCTTTAACTTTTCGAATAGGTGAAGGAATGATTTTTGTACCTTTACATATATCTTCACTGCTTGGTTGAGGATTGACTTCAACTATTATTGGACTTGTTGTGGAATCAATTGTAACAATAATAAAATGTCTAATTGGAGCAATAACAACACTTGTAGGAGTACCGGGTATCAGGAAATTAACCCATCTTAATAAGGCCTTCTTGGCAAAGAAGATTTGGTGCATTTTTAATAGTAATGGAGAATGGAGAGATATCTTGGTTAGTAAATACATCAGAAGACCTTCTCTTTAGTTTGTACTTAATAATGAGGATATTTTGAAGGGATCGGTCATATGGAATGGTATTCAAAAGGCCAGGTTTATCTGGAAATTGGGTAATGGGGACGATATCCAATTCTGGTATGATAACTAGTTATTCCAAGGTCCCCTTATTAATAATCCTATTTTTGAAATCTAGGAAAATGTTTGTATTTAAGGAAATTTGGGTTAAAATTTAGTAATTATAGAATTGCTCAGGAATGGAGAGATCTTTCTCTCATTTCTCCGATTATGACAATATTAAATTCTATGGTTTTAAGCAACAAAAGAGATGAGGTTATTTGGGGGGGTAATCCTAATGGTTGTTATTCTGTTGCTTCAAGCTATAATTCTCTTTGGAGTTTAAAGAAGAAACCCCTATGGGCAACTGCCTGGATACCTGGTCTTATTCCTAAGACAAATATCTTTTATTGGTTGGCTCTTCAGAACAAAATTCTTACCCAAGATAATTTAATAAAAAGAGGCCATATTATGCCCAATAGATGTATTTTATGTAAAAACCAGATAAAAATTGGTAATCACCTATTCATCCATTATCCTTTTTCAAGGGAGGTCTGGGATTTGTTAACTAAGGACTCAGGGATTTGCTGGTGCCTACCAGAAAATTGTCTAGATTTCTTCAGTCAGTGGAATAGTATGTTCAAATTTTCTATTTTGAAGGAATTTGGTACTTGGATTTTTCCTCATTTTTGCTAGGGAATATGGAAGGAAATGAACAATAGAATTTTTAGAGAAAGAGAGGATCTTTCCTTTGTTCTTGGGGAAAAGATTTATAGGAGCATCAAGGAAAATTACTAGGTTAGGAAGGGGAGAGATATAGAGAATGGAGGTAAGAAGAAGGAGAAAGAAAATGACAGGAGGACAAAAAGAAAAGAAGTAAAATAGCTTCTTCCCTCAGAGGGATGGCATAAAGCAAAATTCAATGGTGCTTCTAAAGGTAATCCTGGACTGTCAGGTTATGGAGGTGTTATAAGAAATAACTTTGGAGAAGGTGTGGTGGCTTTTTCTCTTCCTTTGGAGTCCAAACCAATTATTTTGTTGAAGCCAGTGATGCTTACCAATCTATTAAGTTGGTCTTTGATATGGATATAAGAAAACTTTGGTTAGAAGGGGACTCTAAAAATATCATAAATTGTATTAATCATATTTCTCAACCTTCTTGGTCTATTGCTAACTTAGTTGAAGAGACCCATGCTATCATTGATAAATTTGAATGTGTCCATGTCACACATGTGTTTATGGAGGCTAACCCCATGGTGGACTGATTTTCCAATGTGGGTGTTAGGCTAGACAAGTTGTTGACATGGCATTCAAGAAGGAATATTCCAGTAGAAGCCAAGAGTCTCATCAAACTATAAAAAATCCAAGGGTGTACGGTGGAGATCTAATTGCAATTATGATTATTTATGGATATTGGGGAATGAGTTCGAGTAATAAAGGCATTTATGGAAAATGCAAGCAGCTGAGGTTATCTATGTCATTTCAACACGTATTGTGGGTCAATTTTTTTTTGCTACTTTTTATGGGGTAATGCAAAACAAATTGGCACTTTTTAGAGGAACAAAAACTAGATTTTCCATAGGTCTGAGAAGGGTCTATAGAGAGTAGAGTTTATGAGAATTATTGGCTTTGAGAGTAAAGATATGGTGGGTGAACTAATTAGGAAGGAGCCTATGGGGGAAGTGGATAAATGAAAAAATAGGAATAAAGTTTGGGAAAAATTGGAGAAGGGAGGTATTGCAAATTACATTGAAAAACTCCATGGTTTTGACCTAGATGCTACAAAAAACATGGTGATTCATCAAAGGATGGGAAGGTGAAAGTGGATGGTGTTTCTTTTTAGGTCACAAAGGAAGTGGTTGCTATCATGTCTAAAATCCCAATAGAGGGTTTCAAATTCTTCAGAGATAAGAAGCTATCGGCAAAGGCGGTAAAGGATTTTGTAAAGAGCTCACAGGAGAAGAATGACCTAGTAAAGTGTGAGATGTACTATGAAATGGAGTCCATCAAGAAACTTTGGAGGTATGTCTTATGAGCTATTATTGAGTACATCACTCTAGATACCAGATTTGATCAAGTGAGAACTTATCATTTTGTTCTTCTAAATCATTCCTGCCATGAAATTAAAATTTCCTTTCCGTACTATTTAGTTACATCTATGAGTAAGGCTATTTCTAGTTTTAAGAAGAAATCCTCAGTGAATCCTGCTCTACATGAGGGATTATTATTGTTAATTCATGAGTATTTCAAACCTTAGACAATTAGCAATAATCCTTTGCATGATGCAGATGCTACTGAAGACATAGGTAGCTCTAGTTTTTCTTCTAATTCTAATGACATCCAAAGTATTAGCTCAGAGGGGGAGGATAACACTACCTCAAATAAGAGAGTTAAAGGAAAGGATACAAAGTCACCTTCTACCATTATCCCTTGAAGGAAAAGTCCTAGAGGACATGGGAAAATTTTTTTAGGTAGGGATGATAAGGATTATAATGAGGAAGGGGAGGACATGGTTTTTGATGAAGAGGGAAAGGAGGAAAAGGTTATCAAATCAAAAGATCTTGCAAGGAAAAAATGAAAGAGGGAAATAGGTATGAATGAAGAGAGGGTTTTGAGCCAGGGGTAGGATGTATCGACTATTCCACTTTCCCTTGTTCATCCCCAGTTTCAACCCTAGGAGTAGGATAAGGAGGATATTGGGGGTGAGGGTGGTGAAGTGGTAGTGAAGGAAAGGAAAAAAGCTTGGAAGAACTTCAAAGTTAGAACTACAAAAATGAGTATTGTAAGAGAGATTATGAACCCCCAGATTCTGGTAGATAATCAAGACCAACCCCAGTTTGAAGACCTTATCGATCTTGCAATTGTGGTAATAACTGATAATGCAAGGGAGATGGGTATGAATTTATTGAATAATGCTCATAATAGCATGATCAATAACTTTAGATCAATCAAGTGGCTCTATCACAAGTTGGAGGAATTTAGGGAGAAGATTGGACATATGGAGAGAAATAAGAAAGAGCTAGGTCAGGATAATTAGAAGCACTAGGAGGATAAGTTCAGCTTGGTTGAGCGGAGAATTCAAAACCTAGAAAACTACAACCATAACCTAGTGAATCAAATGATTTCCATTCTCAACTTGATCAATAACAACATTCTGTCCTTGACTTGTATGTTAAAGGCCAAAGGTATGCTAGATGTGGATGATGAAAAGGATAGAGGAAGAGCTAGAACTAATGAGGATGTGGCAACTGATATTACTTTCATTAGTATGGATTAAGATGCATAGAAGACCCAAGAGCAGATGGCAAAGGAGACTCACAAAGCCTATGAAGCTTCTCAGACTATGGAGGAGCTCAAGCAGAAGATAGAAGAGTAATTTTACTATTTTGTCTTTTTTTGATCAATGATTGCTATTTTTTGTTGGCTTTTTATTGTTATGGCTTTCTGACTAGATGTTTTACTGGCCTTTTTGTTGCCCTTTGTTTTTAGCTAGGCTTTTTTCTTATTATCAGCTATGAGACCTATCTTTTTTGGCTGGGATTTAATTGCTTATTATCAACCATAGTTATATAATTACTTTTGGGTTTCAAGTTCCCTAAAAAACCTATTTATCTTATCAAAAACAATTGTAGGAGTACTTACAATGCCTTATTGTTACTCGATCTGACTAGATTATGAGATGAGTGGAACCTGTAGCTCAGTAGATGAATTAGTGTTAATAGTAATCATATCTAAACTCAATAAAATAGATCTAGTATCCATTTGACTACTTGGTTGAACAATATTTAATCCAATGGTCTAAGACTCAAATGCTGTCTTTCCTGAACTTGATGTTATCAATGTTTTTCTTAGAGAATTAGGGAGGGAGGCCATTACCTTTGTTATAATCTTTTTTGAATCTAAATCTTTTTAATAATTTGGTATAGCTTTGATATCATGTAAGAATTTGGTATAGCTATGATACCCAATAAGAATTTTCCTTAGGGAAAAATCACCCAAGATCAAGGAACTCAAGCGCAAGCACAAGAATAAACCAGAAGAGTATGATCAGAATAACAATATCCAAAATTGATTTATTTTCATTCAATATTCAGTACAATGTGTGAAAGTAAACTAGGAGTTCCTGTACATAAAGGCCTCTAGAATGCTTCTAGAATGCATAGGAATCAACATCATGATAAGTCATATAACTAGGCACATGTCCACTAGGTTTGGATTATCCTCCATTAAGCATAGGAGTAAGTATGATGATGAGAGGATAAGCCTACAAAGGTGTAGCATGAAAAATAATGTTGTAGACACCATGTGTTAAAATAGGAGTTCTAATAACTATCTTGTCTACATGACAACTTAGTTAATTATGCAAACTCCAGTGTTTAGACACCATGTGTTGAATTAGAGTTGCTTGGTCTATGTTGTCAACATGACAACTCATAAAAGTACACAAACTCCTAAGTGTCTCACCTAAAAAATAATAAAATAATGCATTAACCTAAGTAAAATTAAGTAAAGTGTAATAAGTAAATACTTATTTACACCAACACCCCCCCTTAAGTGAAACTTAGAGGAATGCACTTAAGCTTATAAAAGCTAGGATGAAGAATGCATGATGGGTCCTAGCTACTAGGCCATGTTAGGTACCCAAGTACATAATGCAATGCAATCTCTCATAAAGCAAAGAAAGGGGTAAAATATCATGGGAAAAACCCTCCTCCAAAAAGAGAGATGAGAAGACAAGATGCATGGATGGATGTAGTAATCAAGACCCCCCATTACAACATACATCAAGAATATACAAAAGAGAAGTAGAAGGATGAAACCCTATAAGAGGAAAAAGTCCCCCCCATAAAAGAGAAGAAGGAGACAAGGTAGTCCCCCTTCCCCCTAAATGTAGTGTGCCAATTAGTGATAGCTTCTCCAATGTAGAATTTGATCCATGATCATTGAATAATGTTCCTTCCCTTTGGAAGAAAAAATGGTAGAGGTATAGGCGAGATGTTGTCCCTATGTATAGAAAGAATCTCAATGATAAAATGTGTCTCTAAAACCTACTCAATTGTCCTTGTGTCAATACTAATGGTTTCTACTTCCAATACTACTAAGAAGAAGTGCAAATCTAGTAAGGATGTAGGTAGAACATGTTCCAAAGAACAAAGTGTCTCCTCAAATGATAAAGAGACCTCCTACAATTTTTGTACATAAGGATCCACAATCACATCAACCTGTGAAGATTGATCATGTAGAGAATGGATATGAGGGTTAAAGTGAGCCCTCACAAAAACTAGAGAAGGATCATCTTTAGAAAAGAGAAGATATAAATCATCAAAGATGTCTCCTAAATCTTCTATGTGGGAATCCAAAAACAAACCTTTAATGTCTATCATGAAGTCATCTGCAGATACTGGAGCTAGAAGAAAAAGTGTACCCTCTTGTGTTGAAGTACATGAACTGATCACTATGGAAATGGATGAAGTATTCACCTCAACACAGAGAAGAAGAATATCATTGATGATGTCTACCACATCTTAAATTTGAGACTCCACAAACAACCTTACAATGTCTAAAAGGAAGTTGTCCCATGAAGCTAAAGTAGGAAGACATGGTAAATCCTGCTACACTAAATCTAAAGCATCTATGGTTGGAACTAGATTAATAGTAACAACAAGAGCATTAGGAGGTGAGATCTTAATTGGAGTTTTAGGGACTATGACTGGAGTGATTGCTGAGAGAATGTCCTCTAGAAAGGAACTTGTGGATCTCCATATGCTTCCCAAAGAGCCATCCAAATATCATGAGGGAAACTTGTCATATGAAGAGGATCAAGACATTCCTTACTCATACTTTTATATAGAAATCCAAGAAGATTAGAAATATTTTTAGAAGTATAATTAGGTGGCAATATTTGTAAATAGAGATAAGGAAGGATTTCTTGATGTTATCTAAGATGATCAAGCATCAATGTACTCCATCTATGATAGTTCCATGTTGTCAATTTTGGACTAACACCAAATTGACATATGTGGCAAGACTCCATGAGATCAATCAATGAACCCCAAAATGCAATAAAACAATCAATTCCCCCCTTAATGTATGATTTGGTGCTTTATAAGTAGTGCATGTGCAAGAGGCCACTTGTCAAAATGTACAAAGTGGACTTTTGATTTTGCTATTTACAACTACCTTTTGGGACTCAAATCTATCACTAAGCATGGTAACTCAGATATACAACAATTTTGGAAAAGTAATCAAAGCAATACAATGTAGAAAAGGCCCTAATGCTAAAAGTGATATTTCTATCCATACAACCCTATAATCTAATTGTAAATCTAGAAAGTAGATGAAACATTAAGCACTTTAAAAAAAAATAAAACCTAAAAATGTGTCAAATGAGTCTGTATGGAGCATTTCAAGTTGTAAAATGAAGGATTGGATAGGTACAGTCACCAAAAGATGCAATTTTTGACAAATCAATGCATCAAAACCATTAAAGAATAGCACCATTGAAAATTTTAGGAAATTCTACTCAAAATAAAAAAAATTGCACTTGATTTGGAGTCCAAATTATTGAGTTATGGCCTCCCAAAGTTGGACTGTCAAATCAAATCTAAATTTGGGGAGGGGTCTAGGTAGCAAACTATGAGGTTAAATTTGATGGTCAAACAACCATTGTAGTAGTTCAAAAATGCCTAGAAACGATAGTCATATGGTTGTCAAATTTAGTGTCAAAAAATGCTGACATAAGCAAAAAATTAGCCCTCGCTAATGTGGCAGGGTCATACGCTAATGTGGTGGTTGACTCGGCAAGCTATAGTCCATGTGTTAGATTGCCAATGTGGTGGATGAGTACCTATTTGGTTGAGTGGTCCATATGGATGACACGTGTACTGACACACAGAGCTTGGTCATTGGGCCACATAGTGTGACTAGGATCCAATGTGTTGAGCTAATTATATGTTTGGCGGCTGAGTTGGACGTTCACATCTTTGCTGACTGGGCTGGTGGGTCCAATGTCTACATGGAAATTTAATGGCTACTAATGAGGCTGGTCACAACTGAATCAAAGTTTCTAGAAGGTAAGCAGTGGTAGCCAAGTTTATTTCTCATGTTGTCGGAGAAGTTTGTTGGCTGCCACCAGGAGTTGAATGCAAAGTCATGTTGTGGGTGATGTAATTGGGCTGGAAAGGCAGCTCATCAAGACTAGAAAGGAGTTAGGATGTTGGGAAAGTTCTTTAATAGAAATAGGGATATTTATTAATCCCACATTGCACAAGGGGACACCTTGTGTGGTGTGTAAAAAGAAATGCCTACAGATATGAATTCAAAGCTATCGGTGGAGGGTTAGTCACTGGTTCTTGGCCAATATAGTGTATGTGCCTACCGATTTAGTAGTATATGTGAAAAATTTGTAGAATATGTCACCAATGTATGTGTGTAGGCTAGATTTGTGAGCCGATGCCACTATATGAGGAATATTCCAAATTCACAATGAATATTCCTTGTAGGGCCCAGGGTGTCACTACCTAGTTCCTGCAAAAAGAATTCTCTATAGGGCCAATTGGCTGAGAAAAAAATTCAAAAAATTGTAGAAATATTCTGATGGAAATGCAGAGAAAAATAAATACCAATCTAAAATAAAATTTTTAGATCTAACAAACGCTCATACCACTCTTGTAAATCAGGCCTTCAAGTGTCAGTTTGCAAAAAAAAATTGCTTCAAATTTGACTATGGCCTAGGGTAGGCTAATTTATAGTCAATTTTCACCAAATTGATGTTTCGGATGGAATGGAGAGGTCCACTTTGGCTCTAGATGCTCCCAATGACTATGATACTCTAGATTTGGGTGAAGATGCTGAAGCAAGAAAATGGTCTCAAATGGCTATGTGAAGTGAAATTCTCCAAGCTCTGATACCATGTAAAAATTTGGTATATCTCTGATACGATGTAAGAATTTGGTATAGCTATGATACCAAATAAGAATTTTACTTAGGGAAAAATCACCCAAGATCAAGGAACTCAAGCACAAGCACAAAAATAAACCAAAAGAGTATGATTAGAATAACAATATCCAAAATTAATTTGTTGTCATTCAATGTTCAGTATAATGTGTGAAAGTACACTAGGAGTGCCTATATATAAAGGCCTCTAGAATGCTTCTAGAATGCATAGGAATCAACATCATGATAAGTCATACAACTAGGCACATGTCCACCAGGTGTGAAATATCCTCCATTAAGCACAAGAGTAAGTGTGATGATCAGAGGATAAGCCTACAAAGATGTAGCATGAAAAATAATGTTGTAGACACCATGTGCTGAATTCAAGTTGCTTACTTCTATGTTGTCAACATGGCAACTCATAAAAGTATGCAAACTCCTAAGTGTCTCACCTAAAAAATAATAAAATAATGCATTAACCTAAGTAAAATTAAGTAAAGTGTAATAATTAAATCCTTATTTACACCAACAATATTCAATGTTCTAAATTTTAGATAGGTCCTCATTGATTGTTTGATCTCTCCTATTCACTTCATCTTCATTCACATCATCTATTTGTACAACTTCCTCAGTGACCTTTAAAAATATTCAATTCATCAATTTTTTTCCATGCATTTGTATTGGATTGCACAATATATTCAATATCATTTGATAGAATTGAGAATACATTGGACTTAGGAGTTAACATTTGTTCATGCTTTTTTAGTGCCTCTTTCACTTCTTTGTCTGATAGGTTTGGCATTAGCTTCCTCAAGGTTTGATCATGGATATCCTTTTTAACCATTACTACATTATCCCAATGATGTGATACTACCTTAAGTAGAATATCAAGAACTTGTGTTCTTAATTCACTTGGAGAATATATTTCCATTTTGCCATTTTTTCTACTAAGGCTTCTTCTATTTGAATTTATTCCTCTTTATTTCCAATTTCATATTTAAGAAACTTAAAATCCACCATACATCCACCTTCTTTGAATCACTTTAGTATTTCTTCAAAGGTTAGAGTAGACCTTTTCAATTATATATGTATTGGAAATACAATAGGGAAAGTAAACTTTGGGGGGTTGGGGGGGTGTGGGGAGGGTAGGTGAATTATTCCTTCAAAACTTTAACCATAAATTCATTCGCCACACATCCATCTCATAATCTGCATGTAAATTGAAATAGCTAGCTAAACATATTCATCCATAGCATGAAAGAAAATAACATTCAACACATTTATGACACAAGATATTTGGTACCCAAAAACCCTCCAATGATGACACCCACAAATATCAACTACTACAGTGATAAAGTGTATCCAATAAAGGTTACAATGTTTGATCATAAATTATGATCAAATTTGTGAAAGGTCTTCCCTATTAAAGGATTACAATATTTTTAGATCTTACCCTATTAAAGGATTTCAACACCTTGTAAGTAGTATGCCTGATTAAAGGGCTTTAACTTACAATGAAGTAAACACCCTGTTAAAAATTTTACAGCAAGCTATTAGGAATACTCTAATAAGATATTTAATTGATTTGTTAGGATAAAGCCATAGGTAGAAATAACTATTACATGCAAATACAAAAAATATTAGAAAAATATTGAATTGCACAAAAGAGAACACAAGACACCAAGATTTAATGTGGTTCACACAAACCCTGGGCTACATCCACTGAACAATAAGTCAAATATTATTACAATCTAGTGATTACAACCTAATTACAATCTATAATCCCTTACAACTTAATATCACTACAAGAAGCAATTTTTACATCACCCACAATGAAACAATCCCTAACCTTAAGCCCTTTTATACATGTATTTTTGTTTCTTTAGGGTTAAAATTAGTTACACCATGTCGACCATAAAATACCAATATAGTTTCCCTAAAAAAAATTCTCAAGGGCTCTTCCCTTGAACCTCTAATAGCCATGGCCTAATGGCCCTAACTATTTGAGAGGCTACTACCACCAAAACCTCACTTGAGGCTAGGCCCAACCCTGAACATCACTGAGGAATTATGGACTATGTACAATACTTCCTTGATCAGTCACCACAAACTAACAATCTCCTAGTTGGGGATTGATCAAGCTCCATGCTAAACTATAATCTCCCAACTTAGAGACTGATCTTGTAGCTATGTTGCTACTCCATGAGGCTCCTACTAGATGAAACCACCCTAGACTCTTCTATTCTATTATTTTTTCAGTCTAGGAATTTAGCTTGTCCCTTGTCACTACCTTTGTAAACATATCTGCTAGATTATCATCTATATGTATCTTTTCCAACTTTAACTATCCATCATGAAAATTTGACTGAATGACATACTACCACAACTGTATGTGTTTTGTCTTTGAATGTAGAGTAGAATTCTTCACAATATGAATGACACTCTGGATATTTATAAACAAATAATTATCCCTCTAAGGGTGTCCCAATTCTTCCTAGAAGAATTGAAGCAAGATCATCTCCTTGGTTTCCTTTGTAGAAACAACATACTCTACCTCTATAGTGGATAAAGCACTCACCTTTTGTAATCTAGAAACATAGCTCATAGCTACCCCACCAATAATAAATACATAATCTATAGCACTTCATCTAGTATCAATATCCCCTACCAAAGCTGAGTCAATATATCCCTATAAATCAGTAGTAGATCCCCCAAAGTGTAAACACTTACTAGATGTTCCTCTCAAATATATGAGAATCCATTTGACTATATTCCAATGCTTAGTTCTTGGATCACTCATACACCTACTAATGACTCCCACTCCATGTGCAATATTTGGCCTTGCACATACCATAGCATACATATATCTTCCTACAGCTAAAGCATAAGGTACCTTAGACTTCTTATCCTCCTCTTCTTGTGTCTCAAGACACATGTCCTTAGTTAACTTCTAATGACTTGGTAAAGGTGTGCTAAGAGCTTTAACATTCTCCATAGAGAAACGTTGCAACACCTTCACAATATAATCAACCTAAGATAATGTCAATTTCCTATTCTTCACAAGGTTTTGTTTTTTTGCCCCCAAATCCTTCATAGAAAATGCATGTGCTAACTAGCATTTTAGCCCCTTAATATGATCCATGTTAGACCCAAATACATGCATATCATCAAAGTATAAAAGTAAAATAATGTAGTTGTCATCATCCAACCTTTTAAAGTAGACAAAATGATCCAAATGACACCTACTATATCCATGCTCATGCATAAAAATGTCAAATTTTAGATACCATTGTCAAGGTGCTTGCTTCAAGCCATATAAACTTTTGTTCAATCTGCACACTAAGTTCTCCTTACATTTGAACTCAAATCCTTAGGCTGAGCCATATATATCTCTTCATCCAAATCACCATGAAGGAAGGTTGTTTTAACATCAAGCTACTCCAAATCCAAATCTTCAGTAGCCACAATACTTAAAATAGTGTAAATAGAAGTCATCTTAACAATAGGAGAGAATATTTTATCAAAATCAACGCCCTTTTGTTGTGCAAATTATTTTAACACTAACCTATTTTTAAATATTTTCTTACCTGCATCCCTTTCTTTCAACCTATAAACCCATTTATTCTGTAAAGCCCTTTTATCTATAGGCAACTTGCATAAATCCCAATTCTTATTTTTCAGCAAAGAGTCCATTTCATCTTTTATTGTAGACTCCCACTAGATCTTAGTATCCACCTACATAATTTCATCATAACATTTAGGTTCACCATAATCTATTAGTAAAATAGAGTACAAAGAAGGAGAAAATCTTTCTGGGGCTCTATTTAGCCTTCTTGACCATCTAACATTCACTAGTGTGTGTGGTATTTATTGTTGTAGTTGTTGCACATCATGAGGAATTGTTGGAACATCATCTTTTGGAGTATCATCCAACACTACATAGTCATCTTCTTTCTTCTCATGTTGCTAGAATAGTTCTTTATACAATAGTTTCTCATTGAATATGACATCCCTACTTCTTACAATTTTATGAATTCTAAAATCCCAATGCCTATAACCAAATTCATCAATGTCATATCCAAAAAATATACATTTCTTTGACTTAGCTTCTAGTTTGGTTCTATTTTTAGAATCTATATGAGAAAATGGTTCACAGCCAAAGGTTCTGAGAAAAGAATAACTCACCTTCTTACCAATCTATGCTTCCTATAGAACACCATAACCTAAAGGAGTAGAGGCACCTATATTAATCAAATATACAAAAATATTGATAGCCTCTACCCACATGTGTAAGGGTAACCCTGCATGCAACCTCATGCTCCTTGTATGCTCCATTATAGTCCTATTCATGCGTTCGACCACTCTATTTTCCTATGGAGTCCTTGGAATAATTTTTTTTGTACAAATACCATTAGTGGAGAAATAATCTTCAAATTAATGACTACAATACTCACCACCATTATTAGATCTGAGACATTTTAATTTCTTACCAGTCTCATTTTCAACCAAGAATTTCTATTTCTTAAAAGTTTGAAAAATATTAGATTTCTGTCTGAGGAAATAAATCTATACTTTTCTAATTGCATCATCAATAAATGTAACATAATAATGATAGCCATCAAGGGAAGATACTTGAGCTAGTCCCCATACATATGTATGCACGAGCTCTAATTTCTCACTTTTATTGTCCTTCCCAGTCTTACAAAATTCACTCTCTTTTGTTTTTCATACACACAACTTTCATAGAAATCCATATTAAAACATTTCAAACCTGGTAAAAATTTCTCTTTGAATGAAGTAATTTCATACCTTTTCTCACTCATGTGTCCAAATCTATTGTGCCACAACACTGTATCATAATCTACAACTATTTGTCCTCTTTGCCTAATTGTAGCAACTATTCTTGAACATTCATTTTTCTCTGAAACAATCAAAGTAGAAGGAATAGTATGACTTGCACAAAGATATAAGGTGCCTACTTTTACACCTTTTGCTACTATAAGGGAACTTTTTGAAACCTTCCAATTTTTATCATTAAAAGTAACTACATAACCCTCATCACCAAGTTTTCCTATTGAAATGAAATTCCTACTCAGCCTTGGAACATGTCTTACCTCATGTAGTAGCCAATGATTCCCATTTTGCAACTTAATCATAACTTTTCCTTTTCCAACAATTAGATAGGGTTCATTATCCCCCAAATAAACAAGCATACAATCCCCTTGGACATAATTAATGAAATAACCTCTACGAGGTGTAGCATGAAATGGAGCACTGGAATCTAAAACTCATGAATCATCAATACTTTATAAAGATGGAAGAAAAACATCCTCTTTAGATTTGTTACTTATCACATTTACCTCCTTGTTCCCTTCTGATTTATCTCCTTCACTTTTCTTTCAAGTCCAACAATTCTTCTTCTTATGCCCTAGTTTCCCACAGTATTAGTAGTCACTTGGCCCTTTTGATTGATACCTCTTCCCCTTTGATTTTTCTTTTGATTTCCCATGATTTCTAAAATTATTTCCTCTCTCAATTGTTTTGCCTCTGCTTTCTGCACTCAAAGCACTTGTTGATGTAGATCCACTTGAAGTTTTCCTATGAGTTTTCTCACACAAAATAATACTGATTACATCACCATATTTTAGGGTAGTAGATTCAAAAAAACAATTATTCACAACCATTGCCAAGCCATTCCAACTTTTAGGCATTGAACACAAAATCAAGAAAGCCCTAATTTCTTCATCAAAATTAATACCCATAGAAGATAACTAACCAATAATAGTATTAAACTCGTTTAAATGATATAAAATAGATCCACCTTCTTCCATTTTCATATTAAATAAATGCTTCATGAGAAATACATTATTTGAAGCAAAGGGCTTTTCATATAATTTCGCTAGGGTTTCCATCAACTCTTTTGCCATCTTCTCTTTTGTAATGTCGAATGTCACTGATGGTGCTAGGCATAAACAAATGCGTCCAAGTTCCTTCATGTCTAAAATCTCTTAGTCCTCATTTGTCATAGTTCCCTGGTTCTTAGTTTTTCCTTGCAATGACTTCCATAAATTCTTTTGATAAAGATAGTGCTTCATTTGCATCTTCCATAACTGAAAGTTCTTCCCATTAAACTTGTCAACCCTTAGCTTACCCTCATTTTTCATCACTCCCACTCAACCATGAGAGTCCCACTCAACTATAAGACTTTCCTATAGAGGATAACTGAAAGAAAAACTTTGCTCTGATACCACTTGTTAGGATAAAACCACAATAAAAAATAATAATTACATGCAAATATGAACGATATCAGAAAAATATTGAATCACATACAAGAGAACACAAAACACCAAGATTTAATGTGGTTCACCCTAACCTTGGGCTAAGTCCATCAAACAACAATTCCAATATTATTATGATCTAGTAATTATAACCTGATTACAATCTGTAATCCTTTACAATTCAATACCGCCATAAGAAAAAATTTTCACATCATCCTAAATTGAACAATCCCTATCCCTAAGCCCTTTTATACAAGTATTTTTGTTGCTTTAGGGTTAAAATTAGTTACAATATTTCAACCATAAAACTAGTATGGAGTATGTACAATACTTGCCTAGTCAGTCACAACAAACTAACATGATTCACCTATTAGAATGTCTCAACAATGATCCTTTGATTAGCACTCTATTGCTAAATAACATATCACCTCTTTCCTAATGTGTATTTGATCCTCTTTGATTAGATGTATCACTTCTATCCTCTAACTCCTTTCCTCAGATCTCCTCTAACTAATTTTGTAATTTATCTCAATTCACAACTCCTTAGCCGCCATGAATGCTCTATTTGCACATGGAAAATTCTCTCTTCTCACATTTCACTCATACATCTTTTAGGGTTTGTCCTCCTTAAGAAGTGTAATGCCCCACTAGGGAACCCAAAAGAAATTAACCTAAAGTTTTGCTAAGTTTTCCAAACAATTTCTTTTGAAAGATAATATCTTAATAACAACAGAAATAATATAATGGAAGTAATAACATACACATAAATGAATACCATAAAACATATTTCAACTCTTAAAGGTCCCATCACATTGAATCATATTTAAGTTTTAATTAATACTAAATCCAATATATAACACATCCATATTAAAGAATAACTACAAGTACAAATTCCATTTAAATAATATACAATTACAGGATGCCACTTAGCAACAACTATAATGCACAATCATCCACTGTACAAGTCACAGGGTATAAGAGGCTAAAATAATATACATAATGAAATATATTACATCATCTCTTTAAGATTCATGAAATAAAATACAATACAATAGGTATAACCATCCATCATAGAAGTACACGATTAGATAAAAAGGAACATCTATAGAAACACATCCAATGATGGCATCCAACGGTCAAATCTCAATGGTATAAGAAAATACACTACCACCCAACCTCATGAAACCCAAAAAGGTCCACACCCACTGTGCTAAGAAGATAAACTAAAGTCCCAAACATGATAACAAACTCAAAAGTCAAAACCAACATCTAGGATCAAGGAATCATCTAAAAGAAAACTATCTCAAAGGGTACCAAGATGCAAATATCAATTAATCCCAGAGGCAAAAAAGACACATAGGAAATCTACTATGAAAGTGAGCAAGTGTCATCACACGAGCCAACTCTAAGATTACCCAAAAGTCTTTTAATACTCTAACCCCCTAGTGTCTCTATGCAGCATCAGTATCCTTTTGTAGAGACAAGGTATATTAACAAGTCAACTATAAGGTTACCCTAGTAGTCTTTTAATACTCTAGCCCCCTAGTGACTTTCTATGGTACCAATATCTTAGTAGTTCATTTTAAACCCATTTAATGAAATGTTATCACTTATTAAAATAACCTATAATGGGTTACCCATCAGCCTCTTTAGGGCCTTGACCTCCATTGCAAGCCACTTCCCAACATGACATACATAAAAACTACCCTAAGCTTAGCAAAAGAAAAAGATCTCAAATGACTATAAAACACACATCAATTCTTAAACAAGAGAAAGCATTGAAATATTACTAATCATAATCATAGATTCCACCAATACAATCATCCTACCAAGATTGCTCCAAAATCAAGAACACATAAAGAAAATTCATGTCACAACATGACATCACCAAAATAAATAATATAATCACCTCAGTTCTATACAAGCAATTGGGGAGCAATCGAAAGATAATTGATTGAAGACTTAAAGGTTATATCAGGAAAGACACATCATCTACCTTAGTTCTACACAAGAACTAGAAAACACATCAAAATATTTGATCAAACTCATCATAGAATACACATGACACATCACCATGGTCAAGTATAAAATATCGTAATCAAAACATCATTATGACATGATAGAACAACACTCCCAAGCCTTTGGTAAACATTCTCACTAGTCAAAGCTAAGTCAACCTCGAAACCCAACATCAATATACCACAAATTGCATATAGTACATACAATGTAACCTTTCATAATTCATTAGATTTTAGAAAACACAAATGTTTAAATTTTCACTATAGGTTTTCAAGTTCCCATTTTCATTTTCAAGTATTATAGATTTGCTGAAGTTCTCAAATCCACGAGTCTCAACACTCAACAAAACATAACAACTTGTTTAAACATAGTTTTCATATTTCAATCCATTTTTAAAAACATAAGATTTGATGTTTCAAACTAGGGTTTTAGTTTTCTTTTTCGAGTATTACTATTTCTAGAGTTTTCAATTCCAAATAGGGTTTCACATTTTCATTTTCTCAAAGTATTATAATTACTAAGGTTTTTGAATTTTTTTTTTTTTTTGTAGTATTACAAATCATTTTCATATATCTAAACTGTATAAACACATCCAAGTTTATTAAAAAAAATGTTGATTCTCCCAATTAATTTTTTTGATTTTTAATTTACTTTAGAATTATATTTAAATAATAAAGCAGTAAATCAAATTTTCAAGTAATTAAATTTAAAATTGTAACAATACTTATTAAAATTAATTATAATAATTAATTATTACCATAATAATTTTAAATTTATTAAACTTTGGAAAAACTTTTCTGAAAAGGAAAGTTGCTAAAAAATGGAAACTTTCCCAAAATAGAAACATGTTAAAAATGAAAACTTTGCCAAAATGAAAACCTACTAAAAAGGAAACTTTTTTGAAATTGAAACTTACGAAAAATTGAAAATTTCCCAAAATGGAAACATGCTAAAAATAGATTTTTTTTGAAATGGAAACCTACTAAAAATAGAAACTTTCCCAAAATGGAAACCTGCTAAAAATGTAAACTTTTTTGAAATGAAAACCCGCTAAAATGGAAACTTGCTAAATACAAAAAACTTTTCAAAAATGTAGGTTTCTAACTCTTAATTCATATACAAATTCTTTCTCAATCAAAGAATGATAGTTTGAATACAAGGGCTTCAATCTAAATCACAAAATTCAATAGTAGAAATCAATTTTTCCCAAACAAGGATTTCAACCTAGACAAATGTTAAAAAATAGAAACAAAATAGACATGTAGAAGACAAGAATTCAAAGAATGGAAAACTATAGTGTAAATAATCCCCAAGATTCTACCTAAATCTGATGCTAATATCAAAAATGCATGGAGCACGCAAATAATCCCCTTTCTTTTGAAACCCTCCTCAGAAATTGCTCCTCCAAATCCCAATTATTGTAAAACGAGCTCTAGATCTGTGATAAAGAGTTCTCCCCTAAATTTAGGGCTTTGATTGTGCAATCACATGAGGGAACTCGCTAATCAATGTTTTTAAATATCTTATTATCTTTTACATCTTCATGCATACTTTAGCAATTTAAAATATCTTTATTAAATTAATTTTCTTTCTCCTTTTAATTTATTTATTATATTTTAATTTCATGCATAAGCTTTATGCAATTTAATTAAAATAAACTTTATTAAATAATTGCTTACCCTCTCTAGTTAATTATGAGACATTTTAGATGTAATATTTATTAATTTAACTAATAATATTATTTAGAGTTTATTATTAAAATAAAACTCCTAAATAAATTATTATTAAATTAAATAAATATAAATTGCCAAAATTAGGACATTGATAAAATCATTAAATTTAATTCTTTTATTTAATTAATTTATCATTTAATTAAATATAATAAAATATCAAATTTCTTTACAAAATTTCCATTAAATTAAATCACTAAATTATCTTTTAATTTGATTTAATTATAACAAAAAATTATCACATACCCACAAAATAAAAAATGACAACTCAACTGAAGATAAAGGACGATATCAAATTCCAAGGTTAAAATCATGAATTCACATCATTTGACGAATTCAAAAAGGTGAAACTAACTCAAATACTTGTCCTATTTTCTAGGACAATTGGCTTAGGTTAGGATTTGGACTCAAGAGTTACCTCCCCACTTGTAACATTGAAATACTGTGATAGGGTATGCTCATCCTAGCAATTCAGGGAAGTTGATACTTGGTACCTATAATTAGCATAAAATCCATGTATGTACATACACATATATTCTAAACTAAATAGGAAATGGTAGGAAGTGGTACATCATGCAGATCTTGACTAGCAAGTGACTACGACTCCCTCTATCAACCACATCAGGAATGTCAAACATAAAGAAATGTGCATGTACACCATACACATGCAAGTATGGGGTAAGTAACCATAGAATTGTATATAAATTATTCTTATATCTAACATCATGAAATAATTGAAATCACTTTATGAATGTACATATAGCATCATCAAAATAATCATGAACATATGAATCACTCAACACTTACTAGTTACTTAGCACATACTTTATATCTAACAACTTACTTTCGACATACACTACTTGTTTGGCATGAACTAAGAAAATGACTTAAGTGTGTTGTCACTCATATGTCAACACCAGCCTGAGATTAACAATATGTTATCTTGAAGTATGATCTTCTTTCTTGATTTGGTGGGTTTGTTGGTGGTAAAAGGAGTTGACCATGTAATTCTCCTTGATGTTGTTAGAAAAAAAGGTTAATTTCATTTCATTTACTAAATTACCTTTTCTCCCTTCTTAAGATTTTACTTTATGCATTTATTTCATATTTAATAATTAATTAGTAATTATTAAATGAAATTTACCTTTTAGGTTACCCTTTTTTTAGGTTTTGATCTCCTTCTATAAAGATAGCTCTTTTGTAATTAGCTCTCATAGTTTTCATTTCTAAAAATACAATTTGCATATTTTAGAGAAAACCCTTGCCTCTTTTTGTCTTTTTCTTTTGTATGATAGGTTTTTACATGCAGGTATTCTTTAGGCTTTGTGGATTTGTATTTCCCAAATCCTTCATGGTATCAAAGCCAAAATCATTTTAGCTTGTTCAATATTTGGAGAAAAAGAAGAATGAGGGTTTGACAGATCAAATCTAGTATTTTTCAAGAATAATTTGCGAAAATAGGGGTCTCAGATTTTTGGAGCACTTTGAGGCCAAATATTTTTGAAGAACTTTGAGGCCAAATAGACCTCACGGTTGGATTTAGAAGGTGTCAAAACCTCAATTTTTTCATGTAAATTTTGTCAATTTTGAAAAACATTGATCTAGGAGGCAAATTTTTTTTGCATAGTAGGGTTGTATGACCTCTTGCATGCATACTGAAGTTTTTAAAAAAATAAAAAATAAAAAATTGGAAATAGCAGCACTACCATTTTTTGGCACCGCTTCAAGCACCATTTTACCTTCCTAGTGCCACTTTACAGTTTTGGTGCTAACCTCCTTCCTATGACCACAACTTTTCTGCTGCTCCAATGACCTCCATCGTTGTGGCTCTTCTACAGTAGCTCCACACCCTCCACTTGCCCAACTAGCATCACTCCTCCACTAACAGTGGGGCAGTTTTTATTATTATTATTTTTTAAATAATATCTTTTTTCATGCATTTTTGGGGGCCTTGTAGTTTTTTCGCAATATCTTGAGCATACGTGGCTCTTTTTTCAATCCAAAAGAAGTGTTATAAATCTAGTTCTAAGATGGAGATGATGGAGTAGGTATTTTTTTGATATTTTTGTAGTTTTGTACCTATTTTTACACTTGAAGTCCATTGATGAATTCTATCTTACAGGGGGCATCACTTCTTCATTATAGCTCCATTTTTCGATTTAAAAAATCAAAAAGCTCTTCTCAAGAAATTTCTAGATAATTTGTCATTTTAGCTATGTTTAGTACTAGGTATTTGTGATTAATTTATAAAGCTTTTTTTCTCTTCTCTTATTTACACATTCCTTCTAGCAGTTGGGGTTCAATTTTTTGTATTATGAGGGGTGTTTTGTCATATTGTTTATGTTATTTACTTATGTGAACTAGAAACCCATTCAAAAATAATTCAAAACCTTCTAAAACAATGGTTGAGACATCTTCTTGTCTAGAAATTTTGAACCCTCATAACTATCATACATAGAAGACCTTGATGACATGAATTCTCTAGTCAAAAGGGTTGTGGCCTTGTTTAGATGTAGTGCAACTGTAGGGAAACTTGGCAACAAAGAATATAACCATTTCCACATAACCCATAATAAATCTGAATTAATCACAGAATTAAAATCCACATGCAAGAGAATAGACAACATACCCATAAAATGTGACACAAGATATACCCTGGGAAACCCTCATTGAGGGAAAAACCCAGCCTCCAAAAGCATCCATCATCATGTATTATTCAGCAAAAATACCATTGCCATACAACCATGGAAGCCTTCATGGCCATAGCCACAACCGAGCAAACTATGTGAACAAGCATGAATCCACACATCCCATGCCATGCTTTCAACCTTCAAAAATGCTCCCTTGGCTAACCTGTCAAGCCTTGTCCCGCTTGACTCTTGCCTTTTGTCTTCCCCTTGTCACTCTCTCTCTATCTCTACAACAACTACCCTTGTGGCTGCTTATATAGTAGCAAGTCCCACAAAACCACCAAGTGGTATTACATAAACCATGTGCTAAAACCATGTGCTACCTAACCCATTGACCCCACATTTAATATTGGGCATTTAATTCTTTTCTCCCAATATTAAATAATTACATGAAATATTTTCACAATGTTATAATACAACTCATCAAGAATATTCCATGGGAATCTTTACATGTTGCACGTCCATCTAGGTACAACATTACATAATAAAAATAATAAAATAACAATATTATGCAATGTGTGCAACACCCATTATCTCAACAATCTCCCACTTGTTGTATACATTGCATAGGGTCAATCCGTAACCACACAAAATGAACAAGGGAACAATCCCTCCCAGCACATCCACCATCATGGATCAAAAAACACCAAGTGCTCCATCCTGGTACCTGCGACAAAATCAAAGTATCCAGCATCTCGAACATGAATGATCTCACCTCCTATTATGCCACTCCCACTAGACATACATAGAAGCCATCCAAAGAGAAAGCCACCCAACCTGTCGCATTAGAAGATCATAAAATCCTGTACCAACTAAAATTCCAAGCACAAATAACCTGATCCAAAGGTAATCACATGTATCTGTAGTTGTCAAAATATCCATAGCTGAAATAGCACCCACAGCAAAGTGCCAAACCCATCCAACTATCCATACCTCAAAGGTATAACAAGTGAATCTTATATCACCGACATATCCAATCTGCAACCTGCAATCACAAGCCTCAAGAGCAATACCTACTACATATATACCAAGAAGCTCCCACTGCAAAGGATAATGTCAAATCTAAAACCAATCCACTCACAACATCTCAAAGAAGTGAATCCATGTAGCATGAAGGACATCCACAATACATAAACTGATATCCTGCAAGAAAAACTCTCATAACAAGTCTCCAATAGTCTCCCAAATTCTCCACAACCAACAAAGGAAAGAGATAAAGTAATAACCATGTCATCTCTCACATGACATACATGAGCACAAACCAGTGATCACAATCTCTAACCAATCTCAAATCTAATGTAGGCAAAATTGAACATCTAGGAAGATAACCAAGACTAGAGAAACCATGCAAATCATAACCTGTATCATATCCTTCTACACACACCTCTAGATGTAAATTGTGCAAGTATGATCTCCTCCATAAAACCCCAACAAGAAGCCTCAGCAACACCCAAACCATACCATATAACTAATCATGGATGTAAGCCTCTCATAAGAAGATCAAACTCATAAACCATTCCTAAACCAAGGAATAACCATTCCTAATCCAAGGAAAATGCCCAATATAAAACCATCTCCCAAATTCAACCAGCATAACAACATATGCACATGGAGATAACCAATGCTTAACCATCTCTCAAATGAACCCTCCAGAACTAACTCATGTATCATAGCTCAAGATCCATATCCATGAAAGACAAGCATAAATATAATGCAACTGAGAGAAACAATGGGCTATACCTCTCAAGTAGCAAACCGCCGAGTAGACCAAGAGTGGGGAATGAGAATGCTCATCAAGATACCCAAGTCTCCAACCAAGACTCATCTAAGAACAATCTCCTCTTAAGTCCATATCAGGTGACTGCCCCTTGGACTTCCTGCTGAAACCATCAATCGTCCCAACAAATAATTCTCTAATCCAAGAGAAATCAGCATCACCACCGTCTCTAAGTATCCATGAGCACCTGTAACCAATCAATCCATGCCAACTCCAAATGCAACATAGCAATATCATGAAGTATCCAGCTTATGATCAGTGTACTCAATACCAAGAAACTAAACCAAGATCAATGTCAAAGTTCCAACCATGGCCTTAGGAACATAAACATGACAACATGATCTTACCATCTCAACCAAAGAGATAACATGCTCCATATGAACATACCATAACATGTCACAACTCTAAACGCGTATCAAGAGTATACCATGACATAATAATGAAACCATCCTCACACCAAGGATAACATGCCAAATAAAAAAATATAAACCACACCTTTGCCAAGAACCCTGTGAGTCCTCAAGATGCAACCATCTCCACACACCATGAAGAAAACCATCTCCACATACCAGGAAGAACCATCTCCACATACCATGAAGATAACCAAGAACTCCATGAGTCCTCAAGATCTAACCATCTTCAAACACCATGAAGATAACAAGTGCACCATGCAAATGTCAAAGACACTTCTGCAGCAACAGGATCTAAGACAAACCTCCAACATCTGCAAACACTCAATAAATATATCAATGCCAAAAAAAACTCCCACTCAACCATGGTACCAAGTCACCTATGGCATCATAAAATCCATCCTCTCCAAACCAAGAAGATATAAACCAAACCAGGAACTAATCCTGCATTGTCACCTCATCACTATCACAAGCTCCCACTAAACCGTATATCCAAGCTATCCATGACATATGATGAAAAAAAAACCATCCTCTAACCATAAGAATCAACCAAGGCATCAAACCATCAAAGAACTCAAAGTGCACATCATGAGCTCCTCAAAAAAAAAAAACCAAATAACTGTGATCCTCAACCAAGAAGATATACCACCATAACCAAATTAGAAATCTAAGCTAATGAACATCAAGGATGTACCTGTATATCCAATCATGTCATGCCAAAATCTATGACACCATGATCACATCCATGAACCGAGCATCTGGCTCTCAATATGTCCAACCTGTCAGCATAGTCAACTACAATCCTCTGCCATGACTGTACCTGGTAACAACATCTCATCCCTTCAACATGAAGATAAAATCATGTGACTTAGGGCATAGACAACCCAAATCCAAGCCACCAATCTAAATATGCATCAATAATGAAATATCAATGGGCAAAGACAACCCATAACCAAGCTATAAATGCAACCTGTAAGTATAGACCGCTTACAACATTGCACAACTTGTAGATCCAACAAGTCATCATGCATATCCAAATCCAAACACTGATAACCATATCATCATGAGACCAATCTAAGTATACAATGATATCAAAATGTAAATCTCCAATGTCATAAACTCACAATGTTACCATAGTCAAAATATACCTATAAACTGTTCAGATCAATATATCAACAAATAAATCATGCCAAACCTGCACCAAATTTGAACCAATTTGTAAAGCTCTCCAAGAGCTTTCCGTTGACTACTTGAAGTCCAAAATTCGACTCCGCATGCCCAAGTTATGCCCTAATCCGTGCTCAAAATAAACAACATCTGACTTTAGGGCTCTTAAAACTTGACAAAATTTTAAAATCATAGAACCAAACCTATGCCATCTTGTAGTGCCCTGAATTAGCTTTCCAACGCCTATAAGAACTCTGAAATCCGATATTCTGAGAGAAAGTTATGGCCATTTTACTAAGACATTCTTTTTACCATTTTCAGTATGATTTTTCATTTTAAATTTTTTTCAGTGACAAAAATTCCGATGAGATTAAATTTGACGGCCATCATGAGCTGAAACCAAAAAACTCTTTCATTTCCTTTGAACATGGCCAAATTAGGGCATATTATATATCAAATTTTATGGAAATGTCGACCCGGATCCAATGGTGAGGTCTATTTTTACCCAGGAGGTCATTTCTGCATGCTACCCCCCAAAACCCTCATTTAAATGAAACATCCGAAAAAAAATCATTTTTGTCCAACAATTTCACATGCCCAAATCTTTTAACATCCCATCATAACAGCAAACCCAAAACCCTCAGATTTGCAATAAATCATTCATATATCTTGCCCTTTCTTTTATCCTCTCATGCATTCCCATGGATTCAATCTAGGGTTACAATAATAAAACCATAGCTCTGATACCACTTGTAGGGAAACTTGGCAGCAAAGAATATAACCGTTTCCACATAACCCATAATAAATCTGAATTAATCATAGAATTAAAATCCACATGCAAGAGAATAGACAACATACCCATAAAATGTGACACAAGATATACCCTGGGAAACCCTCATTGAGGGAAAAATCCAGCCTCCAAAAGCATCCATCATCATGTATTATTCAGCAAAAATACCATTGCCATACAACCATGGAAGCCTTCATGGCCATAGCCACAACCAAGCAAACTATGTGAACAAGCATGAATCCACACATCCCATGCCATGCTTTCAACCTTCACAAATGCTCCCTTGGCTAATCGGTCAAGCCTTGTCCCGCTCGACTCTCGCCTTTTGTCTTCCCCTTGTCACTCTCTCTCTATCTCTACAACAACTACCCTTGTGGCTACTTATATAGTAGCAAGTCCCACAAAACCACCAAGTGGTATTACATAAACCATGTGCTACCTAACCCATTGACCCCACATTTAATATTGGGCATTTAATTCTTTTCCTCCAATATTAAATAATTACATGAAATATTTTCACAATGTTACAATACAACTCATCAAAAATATTCCATGGAAATCTTTACATGTTGCACGTCCATCTAGGTACAACATTACATAATAAAAATAATAAAATAACAATATTATGCAATGTGTGCAACACCCATTATCTCAACAGCAACCAATTTTATAGAGGCCTTTTGAGGCCATGTAACACAAGAACAAGATGGATGAGGCAATAGAATTGATTTATTTATGTGTCTCTAACAATCTACAGTTTCATCTTGATGGGTGTAATACCCATCTAACTATATTATAGACCAAGCTTGAAGGCTTGTTTGGTACATTGGATGAGTTCAGGGAACTTCAAATTGTGGTAGATCTTAGTGTTGGTGTAAATAAGTATTTACTTATTACACTTAAGTTTACTTTGGTTTATGCATTAGTTTATTATTGTGCATTATTTTATTATTTTTATTTGTGAGACACTTAGGAGTTTGCACACCTTTTTAAGTTGTCATGTAGATAACATAAGAATACACAACTCTATTTTAGCACATGGTGTCTACAACACTATTTTGGGTGTCACACCATTGTAGGCTTATCCTCACATCATCGCACATACTTTTGTGCTTAATGGAGGATAACCCATATCTGGTGGACATGTGCTTGGTTGTATGACTTATCATTGTGTTGATTATGAGACATTCTAGATGTATCTCAAAGGCCTTTATATACAGGCACTCCTAGTGTACTCTTAATTATGGCATATTGAATACATTATCATTATGATCATACTCTATTTCTCTTTGGTCTACTGTGTGCTTGTGTTTGAGTTCTTAGTTCTTGGGTGAAATTTTCCCTTAGGCAAATTCTTACATGGTATTAGAGCAACTTGGAGACTTTCTCATCGAAAGTCATTCGAGACCTCTTGCTTGCTTCATCACCTTAGCCTGAATTCAGAGTACTATAGAAATTAGGAGCGTCTAGAGCTAGATCTGACCTTGCCATTGCATCCGAAATGCTGAACTGGTGAAAATTGACTATAAACATGCCTACCTTGGTCCAAAGTCGACCATGAGGAAATTTATTTTTACAAATCAAAACCTAGAGGCCTCAATTTGTAGTTTAGGTATGGTCATTTTTTGCAGATTCAATTGATTTATTTCAGATTTTCAATTTTATTTTTCTCTGCAATTTTATTTTCCGTCAGAATATTTGCAAAAATTTAGAGAAATTTTTTTA
The DNA here is from genome assembly GCA_028749045.1 of Cupressus sempervirens. NCBI lineage: Eukaryota > Viridiplantae > Streptophyta > Pinopsida > Cupressales > Cupressaceae > Cupressus > Cupressus sempervirens. The sequence continues at coordinate 24,595,348 of CM053793.1, read as the reverse complement.
CCAATTTTATTTTCTATCAGAATATTTATGGAAATTTAGAGAAATTTTTTTAGCAGACTCGGGTAGTGACACCCAGGATCGGCCATTTATGGAGTATATTTTATTGTTCACAAGGGTATATTTTTATACTGCACAGAGGCCGAATCATTTAATTGCAGTGTAGGAGACATTTCCCAGTGAATAAATTTGGGCCGCATTAATTCACCACAGACCCAAAATATTCCACAAGCAAGTAGATTCTCCAAAGTTATGGTGAGCTAATTTTATCTTAATAAGCGCAGCCTTTTCCTTTAAAGAGTCTGCAGACTCAAACTACCAACCATGTGGGATTAAAATTTTACACCAGCGGCATTTGCAACATTACCAGTACATGTGTGGTAGATTCCAACAATTTTAAAATTTTTTTAGCCACTGTTCAAGCCACCGATAGGTTTGCATCCAAAATCTCGACCCACGGTGAAAGATTCTAGCACATCTGCTCGTAGACTTCCCTTCTCAGTAGAAAGAAGGCCAAGGTAGCGTTCGGTATATTCCAAGAGGTGGAGGTATATTCCAACTACCATTAAACTCTACACTCATTATGTTTTTTAAAACAAAGTTCTTTTGAACTCTATGGCCCGTGCGTTGAGTTTTCCCACCCAAGAGTTAGAGATTCTCTCCAGTTGTGACACTTGGCAAATACTTGTTCCTTGTACCCACCACATGGCCTCTTGCGAGTAGGTGACACAACAAGTATTACACTATAGAGACACGCGGACTATACCTCTTTGCCATGTGGATTCATCCCACAACACACCAAGACTGCCATGTCACCACATGGAACTCAAATTTTTTGCCAAATTATTGATTCCATATGCCAAATCAACATTTACATATAGTATGGAAGGTACAGTCAGCTTTGCCACATCATCTTTGGCATGCATTTTTACTGACATCATCATTTTTGGAGGTTAAAATTGATGGCTATTTGATTGTCATTTCAAGGTGTTTCACAACTACAGTGATGACCATTTGACCATCAAATTTAGACTCAATTTTTACTCCAGACCCCTCTCTAGATTGCTTTTCAGTTTGGCAGCTTGACTTTGTAAGCCCATATCTTCTACATCTAGACTTCAATTCAGGTGCAATTTTTTTAAAAATTAGGTACAATTTCTTAAATTTTCTAGTGGTGGTGTTTTTTTCTAGTTTTGGTGCATAGATTTTTTAGAAATTGCATTTTTTGGTGACTATTCCTGCATAATCCTGCATTTTGCAACTTTAGAAGCTCCGTATGAGCACATCTGGTCACTTTTTCAGGTTTTATTTCTTTTGAAAGTGCATTTTTTTTGTCTACTTTCTAGATCTAAAGTTAGATTCTATAGTTGTGTGGACTAATTTCTCACTTTTAGAATTAGGCCTTTTTTAGCATTATAAAGCTCTGGTTCTTTTTCAAAATTGTTGTAAAACTAAGCTACAGTTCTTAAGTGACAAATTTCAGCCTTATAAGGCAGTTGTAAAAGAAAAATTAGAAAGTCCACTTTGTTCATTTTGACAAGTGGCCCATTGTAAACACACTACTTATAAAATGCCAAAGCATCTTTTCTTAGGGGGGTCTTTTGATTGAGTGAAAAGGGGGGGTGTGTACTACATTTTTTGTGTCTCTCTCTTGTGCTCTTTTCATTTCTATATCATGGGTTTTAAATGTCCTCCTCTAAATTCACACAACTATTCTACATGGAAAGATATTGCATGGAGTAGATTAATGGAAAAATGATATAGTCTTTATGTTGATGATACAATTACCAAACCTACTAATGCTAAAGAACTCATTGATTGGCAAAATCAAGACTGATAGGCTTTAGGTGTTATCAAGAGTTGTGTACATTGGTATCTTCTCTTTCACATTAAAAATTGTTCAAACTCTAAAGAAGCTTGGGATAAACTTGAATAGTTGTATGGTAAGGTGGATGAAGAAAAGGGATTTCAGATTGAAGATGATCTACTTCTCTTGGATCCTAAGAATTATGACACAATTCAAGATTATATCATCAAAGTCAATGAGTATAGGGCACTTCTTAAAGATTGTGGAAATCTCATGAAGGATGATAGGTCAATTCATCACATCCTAAAGCAGCTGCCTTCTGAGTATGCCAATTTTGTTTTGAGTTTTAATACTCATAGGTTGACCATGGGATCTACTTACCAGAAGCCTTCCTTTGATGGATTTGTAGATATGTTGATTGTTGAACAATCTCACTTGGTGGATTTTGGACTTCTCAATTCATCTAAGACCAAAGCCTTGGTGGCTAGTGATGATCACAAATCAAGTCAAGGGGGGAAAAGAAAAAAGAAGAAGAACCAGTGGAAGCAAAAAACACAAATTGAGAGACAACAATCCTCCTCTCAATAAGGTAGTACTTCTTCAAACAAAAAGGGAAGTAATGAAAAGAAGGACAAACATTTTTGTGCATACTGCAAATAGCCAAATCATGATGAGCATCATTGTAAGAAAAAAGGATTGATGAGTTAGAAAATCTACTCAAGAAGAATAAGATTCAAGTGCCAGGTACTTCCAAGGATTCTACTCCAACATCTTCAAAGGGTAAAGGTCAAGCACTTATGGAAAACACAAGTTCTTCTTTGGAATGGACACTTGACTCAGGTGCCTCTTACCACATGGGTTCTTTAAAGGAAGAATTTTCTTCATTAAAGCAATCAAAGGTACCACATATCTTCATGGGAGATGATACTAATATGGAAGTTGAAGGGAAAGGACATGTGGAAATGGAAAATAGGGAATTCAAAGATGTTCTCTACATTCCAAATCTAAGCTCCAATCTCCTATCAGTTCACCAAATCACTCACCTTGGAGATGGTCATAAGGTTGAGTTCCTTCTAGATTCTATGATGGTGTGAAGCCTCAAAGATGATTCATTGGTTGCAATTGAGAAAGTCAATGATGACAAGAGGCTTTACTCCTTCTCCCACTTTGTGCCTAAAAGTCCTTCTCAAGCCTTGTTAACTCACTCTACTTCACAAATCAATTTATGGGATGAGTGATTTGGTCACCTTGACTTCTACTCTCTTTAGAAACTTTGCTCAAAACACATGGTCAAAGGTCTACCTAATATCAACTTTTCTAAGGGAGAGTGTTCATCTTGTTTAGTGGATATGAATCTCAAAGAAAAGTATGATAAAGGGGAGTCTTCTCAAGCTCCCATTTTTCTTCAGCTAGTTTACATGTTATTAGTAGGACCCTTTGCAGTGACTCCAGTTAGCCAAGGCCACTACATACTCATATTTGTTGATGACTTTTCAAGATTAACTTGGGTCTTCTTCCTTCATCGCAAGAATGAAGTGGTTCATAAGCTTCAAGACTTCAAGGCTCATGTTGAACACAAGTTAAGGAAAGTCATCAAGGTATTAAGGGTGGACAATGAGAACAAATATGTTGACAGAAGACTTAAGAACTTTTGCAAAATTGAGGGGATTGATCTTCATAATTCACCAACATTCAGTCCACACAAGAAAGATGTTACAGCTATGAGGATTAGGAATCTCAAGACCATCGCAAGTTGCATGATAAAGGCCAAGTCTCTTGATCCTACACTTGAAGTTGAAGCCATTAGCAATGCTACTCACATAGTTAACAAGTCTCCTCATCCAGCCTTAGATGGAAAGACTCCTTTTGAGGCATGGTGTGGCTGAAAACCAGTTGTGAGTCACCTTAGAGTCTTCGATTGTCCAGCATGGGCAAACCTTTCTTCCAGGAGTTGCAAAGCACCATCACCTAGGCCTTGTACCTTCATCGGTTATGAAGACAATGCGAAGGCTTATAGACTAATGGATCTAGAGACTCATGAGATTTTTGTGGAGAAGGATGTTCACTTTGAGGAAAGTTCTCCCACCTTATCCTCTAATCCTCTCCACACATCCTACACAGTGGAAAATAATAGTGACACTAGCGATAGTGCTTCAACAGGTTCAGACACATGAGGTTCTATCAATAGTTGTGGTGAGAGGTCACATCAGTCTAGTCCACATGCTTATATTGCCATAGTGAAAAGTCCAACACAACATGGTACATCTCATCTTCCAACTCTTGATTTAGTTGACTTGGGAGACAGACTCGAGGACTTACATCTTCTCATTGATGAAATTGATCCTTTTACAGTTGTTGTGAGGGCTCACTCTAACCCTCATGTCCATTCTCTCCATGATCAATCTACTCAAGTTGGCGTGATTGTGGATCCTTATGAATAGAAATTAGTGGAGGTCTCTTTGTCAGTTGAGGAGATACATGGTTTAGTGGAACGGGTTCAATAGACATCCTTGACAGATCTGCATTCATTCTTTTTAGCATAGTTGGAAGGGGTGAACTTCAACATCAGTATAGGGATACTTGAGTAGGTTTCAAGGCCACCATACATCTTTAGGAGTGTACCTTTACCATTGTTTCTTCCTAAGGGGAGGAACACCTTTCTACATTCATAGACCAACTTCTTCATTGGAGCGGCTTTCACTTGTTAGCATTCTTCTTTTGGGGTGGGAGCCTATTCTATCTCTCTTCCTTCTTTCATTCTCTTATGTATATACTAGATGTATGTCGTAATGGGGGGGGTCTTGATTACTCCATCCATTGATGCATGCATCCTTATTTATCTCTCTTTTGGGGGAGGGTTTTTCCCATGAGGTTTTCCCTCTTTCCCCACTTTATGGGAGATTTTCATTTTCATTATGTACATGGGTACCTAATATGGCCTAGTAGCTAGGACCCATTCTGCATCTTCATCCTAGTTCGTAAGATTAAGGGAGTTCCCCTAAGTTGCACTTAAAGGGGGGGGGGGGGGGGGGGAGGGTGTTGGTGTAAATAAGTATTTACTTATTACACTTACTCAATTTTACTTAGGTTTATGCATTAGTTTATTATTTTGCATTATTTTATTATTTTTATTTGTGAGACACTTAGGAGTTTGCGCACCTTTTTGAGTTTTCATGTAGACAACATAGGAGTACGCAACTCTATTTTAGCACATGGTGTCTACAACAGTGTTTTGTGTGTCACACCCTTGTAGGCTTATCCTCACATCATCGCACATACTTTCGTGCTTAATGAGGATAACCCATATCTGGTGGACATGTGCTTGGTTATATGACTTATCATGGTGCTGATTACGAGACATTCTAGATGTATCTCAGAGGCCTTTATATATAGGCACTCCTAGTGTACTCTTAATTATGACATATTGAATACATTGCCATTCTGATCATACTCTATTTCTCTTTGGTCTACTGTATGCTTGCATTTGAGTTCTTAGTTCTCGGGTGAATTTTTCTCTTATGAACTTTCTTACACTTACCTCTCTTGTACTATATTATTTTCCTTCCATTGAGGAATTCTTGATGAATCTCAATCAATAGAGATCTTTATTACATGGTTGTGGGAAGACCAAGACTCACATTGAGTGCATTTATCTTATTCTTTATAAGCTTCATGGAAACTTTTAGATTTTTTCTTCTACCTTCTATTACACTGAAGATGCTTTGGGTAATTGATTTACCATGCCATCCTTTGAGGTTTTTTGTGATCATTTGAATCAAGAGCAAGCTAAGCTCTCTTGGTTGGATTCTCTCATAGGATCATAGACATATACATTGGTAGGTCGGTCATCTTCAGAGACAAAGGAGAAGAGACAAAAATCTCATTCTATAGAGTCTCAGATTGATTCTAGCACTCACAGTTCATCAAGACCACCTCCTCCTAAAGTGTGCTTATTATAATAAGCCTAATCATGATGAGTCACATGACTATGAGAAGAAGTTATATGGATATGCTAAATAGGTTTTAGATTTCATAGCTCTCCTTCATAAGAGAAACATTGATATCCCTTCTACTTCTCACAAATCTTCTTCTTCATCATCATTTTAGTCAGATGGTAAAGATATAGGAAAGGGTCATGCACTATGTACAACAACTAGTCCTAATTCTTCTAGATGGTTAGTAGATCTAGGTGCTCCACACCATATGGCATCTTCTCATGATTTCTCTTCTTTTGAGGCTTCTCCTACTCCACACATTTTGATGAGGACTAATATTGTTATGGCTATATGTGGGAAAGGCTCTATTGACATTGATGATGGCACATTTCATGATGTGCTTTGTGTTCTATCTTTTTCGTCTAGCCTTCTCTCTATTTCTCAGATTACACATGGTGGAACATGGAAGATAGTTGAGTTTGCACAAGATTTAGTGCACATCAGAGATAGTGAGACAGGAAATATTATTGCTACAAGGATTTTTGATCATGCTTCCTACATATATTCCTTATCACATTTTGGTCCACCATCTCCACTATCAGAGATTCACTCTCCTTTTTCACAAGATTCTGCTAAGGTGAAGTTAGGTCACTTGAACTTATGTGTTGTTCTTGAGACTAATGTTATGACTTCTACACCACTACCTCCTATTCAAATTTTATTTCTTGTATAGGATTACTCTTTAGCATTTCTCACTATTGCAACTCTACTCATTGATCCACCTACTATAGTTGTTGAGGATACATTAGAGGATAGACATCTCCTCTCAGATGATAGATTCAACACACATATTATCCCTCCTCCATTGGAGATTCCATTTTAGGATTCTAATGCTTTCTCCTTTGAGCATAAGCTAAGACTTCTAGTTGCACCTTACATACATGGGTTTTATCATGCTTTTCCATTGCCTTTATTTCCTTTAAATTGGAGCCATATTGGTATGTTCATTAGCATAGGAGTTCTACCATTCTAGGGGGGATATGGAGTCTCAAGCTTCTATCATGGAGGCTTTCATTGTACTTATGGTCCTGATATATTCTCTTGAGATGTTTCATTTCTGCATCCTTTTCTATCTCTTTTTGGAGTAGGATTTTTCTCATTGGGTTTTGTCCATTTTTTTACTTCATGGAGATTTTATTTTGATTGGGTACTTGATCAGGCCTAATTGTTGAGACCCAAGTTTGCTTTCCGCATTGTAGTTTCCTTGCATTGTTTGTAGCTATATTGTTACTCATGTTAAGGTCAGTTTTTGAGAAAAAGGTTAGTTTCATTTCATTTATTAAATTACCTTTTCACCCTTCTTAATCTTTCATTTTATGAACTTATGTATTCACATTTAATAACTACAATTAGTAATTATTAAATGGCACTTAACTTTTAGGTTACCCTTTTTGGGTTTCGATATCCTTCTATAAGGATAGATATTTTGCAATTATCTCTCATCTTTTTCATTTCTATGAATACAATTTGCATACTTTTTAGAGAAAACCCTTACCTCTTCTTGTTTTTTTCTTCTCGGTGATAGGTTTTTACATGTAGGTATTCTTTGGGCTTTGTGGATTTGTATTGATCAAATCCTTCAGATGCAAGTTTTCCCTTTTTCTTAGGTGGTTCTTCTTCTTCTTCTTCTTCATTTTCTTTTTCTTATTCTTCATCATGTTCCTCTATTTCTTCTTCAATGTCATCACCCTTACCTTTAGTGAGAAGAAGAGGGGAACCATATTTCACATTCTCCTTCTTAATTTTATCTACCTTCTTCATTACTATCTTTAGAATTTGAGGAATCTTGATCTCAAGAGAGATCCTAGTTTTATCTTTTTCATAGGTTCCAAAATAAGGTGCTTTGGGGTCCACAGGCTCATTGATAAGAGCCTCAATCATGTCCTTAGTATCATCAATATTTACCTCATAGCCAATATGTCTTACCCATGCAATTCTAGGTCTAATTTCCTATATATATACCTTATCACAGTCTACAAGGAATGTCTTGTTCATAGCCATCCACTAGTTACTTAGGAATTCTAATTTTTCTTTGCATCCTTTCCTTGAATGTTTCAAAATATGCATCCATGATGCCCTCATAGTTGTCTCCCATTTTAGTTATGAATTCATTAATTTGATACATAATTGGTTTTCCCTTCTTCTATACTACATTGCCCTTGGAAAGAAAAAAATTTCTAAACATAAAAGAATAAGCATACTAAAAGTGAACCAAAATTTCATGGATTTGTCTTTGATGCTTGAATGATTTCCATGTTTTTTCTAAACTAGTTTAGCTACAACTCAACAATGTCAAAAGAAAGTTTTTCCTTGACTAACTTGAAAGCCAAGTCCATAGCTTCACATGCTATACTATTTGGTTTCCTAGAACTATATATCCTATTTACAATCACATGAATACCAAACTTAATTTCCATGTCATTGAATCCATTTAGCTTTATTCCTCTACCATCCTAGTTGGTGAGAGTCTTCTTTTCCATCTCAACTTGACCCATGGTTTTGGTCATTTGGATTTATTAAGCATGGGAGATTTAGTAACCTTATGAATCATTTTGTTCATGATCTAATGGGTTGATTGAGCCAAAATTGCATATCATGAGCACAACTTAGGATGAACCTAATATACTTGATTTGAAAATTCTTTTGCATATTAAAAGTATGGGTTAAACCCTTCACTTCCAAGTGTTTATGCTCAAGTTTGAGGTTTCTATCCACACACAATGCCTCATATGCTTGATTCAACTTTAGAGTTCCTAATTCTTGAATTGAACAGTGATAAAAAGATTTAACATCATGAATTAATAGTACTTTTGGTGGAATTTGTGAGTGTGCACCAATTCGGTCCAATTCCTTTGCAATCATAGGACAAAGCTTGAATTTTTGGTTTGTAGGCACAATATTCCTTACTAATACATCAGAGCCATTCTTAACCTTGCTACTACATGAGGATGCCATAATGCTTGGTGATGGAAGGATAATCCTTGATAAATTTTCTCTAAATTTCTTAGGGGCTCAACATTTCTCCGCTCTACTCATTCTTGAATTCATAGTGAAGAATGAAATAATTTAATTATTCCTTTTATTCAAAATTTCTATTTAAGTTACCATAAATGCATCATATGATGGACAACTTGGTGACAACTTGTTTAACTCAAAAAATTTGATATGTGTAGCTAATACATTTAGTCTTCAACTCAGGTCTTAAACTCTATAAATTCCATCTACATTCATTCTTGGTTAGGTCTCCAAACTCGGTAAAGATCAGTTAGAACTAACTTGTTCTTGATGTCACTTGGTTAGGTCATGCAACCTAACTAAAATGCTGATCTATATCTTCTTGCTTGCTAACTAGAATTGAATCATAGATCCAATGATCTCCATGGATAATTAACTAGAAATGGTTGAATCACCCAATTCATTGACTTGGGTGTCAATGCTTTCATGACTTTGACTTGCATTATTTGGAGATTTCTTTACCCATTGCTGCCTCATTTGATTTATGATATTGTTAGCCTTTTCTTTCTTTTCATCTTCAACTATAGCTTGGTTCATATGTTTTTTGGCTAGATGACCAAGTTCTTTCCATACAAAACATCTCTTTGTAGGATTTCTATTCCTCATGTGAGTTCTTATGCATTTTTTTGCAATGTTTCCATGCTCACCACACGAATAACACCTATACCATGTATTATAATTCCAACCAAAGATAGCTTTCAAAATTTTTTCTGCTAGGTTCCATTTCTTAGTTTTTTATTATGAAGATTTGTGCCCTTATTTATTGGATTTGAAACATTTTCCTTCAAACTTGGTTTTCTCTATGCATTCACTTGCTCTATGACCTTGTTTGTTACAACTATAAAATTATGCACTGAATTTTGATTTACCATTTCACCAACACTTGTTTGATGTATGCCCCATCTTTCCATAATGATTACATGTAGGCTTTTTGTTGTTCTAAGCTCCTTGTTGTGATGATTCACCTTCATCTATATAGCCTAATCCAACTTTTCCTTTGTTTCTAAATTGATTTTGATTGTCTTATTGATTCATGCTTTCTTGATATTTCATCATCCTTTAATTGGTTTTCCTTTATATGCTAAGATCATTCGACAATCTTGCATTATTTGTCCTCGAGTTGATTAGTTCTTGATTTGCACAATTGAGTTGATTTATCAAATTTTCTTGTTGAAGAGATAGGTGTTGAATTTCATTATCTTTTTCTTCTATATTTTTAGTTAGCAATATTTTCTCTTCTTTTGCTATGTCCTATGTCTTCACATATTCTAACTAACTAAATTTCTTGTTCTCTTTTCAATTTTTGACTTCTTCATGTAGAGTGACATTATTTTGAAGTAGATCTTTAATTTATGCATCAACTTCATATGAATTTTTGTCTTGATAGATGTCTTCAATTCTTTCTTCCATGTAGAGATTATCATTCTTTTGTGCTACGAGTTCTTTCCCTCTTTGCAAGGATTTAGAGAGTTTCACCTTTAGTTTCTTGAATTGATCCATGATTGTTTGTTGATCTAACTTTTTATTTTCAATAGCTTTCTCTAGTTTGTACACTTCCACTTCCTTTGATCTTTTCTCAAGCTGCTAAACTTTTGGTATGAGAACTAAATGTTATATTACCAATTTTTGGAAATGAAAAGAAGGCTATGTGACTTGGTGGGGGGGGGAATCAAGAACCAATATAGCCTTAATGTCAATTCACCAATTCATCCTTCATAAACTAATCTGATCTAATTATATGTAAGAAAGGCTAAAACTAATAAAATATTCATAACACTTGACACAATATTTGGTAACCTAGAAACCTTCCAAATAGAGAGTAAAACTAGGGTGGGGATGATACCCACAAGTTTTAAAACTGTAGTATAAAGTTGGGCTATTAAGGCTTACAAATGATCACTTCTGATGCTCTATCCTGTTAGGAGCAATAAGGATTTTTAAGTCCACCTTATAAAATGATTTATACAATACAATGAAGTATGTACTTGGTTAGGAGATTTTACATAAGATTTTTAAGTCCACCTTGTTATAGGATTTGATTGATGCACCTATTAGGATGAACTAGTAGCTTATCTTTGCTTGGAAACTCAGTTTGGTGAATGAGATTCCTTTGATATAAATTGATCACCTCAATGTGATGGATGAGACTTTTCTTTTCCTTATATTGCTTGTAGCGTTCAAACTTTCATGTTCTTCATATTCCATACATTTCATTCATCATTAGATATGACAAGATATCTCATGTTTATACCAATCCAAATAATTACCTTTTGAAGTAAGCTATAATATCATATTCAAATATATTCACCTAGTTGGCTTAGTTATGACACTTAGGTTCAGAAGTGCACTCAAGTAATATACTAATACTTGAAAACATAGTGAACTCAACAATATCTTGCACTTAGTTGACATTGGTTCTTGGTCCACATTGATCACTTAGGAGTAGGCGTGAACTCAGTTAACACTGATGACTTAGAAAACATTGAAAATATTGGTTGACACTGCAACAACTCAGTTACTATTGTAGCTTGATCAGCACTATTATCTTTTCTTCCTAGTTAACATAGCTAATTGATCTTCTCAGTTAACACTCCATGCTTAATTGACACTATTTACAAGGTTTATTCAATGGTTCTTAGTGACAATATAACAAACCAAATGACTAAGTGTTTTGGCACTAATTGAAAACTAGTTTGGCCATAAGGTCAATAGGGGCTTTGTCCTAGGACCTTGTAAGGGGCACTGCCCCCAAACCCCTGTAGAAAAATCTAGGGAGAAATCACACTGAATGAAGTAGGGAAAATTAATCTCTGGGTCTAATTAGGCTCTGCATAACCACACATAGTAACTCAAATAGGCTGAAGGGGTTTCTTCATGATTGCAAATTAAAGGCAAGATAATGTAACTATACATTTCACTAAGAGGTGAGTTGATTTGACATCCTTAGATAATAGAGTAAGAATTATCACATCAAGTTCAAATGGGAAGGTACATAGGATAATTCAAATTTGAATTCCTCCCAGTGAGAGGTCTATTAATGGAGAGAGCACCTAACACACATCACCTATGAATATAGTACAAGTCAAAAGAAGAAAAATGTGCAAGATGGAGAAAAGTTCTAAATTTAAATTTTGAATACATGGATTAGGGTTTATGGATGAGAAAAAAAATCATGTATATAGTCATTCAATTTTTGTATGAATAAATATTGTTTTTATAGTGTGAAGCTAGAATTCCATCGAGATACACTGACTGTCATCACCATAAGAAGGAGATAAGGAAAGATGAGGAAAGAGTGTGGAAGTGAAGTGTGTGCAAAAATATCAACAAACCAAACACATAGAGTGAATGAGTACAAAAGGGAAAAAGAGCTAACAAAAGAAGAGACCAAGTTTGAGTTATAGAGGTGAAGAAGTGTAGGGAAATTTGTAGGCATGTTCATGAGAATACAAGTGATCTATATCAAGCTAAGTCAAGTAGCTAGTTTTCATAGGTCAAGAATTTTGGTGTTTTCTCTCTACTACAACATTAAATCCCATTGAGGGTGAACTTTAACAAATATTTTGTACTAAATCCTCTAACTAGGTGATGTATTCATTTTGTGTCTTAAGTACTTTAAATAGGAAATATCTAATAAGGTAAAGACTTTAACTAATTTTCACAAAACCCATAACTAGGTGGCACATAGTTTATCTTTTTAATCACTTAACAAGGATATGCTATTGATAAGGCACACACTAGAAGAGTGCAAGCTTCATGAGAATTTCCTTACAATTGTGGTTTTCACCCTTTTGGGTTTCCACAAGATAAATATTCTATTATATATTGTTTCCTTAATGTTTGAATGGTCTATTATTTATCTACTAATCAACAACCTTGAAGCATATCAGTAGAAAGGAGAAAGGTGAAATTTTGTAAGCATGACACTAATTCATCCTCCTTCTATCTTGATATAATCACTAGTGTGTGGAAAAATAATTGGTATTAGAGTACAAGTCCTTTGAAGATAGGAGTTAACAACTCATGTAAACACCTAGAATGATTAAGAGGGAAGATTTTGTTTTCTAAGGAAAACTATGCCCCATGGTGTAGAAAGATGAAGTTGCATCTTGTTTTTATATGGAGACTAATCAAACTCAGAGGTTAAATTTTTCTCTAGTTCATTTGGCTTGGTTTTCCCCTAAATTTTACTATGGGGGTTGGGTGGTAACACCTCCATACTCTAGGGGTCAAAGAGAAATGCCCCTTGCGGTGTCCTAGGGTCAATGGTCCCAACTGTGTTCCTCATGATATATGGTGAGGTTGAGAGGTAGCATTCCTAAAGCCAAAAATGATTTTTCTATTGTAAAAGACATCAATAGTTATATTTTTATATTGGTTAGCTCATTCTAGCACTAATTTTGTAAGTAGTAAAAAGATTGTATAAAATGGATAAGGGTTAGGGATTTCATAATGTATGGTAATATTGTAGCTTCTTGTGATGCTAATGACCTCTAAGGGATTGCATATTATAATGAGGTTGTAATCACTAGATAATAAGAATATTAGTATTTTTTTTGGTGGATATAGCCTAGGGATTTGGTGAACCACGTTAAATATTCGTATCTTTTTCCTCTTCTTTGAGAATTAATACTATCCACCAAGATAACTGGGGGGAGCAGGCAGTGATGAATCAATTATCCAATAATTAAAATAGTTAGTGTTTTGTAACATCACAGTTTCAAATTACTCTAATGAGAACACGATATATCTAGGGGTAGCTACTTCCCATTTTCAACATACCCTTTTAGACACTGGGGCCAACTATTAGGTTAGACCCTTCTTCTACTTTAGGCTCTACAAAACCTAGGTAGATGGACCTCATATTCACTTATATGGTACCAATGCTAAAATATACACTTGAATCTAACAAAGTAGATAAAAACCCTTAATCTTCTAATACTTATGCAAAGATCTTTGACTTAGAATAGCTAATAACATGGCCTAAGAAATTTATAAGCTAAGTGAGGGCATCCTTTTAGCTCTTTCAACATTAAAGGGAAATATATTTGATTAAATAAAAACATGACATGAAGAACATAACACTCTAATCATGTAGCTAATCAGTGCCTTATCTATTGGGCAGTAACACAAACTCCTAACACACATCCCTAAAAGTCATTGACATATCCCATACATCAGTACTTCCTATTCTATCTATTCACCTTGTGAATCAGACATCTGCATCTTTCTGAATCTCATACTTGACCTATCTCTTCATGAGATCTACAATTATATGATGATAAATCAAGCATTTAAAAAAATCCTTGAGTCATAAGAAAAATAAATCAACATATACAACCAACCGATTACAACTAAGTTTCATACTCTTTGTTTACAAAACACAAAAGATATCAAACAATATGAATGAGAGAAAATATACTAGAATGAAGACTAACTTATTGATAAATTTATATACATTTCTTTGAAACAAATACAATAAGATGCATGAAATTGAAAGGTAAAATTTCGTAATAGATTAGAACTATCTATATTCTTATTTCTTGTTGTTCATTACAAGGGGAATTACTGAAGAATGTAGTGGAATTAGAGCTCTAGATCCAACAATGTGGTCTCCTAAACAAAATGGAAGCAACCATGGTATCCAAGAAATAAATTTTTTAATCCAAAACTAGAACCAACCATGGTATCATAGCAGTGAGAATTTTTCTTCAAAACTGGAACTGACCATGGTATCAAAGCAATGAGAAATTTTCTCCAAAACTAGAACCAACCATTACAATGAATCAACAAGAGAGAGATATAGGAGATGATGGAAATCCTAGATCTGATCTGGAAGTGACATGTGTCCACTTAAAACCTCTTTCCCTACAGTTGTAAAACATCTCTCATCTTTTTACCCATGTAATCTAATATGATTTTCCTCATTATTCTGTAACAAACCCGAAATATCTCTTCCTCAATGATGAAAATCTTTGTGTTACCAACATCTCTAAAATGCATCATGAAATGCTAATAAAACCTCCACTTAAATGACTTGGATGTAACAAAATTTTTCCATAACTATATTTTTACTACCACCTATGTTCATTCAGTTCACCATTTCACTCGAAATCAAATATGACCTGCCCCAACTGAATGAAACTAAAAATTGGGTACCTAAGACAAATCCTTACATAACTTTAATCAATGGTCTCCTGTGTGAAAAAAAACTCTAAAAAATAAAATTTCATTCTCTCCTAATTCTGGCAATATATAATATCACTATATTTTCTTATCAAAAATGCCAAGAATCCCATTTTGAAAATCAAGCTCCTGTTATGGCTTTGAAACTGCATTTGAGTAGATATTAAACATTTTCCAAATTTTGAACTATAGTTTATAATCCTCTTAATTTTAAATGCCTTGCACATGATTTCAAAAGAAAAATAATAAAATATTCATTTTTCAACCTCTAAAATTTTCCCTCCAAAATTTCCATATGAGTCAAACAAGTTTGACCAGGTTGTGACATGTGTCACACTCTGATTGGCCTATTTCCTGCTTAGTCACTTGACACCTACGAATTGGGCACCATGTGTCACTACCTCATTGGTCCTCTATTCTACCATGTGGTGGCCATGCCATCCTACCACATCACTGGTTGCCATGTTTCTATCCTAGTCAACAATGTGCCATGTCATCATGACATAGCGGCATCATGACATGTGGCACCCTGGTCCATGTTAGCATCCTATTGGTAGTGCCATGTCATCACCTCATCATGTTGCCTTGTCAGTCTACCATGTTATCGATCATTCTATCACATGACATGTTAGTAGGATAACACGTCATCACAACATAGTGACGTTGCGACATGTAGCACTATTTTCCACCTTAGCACCTTGGGAAGCATGCCACATCTGGAAGCCTTTGCCACATGTTGCATTTTGATTCGTCTGATAGGTTGCCACTTGTCAATTTGTGATTTTTTGAGAAGACACATGTCATCATGCCATTTCATCTATGAAATTAGCATGTCAGTTCAAAATTAACTCCACATCAAACTAGCCAAGTGAGCCCCTCCTACCAGCTTTGTTTACTCCAAGTCTTAAAGTGCAAGCTTTTACGACATATAACCTTTAAGCAACAAAATATTAAAAGTGACCAAGTGTCCATTACAAAAATAATGTGGGATAAATCCCCTTCAACTTCTCTGACATTAACTCAAATGCATCTAATCCCTCAACTGGAAGTCAATTCATACTACTTTAGAACCCTAGTAGTCAGGCATTCATGGTTTATACACACCTATTTTAAAAAGGTAATTGGTGCATATAGAAACATCACAATCTCCCGTGGTTCAACACTTTGAAATTACACTTTCCCTCATACCTATTCTTTCATAGAGTGCCACAAGGGGAGCATTTTCACTCTTATGGAATCTCTGCTAACAATGGGGTTATTGTGATGTCCCCATTCTGGCATCTAATAAATAAGTATTATATAATATTAATAATCACTAATTCATATAAAATATTTCTATATTATAATTATATATATATATATATATATATATATATATAAAATTATAATTATAAATATTAATTATACATAGATAGATATATACATATATACATATATTTATATGTCATAAATAATTAATACATATATATTTGTATAACAATAATATATGACATTATATCCTTGTTATATATTAAAATAATATTTAATTAAAACAATCATATATTATTATAATCTTATATATAATTAATATTAACATATAATCATATATATTACTATATAGTTATTAATATAATACACCTTATGATATGTAAGTAACCTTATTAGTATATAATATAATTATAACTATTATTATGAAAAGAGGCAACCTTTTGAATACATGCACACACACACATGTATTGAATATCACACAATGGAAAGGATATTAGATAGAAAAATAGAAAACACTATCAAATTATACAAATAAAATGTTAAATCTGAAGATGCTTCAAAAATGGGACATTACAAGCAGTATCAGAGCATTCGATCTTGCCATCCTGTGAATTTATCTAAAAATTTTCAAGTTGAGACAAGGATTATCATTAACACAAATCAAATTGAAGAGGACTATCTTTTGTATGAGGAGGTCATTGAAGGGAGGTTGCACGATCCTGAAGAATATTGCAGATGAACACTTTTATCTTTCTTTGGTATACAGAAATCTAAGTAGCATCAATATCACCTCTATGAATAGCATTCAGGGTCCATACAAAGTCAAGAAGCTACCACAATATAAGAAATATATGTGGTATAGAAACATCAATCCAGAGATCTTCTATGATAACCATTGAAAGACGTTCCAATGATAGATCTCCTACAGTCTATTAATACAACAAAGTACCCAAAGAACAATGATGTTCAATTCAAAGATACAACTTTTAATAAATTGACTTGAGCACACAAATATTGATTATCCAATTCTTCGATATTGAGAATAGAAGTGTAATGCTGGCGAGACAACTATTGCAAAATGAGACTGAACTTTTGCTTAGATTTTTGGGCTTTTGGAGAAGATATAAAATAAAAGAAGCATCAGAACTTTCAGAGAGACCAAGAGCTTGCTATGGTAGATCACATGGAGTCAATAAGAATAGAAAAGAGATCAATAATAAATGAGTGAAAGTAATATGCAGGCATGCACAAAATAAAACCTGAGGAAAAAGAAAATGATTCGAGCAAATATGGTGGACCAAGTGCTAAGAAAGAATGTGTGACTTCTTGGGTAGCTTATACAAATGCGAGAATCCTTGCTCAATCTGATGGCAGTGAACAATTAGTAAAAGAAGAAACAATGACTGAAGAGAAACATAGTTGGTACCTCTCAAATACCGAAGTGCATACGTACCAAGAAAGACCTGCAATATGGATCAAACCTGAGATATATCTTCATAAAATTATGGTGGAGCCAGCAATTGAAAAAGGATCTAACACATGTTGTTGATATTAAGAGTAAAGATTTGATGTCACTCACAAGTCAACCACCATTATAAGAAATGGGATGAAGTCTTTCATATACTTCGCTTGTGATGAAGGCAACAAAATATTTTAGATTTATCAAATATTTAGAAGGTATTCTAAAATTATTCAAGCGACTCATAGACTTGGCATGCGAAATTTCTCATCAAGAACCCGAAAATATATATTATCACATGGAATGCCATTATCGTAATATTTATACATGCAAATTAGAAGATATTGTGAAAATAAATTTTATGGGATTAAAGTTGAGTTTGGGAGCTCCATTTCTTACCAATAAAAGATTAAAATGGAGTAGGAGACCAGAGATCGCATAGAAGAATATAGACCTGAAATCATCCTGATGAAATCATTTGTTATCCATTTTCAAAGAAATTATTGAAATATTATGTGTAAAGAGAACATGGGAAATGAGAGCGAATTCCACATCGGCATATTCCAATGAATGGAGAAGACAATAAAATCAAGCAATGTAACACCGTTTGGATAATTAACATATTTTGGGCATTCAATACATTTTGTAGCGTATAAGTTCAGAGAGAAGACTTGAGTATATTGTGGTTAAGTACTTGCAGTACATAGTAAATCTGCAACCTAAATAGCTTATAAATGATTACAACCCCTTGAACCGAAAGAAAAAAAAAATATAGAACAAATTCATATTTAAAATAAATCATGATGTAAAAGGCATCATATAATGGTATTGGTATACAAATGCATATAACGTGGAAAGCTAAAAACACATAAATAATAAGCACTTTTTAAGACAGCTCAATACCATGTGGGAAGAATAAGAAAAAATAAAGGAAAAAAAGCATTGAAGGGAATAATTAGTATATAAAATTAAAAAAAATATAAACAAGGAAGTAGGAAGACAAAAGGTGATATGAAGTGCACAAAGAGAGAGAGATTTCAAGTTTCCAAATTATCTACCATATTTTAATTTGAGAGCAAGAAGTGAATTGAGAGAAGATTTTGTTTGTGGACATCATATAATCATTGTGAGGTAATCAAAGTCATATCAACATTGGTAAAAGGCATATGATTAAAATATAAAAATCCTAATGTGGAATGAGAGAGAAATACCATCATGCACTCCTACATCACCACCCATCACATAAGGTATGGAGGTAAGTTTTATATTTTCTACATATATTGTTATTATGGAATAATTGTTAGTACCTTTCTTATTAATATATTTTATTATTGTGATGAATATTGAATAGTTTAACACCTCCTATCAATATTCTGATTGAATAAGTTATAATAAAATGAGATTGATGTTCAAGTTGATAGGAAATAATCAATTATTATCAAACATGATATTTATGATTAAATAATGATTGAATAGAGTTAAGTTTTCAAAATTCTAATTAATTAAATTTTAACAGAGATTAGTTTTCAATCATTATCACAACTAATTTTGTTAAACTGATTAAATTATTTAAGGTCATTATCTTCCAAGATGAGATAAAGCCTGTGGAATGGGCTGGGTGACACCACTCGAGGTACTAGATAAAGCCTACGGGTACTAGGTAAGGCCTATGGTGGAGCGAATATCCCAGGGTACATCATACAAAGGCACCATCTTGGGAATGATGATTAGAGAGAGATAACAATAATGAGGGAGAATGGTGAGGCGCACTAATTTGGGTAATAGGGCACCCCATTATGGTTTCTCCTCCTATAATTGAATGATAAGATTAAGTATTTGATATTTCAAAGATTACGCTTTAAAATACTTCTTTTTGAAAAAAAAGAGTTGATAGAATCACCTTAAGATCATGGTTCTCCAAGTTGAGATAAGGCCTATGGTGGAATGGGCTAGGTAACACCACTCGGGGTACCAGATAAAGCCTACGGGTACCAAGTAAGGCCCATGGTGGAGTGGATATCCCAAGGTACATCATACAAAGGCACCTTTTTGGAAATAATGATCAGAGAGAGGTAATGATAATGAGGGTGAATGATGAGGCCCACTGGTTGGGTAATAGGGCACCCTATTATGGTTTCTCCTCCCATATTTAGAAAATGATGAGTTAATCAATGGATTGAGACTATAAACACCTTGTCACGAGATTGATTTATATATAATCTGTACTAATGATTTTTGGGTTGCAAGTTCACAATTAAGGAAAT
Organism: Cupressus sempervirens; assembly: GCA_028749045.1. Taxonomy (NCBI): domain Eukaryota; kingdom Viridiplantae; phylum Streptophyta; class Pinopsida; order Cupressales; family Cupressaceae; genus Cupressus; species Cupressus sempervirens. Next base: position 24,575,377 of record CM053793.1, on the reverse strand, counting down.
GCAGAACATATATATTGTGTGTTTGCATTGCGTCTACTTTGTGTCTTCATCTGTCTACATCATGTTTGCTTCGTGTCTTCATTTGTCTACACAGTGTTTCCTTTGTGTTTTTATTCATTAAGATGTATATTTCATAAATTTTTTAGGACTTGTATGCAAATATGTTTGTATCTATGAAAGAGTTTAAGTATGAATGATGTCCCCATTCTGGCATCTAATAAATAATTATTATATAGTATTAATAATCACTAATTCATATAAAATATTATTATATTATAATTATATTGAGATATAAATATAAATTGTTAGATATATATATATATATATATAATTATAATTATAAATATTAATTATACATGGATAGATATATACATATATATATATATATATAGATATATGAATATTATTTGTAAATAGATATTTATATGTCATAAATAATTAATACATATATATTTGTATAACAATAGTATATGACATTATATCCTTGTTATAAATTAAAATAATATTTAATTAAAAGATTAATATATAATCATATATTATTATAATCGTATATATAATTAATATTAATATATAATCATATATATTAATATATAGTTATTAATATAATACACCTTATGATATGTAAGTAACCTTATTAATATATAATATAATTATAACTATTATTATGAAAAGAGGTGACCCTTTGAAAACACACACACACACACACACACACACACACACACACACACACACACACACATATTGAATATCACACAATGGAAAGGATATTAGATAGAAAAATAGAAAATACTATCAAATTATAAAAATAAAATGTTAAATCTGAAGATGCCCCAAAAATGGGACATTATAGTTATTTATTATTTGGCTTGAATTCACCTAAGTATGGATGAAGATATGAGAATGTTCAATGCCATAATGCTCTACTTGACATGTTGACAAGACTTAGAAAACTTGAGAATCACTCCCAATTTTGCATGTGGAAAGTAGAAGCTTCATACCGATGTCTTGTTCTGGTGTTACCTTCACCATGGAGCTCTTCTTGTATGCTTCCTCAATGTCATCTTCCCCCAAAATTTTCAAACATAGTGCCAACTTTGTCGCTCTTTCCGTGGGCTCTTTGCATTTTCTACCATGGATTTTCATCCATTCTTAACCCCAAACAATTAGGGATAAAACCATAGGAATCCCATGCATCTGTCCCATGCTTTACAAAGGCTCAATCAAACTATTTCACCTATAGTTGTTGCCTTTCAACACAATGGATTCTCCTTTGTTTTGAATTTTAACATGTGTTCAACCCTCTTTTAATTGTGATTCTTCTCTAACTTGGGCAACTTCTATATAGTGCTTAGGGGTGGAAGCACAAACCTGTGTCACCCTTTGTAATACCATGAGGTATTTCAGCCATAACAATTTCAGCTGGAACAGTTCCGACTGAACATATGTGGCGATTTCCCATGCCCACCTAGCTCGTACCGTTTCAGCTGGAATAGTTTTGGTTGAAACCCCTCAGACATAATAAAACTGCCATAAACCTCTTGTGACTATCATTTTCACTATTACGATTGTTTCGGTCGTAACAGGTTAGTGGATTTTTTCCCCCTTTTAAAAAAAAATTTAACGTGTTTTTTGATTATAAATGTTAATTGTACTTAAAGTAGTTGTTTTTTACCTATTTTGTGAGTGAAATATTTAGAATTGTTTATTTTTTAATATATTTAAATTATTTTAATTAATTAAATTTTTTTAAATTATTTTAGATTGTTTTAGAATGGTATTTAAATTAATTTTTTAGCAAAAATGTAGTTAAACATGAGATAAAAAAGTAGAAAAACATTAGTTAAAAGTGTAGAAAAACATTAGTTAAAAGTGTAGAAAAACATTAGGTAAAAATATAGAAAAACATTAGGTAAAAATGTCAAAAAAATTAGTTTAAAAATATAGAAAAACATGAGGTAAAAATGTAGAAAAATATTAGTAAAAAATGTAGCAAAACTTTAGGGCACATTGTTCAGTTTCTAACATAACCTGATGGATCTAGGTGAAACAATAATCTCTTACGGTGGAATTAATTTTGACATTAAATACACCTTCTAACATAACCCTATATTAACTACAATCATAACCTATACCACATTCTAACCATAACATATGCACTTTACTAACCGAATGAACCACACTTCTAGATATTCACGATGTTCATTTTAATGACTAGTTATTGTTAGGTAATAATGAATCCTACATTACCAAACAACACATTAAGATCACTTATGATATGTTTCTAGGTACGTTATCCATGCATGTGTGTCTTAAGGGGACATAGGAGTCATAATAGGTTGAATAATATTTTTTATAGGTTCTAATAAGTCTTAATATGTATTATTAGGATATAATAGGTCTTATTAGGTAATGATGATTCTTACATTACCAAATGACACATAACGACCTCTTATGATACATTTCTAGGTATTTTTATCCATATATATGTTAAGGGGGCCTAGGGACTCCTACTAGGTCATTACGTCTGTTATAGGTTCTAATAGGTATTCATATGTTTACTAGCACATAATAGGTATTTTTAGGTAATAATGAGTCTTACATTACCAAACAACACATTAAGATCACTTATGATTTATTTTTAGGTACGTTATCCATGCATGTGTGTCTTAAGGGGACATAGGAGTCGTAATAGGTTGAATACTATTTTTTATAGGTTCTAATAAGTCTTAATATGTATTATTAGGATATAATAGGTCTTATTAGGTAATGATGATTCTTACATTACCAAATGACACATAACGACCTCTTATGATACATTTCTAGGTATTTTTATCCATATATATGTTAAGGGGACCTAGGGACATTTACTAGGTCATTACGTCTATTATAGGTTCTAATAGGTATTCATATGTTTACTAGCACATAACAGGTAATAACGAGTCTTAAATTACCAAACAACACATTAAGATCACTTATTATCTATTTTTAGGTATGTTATCCATGCATGTGTCTCTTAAGGGGACATAGGAGTCGTAATAGGTTGAATACTATTTTTTATAGGTTCTAATAAGTCTTAATCTATATTATTAGGATAATAGGTCTTATTAGGTAATGATGTTTCTTACATTACCAAATGACACATACATTTCTAGGTACTTTTATCTATATATATGTTAAGGGCACCTAGGGACTCCTACTTGTTCATTACATTTGTTATAGGTTCTAATAGGTATTCATATGTTTATTAGCACATAATAGTTATTGTTAGGTAATAATGATTCTTACATTACCAAACAACACATTAAGATCAGTAATGATATGTTTTTAGGTACGTTATCCATGCATGTGTGTCTTAAGGGGACATAGGAGTCGTAATAGGTTGAATAATATTTTTTATAGGTTCTAATAAGTCTTAATATGTATTATTAGGATATAATAGGTCTTATTAGGTAATGATGATTCTTACATTACCAAATGACACATAACGACCTCCTATGATACATTTCTAGGTATTTTTATCCATATATATGTTAAGGGGACCTAGGGACTCCTACTAGGTCATTACATCTATTATAGGTCCTAATAGGTATTCATATGTTTACTAGCACATGTAATAGGTATTGTTAGGTAATAATGAGTCTTACATTACCAAACAACACATTAAGATCACTTATGATATGTTTTTCGGTACATTATTCATACATGTGTGTCTTAAGGGGACATAGGAGTCATAATAGGTCATACTATTTTTTATAGGTTCTAATAAGTATTTATATGTATTATTAGGATATAATAGGTCTTATTAGGTAATGATGATTCTTACATTACCAAATGACACATAACGACCTCTTATGATACATTTCTAGGTATTTTTATCCATATATATGTTAAGGGGAACTAGGGACTCCTAATAGGTCATTATGTCTATTATAGGTTCTAATAGGTATTGTTAGGTAATAATGAGTCTTACATTACCAAAAAACACATTAAGATCACTTATGATATGTTTTTTGGTACATTATCCATACATGTGTGTCTTAAGGGGACATTGGAGTCGTAACAGGTCATACTATTTTTTATAGGTTCTAATAAGTCTTAATATTTATTATTAGGGTATAATTGTTAGGATAAAACCATGGACAGAAATAAAAACTACATGAAAATATAACCAATAACAGAAAATAATAGATCACACATAATGAACACAAGGCACTAAGATTTAACGTGGTTCACCCAATCCCTAGGCTACGTCCACCAAACATCAAGTTCGATCTTATTACAATCCAGTGATTACAACCTAATTACAATCTATAATCCCTTACAACTCAATACTGTCGCAAGAAGCAATTTCGCATCACAACATAATAAAAAATACCTAACCCTAAACCCTTTTATACAAGTATTTTATGCCATTTTAAGGTTACAACATGTAGGCCATATGTTGGCCACAGCATCGGCCATGGCCCAAAATATGTCAGCCACGGCCTCGAACCCCACTAATTATGAAGTATGTACAATACTTTCCTGATCAGTCACCATAATCTAACAATAATAGGTCTTATTAGGTAATGATGATTCTTACATTACCAAATGACACATAACGACCTCTTATGATACATTTTTAGGTATTTTTATCCATATATATGTTAAGGGGGCCAATGTACTCCTACTAGGTCATTATGTTTGTTGTAGGTTCTAATAGGTATTCATATGTTTACTAGCACACAATAGAGTGACATTACTATCAACCTTAATAAAAATACATCCCATTTACTTTATTAACATTCTTAACTCTAATTCAAACTAACATTTGCTAACTAAACTCATTTACTTATCTAGTAACAAAATTTTCCATCCCTATGTCCTAACTCTCATCTACACTCCCCATAATCATCAAATCATTTACATCAAAATCTAAAATTTAGTCAAGAATTATATATTTTTATTGCATATACATGTGCACACTTAATTATCATTTAATCAAGAAATTTTTTTTTTTATCGCATATACACATGTACATGTACAAATATTTATTTTTCACATTTGCATGAGCACGTTACAATGTATATTAGATATGGTCTCTAAGATAATTTGTTTAAAAATACATACATGTTACATGATTGAATTTAGCACCATACATTTAATGTTGTGTATTTATATGTACATGTGTTTCAAATTAAATTTAACTTTTAATTATTTTAATTTAAATACACTTGTATGTTTATATTTCTATATATATGCATGTGTAGATCTCTAGATATTTATCACTCTTGTAGCTTCACATTCATATCCTTGTATTTATATTCATATATTCATTATGGCATCTAGTTCTGGGGATCATGCTCCTGCATCCTCAGGGGATGCCAGTGTCTGTGGTGGGGGTTAGAGTGCTAAGTCTGGCACAACACACAGATCGACCTCCTCCACTTAGGATCGATAGTAGTTATTTAGAGATACAATTGCAAGATTATCTCATGCTATGCAAGTTTTGGATACCTCACTTTCCTCTTCTACCACCCTCTCTAATAGGGAGAAGGTCATAGTGATGCGAGAGGAGTTATTTCGTATGATTCAAACCATTGAATCATACAACCCTTTTGATGATATGAGCATTAAGACATTTTATTCTTCTTTATCTCATAGCGTCATTGGCACTGTGAAGTACACATAGATTGACATTGAGGTTTCCACTGGCATGGTGAAATCCATGTTTCCATCTTATACAGATCATCATAGAGTCAGAGGCTACTCTATGAAGAAGTGTACTAATCCACTCATTGAACCATTGATGTATCCTCATTGGTTGGCTACTCATCATAGATGGCCACAGAAGGATGAGTTCCCACTATATTTTTGCAAACAATTGTTTGCAGAATTTCATTTACACTATAATGTTGACTATACAGATTATCCAGGGCATGTTGGGCAGGGTCATGGGAGACTTTCTAATAGATTTAGACCCGTAGACATTCCTACACTCATTAACAAATAGGAAATGGTGGCTACAAACATTTTGGCTATGTCGAGAGGTCCACAGATGGCTATTGCAGGCAAGAGTGTTCCTGATGACACAATTAGGACGGATTTTTCAAGCATCGCCACCATTGCCACATATTTACACAAGATTTCTTCTAATCCGTGTGGTAGATATATGCTATATTCTCGAGGTACCACTCCCATAGCTAAATCATCTAGCGCACTTGTTGATGATGATTATGGAGTTGCAGACATACCTTCTTCAGTAGACATTTCTACAGTCTTAGAGGTGGATGCATTGCATCATTCGGCATCATATTTAGCATTTGATCTTTTAGATGCATATTGAGCATTATCTACACTCTTAGGGATTCCACTTCATGACATGAGCTCTCATATTAGTCATATTTTGTCACGTATAGTAGTCCCAGAGGATTCACAGAGGTAGGAGGACATTCCTAAACCTTCTACTACTCCTACTGCTACATAGGCCTAGGCTACAACACTAACCCTAGCTACTCAAGACCCTATGGCACCCACCCCATACTCAAGATGTAAGTGCTAGATAGCCTTGTCTATTTACCTCCATGCTTTTAGATCAAGGCCGCACTATTGACTTGGATGTTGATACTATTTTTTCATTGCATGATTCAGATATTAGTCAAATCGGCAGAGCATTACATAATGCTATGGTAAATATCTCTATATGTTTAAATTTATTTTTACTATGGTAAATAATATGTCTATATGTTTAAATTTATGTGTATGTGTGTGTTTGTGTATGCATTATAGGGTTTTAGTGATAGTGTGTTACGTTTTGCCGATCTGTAGACACCGACAAATCCTATACATCGTGAGTCCTAGGTTCCATACCATGCTAAGTTCCATACCATGCTAAGTTCATACCATGCTAAGCTCCATACCATGCTAAGCTCCATACCATGCTAAGCTGTATAGGCCATGCCGAGCTCCCTAGACCATGCCAAGCTCCCAAAACCATGCTGAGCTCCTAGACCATGCCGAGCTACCAGACCATGCCGAGCTCCTAGAGCATGTCGAGCTCCATAGAACATGCCGAGCTGCCAGACCATGTTGAGCTACCAGAACATGCCGAGCTCCCAAAGCATGCCGAGCTCCATAGAACATGCTGAGCTCCCAAAGCATGCCGAGCACTAGTATTCACCAAGCTCCATAACCATTAACCAAAATCCCTCTCAAACATGCAGGATTGCAAGCAAACCCAAGATGCTCCTGCATCAGACACCCCAGGTTCAAAAAGATGTTCTAGTGACTAGAAGAACATCTTCTAGGATTCAACACATAAATCCAAAACTGGTTCTTCACCTACATATCCTCTGAGTCTTTAACTTGTACAATCTTTCCCTTTTTTTTCTTCTTCACATCCACCACAGGTGTTCCATAGGTCTGATTTCCACACTGATCTCCAACCTTCTCAGAATCTACTAACTCAACTTGACTGCCAACACTCAGGTTCCTCCTAATAAGCTCTTCATTCTGCAAAGGAATCAAGGAAAACTTCTTGCCACCTTTCTCAATAGTAAACAAATTTTTGACATAATCATGCATAGCCCTGCAATCATACTGCCAAGGTCTACCAAGCAACACATGACAACTATTCATATCCACAATATCACACAACAGTTGAATTCCACGATGTCCTCTTCTTTGTATTGCTTCAAATTGTAATTTGGTTGCTATAACATGGTTACTGTAATGTAAAACCTTTCCTCTAGGCTTGTATTCAATAAATTCAATACCACTATCAATTACCCTTGTTTGTTGATAATATGTTCCTTCAATAACAACTGATCCAATTGGATATGACTGTTGATTAGCATCTATAGTTCATTCTAGCTACTTGTGTTTTGCTTCTGTGCATCTTAAAAGATAATAGTCCGCATTTTCCGCATTATCTGGTAAGGCTTGAACTGCAAAAATATCTCCTGCATGTATATAAAAATATAGATAAATATAAATTAATTTTAAAATGACTATACATGTATATATATATCTATATATATATATATATATATATATATATATATATATATATATATGTATGTATGTATATATATGCACACAAACCTGCCATAACTAAATAAAAAATGCGCTCATAATCAGCTGAATATACAGGATCATGAATGTCAATGTCAATGTCAGCATCTTCAAAAGGATGCTTTCTAACTATCTCCTTCAAATCCCAATGTGAAACATATCCATTCACAATATTTTCACATGCACTCACTAGATTGTCCTTAATGCAATCATCACAAAAACATGTTTTCTCTCTTAGTTTAATTACTGGAGGTTTTTGGTTTCCTGTAGTCATCACTTGATGTAAACTTTTAATACCAGGAATCATTTGACAATTGTAAGGATTAGATCGACCTATATCTGTTACAAATACAAAAAATAATTGTCATATTTCAAAATAAATATTTAATTAAAACCTCAACTTGATTTGAAAAATACATTAAAAATAAATATAATTTAGTTCACCTTTCACCTCCCAAAAGTAACGCTTATTGTATTTAGTATCTCGAGTAGCAAAATGAACTTTGCACCATTCAACAATTTGATTTCCGCTCTCTATCATATTCCCTGTATGTACATACAATATGCATGCATATATAAAATTTAAAATATATGCTACTAGAGTATTAAACATACACATTTAAAAAATGCATATATTTACCTGCAAGTTCATGTTGTCGAAGCGCACGTTTTATACATGCTCTTGCTCCATCATGCTCCCCTTTTCCATGTCCACTTTCAAAGAAATTCCATAAAAACCTAACATTGGTTCTAGCATGTTGCATTGCTAACCAATTAAATGCTTTTGCAGATTTGAATTGTCTTGTGAACATGAAACATGACGAGTATCTACAATTATACATGTACATATATCAAATAAAAGTAGACATGTCCAAATAAATATAAGTTAAAATAAAGTTAAATAAATGTGTAACTACTTCGTGTATACTAACCTTCACATCCATTAGACCAAATTCAGTGCTCTGAAACATTTATTCCACGATTTCTGAGATCTTCAGAGAACATTGCAAAACAATGAGCCACATAACTCCTATCATGAACTCTATCATCACTAATATAGAAATGAACCTCTTTGATGATGATGCGTTCATTTTCATCCAATATTTCTATCTGATCCACCTCAAATTGTGCATGTCTATAGGTCACTTGCACAAATATTGCAACTTGTTCAGAATGATAATATTGGCCTTGAAGCTCTTTCTGAGGTATAAATATATAATTCTTAAAAAAATCTACAACTGAAAGTATACAACTAGGTGGAAAACAATTTTTGGAATCATGAAACTGTTTAGCTTGCCATTGTGCACCATGGCAATGTTGGATATGTGGATATATCAATGGACAAAACTTGGTCATGAACTCATCATAATGCAATTCACTCTCCTTCAATACATTTTTTCTGGATTCATCTCCTCTCGTATTTTGGTATGTCCCATATTCATATCTCATCCATGAAACTGGTGTGGATTCATTAATATTCTCAACTTGCATAATTTTAGAAAATTTGTGTAAATCTCCACAATCTTCACACTATTTTTTCATGCATTGCACTTTGAATTCATCTGAATCTTCTAATTTATCACATAATATGGACCTCACAAATTGTGTTGTATTGCTAGGGATGACCAAATTAGGATCAAGTACTGCCATAACTTTTTTAAATGATTGCAAGTGTAGACCAAATTCAACATGATTTCTACAACAATAAGTTTCATGCATCTTATTTATGCATATAAAGGAAGGATGTAAACTCTCAAACATTTTTTGACATATTTTGACATTTGAAAATTCTTGTTTGAATATTTGAAATAATTCACTTTGAGTTATATCTATGAAATGTTTTGGATGTTCAATTTTGGCCCATGTTTCTTGATTTTTAATTTGTATAGTATCACACCTGTTGGAAGAAACATGAGAATGTGTGGTCCAAAATTCAATAACTTGTCTTTTACATCTTCAAAAATCCTATCTTTTCAAGGAACTCTACAAATATTCACCTAGTTATTCTCAATGTTATCATCTAGCATATTTCTCCTCTTGATGTATCTCTGCATAGTTCTTCTAGATATATGTAGGACATCGAAAATTGCACATACCTACTTTCTATGTGTTAATTTTCTACTAGATATAGTAGTCATCAAATGCTCTTTGTGCATTACTCAAATCACCTCCTCGAGTTGTGTTGTCAATTTTGTTATAAGCATTTTGCAAGTTTTCAACTATTGTTTTATTAATATTATGTGCATGGCTTTTTTTGTTATCAACACTGAACAACTCCAAAACGGGTCTCATATCTTTTCTCCTAAATAACTTGACAAATAATTGTGCCTATCCAAACATACTTTTATCCTTGAAATATTCATCCTACATGTTCTAAAAATGCTTTCTGATAGTGTTATCATTTATCATATCTTTAGATAGAATTTGGTTAAAAAGTAGTTCTTCATCCAAATCCATCAATTTTTTTATGCTTTCTAATTTGTCTCTATCAATAGAACTGCCAATTTCTTCCTCTTCATTACTTTCATTTTCTTCATGAATCTCATCCTATTCAGGAATTTCTGTAGGTTAGTTTTTATTATGTTTTGTATGGTCTTTTATTTTGTCATCTCTTATTCTATCATATTTCCTTGATCTTTTCCTTTTACTGCCCATTGTATACTTCAATCTATAGAAACAAAAATAAATAAATTTAGATTTCACTAAATATCAGCTAATGGTTCAATATAGAATACATAAAAATAAAAATAAGTAGACGAGAAAAATATTTGATCCTTTGCAATATTGATTAAATCTACAGAATAGTTGCTGATAATTGCTTCAAAATTAATTCTTTTTCAAAAATCCTCTTCCAATTTTCGTTTTTCTGTATATTTAATATAAAAAAAGAAAGAAAAAACAACTTTATTTTATATCAAATAGTGATATTAACTGCTGGTAGTTTAATCAGCCGACATGTGTTTTAACTAGAACTATTTCAGTCAAAATTGTTCCGGCCGAAATTGTTCTGGCTGAAACAATCTATGTGGCATCCTATGTGGCAACCAAATAAGCAAAAATCAAAACTTTTGTAAACATCTCACTTTGAAGGCCAATTTGACCTACTAAATTGAAGTTATTTTTAAAATTAAAATTATACTTTTGTAGTTCTCAGAGTTACTATTATGATCATATAATTTTTTTAAAATTTTGATTATGAATAATATGTTATAATTTGAAAATATTACAAGTAGGTATCTTAAGATTCAAGAAGATGTCTATTCAAAAATAAGAAAAAAAAGTAAATCATGTTAAAAATTTATTATTTTTTAATGCTGCACTAGAGGAGAGAGTCTTCTTCAAGAATATGTAATTTTTTAAAAAAAAGTATCTAGATTTGATGGAAAAAGTTTGACAGGAGAAAAAAACTATCAATTTCTAATAACTTTGACTTTCACTAGTTATAACATCAAAAATATGAGCCAAATTTCAATTTTTCTTTTTCAGTGCATTAGGTATACATGTCAACTCTAACATTTTCCAAAATCAAACCTAAATATGAACATTTGCATATATTTGTTTGACGGGAAAAATCTCTATATTTTTAGTATTTTTAAAAAATTAAAAAATACACTTTAAAAATTCAAAAATAAATAAAATTTTCACTCTATTAAAAAAAAAAAATTATAGACATAAACTTCATCCAATTTTACACATTTCATTAGTTTACATCATCTTCAAATTCTAAACACAAATGCCACTTTATGTCGTTAAAGTTGAAGAGTTTAAATTTTGATATCACTTTTCCTTTATAAAAGGTGACACAGGTTTGTGCTTTTACCCTTAGCTTTGCAGTTAAACTCTATTTTCTTTTGAGTCTCTCTCCAACTTTAGGTTAAAGAAAAGTGAGAGTTCATATTCTATCGGGCTGTTGACTTATCTCTGTGCTCCCACATAAGCAAATGAATGACACCAATAGTGTAGTAGAGGGATTGCTATTCAGTATTAACTGGTACAATAGGAGATTATTAGCACAACTAATTTTCCTCTTTGATAGTGGCTTGTTCTCATGGAATCATAGTTATCTTTATTAATCATCACAATACTATGGTTTTTGACACTATTTTGTTCCCTAGAAAACTTATCACCTGAGTTCTTCTCTTTGAAAGATCATGGCATTTACATAATCGAATATCCTTTTAATAATACTAACATCAAGTTGTCCATATTCTTGAAAGAGTCTTCAAGATTAAAGGAAAAGGAGTTTAAACACCGCAATATGACAAAATTAAAAATACTTTCCTTCAACCTTCAAATATTCCACATCTTTACTAATATGCTCAAATTCACGTTGATCCACATGTGTATGCTCCATATGTTCATGTGACCTTGAGAAACTCGTGTTCACACTCAAACTTGTAACCATTATAAATTTCTCACATAAACTTTTTAATCCCCAGTATACCTTATTAGTCTAAAGCATATTAGTCAAGCCCCAAAATGGGTCCAGCTAAAAAAAATTTCAAACTCAAACACATAAATTCTCAAATGATCAAAAAAACATTTGATACTTGACTGAAAATAATTTGCATTACCGATTTAACCTTTAGAACTCATTTTTACTCTTTCTGCAAATTGTAAACTTCATGCCAAGGGGTCCTTTTAATAGCCTTAAAAAGTAATAAAAACACTTGATCGGGCTCTAAAATTAGACACACTGATTCTTTGTTTCACATTCTTGCAACCTATTGAATCTTATCTCATGATGAATTCTCAGTCAAAAGATATTGATTGTCAAAGTTTCCCTCTTTGAACTGCCTACAAGCAAACATGTTAGAAAACAATAAATCACGTTTTGTTTTGGCTTCACAAACTGGGTAAACAGATACTTGGAGACACAAAAATTGGGGCATTAGTTCACTATCATGAGGAGAGTATAAATATAGGACTTAGGATCATGACGAATGACTGGGCACATTTGGAGAGAGGTCAAAGTGGGCTACTTAGAATTGTAGAACTGGAAACATTGACAAAAAAATGAATTTTGCAAATGGAATGGACTTGGGAAAGTGTGCTGATGAATTCATCAAGCTTGTAAACTAACACACTTAACAAATTTCTAGAGTAAAATGTAATAGTACAATCCATTTGATCTAACATATCATGGATTAAGGGTTATGACATCCCAAACAAGGGCACTAACCAATCTACACTTTATGAAACTAGTAAAACTTTACAAATTGCTTTTGGAATTGCATTCAAAAACTAATCAAACAGATTCATCATAAGCTCAAAATTGAAACATAAAAAGTCTTTGACCTCTAGAATGCAATACAAAATTAATTTTCTCATTTTGATCAACTATATCAAAGTTATAACTAGTCAAATAGGGCCTCCCAAAATTATGAGAAATTTACATTAGCATGACAATAATAAACAACCAACTTTGAGAGATTCAAAACCTAGTCAAAAAATATGGAAACTACTCAAAATCTGAAAAATAGGCCCTTTGATATGGATAATAAACACTCTCAAAGTGGTGAGTCATGAAACATAACTGGGTGATAGATCTCTAGATGCAAACTAGGGCTCTTGTCACTATTTAACACTTGGGCAAAAATGCAGATTTGGACATTGCTTAAAATGAAACTTCACTGAATGACTCATAATGACAATTTATCTTCATGGGAAAAGTGGATATTTTGAATGCAAGGTGTTAGAAACATTAAACACCTCTTAGGCCTCAATAGAAACATTAAACACCTCTTAGGCCTCAAAAGGATAGCTAGGTATACATGCATTAAAAGGTGCTTGCAATGCTTGATTTTTAGGATGGTACTCAAAATCAGGGCTTCAATTTTGAGTCACAATAGTGGCTTTTTCTGGTGATGCATGTACCTTGTAGGAATAGTAATTATTCATATCTTTGAAGGAAGTAGACCACACACTTAACAACAAAAACTTGTCTTTCAAACAACTTTATTGAAAACAAAACCTATTGGAATTTAGAATAACTAATGGGGGGTGAATTAGTTATTCAAGGTCTAGATGTATAAATAAAAAATTTCACAATTCAGTGAACCCTTAAAAATTTCTCAACCATGCATGCATTCATTATGTGTAAACCAAAATTGATATGTTACTATAACATTAACATGTAGAAAAGTAAAGCATAAAACACAACATATCCTCAGCACACTTGACACAATAATTTAATGTGGAAACCCAATTTGGGAAAAACCACTAGTAACATGTTGCTACTTTTTCACTCTTCTAAAGTGATGCCTTGTTAAAAGCCAACCCTATTAAAGGTCACAACACACAATATTAAATGTGACCTAGTTAAGGGATTTCAATCACCCTATTAAAAGTGCACCTTGTTAGAGGACTTTAGGCCATTCGCTTGGAATGCACCCTATTAAAAGATTTTGCAATGACTGTTAAGTCAATCTTTCTCCAAAGGATTTATCCTAATCTGATACAATTGTTAGAAAATAGTAGTAGAGCTTTGATTTAATACAACTTACAACCTTACTTGCAAATTACATATCACTATTCATTCCTCAACTTTGCTTGGCTTCCAATCTTTACAGCTCTGATAGCTTGTTCACCCTTCAAGCATTCATCCTCTTTAAGCCTTCATGCTTAGTTTTCCATTGTAGACTTCCTCTCTTGGCTCACTTGATGAAGCAAACTCTCTTCCTTCTCCTTGTCAGATTTTTGCATTCAAAACTCTCCAACCTCTATCCAACATTTCTTCATGACCAAACATCCCTACATATAGGGAATTAGAACTCTTTTTCACACTCATTATCCATCACAAAAGTTAGGGTTTTTGATGGATTAGGTAGGATACAATGTATCTATCCCATATCTCAACTTCTCTAGAAACTTCTCCTAGAATCCATTTGAATTTTCCTCCAAAATGGTTTACATAAGATTTTGTGCCTCGAGTTCATCAATCTTATCTTCCTCCTAATTCACAAGTTCCAAGAAAACAAACTTGTTAGCTTTTAATTGACAAATCTTTAATATTTTTCTTATTGTAGCAGCTCGACATTATCAATTTACTGATGCTTGACACATATTGTATTACTTGACATCTACTATAAAATCACTTGGTGTCTATTATCTTGCTTGGTACCTACTAACTTGCTTGGCATCCACTAGTTTACTTGACATCCACTAGTTTTTACTTTCATTGGGCTCCAATTGACTTTTTTCTCAGCTTGCACTTACTTTTCTCAGCACCTTCTATCAACTTGGTCAAGCTTAGCATATGAATTTTGTTCATCCTTATTCTTCTGAACTTTCTAAGTGTAGCCAATCATTTTGTAACCTTAAGTAGATTATCAATACATTATGTTATCACTGCCTTAACTAATTCTTGCACTTCAATATATAATCATAACTCAACCTTTCCTCTATGTACTTTTGTTACATCTTGTTGATCAAATCCTCCTCATCAATCAAATAAGTGATAGTGCTAGAAATATATAAGCAATTATCTTACCATCATGTGCTAGGTTTGACATCAGTGACAAAACAATGATTGAAACACTTCAACAATAACAATTTTTCTACTGAAATGATCTTTTCAATCATATATCAACAAAAATAACTACTCCTAGAGTGTACAAACGATGGCCCTAGGCCATCAAACTTTAACAAAAACTTTTACCTCTATCATAGATATGATTTGCATCTGAACTTTCATGAGGTAATTTGGAAATATCTCTTCTATTAGTTTCACCAATCAAATTAAAATTTTGAAAAAAGAAACTTGGCAAAATGGAATCTAAATCTTCACTTCCAAAATGCATATAAAAATTAGGATCATTCTCTATAATTTTCTCATTATGAAAATACTAATAAACATTCTTAAACATATCAGACTCAAACTAAAAATCCTTTTCAACAAATGAATCATGTATGCTATCAATCTTGAATATGGAAGCTTCATATTCAACTTGGGAAAAAAGATCACACATACCTTGAAATTGTGTATCCTTATGTATAACTAGATGGTTTTTGAATGAGAAATTAGATTTATACTTATAGATATCATCAATTTCAATATCTTAAACTAATTCAAGATCCTCCAATGGTTCTTTGAAATCAACAAATGGATTGGTCATCATATGAGAAAATTCACCATAAAACTCGTTGCAAGGTGCATGCTGATTTTCAATAAAAACTTCATAAAACACCTTTTTATCAACATCATAAGATACAACATCATCATCATAGTCACTCTTACACCTAGAAGAAGAACAATCTGACCTCTTACAACAATAAAACAATGTATCAACATCAAGCTTATCCTTAATTAAATCTGAACATTCCATGTGCTCTTCAAAAATTGGGTTAATAACTCCACGCAAAGCTCCGTTATAGAAATTATAACAAGTGATATACTGATCAACATCAAACTCTTCACCATAAACTAGAGTCATGAAAACTTTAAAACCATTTCTAACATCACTATCATGAAAACTTTCAACATATGAAAAAGAAAAATTAGAATCATCATATGAAGACACACCATCCATTCCATGAATAAAGAAAATAGAATATAAATCAATGTTACTTGCATTATATTCATTAAGATGATTCAAATGTCTTGCAAACCAATCATATTTCAGCTTACAAATAGGTGTTGATGCATTTACCTTAGAATCATTTGCATATTGCTGATTACTGCTTCGTGCATCTTGATGAATTTCATCTACACCACTAAGGAATTCATCCTTATAAATGATCTCCTGATCCTCATATTGTGTGGACAACTCTTCTTCACATTTCAACTTCAAGCTGATTTTTATGACTTTGAAATGGAACTTCACTTTCAAATTTAGAAAAAATACTCAAACCTTTACTTGCATAAGAGTACTCACTTCCATCATTTCTTTCTTCTTCCTAATTTGCATCAGATTCATATGAAGATGAACACCTGCTATTACCATCCTCCTCTTGACTCGATTAACCACTCTCATCATTGTCTTCACATTATGTTTCTTCATAACATATCAGATCAACAACCTTATCTCCATCACTTGAAACCTAACTTTCAGCTTCTTCATCCTCATACTAAGATGAACACCTTTCAACTTCATGATTAGTTATGTTCTCAACACAAAGAAAATCATCAATAGGAGAAGGAATGACTGAATTTTCTTCTTGTACATATAATTGATAAAGTGAATTAATTCTATCATCTACTACTATAATACTACACACATGTGCATTCAATTTAGCAAGAATAGACTCAACTCCTCTTTGCAACAAAGATACTTCATCTTCACATGTTTTTACTTCTGAATTTTCCACAAAATTGTTTACAATAGAAAGGGTACCTCCTTGCTGATCTAAAATTGAACACCCTTTATGAAATTTATTTCTCCTTTGAAATTTATCTTGCTAGTAAACACTTTTAGAGAAATAACTCTTTGTTAAGCCATACTTTATATTGTTTTCAATTTCTATTGATGTGAGGAATGCCTAATGCAAAGTCTCAAGCTCTTTATCTCTCAATAGATAACTCATATTTTTATCAAATGCATCAAGATAAACCACTAAAGAAGCTTGATCATCCAACTTACAATTTTCATGAATCTCATTTAAAACTTTTGCAAATGTGATAGTAAATTCAAGAATTAATTCATCATTCCTGATTTGGATCTTCAAGATCTTCTCAAAAGAATCAAAGATGCTTACTCTTTCCTTGAATTGCTTCTTGAAGGTTGAATGTAATTCATCTCAAGATGAAATAGAACATGTCAGTAGAAAGGAAAACCAATCTTTAGCATCATCTTCCAAATATTGAACAAGCAACTTCATATGCATATCTTCATGCGCAATCTCAAAATCACCAATGAAGTCACTGAAAATTTGAACATGATGACTGGATGAATTTTCATGGTTCCCATTGAAATTAGGAAAATTCTTTCTAAGATCATATGGCATAGTGTTTGGGAAACCATAAATGCCATAAAAAATTAATGGAATTTATCTCTTGGCAGAAAAAGATCTATAATCTTTATTCATGAACTGCATACTAGGTGAAAAGAAATTTTCCATTTCTTCCAAACTTAAAACTCACTCACCAAGATTAATTTCAAAATCTATTATTTGTAGTAGATATGAAATATCTTCTACCAATTTCAATCTCTTACAGACTTTGAAATATAAAAATATTTGTTGAATCTATCCTTCACAAAGTATGTTGAGATGTATCAAACAACTCTCCTAGTTAGTGCGGAACATACCACTTGATGAAGAATCTTTTGTAGAACTTACTTTCATTGAAAGGAAATCTCATGAAAGTGGAAAATACCTTTTAATGCTGATGCCTACAAAATATGTGAATGCTGCAAATAATAACAGATTCAAATCTCATCTGGATTTAGTAACTTTTGCACTGCATCTTACATAATTCTTTTAGTCATTGTCAAGGACTTGAGATAAATTCTTCAATATCTTCCTTCCAACTATTGCATACTTCAAAATACCTTCAAATTCACAATGCACTGGTACAAAGATATAACTTCAAGTTACCACTTACTTAGTGAGAAAAGATTTGTCTAACTTGCAAAACATAACAAGTTGGTCCAAAATTTATAGCATGTATTTGAAAAACTTTATACAACAACTTTGGAATTTCACACTCTTGACTGAATGAAAGAAAATCTAACATCAACTCTAACTTCTGACAGCAACGACATTACCAAACTTTTAAATGATGAATTTCAATGTAAGAATCATTGCAATTCTTTCAAAATTATTGCTGTCAGGAATAAGGCATAATTGGGAGACATGAATATTTAGTAAAGAAATTAAAAACACCTCATAACCTTACTATTGTCAAAAAATCTTCCTATTGAATTGAATCTTTTTCAAATTCTCAAGGTTTTTCTATCATACATTTTGAAAATGCTATGTGTACCATAGATTCAAGTACTTTAACAATGAATTTCTTTATAGACTCCCTAGTAGAGTTTCCATTTTGTTGCTATTTTGAAACATGATAGTTTCAAATTACCCTGATGAGAGAAAGATACATCAAGGGACAACTACTTCCCATTTTCAACATACCCTTTCAAACACTAGGCCAACTATAAAGCTAGACCCTTCTTCTACTTTAGGCTTTACAAAACCTAGGTAGGTGGACCTCATATTCACTTATATGGTACCAGTGTTAAAACATACACTTAAATGTAACAAAGTAGATAAAAACCCTTAATCTTCTAATACTTATGAAAAGATCTTAGACATGGATAGCTAATAACATGGCCTAATAAATTGATAAGCTAAGTGAGGGTATCCTTTCATCTCTCTCAACATTAAAGGGAAAGATATTTGATTAAAGATGTTGATTTCAACAAAACATGACATGAATAGCATAACACTCTAATCATGTAGCTGATTAGTGCCTTATCTATTGGGTAGTCACACAAACTCCTATAACACATCCCTAAAAGTCATTGACATATCACATACATCAGGACTTCTTGATCTCTCTATTCACCTTGTGAATCAGACATCTACATCTTTTTGAATCTCATACTCAACCTATCCCTTCACGAGGTCTATAATTCTATGATGATAAATCTAGTATTTAAATAACTCCTTGAGTCATAAGAAAAATAAATGAATATATACAACCAATAGACTGTTACTAAGTTTCATACTCTTTGTTTAAAAAACACAAAAGATCACAAACAACATGAATGAGAGGCAAGATATCAAAATGAAGATTAACTTGCTGATGAGTTTTCATTCATTTCTTTGAAACAAATATAATAAGATACATGAATTTGAAAGGTAAAATGGCCTAATAGATCAAAACTATCTGTATTCTTATTTCTTGTTGTTCATTACAAGGGAAATTACTGAAGAATATGGTGGAATCATAGCTCTGGAACCAACAATGTGGTCTCATAGACAAACTTGAACCAACCATGGTATCACAATAGTGAGAAATTTTATCCAAAATTGGAACCAACCATGGTATCATAGTAGTGAGAAATTTTCTCCAAAATTGGAACCAACCATTACAATTAATCAAAAAGAGAGAGATATAGGAGATGAGTGAAATCCCATATCTGATTTGGATGTGACATGTGTCCACTTGAATCTTCATTCCATGTAGTTGTAAAACATATCTCATCTTTCTACCTATAAAATTTGATATGATTTTTCCTCATTATTCTATAACAAACCCAAAATATCTCTTCCTTAACAATGAAAACCCTTATGTTACCAAAATATTTGAAATGCATCATTAAATACTAACAAAACCTCCACTTAACTAACTTGGATCTAAAAAAAATTGCCCATAACTATATTTTTACCACCTCCTATGTTCATTCAGTTCACCATTTCACTGGAAATCAAATTTGAACCGCCCCAATTGAATGGAATAGAAAATTAGATACTTGAGACAAATTCTCACATAACTTGAACCAATGGCCTCCTATGTGAAAAAAAACTATAGAAATAGAAAGTTCATTCTCTCATGATTTTGTGATATATAATATCACTATATTTTCTTGGTGAAAATGCCTAGAATGCCATTTTGAAAATTAGGCTCCTCTCATGGCTTTGAAATTGCATTTGAGCAAATATTAAACATTTTCCAAATTTTGAACTATGGATTATAATTCTTTTGATTTTAAATGCCTTACACATGATTTCAAATGAAAAATAATAAAATATTCAGCTTTTCAACTTCTAAAATTTTCCCTTGAGAATTTCCATTTGGGTAAAACATGTTTGACTAATCTATGACACATGTGATGCTCTGATTTGCCTATTTCTTTCTTAGTCACCTGACACCTAGCACATGGGCACCCCACATTTTTGCCTCATTGGTCCTCTATTTTGCCACATGGTGGTCATGTCATCATACCACATCACTAGTTGCCTTGTTGCTATCCTAGTTAGCATTGTTCCACATCATCATGACATAGCAATGTCACAACATGTAACACCCTGGTCCACATCAACATCTAGTTGGTAGTGCCATGTCATCACCTTGTCACCTTGGAATGTCAACTTACCATGTCATCAGTTGCTATGCCATGTGACACATTAGTAGGATGGCATGTCATCACAATGTCATGACACATACCACTATTTGCCACCTCAGTAGCTCAAGAAGCATGCCATATTTGGAAGCCTCTACCACATGTCACATTTAGGTGCATCTGATAGGTTGTCACTTGTCAATTTTTGTTTTTTAGGGAAGACTCAGGTCATCATGCCATTTCATTGCTAACATCAACATGTTAGTTCAAAATTAACTCCATGTCAAACTTACTAGATGGGCCTCTCCTACCAGCTTTGTTTCCTCCAAGTCTAAAAGTGCAAGCTTTTAAGACATGTTACCTTTAAGCAACACAATATAAAAAGTGGCCTAATGTCCATAACACAAATAATGTGGGATAAATCCCCTTCAAATTCTCTAACATTAACTCAAATGCATCTAATCCCTCGACTGGAAGTCAATTTATACTACTTTGCAACCTTGGTAGTTGGGCATTCACAGTTTATACACACTTTTTTAAAAAAGGTAAGTGGTGCATATAGAAAAATCAAAATCTCTTGTGGTTCAACACTTTGAAACTACACTTTCCCTCATACTTGTTCTTTCATATAGTGCCACAAGGGGAGCATTTTCACTCTTATGGAATCTCTGCTAACATTAGGGTTATTTATTATTTGGCTTGAATTCGCCTAAGTATGGATGAAGGTATAAGAATTTTCAATGTCATAATGCTCTATGTGACATGCCAATAAGACTTAGGAAACTTGAGAGTCACTCCTAATTTTACATGTAGCAAGTAGAAGCTTCATGTTGGTGTCTTATTTAGGTCTTGCCTTCACCATGGATCTCTTCTTGTACACTTCCTCAATGTCATCTCCCCCCAAAATTTTCAAACATAGTGCCAACTTTAGCACTCCTTTTGTGGGCTCTTTGCATTCTCTACCATGGATTTTCTTCCCTTCTTAACCCTTGAAAAGTGGGATGAAACTGCGGGTGTCCCATGCTTTAGAAAGGCTCAATCAAACTATTTCACCTATAGGTGTCACCTTTCTATGCACTGGATTCTCTTTTGTTTTGAATTTTAACATGCATTCAACCCTCTTTTAGTTGAGATTCTTCTCTAACTTGGGAAACTTCTATACAATGCTTACCTTTGTAATTAAACTCTATTTTTTTGAGCCTCTCTCCAACCATAGGTCAAAGGAAATTGAGAGTTCATATTCTATCAATTTGTTGACTTATCTATATGTTCCCATATAAGCAAAAGAATGACACAAAAAATATAGGTAGAGGGATTACTATTTATTATTTACTAGTACAGTAAGAGATTCTTCACACAACTAATTTTCCTCCTCGATCATGGCTTGTTCTCATGGAGTCATAGTTGCGTTTATTAATCATCACAATAATATGATTTTTGACACTATTTTGTTCCCTAGGAAACTTATCACTATCAGACCTTGTAGACTAGGTCACAAACCTCAGATCCAAGTACCCAACTTTGAATCACATAATAAAAACTTGACAATGAACTTTCCTTCACTTCCACTTGACTCTACTTATCTTCACATTTAGCTCTTCAATCATTCACATTCATCTCATATGTCACATATAAGATAAAGGAAAATGTCGTTCCTTTATACTAAATCCATAAAACTATTCCTTGAGTCTACTATTACACCTTCTAAATTAATTATTATACGACCACATTAAGAACACATTACACTTAGCAATAAAATTAATCTTCCACCTTGCAACTTGAATAACTTTTCGTACACATAATATTACAACAAGTGACCTTAACCAAGTCATCAGCAATATGTTTTCTTCCTATCTATAACTTTGGCTTACCAGGATAATAACTCTGCTAAGAGATATAAAATCTTACCAGAACATGCCTCTATAAACTCTATCTCAGAACTATCTTTATTGAAACTTGCATAAATTCTTCCAAACTTAATATCTTATGCTTCTATGGTTACCTATGTATACTAGGCACATAGTATAATGTCCTTTTAACCTTGCTACTAAAAGTACTCAATGATCTATCTATACAAGCTTGATCTTTTCGTTGTTCTTTTGTCAGATACCACAAAAAATTGTTATGTTGACATGAATGACAAACATAGTCATGAATGTAACATACCATCATGATAATGATCTAATCATGTTTCTACAATACTACTCCATAGGACTAACATCAGTATTCATGCTTCCAATAGTTATTCCTAACACATCTTAGGACACTACAAGATGCATAAATTCTTCCAAACTTAATATCTTATGCTTCCATGGTTACCTATGTATACTAGGCACATAGTATAATGTCCTTTTAACCTTGCTACTAAAAGTACTCAATGATCTATCTATACAAGCTTGATATTTTCGTTGTTCTTTTGTCAGATACCACAAAAAATTGTTATGTTGACATGAATGACAAACACAGTCATGAATGTAACATACCATCATGATAATGATCTAATCATGTTTCTACAATACTACTCCATAGGACTAACATCAGTATTCATGCTTCCAATAGTTATTCCTAACACATCTTAGGACACTACAAGATGCATACTGGAAGCATATTGATATCAAATGCATCCAACTTACAACACCATTTGATATAGATCAAACAAATAATAATGAGATTCATGTTTCTACCATGTGCTTACCAGTAATCACACTCTCATATGCTAAGTATGGTGATGTAGAAGATCTTGAAACTCCTTATTAAATTTGGTAAAAGCTTAAACCTATCTATGGAGATGACAAGCACATCCAAAAGGTGAATGTTGATATCCCAATAAGAGAATATGATGACATGAGGATGTAGGATGGATAGAACATAAATAAATATAAAAAGATAATAAAAGATATGGTGATTCACATAAGAGATGATGGAGATATATTCGAAGAGGATGATATAGTTAGTGAGAAAAATAATGGTGACTCTAGAACCTTAGTATGCTATAAGGGTATCATCCATTTAGGAGCTTAGATTAATAAATAAAGGTGAAGTCTTATTTGATGCCTTGATAGGAAAGTTGATAGAATTTGAACTGACTAACCATGACAATAGTCTTCAAAAAGGTAAGTTCCATTCAAAGCCTTTGTTGCACCTAGAGGCAATGAAGTGGAGAGAACTTGAAGACTTGGAAAAGAACTTGAAATCCTCTTTGTAGAAGAAGTTGAGCCATAATAACCATAGGCTCTTCTAGAAAGAAGATTTCCTAAATAGAAAGGAAATTATAAGGTTAAACTTCCTTTCAAGTTTTTTAACTATAGAAAAGCATGACATACAACTATAAAATGTCCTAACTAAGAAAAGGAAAAAAAAAAAGTGGACAAACTTTAAAAAAAAAATGTGAAAATAAATACTACCTTACAAAAGAAGGTGTGACTCATGATGAGTCAACCTATTATGATGAAAATATGGAGGACATAACTCTCATGGAAAAAAAGGAAGAATGAGAGGAGAGAGCCTTAATATCAAGCACTAGTCATAACAATAACTGGATCAAACATAAGGGTTGTTCTCATCACATGATTGAAGACTAGAGAAAAGTCCTTGAATTAGAGGAATATTTTGGAGGAATGGTGAGATTTGTTAATGATGCTCCATGTGTTGTAAAAGGTAAGGTTTATATACCCCTAAATAATTATACAAATTATGAAGATTTGTATTTACTAAAAGGATTTAAATATAACTTGTTAAGTGTATCTCAACTAAGTAAAAAAGGTTATAGTTTTGAGTTTGACGAAGGGTCTTCTAGGATCCTAGATAAGACTAGTAAACTACTAGCAACTAGTGAACAAAGAAAAGGTAATTTACTTTACCCTGATTCTAGAATAAAAAGTTGCTTGATACAAAGAATTGATATTATTTTTCTCTAGGATAAAAGGATGTACCATGCAAATTTTGATATAATTGTAAAGGTAGGAAGCAAGAAATGTGTGAGAGGATTACCTCAAATTTCCAAACCAAATAATGCTATGTGTAAGGACTATCAACTAGGTAAGTTAGCTAGTTTGAATTTCTCTAGTAAATCATTCTCTTATGAAATAATTCTAGAGTTAGTGCACTCTAAACTACATGGTCCCATGAGGACTAGGAGTGTATCATGTGATCAAAAATTTATGTTGTTCATAGATTATTTTTCTAGGATGACCTAGATTATTTAGCTGAAGAAAAAGCTAGAAGCATTCCACATGCTTAAAGTTTTCAAAGCTAGAGTAGAAAGGAACTTAGGAAAAGTTCTTAAGTTTATAAGATTAGATAGGGGAGGTGACTTCACCTCATAAGATTTTATGATTTATTATGAAGAGAAAGGAATAAAGAGGCATATGTCATCACTCAAGATACCTCAACAAAATGGTGTCATTGAGAGAAGAAATAGAGTAATAATAGATTGTGAAACAATATTAATGAGTTTAAATAATGTTGGACATATGTACTAGAGAGAAGTTATAAGTAAAAAAATTTACACCTTCAATGGGGTTCAAGGGATGAAAGACATACATAAGACACACTATGAGTTGCAAGTTGGACACTCACTATTGGTGAGTTTCTTTAAAATATTTGGGGGAAAATTCTACATAAAGAGGAAGGAGTGTTAAGGGAAGTTTGAGCCTAAAGTGAAAAAGGAATATTCTTAGGATACTCCATGAAAATAAAGTTCTACTAGTATCTAAACACCAAGAAAAATAATATAGTGTAGTCATCAATGTGATGGTTGACGAGTTCTCAGAACAAAATGATGAACGAAGCATGAAAGAACCTAGAGATTAAAAGTAGTTTGTATATGCCCCACTCACTACACCTATAGGAGAGGAACCTATAGAAGATTCACGAGAAAATGTTCATGAAGAAGCTATCTAACCTAAAGAATTCATCATTGAGGTACCAACATAAGAATTAGTGTATGAAAAGTATGTGAGAAGACACCATTCTAAAGATCATATCATTGGAGAAAAATATGTTCAAGTGATGACAAGAAGAAATTAAAGAGAGAATGTATATTTGTTAGCATGAATGCTAATGATACTATATTGGGGGAGTATCCTAAGCATTGAAGAGTATTGATATGTTGCATTCATGACTACATTTTTCATTGATGTCAACATAGTAGTAATTCTATAAAGACTAGAAGAATAGAAGTTAGAGATCTTATGATGTGCAGAAGTTGAGGAAGGTTTAGATGATGTGCAGTGAAGGACAGGATCTTGAGGTTGTCCTAATAATGTGGTTAAGAGGACTATGTTTGAGTTAATGGTGTATGGAAGTTACACTTGATTTAGTAGAAGCAGTGTAAAAATAAAGTACTAGGAAATCTACAACTATCTTTCATTTGAGATGTAATAAAGAGATGCATAGTTATATAGTGATCAAGGATAGTTGTAGGCTAATGCCAGTGTATGCACAAGATGTGGTTTTACACATGTGAATTTTTTAATAGACTATGAGATGATAATGCTATTGAAATTGTGAATTAACTAATTATCTTATTTTAATTAATTGGGAAAGCCTTAAGGCCAAATCAAGGAAATATTATGATGATACATTATAAAGGAAAGTTGTTTTTCTTATTTGAAAATATCCATGTAGAAGAATGAGATCAAATGGAATGTAAATTATTAGTGCTTAGTGCAAGAAGGCACATAATGCTTACTATATGTGTGTAAGTGATCCAAGGGATCATTGGATGTGTAGTATGAGATCTAGTTACTAGATTTTAAGGATAAGAAGTTTAGTTGATAGGAAAAAGATGGATGAAGGAAGTACATTTTAGTTCTATTATTCTACAAGGAATAATACATATAACATTTGGACAGTGGGTTGTTTGATCTTAACCTTGAAGTTGTTTGGACAGTGGGTCCAACTATCTTCCACAACTCCAAATGGGGTTAGAACAACTCTTAATAGGATTGGCACAACTTCTAATAGGGATTCAAAGTCTCCTAATAGGGACTCATATGTACTAAATGTTGTAACAAACTCCTAACAGGGTTTGTCCTGTAACAAGGAGTATTTTATATTAGTACATCATCTTGTGGGTACCATTCCCATAGGGGTTTTCCCTCTGATCAAGGATTTCCCTAGTTAACATATCTAGTGTTAATTATGTATGAATATCATGTTGTGGTTTTAGTTAACATTACTTATATGGTTAAGATTTTTTAGAGTTAATGATTGGTATGATACTTATATAAATTGATTCACCCCTCACTACTACTTGTAAAAACTAAGCTCAAGGCCACAAATGTGTTGGTATTGTTACCAATTTTTACCACCCTATGTAAATAAGTAGAGCTTCCATCAACTATTCTTAGAGTAGTGCTATCTCATGTTGAATAAATATCTAAATGTGAAAATATTTCTTATACATGGATATCCATAGGTATTTTGACATATTTTCTTCATATTATAAGTCTTGCCTCTTAAATCTTTCAAGTTTTAATATTGTGAAAAAATTTCAATCACAACATCACTCCTTTTTTATCACTAACTATTGTAAGGGGCATGAGGATGTGAAAAGGTCAACAAATAGGTCATTGTGACTTTGTAGCTATTAAGGCTAATTGTCGAGTGATTAAAAGAAACCCTAGGTTAGGGTTGGAAAGAAGTGAAGTGCTTAGGTCACATGTTTGTAGAGTTAAAAGACAAACTCTAGTTTTATGTTGTAAGGAGGAGAGTATTAGACACATGTCGCATTGGGCCTTGATTCATAAAGACATAGAGAATTTGGTAGTTCAAAGGAAATGGTCATTGCACCATTGCAAGGGTCTTAAATCAAGGTAAAGGTTAAGTTGTGATTATGAAAAAGGAATTAGGATGGCTAAGATTTGATTAGTCTATGCTTGTAAGGAGTTAGCATTAACCTAAGGTCAAAGTGGCAAAGAAGTGATTCCCTTCATCACATCATTGTAAGAACCAAAGGTAGGTTAATGATCAAATTTTAAAGGAGTCATCCCATTGACTAAAGAAATTGACTTCAATTGACATCACTCTATCATAAAAGTTAGATGAAATTCAAAGTTAAGCTATGATGGTGTAAAGAAAATAAAAAGCAATTATTTTCATGCTTTTGCATCCTTGTGCATGGTTAATGTTGACCCAGGGTTAAGGTGTTGAAGTGGAAAAGATCATGTTGGTACTTTTGTAGGGTTGAAAGTTGCATTAAGAATTAAGGCTGTGATATGGTGATAAGCATACTTCATGACTTCGTAGGTCAACATGGTCAATAAAGAGATGTCATTGTGAGTCTATGATGGAATGAAATAGTTAAACCCTAATAAATTTCACAACATCACTGGGATAAGTGTTTAGTTACATTTTTAAGTTGTGAAGAAGTGATAAAGGAGAACCCAATCTTTACAATATTGCACGATTAGCACAAGGTTGCAACAGTTATGAACTAGAGAAATTTCAAGATGGCTAGAGAGTTAGAGAGGAAAAAGGGTTGTAAAAAGGAGAACAACAAGAGAGTGCGACATCTTAAGTCAACATAGTTAATATAATTTCAAAGAATTATGGTGCATGCAAGGGTGAACAAATAATTATGATGAGCCACTAAGATGGTGGAAGTGTTGGGTTTGAGGTTCATACTGTAGAGCTGAACAAGAGGAAACAAAGTTGACAGATGAGAATTGATTGCTTAATTTATACAGTAATATAGAGATCTAATTTTTAGGAAGAGTAAAGTAGAAATATCTAGAAGAAGTTAGATTATCTGAATGGCATGGAGAAGGAAATAAATTTTATGGTTCTACCAGTGGAGGCAGTTGAGGTAGTAGAAGATAAATAGAACTAATGGAAGGTTCCTATAGTAAGTATCAACCATTGACTCTACAACCACTTTCCTAGTTTGGTCCAAATATAAAGAATGATTTAAAGGTAACATTTTAGAAATATCTCTAGATAGTTGTTCTTTTAGTAAGATTTTGACATGTGCCCTCCCATTCAAAGCTTGCTACAGTCCTTCTCTATTTAAGGATTTCCAAGATGTGGATGAGGGGTTCCACTTTTTTGTGCAAAAAAGTATTTTTTTCATGATCTCTTAAGAGTCCTTCAAACTTTTTTGCATATTATTTTGTAGTCACTTTGAGGAATGTTGTTGAACTAACTTAGAAGCTTGAATAAAGAAATAGTTAAAAGCCCCTCTTGTGTTCATCTTGTTGTAAGGACCATGAGTTTGATATAAATTTTGTGATTCATTATGAACCCCTTAGATGTGTCCCTATTTTTATCTACAAGTGGTTTCTAGAGCATTCATATAGGCTACAAGTTGTGATTTGTGCTTCTTTTCAAGTTGTTAAGCTACGATTGACATTACTCCCATTTGCATTTTGTTTAAGGTTGAATCCTTCATGTGAAGCATTTATATATGAGTTTTTTGAGGTCAATATTGTGATCACTTCAATTTTTTAGAAAAGTTTCATCACATCAGACCAACAATATTCCCATCTTAACATTTTGGTATATCACCTAAAATTTACCTTTCAACACTTTTATTCATGCAAGTAATCCTTCTATCTCTTTTCCTCCCAAGTTTAAGGTTACGTTGAAGGAAAAATAAGTGAAAAATTATAAGGTGTTAGCCTAGAACCTAAAGATTCACTCCTAGTTCTAGTACACCCACTACCTAGGATTGTTTCCATGTTATTTGAAGTGATTGAATTCTAGAATCCAATCAGGGTGCAACTTTTAGAGATAACAATTTTGGCATTCCTAGTGGGACCAAAAAATTGTTCTTCAATTTTTTCTATTTTCTTTGTTGTTGTTGGTGTGTACAATTTTTTTTTAACCTGTTGAGAGGTAAAAAAGCATACACATCTGGCAACTCTAAGTTGTGAAAATAAAGATTAGTGCATATGACTTATGAGAAGAACACAGACAGGGAGTAGTTCTGCAAGTTTTGAATACAAGAAATTGTCTTCACCTAGAAGGATAGCTAGGATAACTAAAATAATCCAAGAGACCCTTGCTCATGCTAGGAGGGCTAAATCTAACTCCTCCACCAGCATGTCCTATCATCATTGTAGGACAAGTCATTGTTCTAAGGAGGAGAATTTTCCAAGTAGCAATGGTAAGGAAATATGCCTTCATTCCTTTTAATCAAGGAATTCCACTAATTTTTTCTCAACACCATGATATTCCTCTAACTTCTTTGAAATACTTACCAAATTTCACTAGAGAAGGCCAAACAACATCTTTTGAACATATTAGAGATGTTTCAATATTGTGCAATGTGTATCATGTTATTGAGGAAGATGTTGCTATAAAGCTACTTATAGCCTCGTTTAAAGGAAAGGTTGTACATTGGATTTGAAGCCTTGTTGTGGGTTCAATTGATTCATGGAATACATTGGGAGATATCTTGACAAGACATTTCGAAGATAAATCAGATTTTTTTGTCTCTTAATGAGTAGCTTACAACCATCAAGTGTGCTCCTCATGAGAAGATGATGGACTTCAATTATAGATTTTAGAGAACATGGAGTAGACTACCAAACTCGGTAAGACCTTTAGTAAACCATATTTTTCTTTATTATTTGAAAAGCTTAATCAAAAATATTTCTGTTATAATACAATCTATGGGGGATTCTTTATTACTGCAAGGTTATGACATTTCTATAAGGGCTGAAAATAGTCTTATTCAAGTGAGTAAGATTGCCCCTAGGCCTCCAATACCCATATATCTAGACATCTAGCATAATATACCTTTGGCTATACCATCTTTTAATCCATTGCCAGTTATTCCAAGCCAAGAAGTTATAGCCACAGAAGCTTCACACGAACTACAAGAAATAAGAAATGGCTAGCTTAAGATGGAAAGCCTCATGAAAACCTTTACTAATGAGCTAATAAATATTAAGATGAAACAATTCCAAGCTAGATAGTAATCCCAACTCTAAAATTGGATTCCAAATCAACCCACCTAGCAACAAGGTCAATACCCAAAAAATAGGCATAATTTCAACCAAAGACCTTTTAGGTCTTATGCCCTTGCCCCTTTGAATGTTTCTCCTCCTTTAAATACTATTAGAGACATTATCTTTTCTCAATATAACTTGGTAGTAGACTATGATTAGTGTTACCCTTGTAGTCACAAACAAAATTAGGTTATGTGCTCTAATGAGGTCATTAATCAAGCCTTAATGGTTCAAGGTACTTCTAGTATACAACCTACATTTAATGTTGAAGCTAAGAAAAAAGAAGAGATTACCACTATAGAGGCTACATTCATGAACTGGAAAGAAGAAGAACATTGTGGTGTAAATAGAGTTGATGCCCCAAGTGGTGGTTGTACTAGATAAAAGAAGAGAGCCCTAGAAAATGTAGTAGTGACAAGTAGGAGTGTATCGATTGAGAGGCCTTCCACACCTCAAGAATAGAAGGAAAAACAAAGAGGCCCTCTTGTTATCATTCAAGAATAGCCACATCAGCAAATACATCTCTTTTTTCCTAAGGTCCAATCAAAAGTGTATGCTACTATACCATTTAATATTGTAGAGAACATGAAAAGGATAACCATCATGATATCTATGTGGGATTCTCTAGCTATTTTAGGGAAAACCTACTTGTTGAAGGAGGCCTTAGCAAAAGATATCAAAATTCAAGTTGTTGGTGAACCTCATAAGACTATATTCACAAATCAACGGGTTGTTACTCAAGAAAACATCAAGAGGGGAAATCAGATCCAAGGTAAGGACATGAAGTCTCCACCTTTTTATGTTTCACTTATTAATGGGAATAAGTTAGTTCAAAATTGCATGGTAGATAGTGGAGCCACAAGCTTTGTTATGCTAGAAAAGATAATAGACCAATTAGGGTTAAAGTATGAACCTCTAGAGAAAGGTGTAGTCCAACTAGATGGTTCATATGTTAATATAGTCGGTCTCATAAAAAATGCAACTTTAACACTTCATACATGCCCCAACTTTTTTATTCCCCAAGATATCTTTGTAATAAATTTGCCTCCATATTTTTTAGTTTGTTTGTCAAGAGAATTCATAGCCAAGATATGGGGGCTACTTATCTGCAGATTGGTCACACATGTTATTTTGAACTAGATATGGAACCAACATAACAATCAAGTCAAAACTACTTGTGAAGGTTCATATTGAGCCTTACATACACAATATGATCAATGGCATTTGTATTTCTTTTGTTCAAGAAGAAGACTATTTTTCCCAAGATGCAAATACTCAAATTGATAGCATCCCTGATATTTTTTTAGATGAGTGGGAAATAGAAAACACCTTAATAGTGAGGACCAACAATATTATGGATGCTGGTCTAGGGAATTATATCTTCCAAGAGGTTGGGTTAGCAATGCCAAATATTTTCAAGGGTATAAAGGATCCTTGTGAGCAAAAAAATAAGGTTTGGGAACTGTACTTTGATGGATCAAGGAGAAAAAATTGCTTAGGTGTGGGAGAAATGTTAATCTCTCCTTGTGGAGGTAAATATTATCTGGCTTTCTATTTTAGTTTTGCATGTACAAATAATATAGCTGAATATGAGTGGCTAATTTAGGGGTTGAAATGGGCTATAATGAGGGGTATTAAGTGCATAAAAATACTTGAAGATAGCAAGTTGGTTGTCAACCAAGTTAGAGGTCTGCATATGACAAAAAATGACAAATTGAAGAGCTACAAACTAATAGTTTGGGACATAATTGAGAGTTTGAATGCTTTTAATGTGGTTTTTGTCCCTAGGAAATTAAATCAACATGCCAATAGGTTAGTTACTGATATAGTTGAAAATATTAACAAGGAGGATATACAAAAACATAGCAAAATTATGGTCAGACCCTCTATACTTGACAATGATGTTAATTGGCAAGTTTTTCATAGTGATGAACATATTTTGAACTTTATGTTTGAAGAAGATAGGTTTTCAGCCTCTAGTCAGCATAAAGAGGGACAAAAATATGAGAAACAAATTATCCATCTGAATTCCAATAAGTTTCCCAAGGGGTTGGTTATTGTAGAATCCATCTTTCACATAGATGACCAAGTCCAAAGGAACAAAATCAACTTGCTAGTTCATAAGGATTTGTTGATCTCAGATTGGTTTTGACAAGTAAGTGTCTATACACTTATGTCATTTACTTAGTTGATGCCAAACAAGTAACATATGTGAAGCACAACATGTATAAGTTAGAGCATGTCAAGTCAATAGTGAGTGCTGAGTCACTAGTGTGTTGAGTCACTCAAGTACCAAGTAGATAGTATATCCTAAGTGATTCAGGAGTCAAGAAAATAGTGCATGCCGAGTCATTCAGATGTTGAGTGACAATACTAAAATCAATATGTGCCAAGCATCATGGACTTTAGATGTTGAGTAACACAGTTTTATTATAGTTGTTTGTATTAGGACAAACTACTATGTAAATCAATTTTGAGCTGACTTACAAATTGAATTACAACATTTTGGTGATAATGAAAAATCTTAAGTTGGAATCCATATTCATTACATGCACCCAATCAGGTAAAGGGAAGATTTAAGTGGAAATATGGGTGAATCACAACCATTGATTCATACCTAACCCTAAGTCACCTAGGTCTTCTTAAGGAGGAAAAACCCTAAAATTTTTGAGGGTGAAAGGGAATGAATGAATGATCAAGGAGAGTTTTGTATGTGCAAACCAGGACATTCATAGTGACCAAGGTATTATGATCTAAATTGCATTGTAGAATCAGTTAAAGGAGAACAGATGAAGGAAATAGTGAACAATAGAAAGACGTATAATCAAGAAGGGTCAAGCATACATCAATTTAGAGGTGATTTGTTATCAATCAACAAAGTGCTAACTAAAGGACAAATACTAAGACATTCTATAGATGAAATTGTTAAATCCCTTAATAGAGTAGTCCTAATAAGGTGCTGACTTAATTGTGAGTTGAAGTCCTTTAACAAGGCACACTTTTAATAGGGTTTTGAAATACTATAATAGGGTAAGACTTGGCAGTATTTGTAAGCCCTCAACAAGGCATACATTTCATAGGGTAGATCATGGTTCATGATCAAACATTGCAACCTTCATTGCATACACTTTATTGCTACAGTAGTGAAGATTTGTGGGTGTCATCCCCACCCAAGTTTTACCTTCTCATTGGAGGGCTCCTAGGTAATCATATCATCTATCATATATGTGAATGATTACTTGTTTACATGCATTAGATATACATGCTTTATATGGTATTTCAATTTACTTATTGAATATTTGAGATGGATGTGTGGTGAATATTTTACGGGTCAAAGTTTGGACTACTAATTAGAGTAGTCCTAATAAGGTGCTGACTTAATTGTGAGTTGAAGTCCTTTAACAAGGCACACTTTTAATAGGGTTTTGAAATCTTATAATAGGGTAAGACCTAGCAGTATTTGTAAGCCCTCAACAAGGCATACATTTCATAGGGTAGATCATGGTTCATGATCAAACATTGCAACCTTCATTGCATACACTTTATTGCTATAGTAGTGAAGATTTGTGGGTGTCATACCCACCCAAGTTTTACCTTCTCATTGGAGGGCTCCTAGGTAATCATATCATCTATCATATATGTGAATGATTACTTGTTTACATGCATTAGATATACATGCTTTATATGGTATTTCAATTTACTTATTGAATATTTGAGATGGATGTGTGGTGAATATTTTACGAGTCAAAGTTTGGACTACTAATTCACTCCCCCCCCCCTCCCCCCACCTTGAAGTTTACCTTTCCTATTGTAATTCCAACAATTGGTATTAGAGCTTAGTTCTCTGAAAGAGAAGCTTTGTAGATTTGAGGAAAGATCTTGGAAATAGAAGTCTACAAGTTCGGAAAGATCATTGAGGATAAAGGAATTGAAATATAACTCATTCTACATCAATTGAATGAGAAAGGGATGATCTATAGAAATCACTAAAGAGAAGGAAGGAAATTTTCATTGAGAAGAATGACACACAATACATAGAGATGGACATTACTAAGCTATTTGCAAATGGAGACTCCAATGAATTTGATGCAGCAATTGCAGATCTAATGGAAAAAAATAGAACTCAAGCTAAATAAACTAGAAATATCAATATAGAACAAGAATCACAAGCCATATTACTATGTGAGGTGACCAAATAGAAAACAAAAGAAGTGGAAGAGAAAGCCATGATTGAAGATGAAAAAAGAGTCTTGACTAGTAGATTGGAAGAAAGATCATTAGAGGTAACTAGGATTGCTAACATGCACTTGGAAACTTTGGGTCAATTGATGAATGCCAACCATGAACTGAATGCTAAGGACATTGAGATAACAAAACTAAAGTTGCAAAATGAACAGTTGAGCAATGACCTAAAAAGGGAAAAGGAGATTGCTAAAAGTTTCAATAAACTAAGTGAAGCCACCAAGTACATTGAACAATTGATGAGATCCCCTAGATCTAACAATGATACATCTAGACTAGGATACACAAGTACTAAAGAAGAAAAATCATCCAAAAGTGCTAAAGAAAGGAGTATCAAAGGTAAGAATTCCAAACCTACTTCTCATAATTCTGGTAAGAAAGGACATACAACCAATGTGTGTAGGAGCAAGATTGTAAATTAGAATGACAAGTTGAAGAGCATGGGTCATTGCCATAAGTGCAACAAACAAGGTCATCAGACACATGAATGCCAAACCATGACCATGCACATTCAAAGATTTGAAGGATACTGCTACAATTGTCAAAAGTATGGACATAGAGCTTTTGAGTGCAGATACAACCCAATATAGTCATCAAATAGGAAAAGAAAGGTAAAGAACAATGGAAATTTTTATAATTGGGACTATAATATAAGGTACAGTTGTCACTACTATCAAGAGTATGGACATATTCTTGAGAACTATATTAGAACACACTATAGGAGTAACTACAAAAGGTGGGTGAATCAAACCACATGTTTTAGCTATTTGAAGACTAGTCACATCAGCTAATATTGTCCAACAAGGTCAAAGGCACCAATTTGTGAGTTCAATCAAGGAAAAGACATGACAAATATTGAAAATGTTAGAAATGAAATGAAAAATACATGGAAGAGAAAGGAGGATTGTAACACATCATGTGGAGAAGGGATCACTTTACCCAATGAGTTAGGTGATCACACCTCATCAAACTAAGCAATCAAGAGGTATGTGGGACTGATATTTAAAATTTATACCACACATCAACTACAAAGGATTTAGTTATGGAAATATTACATAAGCATGAATAAAGATACAAGGTGTTATTAGGAATCAAAGAAAACCTTTAAGTTTTGTTAGCCTTTCATGTTACTACAAAACATGAAAAGTTTCTTATGGTTTCCAAGTGAAATTATAGTGGATGCTGACCTAACAAATTGGTTAGTTGATACTAAGCTCATAATGGTTTATGAGTGAATGGAAAGACAAGTGGATGTCAAGTGAGCCAGAAATTAGTTGATGCTGAGCGTACAGTTGTGTAATCTTCTCATTTAACAATATTCATATTCAAGAGAAAGAGTAAGAATAGATAAAGGCAATCTAAAAATTTCACCTGAAGCATTTGTAGGAGATTCGAGCAGCTGTTTGATAGCATTGTATCAAGATTTACAAGGTATTTATCATGTCTCGAGCTACACTATTTCAAATTTCATAAACCCTAGATTTATATAATGTTATCTAGTTCTTCAAAAGAAAAACCTATAGAGGGAAAAAGGTTTTAAATGTTCAACTAATTAGGAATGAGATAAAATAACCTATTTTCAAGGTCATTCCAAACATAACATACAAACAAGATCTCTCAAGTGCATTATCTATGATACCATTACAAGTTTTAATAATTCAAGATGTTAGAAAGTGTTATAATTATAAGATTGATGTATTGGTGACTTGGAAATTAGAGAAACATATGGAAAACTATGTGAAAATAGTGTGTTGAGGGAAGAATTCAAGATTGTAGAAAAGAAAGGGTTAATTCCTACTCTAGATTTCCCTAACATTTTCAAAACTGAGTGGATCAAGATTGTTTTGAGTAGAATTCATGAAACCTCAGTTTGGTTAGATAATGGACCAATAAAAATCACAAAGAGGATAATTCATAGGGTAATAGGGAATCCAACCCTATATTGGCCAACAACTATGAAAAGTGAGTCCAAAGAAGTATTTGAAAAGAACATGGGAGTTGTGTGGAACAAGAGAGGAATGACCATGAACATGATCATAGATACTCTAATAGCTTTTTTAGTAAGGGTAATTGCACATAATTTTTATCAATCAAGTAGATTGAATAGTGTACCCTACATTGTAGTAGATATGGACTATAAGATTGTGAAAAAGGATCATACATATGATCTTGCCGAGCTGCAACTACAACAATTAGTTGAAACCTAGGAGCAATAAGGAAAAAAAAGAGTACTCAATGTAAATTCAGATCTCTTTTGGTATGTATCTTCTTTTATGTAAAGAAAACATTTCCTAAAATTAGTACTATTGTATGAAAGACAAATAGGTCTATTGCAATCCAAATAAGAGAGTTCATTGAATAGTCAGTAATGACTATTTATTTTAAGGATTTCAAACAATCCATGAAGAAGAGATTAAGAATTCTAGTATCATTAGTGGAAAGATATAATGATGATGTTTTTTTCCTAGTTGATGCTAATCATGCATTTGTTCAAGAAGCAATTCCTAGAGTGAGATGGCTAAGGACATTAGGTTATGAGATTAATGTTGATGAGGCCTTTGTAGCAATCACAACATTGTTTGTACAAGAAGTAGACAAAGATGCCAAAGATTTTG
The DNA here is from genome assembly GCA_028749045.1 of Cupressus sempervirens. Taxonomy (NCBI): domain Eukaryota; kingdom Viridiplantae; phylum Streptophyta; class Pinopsida; order Cupressales; family Cupressaceae; genus Cupressus; species Cupressus sempervirens. Next base: position 24,537,505 of record CM053793.1, on the reverse strand, counting down.
GTAACTATGAGTTGGCCAAATCAAAGATTACTATGGAGTTGAGAACTAATTCTATGCTTAGAAGGAAGCATAAATTAGTGAAGAAACTAAAAGAGAGATTTGGAGAAGGTGCCAAGAAGGAAGAAGAAGAGGAAGAGGATGAAGAGGAAGAAGACACTCAGATTCCAACACCACTTGCATTGACATAAGGACAAGGTGAGGATCAACAAAGGGAAGAAATAGAGACTGTAGAAGGTGCCAAGTTAGAAGAAACCAAGGAAGCACCTATTCCTACTGATCAAAAAAAGAAAAAGGCCAAGGCACAAATAGAGACAAGACCTAAAAAGGTTGCTAAACCAAGCCAACCCAAACATACAACACATACCACAAGGGCTAGTACATGTGTTATTACACAAAAGACCAAAGAGAAAGCCAAGCCTATAGAGTAGAAGGTGGAGCACATAAAAGACCTAGAAGAGAATATATTTCTTAGGCTAAACTTGATGAGGAAAGAACCAAATCTAATGACAATAGCTAGTTCCAAGTGGTGAGTCATAATCCATCTTCAGAATTAAATAACTTATTTGAGAATGCTATAAATGATTTTGATTTATCAGGTTTCTCTCACATTGATTTTGAAAGTCTTGGAAAAGTTGAGAAGAATCAAGTGGAGGAGGAAATATATGTCATGATGGCTACTTTTAATAAATCTCCTCTAGAGATTGCCAACTCCATACCTAAAAGCCTATATGAAACAGTTGTACAAAAAATAGCATTGTTGTTTAATTCCTAGAGAAAGATGGCTAAGGCCATTAGGTAATGAGATTAATGTTGATGAGGCCTCTATAACAATCACAACATTGCTTAGAGAAGAAGTGGAAAAAGATGCCAAAGCTTTTGGTAACTATGAGTTGGCCAAATCAAAGATTACTATGGAGTTGAATATTGCTTCTGTGATTAGAAAGAAGGATAAATTGATGAAGAAACCAAAAGAGAAATTTCGAGAAGGTGTCAAGGAGAAAGAAGAAGAGGAAGAGGATGAAGAGGAAGAAGACACGTAGATTCAAGAACCACTTGCATTGACACAAAGATAGGGTGAGGATCAACAAGAGGAAGAAAAAAAGACTACAGAAGGTGCCAAGGAAGAAGAAGCCAAGGAAGCACCTATTCCTACTTATCAAAAGAAGAGAAAGGCCAAGGCATAAATAGAGAGAAGACCCTAAAAGTTGCTAAACCAAGTCAACCAAATCCTACAACACATACCACAAGGGCCAATACATGTTTTATTGTACAAAATTCCAAAGAGAAAGCCAATTCTACAAAGTAGGAAGGTGGAGCATAGAAAAGATCCAGAAGAAAATATATTTCTTAGGTTGAATCTAATGAGGAAAGAATTGAATTTGATGACAACAACCAGTTCCAAGTGGTGATTCAAAATCCATCTCTAGATATGGATAACTTATATGAGAATGTTAGAAATAATGCTAATTTATTAGGTTTCTCTCCCATTGATTTTCAAAATCTTGGAAAAATTGAGAAGAATCAAGTGGAGGAAGCAATATATGCCATGATGGCTACTTTTAAGAAAGCTCCTCTAAGGATTTCCAACTCCAAACCTAAAAGCCTATATGAAAGAGTTGAGCTAAAATGGCACTATTTTTTAGATATAAAGAGGAAAATTAAAGAGACAACCCTTTCTCAAGTTATGCTCTAGAACTTAGCAAGGCACAAATAACTAAAGCCATAAAGAAATATGCTATTATATTTGCTCCTAAATATAGGGAATTCAACATATTATAGAACAACATAGAGGATGTTGTAAACAAGATCACGTAGATGTGAAAAATCACATATGGATTAGCCATAGTCAAAACAGGTGAACAAGAACATATTAAGGTCAAAGATGATGAAAATGATGACAATGAAGAAGGTAAAGTTGAGGGAGGCACTGATATGAACATAAATGATTAGGCAATAGCTAAGAAAGAGTGGCAACAAGAATAGTGTGTACAAGATACACAAATGCCAAGTGTCATCCTTCCCTAGGTAATAAGTGTAAATACTAAAATTATTATAGTAAAGGATGTTTCTAATTCTACTACTCAGAACATCAATCCTCTAATAGAGGAAGACTTGAATAATATACTTGATCAATCTACACTGTAGGCCATATTGCGTGACAAGCCTGTATTTGTGAGTGTAGATGAAATTCAAAAATTAGTTACTATAACTACAAGGGAGGAGGTGAAAACACAAGAACTACCTACAATCACTCCTCAAGTCAATAGTGTACAACCTTCACAACCCTTGGTTGAAAAGTAGGAGACAATAGAATGCACTATCAGTATGAACAATTGGCACTCTAGTCTCAAAAAATGTACCAAAAGTTGCAACAGAAAAGGTTAAGACAATTGGAGAGGATAAAATGAAAACACAAGTCACTAATGACACATAGAGTTAGACAGGTCAGGTAGATTCACCTGCACCTCTAGCACAACAACAAGGTGCAATACAAATCAATAATGCATAAAAGGACAAGCCTGAAGAGACTATTTTGACATGCAAGTCAAAGGAGCTAGTAGCAATTCAAGCACTGGTAACTTTACTAGAATCTGGCACTCCTAGTCAAACTCTTTAGAGGTTGAGCACAAATGCAACACCTTTTTAATTCTCAACATTGAGTTTGAGTTCATCCTTGGAAGAAGAGGTAATAACCTATGGAGACATTAGCCTACATGAAGACATTATATTGCCCAAGTTTGATCTTGTAGCAATAACAACTAAGTAGATGGCTATACTTCAAGAAGCCCTAGCAAGAAAGAAACATCAAGAACTGCTAAAAAAGGAGCATAGGTAGAAGCAAGATTTTCTTGATATCAAAGATATCTTCTTGGATGCATTTAGTCTACCTACCCCAGATGAAACTAAGCCACCTATTGAACAATTGACTAACATAGTGGAAAAAGTAAGTGACACAAACCTTGATACTAATAAAAAATTATTAGAATTGTCTAAGAAGTTTTAGCATAAATTGAATGAGAAGATATCTAGTGATATAGCACTCACACAAGTTACATTAGAAACTAAGATAGAAAATGTGAACAAGGTACTAGAGAACATTTTCTCTCTATAGACCAAACTATGTAATCCTGCACTCTTCACATAAGAAATAAGAATCACATCCTGAGCTTGGAAGTCAAATGTAGTCATATGGAGCTAAATTACCCATGACTCTAGTTCAAAGTGAGAAACACTTCAGGACCCTATTACAAACCTAGAGTCAATTAGCAAAACTATCTAAAGATAAAGCCAACATAAGGGCTAAACTAATAAGCATCTAAACTACATTGAATCCTCACATGGAGATACTACACAAGGAGTTAGGCTATGCATAAACTCTTATGAAGAAAGATCCCAATCTTTCTACATAAGATGGCCTACTACACCTTGTCCCCAAGATGGCCATCCAAATCAGGTCTTTGTAGGTAGCTTTTGATAATTGGGATGTTGCTCTTAAAATTATTCTTGAGGTCCATAAATGTTTTGTGGACAAACACACTATTAGTCTATAACCCATTGGCATTAGCATCAAAAAATGAAAGTAAGAGTGATGGGGGACCATCAAAGTATTTGCAATGCAAGTATGGGGGAAGCAAGAAAGAGTATTAGTAGTTGAGGAAAATCTACTCAATAGGAGATATTTTGTTATAGAAAAAAACATAGCAAACAACTTAGTAGAAGTTATAAGATTTTTGAGGTATGTGTCGTTGCAAAATGTCAATATTTTTGAAATTTTGTACAAAAGTTGACTAGTTATGTTATGTTATGCTCATAAGAATAAAAGCATTAATACATGACCAAGTGTTTTTGACAGTTATGTCAAAAGAGAAGATAGTTGATCTTAGATTGGTTTTGAAAAGTGAGTGTCTATACACTTAGGTTATTTACATAGTTCATGTTGAACAAGTAGCATATGTTGAGTCAACAGTGAGTGTCAAGTCACTCATGTGCTGAGTCATTCAACTATTGAGTAGACACTATATGTTGAGTGATTTAGGAGCCAGAAAAATAATGAATGCTAAGTCATTTAGATGTTGAGTGACAGTATTAAAAATTTTATGTGCCAAGCATCAGGGACTTCAATTGTCAAGTAACATAGTTTTATCATAGTTGTTTCTATTAGAATAAACTACTATGTAAATCATTCTTGAGCCAACTTATAGATTAAATTATGATATTTTGGTGTTAAGAATGAATCTTAATTTGGAATTCCTATGCATTACATGCAGCCAATCAGGTAAAGGGAAGGTTTAAGGGACAATATAGTGAATTATAACCATTGATTCATACCTAACCCTAATTCACATCGGTCTTCAAGGAGGAAAAACCCTAAAATTTCTATGAGTGTGAAAGGGAATGAATGAATGATCAAGGAGAATTTTTCATTTGCAAACTAGGGCATTCATGGTGAGCAAGGTATTATGATCTAAATTGCATTGTAGAATTAGTTAAAGGAGAATGGAGGAAGGAAATATTGAACAACAGAGAGACATCTAATCAAGAAGGATCAAGTATACATCAGTTTATAGGTGATCTATCATCAAGAAAATGTAGGGTCAATGGTGAGACATTCTAATAGGTGAATTAGTTAAATCTCTTAACAAAGTAGTCCTAACAGGCTGTATTGAAATCCTCTAATAAGTTGCTTACTTAATTGTGAGTTGAAGTCCTTTAACAAGGCACACTTTTAATAGGGTTTTGAAATCCTTTAACAGGGTAAGACCTAATAGCCTTTGTAAGTCTTTAATAGGGAAGACCTTTCATAGGGTAGATCATGGTTCATGATCAAACATTGTAAACTTCATTGTATACACTTTATTACTGTAGTAGTGAAGATTTGTGGGTGTCATCCCCACCCTAGTTTTACATTCTCATTAGATGGTTTTTGGATAATCATATCTTGTGTCATATGTGTGAATGATTACTTGTTTACATGCTTTAGATGTATAGTTTTTACATGGTATTTCAATTTACTTATTGAATATGTGAGATGGATGTGTGGTGAATATTTTATGGGTCAAAATTTATACTACTGATTCACCCCTCCCCCTAGATGTTTACCTTTCCTATTATAATTCCAATAGGATAATTATGAGGACCTTGTGATTTCAAAAGGAAAAATTTTAAAATTTGGTAAGCCAATTCCTGCTAAGGAGAAGCAATCCTATATTAAGCTTTTCCAAGAGTTCAGTGATGTTATTTCCTCAGAATATGCAGATCTTAAGTGTTTTGATCCACATCTTTCCCAACACACTATTGAGTTAGAACCTAATTCCAAACCCATAAGGTAGAAGCAAAGGCCAATCAATCCAAAGCTTGAACCCTTAATGCAAAAGGAGGTTTTCAAGCTCATTGAGAGTAGTATCATATTCCCTATCAAGCATACTAGTTGGGTGCCCAAACTTGTTCCACTAGGAAAATGAATAGAGAGCTAAGGTTGTGTGTTGACTTTAGAAACCTTAATAAAATGTCATTGAAGGACCATCACCCTATGCCATTTGTGGAGAAAATGCTTCAATATGTTTTAGGTTCTAAGAGGTTTTCACTTCTTGATGGATACTCTAGTTATAACCAAGCTTTGGTTAAGGAGGAAGATCAGTTCAAAATGACATTCACCATGAAGTGGGTTACTATGTCTTATAGAAGGATGCCTTTTGGCCTATCTAATACAAGGGAAAATTTTGCAAACGCTATGCAGATGGATTTTAGTAATTTGATGTACAAATTTGTGTTGATCTATCTAGATGATATTATAGTTTTCTCCATGAATGTTGCAAATTATATTGAACATCTTGCAAATATTAGAAAGATGTAGGGAATTGTGTATATCTCTCAACCCTAAAAAATGTGTGTTTTTTGTTCATGAGGGTAGATTATTGGGATATATTGTGTCCAAATAGGGCATTACTATTGATCATGGAAGAGTTGTAGTCATTCTGGAGTTGTCTTTGCCACATATAAAAAAGGACTATAGAGTTTCATTGGAAGAATCAAATTTGTAAGATATTTTATTCCAAATATTGCTAATGCATTGAAACCATTGACATCAATTCTTAAGAAGAATGTTTCTTTCAACTGGTCAAAGGAGGCCAAATGTAGTTTTGGAGCAATGAAAGAAGCATTATCAATTGCTCCTACTTTAGAAAATACCAATTTTTCAAAAGACTTCATATTATGTGTATATGGTAGCATGGATACAATTTCTTCTGTACCGGTTCAACAAAATGATCAATGTTTAGAACAACCCATTACATTTTTAGTAAAGGTTTAGAGAGGTATGAATAGAGATATAATTTTATTGATAAATATATGCTTGCTATAGTAAAAAACCTTAAAATTTTTAGACATTTAATTTTTAACAACAAGGTTCATCTTATGGTTTCTCATCCTAGTGTGAAGAATTTTTTTTGAGAAAAGATCTGAAGGAGAAAAGAGCTAGTTGGATCACTTGAGTTATAGAATATGATGTAGATATTTAGGTAGCCAAGCTTTTTAGAGGGAAGGGCTTATGCAAGAAACTAGCAAATGAAAAGGCTCAAACTAAATATGATATAGCAAAGATTGTCCTTGCTAATCAATATATGCCTAAACAAGACCAATTAGAGAGTTGGCTATAAGAGATGGTTCATTTTCTACAAACTAGGGAATGCCCTCTATTTTTCAACAAAGCCAAGTGAAGGTATTTTAGGTTAAAATCTATGTCTTATGTCTTAGTTGATGGTCTATTGTTTACAAAAGATATGAATGGAGTCATCCTCCGGTGTATTGACAATAACTAGATCGACAAGTTTTTGGAGTAGTTCCACGATGTAGGTGGTCACTTTTCTCCAAAGACAACAACCTATAAAATTTTGAGAGCTGGGTATTATTGGCCCAATCTATTTAAGGATGCTCATGTGTGGGAAATGAGATGTAAGCAATGCACATTATTTCTAGAAAGGAAAGGCCAGTTGCTTACCCTTGCATCATGTTTTAGTTGATCAACAATTTTTGAAATGGTTAATCAACTTTATGGGTCATATAACTTGAATTCTAGCACTAGCCACAAATGGATCCTAACTTCCATGGGGGTAAAAGCACAAACTTGTGTCACCTTTTATAAAGGAAAAGTGATATCAAAATTTAAACTATTCAACTTTAATGACATAAAAGTAACATTTGTGTTTAGAATTTTAAGATGATGTAAAATAATGAAATGTGTAAAATTAGATGAAGTTTATGGCTGCAATTTTTTTAAAAAAATTTGAGTGAAAATTTTATTTATTTTTGAATTTTTAAAGTCTATTTTTAAATTTTTTTAAGAATGCTAAAATGATAGAGATTTGTTTCCCATCAAACAAATATATGCAAATGCTCATTTTTTGGTCTGATTATGGAATATGTTAGAGTTGACATGTATACCTAGTGCACCAAAAAAGAAAATTGAAATTTGGCTAATATTTTTCAAGTGATAATTGGTCAAAGTCAAAATCATTAGAAATTGATAGTTTTTTTCTCCCGTCAAACTTTTTCCATCAAATCTACATATTTTTTAAAACAAATTACATATTCTTGAAGAGGACTCTCTCCTCTAGTGTAGCATTAAAAAATAATAATTTTTGAACATGATTTACTATTTTTTTCCTATTTTTGAATAGACATCTTCCTAAATCTTAAAATACCTACTTGTAATATTTTCAAATTATAACATATTATCCATAATCAAAATAAAAAAAAAATTATATGATCATGATCTTGACTCTGAGACCTACAAAACTATATTTTAAGTTTTTAAAAAAACTTCAATTTATTAGGTCAAATTGGCCTTCAAAGTGAAATATTTGTAGAAGTTCTTATTTTTGCTTGTGTCGCTGCCATGTAGAATGCCACATAGGTAGTTATGGCTGAAACCATTTCGACCAAAAGGGTTTCAGTCAAAACCCCTGTTGGCCTAAGAAACCACAAGCAGTTAGTTTGGTTGTTTCATGTATAAAATAAGACTTGTGTTTTCTTTTTTTTAATAAATATAGAAAACAACAAAAAATAGAAGAGCATTTTTGGAAGGCAACAATTTTTGAAGCCATTTTTAGCAATTATTTCATGGATTTAATCAAAATCGCAAAGGATCGAATATTTTAAAGGTGCTTTTTCCTATTTACTTATTTTTATTTTTATGTATTCTAAATTGAAGCATTGGTTGGTATTTAGTGTTCAAAATCTAAATTAATTTTTTTGTTTCTATAGATTAAAGTATTCAATGGGCAGTAAAAGGAAAAGATCAAGGAAATATGATAGGAAAAGAGATGAAAAAATGTAACCAAAACCAACCTACTAAAATTGCTAAACATGATGAGATTCATGAAGAGAATGAAAATAATGAAGAGGAAGAAATTGGTAGTTCTATTGATAGAAAAAAATTAGAAGGCATAACAAATTTGATGGATTTGGATGAGGAACTACTTTTTAACCAAATTCCATCTAAAGATATGATAAATGATAACACTATTAGAAAGCATTGTCAAAACATCTGGGATGGATATTTCAAAGATAAAAGTATATTTGGACAAGCAAAATTATCTGTCAAGTTATTTAGGAGAAAAGATATGAGACCTATTTTGGAGTTGTTGGGTGTTGATATAGGAAAAACCATGTGCAGAATATTAATAAAACAATAGTTGAAAACTTGCAAAATGCTTATAACAAAATTGACAACAAACTCAAGGAGGTGATTTGAGTAATGCATGTAGAGCATTGATGACTACTATATCTAGTAGAAAATTGAGACATAGAAAATAGGTATGTGCAATTTTTGATGTACTACATATATCTAGAAGAACTGTCTAGAGATACATCAAGAGGAGAAATATGCTATAGATGATAACATTGAGAACAAATAGGTGAATATATGTAGAGTTCCTTGAAAAGACACAATTTCTGAAGATGTGAAAAGACAAGTTACTAAAATTTGGACCACACATTCTTGTGTTTATTGCAATAGAAGTGATACTATACAAATTAAAGATAAAGATACAGGGGCCAAAATTGAACATCCAAAACATTTCATTGCTATAACTCAAAGTGAATTATTTCAAACATTCAAGCAAGATTTTTCAAATGTCAAAATATGTCAAAGAATGTTTGAGAGTTTGTGTCCTTCCTTTCTACACATAAATAAGATGCGTGAAACTTGTTGTTGTCAAAATCATGTTGAATTTGGTCTACACTTGCAATCATATAAAAAAGTTATGGTAGTACTTGATCCTAATTTGGTCATCCCTAGAAATACAACACAATTTGTGAAGTCCATATTATGTGATAAATTAGAAGATTTAGATGAGTTCAAAGTGCAATGCATCAAATATCAGTGTGAAGATTGTGGTGATTTACACAAATTTTCTAAAATGCAAATTGAGAATATTAATAAATCAACACCAATTTCATGGATGAGATATGAATATGAGACATACCAAAATAAGATAGGAGATGAATCCAAAAAAATTGTATTGAAGGAGAGTGAATTGCATTATGATGAGTTTATGACCAAGTTTCATCTATTGATATATCCACATATCCAACATTGTCATGGTGCACGATGGCAAGCAAAATAGTTTCATGATTCCAAAAATTGTTTTCCATCTAGTCGTATACTTTTAGTTGTAGATTTTTCTAAGAATTATACATTTGCACCTCAAATGAAGCTTCAAGGGCAATATTATCATTTTGAACAAGTTACAATATTCGTGCAAGTGACCTACAAACATGCACATTTGAGGTGGATGAGATAGAAAGGTTGGATGAAAATGAATGCATCATCATCAAAGAGGTTCATTTCTATATTAGTGATGATAGAGTTCATGATAGGAGATATGTGGCTCATTTTTTTGCAATGTTCTCTAAAGATTTTAGAAATTGTGGAATAAATGTTTCAGAGCACTGGATGTAGTTTGATAGATGTGTAGGTTAGTATACATGAACTTACACATTTATTTAACTTTATTATAACTTATATTTATTTGTACATGCCTATTTCAATTTGATACATTTACATAGTTAATTGTAGATACTTATCATGTTTCATGTTCACTGGACAATTCAAATCTACAAAAGAATTTAATTGGTTAGCAATGCAACATACTAGAACCAATGTTAGGTTTTTATGGAATTTCTTTGAAAGTGGACATAGAAAAGGAGATCATGATGAAGTAGGAGCATGTATAAAGCATGTGCTTTGACAACATGAAGTTGTAGGTAAATATGCATTTAATGTGCATGTTTAATACTAGTAGCATATATTTTTAATTATATATATGCATGTTGTATGTACATGCAGGGAATAGGATAAAGAGTGCAAATCAAATTGTTGAATGGTGCATAGTTCATTTTGCTACTTGAGATATTGAATACAATAAACATTACTTTTGGGAGGTGAAAGGTGAACTGAGTTATATTTATTTTTAATGTATTTTTCAAATTCTTGAGTTTTTTATTAAACATTTATTTTGAAATATGACAATTACTTTTTGTATTTGTAACAGATATAGATCGATCTAATCCTTACAATTGTCAAAAAATTCCTAGCATTAGAAGTTTACATCAAGTGATGACTATAGGAAACCATAAACCTCTAGTAATTAAAGTAAGAGAGAAAACATGTTTTTGTGATGATTGCATTAAGGACAATCCAATGAGTGCATGTGAAAATATTGTGAATGGATATGTTTCACATTGGGATTTGAAGGAGATAGTTAGAAAGCCTCCTTTTGAAGATGCTGACATTGACATTGACATTCATGATCCTATATATTCAACTGATTATGAGCACATTTCTGATTTAGTTATGGCAGGTTTGTGTGCATATACATATATATAAATTAATATATGTGTATATTCATTTTAAAATTAATTTATATTTATCTATTTTTATATACATGTAGGAGATATTTTTGCAATTCAAGTCTTAGTAGATAATGTGGAAAATGTGGACTATTATCTTTTAAGATGCACAAAAGCAAAATACAAGTTGCTAGAAGGAACTATAGATGTTGATGAATAGTCATATCCAATTGGATTAGTTGTTATTGAAGGAACATATTATCAACAAACAAGGGTAATTGATAGTGGTATTGAATTTATTGAATACAAGCCTAGAGGAAAAGTTTTACGTTACAATAACCATGTTATAGCAACCAAGTTACAATTTGAAGCAATACAAAGAAGAAGAGGTTGTGGAAATCAAAAGTGAAAGTTTTCTATTGAAGAACATGAAAAACTTATAGAGATAATAAAAACTAGAGAGGATCCTAACAATACAATGTTTGTGGAGCTCTAGTTTACCTATGTACTTATTATGGAGCTCTAGTTCAACTATATCTATATAGCTCTTATACTTTCACATTTAATGTGGACAAGATATTTGTTTTATAAATTTGTATACATTGGATCATTTATCTTGGATATGCAAAATTAGGCATGTTTTTTTATTTTTATTTAAATTAGACATGGATATCTCATTTAAGACAACCTCTTAGGACCTCCCTTAAGACAACCTCTGAGGACCTCCCCATAGGACTACCTATTGCCTAACCTCCCCTTAAGACCACCTATTAGGACATCCCCTTAGTACCACCTTTTAGGACCTCTCCTTAAGACAACCCCTTTAGTATTTGTATGTATTTATATACATTGTTTATATTTTCTTATGATTTTTAATGTTGTTATGTATTTATGTACATATAATCTTTATGTTCTTATATGATACATTTTTTATATGTTCTTATATGTATTAACTTTTATTAATTAAATGTTTTAACATGCATTCTTTAGGTCATACTCTTTATATGTTCTTATGTACATGTATATGTTATATTCTTACTTGTGCTTTAATCTACATTCTTATATATGTATAATTTATGATCTCCCTTAAGACATGTCATTAAATATAGTTAATTATACTTAGATTAAGGCATTAAAAAAAAAAACATATACATAAACATGAATATTGAAAATATACATGTCTACATTTAACATGAACATATTTACATACATCTATGAAATACAATATACATGAATATTGAAAACATGAATAAGGCATTAAGATGAATAACATATACAGAAACATGAAAGATTAAGACATTAAAAGATCAATAACATGTACATAAACATTAATAAAATTATGAATATTGAAAATATGTATTACATTCTTTATGTTCGAATGTATTCTTTGCGTTCTTATATGTATTCATTTATGTAGTTCACATCATGTATTCTTTACTAGTAATCTTTATGTTCTTAAATACATTTAATAAAATAAAAAATACATCTATGAAATAAAAAATACATTTTAATCTACATTCTTATGTATAATTTATGATCTCCCCTTAAGACATGAATATTGAAAACATGAATAAGGTATTAAGATGAATAACATATATAGAAACATGAATAACACATACATAAACATAAAAGATTAAGACATTAAAAGATCAATTTAACATGTACATAAGACATTAACTAGTACTCTTTATGTTGTTAAATATGTATTAAATTTATTGATTAAATATTAAAAACATACATACATTCAACATGAAAATAAGACATTCAAAAATAATACGTACATCTATGTAAAATAACACATCTATGAAATAATGTATACATACCCATGTAAAATGTATCCAAAATACCATATAAAATGTCTCCAAAATACTACATCGAATGTCTCTAAAATACTGCATGTATCTAAAATAACATGTACATCCATGTTAAAGTATCTAAAATAAGAGATGTATCTAAAATAACATACATCTCTAGATATCAAAGTATTTGAAATGACATGTGTGTGTGTGTGTGTGTGTGTACACACACACACACACACATATATATATATACATACATATATATACATACATATATATATATATATACATACATATATATATACATACATATATATATATACATATATATATATATACATACATATATATATACATATATATCTATATATATACATATATATCTATATATATATATATATACATATATATACATATATATATATATATATATATACATATATATACATATATATATATATATATACATATATATACATATATATATATATATATATACATATATATACATATATATATATATATATATATATATATATATATATATATCCAACATCAATGAAGTAGACATATGTGTAAACTAAGATCAACCACATCCCCCTCCTAATCCTTGACCCCAAAAGGATCTACGATCTAGATCTAGACCCTGTGTCCAATGAAAGAAATTTGTAAAATTATAAAATTATACATATGTATATGTGCATGTATTATATCATATGTGTATAATATATATCTATCAAATATATAATAAAAAATACATAACATACTTGTGACTCATGTTGTGTAGGATCTGTCAGGGTCTAAAGATCTCCAAAATGCAACAAACTATCACTAAGACCCTATAGAACACACATGTACATGTACACAAGTTAAATTGAATCGTGCTCAAGAATATGTATGTATAGACCTAAGCACATACATATAAAAGATCTTGAGTATGCTAAACAAATTGTACACATGTGTAAATTATAGTAACAAATAAATATAAACATATATAAATTTACAATATTTACCATAGCATCATGTAATGCTCTACCAATCTGACTAATATTTGAGTCATGTAGTGATAGAGTAATCTCTAAATCATGAAATGTAGGTGCTCTAAGGCTAGGCTATGCAGGAGTAGGAGTAGGTGCTATAGGATCCTGAGTAGGTGTGGGGACAGGTGCTATATGGCCCTCTATAGGAGTAGCTACTATAAAATGTGTAGAGATATCCTCCTATCTCTGTGAGGGTTGTGATCTTGCTGTGCATGACAAAATATGGATGATGCATCCACCAATGTCACAAAGAGGAATCCTCATGACTATTGATAATGTCTAATATGATCCAAGAAGATCAGATGCTAAATAAGATTCCATACGGCGTGATGCATCCACATCTAATATAGCTAAAACCTCTAGTGGCAATGGTATATATGCTATCTCATACATATCATCAGCTCCTATGCTAGAGGATGCACCTATTAAAATAGGACCACAAGATCCCCACATATATCTACCACATCTATTTGAAGATATCTTGTATAAGTGTGTGGCAATTGTGGCAATGCTAGAAAATATCTGACTCTTGACTATATCATCGGGAATAGTCAAACCCATAGTAGTCATCTGTGGACCTCTCGGCATGACCAAAAGGTTTGGACCCACCATTTCCCATTTATTAATGAACATAGAGGTGTTCATAGGTCTAAATATCTCTGATAATGGGCCCTATCCAACATGACCTAGAAAATCTATGTGAAATTCTACAAACAATTGTTTGCAGAAATAAAGAGGAAACTCATCCTTCTGTTGCCACCTGTGATGTGCAACTTACCACCAAGGATATATAAATGGAGCAACGAGCTGATCTATACACTTTGTCACTAAATAACCTTTAACCCTAGGCCTATCTATATAAGAGGGAAACATGGTCTTCACCATAATGATGGTGACCTCACCATCAATCTGTGAATACTTCACAGTGCTAGTAACACTATGAGAAAGGGAAGAGTAAAATGTCTCAATACTAATATCATCAAATGGGTTGTACACAGAGTTCATCTTAATGATTTGGCACAACTCATCTCTAATAGAAATAATATTATCCCTATTAGGGAGAGTGGTAGAAGCCAACAATGTAGAATCAAGATAGTCGAGAGCACGAGATAATCTAGCAATAATATCTACAAATAAATGTTGTCTCTCCTTAGTAGATGATGGTCTACATGTTGTGCTTGACTCAGGAAGAGGACCCCCTCCTTGAACACTAGCCTCCTCTAAGGACGTAGGTGCTCTACTAGTACCAGATGCCATGATGATATATGCAAACATCTCTATCTATAAATGTAGAGTTAAGATATACATACATAAGTACATTTAAAACTGAAAGTTAAATTTAATTTAAATTTAAAACATGTATGTATATAAATATGTACAAAGTTGAATGTAACTAAAAATATGCAAATGTTATTTAGTACATCTAACTCATGTATGTGAATAAAAAATATGCATTATGTTATTTAGTACATCTAGGTTTACTATGTTAATGTTTTCTAAAATGTAACTAATAGGTTTGTAAAATGTAATGTTATTTAGTACATATAGGTTTACTATGTTAATGTAACTAATAGGTTTGTAAAATGCTATGTTATTTAGTACATATAGGTTTACTATGTTAATGTTTTCTAAAATGTAACTAAAATGTTATTATATAGGTTTTTACTATGTTAATGTTTTATCAAATGTAATTACTTTAGTTATCTAAGTCTCAACTTGAATTTTCTATGTTTGAGATTTTGTAAAATCTGCAGTTATGATTAAATGTACATATTTAATTAACAAATACTATATAGTTTTCTATCTTTAACATATCAACATCTAACTATATAAAGAAAATTAACCAGTCTAAACAATCAACTACTAAAAAAAATACTTAAAATATAATTAATTTAATTATTAAAACACTTTAAAACAATTTATTTAATTAATACTATCATGTAATAACTAAAAAACATAGAGAAAAACAAAAAAATAAAAAATAAAAAATGCACCTACCTGTTATGACCGAAACACCCTAACCATTTGATAACCGCAATAGTGAAATGATCATTGACAATGATTTTTCAATATTTATAAACCTAGGGGGGTTCCGGCCAAAAGAGTTTTGGCTGGAACCCCCTTTGCCACATCAGTGTGGGAAAGTGCCATGTCTGTACGACCAAAGACATTTCAGCCAAAACCCCTACGGATATCACAAAGGGTGACACATGTTTGTGCTTTGACCCACATATTATTTCACATGATGGATAGAAGCAATAGATTTAAAGGAGGCCAATGAAACTTGTTGAGATAATGGGTGTTATACACATCAGATAATTTTGTTATATTGTATTATTTTATTTTATTATGTAATATTGCACCTAGATGGACATGAAATATGTAAAGATTCCTAAGTGATATACTTGATGAGTTGTATTGTAACATTGTGATAATATTTCATGCAATTATTTAATATTGGGAAAAATATTTAAATTTCTAATATAAATATGGGCCAATGGGTTAGGTAGCACATGGTTTATGTAATACCACTCAGTGGTTTTGTGGGACTCGCTATTATATAAACATCCATAAGGGTATCTGTTGTGTGAGAAGACAAAAGAGCAAAAATAAGAGTCGGGTGCAACAAGGCTAGACAAGTTAGCTAAGGGAGTATTTGTGAAGGTTGGAAGCATGGCATGGGATGTGTGGATTCATACTTGTTCATATGGATTGCTTGGTTGTGCTTATGGCTTTGAAGGCTTTCATATTTGTATTGCAATGGTATTTTTGTTGAATAATACATGGTGATGGATGCTTTTGGAGGCTGAGTTTTTCCCTCAATGACGGTTTCCTAGGGTATATCTTGTGTCACATTTTTGTGGGTATGCTGTCTATTCTCTTACATGTTTATTTTTGATCTATTATGAGTTATGTGGAAACAATTATATTCTTTGTTGCAAGTTTCCTTACAAGTGGTATAAGAGCTATGGTTTTATTATTATAACCCTAGATTGAATTGATGGGAATGAATGAGAGGATAAAAGAAAGGGCAAGATATATGAGTTTCTTATTACAGATCTGAGGGTTTTGGGTGCGCTATTATGATGGGATGTTCCTAGATTTTGGGCATGTGAAATTGTTGGACAAATGGATTTTTTGTATTTTTTCATTTAAACGAGGGTTTTAGGTGGAGCTTGCAAAAATGACATCTTGGGTAAAAACAAACCTCCCCATTAGATTTGGGTCGATGTTTCCATAAGTTTTGATATATAATATGCCCTAGTTTGACCATGTTCAAAGGAAATGAAAGAGTTTTTAAGTTTTAACCCATGATGGCCACCAAATTTAATCCTATCAAAATTTTCATCCCCCCAAAAAAATCATAGTGAAAATGGTAAAAATATTGTCTTAGTAAAACGACCATAACTTTCTCTCAAGATATCAGATTTTAAACTTCTTACAAATGTTGGAAATCTAATTCAAAGCACTAAAATTTGGTGTAGGTTTGGTTCTTTTATTTTGAAATTTTATTAGGTTTTAAGAGCCCTAAAGTCATATGTTATTTATTTTGAGCATAGATTAGGTCATAACTTGGGCATACAGAGTCAAATTTTTGATGTAGGAGCATCGTAGGCTTTCCTACAATCCTACATGTTTTGAGGGATTTGGTTAAGTGTGGAGGAGGATCGAGCTTTGATTTTGGTGGAGTTATGTTTTCATGGTTAGGAATGTGTTGGAGACACATTTGGAAACCTTTCCTTATGATTTCATAGAGATTGGATGGATTGAGTTGAAGTTTGAACTGTCTGAACCTTACTGCTGGAACTGCATTGTTTTGGTTTTTGGGTGCCTGTTGTAGAGTGTATAACTAATTTTACTTAATGAATGAGAATCTATACACTTCATATTTTCAAGAGGGCCTAGTTTAATTCCTTTTTTCAAGAGCACAATTCCTAATTCATTATAGGCTGGGAGATATGGCAATTCTCCCAAAGTATTAATTTCTGGCAGTTTCATGTGATAGTCTGTTATGGGTGAATTTCAGGATGGATGTGCACTTTTCCTTAGAGAACCAGCCTTTTCAAATTTAAGGGGTTTTATAGGACCTAGATTTCTACCTATGGTTAAAAGAACAAGTTCTAATTCAATCAGAGCTAGTTGATATCACAATTTTACTTGAATATCAATTTCTGGGCATTTAAATGTTGTTGCGAGCCAACTTGTGGCATTTAATTTATGTATTTGCATCTAATTCATGTTCTAAGCCAACTTTTTGCTTAGATTGGTATAATTAGGGGTCTTGTGGAGTCTTTTAGTCAGTGTGGAGTTGGGATAGAAGGAAGGATAGATGCAATTTTGAAGAGCTAGAGCTATGACTTAGGAACTAGAGGATCTCTTGGTGGACTTGCAGGTATAAGTGTGGATTCTTCTTGGTGTTCTTATCCAGTTGTGTATCTAGAATAGCTGGGATTGGTTGTAAGTTAGATCTTGTTGGATCTTGTAGAATTGATTTTTTAATTTTCTATTTGTATTTGGTACTAAACTAGAGGGCCTTATAGCTAGGCATATTACATGCAATTAGTTATATTTTATGAATAAAATATTGTGATTTGGTATCAAATCTTGCATTATTCTTTCTTGCTATTTTATTTCCACTATGTGGTTGTATAGCTAGGGGCTAGGACATCTCCTTTGGGGATACTCCTACCTTGCATTGAATCAATTTTGGACTCTAAGTAGTCAACGAAAAGCTCTTGGAGGGCTCTATATAATAGTTTAGATTTGATGTAGATTTGACATGGTATATTGATTTAAACAATTTGTGGCATATGTTGACTATGGTAAAAATGTGAGTTTTTTACATTTTATATTATGAAGTTTTGGATTTGATGTCATTGTATACTTAGTTCATATTTTAGATTGGTCTCATGATGATATGGTTATTAGTATTTGATTTGGATATGTATGATGACTTGTTGGTTCTATAAGTAGTCTATACTTATAGGTTACATTTATAACTTTTTTATGGATTGTCTTTGCCCATTGATCTTTCACTATTGATGCATATTCATATTGGTAGCATGAATTTAGGTTTTCTATACTCTAAGTCACATGATTTTCTTGTTTTTTCTTCATGAAGAAGGGATGAGATGTTGTTACTAGGTACAATAATGGTGGAGGATTATGGTTGACTATTTTATGCTGACAGGTTGGACATATTGAGAATTAGATGCTCAGTTCATGGATGTGATCATAGTTCCATGGATTTTGGCATGACATGATTAGATATATAGGTACATCCTTGATGTTCATTGGTTTAGATTTCTAATTTGATTATGGTGGTATATCTTCTTGTTTGAGGATCATGGTTATTCAGTTTCTTTTGAGGAGTTCATGATGTGCACTTCAAGTTCTTTGATGGTTTGATGCCTTAGTTGATTCTCATGGTTAGAGGATGGATTTTTTTCATCATGATGACATGGATAGCTTGGATACATATTTTAATGGGAGATTGTGATAGTGTTGAGGTTATAGTGCAAAATTGGTTCATGGTTTCGTTTGTATCTTATTGATTTCACTTGGTATTGATACTTTGGTTGTGTGAGTGTAGACCTAGACAATCTTCATGTAGGAGATGGATTTTATGATGCCATAGGTTAATTGGTACCATGGGTGAGTGGGAGTTATTGGCATTGATATATTTATTGATTGTTTGCACATGTTGGATATTTGTCTTAGATCCTATTATTGTAGAACTATATTTGACATTTGCATGGTGCACTTGTTATCTTCACAGTGTGTGAAGATGGTTAGATCTTGAGGACTTATGAAGTTCTTTGTTATCTTCATGGTGTGTGAAGATAGTTCTTCATGGTATGTTGAGGTGGTTTTTCTTCATGGTGTGTGGAGATGGTTACATCTTGAGGACTCATGGGGTTCTTGGTAAGTGTGTGGTTTATGATTTTATTTGGCATGTTATCTTTGGTGTTAGAATGGTTTCATTTTTATGTCAAGGTATACTCCTAATACATGTTTAGAGTTTTGACATGTTATAGTACATTCATATGGAGTGTGTTATCTCTTTGGTTGAGATGGTTAGATCATGTTGTCATGTTTATGTTCCTAAGGCCATGGTTGGAACTTTGACATTGATCACAAGCTAGATACTTCATGATATTGTTATGTTTCATTTGGAGTTGGCATGGATTGATTGGTTATAGGTGTTCACAGATATATAGAGATAGTGGTGATGCTGATTTCTTTTATATTAGAGAATTATTTACTGGAATGGTTTATAGTTTTAGAAAGAGAGTCCAAGGAGAATTAACTTGATATGTAATTTAGAGGATATTGTTCTTAGATGAGTCTTGGTTGGAGACTTGGATATCTCGATGAACATTCTCATTCCCCACTCTTGGTGTACTCAATGGTTTGTTACTTGAGAGGTATAGCCCATTATTTCTTTTAGGTGCATTATATTTATGCTTATCTTTCATGGATATGGATCTTGAGCTATGGTACATGAGTTAGTTCTAGAGGGTTCATTTGAGAGATGGTTTAGAATTGGTTATCTCCATTTTCATATGTTGCTATGCTGGTTGAGTTTGGGAGATGGTTTTTTATTGGATATATTCCTTGGATTAGGAATAGTTTATGAGTTTGATCTTCTTGTAAGAGGCTTACATTGATGATTGGCTATATGGTCTGGTTTGGGTGTTGTTGAGGCTTCTTGGTTGGGGTTTTATGGAGGAGATCATACTTGTATAGTTTACATCTAGAGGTGTAGAAAGACATGATATAGGTTATGATTTGTGTGGTTTCTCTCTGATCCTTGTTATCTTCTTATACGTTTGGTTTCACTTACATTAGATTTGAGATTGGTTAGCCATTTTGATCACCGATTTGTGTTCATGTATGTCATGTGAGAGATAACATGGTTATTCATTTATCTCTTTCCTCTATTGGTTGTGGAGAGCTCAGGAGACTATTCGAGACTTGTTATGAGATTTGTTCTTGCAGGATATCAATTTATGTATTGTAGATTTGCTTGAGACTACATGGATTCACTTCTTTGAGATGTTGTGAGTGGATTGGTTATAGATTTGACATTATCTTTTATAATGGTATCTTCTTAATGTATATGTGGTAGGTATTTCTCTTGAGGCTTATGATTGTAGGTTATAAATTGGATATGTTGGTGATGTGAGATTCACTTGGTACACCTTTTGAGGTATAGATGGTTGGATGGTTTGAAACTTTTTGTGAGTGATATTTTAGCTATGGATATGTTGACAACTATAGATACATGTGATTACTTTTGGATTAAATTTTTGTACTTGGAATTTCAGTTGTTTCAAGATTTTATGACCTTCTAGTGTGATAGGTTGGGTGGCTTTCTCTTTGGATGGCTTCTATGTATGTCTATTGGCAATGACATAATAGGTGGCTTCATTCATGTTTGAGATGTTGGATACTTTGATTTTGTTGTAGGTACCAAGATGGAGCACATCATATACTTTGATCCATGATGGTGGATGTGTTAGGAAGGATTGTTCGCTTGTTCATTTATGTGGCTATGGATTGACCCTATGCAATGTATATAACAAGTGGGAGATTGTTGAGATAATGAGTGTTGTACACATTGCATAATATTTTTATATTGTATTGTTTTATTTTATTATGTAATGTTGAACCTAGATGGACGTGCAACATGTGAAGATTACCAAGGGATATACTTGATGAGTTGTATTGTAACATTGTGATAATATTTCATGTAATTATTTAATATTGGGAAAAAGAATTGAATTTCTAATATTAAATGTGGGGTCAATGAGTTAGGTAGCACATGGTTTATGAAATACCACTTGGTGGTTTTGTGGGACATGCTACTATATAAGTAGCCACAAGGGTAGTTGTTGTGTGAGAAGACAAAAGGGAAAAAATAAGAGTCAAGTAGGACAAGGCTTGACAGGTTAGCCAAGGGAGCATTTGTGAAGGTTGGAAGAATGGCATGGTATGTGTAGATTCATGCTTGTTCACATGGATTTTTCAGTTGTGGCTATGGCTTTGAAGGTTTCCATGGTTGTATTGCAATGGTATTTTTTCTAAATAATACATGGTGATGGATGCTTTTGGAGGCTACGTTTTTCCCTCAATGAGAGTTTTTCAGGGTATATCTTGTGTCACATTTTTGTGGATATATTGTCTATTCTCTTGCAAGTGGATTTTAATTGCATGTTTATTTTAGATCTATTATGGGTTATGTGGAAATGGTTACATTCTTTGTTGCAAGTTTCCTAACAAAACTATTGTTTTGAACTTCTATGATGAGTTGGTTTGTAGATTTGGACTTTCTAACTCCATTATATTTGATAATACATTAGCATTTGTAGGGGCAAGAATAACTAAATAGGCCTTGAGAAATAGAATCTACCTCAATACTTCATTGAGTTATTATCCCAAAGGAAATGGTTTAGCTTAACATACTAATAAAAACTTGTTGAGGATATCTAAAAAGAAATTTGGTGGATAGTAAGTGTGATTGGCATTCTAAGTTGAGATTAGCTTTATGGCTTGATATAATTAGTCCTAAACAAATTCTTGGCAACTCACGCTATGTTCTAGTATACAAGAAACAATCCAAGCTACCTATTTTTATAGAGTTCCCTTCATTAGAGTTGGGTGACAATTTAGTTCTCTTTGAATAGGATGATCCTTTAAAGATGAGATATGCTAGATTGATAGAGCTAGAAGAGGAAAGGAATAAGTCATTATATATAATGGAATACCAACAGATTTAGAATAAGAAGGTTTTTGACAAGAAATCTAAGCTAAGAATTGTTAAAGAGGATGATTGGTGTAGGAGCACCTAGGCAAGCTAAGTGTGAAACCTAGGTATTTCCTTATTTTTGGCTTGAAGTGATGCTAGCCACATCACTAGTCTAATAATAGGTCCTATGTGGTCCTTAGGTGTGTTTAGGAGACTTGGCAAGACCCAAAATGACCAAGTTGCTAGAAGTTGCCGACTATTGTCAACTAGGTGACATAGGTCCGGTAAAGGTTAAAATGGTCTAGAAAGGTTCCAATGGCTTTGAATAGTTTATTTGAAGTCATTTTATTCATATTATATGTCTACTTGGTCTTTGTTCAAAATTTGGAGGTCTAACTCCATGTAGAAAAAAAGTTGCTAAAATGTTGTCATGTTGTCATGACAACATTTTCTTGCAAAAAGTAACTTTTTCCATTTTTTTGAGTTTGCAACGTCCTAACTGTTTAAAAAAATTATGGAACTGATGGAGGATCCTTTAAAAAGGTGAGGACAACCATTTTCATGGTTGGACAAGTTGGTTTTGCATTTTGTACGAATTGTGCAAGTATTTTGTTGTCGGTTTTATGCATTTGAAGGCATTTTTAATAGAGGAGGATTCAATTGCCTGATTTTTGTGTTGGAAAAGTTTTGAAATAATGTTTTTCATCTTTTTGTATTGTTGGTTTAATCATTTCAATTCATTTTGTATTAGTTTAGAAAATCTTTTTGTTCTTGCCAAGTTGCTGATCTGAACAAGGTTGCACTTAGAAAATGGGATCTTAGGGCCTCTTCCCACCATTGGAAACCTCTAGTATTTTGGGATTTGGAACTAAGTTCCATGTATATTATGTACCAGGAAGGAGGGCCCTTGAAAGCATCAGAAAGCATTTTTAAAGTGATGCCATAGGCAAGCCAAATGCAACTTGGCTAAGGAATCACAGTTGGAAAAATGAGCTATGGAGGGGATTGAGCATGCAAACACCTCAATCTAGCCACACAAAAAGTAAGGAGAAGGTATAATCTTTCTTCAGTTCAAGGGATAGGTCTTGGAACATTTTCCAAGGTGGTTTTCCATCACAACAGCGATAAAGCACTTAAAATCCTAATTTTTGGCCTAAAATTGTACTTTGGTTGTACTTATAGTTTGGGGGTTGAAGAATCATAGAATCTTGAAGTACTCTGAAAAGGGTATCCAAAAATGTAATTTTTTTGTAGGGTTGTTAAGAATTTTTTCAATAAATCTTGTTTCCAACTATTTATGATGGCTAATTCCTAGTAGCCTTTTTGGAGCAATTTGGTGTATTTTCCCTAGTAGATTGAATGCACCTATGAAATCAGAATTGTTTAGGGTCATGGGTGTTAGAAGGAGTCTAAACAAACCCTAGATGAAGAACTAGTACCCTTGGAGGTATAGATGGACTTGAGGGTTAGTAGCAGACTGGAGCCAGCTAGTAAGAAATTTGATGTTACTTTGTTGGTTTGCCCCCAACTAAAGGATTAGGATCTCTTGAGCAAGATCCTAGTAAGCATAGGGTGTGAAGAAGCCCTAGTGGGTCTAGTGAATGACCTAAGGTAGCCCTGAGAGAGGTTGGGGTTTGGAAGCAAGGTTGGGGTGTTACATCAATGATCTAGTTCTACAATGGGATGTCTTGGAAAGTAGACCAGGTCACTACAACAAGTTTGATCACATGTGGGTTAAGTCATTTATAATTTCAGAGTGCAACGAGCACAATGCCTACTAGCTATCAACTATGGAGGGAGATGTTATTCCAATCCCTATGAATAGGATACACCTCAAGCTTTACTTATAGGTAGGATCCAAAAGTATCATCTTGTATGTAGTAGGTTATTTTTCAATTTTCCCCAAGTGTTGTTCCAACATAGGCTTTCTTTAGTTTTAGTTTTCCTACTTTCTTTAAAAGTTTCCCAAGTTTCTAAAGAGTTGAGGAAGCAAAGTAATGATTGTATGGACACAAATGAAATAACATCCTTAGGTTTTATATCCATTTTGAAGCCTATGTACAAGCTCAAAAGTATATATCTAAACATGAGCACCTAACTATGGAATTCTTATCCCCATACCTACATTAACTCCATGCCTAATGGACTATTAAGCCTACTAGTTTTGATATCTAGTAGGAAACCATATAGAAAAAGTTGCCAATAATGTTATGAATTTTTACCACCCTGTGTAAATTGGTAGAGTTGTCATGAACTATTTCTAGAGTAATGTTGTCTCATGTTGAGTAAATATCAAAATGTGAAATCTTTCTTATATATAGATATCCCTAGGTCTTTTGACATCTTTTTTTTTTTTTTTTTTCCATATTATAGGTCTTGCCTCTTAAATCTTTCAAGTTGCAATATTGTGAAAATGTTCTAGTAGCAACATCCCTTCTTTTTTTATCAATAACCATTGTAAGGGGCACGAGGATGTGAAAAGATCAACAAATGGGTCAGCATAACTTTACAACTATTAAGGCTAATTGTTGAGTTATTAAAAGAAACCTTGGGTTAGGGTTGTGAAGCAACAAAGTACTTAGGTCATGTATTCATAAAGTTAGAAGCTAAACTCTAGTTTCAAGTTGCGAGGAGGTGAGCATTGGACATGTGTCTTAGTGAGCCTTGATTCATAAAGATACATAGTATCTTGTAGTTCAAAGGAAATGGACATCACACCATTATGAGGGTCTTAAATCAAGGTAAAGGTTAAGCTATGATTATACAAAAGGAATTAGGATGGCTAAGACTTGATTAGTTGCATGCTTATGAGGAGTTAGTGTTAACCTAAGGGCAGAGTGATGAAGCAGTGATTCCCTTCATCAAACCATCCCAAGAATAAAAGGTAGATTTATGATCAAATCTTGAAGGAGTCATCCCATCAACTAAAGTAATTGAGGTTAATCAACATCACTCTATTGAAGCAATTAGATGAACTTCAGAGTTAAGTCATGATGGTGTGAAGTAGATAACAAGTAGTTATTTTCATGCTTTCACATTGTCACACACAGTTAATGTTGACCTAGGGTTAAGGTGGTGAAAGCTCTTGTTCACACTTTCACAAGGTTAAAACACAGGTTAAGAGTTAAGGTTGCAACAAGGTGATAAGTAGTTTTTGTGACTTTGTAGGTCAACATAGTCAATAAAGAGATGTTGTTGTGAGTCTATAATGGCATGGAATCATTAAACCCTGATGAATTTTGCAACATCACTAGGATAAGTATTTAGTTAGAATTTTAAGTTACAAAGAAACAATAAAGGAGAACCCAATATTTACAAAATTGCATGATTTACAAAAGGTCACAATAGTTATGAACCGAAGAAATTTCAAGTTATGAAGCAATGATCAAGCATGAAGGGTAGACTCAGTGGTTTCCCATGGCTAGAGAGTTAGAGAGGAAAAATGGTTGCAAAAAAGTGAACACCAAGAGAGTGTGATGTCCCAAGTCAACATAGCTAATAGAATTTCAAAGAAATATGGTGCATGCAAGGGTGAATATATTATGATGAGGAACCACTAAGGTAGAGGAAGCATTAGGTTTGAGGTTCAAATTATAGAGCTAGATAGGAGGAAATAAAGTTGAAGGATGAGCATTGATTGCTTGAATTATACAATAATATGGAGATCTAATTTTTAGGAAGAGTAGAGAAGAAAGATCTAGAAAAAGTTAGATGATCTAAATGACTTGGAGAAGTAAATGAATTTCATGGCTCTGCTAATGGAGGTAGTTGGAGAAATTTACCTAGTCAAGGTAATAGAAGACAAATAGAACTAATGGAAGGTTCCTACAGTAAGTGTCACCTGTTGACTTTGCAACCACTTTCCTAGTTTGGTCTAAATACAAAGAATGTTTTAAAGGTAACATTCTAGAAATATCTCTAGATTTTTTCCTTTTTAGTAAGATTTTGACATGTGCCATCCCATCTAAAGTTGTGAGTAACATTACTCTCGTTAGTATTTTTTAAAGGTCCAATCCTTCTTGTGAAGAATTTATATATGAGTTTTCTAAGGTCAATATTATGTGCACTTTAATTTTTTAGAAAATCTTCATCACATCAAGCCAACAGTATTCCCATCTTAACATTTTTGTGTATCACCTCTAATTTACCTTTCAGCACTTACATTCATGCAACTAATCCTTCTATCTCTTTCCCTCCCAAGTTTAAGTTTATTTTGAAGGGAAAATATGTGAAACATTATAATGAACCAACCTAGAACCTAGATATTCACTCCTAATCCTCATACACGCACTACCTGGGAGTGTTTCCATGTTACTCAAAGTGACTAAATTCTAGAATCCAGTCAGGGTGCAACTTTAAGAGCTAATAGATATATCTAACCATTGTTGTCTATTAGTGTCAACCACTTAGTCATTTACAAGGTAGAATTAGATGGTCATCACTATGATTGAGCTAATCTATTTAGGCTAAGTCATGTACATAAGGAAGTATGTACCGAGCTCTATAGGATCTCAGTAAGTTTATGGTCATATTTCTATATGAGCCAATCTCATTAGTAACCAAGAAAGTATCAAGCATACATGTGCTGAGTTACATAGTGTGTGTTGAGAATAATATATGTTAGACATCAAAGGAACAATAAAGATGAAGCAATTTAGAGTTTACATAAAAGTTAGGGATGGAACAAAGTTCAAGGAAAAATGATCACCTAGCTAACTTGGAAGGAACATTTAATACTTACAAAGGTTGTTATAAAATATTTATACAATATGGATCACATATCCCTATGTTGTGTGTTCAATAATCAAGATGAATAGGAAAAATATGGAATCATCTAGAAAAATATTTATGAAACTCTTTAAAAAGTTATGATCTTAACCTAGACCAAAGGCATACAAAGTGAGGGAAAGAGTAGAGAGATGTATGCATGTGAACAAGGAGTAAAGTGAAGGATCAAGATCAAAAGTTAGTGAAGGGTTTTGATATCATCTAACAAGGAAAGTGACCTAGTCATATTAATTAATTGAAAGGGAAAGAATAGTAATATCATATTAGAGGAGAGGACCCATGAGCAAGGAGAAGACTCAAAATTAGCTTACAAAGAAAGTTGAGAGTCAGGTACTAAATTAGCTTTATTCAACTTGAATAAGGGTAAATCTCTTAACAAAGTGGCCTTAACATATCTTTATAAATCTCCTAAAAAAGTCCTTACTTTTTTGTAAGTGTATCCTCTAACAAGGTAAGACCTAGTAGTCTCTTAAGTGTTTAACAAGGTATAATCCTCATAGGGTAGATCATATCTTATAAGCAAACATTGTAACCTTAACTGGTTAACTTTATTGTTGTAATAATGAAGATTTGTGGGTGTCATCACCACCCTAGTTTTACCTTCACCTTGGAGGGTTTCTAGGTAAAAAATATTGTGTTATGTGTTTATTTTCATGCAGGTGATTAATCAAATTTATATGTTATAGTAAGTTATCATTACAAGTTTTACATGCACAAGTTTATTGATAGATGTGAATGAAATGGTGAAAACTTTAAAGTGTTTAAGATTTTGATTTACCCCCCCTCTTAGTATCTAGATTATCTTATTTATACCTCTTTCAATCAAAAATTGGTATTAGAGCATTGGTTCTCTAAGAGAATCTTAATCTCTTGGAGATTAGATATTGGAGATGGAGGCATTTAAACTGGATAAGGTTATTGACATCCAAATCATACTACAAAAACTTGAGAAGGAAAGACAAGATTTGAAGGATTCCTTGGAAAGGTGAAAGGAAATTTCCTTCTATAGAACAAGATTTAGTGTGCAAAGAACATTAACAATAAGAGAAACATTCACAAACTAAAACTAAATTCACATATATGCTTAGACAAAGAAAGCAAACAAGAAATGCAAACCTAAAAAGAGAAAACACTCCATGCTTCCTTAATTTTGTAGATGTGTCCTTTGATGTGGATGTATGCTCAATTGCTTGCCCAATTGCTTCAATGGTGGAGATGAGTAATGGAAAATTGGTAGCCTTGTGAGCTCTCAATTTGGCATTATAAGGTTAAGATTGATGTCTTTGGTTCTCAAAATAGCATGGTAACTTTAGCTCAAAGATTGTGATTGAAATGGCTTGGGATGGGATTCAATTTATAGGCCAAGGAGTAGAGGAATGGAGGGCTTAGATGCAAGGATGGGGAGATGGTTAAGGAGGGCTAATATGCACTCAAAGGGGAGCACATGGATTGTGCTTGTTTAGCACAAATGGGAAGGTGACACTTGTCACAAGGAGGATGAGTGTGAGAGGGTAGGGTAAAGGGTTGGTTAAAGGCATGATGAGTGGGGTTGAGTATGTAAGAGAGACGTAAGAGGAATGAGTGTGGAAGAGGGAAGAGTGTGGAAGATGGATGTAAGAGGCATGAGTGGGCTTGTAAGAGTTTTTTATGGTTTGTAAGAGCACTCATGACTTGGTGGTTGGGATTTTTGAGGGGAGACTTTGGTTTGGTTTAGGAAAGTCTTAAAATTGTTTAGGGAATGTGACAATATTAGGGGGTGGATTAGGCTTGGGTTTAGGATTAGATTAGAGATGTTAGAGATGTGCAAGTGGATGGCATTAATGAGGGTGGGTGAGTTAGTGGCTAAGCTTGGTTAGTATGGGTGGATGGGGTGGATTAGGCTAAATGGAGGATTAGGGATAAGTTAGGGGTTTTTAGATATGAGGATTTTATTTATCAAATAGATTTATTTAATAAATGGGGATTTTTGGAATTAGATAGGAGAAAAAGATTTAATTGATAAATGATAGGTTATTTGATTTATCAATTTAGGACTATAGATGATTAATTAAATTAATCAGCTATGGGATGGCAAAGGATTAATTAAATAGGAATTTAATCAATGATGCCTTCAGAGATAACTATATAGGATTACCAAAGCGGTGTAATCAAATTTAGGTGTCTACACCTTCCAGATAAAAAAATTCCTATGAAGAAGTTTAGACTCAAGGACTACTTGAACCAATCAATCCAAATGATAAAGCATCTCTTGATCTACTTGACTAGAAAAAACTCCTAAATGAAGAAATAAGAGGAATGAAAAGTTAACATGAAATCTAATCAATAAGACTATTTGAATTGATTGAACAAAAGAAGAAACCTGAAGAAGATAGGACTATGGTTGAAGAAGACAAAAGGAAAATGGCTACCAGACTTGAAGAAAGGATATCAAATGTGCAGAAGCTCACATATTCTCAACTAGACATGATGAATCAACTATTTCTTGCAAATTGGAAATTGAATCACAAGGATGTGGAAATTGTGAATCTCAAATCACAAAAGGACATACTAAAGAATGAATTGAAACCTAAGAAAGAATCCATGGAGAGGTTCAACAAACCAACATGATATCACTAGGAAAAGCTTGGTTATACTACAAATTTATGTCAAAGTAACCATGTTATGAAAATATATATACCTAAGTTTATTGGTTACTATTTTTACTAAAAGAAACAAGGACATCAAATACATGAGTGTAGGTCAAGACTAAGGAATACAACTGCTACACCTAAATTTGAGGGATACTTCTATAATTGTCATAAGTATGAACATAGAGAATATGAATGTAGATCATAGAGAAAACCTTATTGGAAAAATAATAGGAGTAATTATGCACATGACAATGCATTTTCCAAATGTCACAAGTTTGGATATCATAGCAATAATTTCAAGACTCAAGTACATTCAAAAAATTAGACAAAAGATAAAGGTAAAGGCAAAGTAGACATTGAGAAAATCAAGAATGAAATGAACCAAAAATGGAAAAGGAAAACAAAAGATGGAACTAGTGGACCAAATGAAGTTAAGGTCACCCAATCTAATAGAGAAGGTGATCATTTCATCTCAAACTAAGCAAGAGAGGCATGCATGGAACTATGTACTTAATTGATATATCATACATCAGTTCCTTACATGTAAATGTGCCATAGTTCATATTTGCATATATAAGATGGATAAGAAAAAAATTGTAAAATGTTTTAGAATGTCAGTAAAATTGTCTATATTGATCAAGCATTGCAACATAGACCATGCACTTAAGAAGAGGAATGGTGGAGAACAATGATATGGAAGAGACTGAGTTGTAATGCAAAGACCTAGCTGAAAGAAATCAATATCAACCAAGACAGATGACTTCCACTCACCTTAGTACACAAAACTAATGGAGACCCTAAATTAATCAAAATAAGGTATATAAATTTTTTTGAAGATATTATCACATACCTTGCATTTAGATTTGGAGAGCACAAATCAATTTGGCAATTTTAGCAATTGGCAAAGATTTCAAGAGCAATTTGATCAAGAAGCTTGAACAAGTGAATAACTGAACTATGTTGAGTATTTAGAGAAGAAATAACTTCAAACCCTATCAAAAAACATGGTAGCTTCATCAACTATTGGACTGAGTCAAGAGGTTAGTAGAATCTAACTGGTGAAGACTAGTGCTTGTCCTTCACCAAATTTTCATGTTATTTTAGAGATTTCTATGAAAGGAGACACAATGGGTGTGTTATCCTCAATACCACCAAAAGTCACTATGACCCATGATGTTAGAAGTTGTTATATGTGTAAAATTAGAGAAGTAGGAGATGATGAGATTAGAGAAGGTTATGAGAAGTTGTGTAATGAAGGAATATTGAAGGACAAATTTTCAAATTGTTAAGAGGAAAGGGTAAATTCATTCCCTATAATTCTTAAGAAATTTCAAAATCAAGTGGATTGAAGTTATTTTGACTATAATTCATGATATGAAGTATTGGCTATACAATGAACCCATGGAGATCACAAAGAAAATGATTCATAGGGTTACATGCTATCCAACCCTATGTAAGAACAGAACTATGTGATGTTTGAGTCATGAAGAAATAGAGGAAAAATAGGAGCCGAGTAGATTACATGTGGTTTTTCCATTTTAAAAATCTTTGATCCAAAAATTGAATTTGTAGTGAGGGTTATAGCTCAAAAATTTTATCAATCAAGCATATTAAATAGTATGCCTTGTATGGTTGTTGATCAAGTATGGAAGATAGTAATGAAAGATCATGAGTATGATCTTGTTGAGCTATAGAGGCTATATTTTGCATAAAACATGTCATCCATAAGAAAACCAAAGAATTCAAGTGTAAATTTGGATTCCTCATTGTTTGTATACTCTTTTATATTCAAAAATGTTTTCTTGGTATTGGTGATGTTGTATGGGAGGTAGAAAAACTAGTGACAACAAAAATAAATGAGTATATTACTCAATTAGGAGAAAATTTTGAAACTGTAATAAATTCTTATTTTGATGAATTCAAGAAAAGGATGTAAAGGAAAATGAAGATACTTGAAGAATTGATCACAAAATATTATAGTGACATATGTTTTCTTTTGGATATGGACAACACTTTTGTATAGGAAATAAATTCGAGGAAGGTTTGGTTACAAAGCTTTGTATATGAGATAAATAGTGATGTAGTAAGTGCAAACATTGATACACTATTAAAAGAAGAGATAGATGTTGAGGTTCAACCTTTTGGTAGATATGAAGAAGCCAAAGCAAGAATAACTATGAATATCAAAATAGCTTCCAAGGAGAAGAAAAGGAATAAAATGATTGATGACCTAGAAGCTAAACTAGACACCCTAGGCAAGGGAAATGAACCATTACAATTGAGACAAGGTCTTGGTGAAGATAAAGGAAAAGATGGTGGTTATGAGGAAGATAAAGAAGAAGAAGGTGACAAGGTAAAATCCATAGTTTATGTCATGCCATTAAGAAAGAAGGATCAAGGATCAAAGAAGAATCTAGTAGTGACACCTCCACCACCAAACAAACCAAGGATCAGGGTAACTACTAGTGCTAAGAAGTATAGAAAGAAGAGAGTAATAGAGACTACTAAGCCTAGTGTCCCTAGAAATAGAAGAAACAGATCGGTTAGAGGATCACCTATAAGGCATGCTAATTCTATTGATGAGTTATGTGTAGATATGAGAAGATCACTAGGTTTATCTAGTTTTATATTTGTAAAATATGATACACTAGATAATGATGATATAAATAAAATTGAGGAGGCTATGGTAGAAATGATCTCAAATTTCAAACTAGCTCCTAGTGAAATAGAGAAACAAATACCTCAAGATCTATATGATAGATTGAGGAGAAAAAGATAAGGATTAATGCATTAGTTGAAGTAATGCCTGATTTATCCCAAGAGAAACAAGACACATTTTTTGATCAATATAGGAGTATATTTTTTTCCAAAATATAGTACATTTTTAAAATCTTAATAAAGAGGAAGTTGTACAATAACAAAGTGAGTTGTTGTGGAAGAGCACTTTCAAGTTAAATACAAAGAGAACAGAGATAGAT
The DNA here is from genome assembly GCA_028749045.1 of Cupressus sempervirens. NCBI lineage: Eukaryota > Viridiplantae > Streptophyta > Pinopsida > Cupressales > Cupressaceae > Cupressus > Cupressus sempervirens. The sequence goes on along the minus strand of CM053793.1, from coordinate 24,504,667 downwards.
ATTGTAAACATCAATGATAATTACAAAAGTAAAGAAATTTTAGGTGTATTGAGTCCACAGGGCAACATGTCCCCTGGACATGCTGACACCCCTAACACTCTAGAGGCTAGGAAATCAAGACTCACAAGTTCAGAGGTCGATGGTGAAGAGAAAGAAATGAGTGTAAATAATACGAATATTTCAAAACCTCAAATTGAGGAAATAAAAAAATCAATTAAAGTTGAACTAAGTGTAACTATTTTTGTCTTGAGCATAGATGCACAAGAAAGACAGAGTGGTGACACCCCTTCACCAACTCTCAAGGCAATGTCAAGTAGCAGTACTCCTTCACCTAGCAAAAAGAGGAAAACAACAAAAGATGTTTCACTAGATATTGAGGCTAGTTTGGATAAAATAATTGTGATACCACAATTAGACCTAGAAAATCTCACATTGGAGCAAACAATTTTTTTGCAAGATTTTTTTGGTGAAGAACAAGAGATAAGAAGAGCTAAGACGAGAGCACAAGATGAAATAGGTACTACATCATGTAAACCATATTTTTGTTGATGCTTTTGATATTCATAATTTTGAAGAAGATGCACCAATCATCAACCAACTTGTAAATATAGTTGATTGAGTGAATGGTATAAGTATGGAGTCAAATGTGAAGCTAATGTATTGGTCTACTAGAATATTTGAAACTAGCTTGTGGATAAAGTCTCCATAACCATTATCAAGAAGAAAGTGAAACTACAAAAGAAGATACAAGTTATGATTGAACTAATTTAGAATGTACAATATTTATATACTTTTTTTTTTGGATGTATCAAGATTCACTAACAATATTCAAGCACAAATAAGTAAAATTCAAGCTAAGATGAAGCAATCCAAAAACATTATTTCTAAGTTAGTAGGATGAAGTATTGATCACTACAATAATCTACTAAATGCTCAAGGCACATTGGTTGAGTTTCAAGTAGCTGGTAGTAATATGAGATCCAATTTGATCTCTATTTAGACAATGATGATACCTCATTTGGAGGTCATATAGATAGAACTGAAAACATCCCAAGGTCTTATCATAAAAGTTCATAATCTTTTAGTGGTTGATAGTTTAATTGATTTCACTTCAAGATTAAAATTGTATAATAATATTTTAAAGAAAAAAAGAATCACATGTGATAGTAAATTTTCCATGATTACTAGAGTTCATTAGGAATTCATTAAAAAATATGGATTACTTCCACTCATTCCACCCTAGCAGTAGTGACATATAGTGTTTAAAAAAGGGGGGAAAGAGACATGGAAAGGGAGAAATACAGATTTGAATAAAGGTGAAATGGATTTGTTATTTATTTTTACATTGTTCATTTATTATTCATTGGCATAAGTCATAATACTTAGGGGGAGAGCTCATTTACTTGATTGTATTGTAATGATGTAAATATGAGAAAGTACCTTTTCCACTAATGTCAAAGGGGGAGATTGTTGGTATCTCTAACCATTGTTGTCTATTAGTGTTAACCACTTAGTCATTTACAAGGAAGATTCTAATGATAGTTACTATGACCAAGCTACTCTATATTGGTTGAGTCATGTACATAAGAAAGTATGTATTGAGCTCTATAGGAGCAAAGTTTATGGTCATAGAGAATTTTCTATATGAGCTAAGCTCATCAGTGACTGATCAAGTATCAAGCATACATGTACTAAGTTATATAGTGTGTGTTGAGTTACATAGTGTGTGTTGAGAACAATATAGGCCAAGCATTAGAAGAGTAATATAGGTAAACAACAACAATGTCTAAAATTAGGGAACAATAAAGACCGAGCAATGCAGAGTTTACATAAAAGTTGGGAAGTGAAATTTTTTAGAGGGAAAATGATTATTAGGTTGATTGTGAAGGAACATTTATTACTTAAAAAAGTTGTTATAGAATATTTACATGATGTGGATCATAGATACTTATATTGTGTATTCAATGGTCAAGATGAAAAGGCAAAATATCAAATCATCTAGATCAATCTTTACAAAACTCTTAAAATAGAAATGATCTTAACCTAGATCAAAGGCATGCAAGGCGAGGGAAAAAGTAGATAGGTGTATGCATGTGAATAAGGAGTAAAGTGAAGGATCAATATTAGAAGTTAGTGAAAGGTTTTGTTATCATCTAACAGAGAAAGTGACCTAGTCATAGGAATGAAGTGAAAGTGAAAGACAAGTAATATCATATTAGATGAGAGGATCAATTAGCAAGGAGAAGACTCAAAATCAGCTTACAAAGAATTATGAGTCAATTATTTAATCCATTTTAATCAACTTGAATTAGGGTAAATCTCTTAACAGAGTGGTCTTAATAGATCTTTTTAAATCTCCTAACAAAGTCCTTACTTTTTTCTATGCATTAAAGCCTCTAACAAGGTGAGACCTAGTAGTCTCTTAAGTCTTTAACAAGGTAGACTCCTCATAGGGTAGATAATTGATGAGAACAGTTTATGAATCATTTTATACCATCTTTTTATCCATTTTATGTGTCATCATATTTACTTCCATATTCTATTTTCCATTCCATCTCATCCCATTTTACTACTTTATGTTACATATGGCTAAATATATATAAGTTATATTTAATATAGTTTTGAGATTAAAATATAGGAATTAATTATTGATTATTGTTACTAACAAGCATTGTTATTTTATGTCTTGGAAAATATATTTTCTAATATAGATATTTTAGGTTGTTCATCTTCCTATCATTTTTCATGCAGAAAATCTTCCTATTACTTTTGGTCACAAAATTCTACCTATCATATGATGGCAAAAAAAAAAAGGTAAGGTGGTTTTATAGTCCATGACACTATGCCATAGTTTTCGGGTTTACGTATGGTGAAAATGATATGAGACTACCTCGTACTCTTTTTTGAGAGGCGCTTGGTGCTACAAATGAGGCATACATACCCTACCCCCTAGTGGGATTCAAACTTGTGACCTCTTTTTCAAGAGTACAAGTTCTCCACCACAAGTTCTTCACTTTTGGTCACAAACTTCTACCTGTCATATGATGGCAATGGATATAACTATTCATGATCTCCTATCCATAAATAATATCATATCAAGTGAAATCTACATGAAATAACTAGAGGAAGATCTCATGATTTATGTGCCAGCTATTTAGAGGAAACAAAATCTGTAAGACAAAAATATGACATTAGTTTTGCATTTCAAATTGTGAGCAAATGAGGACAAATCTTAAAAATCCAAGACATGGGTTTTGTCCAGAATGGGCCCAATTAAGTTTCCTCACGAAAGAATATTTAGAAACTTAACCATTTAGAAGTTGCTGATGGTTTTATAAACATAAGAATTTTGATTTTGCTGTTGCGGCCAGCCCAAACTCCACATTTTTCTGCAACAACTAATGGTTATATCCACGTGGATAATGATTCACTTTGATAGGGGAGTTGATATAACCATTTCCATCTCTATTTTTGCTTGATGTCACCCAAATTTGTTAATAATTTGTAGTCATTCTCAAACAAGGAATTACATGAGAATGTTTGTTAGATACAACAAAACAAGCTCTCTATTTTTATATGCATTTTTTGTAAGCCTACAATTATATATGATGCATAATGTAAGCTAGAGGGAGGGGCAGATTTATAGCAGATTAATATATAGAGATTAATATTGATAGCAAATGAAAACATAGGCTTTGTAGGCAGATTTTTCTATAGCAGAATTCTGTGAAAATCTTATATTATTTATGGATGAATAAAGTATTACTATTCTGATCAAGGAAGTGTACAAAGTTGTTCATATTTCATCACCAGGAATACTGAGGAGGTAGGATCCACTTCTTGGGATGACTAGTGATTTAGTTTAAATTGTTTGTGTGTTTTTATTTTTGGTGTGTTATTATTTTGATTTTATTTCATACATAGAATTATCTTTGGTTTGTCTTTGTTTGAGATTTAAATGCAAATTCAGATTTGTGTGCTTCTTTATTTAATTATTGTAATATTAATTTGTAGATTAAAACTTTATTCTTTCTATTTAGTTTAAAATAGTTTTTCTTTAACAAATTCAAACTAGCTCCTGTCGCCAGGAAGTGACAGTTCCTGTCGCTAGTTTTGGTTGGTTTATTGTAGGTTTCCTCCAATGTATTTTAGTTGCATTCAAATCTACTTGGTATTCTATCTTCATCCCTTGAGCATATAGCCATTATACCTTTCACGATTTTACGACCCCAGATTGATATTTAAATGTGAGATGAACTGGCTCTTAATCTTATCATTTATCCTTAATATTTCTACCACAGTTTCACCCAACATTTTGGCACCATTGCCAGGGAAAGGTATTAAAGGTGTGAAATCATAGTAAGTCAAGTTAGGAAAAATGTGCTTTTGAGAGTGTCTGATCAAGTGTCGACCTTGGTTAGTCTGGTACCATAGGTTTGCATTGTAGTAAATCATTTAGGTGCATTGTTTTTTTTTACTTTCTAAATAGGGTTTAGAAGTTAGATCTATTATTTATGTTATAATTTTTTGTTGTGAGTAATTGATAAAGAAATGGAATTTTGAAGAAAAATGTTTAAAATGATGCATTTTCAAGGTAGTCCAATATCAAATTTGAAAACAAGAATTGGTGAAGGAATTGCATCAACCAAAGGTGATGTTTTTACCCGTTTATTACCTAATGAATGCAACTTAAATGATATTGATCTTCCATTGTCACAGGTATGTACAAATGTTATTTCTATATCTGAACAAGAGAAAATAATTGATGAATTTTTAGGGCAATGGGATTTTAAGAATGATGATTTGACAATTTGTTGTTCTATTTGTTATAGGAAGTGTGATGAATTCACCTGCCCCAACAACGAAGGAAACATGGTAAATAAAGTACAATCTATTTGTGAGCCTCACCATGATAAGGGTGGCAGAGGGAAAGTATTTCTTGTAACAATTGAACCATTTCAAACAACAAATCAAGACAATCAAGGTATGCATAATAATGTTAACATGTATCATCACTCTATTGCATTACAAAGTCAACATGTCTCTTCAAAACATCCTTTTCCACCTAGTATTTATGGTGAATATGAAAATAGATGCTCACAACAACCACTATATCCATCCTTACCATCTCTATTATTCCCATCCTACTCATATCCACCTACTATATATCCAATACAACCTTTTCCATTATCCTTATTCCATTCATTTCACCCACCATCCACCCCAGCATATCCACCAATGGAATTCACAATTGCTAATAAAACATCACATTATAAGGTGGATCAAACTACATATGGTGCTGAGATCTCACTGATCCTTTTTCATATGCATGAAATCAATGGAATGGATAAAGAATGTGATTTTGGTTTCAAAGAAGAAGAGGAACATATTTACCAATTTAAAACTCATCAATTTAGTTCTTCTTATCTACTTCTTAAATCACAAAATTTTGAACTATTCCACACACATAAGGAAACAAACCATTATGATTTCATCATTGAAAATGTATTTATGTGTGTTGGAATTAATCATGCACTGCAAGTTGATTTAATAATCATTCCAGAGTTGTGTGTGATGAAAAATGATAACTTACAAGATCTATTCTCTAAAAATGTTTTAATATACAAATACATAGATCTTGGGAGGCCTATGATAAAAATGTGTATTCCTCACACACTTATTGATTTGGGTCTAGCTGATTAAACAAAACTTGAAGGATTTGAATTCATTAATGACCAAATAACATGTGTTGCAAATGGATGTTCATTATTCTTCATTGTTGATTCTTTATATTATCCTGAGATGACTAAATACACTATGGATGATTCATTCATTTAACAAGAACCAAGGTATTAATATCTATATATTTATCATTCTTGGTTGTTATATCTTAAGATGATCATTCATAAATAATAGGTGATGAATCACTTTCTTGATTCTTTGGATGGTTTGAATGCTCATGAGACATCAAGAAGGAATCCAGAGAAATACTAAAACTCAAAGATATTCTTAAATTTTCCTGCTTAAAATTTTCTTGATGTTCTTATGACCTTGTAGCATGAATTTAAGTTGGGGGGAATCCCTCCAACTTTGTGATTCTTGGATGATTTTCAATCAAGCTTCATTCATTGTTTTGTTGGTCCTCGACATGTGATATCTCAACTATTCAAGGCATGTGTTCTAGTGTTAATTAGCATTTCTATTATATGAACACATGATTTTATCCATTCTCTCAAGTATCTATTCATGTTAATAACTCTACCTATCATTAGTAAAAATGCATTACTCACTTAATGGTAGGGTTATTAACTGGATAAAAATTACTTTAATTTACTTGATATGCTTGGTTTTGAGAATATGGTTACAGGTCTCTTGTTGTGGTGACATGATCTTAGTACCATTACCAGTTGATGATGCTTTTCTACACAAGCACTTCATAACACACTATGTTGGCTTTGTTAACATTGTGTGGGCTTGCTCACTATCTGGTGCATCTCAATTTTACTTGTGCTTTACTATTGGAGATCACAAGAAGATTGTGGTATAAGGTGTTCCCCACCTTGAGATAAAATTTATTTTCTTCAGTGATTTATCACATGGAGGAAAACGTGCAACTTGAGCTATGAGATTCGTGATTCATTTTGAGCTACACATCCAGAAAAACTTTGAAGACATTGCAGATCATCACAGTCCTTCCTCAAGTTGTGTCTCCTCCTCTTTGAAGTTTTATGGACACATTGGAGACTATCCTTGGTATTTCACTCCATACTCCTCTCTTTGGTAATGAAGGTGTGTCACTCACAACTTTACATTTTTCTACAATGGATATTTCACAGACTTCAAAAGAATAGGGTTTCATATCTTCATGTGATGTCATCCTATTATATGATAGAGAAATGTGAGTAGCACCATCACTATGAGTGATTCTCCTACCTTAGTGTGCTAATGTGTTCTAAATTTATCCAATAAGATTTTAGATTCATTGTTGAGAGATACATGGATCAAGGTTGATCTATGAAGTGTTTTAGAATTCTCAAGTTTGTGGAGATTATTCATAGTCATCATTCCAAGTTCATTATGCAATCAAGATTCAATAGAGCCTTTTGCTTGGTCATGGACAAAACTTAAATTTTGGATGGTATCATTTTCCATCACCCATATCACAATTTTTTGTTCTTTGGTCATTATATGCAGTTATTGGGGAAAAAAAAAAAGCAATAAAAGATCCAACAATGAAAACCTTCGGGCATTGTTGGCCAGTTAATATCTAAAAACCAATTTTTGGCGGATATTAATTGCAACATAAATTCTTAGTGGTGAAAACTATTTTTACAGCGCCATTAAGTGGTGAGTGATTGAAAATTGGCTTGCCAACGGTCACTTGTCATTATCAAAAATTGAAAAATGAAAAAAAAATGAAAAAGAAAAAATGAAAAAATATATTTTTTAAAATGACAAAAGAAAATGTAATAATTGGTGTTCTTGATTTTTCTACTAATCGTTCTTTTCAGGAACACTCATTGGTTTCAATGGTTCTTTCATTCTTGGCACCTCCTATCACTTACTCTTGTAGCTTAGTGTGATCCTCAAATCTTTGATCGCCTATAGTATGTGCTATACATTCAGTTGAGGTGCTATGGACAATGGATTCAGCTCCCTTCAGTGTAATCTATAATGCTTCCATCAGATGACAATGGCTACTGGAGTTGCAGTCTCAGTCATAATCATGGTTCCTCTTAATGGGTTACTCTCTAGTGCCTTCATTTAGTTGGTGATCTTTTGTTTGCACTTCATGGTTACTATGATCCTTTGCCTTTGGACCTTGGCATGGAAGGACATGCAAGTTGGTAAAATAGTCAAGTTTTATTTTCTATTATTTTATCTCATTACTTTATTAATATTTCTTATTATATTGATCATATGTACAATATCCCTACATTTCCTCTCCTTATTTCCCAAGGAGGGTCAACCCTTTAAGTTGGGGGGAGGCATACTATCCTTATTACATATCTTTATCACCCATTATTTCCTTTATCCTTGTTCATCCCATCCTAAAACCCATTATTTCATACTTCGTATTTCTCATTTCATCATTCATGAGCCCTATCATTTCACCTATTTTACACATGTTGAAAATGAAGACAAGTTTTCATGACACCTCCTATATATAGGCATTTGAAACATGATGCTATGAAAAATGAAGATGAAAAAAATACAAAGAAAAAATTGAAAATTAGAAAAATTGAAGGAGGTATCAACATTGGAAAAACAACCAAACAAATGAAGAAATAACTAATTTCATGAGAAACTTAGCACAACAAAGGGCAAGGTGGTTGTATATAAGCTATAATAGTTCAAGGTGATAGCCAAGGTCCTCAATCCAAAAGATCCCTTGATCATAATAATTGCACGAGGACGTGCAATATGTTAAGTTGGGGGAAATGATGATAATAGTTTATGAATCATTTTATACCATCTTTTTATCCATTTTATGTGCCATCATATTTACTTCCATATTCTATTTTCCATTCCATCTCATCCCATTTTACTACTTTATGTTACATATGGTTAAATATATATAAGTTATATTTAATATAGTTTTGAGATTAAAATATAGGAATTAATTATTGATTATTGTTACTAATAAGAATTGTTATTTTATGTCTTGGAAAATATATTTTCTAATATAGAGATTTCAGGTTGTTCATCTTCCTATCATTTTTCATGCAGAAAATCTTCCTATCACTTTTGGTCACAAACTTCTACCTGTCATATGATGGCAATGGATATAACTATTCATGATCTCCTATCCATAAATAATATCATATCAAGTGAAATCTACATGAAATAACTAGAGGAAGATCTCATGATTTATGTGCCAGCTATTTAGAGGAAACAAAATCTGCCAGACAAAAATATGATAGTCAGTTTTGTGTTTCAATTTGTGAGCAAATGAGGATGAATCTAGAAAATCCAAGACATGGGTTTTGTCCAAAATGGGCCCAATTACATTTTTGTGTGACAAAATCTTTAGAAACTCAACCATTTAGAAGTTACCGATGGTTTTATAAACATAAGAATTTTGATTTTGTTGTTGCGGCCAGCCCAAACTCCACATTTTTTTGCAACAACTAATGGTTATATCCACGTGGATAATGATTCACTTTGATAGGGGAGTTGATATAACCATTTCCATCTCTATTTTTGCTTGATGTCACCCAAATTTTTTAATAATTTGTAGTCATTCTCAAACAAGGAATTACATGAGAATGTTTGTTAGATACAACAAAACAAGCTCTCTATTTTTATATGCATTTTTTGTAAGACTAAAATTATATATGATGCATAATGTAAGCTACAGGGAGAGGCAGATTTATAGCAGACTAATATATAGAGATTAATATTGATAGCAGATGAAAACACAGGCTTTGTAGGTAGATTTTTCTATAGCAGAATTCTGTGGAGATCTTATATTATTTATGGATGGATAAAGTATTACTATTCTAATCAAGGAAGAGTAGAAAGTTGTTCATATTTCATCACTAGGAATACTGAGGAGGTAGAATCCACTTCTTTGGATGACTGGTGATTTACTTTAAATTGTTTATGTGTTTTTATTTTTGGTGTGTTATTATTTTGATTTTATTTCATACATAGAATTATCTTTGGTTTGTGTTTGTTTGAAATTTAAATGCAAATTCAGATTTGTGTGCTTCTTTATTTAATTATTGTAATATTAATTTGTAGATTAAAACTTTATTCTTTCTATTTAGTTTAAAATAGCTTTTCTTTAACAAATTCAGACTAGCTCCTGTCGCTAGTTTTGTTTGGTTTATTATAGGTTTCCTCCAATGTATTTTAGCTACATTCATATCTACTTGGCATTCTATCTTCATCCATTAAGCATATAGCCATTATACCTTTCATGAGTTTACGACCCCGGATTGATATTTAAATGTGAGATGAACTAGCTCTTAATCTTATCATTGATCCTTAATATTTGTACCACAGTTTCACCCAACAATAGTATCTTATGATCAAACATTGTAACCTTAATTGGTTAACTTTATTACTACAGTAGTGAAGATTTGTGAGGTGTCATCCCCACCCCAGTGTTACCTTCACCTTGGAGGGTTTTTGGGTAAAAATATTGTGTTATGTGTTTATTCTCATGCATGTGATTGATCAAATTTATATTCTATAGTAAGTTATCATTACAATTTTTACATCTACAATTTTATTGATAGATGTGAATAAATTGGTGAAAAGTTTAAAGTGTTTTATATTGTGATTCACTCCCCCCCCCCTCTCCTCTTAGTATCTAGTTTATCCTTTTTATACCTCCATTAGTTAACAAAATGAAGCCTTGAAGAATAAATATTGGATAAAGGCCATGGAGGAGGATATTAAATAAATAAAAAAGAATGAGACATGGGCTCTTGGTCTCTAGCCTAAGTAAAATAATGTCATAGGTACAAAATTAGTCTATAGAAACAAGATGAATGAGGATGGAGAAGTAATCAGGAACAATGGTGGACTTTTTTTCAAAGGGTTTGTACATATAAGGAAGGAATAAACTACAAAGAGAGATTTGCACTAGTGAAAAAACTAGGAGTCAAGATACTACTAGAATATAGAGCTTACAAAAGCTTTAAAGTGTATAAAATGGATGTGGAGTCTACATTCCTTAATGTAATTCTTGATACATCAATCAACCAAAAGGGTTTTTATGAGAAGATGGTAAGGACAAGGTATATAAATTTAAGAAATCCTATGTGGACTCAAATAGACACCATAAGCATGGTATGAGAGATTATACTCATATTTGATCAAGATTGGGTTTGTAAGAACTAATGAAAAAAACATTTATCTAAAGAAAGATATAGGAGTTGAATTACTAATTCCTAAAATATTTATGGATGACATCACCTTCAAATTAGATGAAAAATGAGAAAATAATTCAAGATGTCTATGCTTAGAGAAATAAATTTCTTCATTGGACTATAAATATCTCAACTTACAAGTGGAATCTTCATTAGTCAAAGAAATTATGTGAAGGAGATTTTGAACCCCTTTAGATTGGAAGAGTCCAAACTTGTGAGAATCCCAATGGTTACCAATTGTAAATTATCAAAAGAGGATGAAATCCTAGAAGTGAAAGAAATATTATACCATTCCATGATTTTTAAACCCCAATACATAATGTATAAAAGATCTAGCATTGCATGGGTAGGGGTATAGTGGCTAGTTTTACCAATCCTAAGGAGTCACACTTGGTCATTTTAAAGAGGATCTTTAGATACCTAAAGGGAATTGAGGAATATAGTGTATGGTATCCCCACAATGAAACCTTTAAAATTGGTGTCTTTATTTATGTTGACTAAGAATGAAGCATAGATGGTATAAAAAGAACAACATGAGGTGCATTCTTTCTTGGAAGTAGATTGGTAGAATAGACCAGTAAGAAGAAAAAAATCATATCTCAATCAACAGAAAATGGTAAGTATATGGCTAAAGAAGTGAACTATAATCAAATTGTTTGGATTAAATAACTACTAGAAGGAATGCAAGAGAAAGTTAAAGAATTAGTTGTCATAAGATGTGATTCACAAGTTCCATATGCATGTCAAAGAACCCAATTATGCACCAAAAAACAAAGCACATTCCTAATAAGTATCACTTTCTAAGAGAGGAAGTAAAAGAAAAAGAGGCAAGGTTGGAATATGTTCCAACAAAAGAACAATAGTAGATATTTTCACTAAACCTCTTCAAAAATATGTATACTTTTGAGTATCTCAAAGGATGACTAGGGGTTATACCTCTATCAAGAGATGCATCAATCTAATATCTTAAAAGATTTTACTTATATTAGATTGGTGAAAAAAGGGGGACTGCTCTATAAGGGAGCAATCATAGAGACATGAAAGTAGATGTGCACCTTCCATGTTTTTGTCAAAGGGGGAAAATTTATAAAGGGAAGTGATAAAGTGATAAAAGGAAAAGAAGGCTACCTACTAAAGTAGGAAGATTCCATGGATGGAATGAGGAGAAACAATATAGGAAAGAAAATAAAAGGAGTAGACCTTAACAAAGGAAGAGCAGTATGGGGAGAAATTTATACCAACAAAGGATTCAATTAGCTCAAGGGGAGATGGCAAAGAGGAGGATAACTAGGTAATTAAAATATTGTTATTTAATAAGCATGCAGTAGTCAAATAATTTTACTAAGTTATTGAGAAGATTATTTTAAGGCACAAAATAAAGGTGATATTGCCTAAGGTTTCCATCAATGACAAAGGGAGAGATTGTTGGCACACCTAAATGAAAAGATTCAAGTTATGAGACTAGTGGAGCTTACTAATGAGATTAGTACAAGAAAGTCTTGTTATTGATGTTAATACTTTTACTAATGCATGAAAAATAATTGGTGAAATAAGTAAAGAACACAAGCTCATCCTAGTCATAATAGGATAATACTGGAGCAAGACACAAAAGAGATAGGTGAAGATAAGTGGTTGTCACAATCTATGTAGTTAAGTTGGCTTTATAAGTACAAGGTGGGAGGGAAGAAAAGAGCCAAGGGAAGTAAACAAGGAGACATTATTAAAAAAATGGTAGCAAAGGGAATTTTTCATAATTTTAGAACAAAAGAAAGATACTTCTGACTATACACATCACTGATTGGATGACTTGATTTGACATCCTTAGAGAAAGGAGGAAGAATTGATACATCAAGTTCAAATGAGAAGGTAGGAAGGATAATTCAAATTTGAATTTCTCCCAATGATAAGTTAAGGGTTATAGGAAACTTGTGAATTTCCATTGATGGAAAGTGATGTAGAGAAAGGTGGGCCTTTCGAAATAATATGAAAAAAAATGTTCAAATAATGTATTTTCCCAAAAGTTTCCCAACACAACCTTAAGGCTTAAGTTTCCCAAATCAATTACTTGATCTCTCCAATGAATTTTTAGGACTCTAACGGCTTTGAATCCACTAATCCAAAACAAATAGCCATCCTACCAAGTTTCAAATGCCTACCCTCAAGGTGAAACCAAAAAACTCTACCTATTAGGCCTACAAGCCCCAATCAACCCTCATTGTTTTCCTCTGGCATTTTTCTCCAAACTCTCCCAAAATACCTAAAAAATTCATTACATATTTGGATACCCATTTTTCTAATCTCCAACATATCCAAATATCAAATGGGGTTGCTTTGGACCATGTCTTTGTTGTTACACTATGGGCCTATTTTTAAGCATAAAACCCCCCCATTTACAAAGGAACTATAAATAATAATTATCCTCAAATCCTATAAATTGGTAAAATATCTTGAAATGATCCTAAACTAAGGATTCTTCAAGTATTTTGAAACCATCAACTCTCTTTATGTGCTTTATATGAAATCCTCACTAAATAAGGCCAAAACTAGGGCCTCTTCAAATTTGATCAAGAATCCACTTTTAGAATCAAATGAAAGTTTTTTCACCATTAATTAAACATATATTAACTATTCCAATCATAAAAAAATTCCCTCCAAAGGACAAAACTCCTACTACTACTCTATAGCCATGAATTTCATGCTTTTCCCAAGTAAGAATGGTGATCACCTATTAATATTATGCCTCTATCTACACATTAGAACTTAGAAATATTATTATACATGTTATGGATTATCATCTCACAGGAATTAGGATCTACATCCATGCAATGACAATCAATTCCAAAGGGAATCTAGAACTAGTTAAGGAAAGCAATAAAACCCTTCAAAAGAAGACAACAGACTCTTAAGGACAAAAAAGTTATGAATCTCGGTCCGGTCCATGTAAACCTATTAAAAAAATGCGTAAAGATTATTACAAGACCATATGAACACAAGGAATAAAAGATAATAAAAAAACCATACACAAAATTCTTGCAAAATAGAGTTTTATTGTGTTTTGCATAACCCGTCCACGCAAATGCTACTAAAACAAGTATTGTACTTGCTCCTATGACTTGAGAAGGCTATATACCATGGAAAATAACCTCCCCAAATAATTTCATTCATTTTGGACTTGTTACAAACATTTTTTAGTCATTAAAACTAATTTCCCTCGAAAAGTAACTAATTGTTGTAATTTGAATATTCAATTTTGCAACTCTTATTTCTCCCTTCTAATTAACTCAAAACACATCAAAATTTTGGAAAATGTTTATGTGGACCCTAACTAGCTAGTCTAATATTCTTTTAACCTATTTTTAATCTATTGGGAACTATTGGCCTCCGATTACATTCAATTTTTCTCAAGCCTTTATTAGGACCTTGAAGAATCACATACATCTTATGAGTTTGATTATTACATATAGCCATGATTGGCTCTAAAACCTTCCACTTGACCTTTAGAGATGTATTCTTGTCATAGTCCATGCTAGGAGTCTTCATCATGTCTTTTTTTTAGGGGTGCACATGCACCAGAAAGGACAACTAAAATACATGACCTATGAAAATGATGCAAGTGAGAAGAAGGAAAATACAGAAGATGGAGACAACTAAATTCAAATTTTGAATTCATGGATTAGTGTTTGAGGAAGAGAAAATAAAGAATGTACACATTCATTCATTTTATGTATGAAAAACTATTGGTTACATAGTGTGAATTTAGAACACCATCAAGATAGTCTAACTATAATCACTAGAAGAAGGGGATTAGGAAAGACAAGGAAAGAGTGTGGAAGTGAAGTGTATGTAGAAAAGTGTATGAATTCAAAAGGGAAGGAGAGATAATAACATAATAGACTAAGTCTAAATTTTAGAGGAAAATAAGTGTACAGAAGGTTTTAGATAGGTTCATGAGCATACAAGTGATCTAGACTAAGCTAAGTCAAGTAGTTACTTTTCATTGGTCCAACATTCTTTTGTTTTCTCACCACTAATACAACACCTCCTTTTGATAGGGGAATTAAAAAAGTCTTTTTCACTAAATCCCCTAATAGGGTGACAAATTTATTTTTTCCTTAAGTCCTTTAAACATGCTACCTCTAATAGGGTGAATACTTTAACTGTTCATCCCAAAATTTCATAACTGGGTGGTACTTGGTAGTGTCTTTGTAATTTTTTGCAATAACTTTCATATTTGATTTTGTTATGCTTTTTTGCATCAACATTTTGAATCACACTATGTGATCCATCATTGAGATGAAACCAAGCATAAGAGAGCCAAATAAAAATAGATAGATAGAGCAATGATAGACCACTATTGTCATTTTCACATCAGTGTTCTCTCTCTCTCTCTCTCTCTCTCTCTCTCTCTCTCTCTCTCTCTCTCTCTCTCTCTCTCTCTCTCTCTCTCACACACACACACACACACACACACACACACACACACACATCATGGTTGGGTTTTCACTTTATCTATTTTCCATATGCTCTATTATGCTTGGTTTCATCCTAATGATGGATCATGAAGTTTGATTCAAAATGTTGATGCAAAAAAAACTTAACACAATCAAATCTATAAGTTATTGCAAAGAATGATCATGGATTGTGGAAGTTTGTTCTCATTAGTCATTGTAATCTTTTAACAGGGATCATATTTTTACTAGGTTTACTCCAGAAGAGTGCAAGCTTCATGAGAATTTCCTCACAACCATGGTTTTCACCCTAGTCAAGTTTCCATGAGATAAATCTTGTGTTATGTGTTGTTACCTTTGTGTTTGAATTGTTTGTTGTTTATCTACTAACCGATGACCTTGAAGATAGACTTGTCAACATAAAGGATAAAGGAAAAAATTTGAAGTTACAAGCATTATACCGATTCACAAACACTCTCTCTCTCAATTTAATCACTAGTGTGTGGACTAACAGTTTGGAGATATTGAGCATTGGCTTCCCTAGATTGTCAAGATTATGGTGCCATATCACAATATCTCAATGGTAAGAAAGGGTAAAAAATGTTCATGTTTGAATCCCAACCTAAGCCTAATTATTATCCTAACAAGAAGAACACTTGTATCTAACTAACTATCCATCCAAACTCATGAGTCTATCCTTTTGCATGTTGTTTGATTTTTTACTCGGTCTATTTTCTTATTTTGCATTTATGTCATTTGAGTGATGTGTGTTAATTCATAAATGATTTAATTATGGTATTTAAATAATTATCTGATAATTATATTATTGATTTTATAGTTTAATTTTTTAAAATAAAATAAAAATACAAGAACATTTAATTAATTGAGAATTAAATTTAAAATATATTTATTTGATTTGGAGACATAAGCTTCAAAAGTCTAAATTGAAAAAGTTGGAGAATTTAATTATATGATGAAGTTAAATTGAAATTTAATGCACAAGTAATAATAATAATTAATTACAAGTTGCATAATATTTTTATGATAATTACAATTAATGAAAATCAAATTTCAATTAATTATTAGTATTGCATAATATATTAAAAGAAACTTGAGACTTAACTCCTAATTGAAGTTAGAAATCAGAACTTAAATAAAAGATGAAATTAATAAATGATTATTTTTAAAATGGATGTTGAGTTAACTAGTGAGTTCTTTGTTTAGGAAAACATAATAGGTCTCTATATGTAAGTGTTTCATAATTGATTTGGGGATTATTATGCATTTTGGATTTCTCTGGAGTGGATTTTGTTCTTGGGTTTTATTTTTTGGATCACTAAGAGGCCGAAGCCTAGATTAATTATTAAATATTTTGGTTAATTTTTATTATTTATTTATTTATTTAACTTACATCTAATTTGAACCCAAGACCTCCCAAATAAGTGGCTCACAATTTACCATTGTGTTATAGACTCTTGCCTAAATTTGTTCTTGGATTTTGGAGTGATTGAATTAGAGAATTATTTTGAGCTTAGTCTTGGCTTGAGGATTTGGCTTCTTATTTCTTTCAATTTCACGTGTTTCTAGGTAGGTTTTAGAAAACCTTATTTATTTTCCTTTTGAAAGATTGTATTATTCATCTATGGGATGAGTGTTTGTTGGATTATTTTGTATTAATGTTTAAATTGGTTTTGAAATCCATGTAAAAATGCTTACCTAAAATAGACTAAAATGATTAAATGGAAATGAAACATAGAGTTTATTAGAAAGAATAAAAAAATCTATCCTCCTTTTAATCGAAGCAAATATTTTGTTTTGATAAACTCTATTTAAAATTTTGTAAAAATAAAGATTAAGTTGATGGAATTTTCCCAATAAACTGCTAAAAATATATATTTTAAAAGTAAATTATAAATTATGGAGCTGAGGATGAGGGTTGGGGACCCCATTCCCCACCCTCTATTGGCCATGTTCTCACAGGTAACTTTTACTGCCATAATGGAGTAAAGGCTTTCACGGGTAGTCTCTGCTACTACACATAGCTAAGAGTTATTGCATACATCAAGGCTATTGCGGCAACAAAGGTTTGCTCCCTATTTTAAATAAATTTAAAATTATTTAAATTTAATAATTTTAATATTTTAAATTTTTTTTAATTATTAATCTGTTTAAAATTAATAATAAATAAATTTATTTGGTATATTTAAAGATTAATCAATTTTATTATTTAAAAAGTAGTGTTTTTAAAATTTAAATTAGTTTATAATTGTTAGATTAATAGTTTTTATAATAAATATTAATAATTAATAACTGATTTATCTTTATTAGTATTTGTTAGTAATAATAATAATTTAATTTAAGACATTGTAATTGTGTGTGTGTGTGTGTGGGTGGGTGGGTGAACTATAGTTTTCTTATGTGAAACATTGTTGATTTGGAGACTTAAACTTCAAAAGTCTAAATTAGAAAAGTCGGAGAATTTAATTATATGGTGAAGTTAAACTAAAATTAAATGCACAAGTAATAATAATAATTACAAGTTGCATAATATTTTTATGATAATTACAATTGATTAAAATCATTTTTTGATTAATTATTAGTATTGCATAATCTATTAAAAGGAACTTGAGTCTTAACTCCTAGCTAAAGTTAGATCTCATAATCAACTAAAAGATAAAATTAATAAATGATTATTTTAAAAATGTGTGTTGAGTGAACAAGTGAGTTCTTTATTTAGGAAAATATAATAGGTCTCTATATATAAGTGTTTGATCATTGATGTGGGGATCATTACACGTTTTGGATTTTGGGGTGATTGAATTAGAGAATTATTTTGAGCTTAGTCTTGGGTTGAAGATTTGACTTCTTATTTATTTCAATTTCATGTGTTTCTAAGTAGGTTTTGGAAACCCTTATTTATTTTCCTTTTGAATGATTATATTATTCATCGATGGGATGAGTGTTTGTTGGATTATTTTATATTAATGTTTAAATTGGTATTTGAAATCTATTTAAATTTTCTTACCTAAAATGGCCTGAAATGTGGAGTTTATTAGAAATTATTAAAAATTCTAACCTCCTTATGATCCATGAAAATATTTTTTTTTGATCAAATCTATTTAAAATTAAAAAATAGAGATTATTTATTGATGGAATTTTCCCAATATACTACTAAAAATATATAGTTATTAAAAACAAATTATAAATTATGGGGGTTGGGGGGGAGTGGGGGCCATCCCCCACCCTCTATTGGCCATGTTGTCGCATCTAACTTTTATTGCCACAATCAACTAAAGGCTATTGTGAGTAGTCTCTACTACCAGCATAGCTAAGAGTTATCACAAACATCAAGGCTATTGCGGCAACAAAGGTTCACCCACTATTTTAAATAATTTTTAAAATTAAATTAATTTTTAAAAAAAATTTAATAATCTTTAATATTTTTTAAATTTTGTTAATTATTAATCTATTTAAAATTAATAATAATAAATTTTATTTAGTATATTTAAAGATTAATACATTTTATAATTTACAAAAGAGTGTTTTTTTAATGTAAATTAGTTATTATCATTAGATTAATAGTTTTTTATAATAAGTATTAATAATTAATAATTGATTTATCTTTGTTAGTATTTGTTAGTAATAATAATTATTTGATTTAAGATATTGTTTATTTATTATTTTATTATTAATGAATGCAACCTTATGGCCAAACTAGACTATAAAAAATAATTGGATTAAACTAGGTGATTAAAAATCTTGTGTGTTATATATGATTAATTTTTTGGACTTTTGTGGTATTTTTCTTGTGATGAGTTTTTAGGTTGTCTAGTTGGCAAAATAGGGTTGTGCAGTAGAGGCTTATGTTATGTATTCTTTTATAGTGAAATATATTGTGTCTGTGTGTGTGCATGCGCACACACACACATGTGTGTGTGTGTGTTGTGGTTATTTTGAGGCTCATAACCAAAATTTATTATAATTCTTTTGTTCTATGGGACACATTTGTGATTATGAGATTTGGCGTTGTCTTGGTATACCCTAAGGAGTCACTTACAATAGGGTTTGAGGCCCAAAATGGTCAGTGCGAGGGTAATGTATCATAATTTGTGTAATAAGTAATAATATAACAATTAATATTTGGGATCAAACTTTGAAAATATAAATAGAGATGTTTCATCACTGATTGCTTAAGTGCTTGTATAGCCTAAGGATAGGAACGAGATAATACCTAGTGAGAGTTATGACTAGTTTCCCTCATCTTAATGAGAGGGTATTCTAGTTTTGCATGTGTCAAATCGAGGGTCAAAGGTCTAAAGTGACCAATTCAGGATAACTCAATGCTTGAGGGTTCGGGGTTTAGTGAGAGACCAGTCTAGAATTACTCAAGTAGTTTGACCATGTGATGATACTCCAAAATTTATAGTCTAAGTCTCCTATATATAGTTTGGTGGATGTTATTTATTATTGGTTGTTGGTACTCATTGAATTTTGTCACTATGATTGGTTCTTATTCTTGTATGTTTGATGTTTGATTTTGAAGTTGATGTTATTTCAATAGTTGTTTCTCATTAGTTTTGGTACCATTTTTGGAGTTGGAATTTGGTTGTTGACTTTGGTATGTGGTTTTTTGGAGTCAATTATTCTTTTCTTAACATTTTTTATCTTTTCTTTATTAGAAGTTTGGTACCCTTGAGGTAGAGAGAGATTTTAGGATTCCTTACCTAGGATTTCATTTTTTGATTCAATACCCATATGTGGATTGTGCATTATCTCCTCCATGCACTAGTACATTTGGGGGGTCATTTTTTACCTAGATTTTTGGCGGCAAGCTAATTTGGCTTGTCAAATTCATTTTTTTTAAAAAAGATATCGATAAAATCAAATTTTCAACAAAAGTTAGTTTGGAATCTAAATTTTGACATCATTGGGGTTATAAACAAAAAAAAGAAAGTGAAACATCATTCATTTACATGGCAAAGTGCAAGTGTGCAGGAGTGAGGGAGGCTTGAGGAAGAGTTTTACAGTGGTGTTTAAATGTAAGGGTTAAATTATAGTGGCATTTAAAAGTAAGGGCTAAATTACATATGTTTTGTTTCCTATTCATACCGTGGTGACCATATTTTATTTTTGGTCAAGCATTTATGGTGTGGTTGCGAGTTTTGTGCTATGAGGCATTTGTTGGTTTCATTTTGTCAAAACATTGAAGGGAAAGAATTATAAATTTAAAATTATGATTAATATTGATTTGAATAGATAGCAGAATAAATTTAGAATTTATTAGGGTTTGGAAGAGATAAGGAAGAGCTTTTGATAGATTAATTCCACCCCTACAACTACATTTAAGGATCTTTTCTTGTTGTTCTCAGCCTCCATCAACAATTTTAACACACTTTTCACAATTTTGTCAAAATTTTCACACTTTTCACTCTTAACACACTTTTCACTTTTCACAAATTACCCCAATTTCCATATTTTTGATTAGATGTCAGCCTTTTTACTTGTCATAGAAATTTTGATCTACAAAGGAGGAGTAATTTTGAGGTTTTGGGTCTGCTACCATGAAACAAAATTTGAAACAATGTTTATATGAATTTAGGGGAGCTTTCATATAAGTTTAAAGTTTGATAATGGAGCTCAAGAAATCAAAAAATAATTTTCTATTATGGTCATGAAGTGGCTACTAAGCCATGGATGAGTCATCTATGTCCACTCCTAGTTTCTTATTGAACATGTTTGAATGAGAATAAAGATTGAATCTTTATAATGATGGGCACAATCTCAAATGAGCATATGAGATCTATAAACAATATAGAAGAGCTCAATTGTCAGGGAAATGATAGGTATTTGCATACCTAATTCATCCATCTTCTATGTAGCTAGTTGATAATATATAGGTCTGAACTTTTATGCTTTCTTTTGTTGTTTCATACGATACAAAAGTTTTCAAAATGAGGTTTGGAAATGAAATTAGAGTTTCTTCTTCATCTCTTGAAGCATGGTGTATATATGTTCTATGAACATAGTTTTGAATGAGGGCTACAAAACATATGTTCTATACAAAAATTCATAGAATGAGTATTTGAAATGAAGGTAGATTTTTCTCTTCATTTCTTGAAGTATGGACTTATATACTAATATTTGAAAAAGTTGAAGAGACCATCATAGAATATTTTTGTGAGTGATGTTTAATGAAGGAAGCTACCAACTCCAAAAATGCTCAAACAGAGGGCCACGCCAAGGCTTCTCATTGAGTCAAGTATCTAATCATAAAAGAACTCTTGCAAGCCTGAATAGTTGAACACATCTGAAATACCAAATAGGATGTATCGAGTTGCATTAGAAACCTCAATCTCTAATCATTGATTTAAAATGAATCTTCTACAAATCAATAACTCATTAAGAAAATACTTATAGAAGAACCCAACCGTTGGGATCGAGAACCAAAATTTCTTGCCTCTTGTATATTTGCGTCAAAATATTTAACTTCCTCTATCTTGAATGAAATTTAAAAAACAAATTTAGTGTTTCTATCTATGGTTGATAGTCTTACTTATGAATTTTTCTCTAGTGCACTATATCTCAATTTCTAGAGAAGTATCCCACAATCTTACATCTAGATCAACATCTGGTTGTCAGACCAGAAAAATTAGTTCACTAGTCAAGGCTATCAACTATGCTACTAGAAATACCATGGTCAAGTGTAGTAGCTTTAACTTCAACACTACCTACTTCTTTTTCTACTAATTCTAGTAACTTCCTAATCTTGACCATTCTAGATGCTATAATATTCTATTTTATGAACAACATGCTAACAATAAGAGGAACCACTACCAAGGATATAAAAAAGGTGAAATTTTAAGGAGCATTAATTATAGTCCTCGTAAGACTACTAAATCCAAAGACACATTCAGTCAAAAGAACTAATGCAATCAATTGTGGTTGTAAATGAGAAACCAACACTAATATGGATTAATTGGCATAGTTTAAGTTCATCCCAAATGTTAAATCGTATAACATATTCAACATAGAAGCTACAAGAATCAAACCTCACCATTCACCATAAATGAAATTATATCATTTCTAATTACAAATGCATGTAAAATCAAAAGGTATAAAACTATTCAGAGCATAATTTTGGATTTTGTTTCAAATTCTTTGATGTTGAAGGTGACAAAGATCAGTCCCTACCATTTATCTTTTGAAAATTCTAGCTAAGACAACTCTAGCAGCCACACATCAGTCCTTTGGAACCCAATTTAAAGTAACTTCCATCAAGGTGATTCAATTTCAAACAATTACCAACTGCATGTGTTAACTATGGCATGTTAATCAACTACACTTCAACATGATCATTACATGTGAAACCATCCCAAAATGAACATTGAGTTGTTAATCTGAAATAATTTAGCAAATTGATCTATTGCCTTCTAACTAGAAGGATTATGCTATTGCTCTCATAATGAGAAGCTAGCAACCAGACCTCTGGTATGAAGGTTTTTAAAGCTAAATGAGAATATAATATTATACTAGATGAGATTCAATTAATCTAAGAATGAAAGAAAGAAAATTATACTATATGTATGTATTTTAAAATATAGATGATATTACTATGCTAGAAAATGTAGAAGCTATGAATGTATGAGAAACTAAATATTTTAGCATAAATTTGATGCAAATTCAATTCAACCTCCTTAATGAGGAATTGAAGGCTCCTTAAATAGAATCCTAGGATCAATTGATGGTTGAGATAAATAGGAATGAACGATGAAAATTGGAGATGAGACTCAATTAATAATGGAAAATTCCTTGTGTAGGTGGAGTTGACTAATTTAGACCTGAATCTGATGGAGATTTGACTGAGCTTCACCTGAGTGTGAGAAAGAGTTAACTAAGTTAATTCCATTTCAAGTACTAGTTCACTCAAAATTCCCATTTCTAAACTGAGGAGAAGATTTTGGAGAAGATATTTAATTTAATAAAATAGGATATGACCTGATAAATGCATAACCTTAATTAATTGAATAATTAAACTCAATAATCAAAATAAGGACATTATCTTATTAAATTAAATACACATTTAATTACTTTGTACATTATATAAAGAGGTAGTTTAAATTTAAATAAAGTATGAGTACTTAAATAATTAAATTAAACTCAATCGATAGGTTTAATGTAGCTAATTTGAGTTGATACTTAGGATTTAAATAATGACTATGATTAATGAAGATTAGGCTTTCTAAATTTGACACTTAGGTCAAGTAGCAAATATCAAAATTAGAACTACCTAGTGAAATAGGACTTAGGATTGATCAAATAGACGAGAATTGGTTAACATGGTAATGTGCCAAATTTGGGGTATTAGTAGCACATTCAATTCAAAGAAATCAAAAGTATGAAGCATAGAACCCAAAGAAAGATTGGTTCAAAAATTAATGACATGGAGACCAATGGATAATATTTTCAAGGTTATCTTTAGAACAAATCTTAACCTTAGGGGATCTAGATTAAACACCTAGATACCAGAGTTGATAAGCTATTTAAGGTTATCTCTAGAATGAACCTTAACCTTAGGGGATGTAGATAGAACACCTAGATACTAAAGTTGATAGAAATAAGATTGTCAAAATTCACAAAATTATTCATAGAATGAGACTCAACTTTTAGGAGTTAGGGTTTAGACTATCTTGATACATGTCCATTAGAAGATGATAGGATTAATCACAATCCACAAAATTATCCCCATAATGAGGCTTAATCCTTAGGAGTCATGGTTTAGACTATCCCAATACTTATCTATTGAATAGTGATCAAAAGCAAGAACTTAGAATTATCCCTAGAACAAGGCTTAATTCACATCAAGAGTTAGGATTATCTCCAGAATAGATATTAATCCTTAGTAATAATTTGGCATTATCTCTAGAACGTAGCTTAATTCCATAGAGTCCAAATAGAACATATGAATGCTAGTCCATGAAAGAGATAATAAAACCTATCATGAGTTGTAGAATCATCTCCAGAATGAGGCTTGACTCTCAAGAGTCAGGGTTTAGACTTTTATGCATGAATATGTGGCCTCTATTTAACACACACACTTCAACACAGTCATTGTATGCAGATTCATCCTAGAATGAACATGAGATTGTTCACCCAATATTAGTCTTGCAAGCTGACCTATTGCCTCCTATCTAAAGGGATTTTTCCTATTAATATCCTTAGAATCAAGGTGTAGGCAACTAGACCCTCTAAGAACAAAGGATTTGAAAATGCAATTAATCTATATGAGTATGTAGATTAATCTAGAATGAAATATGAATTTTTAATCTAAAAACATGTAAAATAAATTATACTAAATGTATGCATATTAAATCTAGATTACATTAAGCTAAGAATGAAAATATATGAGAATATCTTAAAGCTAGATGAGTGTAAAATGCAGCAGCAATTCGATGCTTCTTCAATTCAACCTCTCCTTTTCTGAAATGAGGAATTGAGAGCTTCTTAAATAGAATCCAAGAATTGATCAATGGTCAAGATCAATTTGGATGGATGGTCAAGATGAGATTTAGTTAGAATGGAAAGTTTCCTTATGAAAAGGAAGTTAACCGATTTCTTGTGAGTGGAATAAGGAGCTAACGATTTTAATTCCTTTTATGATTTCAGTCAACTGAGAGTTTCCATTTTTGAACTAAAGAGAGAATATTGGAGAAGATATTTGATTTAAGGAAATTAAATATGACCTCATAACTGAGTATTCTAAATTGAATAATTAAATTCAACAATTAGAATGAAAATATTTAATTAAATCCAATATATTTAATTCCTTTGTACATTAGCTAAAGAAGTAATTTAATTTAATTTAAGTATAAACACTTATAATTTAATTTAATTTAATAAATAGGTTTAATGTAGCTAATTTGAGTCAATACTTAGGAATTAAATAAAGAGTGTGATTAATGTAGATTAGGATTTTCTACATTTGATAATTAAGTCAAGTAGCGAATGACAGAACAAGGATTTTCCTAGTGAAATAGGACTTTAGAAATTATTAGGATAGACCAGAATTGGTATTATGGCAATGAGCCAATTTTGGGGTATTACAAGACTGTCCCAATACCAATCCATCAAACTCTTGACGAGAACTATTATAAGATTGATTAGCTGACCAGAATATAAGATAGATGACATAGATGCCATATAAAAGGGAACAAGATGCCTTGAGTGATGAGGACATAAGATTCAAATTTCAATTGAAGCTAGTTTTGAAACATTGATGTAATAATGTAATCATCCTAAAGAAATGTATGTGTTAATTATGGGATGGTAATCAACCACTCTTTAACATGGTCATTATATGAGAAACCATCTTGGAATGAACATTGAGTTGTTCATCCAAAATAATTTGGCAAATCAATCTATTTCCTTCTAACTAGAAGGATTATGCTATTGCTCTTAGAACAAGAAGCTAGAATCTACACCTCTAGTATGAAGGATTTTTAAGCTATATGAGAATGCAATATTATACTAGATGAGATGTAATTAATATAAGAATGAAAGAAAGAAAATTATACTATATGTATGCATTTTGAAATCTAGATGATATTAATATGCTAGAAAATGTAGAAGCTATGAATGTATGAGCAAGTGAACATTTCAGCATAAATTTGATAGAAATTCAATTCAACCCCCTTAATGAGGAATTGAAGGCTCCTTAGATAGAATCCCAGGATTAATCGATGGTTGAGATCAATAGGAATGAATGGTCAAGATTGGAGATGAGACCTAGTTAATAATGGAAAATTTCTTGTGTAGGTGAAGTTGACCGATTTAGATATGAGTGTGATGGAGAGTTAACTGAGTTTCACCTAAGTGTGAGAAAAAGTTAACTAAGTTAATTCCATTTTGAGTTCTAGTTCACTCAAAAATCCCATTTGTGAACTAAAGAGAAGATTTTGAAGAAGATATTTAATTTAATAAAATAGGATATGACCTCATAAATGTATAATCTTAATTAATTGGATAATTAAACTCAATAATCAAAATAAGGACATTATCTTATTAAATTAAATACACATTTAATTCCTTTGTACATTAGCTAAAGAGGTGGCTTAAATTTAATTAAAGTATGAACACGTATAATTAAATTAAACTTAATCAATAGGCTTAATGTAGCTAATTTGAGTTGATTCTTAGGATTTAAAGAAAGAGTGTGATTAATGTAGATTATGGTTTTCTCCATTTGACACTTAAGTCAAGTAGTGAGTATCAAAATTAGAACTGCCTAGTAAAATAGGACTTAAGATTGATCAAATAGACCAAAATTGGTTAACATGGCAATGTGCCAATTTTGGGGTATTGCATTTGCCCCTCTTTAAATGAATGTGTGAGTAGCACATTTGATTCAAAGAATTTAGAAGTATGAAGCACAGAACCCAAAGAAAGATTGGTTCCAAAATTAATGACATGGAGACCAATGGATAATCTTTTCAATATTATCTTCAGAATAAAGCTTAACCTTAGGGGATAGATAGGACACCTAGATATAGGAGTTAATAAGCTATTTAAGATTATCTCTAGAATGAAGCTTAAGCTTAGGGGATCCAGATAGAACACCTAGATACAAAAGCTAATAGAGCAAAGATTGTAAAACTTTACTAAATTTTTCTCAGAATGAGACTCAACTCTTAGGAGTTAGGGTTTAGACTATCCCGATACCTGTCCATTAGAAGATAAAAAGATTAATCATAATCTATAGAATTATCCCCATAATGAGGCTTAATCCTTAGGAGTTGAGATTTATACTATCCCAATACCTCTATCCATTGAATAGTGATCGAAAGCAAGAGCTTAGAATTATCCCCAAAATGAGGTTTAATTTGTAGCAAGAGTTAGGATTATCTCTAAAACAAAGATTAATCCTTAGCAAGAATTTGTAATTATCTCCAGAATAGAGCTTAATTCCCTAGAGTCTACATAGAACATCTAAATAATAGTCCTTGAAAGATACAACAAAACCTATCAAGTAGAATCATCCCTAGAATGAGGCTTGATCCTCAAGAGTCAGGGTTTAGACTATCCCAATACTTATCTATCGAACCCTTGACAAGAATTGTTATAAGATTGATCAGATGATTAGAATATAAGATAGATGACATATATACCAGATAAAAGGGAAAGAGATGCCCCGAGTGATGAGGACATAAGATTCAAAATTGAGTTGAAGCTAGTTTTGAAAGATTGATGTAATGATGTAACCATCCTACCCCCTCGAGAGTGAAATCAAAAGATGACACACCAAAATAGTGATGCAAAGTAGGATATTGAGAAATAGTAAAGAAATTAGAGATTCAAAAGAATTTAGAAGAGATTAGAAGAATCTGAAGAGAGTTTGGAGTCAATTCAAAGTGATTTCATGGTCCAAAAGACCAACTTTGACCAAAATTGACTAGAGTTGACTAGAGTTGACTTTTTGTTTTTCAAAAATTTTGAAAATTTTGAAAAAAATGTGATTTTATAAGATTCCAAGATTTACAAGGCATCTAAAAAATGGACTGCACAAGCATTCGATCATGTTAGATTTCTAATTTCATTCTGAAAATGAGTTCAGAGCAGCCAAATTAGCCAAGGGGTGACTTTGTGCCAAACAGAGCACTTTGAAAAATTAGGTCAACACCTATATAAGGGCCCAAAGGGTTATTTTCAATTCATTTGTGCTTTTGTCTTTTGTCGAGAAGAGATCTTTTAGGAGAAAGATGGTGGTCCCCACACATTCACATCAATTTGAGCACTCTTGATGACACAACAAGTCAACAGAGTATGGACATCTAGTGAGTAAATGATAATCTTGCTTTATTTTTGAAATTTCACACTTATCAAATTTTTTTAGCATGTTTTAGGGAATTTTTAATTTTTTTTGTGTTAGTTTTCACATGAGGATGTCTCTCCTCACGCAAGCCTAATTGCACTTCACATGAAGAAGTTCCAGGCCAATACTTCTTCGCTTAGTTCTATGGGCTTCCTTGCACTGAAGATGCCCATGTTTTATGCGAGAAACCCTAAAAATGCTAACTTTTTTTGCTTATTGGTTGATCACTTTTTGCATGATAAAGTGTGTTCTTGTGCGAAGATGTGCAATCTTGTGTGAGAACATGAATTTTTGTGGGAAATACTGATGTATAGTGACAGTTTAAATATTTGAAATTTGATTTTTTTATTATATTTTTGTAGTTTCTCTCATCATTTTTCCTATCAAAGACTTATCATTTTCCTTCTATTTTTGTGCGTGAAGGTTACCTTTCCTAATGTCAGATTTAAGTCCCATTACTCGCCTTTTAAGGCTTTATTGCGATAGTTAGATGATGTCAACATGGCACATATCGATGCTCTACGAATGTCATATTTTTATCAAATCCCAGTATTACTGGTGAATCGTGGCCTTTTGACTACACTAGTCAAGTGTTTCCATTTGGAGATGAACACCTTTCATTTTCCTTAGGGAGAGATGACCATCACCCTAGAGGACATTGAGATACTGTAGATTCCATTCCATGGGCCATGAGTGGTGTATGATATAGTACCATGGATAGGTATAGAGGTATTTAGAGCTATTTTTCAAGAGGATTTGATCATGGATAGAGCCATCACATTGGATGAGTTGGTTCATACATACAGACCTACACATAGGTTACCATTAGTGTTGGGTATATTAATTAGATGCTTCCTAATGACAGACAGGGGTCAAGATAGGCTAGCATATGGGTGGGGCTAGATGTTACAAATGATGCTAGAGACACTTGAGAGATATGGATGGGGCCAGTGCATGCTCACCCACATGTTCCACGAGATGCATGAGATTATCTATCATGAGAGGAAGAGCATGACCACTAGGGTCTATGTTCTTTAGGTATGGCCATGGGAGCATTTTCTAGTCACCAGACCCATTTTTGTAGATGAGAGGCATCCTATGGACCCCTATATATGCAAGTATAGAGGCCAGTTGACCTAGGTAGCTCTAGGTAAGACTGAGCAGTGGAGAGACAAACTAGACAATCTAGTAGTAGTAATATGATATTTGTAGAGAGAGATAGAGGCTTGGGATGATGCACCTCAAGAGCTTGGGTATATGTTTTCTTCTCAACCAATGATAGGTCACTCTATGTAGACTGTAGAGAGATTCCCACTGACTCATGTGTGGTGATAGTATGGTTGACCTCAAGATATATCATAGGAGTACCATTCATATGTGTGGCTAGCTATAGATCTAGATCGTGGGTGGTCCCCAAGGTTAGACCCAGGCCAGTCGATGATTGATGTGCAAAACTTAGTTGCAACACAATGGGATTACCTAAAAGTAGTAGTAGATGGGGGGATGACTCCCATATATTAGGCATATTTTGTGAGTCATCCTTTCCCTCAATTTATAGATCTAATGGGGATGGCCATACCCATTTATCTAGTACAAGCACCATAAGGAGCACCTTGGCGAGAGAGGGTTAGGCAAAGGATACATCAGTTGCATATTCCATCTCAACAGATGAGATTGGATCCAAGTGCTAGGGTTAGTGGTACAAGATAGAGATGTCCTTGAGGCAAGATGATTTCCCTAGGATCCATTGAAGGAGACCCATAGAGGCCATGCACAGAGGCAGAGTAGCTAGTCAACTAGGATATGGATGATGAGGAGATGAAGGATCAACCTTCTACAAGAGTATAGGGCAGTGAGGAGGTTGAGAGAGTAGGTGCGAATAGCACAATGATAGCTAGGAGAGTTGCATATATAGGTTTTAGTATAAGACACCTAGATTTAAAAGTGGGGTTGAAAGATCTATGATCTATGATATTAGCTAAAGTGAGAGGCTCAAAGATCAAAGTAGCAATAGGACAAGATCCAGCTACAAGTAGCTAGAGCAGCATACTATTTTGTGACATATATGGTGGTAGTGCTAAATGAGGTAGAGAAAGTGCCCAAATTTTCATAGTATGCACAAGAGTTAGGAGGTGCATGGGCTCCAGTGAGACTAGACATGCCCCTTCCTTCTCCTCTAGCCAAAGGTGAGGGGTAGGAGAGAGTTAATCATTTTTCTCCAATTTTTCTGTAGCTATGTAGTGATTGGTGTGCCATTTTCTACCATTTTTGAGATTGACAATGCTCGAGTATCATCCAATTTTTACTGATGTTCACTTGTGACTTGATATATATATGAGATTTTTTATTCAAGTACCTTCACATGTGTCACTTTCTCCTTTATAGTTTATTGTACATGAGATGTTTATGTTATGATTATGCATGCACATTTGATCTGATGTATGAATGTAGCATAGATGAGACAAATTATGGAATTATGTATGCAATGCAAAATTTGAATGAACTAACATCTCATATAGTGTTCCATTTTGTTGATAGTGATAGCTATCCCATCAAGATCAAGAGGATAAACCAAAGAACTAAATGCTTGTGTAGCTATGAAGAAGCATGATACTTTGAAGAAGCCAACAATCCCTCATTACCGTAGACACCTAAATTTGATTACACTACTTTGGTAATCTAATTTAGCCATCTCTAAATGCATCATTAATTAAATTCTTATTTAATTAATCCTTTGCCATCCCTAGTTGATTAATTTAATTTATCATCTATAGTCCTAATTGATAAATCAAATAACCTATTATTTATCAATTAAATCCTATTCTTCTATCCAATTTCAAAAATCCCCATTTATTAAATAAATCTATTTGATAAATAAAATCCTCAAATCTAAAAACCCCTAACTTATCCCTAATCCTCCATTTAGCCTAATCCACCCCATCCACCCATATTAACCAAGCTTAGCCACTAACACACCCACCCTCATTAATGCCTTCCACTTGCACATGTCTAACATCCCTAATCTAATCCTAAACCCAAGCCTAATCCACCCCCTAATGTTGTCACATTCCCTAAGCAAGTTTAAGACTTTCCTAAACCAAACCAAAGTCTCCCCTCAAAAATCCCAACCACCAAGTCGTGAGTGCTCTTACAAACCATAAAAGACTCTTACAAGCCCACTCATGACTCTTACATCCATCTTCCACACTCTTCCCTCTTCCACACTCATTCCTCTTACATCTCTCTTACATACTCAACCCCACTCATTATGCCTTTAACCAACCCTTTACCCTACCCTCTCACACTCATCCTCCTTGTGACAAGTGTCACCTTCCCATTGATGCTAAACAAGCACAATCCATGTGCTCTCCTTTGAGTGCATCCTAGCCCTCCTTAAGCCTTCATCTCTCCTTGCATCTTAGCCCTCCATCCCTCAAGCCCTTAGTCTATAAATTGAATCCCCTCCCAAGCCATTTCATCACAACCATTTTGAGTAAAGTTATCATGCCCTTTTGAGAGCCAAAATCCATATCCATACCCTTATAATGCCAAATTGAGAGCTCACAAAGCTACCAATTTTCCATTACCCATCTCCATTTGAAGCCATTTTGAGCACTTGAGCATACATCCCCAAATCCATAAATAGACACATCCCAAAAACAAGAGAACAATCTCATTGAGAGAGCCTATCCATGGCTCACAAACTCACTTCTCTTATATGTTATGTTAGTTTAATGTGTAAATGCTTTCATTGAATTAGTAGTTCTAGCATATTAGATTAGTGTATACAATTACAAAGGAGGCAAGTAAGTCAATGATTGAACCATTTACTTATGTAATCCAACCCTAGGTCTAGTTACCAAAATTTAATAATTATCATCACTGAGAAATGTACCAAAATCCCACATCATACAATTCCTATTGACATTGAAATCATAGGAATATGAAAATGAAACATGTTCTAGTTGTTTTAGGATTAAATCTATGCATTTGAGGCACAAGAAGCTAGAATGACTAGAACATTAGTCCCTTTTGATATAGCAAGAAAACATAAGAATTAGAGCATAAATGCTAGGATGACTAGAATGTTTCCTACATACAGACACACCAAAAACACAAGAGATCCCTCTTATGCTAAGTAATTAGTAAGCATTCTTTCTACAATGACCCTTGCATTCGTAACCTAAGATAGAAGTGTGCTAAGTATACTCATAGTGACCCGTATGTTCAATTAGTAGGACAAGTATCAATATTTGCTATAGCATGGAAAATTCACTCAAACTAGAAAGGAAAAGACCCAACCTCAATGAAGATCCCATATAAAAGGAGTTGAGGTACACACAGACATCCAATGTGAGATGGAGACTCTTATACTAGACACCCCTTTTATAAGGATGATTTGAATCATTGGAACTAAACCATCAAATAGAAATCCAAGAAAAAATCATGCCCCTAGTCCTTGTTTCTCTATTCGAAAGTGACATCATTAATTTTCTCAAAGAGACATGATAAGGAAAAAAATTAAACAAGTAAAGAAAAGCTCAGCATATTGCAAACAAATTCACCATTTTGAGTTCATTTTTTGTGTTATAGGATTGATGTCAAGTGTTAATTTTTGAAACATATATGAAAGAAATCTCTTTAGTAGGATGAGAAAAATAGATAGACATAGTTAGGACAACTGGTGACTAAATTCAAAGAGGAATCTTTAGTAAGAAGAACTTTAGTAGGAACTAAGAGACAATAGATAGACACAATTAGGATAACCAGTGATTAACACGAGGGAGATTTTCCATGAGAGGAATCTCAAAAGTGACAAGAGCAATAGTAGGAAGACATAGTTAGAACAAATAGTGACTATCATAAAAGATATTTTCTATGAGAGAAATCTCAAAGTGACACTAGCGACATGACTCTTTGAAAGAGATTTTCTATGAGAGGAATCTCAAAGTGACACTAAAAATTGTAGGAAGACATAGTTAAAACAATTGGTGACTATCATGAAGGAGATTTTTTCATGAAAGGAACCTCAAGGTGACACTAGCTATAGTAGGTAGACATAATTAGAATAACTATTGACTATCATGAAAGAGATTTTCTATAAGAGGAATCTCAAAGTGACACTAGCGATAGGAGGTAGACATAGTTAGAGCAACTAGTGACTATTGTGAAAGAGATTTTCCATGACAGGAATCTCAAAGTGACATTAGTGATAGTAACACCATTAGGAAAACTGGTGACTATCATGAGAGATTCCTATGAAACTATAGGGCATTGCCTCTGAGTTATGACAAGATTCAATCCATGGATACATGAGAAAAAGTAGCAAATTAAAGTAGGAAAGAAATTGTATAAGAAGCTAGAAGATGTGCTACAAGATATAGCATTGGGAACAAGAGGTGCCTGTGTACCAGGTTTTTACCTTCTTGGCAAAGAATCTCTTTTTTTTCCCTCTTATGATGCCTATTTGATAGGTTTTCATCAATGACACTTTTTTTTTTTCCAATTTTTTTTGTATTTTTCTCCTTTTCAAATGTTTTTGGTATTACCAAGGTGCCTATTGCTAGGTTTTTACCAAGATAATGATTTTTTCAAGACTTTTAAGTATATACAGATAGCTTGTGAAATCAAATTAGTTGTAGAACTACTTCAAATGGAGAGTGTTGATGGGCTCCTTGAGCACATCACCCTCAGCTATTGAAAGTTGGTAAGCATCAGATCCAAACACTATTGTGACTATATAGGGACCAAGCTAGTTGGGTTCAAACTTCCTTTTTTGTACCCATTGTTGCTAATTCTTAGGGTTTTCTCTTAGAATAAGATCACTTAGTTGGAAGTCATGTGGCTTAACTTTCTTATTGTAGCTTCTAGACATACACTTTTGATAAGCTTGAAGATGATCACACCCCACTTGCTAACACTCATCTAACAATTCTAGCTCTTGAAGCTGATATATTTTGTAGGCATCATTAGTAATGAGGTCCTCCATGGAGATTCACAAACTAGGAATCTTGACCTCAATGGGAAGCCCAACATCCACTCCATATACCAAAGCAAAGGGTGTTGTAACTATTGGAGTTCTGATACTTGTTCTGTAAGCCCATAAATTCAAATTAATCTAAAGGTGCCAATCCCTTCTAGATTTGTTAACTATGCAATGCAAGATGTTAAAGATTGCCTTGTTGGATGTCTCTACTTGACCATTACTGTGGGCGTAATAAATAGAAGACCAATGCTATGTAATTCTAAACTTCTTGCACAACTTCTTGAGGTCCTTGTTTTGAAACTATCGGTACACCATACTTGCATATGTTGTAATTCATAATAAACAAAGCTATACTTTTTCCATTTTCTATAGTGAAAGAGACTGCCTCCACCCACTTAGTGAAGTAGCTTGTAGCTATAATGATGAACTTGTGTCCATATGAAGAGGATGGGTGAATTTGAACCACAAGATCAAAGGCCCATTGTTGGAATGGCCATAGTGTAATATATGGAATTAGATCCCTAGCTAGAGCATGAATCGAATTTCCATGGAGCTAGTATTTTTTATAGGACTTGGCATATTTGATTGCATCTTGCTCTATATTCAACCAATAGTAACCAGCTCTAATAAGTTTATGAGTTAGTGTCAAGCTGTTAGAGTGAGGTCCACAAATGCCCTCATGTACATCAATTAATGCATGTTTGGACTCATCAGATTCTAGACACCTAAGGAGTATTCTGTCGAGACCTCTCCTAAATAAGTTGTCGGCAATAATAGCATACCATGAAGTAGTGCAAAGAAGGTGACATTTTTCATTCTAGGTTAGACCATTCAAAATTGTTTGGTCATGCAAGTAAGAGTATATATGGTGGTAATGGGATGAGTCATGTCTAACAATAGAATAGATTATCCAAGATTTAGGAGAGTTATAGGTAGATTACAGTAACATTTCCACTAGGAACTCATGTCAAAGATTATTTTCTGGCATCTATAACAAGGAAGTAAGGGTAGCCATGGCATCAACTACTTTGTTGTCTACTCAAGGAATTTTTTGAGAAGTGATATGAGAAAAGTATTTCTTTAGGTCATCCACCATGCATTTATAAGGGATCAATTTCTCATCCTTTGTCTAATATGCATCATTGACCTAGTTGATTATGAGTTGTGAATCACCAAAGATGTTTAACTCATCCAATCTCCATTCAATTGCGATCTTCA
This sequence comes from Cupressus sempervirens, assembly GCA_028749045.1. Taxonomy (NCBI): domain Eukaryota; kingdom Viridiplantae; phylum Streptophyta; class Pinopsida; order Cupressales; family Cupressaceae; genus Cupressus; species Cupressus sempervirens. The sequence continues at coordinate 24,469,267 of CM053793.1, read as the reverse complement.
TGCCATTAATTAGAGCTTCATATTTTGCAATATTGTTTGTACAAGGATACTAAATCTTGTATGCCTTAGGTAGTAAATATTTCTATGGTGTGATAAACAATACCCCAGCACCAGATCCCTGTTCATATGTAAAGGAATTGTCAAAGAATAATATTCATGTTTGATGTTTGAGCATTAGGATTGATTCATTAGGGAAGTCAATGTTTAGAAAAAGAAGACTTTTCATTGGTGTTTTTTCTAATTGATCAGTGATCACTTGTCCTTTGATGGCCTTTCATTCAACATATTGAATGTCAAACTTGCTTAGTATCATAATGCACTTAGCTAACCTTCTTGTTAGAGTTGCCTTGCTGACTAAGTACTTCAATTGATCAATTTTAGCAACCTTTCACATAGTATGAGTGAGCATGTAGTGTCTTAGCTTTTGGGAAGCAAAGATGACTACCAAGCAAGCCTTCTCAATGATGCCTTGATTCATTTCATAAGAAATCAATATGCAACTCAGATAGTAGATAGCTCTTTCCTTTTTATCATTATATTCTTGAGCTATAAAAATTCCAAGAGATGACTTTTTTGTTGAAATGTAAAAAATAAGAGCCTTCCCATACATAGGAGGCATCAAGATCAGTAGATTAGCAAGATATTGCTTTGTCAATGTTAGACTTTGAGTGCACTCTTAGCTCTAATTTTATTTCAAAGCTTTATGTAGAGTCTTGGTGAATGGTTGTGATCTATCTACTAGCTATAATATGAATCTATGAATGGATTGAAGTATTCCTTGTAAGCCTCTCATCCAACTAATATTAAGAGGTGAAGGCATGTCCATGCTGGCTTAAACTTTCTTTGGATCAACCTTGATTCCTTTAGCAAACACAATATAGCCAAGTAGTTTTCTAGGTGTTATACCAAATACACATTTCTTGGGGTTGAGCCTCAAACTAAATTTCTTAATCCAATCCAAGATAGGTCCCAAATCTTGAAGGTAAGTGTTGCATTTTGTGCTCTTAACCAAAGTATCATCCACATAGTCTTCCATTGTCTTATGCATCATGTCATGATAAATTGTAGTAACTACCCTCTAATATGTGGCACCAACATTTTTTAAGACCAAATGAAATCACATTCCAATAGAAGGTTCCCCATGCACAAGTCAAAGTAGTCTTTTCCTAATCTTCTGGTGCAATTTTGATCTAATCATAACAAGAAAATCCATCCATGAGTGAGTACATATCATATCCTACTATCATGTCCACTATCATATCAATGTTGGGGAGCCAAAAGTCATCCTTCAGACATGCTAAGTTTAGATCTTAGAAATCTATGTAGACTTTGATAGATTTTTCATGCTTAGAGAATGGAACAATTTTTTATATCCATTCAACATAATCAATAGCATAGATGAAACCAAATTTTAGGAGCTTTTCCAATTCAACTTTGACCAGTAATGCAATATGAAAATGTATTTTCCTAAGTTTTTGTTTGACTATTTTAGCCCTTGTCACAATAGATAGATGATGCATTGTGAGATCAGGATCCAAGCTTGGCATGTCTAAGTATGTCCACACAAAATTTATCTTTCTCTTGGAAGAAGGCAATGAATTCCTCTTTTTCTTCTAGTGATAACAACTATGCAAGATGTATCACATGAGGATGTTATTCTATTCCCAAGTTGACCAGTTGTGTTGGCTCTATCAACACTAATGATCTTTCCTAAAAATGAATGGGAAGTGCATCAAAAACCTCATCCATAGGCATCTTAGAGAGGTTTTTACCCTTGGATATGTCTTTTATTTTTACTATTTTAGGTTCTAACAATACCACAATGTGGTTTTCACCATTAGACCTTTTAATTCTTTTATTTTTTATTGTGTGACTAAGATATTTGATGTTAGCTTCAGTCATGTTGATGCTTTGTTCACTGGTGGAAGACATTACAAGTTCGATGGCATTTAGGTAATAGTCAAGAATGAAGAGACTTCACTGGATGCATTGGAATTATATTCTATGAGCTTAGGATAAGTGAGTGAAAGAGATGTGGTAGGTTTAATAGCATTCATGGTATAACCATCAAATTCTTAGACAAGCAATTTGAGACCTAGAGTGGTTTCATCCGCAGGTGTGTTCAAATTCCTTTGAGTTTGACCATCATTAATCAAATATTCAAGAACACTAGTTAGATAGGACTCATCTTACCTAACCCTAGATGATTCACCTACTTTGAGTTGATTTTCATATGCATGGACTTGATCTATGTCTTTATTTGTAGTTGGTTCTAAGAGAGAGTCATATTCACACTCTCGAGAGTCTTTTCTACATGGAGACAAACTATAGAATTCCCCAATAGTAATAGGGAAAAATTCTCCTTCATCATCTGGAGTTTTAAAAAGTTGCTCAATAACCAAATTGTGACTAGAATATCCTTGTTCTTGTTGGATATGGGGAGAATTAGTAGTGTCATCACAAGAATCACTGTCACCATCTAATAGGCCAACACTAGGGCAAATAATAACAAAAAAATTAATAATTTTATGATGAAGTTTGACTGGTCCATAGATGTCAATCTAAGAGCATAAGCTTGTGCAAGGCATTTGAGCAATATTCCATCAAGGGATGTTAGTTGTGAGATGAGGGATTATGAATGCAATCGCAACACGCAAAATTGAATCTATGGAAAACTAAAGAAATCCTAGCGATAAGAACTGTCACTTCCTAGTGATAGGAACAATAGAAAGAGAAATAAGCATTAAAGACAATACCAATACCAGACATGTAACTAATCTAATATAATAGTTTACTAATATAAATTTGATATTACTATATTGATTTATCTCTTAATATCATAGCAAATTCAAAATGTGCTGGTTATTATATGTTAATCCATCTTACCCAACAGTGATATTAATTAGATTGCAAATGTTTAATATGAACTAACTATTATTTCAAAATAAAATAGTATTCTGTGGAAACTCAAGCACACCAAACTTAAGCTACATGATTCACTTAGTAAACAATCCAAAATAACTTGCAATATTAACAACCTCACCAAACATTCCAAGAGCGGGCCCTTTCTCTAGTCTGTAAGGTGAGTTGAAGAATCTTTGATGTTCTACATTGTATTAATTAGTAAAACTTTTTATTTTAGTCCCAAATTTTACAAAGGGAGAATAATACATGTTAATATGCATTGGGCTGCATATATATGCATAGCAGATAACAACTTATATAAAAATAGGGTGTTTGTTTTAGACCTGTAGCCAACAAACTACAATACTCATGTAGACCTTGATTTGTTAGTTGCATAATATAGCAAACATTTTTATAATAGTAAAAAACAATAGTTTATATATTTTAGATATGTGTTGCATAGTATTGAAGGCATCCACATGAAGAGAAGAGGAAAATATGGTTTTGTTCCTTGCCATGTATGAATTCCTCCATCTTGTTTCAATCACCATATAAATAATACTAGAAATTGGATATGTGCCAAGAATAGTCAATGGTTTGTTGTCATTCCAGCAAGAAGTGTTATCTTCATTCAATAGGATTTTGAAATGAGCTAGAAGAATCTAACCATGTGAGAGTATGTAACTATTAACAACAATATGGAGTAAGGTTTTTTTTCCTGTTCATTCATACAATATCATCCTTGATGTCTTCTTGCTATATAGAATCTTTTAGAACAAATCTGCGGTGGAGAGAACCATGGTTTTTTTAGTTGATAAATATGCAACATAGGTTTCTTATCATCTTCACTTAAATCTCCTTGCTGTCATCTCAATGTATTACATATGGTGGATGATATTTGCAGCAAATGTGTCAATTTCGTAGTTGATGGAGCTTTGTAGTGATGAAAGAGCTACAGGAAGATGCAAAGCAACTGACAAGAAGAACCATAACACATTATCAACATGTTAGATAAAGACATATCAACTTATAATTCACATACTTTATCTAATAACTAAATTAAATATCACTTACATATATTAGATCATATGCAACATAGAAAGAAAATATTAAATTAGATATTGAAATGAACTTCAAGGCTTATATGAAGGGTAAAATATGGCATAATTTGGGACATAAATTTCTCTCATCATTCCCCCCAACTTAGCTTATTGCACATCCTCGTGCAATCATTTTGATCAAGAGTTTTTTTTGTGTGAACTAAAAGCACTTTGAATTTATAGTTTTGGCTTTGTCTCCACCTCAAACCATGATAACTCATATATAAACACAAATCCCTTTCTTTGCTTCACACAACAAGCTTTGTTATTTTTTCTTCAATAGGGATATCTCTTTCAACTTTTCATAAGTTGTTTCTCTTTTCTTCTTCTTTTTTTCTCTCTCTTTTTCTTTTTCTTTCTACTTTGCTTTTCATTTTAAATAGCATCATGGTTCAAAAGTTTTCATATAGGAGAAATTTATTTTCATTTGTACAAGAGGAGTTTAAATGGACAAAATAGGAGAAATGAGAGACAAAACAAAGGCTATTGTACAATGGATATAATGGATAGTATGATGGGTTTGGTAAGAGTGACAGATGGAAGATAATAAGGTGACATTCTTCCCCCCAACTTAAAGGTTTACTATCCATAGGAAACAAGGAAAAGATAGGGAGGGGTGTTCCATAGTGATCAACATAACAAGAAATATAAATAAAGCTAAGAGATAAAATAAGGAAAAACAAAATTGATTGCTTTACCAACATGCATGTGCAAAGAGACCAAGGTTGGAACATAGAGTAACTTAGCAACTATTACCACCAAAAATGAGGAATCAATAACAATGAATGAAAAAAGGCATCCGAAACTGAAACACCACAAAATACCACCATTTGACTAGAAACATTGAAGACAAGACCACTAGAAGGAACCAGAAAACTAGGAGAGTGACTACAAATGGAGTGGCTTCCATCATCAACTGAACTAGTTTAGATCATATAGGAAGTAACACATTCCACTAAAAACACCTCAACTAAATAGGCAACTCAAACTTTGGATGATCAAAGATGTGAGGACCATGCTAAAGAGGAGTAGAACTATACGAGTGAATGATAGGAGGTGTCAAGAATGAAAAGAACTATTGAAGCCAATGAGTGTTTCTAAAAGGAATGATTAGTAGAAAAACCAAGAACACCAATTATTGCATTTTTCTATATATATATATATATATATATATATAATTTTTTTAAAAAAAAAATTCACATTTTGATAACAACAAGTGATTGTTAGCAAGCCAATTTTCAATCACTCATCGCTTAATGGTGCTATAAAAATAGTTTTCACCACTAAGAATTTATGTTGTAGTTAACATCTACTAGAAACCCATTTTTAGATATTAACTAGCCAACAATAATTGAAGATTTTCATCATTGGATCTTTTATTTCTTTTATTTCTTTTTTTTTTGTTCTTTTTTAAAATATTTTTTTCATTTTTTTGATTCTTTTTTATATTTTTAGTTTTTTCTTTGCTTTTCATTTTAAATAACATCATGGTTCAAAAGGTTTCATATAGGAGAAATTTATTTTCATTTGCACAAGAGGAGTTTAAATGGGAAAAATAGGAGAGATGAGAGACAAAGCAAAGGCTATTGTATGATGGATATAATGGATAGTACGATGGGTTTGGTAAGGGCTAAAAATGGAAGATAATAGGGTGACATTCTTTATGATAAATTTCTCTCATCATCATCCATAGTGGTGATACATGTACAAAGTCATCCGATTTTGTGAAGAATTGAGCAAGATCATCAAGAATTGGATAAGGATAGGGATCCTCATCATCAGCATTGTCTTCATGGTAATTGGACTCAACTTGTGACTCATGTTCAAATGAACTCTTAGATTTTGGTATAAATTTGTTAATCCCTAGATGGAAGGGAATATTTTTGAATCCTAGATCGAATGTATCTTGATTCCTTCTAGATATCACTTTGATAGGATTAATAAAGCCATTTTTGTTTCATTCAATAAGACCATTCCCCTTTTAGCCAAAGCATTTCATGATTTTTAGACCTAGACCATACTTTTTAGGAAATTTCATGAGACTATTATGTAAGGTCAACTAGAGTTTCTTCTTTGTATATCCATGCAACAATGGCTCTATTTTCATCTTCCTCTTTGAGAGGTACAATAGCTTTGACAAAGGTACCATTGAACTTATTTTGAGGTTTCATCACTATTAGGATGAATGCTAATGCTATCACTATGGGGGAAGCATTGCAGAACACTGATGTGATGTGTTCATGACTATATTTGTCATTGATTACAACATAGTAGTAAGTTTGTGAAGACTAATAGAGTAGCAGACTATGATCTTTGTATTAAGAACAATATATTACTTATCTATTGATGCACAATTTACAATGCATATTATAGTATGTCTTTATTATAAGGGTAAGTGCACAAAACTTGAATTGATAGTGTACGAAAGATATTATTGATCTATAGAGAACCATATGGAAACAAGGTATTAGAATAGCAGTTCCTATTGTGTGATCACTGCTATTCATCACAAATGTAATGAAATGTTACATAGTTAACTAGAGATAGCATACTGGCCAGTGATGATGTTAGAGAGTGCACATGTACAAAAGTCACATTAGTAGAAGTTTGTTTATGACTGTGAGCTCAAAGCATTAATTAAATGTGCATTCATTTAATTATCATATTATAATTAAGTGGGAAGCTCACTCAAGGATTTATTATTGGGAATAGTATAAAGGAAAGATTTTTTCCATGTTTAAGGGATAGAAATCATATGAGACTTGAAAAACTATGGAGTAGAGTGCTACAGAAGTAGAGTGATCTACCTATGCATGTAAGTGACCTTAAGGGTTATTATTATTGAGTACAGAGTTCTAGATCTAATTGCATGGTCTAAAGGAGAAGCAGTCTAATGTACTAGACAAAGGAAGAAGTAGAAGACTATTTCACATCTATAATTCTAAAAGGACTAATAATGAAGTCAATTGGACAATGGGTTCATTGATCTAATCCTAAAGTCGTTTGGATAGTGGGTTTAGCTACCTTCCACAACTCCTAACAGGGTTGGAATCTCCTAATAGGGACTCATATATACTGAATGTGTTTAATCAGACTCCTAATAGGGTATAGCCTTTCAAAAGGAACATTTATATTAGTACATCATCTTGCAAGTCTCATTCCCACCAAGGTTTTCCCCTTGATCAAGGGTTTCCCTAGTCAACATATTTGATCTCACTGTGTATATTTTTCTTTCATGATTGCTAATTACATTGCTCACATGATTAAGTTGGATTAAAGTTGATATTGAGTTTAATAATTATATAATTGATTCACCCCCCCCCCCCCCCCCCCTCAATTATATTGTGAACATTAATTACTAACAATCACAAAAGGTCTCTTCACTTTAGATGGTCTCCCATAATGATGAGGAGACTTGGGAAGAGATGTCAAAGGTAGAATTGGCTCTATGTGATATTCACCCATTCTAGTTTCTTTTAGCTTGAAGGACTACTCAATTTGTTTCATCTTGTCATCATGATGGTCTATAGACTCACTATTTGCAAATAAAAATATTTTATCATATTTCAGCATGTTAAAGTATAACTAGTACTTGTAGGTATGGTTACTTCAAAGCTATGAAATGGGAACTTTACACATTGATGATAAGTCAAGGGCACAACTCACATTTCATGTATCCATGGTCTTCCTAGAAGAATATTGTAAGATAAGGGAATGTTGAGAACTAGAAAAGTAACATCCCTTTCCATAGGACCAACCTAGAGAGGTAACATAACAAGACCCAAGGATTTGTGCTCGACTTCTTCATACACTTTGATAGTTTTCTTCTGACAGGGATCAATGGAATTTTTAGAATAGTCCAATTGTCTTAGTAGAGTAGCAAAGAAAATGTTTAAACCAACTCCATTATCAATGAGCACATGAAAAACACATTTATGATGTATCATGACCTCAATTTGCAGAGGTTGGTTATGTGGATGACTCAGTGAATTGTCATCCTCCTTAAAGAAGAAAATATAGTAATTTGAGGTTAGATGGCCTACCATAGATTGGAAGCTCTCAAGATCAAGATCTTGAGATACATTTTCCTTAGTGAGGTTTTTGTTGATAATTTTCCTATGAGAAAGTGAGACTTTGAGAAATTCAAAGATTGTGATTTGAGCATTTGTTTGTTGTAATTAATTGAGGATACTGTAGCTAGCAGTCGTAGATGATGTTGCAAGTTTTGCACCTTTACTAGATGGATTGACAAGGAGTTTTCCTTTATGTTTTTCTACATTTAGAGTAGAAGGCGCAAGACCTTTGAGTACCAACTTAGCATGGGAATGCATGATAGGGCTGGCACAAAATTGTGATGGTTTTTTGTCATATGTATTGCAAGTAGGGCCCCTTAAGAAAAATGATTTCTTAGGTTTAGGATTATCTTGTTTGCCCTTAATGGTGATGATGTTGCAATACTCAAAATCAATAGGTTCAACCATGTTGATCACATTGTCATTATTAGAGTATGTATTGTTGACCTTGTTAATAGGTTTATGTTTTGAGTTTTCTCCTTTTTCATAAGATGGGAATGGCTCCTTAAAAGCCTTGTGATCTATTTCTTACTATGCCCATCCACAAAAATTTCACCATTATCAATTAAGTCTTAGACTTTGTGATGTAGGTTAATGAAGTTGCTAGTTTTGTGACCTTTGTTTTGATGGTACTCAAAAAATGCAGCTTCATTCCACCATGGAGGTCATGGTTGTGGATCATAGGGATGAGAGTTATTCAATGGAGAAATGAGCTTGTTTTGCAGCAAGGTCTTATAGACAACATCCAAAGGTTCATCAAGAGGTGTATATTCTCATTTTGGGTGTGTTACCCAAAATGAGCTCTTCAGTTTACAAACCTCTTATTATCAACAAGAGGTTTATCAACATGTTTAGCTACTTTGAGATTGTCTATCAGATTGAATGTTGATTTAGCAGGTTTAGGTGTAATGTTTTCAACAACTCCGTCATGCACAACATCTTGGTTTTTTTTCACATACTTAGATTTATCCTTATTAGAGGGTGACCCTTGTTTTGTGTCCTTCTAAAGGGTGAGTTCGCCCTTTTTGACCATGAATTCCTCAATTTGGAGAGCTTGCATGAGTATTTCCTCAAAGGTGCGTGGACCTTGAAGTTGAACTCTATACCCCAAAATCAAGTAGCTGATTATCTATAATTATATCAAGTTTTTCCATTTCAAGAATTTTGCATGAGTATTTGTTAGAAATAGATAATACTGAGAGGGGGGGTGAATTAATATTTTCAATCTTTTTGCCCACAACTGGATATTATTAATTACTTTACCATATGCATTAGAAAGTAAACCAATAATGCTAAAGAGTATAAACAATTAGACACAAAGAGAGATCATAACACCATATTTTGTTAACTAGGGAAACCCTGGCCAAGGGAAAAATCCAATGGAGATGAAACCCACTAGATGATTCACTATATAAAGAATCTACTTAAGGATATTGACCCTATTAAGAATCTATGAACAATGCATAGTGTATCAAGTCCTTGTTAGGAGACTATGCCTTGTTAGAAGCCTCAACCCTATTAGGGGTTGATGGATCATATAAAAATGTGTGCAAGAAAAGCCCACTAACCTAACATGAAACTATACAATAAGATCTTCAAGAAAATAAGTATACATGCAATACTAAGATAATTGTTGTGATTCACAAATCTTCTGACTAACAATTCTTCATACAAGAGTGACTGTGCACCTATAATCTGCATCATATGTCACATAACAATGCTTTGCATCATATGTCATAATATCCCATTCACTTGTTACTCTCATTTCACAAGATCATATCAAGTTCACAATCACTGATTATATCTTTCTCATTTCTTCACTTCACACTAACTTCATAAATGAGGTTCTTTACTTATACCAAACATATTGGTAAATTCTTATTTAGTCAACTCACATAACATCATTAGATTCAACTCATTAAGAAGTGGTAATTCAAAATAATAAATCAAGTCATTTAACACATTCTATTGATATGCTCTGTTCTATGCTATATCATTACTGTATTACAAATTCCTTCATAACTTGGACTTGACTGATCATATGGACATGTGCACTAGTATACATCATCAGTATGATGTCATGCATCTCCAGTTAATTGCACAAGAGAATATTCCAAGGGAATATTTTTCTATCATCAAATTTTCCATGTTGTTGTGATGTCGTCTAATACTTAGACAATTTTCCTTCGCCAATGAACATGACTAATCTGCAAAAAAAATATGTTGCCATAAATAAAAACAATGTTACTGACCTTATTTGATTGATTGGACATATTTTCAACAATCTCCCCCTTTGGCATTGATGGCAACATTTTGAAAAAATTGGCTAAGTCCTAAACATGTTGTCATTCCAAACAAAACAAGTAACCATAACATAGTAAAAAACATTGTATTCATGTTTTAAGAAGATTACATCCCTGACAACTCCAATTACAACTTGTTTCTCCCCCTTACAAATTACAATAAAAGATTAATACTACACACACACACACACACACACACACACACATATATATACATATATACATATATGTATATATATACATATATGTATACATATACATATATGTATACGTATACATATATACATATATATACATATATATATATATATGTATATGTATCTATATATACATGTATGTATATATACATATACATATATACATACATATATATATGTATATATATATATATATATATATATCTACATATATATATGCATACATATATATATGTATGTATATATATGTATGTATATACGTATATATACATACATACATACATATATATATGTATGTATATAATATATATATATTACCTTATTTTTCCTTTTAGAATTTTCATATATCTATCCATTTGACATCAATGACAAAGGTGTCACAAAAAGTCTGTCAAAATCTAGTAGTTGCATCAAAATTTGGAGAAACAATCACTGAAGTTGGTCTTCAATTGCACAAGGTGTTTCTTCCAACTATCTTTTAGTAAATTAGATACACTAATTAGTGCACATAAGGCATATGTAGCTAAATTTTTTGTGTTTAAATCTATTGCCACAAATTTTTCATATGAGGACTTTATTACCAAGCATTACTTCAACTAATTTTCTAGCAACGTTACCTATAGAGATAAATGATCTCTCAAAAGAGTAAATCTTTTCAGAGATTTCTCCTTTTTTGCTTGTAAATCCCTGATGTTATCATGAATAGATTGAATTGCATGCTTAATGTTTACTAGATTTTGACTATGTCTTGTAAAGTTGTCAGTGAGTGTCTAATGCTCAATTATCTTCTCTTTGATTTGCTCATCAAAACTTTGAAGATTGATGTATGCCAAGTTGCACTTAGCATAAACTTGGTTTCCTTCTTCAATACTCTATCTTAATATCTTAATGCATACATTCAAAGTCTCCATACCATTTTTTATATTTGTGCACATGGTACGTTAAGAATTTTACCATCATGCTTTATTTGTGCTTGAATTGTAGCCACATTAGTGAGTTTTGTGAACTCATCATTAAAAGCTTTACACAAGATTGTTGTGTGTTGTTGAATGTCTATAGGTGTTTGGCTAACTATCTTTTCCATTCTATCTAGTATTGAAATCAAAGTCCTTTCAATGGACTTAATTGATTTCTTCTTTTCAATAAATTTGGTCAAAGAAGATAAGATATTTTCAGCTTCATCTTCTTCATCTGACTGAGCTACTATTGTTGTGACCACTACTGCTTGAGTAAGTGGGGTGGATGGTGTTACTATTTTTGGTGTCAAGGGTACATTTGAAGTAGTTGCTTCACTGCTAGGCTCAATTTTCTTTTTAGAAGGTGCATCTTCTTCCTTTGGCTAATCTTCTACTTCATTAGATGAGCTACTATAAGCCACAATATTGCCAACAATGCTAGCACCAAAATCCTTGAATGGATCCTTAGTTCTATCAATTGTAAGCTAGGTGTTATCTACTTGCATAGATTCATCGCCAATGGTGATATGTGATGAATTACTAGAAATAGGTATTCTAGTTGGTTGCTCAAAACTATGGGTTAGACTATCTATAGTAGGAATTACTTCCTCTATCTATGCACACTCCTCAGGTGTCTAGCTTGCCTCCTCTAGTTGTGCACTTTCTTTAGGCATTTGGCTTGACTCCTTTAGCTACACACTTTCTTTAGGCATAGTAGACATAAATGTGACTATAGCCTTTTGTGTTTCCTTATTAAATTCTTCATAATTTCCTCCCATGAGGAGAATGGATCTCTTTGTATTCCTTAACAAAGGTGCTATACCTTTCAAAATAGTTATTATTTCTTCCTCATTATTTACAAAACATAACTTTTTCACCATATTAATTCTTATTTGCTTATCTTCCTCTACAACATTTTTTTTTTCTATTTAGCAATCTATTGTACAAATATTAAGGTACTTGACCTCTTATATTGTCACACCTTTTATCTTTTAGGATCATATTCCTAACTACTGCATTTTCTAACTATCTTCTATCCATATTATTATACAAATCATAGTACTTATTCAACTATACAAAATTATTGTCATTAATGATTTGCATGTTAAGATTCTCTACCTTTGGCTTCCATGATTTTTGCTTGGCTGAGGTCTTTGCTTCCTAACCAACTGGCTCAACTAGTCTATCACCAATTTCTTCCTTAGACTCAAAAGAACTAATCTGTAAGGTTCTTCTTTTCTTTCTTGGACCACTTGTAGTCTACTTCAATCTCTTCTTAGGAGGAGTTTTGGTCCTTTTAGGCCTTGTAGATTTCCTTGTGGCTGATGCTTCTTCAGTCTTCACTAGATTTCTTAGAGGTTACTGCTGTGCAACTGCTGCATAAGGTTTTAGGTGTCTTCACACTTGTTTGGGCAATTGTGACCTCTTCAGTAGGTCCTACCACTATAATGGTTGTAGGGGTTAAAATCTTAGATTGACCACTGGCCTTCATTTCCTTAGCTATCCCTTTCACTTCATCAAATTCTTTCTTAGTCATCCTAGATTCTTTCATAATAGAATCAATTACTTTCTCCATCTTTTTCTTGGAATCCTTCATTATTTGACTAGTTTTAACTTCTTTCTTTTTCTCATAATATGTCCCCCATCCAGGACATTTAGGATCAACTTCAAAATGAAGGATTATCTACGCATACCCTTCAATCAATTCTTCACTCATATCATATCCCATAGGTTCAATGAAATTTACTCAAGGGACTACTACTTCCATGCAAGTGAAATCTATTTCAACCATAAAACACAATTCATCCTTGTATTTTTCTACTAGTATAGGTGGTATCCTATACCTTTGCTTCATTTCAGTTTGAAAAGACTTCTTCATTTTGCTAATATTACTATCTCTAACTATTTTAGGTGTTGAACTATATGCTTGAGTGATTAACTACATTGCACACTCATTTTTATTCCAATTTGTGATTCCAGGGAATTTCTTAGTAGCATAGAAAAATATATGGGTCAGCAGCAATTCAAACCTAAAGATTGCACTTCTTGATTTCTTGATTCTAGATATGTTATCCAATAGCTGTGTTTGGATAATGTCACACATCTTAACCTCTTCACCTCTTACTACCAAGTAAGTTACATGAAGAAATCCTACAGGGATTGAATCTATCCTAGATCCATGATTGTACTTATATCCCAAAATCTTACAAATGAGTCTCACTCCATCATCTTGAATGGTGTTGACTTTTATGTTTCTACCATCAAAATATGTATTGAGAATTGCCTAAACTATCTTGTGCACATTTTTTAATGTTTACTAGATTTCATCCTTCATTGCTGAAATCTATGATCTTGTGAATTAGATCATTGTCAATACATATTATAGAATCTCTCAACCATAGAAAATCATCATGTACTCTGCTTTGGATTATCCTTGTCCATTCATTATTATCAAAATCTATGTAGAACATATGTTTAACTAGGTTAAGTCATTATAGGTATTTATGTCTAGGCTTCAATGACAAGTCATTACTACACATTTTCTCCAATTCCTTGTAAATCTCTAAATCACCTATGCTTTAAATCTTGCAATGAATATATCCTCTTATATCTTTGATGTGAAGAACATTTTCCAGAACTTGAGAAAATGCTCCAATAGGGTCATCAAGCAAATAAACAAATGGGTGTTTCTTGAAATTGTACCTGGTTCTATTACTTACATTAAAGACTTCTTGTCTTTCCATTCTGAAAAGATTATGTTCAACAATTTTGAAAATACATCAATTTTGTGTATTAGAGTTTCTAACAACTTCGCGTAATTGTAGGCCTCTTTAATTCTTTAAATCTTGCTTCAATATATTACACAGATTTTGCACAAGAAAATGATGTATGAAAATTAATTTTTGTCCTTTAAATCTTTTTTAATCTATACTTCGCATTAAATGTATGTCTACCACTAGTTCAGTGTACTATCTCTGTGCAATAGACAGGTTAATCTTCTTACATATCCTTATCCTAATCTCATCAGGCAATGCTCACTTCACTATATACTTCTCTCAATGTCTACTACATACTATCAACTACATAACCTTTGATACTTAATCTAACATCAATTATCAATAACTAATACTTTGTTTCACTAGGAATGCTTAATTTTGGTAAGAGGAGTCACAAACAATAAGTGACTTCATCATCTTTTTAGGTACATCTTCTATAGCTATATGAGAGCTTCCTAGTTCCTTTTCTTTTTGTTAGTGAATAGATTATCCTCCAAAGAAATATATACAAATTAACTCTGAAATCCTAGGCAAGAAGACTAATCAACAATAATAGTTGGGTCACTTTGCTATTGAATGAGTGTAAGTTCCCTCTAAATTTATTTGGTTATAGCTCCTTGTATATGATTTGCAATGAATTTAGCTATGGATTCTTTTGACTAGAAAGCACAAAAATATTACAAATATCTATCCATAAACATAGAGTAGATGTGGAAACTTAAGAAATTGAAAAGAAAAGAATAGCAAATAACAACAAATGACATAAAGTTCACTTGCCAAAATGTTGCATTACAAAGTGGACAAAAATAAGAATACATTTTCCATTCTCCTGAGAAAGTATAGAAACAAAGCTATGAAGATATCTTGCAATCAAAAAGTATACAAGAAACAATGACAGTAAAAGCACATTTTAGAGAAAACTAAAGTGATACAAAGATCATGATTAGTGGAAAGAGGATTGGTCAAACTTGAGGTTTTGATATGAAATTGACTTCCAAGTCTCCCTTCCCTAAAGCATAAACGATACAAGGATCTTATTACACATTTTCAATTAAAGTCACTATTAAAGAAAACTAAAACTCCTTCTCTGCATTACATTTTAAAACAAGATTTCTCGCTTTTTCAACACACAGTTCAAAAAGGGGAAAACCAACACTTGCTTTGTTTCCCATATGCTCATAAGAAAAATGGAGCAAAATCTAGAAAATTTTCCCTCCCTACTATAGCATACAGTCTATAGCCATTGAAGGAAAAAGTGGAACCCTTCTATTGTTACTTTGTCATACACTTATTTGCTTTCATGAGTTTGTTTCCTTTCAGTTATAAAAATTGATTCCTTTCAAGTTAACTCTTTTTTAGAGATTAAGAAACTTTGGAAATTTCCTCATACTTAGCTACGAGAACATTCTAATGATATATTTTCCAATTTAGGCCTTTTTAAAGTTTTCATAACTGCATCTAACAAGTGACACTAACTTTCACAATCACTTTACAAACCTTGGAGATAATTCCTATTGGGATATATTTGCTTTAATGCTACCACCAATTCTCTTGTCATTATATTTTTCATCAAGGCTCCATCTTCAAACTATATATATGGTAGATGATAAAAACTTGAACATCATGTTTGACATGTTCCTAAATATCTTACACCACCACTTTTATTATTGGACTAAGCCATGACTGACAGTTATATGCTTCTTGGAAACTTCTTGAGCTAGTTGTATAATGACACACGTGAACATTGCGAAGTGAAAAGATCACCAAAAAAAACCATAGGTACCCATTTATACCATCTTCTTCAATAATTCAAATTATGTATTTGTGAAAATCAAATTTTGGATTTGATTTTAATTGAGCTTCGATGAAGCCTTATTGTAGTGTGCTGTAATTTGGCTTTGTCATCGAACCATAGAATTTCTTAAAAATCATCATTAGATAATGAATAAAGCCACATTCCTCGAGATAAACTCAAGCCCTTGGAGTTATTAGGTTTACTATTATTATATTTGCTTCAACTAATGTCTTTCAAGTTCTCCAATTTTGCATATCCTTATCAAAGTGCATAGTAATCAGTGTGAGTAAAAACATCTACCAACCTGTGACAATAGTCAATAAACCAAACTTTATATATCATGTAGCCATGTAAAAATTGTCCACATGTCTCAAATTACTATGGACAATCCATGGTTTATCCCAAATTTTGTCTCCCATAGACTGGGTGTCCATATCCATGAAGTTGGTGGTGAGTTCTGTAGTTATTATTATTCTTGTCAATGAGGCATCTCGTCAAATGCTTCAATTGCTATCTTTTCACACCTCCATAATTAGATAGATGGTTCCTGAGCAAGCCTCCCTTTTATTAAACTTGAAATCTCTCTATATTGATTTGGCATCTTGTTAAACAATTTGCACATAATTCCAAGTATCTTCATTGTGGTAATTGCAAATGTGAGCTTTGACCAATTCAGAGACATTGCCATTATATGAGAGGAGAACATCTTTTAAAATCATTTAACTTTCTTGAGTTTGATTTTGGATTAGAATCTTTCCACTCGGATTCAATTCCTACTATGCCAACAACCACAAAATCCCTTACATGTGTATCTAGCTGACCCATGTCCCACTTGTCAACTTGGATGCAACAAAACTTGAATTCTCCTTAGTTTCACTAATTTTCCCACATTTCATTCATGAAATGAATATAAATATGGGAAAAGGAATGCCAAATCCACCATGGAACATGGCACTTTTGTTTTCTAGAGACTCATCTATCATCTAATCTAACTTTGCAATGACAATTCACTTATATATTCCTAATTCTACTCATTTTAGAGGACAAGGATTCATAAATAAAAAGTTTCAAGTTGTGGGATGCCAAATCTTCCATTGAACTAGCCGATTGTGTTTGCTAGAGCATCACTCAAACCTTGAAATCAAGCTTTGAAGGATACAAAGCTTAATTTTGCCAACTGGGTTTGCTAGGGAATTGTTTGCAAGTCTTCAGACTTTGAAATGAAAGATTTTGGATGCTACAAAACTTGAATCCTCCATGTAACAAGACAATTGCATTTTCTAGAGAAATCCTAACTATGATGACCTTAATGGCTTATAGGCGAGGCCAAGGAACTACCAATTTATAACACACAATCAAATTGTTCTTGATTACTTCAAACCAAAATCAAATCTCAAAAGTTCATTGCGAAGAAGATAAATTATATCATTCAACCAAAAGGATTCTTCCATCACAATGTCTTCCCCTCCTAATCTTCAATCTTTATCGAGATTCTTTTATGTATGTGAATTGGGGTGATGATTCCTATTCTCCAATGTTTGATTGAGGTGAAGACTATTTGGGCTCTTGCATGCATCGTCCTCATTTCATTATTGTTGTTACTGCTGATTTCTATCAAATAGCCAAATATTTATTTACATGTCCATGCAGATTGAGTTTAACTGAAGGTGCCAATCAATGAAAACATCATTTCAAAAATTTCATATGTACTATAAAGATTTCCCCATGATGCATTAGATTGGTGAAATCAATCAACATTTTTATTTTGATCCTATACACTTGTGTATCTACATAATTGAACCCCTATTCACTCTAGATTCACTAGGTTTGTCTGGACCTTAACCAACTCTTCCCATTTCATTATATTCCATTTTGAGTTTTGGATAAATGTTGCAATAGAGATAATAGATTTGAGCTTTGGTCATGTAATTCCCTAAGTGATCCTTCATTTTTCTGATGAGACTCCAACCCCTATTACAGAGGACAACTAATTAAGAAACCTGATCAATGATTATCATGTGACCGAGGTGGATCATATGGTCTACATTGTCAAGCTTTGAATTTACTTTTAACCTAAACCTACATTTGAATCTATAGATACTAAGTCTTCAAACCATTGAAATGGAAATCAAATTGGAAACTAGAAGTTGCACTTTGACTTTGACAACCAGTGAATTCTAGTGTTGAATCAAATATGGATTCTAAACTTTGCTTGAACTAAAATTGCAAGATGCCTCTTTGAACCATTTAAAACTACTTTGAACTACTTTGAACTTTAGTTCAAAATGGTTTGAAACTATAAATTAAATTTTTTTAAATTGATTCCATATTGGTTACTAATAGAGGCTCTAACTATGGGACTATTTTTGATGCAAAAATAGAGAACTCCAGCAATTGTTGGCAAAAAATGAGTACCTTAACCATGGGAAAATGGAGTCATCAAAAATAGAAAATCAACGGAGCTACTTACAGAGAGGATGGAGGGAAGTAGGGTAAAGCAAAGAAGCCAAAACACCTAAACTAAATGTAAAGCAATAGTAAGAAAAACTAAACTATGCACCACAAAAACTTATTTATAGGAAGACAAGCTAGTACCCCATACCTTTGAAAATGCATTCATCTGCTCATGGAAACCCATTGACTAGTTTAGAGAAATACATGCATGTGTGGAAGAGTGATTGATATGTAGAATGCACCAACATTAGTAGACATCTTATGACGACTGCAAAGATGGATTCAACATCCACGTGTTGTAGGAACTCTTGCTCTTTGGGAATAAAAACTTCATCGTATAAATGACATGCCACCCATTCCACTTGTGTTTGCTGCAACATGATAGGAATGAAATGTAGTACAATAGCTTGCAATTCTGCTTCATCAAAATTCATGAATGTTTTACATAGTTTGAACCACCATATTCTTTGAAAGATCTCCTTGCTTCATCAATACTTTAGATTGAAAGCATCCTTTTGGCTATGGTATATATTTGCATGAGAAATATTTAGAGAGAGAAATGCCATACACTTCTTTTCTATCTATCATTTTTTTTTCTTGCTGGTACACCATATCGTGCTGATTAGAATCAATAATAGAGAGGGCATTAGTAACTTCAGAAATAAAACCTTTATTTTTTGGAAAAAGGACAGCCATTGATAACTCTTTATCTGAATCATATGTAGCAAGTCTTTCCCTTGAAATTGGTACATTCAAGCTTGTCATTAGTTTATCTAATTGAGCAACACATTCTTCATCATTTCAATATTTGGGTAGTGGACTCCTATCATCTTCAGCCACCAAGTGTTCTTGGAAATCATCACCATTAAAAATAGCTAGATTCTAAAAAAGAGAAACATTGGGAGTGAATTTGGTTTCTTCTAGAACATACCTCATCTTTGTAGTTTTCTCATCAGTGTAATTTTGCTATCCACAAGGGTATTCTTTCATTGGTGGATCTTTGTAGATTTTAGACCACTAAGAATCAAGCTATCATCCAACTTAATTGCTTCCTTTTGCGTGTCTACCAAATTTTGCACTCCAAGACATTTTAACCAAAACTTGACTTCAACCTCCACAGTAGTAGTAAAGATACATAACTGATTTCTTTCATTAGGTTGTTGGGCTAGAGGAATTTTACCAACACTCTAGTTAAATCTGTCAACAAACTCCCTTACAGATTCATCCTCTTTCATCTGAATTTAAAAAAGATTTACGAAAAATTTATAGGGATCAATTGTGGGTTGAAATCTCTCAAGGAATCTCTCCTTAAGATCATCCCAAGTTGTGATACATCCATCTTGTAGATTCTGAAACCATTCTACAACTTTTCCCACAATGCTTGGAACAAATAGTTTGATGAGCACATCTTCTTCCTATACACCAAGAATCCCACATGCATCAATAACTACTTTGATGTGATCAGTTAGATCTTGTGTTTTGCCTCCATGAAACTTGGGAAGGTATTCCCATGATCTTTTAGGTAAGGCTAGATACTAGGCCAAGGAAAATGGTCTGATCCAAGGCCCCCATGGTTGAGATGAACCATAGCCATAAAACACATTGGAACTCCAAGATAAAAGATTTAACAAGTTTGTAACATAGAGTTGCCAATATCCTCCACACAAGGATAATCACAAAACTAAGGAAATAAATATTAACATTGATCTTCATTTTCAAGGTTTTCCTAGTAGAGTCACCAAAAATTTGTTAGTGAACAGATTGTCCTCAAAAGAAATATATACAAATTAACTCTTAATGCCCAAGAAAGAAGACTAATCAACACTAAAAATTGGGTCACTTCACTATTGAATGAGTGTAAGAGCTCTCTAAATTTATCTGGGTATAGTTCCCCATATATGATTTGTAATGAATTTAGATATGGATGCTTTTAAGAACATAGAGTAGATGTGGAAACTTAAGAAATTGAAAAGAGTAGAACAAAAAATAACAATAGATGACACAAAGTTCACTTGCCAAAATGCTACATTACAAAGGGGACAAAAATAAGAATACATTTTCCATTCTCTCAAGAAAGTATAGAAACAAAGCTATGAAGATATCTTAAAATCAAAATGTATACAAGAAACAATGATAGTAGAAGCACATTTTAGAGAAAACTAAAGTTATACAAGGATCACAATTAGTGGAAAGAGGATTGCTTAAACATGAGGTTTTGATATGCAATCAACTTCCAAGTCTCTCTTCCCTAAAGCATAAAAGATACAAGGACATTATTAAAAATTTGCAATTAAAGTCACCATTAAAGAAAATTCAAACTCCTTCTTTGCATTACATTTTAAAACAAGATTTCTCCCTTTTTCAACACAGTTCAAAAAAGGGGGAAGATGAACACTTTCTCTATTTCCCACAGTCTCACAAGAAAAATGGAGTAAAATTTGGAAAATTTTCCCTCCCTGCTATAGTACACAGTCTATAGCCATTGAAGGAAAAAGTGGAACCCTTCTACTGTTACTTTTTCATACATTTATTTCCTTTCAAGAGTTTGTTTCCTTTCAGTTATAAAAACTTATTCCTTTCAAGTTTAACTCTTTTTTAGAGATTAAGAAGCTTCGAGAATTTCCTCATACTTAGCTATGAGAACATTTTGATGATATATTTTCCAATTTAGGCCTTTTGAAAGTTTTCATAATTGCATTTAACATGTGGCGCTAACTTTCACAATCACTTTACAAACCTTGGAGATCATTCCTATTGGGATATATTTGCTTTAATTCTATCACCAATTCTCTTGTTAGTATATTTGTCATTAGGTCTCCATCTTCAAACTATGTATATATGGCAGATGATAAAAACTTGAATAGCATGTTTGACATGTGCCTAAATATCTTACACCACCACTTTTATTAATGGACTAAGCCAAGACTGATAGTTATATGCTTCTCGACAACTTCTTGAGCTAGCTATATAATGACACACATGAACATTGAGAAGTGAAAATATCACCATGAAAAACCATAGGCACCCATTTATACCATCTACTTCAATAATTTTCATTATGTATTTTTGAAAATCAAATTTTGGGTTTGATTTTTAGTGAGCTTCGATGAAGCCTTATTGCAGTGTGCCGTAATTTTCCTTTGTCATCAAACCATAGAATTTCTTAAAAATCATCATTAGATTTGCACATGGGTTTGGCATGAATAAATCCATATTCCTCAGGATAAACTTGGGCTATTGTAGTTATCAGGTTTGCTATTATTATATTTGCTTCAACTAATCTCTTCTGAGTTCTCCAATTTTTTATCTGCCTATGAAAGCATGTAGCAATTAGTGTGAGTAAAAACATCTACTAGCCCATTATGATAGTCAATATACCAAACTTTATATATCATGTAGCCATGTAAAAATAGTCCACATGTCTCAAATTACTATGGACAATCCATGGTTTATCCCAAGTTTTGTCTCCCATAGTTTGGGTGTCTATATCCATGAAGTTGGTGGTGAGTTTTGCAATTATTACTATTCATGTCAATGAGGCATCTCATCAAATGCTTCAATTGCTATCATTTCAAACCTTCATAATCAAATAGATGGTTCTCAAGCAAGCGTCCCTTTTACTAAACTTGAGATCTCTCTATATTGATTTGGCATCCTGTGAAACAATCTATGCATAATTCCAAGTATCTTCATTGTGGTGATTACAAATGTGAGCTTTGACCAATTCAGGGACATTTCCATTATATGAGAGGAGAAAATCTTTTAAAATCATGTAACTTTCTTGAGTTTTATTTTGGATCAAGATCTTTCCACTTGGGTTCAATTTCCACTATGCCGAGAACCACGAATTCCCTTATATGCGTATCTAGCCGACCCATATCCCACCTGTCAAATTGGATGCAATAAAACTTGAATTCTCCTTAATGTCATTAATTCTCCCAAATTTTATTCATGAAATGAATATGAATATGGGAAAGCAATGTCAAATCTTCCATGGAACATGGTGCTTGGGTTTTCTAGAGACTCATCTATTATCTGATCCAACTTTGCAATGGCAATTTTCTTATATATTCCTAATTCTTCTCCTTTTGATTAGAGGATAGGGATTCATAAATAAAAAGTGTCATTATTTTCCCTACACTTTGTTCATGCAATGAATGTCAAGCTTTGGAATGATTGGGATGCCAAATCTTCATTGAACTAGCTGATTGCATTTGCTAGAGCATCACTAAGACCTTGAAATCAAGCTTTGGAGGATACAAAGCTTAATTTTTCCTACTGGGTTTGCCAAAGAATTATATGTAAGTCTTCAAACTTTGAAATGAAAGATTTTGGATGCTATAGAACTCAAATCTTCCATGTAATAGGTCAATTGTATTTGCTAGAGAAATCCTAACTATGATGACCTGAATGGCTTACAGGGGAGGCCAATGGAACTACCAATTTACAACATGCAATCAAATTGTTCTTGATTACTTCAAATCAAAATTAGATCTCAAAATTTCAATGTGAAGAAGATAAATTATATCATTCAACCAAAAGGATTCTTCCATCACAATGTCTTCCCCTCCTAATCTTCAATCTTTATCAGGATTCTTTTATGTATGTGAATAAGGGTGATGACTCCTATTCTTTGAGGTCTAACTAAGGTGAAGACTATTTGGGCTCTTGCATGCATCATGCTCATTCCATTATCACTATTATTGCTGATTTCTATTAAATAGCTAAAGATTTATTTACATGTCCATGTGGATTGAGTTTAACTGAAGGTACCAATCAATGAAAGCATCATTTCATACATTTCATATGTAATGTAAAGATTTCCCTATGATGCATTAGATTGGTGAAATCAATCAACATTTCCTTTTTGATCCCATACACTTGTGTATTTGCATAACTGCACCCCTATTCACTCTAGATTCACTAGGTTTGTCTGGACCTTAACCAACTCTTCCCATTCCATTATGATCCATTGTGGGTTTTGGATAAATGCTACAATGGAGATGAAAGATGTGAGCTTTGATCATGCAATTCCCTAAGTGATCCTTCATTTTTCTGATTAGACTCCAAGCCCTATTACAGAGGACAACTTATTAAGAAACCTGATCAATGATTATCATGTGACTGGGCTAGATCATATGGTCTACATTGTCAAGCTTTGAATTGACTTTTAATTTGAACCTTCATTTGAATCTATAGATACTAAGTCTTCAAACCATTGAAATGGAACTCAGATTGGAAACTAGAAGCTACACTTTGATTTTGACAACCAATGAATTCTAGCATCAAATCAAACGTGGATTCTGAACTTTTCTTGAACTAAATTTTCAAGATGCCTCTTTGAATCATTTTGAACTACTTTGAACTACTCTGAATATTAGTTCAAAGTGGTTTGAAACTATAAATTAATTTTTTAAAGACCAAGTCCATATTTGGTACCAACACTTTTATAAATGATTCCTTTAATTAATTTGTCTACTCCTTCATATCATTTCTTCTATTGTTCCTTCTATGATTTTGATTCTTATTTAGGTCTCTTTTGTCCATTCTGCAAAACTTCACTATGTGTCTAAAGTTATTTCACAACTAACATACAAGTACATTTCTTTTCTATTCATTTAGCGAGTTGTTAGGTGCTTTGCAATTCCTTGCAATGTGTCCAAGATTGTTGCATCTATAGAAAACAATTTGTCTTCTTTCTCCACTTTCATTACTATGAGATCTTCTTCTATTTCTCTCATGGTTAGTGTTCCTATATATCCCACTATTTGCATTATTACTATCAAAATTAGGTTTCTTACAATCTATTGCATAGTGACCATATCCATGACCATTATGACAATAAAACTTTGAAATAGGTTTGAAGGACTTATCTTTGCAATCGATTTCAATGTCTTCAAGTTCATCACACTAGACATAAGATTCCTTTCTTTGGTTGTCCATATAATGATTAGATTCTTTATCTTTCTCAGGATGAGTGAGATTCTCTTTGTCCTTAGATGTATTATTTGTCTTGCTTAGATCTTTATTGACTTAGGAGTATCAAGTTCTTTTCTCTCAATATATTTCTTGGTGGATTGTCCAAGAAAGTATCCAAGTCCAATCTTGTCATAACTGGGTCTTTGTGCACATATTTTTTCTTCAATCTTATCACTGTTGGTATATAATTTCTCAAGTTGTTGTTTGGTTTTTACCAACTTACCTTTCACAATGGTGTTGTAATTTTCTAATTCTACATATTCTATTTTAATAGATTCTAATTTAGATGTTACATTGCTTACCTGGGATCTCATATTTGCATTTTTAGCTTTAATTTTAGAGTCATTCTTTCCTCCATTTTTCTTAAGACTCAACTTAACTTAAACTATCTTTAACTCATATTTTAGGATCTCATTTTCTATCTTTAGATCTTCAATATCATGATCACTGGTTTGTCTACTAGATTCTTTTTGCTTTAGGTCATTTATTTTGTCCTTTAATTCACCAATGTAGGCTTTTGCATCCTTGTATCTATCCTTAAGGCCATCTCTTTCATCAATAAGGAGATCAATCTGTTCAAGTGCTTCTTTAAGATTTTTCTTCAATTGTTCCATATCCATAGGGATCTTATTCAAGCTATTAAGCCTCTTTTGAATAACACAACTCTAATACCTATTGTTAGAAATAGATAATATTGAGAGAGTTTCAATATTTTCAATTTTTTTTCGTATAACTGGATATTATTAATTACTTTACCACATGCATAAGAAAGTAAAAAAATGTTGAATAGTATAAAAGACCATAAACAAAGAGAGATCATAAGATCACATTTTTTTAACGAGGGAAAATCTAGCCAAGGGAAAATCTTGGTGGGAATGAAACCCACTAGATGATTCATTATTTAAAGAATTTGGTTAAGGATATTGACCCTGTTAGGAGTCTATGAAGAATGTATAGTGACTTGAGTCCCTATTAGGAGACTAGGCTTTGTTACAAGCCTCAATCCTATTAAGAGTTGCTTCAATCCTATTAGGAGTTGATGGATCATATAAAAATGTGTGCAAGAAGAGCCCACTGCCCTAACATGCAACTATACAATAAGATCTTCAAGAAAATAAGTATACATACAATACTAAGATACTTGTTGTGCTTCACAAATCTTCTGACTAATAATTCTTCATACAAGAGTGACTACACTCCAATTAATTTGCATCATATCTTGTGTAATAATGCTTCACATCATATGTCATAATATCACATTCACTTGTTACTCTCATTTCACAAGATCATATAGAGTTCACAATTAATAATTATATCTTCCTCACTACTTCAATTCACTCTAACTTTGAAAATTAAGTGCTTTACTTATACCAAACATATCAGTAAATTCTTCCTTAGTCATCTCACATAACATCATTAGAGTTAGCTCATTAAGAAATGGTAATTCAAAATAATAAATCAAGTCGTTTAACACATTTTTCTGATATGCTTTGTTCTGTGTTGTATCATTATTGTATTACAAATTTCTTCATAACTTTGACTTAGTTGATCGTACAGACATGCACACTAGTATATGTCATCAGTATGGTCATGCATCTCTAGTTAACTATGCAAGAGAATATTCCAAGGGAATATTTTTCTATCATCAAATATGTCATGGTGTTGTGATGTTGTTTGATACTTAGACAATTTTTCTTTACCAATGAACATGACTAATTTGCAAAAGAAATATGTTGCCATAAATGACAACCATGTTACTTACCTTATTTGATTGATTGGACATATTGCCACCATTATTTGGTTTAAATTTGTCTCCATCTCTGAAGAAATGTGAGGAAAGGGTCCCCAACTTTCTATTTGAGATTACACAAGTCTCGTATGTCAACTAAGTGGTGGATGTTGTAGGAGTACTGTTAGACAAACAAGTTAGCAATCTCATTGAATTTTTTGATACCAGTAGGAAAGTGTGAAAACCATTCCATGGCCTAACCATCTAGACTTCTTGGGAATAGACATATGAGATATGTCTAATTATGCATAAATTCCATAGACAAGGCACCAAATTCTTGCAAATGATCTTGGAGATCATAAGTTCCAAAGTATTTATCATACTTAGGTAACTCAACTCCTCTTGGAAAAGGAGGCATGTTTATACTCTTTTCAAAAGGAAATGGACAAAGAACATCTAGGGTGTAAGTTTTAGTAGGTTTTCCCTTATCACACATCATCTCCTCTTGGAAAAGGAGGCATGTTTATACTCTTGTCAAATGGAAATGGATAAAGACCATCTAGGGTGTATGTTTTAGTAGGTTTTTCCTTATCACACATCATTTTGGCTAACTTTTCTTGCATGATTTCTAGTTATTTTTGTAATTTAGACATTTTAGTTTCCTCTTTAGGTGCAATGATTTTTAAAATTAAAGTGATGAGCTATCTTGGCTCCCTCTTGAGCAAGTTTGAGAAAGTATTTCTCTTTCTCTTCATTAAGCAATATTTCCATGACTTTCTAGAAGTTTTCATCCTTACAACATTTTTTGATATGTTCAGGAAGTGTTTCTACTTCTTCCTCATTCTAATCAATAAATGGTTCTTTATGTCTTTCATTCCTTTGGTGATCTTGTTTTCTACTATGTTCTCCATGTTCTTGGTTTTGATTAGCCATTTCAGGGATGTGATAAGTTTTAGTGTAGGTTGAAAAGGCTATTTGACTAAGAATTCAACTATTTTGTTTGGATATGTATGTACTTTTCTAGTTTTAGGATCCTCTTGATACAAGGGGTTCCTAGTTTGTTGTAAGTTTATGGAAAACGTTCTCTAAACACAAGAGGATCTAACTAGTGAAGGAGATTGTGAAGGCTCCTTACTGGATGTATTGGAGATAGACCATGTATAAGATGAAAATTGACCTTTTCCATGATTACAACCCCAAGCTCTACCTTGTCTAAGTCTAAGGGGATAAAACACATTTCCACTTCTTGTTGCCATAGTCATAGACAAGGACCATAGTAGAACATAGTCTCAAAAAAAAGTGAGATAAGAGTGTTGTATAAATAGGTACAAGTCATCTAAGTAATGGCTAGAATAGCCAAGGATTATGACTATTGTGACACAAAAAATGATAAACATGAAAGGACAAGCATAAGATAAATGAGTGAGGAGACTATTTTGTGTGTAGATCACAAGTTTTTGACTAAGTGAGAAGTCACTGTATGACACTATTTGTAAACAGAGAATTGGTAAAATTTTTGCACATACAAATTAGAGTGAGAGCACACATAGCTCTAATAGAATAGTTCGACAATTTCTAGGACAAGATCTTGTGCAAGAATCCTTAGGGAACCATGTGAGAAATCATAAAGAACTAGGGGAACATTTAAAACAACAATTTTTGGATAGTTTTGTCACACAAGGACTTCTGCAGAGCCTCATAAGAAGTTGACAAACCAATAAAAAGACATTATTTTGCATAAAAGACACTATTTTATAAAATCTCGAATGAAGATTTACAAGGAGTCACATGAGGAATCACATAGAGCCATGCAAGGAAGTTTTTGATGTTTTGGTAGCTTTAATAGGATAAACCTATGAGATCAAAGAGAAATTAATTAAAATGATATATATATATATATATGTATATATGTATATATATATATATATATATATATATACATATATATATATATATGTATATATGTATATATATATATATATGTATATATATATATATATATGTATATATATATACACATCTATATATACACATATATATACACATATATATACATATATATACACATATATACATATATATATATACATATATATATATATATGTATGTATATATATGCATATATATGTATATATATATTTATATATATGTGTATATATAGATGTGTATATATATATACATACATACATATATATATATATATAATATTAGGTTTTCAATTATAATAATCATATTATTGAATAGACATGTCTCATGAAGGGACACGTCTCTTCTCTTGGTTTATTCCTAATATAAATACAAGGATGCTTCCATTTGGGAAACACATACCTTGAACAGGCAGTGCCATTACATTTGTAGTGATCTCCAAATAATCAACATGGTATCAAAGTAGCAACTCCTAGGCTTGTTAATACTGAAACATTTGTAACAAAAGATAAATCTTATGAAAAATATTTGTTGATACTCAGTCTATAATAGAGAAGAAGATCCAACTAAAAATTGGAAGAGGAAATGAATGAGGAGCTGACTCGACATTATTTACCAAGCAGAGTACAAAGGAAGAAATCTATAGAAGAATATCCATTAAACTCTAGCTTACAAAGTCCATTCATAGTGACTTACAAGTTTATGGAAGACAATAGTCATGGTAATTTAACTAAGCCAAATAATGGACCTCTATCTTGTAGCCATTTGTCACCTTAGAGAAATGTGATTTCATGGGGAATCATGAATTTCAAAGTTTACATGTAGTGAAACATTATCAGCTATTGAACTATTAAGGAATCTACCTGAAGTACTTGGGATGCAAGGAAGTAAAAGAAGTTTTGGAATAATATCACTATAAGTATGGTATAGGGAATGGTTCAATAGAAGCAAATGCTCATATGATTTTAAGATCAAGTTATTTTTGGTCCACAATATTCAAAGATACTTTTGAGCACATACACACTTGCCATATTTGTCAAACAAGTGCTAACAAGGAAAGACATCCTGCAATGCCATTACAATTGGTGTTTGAGATATGCCCCTTTGCAAAGTTGGGGTTGGATCTTATTGGCCTAATTAATCAACCTTCATCAACTAGACATGCTTTTATTCTCATAGCTACTAATTAATGTATGTGATGGACAGAACCAAAGACATTTAGAAACTGCATTGCTAAGGTGGTTACAAATTTCTTAGAAGAACACATAGTGACTAGATTCAAGATGTCATTCTCCTTAGTGTGCGATAATAGATCAGCTTTTGCATTAGTGTTCCTAACTCAATGGGCATTTGAAAATTAGGTCATTATCAAGTTCTCTTCAAATTATTATCCACAAGGGAATGGTGTTGTAGAATCTATGAATAAGAACTTGATCACAGTAATAAGACATTTATTGAAGGAAAATCCTATAGATTGGCATACACAACTCAAATATGCTCTATGAAAAGATTGAGTAAGGGTCAAGAGAACTTTGGGTACATCTCCATATTTGCTTGTTTACAAACAAGAACCAATATTCCTGCTTAATCTCAAGATTCCTATTTTGAAATTCATGGTGGGTATGTTGAAGACATTGACAAAGTACAGATCATATTAATGAATCTTTTAGAAATGGGTGAGAAATGGATAGCTACATTGGAGCACATGGTGAAAAGCTGTCATCAAGAGGTGGTTTGACAAAAGGTCCATGATCAAATCCTTTAGAATTTCTAACCTTGTTCTACTTTGGGATAAGGAGAAAGAAAAGCTAGGAAGCCACACCAAATTTCAATGCTTGTGGATTGCTCCCTATTAGATCACAAAAATTCTCAGAGAAAATACTTCTAGGAGAAATTCCTTATAAGGGGAATTTCTTCCATTGCCTATCAATGGGAAATTTCTAAAACATTACTTTGAAGCCTATATATATAGGCTAAAATATAAAGAAAATAATTAATTAGATAGATTTCATTTTCTACAAGTGTGTTTGCTTTTCAGTTGTATATTTTATTTTAGTCGTGTGTTTTCTTTCAAAACTGCATCAGTCTAGGGGGTAGGTGCACTCAAGATTTTATATCTTACTAACTACTCTTTTGATTCCAATTTCAAGAAGGGGTATTTCTTTGTCAAAAAAATTTGATGATTGAGTATCTTATACCAACTGAGGAATGCATTTTACTTGCAGTAAGAGGGGACTTTCAGTCTTGAATTCAAGATTGTAGATCAACAAGTTCTTGACACTACAAAAATTTAAAGATCAATTATCTTAGGTGTTTTCAAACCAATTTTGAAGACTAAAAGGGATTATCCAAGCCCCATTGGTTTAAACAGAAGGGTCCTCTTGAAGGAATTGCTAAGATCATTGTTTAGCATGAGAGTTTCTAAAAAGTTCTTAAAAGAGGAATGCAAGGGATGTTCACCAAAGATCTAATTTAAGAAACAACATCAATGTCTTGGCCACATAGTCTAAGCATGATCAAGATACAAAATTTAAAAAATAAAAAATGAAAAAAGGAATGGTGTTAAGGCTGAAGTATTCTAAAAGGTCTAAAATGGGTAATTAGATAAATTAGGATATACACTCAAAATAAGCTATCCAATATCAAAACATTGTATCATCAAAGAATCAAATGGTGATATTATGAACTACGTGAAGTAAGTATTCAAAGAATTACCAAGAAATTAAAAAGTGGTAACCCACTAAGAGCCCTCAAACTGATTCTCTCATCTAGTCATACGAAGGATTGACAAACAACTTTCATGGAGATTCCAAGCAAATGAGCCAAATGGGGTGGAAGATTGTTTTTGAATTGTTAGAAAGTTTTGATAGACTACACTTTGATATATCGAAGGAAATGAATACACCAAGCACACACTGAGCTTGGAGCTCAAGAATTCTAAGGTTTTTGACTGCAAAGTGACTCAAAGTACACTTGGAATGATTGAGATTTAGTTGGCGTTTGACACATGTCAAAGGAATGTTTGTTGATGAAGAAATGCCTTTATCATTTCTTCCTTTTGTTGAGGCTATTTGTTGCAGTTCAACAATGCACACCCCATTTCTAAGAAAATGGGGACCCCCTACTTTATTTTTTGGCTTTTTTAGGACCTTAGTTCAGAGTCTAGGTTATTTTGAGGTCTCACCTAAAGTCTTGGTTCATGTCCAGGATTGATTTGAAAAGCCTAGAAAAAGTTCTAATAAAGAATAAACCAAGATTGCAGAAATTGCACAGCATGCACACCTACTGGATGCACCTAGTGTGTGAAATCCTTATGATGGATTTTGAATCCATATTTGGCACATCTATGCATCTGCACCAAATTCTTGCAACCTATTTATATGGAGGGGTTCCTCATTCTCACTTCACTTCACTTTTCTTCGCATCAATTCCTCTTGCCTTCTCTCTGCACTAACCTCCAATCCCAGCTCCACACTAATTGAGGTGTTCCATACCCCTTCCTCCACCCACAAAACCTACACAAAAAAAATAAAAAACTAAGTTAAAATACACAAAAGGTGCACATCGGTGCACCTCATCAGGTGCACTGATGTACACCTTTTTCTCATCAAAAACTTAAAACCAATCCTTTCACCTAAAAAATCCCCAAAAAAAAGCTAAAAAACCTTAAAAGGAACACAATTAGGTGTGCATTAGCAAACCTAATTCTCAATGACAAAGCAAAGTACAAACATAAAAAAGCTTAAAAAATAAAAGAAAATACCCTTTGATTTAGTGTGCATCAATGTACCTCCAGGGATGCATTGATATGCACCCAATGTTTTTCAAATATAATATAAAAAAAAAGAACATTTTGCATATCTATTATGTTTAAGCCATAGTAGGCACACTTGCTTGGTGTGCCTGTTGCATTTTTTTTTTCATTTTTTGTCTTAGGGGTATAGTTTTGAGGTTTTTTCATACCTTTTATATGAAGTGTTTAGATTTTTAAGAATTTTGTCTCTTGTGTTAGTTTAGGAATTTTTGAACCATGCTTCTTTCAAATCCAAACTAATAGATGTCTTTGTGCATATATAATAGCATCCTCTTCATCTTCTTTGGGTGAGAAAATGGCACCAAAACCTATGGTCTTTAATTTCCAAGGCATTGTGATGAAGTCAAGGTTTGAAGATGATAATTCAAAAATTAGAGATATAGACTTAGGACATTGAGACTTGGCATAATTCTTGAAGATTTGCAATAAACCGATTGAGAGGTCCTAGATGATCTCCACATTCATCAGATCAGGACTCATCAACATAGCATCACCCTAGTGTTAGTGCAATCTTTTGAACTCATTATGAAACCTAAAGAACACTTTGTCCCTAAGGAGAGGGTTGTGAAGAGAATAATGAGGGAAATTTTCCTTGATCTCTAACCAAAAAATATTGAGAAAGTGTTCCATCTCCCATGGTAAAATCAATTTATCGGGCTTACCTATGATCAGGCAGAAAGGTGGTATTAGGAACACATCAAGGAGGCCTTTGAAATAATTCAATCCACATATATCATAGAGAAGATTCCTTAGGGAAAGAAAACTAGAAAAGTGGACATGACCCGAGGGTACATGAAAGAAGACATTGGATACTTGATCATACTCTTGAGTAGAGTTATGGGTCTACCAATAGCTGGGTATCTAAACATCTTCATGGTACACTTTATTGAAATGATAAAGAAAGTAGAAATGCCAGTGGATTGGGCTTCTACTCTTAGTCAAAATTTGTGTGAACAGTTGGTGGTAGTGAAGAATCAAAGGAAATTCTACATGACTTCATACCTAGTATACTTGTTGGTTGCAAGAGCAATAGACTATCCAGGGCTTTATAGGAAGGGCAACACATAGGATCCAAATGCATGGCCATATATCATGTACCCTCAATTGGTGAAGAAAAGGCTCTTAGAGTAGAGAAAAGAATATATAATTGTTAATTATGCCTTCATATTTTCCATAATTAGATTCATAGAAGGAGATTATGTAAAGAGATTTTCAAATGATGTAGTGGCACAAATTTTATTGGTGAGGGATTATTACATTCAATTCAAAGCATTCACATATCTAAGGGTAGAAGGTACAACCACTAACCTGAAGAAGCTCACAAGGTATCCTTGTGACAAACTTGTTCTCCTTGAGATCTTCCAACAACTCTTGTCTACATATGATAGAGTTAGAAGGTAGAATAAAACATGTTGGATGTGGCCTATGATCACTGGACCTTTCCAGGTGGATAGATACAGGGATATCACTTCTTTTGAGTGAAAATGGGATCAATATCCCTTAGAAGAATACAACCCTTGGCCCTATTTTGATAATATTGGGAGAGTGAAATACTTGGATAGTAAAGCATTTAATCATGAGGAAGCCATTGAGGATCATTGGATGAATGCAACAAATGACTATGATATCTAAAATAAGGGATTATTGTAGGATGACTTTGTATGTACTAGAGAAAGCCTTAAAAATAAAGATTCCATTGAAGATATTACAGCAAGACTCTATGGAGTTGCTTGATCCTTTGTTCAATAGGTATAAGATTGGTTATAGGCCCATTATGAATGCTCAGGTTGATAGAGAAGAGAATTTTGATATCATCCATAGGGTGAGGTACATTATTAAAATGATGCAAGAATGGATCAAGAAACCATTTAAGCTTGATCCAATTCTGGAGAAAGTTATCTTTCATACACAAGCCCTCCTAGCAAAAGGTAGGGGGAGGAAAGTCACTATCCCTACTTTTATAGTTTAGTTACTAGTAAGGCTAGAAATGGTGCAACAACTTGATAGACTAGTTGAATTTTATCAACCTCAAAAGGGCAAAGGAAGGGGCAAGAGGAAATGAGGTTCTCCTTATAGAGTTAAACCTAAAGAAGATGAAATTATGGCACCTCTACAACAAGGAGAAGAAAATGTGCAAGGGTCAAAAGATACTAGAACTCCATAAGTGTAGGTTGATCCTTAAGTGCTACTAGTTGTACTGAGTTAGACTAAGATAGAGGTTAAGATACAAGAGGTCTCCCCTCCTTGTCAAGTAGAACAGACATCTCCTTCCACACCAAAAAGAAGAAAGATTAAGACTCTGGTGAAAAGGAGACAAAAAGTGATCAAGAAGGTAATCCCTTTCCCATCTATCCCTAAATATATTGTGGAAGAGGGAGAAGAAGAGGATGAGGAGAATGAAGAATATAATTTTCCACTAAGTTAGAGAACTAGGCTAGCTAGAGCCACAGAGTAGAAACAAAGAAGAAATTCTACAACTATGCCTCCATCAATCCCAAACAAACCTCTGTAATCTACTACATTAGAGGATGAGATGCAACAATGGATTGATGAGAGATATGCAGAGAGGACTAATGTCTTTAAGATGTTAGATTTTGAATTTATTCTCATAGGTACTAAATTGGTTGGGGATAAGATCTAAGATATGTCAACCAATCAACTGCAATAGGAGGATTAGACTTAGATGCCCCCAAAATCACAAGGAGCTAAGATAGTCTTAGAATCCCAAATACAAGCCACATTTTGTGTTGACAAGGGATCAATTGTAATATTTTTCTAGATTTGATTGTGTTAAGTTTTTTTATCATCAATGTTTCAAATCACACTACGCGCTCCATCATTAGGATGAAGAGTGTTTTTCTTCTCTTGTTCTTCATCCTGATGATGGATCACGCATTGTGATTCGAAACATTGATGATAAAAAATATTAACACAATCAAATCCAAAAAAATATTACAATATAATGGATTTTGGAAATTTTTTCTTCTAAGGGATCAATTACTCCTCCTTCAAGAATAGAAATTGAATAGGTTCAAGTAGAACTAGAAGAGGAACTACAAGTATCCACCAATGAATTTTTAGAAGAGGGACAAATAGGTGAATAGCCTCAAT
The DNA here is from genome assembly GCA_028749045.1 of Cupressus sempervirens. NCBI lineage: Eukaryota > Viridiplantae > Streptophyta > Pinopsida > Cupressales > Cupressaceae > Cupressus > Cupressus sempervirens. Next base: position 24,434,148 of record CM053793.1, on the reverse strand, counting down.
AAACTTACCAAGACATAGAGGTGTGAACTGTGGGCTCAAAAAAAATAGAGACTACGAATGAGGAGCCTTCATAAAGGGAAAAGACCCTAGAGAGGAGCAAGAAGGGCAAGAGCATAGCAAAGAAAAATCCTTCATCCTCAAAAGGAAAGTCACCAGTATAGCATGTTCTAGGGTGGCTCTAAAAAGAAGTAATAAAAAACAAGAAGCAAAAGTTCGCTACCAAAGAGGAGGATAGAATGGAATTGATTGAAGTACCAAGGAAACCTGATTCACCTCCTAAGGAAGTGAGACCATTAGCCTTCATTATGAGTGATTCAAATTAGGACCTTTTTGCTCATGTAGCTCTTCCTCCTTCACAATCAAATATTGAAGAACTAACTCCAAAAGATTATCTAATTTGGGAGGTCATGCTTGGAAAGCCCACCTTGGAAACAACAAGGCTAATGGTCACCACAGGGATGAAACAAGTTTGTTGGAGCCTAGAATAGGATAAGGTAGAGTTAATAACACTTCAGCACCATAATGAAATCCTAAAAGGATATTTGAGTGAATTTTTTGGCCCTTTAGACTCCACTAACCCTAAAGAGACTCTAAATGCAACAATTGAAAGGAGAGATAGGGGAGTAGTGCAATTGGATCCATTTTTGGATGCCTTCAAAAATGGTGGGAAATTTTTGACAAGAAAAGTGTACTTATCATTTAAGGGAATCTTAAGCTACTACATGTTATGTAGGTGAATGTGGATAAAATGGTAGAAAATTTTAATCAAATTTTGGTCTTATGGATGAGGTGCATACTTGGGGAAAGGATCTACAGGTGTTACAAGTGACAAAAGGCCAAAGGTATCAGATGCTTATGGATGCATATATGCCAGAGGAGTTAGAATTAATAGATGATTGGATTGAGAAGATATCAAAAAGTAATAAAGTAATGGAATCATTACATGTAGAGATCCACATGCTCAAGGACCAAGCCCGAGAGAAAATTTTGGAAGCTGAGAAACACTGTAGTGATGCATATCTGGACATTTTTGAAGACAATGCATGAGAGAAGTTGATACTTATAGAGGTGGTAGTTTAGAGATTTAGGAGGATTTTTGATGAATTTTCTAATTATGAAGATATTTGGCAATCATTTAGGATGGAAGAAGATTTGTTAGAGCTAGATACTAAACTTGGGGATTTTGCTGAAACCCATATAGAGGTAGATAATTACAAGTAGAAAGTCAAAGACAAATATAATGCCTTAGATTTACCAAATGCAACATAGGTCACTGAGATAATAGTGAAATTCAATAGCAAAAACCCAAATATAGCTCTAGTATGAAGGGGGACAAACCCCAGGAGCCAAAATTTCATTTTTGACACTCAATGAAATTTTGCATTTTTGGACCCTTGAGGTGCACTTTTGCACTAATGCACCAAATGCATTGGTGCACTTTTTGGAAACAATGTGTTGAAATAATTTTGAATAATTTAGAGGTGCACAAGTGCATTAGGTGTGCTTCTTCCAAGGTGCACTTTTCTAAAGGCGCACTGACAGTTAATTGCTAGTTCCAAAATTAGAGCTTTCCATACATCAGAAACACATTCTAATAGTAGTTTAACTTTGATAGATGCCCAGTGAAGGTTTAACTTCTATTTTGGACACTTCTAGATAGTATTACATCAACTCATGGCTCTCTTCTTCTTATTTTCTCATGTATTCTTTGTTTTAACACATGTAAAATCTCATCCATCCAATTAATGATATAAAAATGGATGGAGTCCTATTAAGCACTAGTTAGATAGTCAATTTGTATATATTTAGTTTTCTTTATTAAATTAGAAGCATATGATTTCATGAAGATATCTCTCACTCTCAACATAAATTAAGGAGAGGATTTCTTATAAATATGGGATTGTAATATGTAATCAAGGTTTCCAATATTTTGCAATAATATATGCTTTTGGTGCTCCCATTTGGAGTGTAGTGATTCTTACCTAAGTGTGTCATATTTTTGTGAATGTATGTTTAGGGAACTGTGATTGAGCCAAAATTTTATTGTGTTATTTCTGGTTGTGTGATCTTTTAATTTTGGTGTTTGCTACTATTCTAAGAATTCTACTAACGTATCTAGTTTGAGAAGAGATTACCCATTTTGTTCCTGCATAACTTTTTGTCTCGCATGAGTGCACTTTATGTCGCCTTGTGATTTGATGAAAAGAGAAATATCTCACGGTTGCTCAAATTTTCATCAATGATTGCATCAGTGGAATTAAGGAAGCGTTACTCTTACTTTCATTAGTTACCTACCAATTTCTTCAAAGGCTTAACTCATATATGTGTTGTTTCTATAGCTTATGTGCATTAGGATTTTGCATTCATGTTGTTTTCTTGAACTTCTTGTCATCCTATCTTTGTTATTTTCTTTACTAACCCTTTGGTTAAACTAGGAATTCATATAGTTGCATTGTTAGATTGCATTCATCATAAAACAAAAAATAAAAAAAACATAGTTTCCTTTTTGTGTGTTTTAATCTTTTGAAGTGGCAAATAGATTCAATAAATTATCTGAAGTTATCAAAACTAGCCAAGGCCTCCTCATGAACAAACACATTTATCTTCAATTGAGCAGATTCTAATGGGTTGTAAGATCACCCAGAACCTTGGAGTTGGTCCTTAGATTAGCTTTTCAATAGAGGAGTTCAAAAGGATTCCTTTCATTAAGCATCATGCCAAACCACAGCTTTACAAATATGAGGATGAGGCTTTAGAAATATTCAATCAAATGCAATTACACTGCCAACATCACTATACTCCCTAACTATGCCAAAATTATGGAAGGATACTACCCAAATAGATTAGTAAACAATGTTAATCCTTCAACTAATATTATAATAGATGTAGAAACTAAATCCACAACCCTTAGTAGTTTTCTATTTGTGTATACATAAGGTAAAGAAAGAAGAATAGGTGATGAAGAGACATTGGACCCCATGCATCCAGTAAAGAAAAAGAAGACTAGCATCTACATAGTGAAAAAGTGTCATAAATTATTAGTGTACATAGAATTATAGAGATTTAGATATGGAAAGGGAGAAATCTTATCATGATCATAAAGTGAGAGAAGAATAACAATAGTAAGTTAGAATTAAGAGGGACTTTGTATTCGCAGGTAAGGATGAGAAATAGTGCATGAAAGGATAAACATGAATCAAATATGGTAGCAATCATGTTACCCAACCAATGTACAAATAAATTCAGAATCTGGTTATAAATTGATGCATGGGGAGCTCCAAATTGAGGATTTTCTACAAACAGTTCCCATTAAAAGAAGTATGAATGTGCTTGTGGGATTTATTTTTCAAGTGAAAGAACCAAAAGAAGACATCTAAAATTTATATGGGAAATAAAGCATTGAATATTGATGACATCCACGACATCTACGAAATGAATTAAAATGGTTCCATCACATTACCAACTTATATAAGTGGCTTAGTGATGTCAACAAAGCTAAAGAAGGTATGCTAGAAGAAAATCATATAAGAAATGCTTAAACTTTCAAGATAATAAAAGATAAGTATTTTTATCATTATATCTTGAAAATTATCTCTATTTATTAATCTATTGTTTGTATTCTTATTTATACTATTAAGAGTTATGCATTTTGATCTTTTCCTTTGAGAATGTTATTGTAGAAAAAAGAGGGAGGTTGAGACTCAGAGGGAGGTTGATATTTTAGGTAACCTTGAAAGAGAGGGAGCAGATAGATGATATGATTCAATCAGCCTTCAATGATCTTAATCACATTGATTCAGAAAGAGTAAATCATGATGCAATGGATTTTTCAGTGATCAATAAACTATAGCAGTCAAGAGGACTATGATTCATGAATATGCATCATAACCCATGTGATTTTAATGAGCCTACCCCTTGTGTACATCATGAGGAAGTGATGACTTCCAAATGATTGTTACTTGTATTTGCATAAGTTATTGTAAGGTGAAAATTTTACAATAACTTTTATTATGAGATCAAAAAAATTGAGTAAATGGTGAATGTCTTGCATCTCAACATTTTGGGAGGCCATTGATCAAGGAGTACTTGGCGAATATCATTGATATTCTAGGAGGCCAATACTCTTGATATTAGATGTCATATCAAACCTTGTTTTGACTACTTGGTGAATATCATTGATATTCTAGGAGGTCAATACTCTCAATATTAGATGTGATATTAAACTTTTTGAGTAATTGGTGAATATCATGTATTCTAGGTGACCAATACTATTGATATCAAATGTGATATCAAACCTTGTTTTGAGTACTTCGTGAATATCATTGATATTTTGGGAGGCCAATACTCTTGATATCAAATGTGATATCAAATTTTTTGAGTAATTGGTGAATATCATGTATTCTAGGAGACCAATACTCTTGATATTAAATGTGATATCAAACCTTGTTTTGAGTACTTGGTGAATATCATTGATATTCTAGGAGGCCAATACTCTTGATATCAAATGTGATATCAAACTTTTTGAGTAATTAGTGAGTATCATGTATTCTGATAGACCAATACTCTTGATATTAGATGTGATATCAAAATGGTGGATATCAAAATCAAAATGGTGGATATCTTGTGATCAAAGATATCTTAAAATTTTCCTTACCTAATATTACCAATGGTGTAGTACATGTCATGTGTTTATCCTCCCTAGTTAAGAGGGAGTATTGGTGTTTTGGTAGCTTTGGTAGGATAAACTCATGAGATCAAAGAGAAATTAATTAAAATGATATCTATATATATAATTAATTTTTCAATTGTATTAATCATATTGTTGAATAGACATGTCTCTTCTCTTGGTTTATTCCTCATATAAATACAAGGATGCTACCATTTGGAAAACACATACATTTAATAGGTAGTGCCATTACATTTGTAGTGATCTCTAAATAATTAATAGAAGTGCTAACAGAAAGTAATCTTTCATGTAAATTTGCAAAACTAGGCATGAGAAAGACGACTAGACTGACAATTTTGACTAGATATTGAAGAGATTTTCAATGTTTTTGATAGTTTTGAATAGGCACTTGGTTGTATTTATAGATTTTAGATAGGTAGCAAGATAGTTTTCAAGTTTTTGGATAGAATTTTGGTTTCAAAATAGATAGTTTTTTTCAAATATAGTACGTGGGAAGCAAGCGGTAGTTGCAAACAATCCAACTGAGGGAAAAGTAACTCAGAGGGATGGGGGAGTCTTGACCTTTAGTTTGTTTGATAGATTTGGAAAAGTTTAAGACTAAAAAAGACACACTTTGTCCTATAACCAAAAATGGTAGATGAAGCAAAACCTTTGTCTCACAAATTATGTTCATGTATTCACCTCACATAGCTATGTCACCCCACTAGAGGGAGCCACATTTTTGGTGTATTTGAAGGACTCAATAACATATATGTTGAATGAACACCCTTGTAGCACCTATATGAACAAGGGTCAAGTACATATACCACCTTTTAGCACCTAGGTACATGCTTATGGGTAGAATCTATAGGAGAGATTCTTCTCCCTCCTTGAACAAAGATTATACCCCCTTTTGGAGGTGAATCAGATAGCAACTAACTAAGAGGTTTTTACTTGGCTTCCAATCATATTAACCCCTAGTGCCTTTGCAAGTGAAGTTGAGGCTAGCATCCCACACTAGCATCTATAAGTGCACACACTTGATGAGCAAGACTGGGGCCGGCAACAACCAATGTAGTTTATAGAGCCTCTTCTTGATATGCGATATCAAAATGAAAAAAAGGAAATTAATATGGCTTTGGAGTCTTTCTCTCTACAAAGATTCTTTATTATAGAGAGTTGGAATCTTTGATGGAAGGAGTATGCTCACTTGGGTCATTCCTAGAGGTTAAATCACTCCAGAAGGCCCTCTAAAAGGTTGACTCAAACTAGTGGTTCGGATCTAAGTGTTTGAGTTTTTAATTTCCCTTAAGGGGAAAGAGCATACTCCTCTACCTTTTCACTTAGAAAGTTAGCTTAATTGATCCCAATTTATCCTTTCTCAAGATTTTGACTTCCTCAAAGGAAATCATCATCCTTTCATAGAAAAGACTCATATAGGAGAACCACTAACTTTCTTGCCTCCCTTGACTACCATCTTTCAAAGGCATATAGGTTTTTGATTTACTCATGGAAATCACTTCCAAGTAGTAAAGAGCATACTCCCCTATTCCTCTATCTTACACACTACAAAGTTCACAAGCTCTATTTATACTATGTGTAAGAAAGCAATGAAAGAAAACATGATGTTTAAGTGGGTTTGAAATGATTTCTTTGACATACATATCTTTGACAAACTTCCTCCAATCAAATAGTTAGTAACGTTTCAAGTATTTTTAATAAGGTATCTTTGACGAGAATCCTACAAACCATTGTTAAGCTATTGAAAATCAAAAATCAGAAAATAAATTGCTTTAGAAACAACTTTTTAGTTAAAACAAGATGATAAGACTGAATTTTGAAAGCTACATTTACATTTACTAAAGAAAAATTTCATACAAAATCCTGCACAAGCTTGCATGAGAAAATGGCATGTACTACATGAGAAACCACACAATTATACACTTTTTCTCATGAGGAAGTGCAATGAAAGAGGGTAAAATCTTAGTTTCTTCTTGTGAAAATGAGATTTCTTGTGCAAGAATCTAGAAAACTATATCGACAACAATGAAAGAATAAATAAAAAATGTAGAAAATCGAACAAATGAGGCCATAAATTTGATTTCTTAGCCCCATGGTGGGCACCAGAAATGTATGTGTTAATTATAGCCTATTAATCAGCCATACTTCAACATGATCATTACATGTGAAACCATCCCAAAGTGAACATTGAGTTGTTCATCTAAAATAATTTGGCAAATCAATATGTTTCCTTCTAACTAGAATGATTATGCTATTTCTCTCAGAATGAGAAGCTAGCAACCAAATCTCTAGTATAAAGGATTTTAAGCTATATGAGAATGCAATATTATACTAGATAAGATGCAATTAATCTAATAACAAAAGAAAGAAAATTATAATATATGTATGCATTTTAAAATCTAGATGATATTAATATGCTAGAAAATTAGAAGTTATGAATGTAATAGAAAGTGAATATTTTAGCATAAATTCAATAAAAATTCAATACAACCTCCTTAATGAGGAATTGAAGGCTCCTTAAATAAAATCCTAGGATCAATCGAAAGTTGAGATCAATAGGAATGAATGGTCAATATTGGAGATGAGACTCAATTAATAATGGAAAATTCCTTGTGCAGGAGAAGTTGATTGATTTAGATCTGAGTGTGATGGAGAGTTAACTGGGTTTCACCTGAGTGTGAGAAAGAGTTAAATAAGTTAATTCCATTTCAAGTTCTAGTTCACTCAAAATCCCCATTTCTCAATTGAAGAGAAGATTTTGGAGAAGATAATTAATTTAATAAAATAGGATATGACCTCATAAATGCATAATCTTAATTAATTGAATAATTAAACTCAATAATCAAGATTATAGACATTATCTTATTAAATTAAATACACATGTAATTCCTTTGTACATTAGCTAAAGAGGTAGTTTAAATTTAATTAAAGTATGAACACTTATAATTATATTAAACTTAATCAATAGGTTTAATGAAGCTAATTTGAGTCGATAGATAGGATTTAAATAAAGATTGTGATTAACGCAAATGGTGTTCTACATTTGACACTTAGGTCAAGTAGCAAGTATTAGAATCAAAACTACTCAATAAAATAGGACTTAGGATTGATCAAATAGACTAGAATTGGTTAACATTGCAATGTGTCAATTTTGGGGAATTACACCAATGATAGAACCTCAACTTCAGAACTTTACTAGAATTGAATTTGTTTTGGACCTCTAGAAGCCTTCACAAATGATTTAACTTGGATTATAGGTCTCATTATTTTTAGTGTAAATAATTATTATTTATGCATTACTTAAGTTTACTTAGGATAAACACATTATTTTATTATTTATTATGTTGACAACACAAGAGATAGCAACTCTAATTTAGCACACCTTTGTAGGCTTATCCTCTCATCATCACACTAACTCCTATGCTTAATGGAAGATAATCCACTCTTTGTGGACATGTGGTTAAATTAGGATTTTTGGATACCCATTTGGGTCAAATAAAGTTTCCAACTCTCATAGTTCCACTATTAGTGTTTTGGGTTAGAGTTTTTAAGAACCTTGGGATACATGTAAATGCCAAAAAAATAGGACTACGTAATTGAGCCATAATTATTGTGAGTTAGAAGGTGTAAATTGGAGGGATGATAAAAATTGAAATTTAGAACATTCCAAAAAAATAATTAGGTCAAAAGGTTGCACGGTTTGAAAGTTATCGCAATTTTTTTGATTTCTAGAGACCTCCTAAGAATGCTTCAAAGTTAGGTTCAAGGCACTAAATGGCCTCATATAAGCCTGAAAAATGGGGATGAGAAAAGTTGGTCCATAGGGCTATAGGGCACTCTAAGAGCTTTTCAGAAATGTAAACAGTTCATCAATCGGAGCTATGGTTCAAAAGTTATGCCTCCTGGAAGTTTGACTACCATTTTTGGATTCTTCTAATTTTGCACTGACTTCTAAAGTGACTTCTGGAGCCTTCTATTTTGGCGGTGGATGCCAACAAGCACTTTTTAGAATGTATTCCTAATTCTTAACCTTTGGGGGTCTATTTAAGGACATTTCTAGCATTGTAAGAGGTAGTTCAGAGTGGAGTTTGAGAGAAGGTACTAGAAGAAGAAATTATCTCTAGATTTATACTATTGTAAACCCATAGGCCATGTTTGGGATTCTATTATCTCCACACTAAGTGTATTAGCATATTTTCATAGTTAATAAATTTTTCCCTTTCCTATTGCGTCCATTATGTTCTTGGGTTGTGACTCCATCAATATCTCTCTTTTTGGGAGAGGGTTTTTCCCATGAGGTTTTCCCTCTTTCCCTAGTTGCAGAGAGATTTCATTATGCATTTCATCATAGCTTTTGTGAGCTTAAGTGCATTCCCCTATGTTGCACTTAAGGGGAGTGTTAGTGTAAATAATTATTATTTATGCTTTACTTAAGTTTACTTAGGATAAATGCATTATTTTATTATTTATTAGGTTGACAAGATAGGAGTAAGCAGCTCTAATTTAGCACATGGTGTCTACAAAATAATTCTACATGAAACACCTTTGTAGGCTTATCCTCTCATCATTGCACTAACTCCTATGCTTAATGGAGGATAATCCACTCCTGGTGGAAATGTGTTTGGTTGTAAGACTTATTAGTGAGCTAAATCCTAGACATTCTAGAAGCATGCTAGAGGCCTTTATATACAAGCACTCCTACTATACTTATCAATAAATCAATTACATCAATTGAATATCATATTTTTATTCTAATCATACTCTATTAGTCTATTTTGTGCTAGTTATTGAGCTTCTTGGTCTTGGGTGATTTTTCCCTAAGGAAAATTCTTACAATTATGACCATTTATCAATAAGAAATGATCTTGATCTCATATTGGATGTTGGTTATAATGATTAAAATCTAACTGCAACCTTTAGATCCAAGGAAGATAGCTATATTTTATCCTTTCATCACCATTTATCAAGGTCTATATTCATTTATAGAATTCTTTTTAACTTCATATCAAGCCTTATTCTTATAATTTACTCATGTCTTTTGAGATAATAATAGGATGAAATTAGCTAGGCATAAGTAATAATGAATTGCAAATGAGAATGGGTCCATTCTTTGAATATATTAGAGTATTTGACATCTAATCTAAGTATTCTTTTCAATAGAAAATGTTACTTACTATCATGTTAGGTGCACAATACTCTTACTCAAATACATTTATGGCACCTATTCTAATCTCTATTGTCCCTTGAATATGATCTACACTTGGTTGACATCTATGAAGGGCTTTATCTAGTTCCACATCACTCAAAACTTAATAACTCATGGTTGTAGTCATGATATCAAGCTTATATTGATATGACAAATTTACAAATAAACTTGACAAAAAATATGATATGATATATTCATATCAAGCTTATATTGATATGATATCATCCTTTAATCATTGAATACCATATAAATAGACTTCTTTAGAATGACCATATACATTCCACTTGCAAATTGCTTCAAAAAAAACTTGGACAATTTGAGTTACTAGACTGGTACAAGGTATTTTATGTCAATGCATCTTTGTTTTTAAAAGGAATCAAGTAAGAGCAATAGCCATGGTTGCAACTAGGAGAGCAAAATCCAAACCTCCACTCAATTTTTTCTTGAATGTACACAATTATAGGAATCAATACAAATAAACCACTGCATAAACCAAAATACCACCAATTGAAGAAGGAGCTCTTGCTTTGTCTCTCTTTTGGGTCTCTCTCATCAAATTGGTCTACCCCAAATCACTTCCAAAAGGCCAGACATTAATTTAGCTATGTGTTGAACCATAGGATTTTCTTTCAGATCTTAGTTTTAATTATTTCAACCTATTAGACTCTAGATATTGGTTCTAACTTGGACTTTCCTCCATGATTCCTTTGTATGATTCCAATAATTTAGTTCCTAAATTTTCATTTGAAAGTAAAGTAGTTAAATGAGGTGATAAAATTGCATATGTAGATGTATGTATATATGTATGTATGTATGTGTATATATATGTATGTATGCATGCATGTATATATATATATATATATATATATATATATATATATATATATATATATATATGTTATGGTATATATATATATATATATATATATATATATATATATATATATATATATATATATATATATATATATATATATATATATATATATATGTTATGGTGGGATGAAGATTGAATCAACAAGAGTAAGGATTTTCCTACCAAAAAGATTGCTATTTCATTCCAAATCCCTAAAGTACTATTCCAACCCTAGACTAGGTTGAAGATAATAAATTTATGGGTCACAACTCTTGACCTTACAACTTCATCCTTCCATGTTTAATCAAAATAATGATTTTATTGTTGCACTTCTAGATTGCAATAAAAATCACAAACAATTAAATGACAACTTTTATTGCATTTTTTTCAATTTTTACAAATTTTACACAAACTTCAAATAAAATACTTCACATGCCTTCAAAACTATACCATAACATTCAAAAAGATTATAAAACATAAAAATGGAGATCTTTGCTCAACTCACAATGTTTGACCAATCATTGACCAACTTTTGACTTGCTTATAACCTTAGTACAACATGTAAAAAACTTACCTAAATGCATGTTTGAGATTGTCTAAACTATCTTGTGTACACTTGAATGCTTATTGATCACTTTTTATAATATCCTACTTGGTTTTTGACCACCTTATTTAGGATCTAGGCCACCTACACCAAGATCTAGGATTTTTTTATTGTGCCCTTTTGATCAATTTATATGTATGTATGTATGTATATAAACAATAGAACTCACTCAATAGGTAGCATGGACACAAGTTTTTAAACATAACTATATAATGAATGAGTTATAACATATAAGTCAATTGGTTTAGTTTCTTATTAGCTAGGTTGATTACAAATTCCTATAGAACTATCATTAGACTAGGTACAATAAAACGAACAATCAATTATTCTTGGCTAGCATTAAATTGACTGGTCTATTTAGACCCATTGATTATTGTCACAAGATTTAAAACATACTTATATAAGGAGTGAGTTAGGACATATATAGGTTAACCTTATGTTAATTTTAAACTACAACACAAAGGTTGCACTAGGGTATTACATGATTATAATTATAGAAAATCACCTAGTATGATGATAGTTCTATAGGAATTTGTAATCAACCTAGCTAATTAGCAACTAAACCAATTGACTTATATGTCCTAACTCATTCCTTATATAGTTATGTTTAAAATCTTGTGTCCATGCTACCTATTGAGTGAGTTTTATTGTTTGTATACATACATACATGCATACATATACATTGATCAAAAGGGCACAATAGTGAAATCCTAGATCTTGGTGCAAGTGGCCTAGGTCCTAAATAAGGTGGTTAAACACCAGGTAGGATAGTATAGAAGGTGATCAAAATAAATTTATGGATCACAACTCTTGACCTTAAAACTTTATCCTTCCATGTTTAAACAAAATAATGATTCGATTGTTACAATTCTAGATTGCAAGAAAAATTGCAAAAGGTTGAATGACAACTTTTATTGCATTTTTTTCAATTTTTACAAATTTTACACAAACTTCAAATAAAAGACTTCACATGCATTCAAAAATATACCATAATATGAAAAAATAATATAAAACATAAAAATGGAGATTTTTGGTCAACTCACAATGTTTGACCAATCATTGACCAACATTTGACTTACCTATAACCTTAGTACAACATGTAAACAACTTGCCTAAATTCATGTTTGAGATTATCTAAACTATCTTGTGTAAACTTGGATGCTTATTAATCACCTTTTATACTATCATACTTGGTGTTTGACCACCTTATTTATGACCTAGGCCACCTACACCAACATCTAGGATTTCATTATTGTGCCCTTTTGATCAATGTATATGTATGTATGTATGTATGTATATAAACAATAAAAATCACTAAATAGGTAGCATGGCCACAAGATTTTAAATATAAATATATAAGCAATGAGTTATGACATATAAGTCAATTAGCTTAGTTGCTAATTAGCTAGGTTGATTACAAATTCCTATAGAATTGTCATCAGATTAGGTAAAATAAAATGAACAATCAACTGTTCTTGGCTAGCATTAACTTGACTATCTATTTAGATCCATTGATTATTATCACAAGATTTAAAACATACCTATATAAGGAGTCAGTTATGACATATATAGGTTAACCTTACATTAATTCTAAACTAGAACATAAAGGTTTCACTAGGGTATTATAGGATTATAATTATAGAAAATCATTTGATTTTCCCAAGTGGGTTATGATGGTGAAGAGATGTATTAGGTGATTAAAGCTCACTAATGATTATAGGAATACAAATACATCAAAACAATTAGAAACTATAACTACATATTCATTAGAGTGAGTAGCTCAAGGGTCTTGATCCCATGTATATGTGTATGTAGGCAGCTTGGCAAGCAGAGTATGCCTCTGGTGTGTAGACACCTTACACATAGTTAGGTAGCATAGATTGTCACAATGCAATATGCACTTTCTTTGTCCTTACCTTGTGGATGTAATAGTTGAAAATATTTCTACCAAGTTGAATTAATTCTAGAATCAATGTTAATGATATATTGTTCAAAATCAATGCCAATATTTATATTGTGTAATTCATTTGATTTGTTTAGATGCCATCTGTACTAAAGAGATAGTAATATTTAATAATTTTATTATTATTGATTACATGCAAAAAAACTACTAATGCTTGTATGTTTACATATTTTATAATTATACAGCCCAAATATTTGCTTCTAAAGAAAGTCCACACATAACAATATGGACCTAGAACAAAATAAGGTGACAATTACTAGATTTTGGTCTTAGTTCAAAAGAAATGGTGATGGAAAATTTTATTTTCCTTGCAAAAAATGCAAGGGCTTAAAGAATCAAAGAATTCTAATCACAAAAACTTAGAGATATTTTAGGCAACATGATCACATGGAAGGGGGAAAGGGTTTTCATCCTTTGGTGAATGTGAATTTTGAACTAGTGGAACATGGAGGTGTGAATATCAAAGCAAAAAGTAATTCTCCCATGGAAGAAGATGATCATGATGTAGAGAACACAATTGAAGATTTTGGTATTGGTGTAGCTAATAATGTGCTAGAGAATAGGATGAAAGAAATATTACTAGCACAACTGATGAAGATGAAGAAGAAGATGATAGTCATGCATCTAATGATGATGATAAAGACAACCTTGATATATTTGCAATTGAAAATGCATATGAGCCCTTGTACCAAGGCTCCCAAAAAATACTTCTCTCTATTGTATTATTATTGGTAAACTTCAAGGTTATGAATGGTATATCTAATGTAGCAATCTCATGTATGCTAAGGTATAGTGTCATTTTTATCATCTTCTATGTTAGCATACCATTAACGTTCTTTATATTAATATCAATATTTTTCCATAGGTTGATAGGTGAGTGTTTGTTACCACCATCAAACATTCTACCTCACTCTTATTGAAAATTATCAACCGTTATGAAAGATATTGGAATGGAGTATCAAACAATACATGCATGTCCCAATGATCATATTATATATCATAAAAAACATCAATTTGCAACAAAATGCATTGATTATGACATTAGTAGATATCGATCAAATAAAATAAAGAAAAAGGTTCCTCACTTTGGTACATTCCCATTATTCCACATTTACAATAATTATTTAGGTGTACTAACTTGGCACAATTTATGGATGGTTCTGCATTTAAGAACATAGAAGATAGGCAGCCAGTATTTAAACAAGAACCTTGTAATCTAAAGCTTTCATTGGTAGTAGACGGTGTCAATCCATTTGGAAAGATGAGATCAATGTACTCGGTTTGGCCTATTTTTGTTAATAACAATAAAATTCCTCCTTGAATGTTTGTACAGAGGGAGTGCATAATGTTGGCAATGATTGTACCAAGTATTTTTCCATTTAATAGTCATCTGAATTAATTTATAAACATAGTATCAAAATGGCATTAATAATTCTATTTTTTTTATGTTCATTCAACTAGGTAAGTACCAAGTGAAAGATATGAATGTATATATTGAGCCCTTGATTGATGAGTTTTTGCAGTTATGGAATGGGGTCAGAATGTATGACATCTCTAGACCAATTGGTGAAAGGCAATTTCAGTTATATGCAATGCATTTATGGATTATACACGATGCCCCTAGACTAATACATTTTTTTGGTATGTAAAACTATTAGCGCATATTTTCGTTGTATGTTTAAGTTGTCTTTCATAATTGTAAATATGAAACTTATACTACACATGTCATCCAATTATACATAATTTTGTAGGTCTTCAAACAAAGGAAAAATTTGCATGTCCAATTTGTGGTCCAAAGATGAAATCTCACCATTCAAAAAGTTTAGGAAAGTAGGCATTTGATGAGTATAGATACTTTCTCCACAAAAATATAAGTATCAAATTGTTGAAAACATCTTTTCAATATGAAAGAAGAGACAACATCAAAGCCATGAAGGATAACACCTCACATGTGGAATTTGGAATATAGGTTTTCGTATGAAATTTAAATTTGGATATTGTCTTTTGTTTTCTAATGATACAATCTATGATCATGAAGATCATAAAGGCATCAATGAGAAACTTCCAAAAGAACTTAAAAGCTATCCTAGACAATTTAATAGGTTGCCATATTATGAGCACCTCCCAATCATGCATCTATTTGATGCTATGCATATTGGAAAGAATGCAATACAAACACTATGGAAAATATTGGATGGAAGGCATGACAAAGAAAAATTGGTTGAAATTTGCAATGACATTGATAAATCCAATCATGCATTGAAGTTATTCATTGAATTAAATAGAGATGGAAACCGGATTAATATGAACACCATTGCTTGGTATTAACACAAAAAAAAAAAACTAATGCCATATATGAACCCATAAAAAAACTAAATTTCCCATAGGATTTGTTGCAAAGATAAGTAATCTTATATCAAAGAAAGTGATTTTGCATTAGGGTTGAAAATGCATGATTGGCATACCTTTGTCAAGGTAAGTCATGATTGAAAATATGATGCACTTTTGATTATTTTAATTTATAATATACTGAAAAGATCATTTTATTATTACTATAGTACATTCTACCTCTATTTCTCCCACACAACTTTGATAAAATGAGTGTCAAACATGTTATATATGATCTTGGGAAATACATGAGGTTTGAACTATTATTTGTTAGATTTGTTGTATAGAAGTGTTATTAGTCTCGTTAATATATTTTTGTGTGATGAATATTTTGTAGATGGTTGTCATCTAAATAAATTGATAAAAAAGACATAAAGCAATGGAAGATAAAAATTCCTCAACTTTTGTGTGAGATGCAAAAGTGTCTACCTTCAAGTTTTTTCAATGCACAAGAACACTACCTCATACATCTAGTTGAGGAGATTGAATTGTGTAGACCTATACCAACTAGGTCAATATGGATGGTTGAGAGGAACTTAAAAAATTTGAAGGGATTGGTTCAATAGAGAGCACATCTTGAGGGTTCCATGGTCGAGGGATATATGGTCTACTAGACCATGGTTTACATTAGTGAGTATCTTCTCAAATTTGCATCAAAGATCCATGTAGATTGCATTTGGGATCCCAACTCCATGAACACATTCAAAGGGGAGTACTTGATGGGGAATGGTAGATTGAGAAAAGAGAGAGGTAGTTATAAGATGTTATTGTAGTTCATTAATTTTTATCCATCATCAATATAAGTTGTTTCTAACTGGTCTATTTAATTTATATAGTTGCTCGTAAGTGAGATGCACTTCATTTGTATATTGCAAACAATATTGATTGGATGATGCTATAGATTGAATGATCTAAACAAAATGGCCACTCATTAACATGGGAAGGTGTTGCTTCATTGATTAAAGAAGCTTTCCATAATGGAGATTCCAATGTTACACCAGTGGTAATTGATGTAGAAAATGGTTTAAGAGATGGAAAGGTATGTATAAATTAATCTATTATGACTCATTTGATTAATATCAACTCAAGGATGGATGCATAATTTTAACATGTTTGGAAAATAACAGTTCAAACACCACAAATCTATATACTATAATGTTCATAAATTTTGCATAAAAAGGTAAATGAGACTAAGAGAACTTGCAATTTTGGGATAACAACAATGTTTGAGGTCACCAATATTTCATCTAGAAAAAAACATGCATCCTCAATAATTGAAAAATAGATACTATGGAATTTTGGATGATATAATTGAGTGTGAATTTAATTCCTTCCAACAAGTTATATTTGGTGTCAAATGGTACAGGCTACAACTAAATCAAAATGACCTTGATAGAACTATTATTGAACATTTATAATGGATTTACATTGATTAATACAAGGTTATTTGAGCTAGTTGGAAATGAGCCCTATGTTCTTCCAAGCCAATGTGAGCAAGTGTTTTACTTTGGCATTCCACATAAATTGGGTTGGTCATTTTTTGTTAGACACAATCCAAGAGGAAGACTAGTAAAGTATAATGTGATTGAAGAAGAAGATGAAGGAGGAGATAATGATGGTGGAGATGAAGAAGGAGATGATGATGAAAATGATGGAAGATGTTCATGATGATCATGATGGCATTGATGATGATGGTGATGGTGATAATGATAAAGATGACGATGACGATAGTCATAGTAAAGATCATGATGTTGACAATGGTCATTCTAACGATTTGGATGATGATGGTGATAATGATGATTTTCATGATAATGAGATGGATGAAGAAGATGATAAATGGCATGATAAAGGGAAATGTATTAGTTTTTTATTACTTCTAATATGTTTTTTGTAGAGGTAACCAATTGAAAAATATACAATGTTATGTTTTTACGATGTATGCATATTGTTCATGTTATGTTGTATGCATAATTTCTAGCATAAGTATCATGTAATTTGTAACTAACTTAAGAAAAATGATTTACATATGTGGGAATATATATCCCTTTCATGAGGATCAGACAAAGTGACATGGATCGAGAGGTATAAGTTTATTACATGCTTACTTTCTCTTTACCTTAAAGATTAACTTTAGGGGAAAAAATTCAATATTAGCCTCATTTTTTATCCTAATATTTCATTCCTTCAACTATATCTCTCATTTGATGGGCTCCAAGTACCACCAAATAGGTATATGTCATATTTGTCTTCCTCAAGTGAGGGAAATATGGGAATAGAAGAGGATAGTGAGACATGTAGTAGGTCTATGAAATAGAGAAAAATTAGAGGGAAAATGATTAGAAGAAACTTCAATAAATGCATGCAATTTTTAAAGGGGGGTCATGTTCTTATGATGATGAGACAAAGAGAAACATGAAGGTTCCCTTTAGGTACACACATCTTGAGAAAGAATGAGTACCTAAGGAATTACCTCTAATTAACATTGATTTTTGTGTTAACAAGGGGATATATTACATAGCTCCATCATCATTACATATTTTGGGCCTATTTTCCATAGATAGCATAAAGGTCAATTATAAAAAGGTTTTTGAATTGATAAAGTATGTAGGATCTTGTTACAATTACAAAAACTAGATGCAAAATTTTCAATTTTAAAAAAGTATGTATAAGTATGCACTATTAGCAAATTATCTACAATGGAAAGAAAATGATCAAAGTAAAAGACTTGCTGTGTACATTTATGGAAGGCCAAAATTAATAGGAAACACTATAGGTTTTATAAATAGTATGCATCCTAGGTCAACTAATAAGAAACCCAATTTCATTTTTGAGGCACGTGAGGGAAATCATGTTTTTGTATGTGTGATAAAATAAATAAGTTTAGGAGAAGAGATGTTAGTATGTTACAATTTGAATCACATAGATACAAAGAATTTTACTATCATGGGACTTGTAAGTACTATATATGTAAAATTTAAACTAATTACTTCCAACTAGAACTATAATATACAATATACCATTTGAATTATAAGTTTTTTTGCTAAGTGGACTATTCCTTTGATTATGGAGATGTTTTTATATATATTCTTTTTCATAGGGTGACATAGCTAATCCATCAGATGAGAAAGGTAGGGATGTTGCTTCCACCCCTTCTCTAGTGCAAATCTTCTATATAAAGACTGATGCAATTTTAATTTTAATCTTATATATATATATATATATATAGGTGTGTGTAGTTAATTAAATAATGAATTAGTTATGATGTATTTTATATATAGTTATGTTATCATTTTAATGAATAGACATGTCCCATGAAGGGACCTATCACCTCTTGATTTATTATCAATATAAATAAGAGATTATTGTGAAGTGGAAAATACATATCAAATAGGTAGTCTTTATTACATTTGTATTAGGTTAGAAAAACTAACATGGTATCAAAGCTAGACTGAAAATATGAGAAAATCAGAGATAGTGATATCTTTACTAGTGTCAACTAATAATATTTCTAAAAAATATAGAAATGACGATCAGGAGGAATCTTCTTGATTGCACTCAAATGTCCCAAGTAGAGTGAGAATAGTATCTGTTGGAATTATCATTTCCTAGGGAAGGGTTATGTAAAGCCCACAAAGCAGGTCTAGATTGGATCAGATTCATTGTCTAGCTCTTGGACTCTACAATATGTTTATCTCCTCATGAAGGTTGTAAAGGTCCCTCTAATGGCCATTGGAATCTTGTTGATTGATTGGTGCCAAGTTCCTTATGAATTTATGTTTTTGCCTCATAGTGCACTTAGATATTTCACCCCTTAGTTGGATGACATGTTCAATACAAGAGAATGATGAATGTTCACTACTCGATATTTAATGAGCATATCAAAATTTGTATGCTCTATTTGAGAGTTTCTTGTCTTGGAGGAAATTATGGCCCAATGAGTTGTTAGATTGGACTGAAGGGCCACTTTGGGAAAATAAAGGGTGGCAAGATTATAGATCATGTGTAATTGGTGCCATGCAAACAATAAAATATTCAAAAAACAAAATGGTCATAGTGTAGACCTAGTTTCAAGTAAAGAAAACCCTCATATAACATGCTCTCAACCTTCCATTCCATCTTGGATGGTGACACCACCCAGAGGGAAGCAATTGACCTTTGAAGAAATGCAAGAATAGTTGAGAGAAGACTGGAAGAATGTAGATTTTGAGGAAGATATATCATACAAAGATTATGCAAATCTAAGAATGAGATATTTAGGAGGTAGAAATTTAGGATATTGTTAGTATAAATAATTAATTACTATTACACTTTACTTAAGTTTACTTAGGTGAAATGCATTATTTTATTATTTATCATATAGAAACCTAGGAGTATGCATAGTTATATGAGTTTTCTTGTTGACACTACATAAGTTTGCATATTCATCTAAGTTGTCTTGTAGACAACCTAGTTGTTCACACTCTAATTAAACACATGGTGTCTACAACATCTCTTTAAGAGATACACCTATGTAAGATTATTGTCTCATCATCACAAAAACTCATGTTCTCAATGGAGGATAATCCACTCTTGGTGGACATGTTCTTAGTTATGAGGCTTATCACTTTGCTAGCTCCTAGTCATTCTAGATGCCTTTATATATAGGAACTTCTAATGTGTATGTACACATATGATATTCTCATTATTATTATTCTAATCATCCATTATTGGTCCATATTGTGCTAGTGTTTGAGCTTCTTGACCTTGGCATCATTTTTCCCTAAGGGAAATTCTTACATGGTATCAGAGCGATAGGAGATTTCTTCACATAGCCATTGTAGACCATTTTTTCTTCACCTCTCAGAGAACCACAATTCAAATCTAGAGTATCTACAACTATTGAGAGCATCTAGTGGACCTCACCATTACATCCAAAGCATTGATTCGATGAGTTTTGACTAAAAGTTTGCCTACCCTAGGCTATAGTCAAATTTGAGGCAAAATTTATTTGCATACCAGAACTCGAAGGCCTGATTTGTGAAGTTGGTATGATCTTGTAGATCTATGCAATTGATTTTCATATCTACATTTTTTTTATTTACATCTCTGCAAATATTTTTTTAGATTTGTTCTAAAATTTTTTTTTGGTCATTAGGCATGTAGGAGAGAATTTTATTGTAGGAAGCTAGGTGGTCAAATCCTAGTCCTCTGTGGCTAAAATTAAAATCCACAAATTGCAAGTAGCCAAGAAAATCCAAACCACGACCAGAATTTCCTCATAGCTGATGGAACTAACATAACCAACTTCCACACACAAATTGGCAACCACATTCCAAACATGGTGATGGATTATTTCATAGTAGCTTCTAATCCATTTTAACTCCTTGTAGGCTCTAAATCTTATACGTCTTAGTATTCACCAATTTGGTGAATGTGGGATTAAAAATCCCACATCCACTACCACTAGACAACTTCACATTGCCACTGGCCTTGCCAATGCTCCATCAGCATTGCCCTTCCTCCACTAACACCCAACTCTGTCAGTAGCTTCACCAATGCCAAGTGGCCCTACTAGTCCCTTGTCTACATTGCCACCCATTCTCCATGCAGTATGTCCATAGTGCACCATGTCAGATCTTCGGCCACCATGTGTCCTAGTAACCACTAGCTCACACTCATCCATGTCAGTGGTTGTCATAGCAACACATAAGCATTGATTTAGCCTACCATGCTTATATCCATGTCACTATATAGAATTTCAAGTCAACAATCATATCAACACATTAGCTACATAGTCAGACTCCCTACCATGTCATCGTACAAACTCCCATGTTAGCTTGGCTAGCCTTTTTTACTGACATCATAATTTTGCTATCTTAAATTTGATGATCATTTTTCTATCAACAACAAGCCAAATTACACTATTGTGATGGCCATTTGGACATCAAATTTTACCCCACCATTTACTAAGTAGACCCATCACCATATGTAGTTTTGATTTGATTGTCCAACTTCAAGAGACCATATCTCAGTCACCTAGACTCCAAGTTTGGTGCAATTTTTTTGATTTGGGCTAGAATTTTCTGAATTTTTTAGGTGTGCTATTATTATCTAGTTTTGGTGCATGAATTTGTCAAAAAAGTCAATTTTTGGAAACTATACCTATCCAATCCTACATTTTGAAACTTCAAATGCTCCATGTAGGTTCATCTAGACTCATATTCCATTTTTTTTAAAGTGCTTAATTTTTTATCTACTTTCTAGATCTACAATCAAATTATAGGCTTGTGTGGACAAAAATTCCACTTTCATATATAGGTCCATTTTTGCATTGTATTGCTTTGATTAAACTTCAAAATCATTGTATATCTAAGCTACATTGTGAAGTACTAGATTTGAACTCCAAGAGGAGGTTGTAAATAGAAAAATTAAAAATCCACTTTTATCCATTTTGACAAGTGGCCTTTTGTAAATGCACTACATATAAAGTGCCTAAAGAATTCATTGGGGGGGGGGGGGAAGAGGGTTCTTTGATTGAGTGAAAGGGGGGTTGTGCCTTGTGTTCTTACATCTCCTTGATCTATTGCTCTTTCTTTTTCATTATGGGTTCTTTTTCTAAGTTAACACCACATAATTATGCTACTTGAAAAGAAAAGACAAAGGAACTATTGGTTGAAAAAGGTTTACTACATTGTGTAACTGATGCAACAAAGAAACCTGATGATGATGTTGATGAGTCTTATAAAGAATATTGGGCATCAAAATAGGAAATGGAACTAGGAACCTTGTTAAAGAATATCTCAGATCGTGTCAAATATCACATTAGGAATATTAACAGTCCAATAAAAGTCTGGGATAAACTTGAAGCATTTTATGGGATAGTAGATGAAGGTATGGCCTACACCATTGAGGACAATCTTCTCAAATTGGATCCTAGGAATTTTGACACTATCAAAGACTATCTTACCCAAGTAGACATGTATAGGGCGCACCTTAAAGATTGTGGTGAACCCATCAAGGATGGAGAGTTGATCAAACATGTATGACTCAACTTTCTCCTAAATATACCACTTTTGTTTCTAGTTATAATTCTAGTCATTTTTAGGAATGTTGGTCTTAGAACATGAAAAGTTAGTGAGTATGGAAATTCTCCAATCTTCCAAGACCAAAGCCTTGGTAGCTAATCAAGAGAATCTAGGTGGTAAAAATTCCAACAAGAAGCAAAAGTAGTGGAAGGCTAAGCCACAAGATGACACCCAACAATCTTCCTTCACACAACAATCTTCTTCACAACAAGGAAAATCTTTTTCCAAAAACAATAAGAAGGGGAGCAACTTCAACAAAATTGAGAAGAAAACTTGTGCCTATTGTAAGAAGAATGGTCATGATAAACATGAGTGTAAAGATAAGAAAATTGATGAGTTGCCAAACTTAATGAGCAAACATAAAATTGATGTACCTAATGCCTATAAGCATAAGGCATCTTCCAACACTTCAAAAGGTAAGGGACAAGATTTAGTAGCAAGTACAAACAATTCTAAGGAATGGTATCTTGCAAATTTAGGAGCTACACATCATATGGGTGCTTCAAGGGAGCATTTTTTCTCTTTACAACCATCAAATGTACCTTACATCTATATGGGAAAAGACACACAAGAGGAAGTTGAAGGAAAAGGGAATGTTGAGTTGGACAATGGTATCTTCAAGGATGTTCTTCATATTCCCAACCTTAGCACCAACCTTCTTTCAATCTACCAAATAACTCACTAAGGATGTCACAACAAAGTGGAATTCCTTCCTGATTTAGTTGTGGTGAAAAATCTAAAGGATGATTCTATGGTGGCAATTGGAAAAGCTAATCACGAGATAAGACAATAATCCTTTTCTCATTTTGTGCCTAAGTCCACTTCACTTGTTTTGTTGACCCTCTCAAATTCATGAAGTAAACTATGACATGAGAGGTTTGGACATCTCAATTATCGCTACCTTCAACAACTTAGTAACAAGAATATGGTCATGTTGTGGTCCTACAACGCACGCCCCATTTCCTACTAGGAATGGGGGCCCCCTACTTTTTTTGAGTTCCCAAATTCATGATTTAAGATTCAGGAAAATGTTAAAGAGTCAAAAAATTGAAAAGAGCAAAAAATAAAAAAATTGAAAAAATTGAAAAATTGAAAAAGGATATAAAATATAAAATTGGAAAAATATTTTAAAAAAAGAAAATAATCTTTTTCTCATTTGTTCCTAAGTCCACTTCCCTTGTTTTGTTGACCCACTCAAATTCATGAAGTAAACTATGGCATGAGAGGTTTTGACATCTCAATTATCACTACCTTCAACAAATTAGTAACAAGAATATGGTCATGTTGTGGTCCCACAATGCACACACCATTCCCTACTAGGAATGGGGGCCCCCTACTTTTTTTGAGTTCCCAAATTCATGATTTGAGATTTAGGAAAATGTTAAAGAGTCAAAATTTTGAAAAGACCAAAAAATAAAAAAAATTTAAAAATTTTAAAAATTGAAAAATTGAAAAAGGATATAAACTATAAAATTGAAAAAATATAAAAAATTATAAAATTTCAAATAAATAATTAAAACACAACTATGCACCACCCATGGTGGTGTGTAGTATGCACTTGTGCACAAGCGTAGGGGCATGTCATGCACCCCAGGGGGGGGCACAATTATAAAACCCCCCTCCCCTAGTAGACTTCATCACTATTTTCTTCAACATTGCATTTGAATAGCTTTAGATATCTTTTCACATCATGCCCTTACATTTACATAAGGTACATCCAAGTTTCAATTCATATACACAACACATTGTGCATGTGTGCTGCTATGCGTGATTGGCCCTGCACACCCATTATGATATGGCACAGTGTGTCCATTATAATATTATGTCATGCGCTCATTTTGATATGGCACTGTGTGTCCATTATGATATTGTGCTATGTGCCCATTATAATATGGCATCACGTGCCCATTATGATATTGTGTCACATGCCCATTGTGATATGGCACTGCATGCTCATTGTGATATTGTGCTACTCACAAAACCCTTGTCATGTGCTACATGAGGGCCATGCATTTTATACACGTGTACCCCTACACTCACCCACTGTGTATTTATGTTACATGAGGCCTTATCTATGCACACCTCCCCTCTACAAGACAAAGCATCACTACCTCCATTACCAAAAACATAGATGCCACACAACATGCCGCCATGTGCATGCCCATTTGTGCCACACCAAACACAAAGCATTGCATGATGTGCCACTGGGCTGCGAACCCATTAGCATCATGTGATATGTGTTGTTTACATAGTGTGCCACTAAGTGTGTGTCACATTGCTTGCCACACGCACTTTGTGCTCGCATGCCCATTTCACACACACACACACATTCTTCCACCTCCAAGAGCTTAAAAACACTAAAAAAATTTAAGAAAAAAAGTAATAATTTTTTTTTAAATTAGAAAAATTTTAAAAATAAAAAAATAAAAGAGTGCACCTTATTTATTTTTCATTAAATAAAAGAGGAATTAAATGTTTTTTTGCATTTTTAAAGTTATTATTTTGAGCTAATAAATGTTTTTTGTGTGTTGTGTAGGTTAAATGACATCCACATCTAAAGAAAAAATAGCACCAAAGCCTATTGTGTTCAAATTCCAAGGTGTGCCATCAAAGTTCCATGATGATCATGCAGAAATCAAAGATATCAATTTGGGGCATACAGACTAGGGAGAGTTCCTTAGAATAAGCAATAAACCTACTTAGAGATTAGCACTGATATCTGCCTTGATATGTTCCAGGTTGTGAGTGCAGCTTCACATCCTATATCATTGCAATTAGTAGAATTGATTATGACACTGGCACAACACTTTGTCTCAAAGGAGAGAGTGGTTAAGAGCATGACTAGAGAAGTGGTCCTTGACCTCTGACCCAACAAGATTGAGAGGGTCTTCCACCTACCAAGGGTAGAGACAAGTATCAAATTAGGGTAGAGGTAGGGTAGAGATAGTATACCAACTTGATCACTCAGTTGGATACTATCATCCTCCAAAGAGGAATGGAAAGAATAAAAGGAAAAGGACCTCCCCTCAGAGGATTCAAACAGAATAGGGTGAAGTGCAAGTACCTCCCGAGCAATAGGAAGAGAGTGTACAACTATTTGAGGATATTGGTGCTTCCCAAGTCTAGGATGACCCTCAATTGCTTCCCTTGTGCCTAGCCAATTAGAAGAGGGAGAGAGTCAACAAGTTTTTATTCCTCCTTCGTAAGAAGAGCTAGCATCCCCTTCTACCTCCACAAAAAAAAAAGAGGATCAAAATTCAAATGAAGAAAAGGAAAAGGGTGACTAGGAGAATGGTATCTTTCCCATCTATCCCTTAAACCATTCCAAAAGGGGAAGAGGAAGAAGAGGAAGAGGAAGAAGAGGAACAAGTGCCCTTGCAAAGAAGAATTTGGCTAGCTAGAGCCATAGAGCAAGAAAGGAGAAGAAGTACCACGGGTACATTGCCATCCACCATAGAAGTACCCCTAGAAGTCTCTTCTTCAAAAGATTAAGTATAGCAGTGGGTGGATGAGCAGAATGAAGAAGGTGATGACATTTTGAAAATGTCAAATTTTGATTTTATGCCCATGGGAATAGAGCTAGTTGGGGATAAGATAAGTGATACCCCTACAGGTGAACCTTAACAAGAAGCCTAGATGCAAATGTTGCCAGACTCATAGGGTCCTAATCTTACTCCTCCATCTCCACCACAAGT
Organism: Cupressus sempervirens; assembly: GCA_028749045.1. Lineage (NCBI taxonomy): Eukaryota > Viridiplantae > Streptophyta > Pinopsida > Cupressales > Cupressaceae > Cupressus > Cupressus sempervirens. Next base: position 24,407,685 of record CM053793.1, on the reverse strand, counting down.
CATGATGGTAGATAAAGGCTTGGTTACTCATCCCCCCCAGAGTTTGAAAGAGGAATAGGTTCAAGAACCATCACATGGGGAGGAACCATAACAAATGGAAACTGATGAAGTGTTGAAGGAGGGAAAAATGGTCAAATATTCTCAACCACCTTCCCAAGACATTGAAGTGCAAACTATAGGGTCTACGAAAATAAAGGCCATAGAAGAAAAACCCTCACAGAGGGAAACAATTTTGAGGAGGAGCAATAAGGAAAGGAGGTAGCAAAACATACTCCTCCATCCTTGAAAGGCAAGTCTTCTGCTTAGCACATTGCAATATGGCTCTAGAAAGAACTAATGAGGAGCACCCAACCTTAATTTCAAGCTACTGAGGAAGACATTTTTGAGATTGAAAAGATTTTAAATAATCTAGAGTCTCCATTGCATGAGGCATGACCATTGGCCTTCATTACTAATACATAGAACTAGGAGTTATTTGCTCAAGTGGTTGTCCCTCTAGAAGATTCAAATGCAAAAAGCATCAACCCCCAAGACTATCAAATCAAAGAGGTTATGCTTGGGAGACCTACATAGGATACACTCGAATTAATGGTGACTATGGGAATTAAGGAAATATTTAGAAGCATGGAATAGGAAGAGGTTGAACTCAAAGCACTTCAAAGGTAGAATTAGATCCTAAAAGGATATTTAGTTGAATTAGTTGGTCCTCTAGATCCTGAGCACCCTGAGGAGACATTGAACACCATTCTCAAGGAAGGGGGGAGTGTACAATTAGACCCATTTTTGAGAGCCTATAGACAATGGTGGGAACATTTTGAGGAAAAAGAAATTTTGATTATTTAGGGGAACCTAAAGTTACTACAAGCTACATAGGAGAACATGAATAAAATGGTAGTGATTTTGAAGCAGGACTTTAGCATGATGGATGAGGTAAGGGCTTGGAGCAAGGGCTCAGAAATTTTGCATACAATAAAGGGGCAAAGGTACAAAATTTTGGTAGATGTATGTACTGCTGAAGAATTAGATTTGATTGATGATTGGATAGAGAAAATAGTGGATAGTAATAAACCAATGGAAACATTACAAATGGAGATTCATCAGCTCAAGGATCAAGCCTGAGAGAAAATTTTTGAAGTAGAGAAGCATTATAGCGATGCTTGTTTAGAAATTTTTTAGGATGAAGAATGGGAGAAGTTATTACCTATAGAGGTAGTGGTGGAGAAATTTAAGAAGATTTTTGTAGAAGCTCCTGATGATAAAGACATCTTGCAAGCCTTCACGACTCAAGAAGCTTTATTAGAGTTGGACACCAAACTTGGAGATTTTGTTGACATATGAATTGAGGTAGACAATTACAAGAAAAAGGTCAAGGACAAGTATGAGGCTTTGGATTTACCAGATGCAGCTAAAATTACTAAGATTATAGAGAAATTCAAGGGCAAACATCCAAATATAGTTTTGGAATGAAGAAGAATAAAACCCAAATGCCAGAATTTCAATTTTGACACTCAATAAAATTTTGTGATTTTGGACCATTTTGAGGTGCATAGGTATGCAGCTTTGCATTTTTGAAATTTCCACTAACAATTAACTGCCAATTCTAAAGATAGATCTTTGTATGCATCAAAAACATATTATGGTAGAAATTTAACTCTGACAAACACCCTATAAAGGATCAGCTTCTAATTTTGGCACCCTCAGATAGTTTCACTTCAACTCAAAGCTTTCTCATTCTTTCTTCTCTCATAATTCTTTGTTTTTAAACATGTAAAGGCTCATGCATCCAATTAATGAATAAAATATGGATGGAGTCCTACTTAGCACCAATTAGATTGTAGTTTGTATATAATTAGTTTTCTTTGTTAATTAAAAGCATTTTATTGCATGAAGAATATCTCTCATTCTCAACACAAATTGAGGGGACAATTTCTTATAAATACCCCACTGTAATATGTAATGAGGCCCGCCATTATTTTGCAATAAAATCATGCTTTTGGTGCTCACATTTGGAGTGTAGTAATTCTGGCCTAAATGTCTCATTCTTTTGTGGATCTATTTTTATGGAATTATGATTGAGCCAAAGGTTTATTGCTTTGTTTCTAGTTATGCATTTCATTAGTTCTAGTGTTTGTTATGGTATCAACAAATTTTGTTGCATAACTAGCTTGAGAAGAAATCATCAAATTGTGCTAACATTACTTTTGATCTTGCATGAGCACACTTTTTGTGGCCTTGCAATCTGAAGAAGAGTGAAACATCATAGGCTCAGTGGAATCGGGGAAGCATTGCTACTTCTTTCATTGGTTATTTATTAATCTCTTTGAAAGCTTAATTCGTGGACGTGTCATTCTCCATAACTTATGTCTATTAGGAAATTCCAATTTCACATTATTTACTTTCAAGTTTTTTAATTTTCTTTGCTAACCCCTTATTAGAATAGGAATTCATATTAGTTGCATTGTTAGCTTGCATTCATAAAAAACATAAAAAATACAAAAACATAGTTCTTTTTTGTGTGTTATTTTGAAGAAGTGTGTAGATTCTTCATCTCATTCCAAAATCAAAATGAACTAGCAAAGGCCTCCTTATGAAAAATCACATTTATCTTCAACTAAATAGATTCTAATAGGTCACACAATCAACCTAGAACCTTGGAGTTGATTCACAAGATTAGCTTTTCAAGAGAAGAATTCACAAGAATTCCTATCATTTAGCATCATGCATAATGATAGCTCAATAGAAGTAGCGCTAGAAGGAGGGCCACACTTTGAATTTTCAGAAAAGGAAGGAAAATTTGCTAAAGTTTCAAAATTCTACACTTTTTTTGAAATTTTGTGTTTGCCATGAGTTCATAATTTTTTTTGAGTTTTTGGAAAATTCAAGTGCGTAGGTGCACATGTCTACAAGTCTGTAGATCTACAACTATGCAAGTGTGTAGAACTTTGTGGTTCACAAAATTTAGTGGTGTGAGAAAATATACTTCAATAAAGGTGCACTTTTTCTAGAATTGATGCAAATTGGACGGTTTCAATCCAGAATCCGAGTTTCAACGAGCATTAAGGTCTTCACTAAGGGCACACAAGTTTCTTGAGCTTACCCACTTCTAAAAACCATGTAGTGATAAGGGACTACCCCAAATTCAACCACTTCCATTTGAACTTTCATAATCTTCTTGAACTCCACCTCCACTCCAACCACCAAGTGGACTACCACATATTCCCATAGTTCCACCTCCACAGTAGCCACCTTTAGGTCTACTAAATCCTCTGATGGCCTTCTTCACAAACATAGTAGACCCACCAATAAACTTGAGAGGTGCACTCCATGACCTCCCTAATAATCCTAAGAAGTTTTTCCCAAGGTTCATCTTCAAAGAAACATGAACTACTAAAGAGCATGTTAAAGTATTTAAAGAAATTTGCAACCAAAATTAGATTTCTAATGAGGATGTGATCCTTCATTTATTCTCCTACTCTTTGGGGGAAGTTTCTTACAACTAGAACATCAATTTGCCACCTGGATGTATTAGAGATTGGAATACTTTCAAAACATTATTCTTGGAACAATTCAAAACTTTCATCAACCTTATTGTGATGGATCAACAATTCATTTCAATCAAAAGGGATCTAGTTGAGATAGTTTCCCGCTTCAACCATCACTTTCATATGACGTATTGCAAGTTGGAGGTGCCATACACTATACCTATTGAGGCAGCTATTCAGATTTATCTGAATGAGATGGACCCTCTTACTACCATCTTTCTCAAAAGGCTTCTTGCAGTAGATATTGATATATTAGAGAAGGTTTGCACAAAAGCAATAATTTTCACCAAGCAAGCCAATCCTAATGGAGGAGGATTGATGCTCCCACCTCAAGCTATCATGGCAATGCCAACGTACCCCATCAAAGTACCTAATGTGCCTAGTCAATTCATATCAGCAAATATAGTTCCACTACAATAGGCACCTACTCCACAAAACCTTATGCTGACTTATCTAGGGTATGAGCCTCCAAAGACAACTTTCTTCAAGAAGAAGGCAATGATACCTATAGAAATAGACAATAACTTCATTTTGGAATTTGATCAGATGAAAAAGACTACGTCACAAATGTACAATGAATTGACTCATCTAAGATTGTCACAAGGCTAGAATAACAACTTCCAAAGAAATAACAGTGGTCCTTGAAACAATAGTTATGGCCAAAATTACAACTGAAACTTCAACGGAAATAATAATAATGCAAGAAACAATAATGGGGGAAACAAATTCAATCCTCTCGATTGCAACAGTGGCTTTCAAAGATAGAACTTATAGTGGAACACATGTTTGAATAATGGAAGTATTCCTACTAACAACAACAATATTTAGTATGCAGATATCAACCAGTATGATGATGGTCATAATGCACCTAGCAATGATGGTTCGTGCTATAATGGAAATCTAGAAATAAATCAAAACTCTCAAGCAAGTGATAATTCTACTCCTATGCATTTTAATGCCATGTTGTTGGAATCCTACAACCCCATGCAAAAGCTACAAGTAGAACAATCTATCAATGAAGAGTTCTCATTTCCATTTAGCCAAGAGCCTAATCTTCAGCATGAAGAAATGTTCACCTTCCATAATGATAATTGAAATAAATACAACTTGAGAAGTAGGAAGGAACCTGTTGGTCTCACTTTTTCTGCAGTAAAATTTTTTTAGTTAAACCATAGAAAAGTCAGATGTTCTATGTCTAAGTGAAGTATAAGGTTTTGGATAAACCATCTGTAAGAAATATTCGCCATATAAGCCCTATTTTCATCCCTATTCATAAATGGTCAGGCGCAAAATTTTCAAATTTTAAAAAGAAGCGAATATGCTTTCGTATTCCTTTTCCTTTCTCCCGGGTTACCTTTTTTCCTATTTGTCCCAACCGTCAGATCCGATTAGATCTACCGCTGGCGTTACCTCGCTATTGAAAGTTGCATGCTCATTAAGTATAGCGAGATAGCGAGTGTTGAGTTTGTAAGCGGTGGGACCATGAAGTGAAGGTGTGGCGATCTGAGATTTGCTTATTAATTGCTTTATTATGCAGGTACACTTTGCAATTTGCCATAAAAAGGGGGAGAAGGACCCACTAGAATATCTGACATTAGAGCCGGAATGTTGATTTTTTCGGAAGCTCCACCACCTCGCTATCGAAAAATTTAGGCACTTCACCGTTAGCGAAGTAGCAAGGCCACGTGAAAATCTAAAAATGATGACATCGCATCTTGCTTGTATCATAATTACACCAGGTGGCATGACCAATCATAAATACCGTTGTCAGAATCAGTTTTAATTAACAAAAGTAATTATTGGGTACCCCTTGCATTTTCTGGCACGGAATCCTTTAAAGTGCCGAAGCTCGCTACCTCGCTATCGGAAAATTGAGATGCTTCACCGTTAGTGAGTTAGCGAGGCCCCATAAAATGGCAAAAGATCGGCAAGATCTATGATGACGTGTAATGACAGATGACTGTGATAATTTTGACATGTGCCAGCTATGCAGAGATCCGATTCTCATTAATACCTACCTGACTAAATGTACAAGAAATCTGGAACATCAGCTTGAAGTAAATCAATGGAGCTCACTATCTCATTATGAAGAGTTGCAAGGAAGATAATTACAGCGACATAGCGAGATGGGCCCACCGCCTTCTTTCTTAAGAAGTCCTGTAGCGTATCTTTCGATCATTTCTTGATCCGATAAACGGTTGTCGCTGCCTCGTTATGACAAGGTGCTTTTTCTTTATGCATAACGAAGTAGCGACATGCTGACACGTGTTCTCCGTCGTCAGTGGGTCTAAAGGTAAGCACCATCAAAAGAAAGAATTATGTACGTGGCAAGCTTTCATTGGGTAATATAACTGACATGGCAAGTATAACTCCTAGTTGTTCTCTTTGTACCGCATGATCGTAGGATCTTTGAAGATCAACGGCACAGTTTTAAATAAAAAATGTAGTGCCACTCTCTGTATTAATTAGATAAGAAAGCTTCGTCCGTGAGAAAAAATAGAGTATAATACAGAGAGATTGCATCAGTTTCATTTCACGCGAGAAAAGATTTGAAGCCATTCTTGTGCAGAAGCTATTACTGAAAGAAAAGCGTGCCAAGGTTGATAAGAATTGTCAAGTTATCTGTTCGCTGAAATTTTGCAGGAATTCAAAGGATAATTGAGACAGAATTCAAGTAAGTAAAACTACCATCATCTTTGTGAGCTTTTAATTTTTAAAGAGGATAGCCCAAGATGCCTCCTAAGAAGGGATTTACAGGAGCAGTAAACTACCTGGATAGAAATGTGCATGATGATGTGCTTGAGTTACTTCCTGAGTCCACTGTAGAAACGGTGCAAGTTAAGAGGTTAACCTCACTCAATCCTAGGCTTAGGGTAGCTGATGGATTGTATGATAAGGGTAATTAGGTCCGAGATGCTCAAACTGCTCAGACTGGTTTGAGTTTATTCAAGAAATGGTTTGCAGAGAGAAAGTTATATGCCCCTCATGCCAACATTTGGAATTTTGATCTTGGGAAGCTTGTTGTTCCCAGCGTGTTTATGGATTTTGACCTGCTTGAAGCCATAGCAAAAAACTATGACCAAGCCACTAAGGTAGTGAGGAGAATAGATGGTGAGGCTTTAGTTACCATCAGTCCCGAGGAGATTAGGAAGGTTTTCAGTCTAGGACCCCTCACCATGTATCATGTGCCCATTAATCTGATAGATTTAGAAAAAGAATATATATCCAAGAGGGATGTAGTTAGACAGGGTGCACTGAAAGCCCACATAGGCCGGATTGGAGGCCTCCCAACCATAACATCATCTTCTAAAGAGCCCTTCAAGAAATCATGTTTTAATGCCAGGGCAGTGGAGATATATAGGACCCTGTGCAGAGTCTTCGGAGAGGGCGAAGAAGACTTTATTCCGGTGAGCTTCATGTAGATGATCACCCAAATCTCTTCTTTTGGTGTGGAAATAATTTTTGATTTTGCATCTTACTTGGCAAATGAGATTCATCATGGATTGGTGGGGATTGCACAGGGCAAGGTGGAAAAGGTTTGGGGTCAGTATTCCTTACTGATGCATATGTTTCTTTTTAAAGGGGCCACTTATTTTGGTAAAGAAATGGTTTTAAATAGGGAACAAGAAGGGGAAGCACTACCAGTCCAATTATGGAGTGTAGACATGACCTGGGAAGCAGAAAATGCTAGCTTCGTTAGATTTGATAGGCACTTTGCCTCCAAACTAAGGTGCCTCTTATTGAGTGATAATCCCAGAATCCCTAAGGCATTAATGCACCTTGTCAGGCGTATGGAAAAAACCCATAATCTAAAAGTTTCACATAATTGGGGAGATATTATCCCATATTCAGTCTCAACGGTCATCAGGGTCTATGGTTTCAAAGGAACACCCCATGTGTTACCCTATCAGGTACCTTTAAAGGTAGGGATAGCTGAATTTTTGTGGTAGTTGGGAGGAGTGGAGGAGGCCTTTTTGCACAAAAGGGGGACAGGATCAATTTTTCCTACTTGTACTATAGCCCACCAGTTTGTGATAACTAAAGAAGGGTGGGTCTTTCTCCATAAATTTTTGGATCAATACAAAATGGCAGTGTCTCACTCTCATTTTTGTGATACAGAAGGTTTCTTTAACTCTGCTCTTAGATTGAGAATCAAGCTTCGTCCAGTTCAGCATGAATTCTATTTTCCTGAAGATATAATAAGAAATGAATATTCTCTCCATGAGCAAGAAATAAAGAAAGAAAAATGGAGAGTCTATTCAAAAGTTTTGGAATTCATTAATTGTTTTGATAAAAATTTCAGTCCTCCTAGTAATGCTCCAAACAATGCAGATAAAATACATAAGCTCATGAGTAATTTCTCTGAGATAATGAAGGTAATGAATGAGAAGAAACAGCATTTTATTAATTCTTTTCCAGATAAAGCCAGAGAAATTATGAGAAAATTGGGTTTCACTCCCAACATTGGAATAGGTCCACTGGTGGTACGGAAGAAAACAGGATATACTATTGTCCGACAGCAGGCGCCCGTTGTGCATAAAGAAAAACAGATTGTTGGATCCACCAGCACTGTCCTAGAAGAAAGACCCCCTGAACCTTCCCCCAAAAGAAGGAGAATAATAAGGGAGGAAGAATCCCCTGATGAAAGTGGCTCACCTTCTCAAACCCCAATAAGAGTTGAGGAAGAACAGCTCACCAATGAGCAATTCGAACAAATGGGGTCACAAGGAGAAATTTTTGTTACACAAGCAGAGATTGATGAAGGGAACCCTCAGGAACCCCCTGTACCGAGTTTTGAATTAACTACAGCAGATTTCAGAGGAAGGGAATTGGACCCTATTTTGGAACAAGCCAGTCAGCATTTTTTGTCTGATAACAATTTTGTAAGATCTAGGGCTTTCCATCAGTTTGCGTGGAGAGTAAACATGCACATTTTTGAGCAAAGGTGCAATAATATGAGAGCAGAACATCCAGAAATGGATGAGACTTCCATTCAAAATCTAATAAAGGAACAAATGGTTCAAGAGTTCCAAAATATAACCCCTGATGAGGGAAGACAGATGGTAAAAAATGCTAATGTTTTATTATTGCCCAATTGGGACATTCCTGACGCATTAATTTTTAATTCTGTTTCAAATAATTTAGGACTCCAGGATCCAAATAAAGAGGAATTCTTGGGTACAACATTCAGCAATGATCAAGCTACCCTTGTTCTGTGGTCCCTGAGAAGAGGATCCAGAATTACTTCATCACAGCCTGATGATTCAGGATTGACAGGGAGTATCATTGTAAGAAGAGTTGCTGACACTTCCAATGTATAGGCAGCACACATGAATGTGGATTATTCTAAATTTGCCCTGGCTACTGCGGAAAGAGAAGAGAGGGAAATGATGGATATGCATAATAAATATGAACTAGTGGTGGAAGCCTATAATCAAGAGGTAAAGAGGAGAATTGAGTTAGAAAATAGGGTATCTCAATTGGAAAAGGTACTTGGAAAGAGAAAAGTGGGAGAATCCAGTACACTAAGAATTGCATATCCCCCACAGTCATCTGTGGGATTAACCCCTATTATTGAGATACCTGACACCCCTGAAAGACCCCAATTCTATACTGCAGAGGAATTTGAAGCAGAAAAAACCAAATTACATGAGTGGCAGATAGAATTTAGAAATCAGCAGGAAGAGAAATGGAGGCAGGGTGTGACATACTTGAGGGATAAAATACAATGGTCAAATTTTTATGACCAGTTGACAAGGATTGTAGCCCTCATAGATGAGTTAAATAAAGAAAAGAATGGACTATATTCTCTTGCACAGAAGTGGAGACAGAGGAATAATGATGTTACAATTATTTGTATATCTACAATTCAAATGCCTTATCATCAGGTTGAGAGGATTTTTGATTTATTGAATCAATTAGATAATTTTGAAAATAAAAGAGATTCTTTACAGAGGAAATTGACACTCTGTTTTTCAAGATATCTTGCTAAAAAATTCACCCTATTTCCTTGTGCCTTAGAATCTGTTGATACAGTAAAGGAAAAGGACAAATGGAAAAAGGAAATGGATGAATTATTTGATAACAGAATAACAAACATCATCAGTGAGACTGGCTATTGGTTTTGGGCAAAGACAAATGAAGAGCTAGTAAAGATACAATTGTATTATGCTGATATAAGAAAAGAATTCGATGATTTAGAAGAAAATGCCAATTCTTTAATAAAGATACAAAGAGAAACCCTAAGTTTTGATTGGCCAGATGATGATACTTTCAACAGATGGAAAGATCAGTTTAGTGAACAGATGTCAGGAGAAGATGATGAGGAAGATGTAAGAGTAATAGTTACTCTTGTAGTCAGCAATGATGACATAGAAAATCCCCAGGTTAAAGTGATTTTGCATGTAACAGAAGATGATACATCACTTGTAGACCTTATGGGTATGTACTCTGAAGATGAGGAATGATTGCGAGAGCAGATCATAACAACCAAGAAGCATAACAAAAAGGGACCCACCAAGAAGTGTTGTTGTAATCAACCTTTCTGTTATTCTTGTTTTTTGTTTTTCAAAAGAAGGACACCTGTCACCTACTGTAGCCTTAAGCTTGTTGCATCTCACGTTATTTAAGTGAGATCCCAAGGCTAAAGATAGGTCCTAATTTGGTTTTCACTAAGTGTTGTGCTTAGTTCTTTTTTGGTCCAAACATTTTTGGAAAGAAATTTATAGTATGCTTTTTCTGTCAAAATTTCTGAGATATGGATGAATGTAGAAAGAACTGTGCTTCTTCTCTGAAGGTTTTTCTGGGTCCTTTGTAAAGGATATACCATTTTCAAAAGAAATGAATACAAATTATGAACTGTCCCCATATCTGTTCTTCTCTGAATTTTGTCTCCTTTTTAATACTGAGCTACCTTGATGTTGTGTGAGTAAAAGCTTATGCAATTGATTGCAATTTAGTAAGACTGTACATCCATTTGTTATTGCTGTTAATTCAATGGATTAAGTAAAGGCTTTGATGAATGTGATGAGGTTGCTCGGGTGTTAATAAGGATTTTTGAATGATAAATTTTAGTAAGAATTGCTGATGAAAATTCGTTGCAAGGCAACCAATTAGATCTAAGAATTTACTTGACTCTGAATTCCCAATGGATTAGGCACTGATCGAAAGTATTTCAGCCAAAAGAGAAGTATATTATAACTAGCTTTTTTCAAAATACATCATAAAATCAATTTTCATTTATCTTTCCTGTAAGATTTTCAAAGTTGGCCAGCACTTGCCTGCCTAGATTGTTTTAGCTTCATTTAGCCATTGTTGTTGGAAACATCTGCAGAGCTATAGAAGATTTCTTGGCCATATCTGTTCAAGGGATGTGTTTATCAGTTATTTACCTATATGTTTGAGGATTTAGAGATGAGAATCAAAATGAAACTAAGGATAATTCTCATACAATTATTTCATCTTTGAACCATCCCCGGGTGCACCCGCCCTGGTTTTACAGAGCCAAAAGAGTAGAAAACCGTCTAAGGTTTTGTTGAAGTTGGGCCCTAATACTTTGCATATGCAAGTGATAATGAGAATTGGCTATTCTTTAGGTTGTGTATGTACTGATATCTAGGTACTAAGCCTTTTGTCGCCTAGTAGTTTTAGTACTGTTAACATCAAAATAAAACACCAACAAAATGGCGACTCCGCTGGGGAATCTTTAGTGTCAAAACTTGAGAATCTAAAGAAGATATAAACCCAAGTACCATTGCTACACACTGACGCATCCAGCTTATCCGAGTGTCTTATCTAACAAGCAAGAGTTGCAGTCTTACAACATGAGTGATTGATCTCTTTGTGTCGTATTTTTGTTCCCGCTCGTGTATTGTTTTCTTTCTGTCAGTAAGGAGTGTTATTATATTTTCCCGAAAAAGGGTGGCGACTCAGTCAAGGTTTTGAAGCTAGTGCTTATTGTAACAAAAGGAGAATATGGCTGACAAGAGAAAAAACACAAGGGCTTACATGAGAGCCAATCCCGATGTATCAATGTATACTTATTTACCCCAAGGTGGTAGGAAGAACCAAAATAAGAAAAGAATAGATCCAAATCCTACTTGGAAGCCTAGAGGTAATGCCTCTGTAAATTCCCATTATCAACCAATAATAGCAAGAGAATCATCTTCGCTTAGTTCTGTTTCCGAAAATACAAGAATTTTAGGAGGTATTTTCAGTACCCCATTACTAAATCAGAGAGTTTTTCAAGATAAAGATGTATCTACTATGGGAATTGCTTCACCAAGACCAGGGCCTGTAGCAGATATAAATTGTAGGCTAGGATTCAGGAGTTCATCTGATAACCTTTTTAATCCCAGAGTAGCCCCATATATGGAACCGAACCTTATAGATCTAGATGATCCTGCTGATTTCGAGGCAACCTCTGCTGATTCTAAAGAAGTGCAATCTGAAATTGGATTTTTGAAGAAATGGATTGCTGAGGAAGAAGCTAAGCGCATCCATCTTGAAAAGGAAAGGGAGCGAGCCACTTTGGATGCAATAATAGAAAGAGATAATTTGCTAAGAAGGATGGCTGCTTTGAAAGAGCAAAATAAAAAATTAGAAGAGAATACCCCCACTCTCCATTAGGACATCTTTGGAAATATTGATAATCTAAGAGCTAAAGTTCAACAACAAGAAAAACTCCTAAATCAAAGACAAGAACCAATTATTGCTCAAGTTCAAGCTTATAAACCCATTCAAGTTAATCCAATAGAGCCCACTAGAACAGTTCCAGATAAAGGGAAAGGCAAGGCTGTAGGAATCCAAATAAATGAGCCTCAAGCCATACCGAGCAAACCTATACAACCCTCCATATCAAAATTAGATCTAGAACTAGAGAAGGCTTGAAAGGAGAGGGAAGACCTTGCAAAAGAACTTGAGAAGGTTGAAAATGAAGCTCAAGCCGCAGAGACCAGAAGGAAAATCCAATTCATAAAGTCTAATTCTGCATTGAATTCATGGCCTAGTTTGTCTATCCCACCTACAAATCCTGCACCAGTTAATGCTCCCATAATCTCAACTCAGAAAGCACCCCAATCTGCTCCTACCTCATCTTCCAATATTGGCACTCAAGTCCCATTTGTCCCACCACAGCTATCCCAAGCTGCTCTCCTAACCCAAGCTAATGCAGCTAGTACCTCTAACGCTCCTGGTTTCCAGAAGAAGCCTATATACCTCGAAAAATATAGACAAATATCATTTTCTGGTATTCTTGGTGCCCCCCATCCCATATCTTTTGATTTAAGGGATAAAGTGGTCAAGTTTTCTGGAAATAATGTTGTTACTGGTGAAGAACATTTGAGAATTTTCATTGACATGCTCAATGATTATGAAGTTGAACATGAGGACATGGTGATGAAATTATTTGTGCATTCACTCACAGAGGATGCAAGGGATTGGTTCAGGAGGTTGCCTGATGATAGTATTACTTCATGGAGTGATTTGGAGAAATTGTTCAAGGAACAATATGGGGACAATACCAATGCAGGATTCATGTTGAATGAGTTCAACAATATCAAGAAGAATCCAAATGAATCCACATTTGATTTCAATGTGAGATTTCAGAAAGGGATGTACAAACTATTTCAATTTATGCGGTTAAATGAAGACGTCTGTCTTACAACCTATTTCAATGCCTTTGATAGCAAAATGGCCTACCAACTGAGAGATAAGGATCCTAAAACTCTGAGAGATGCCTATAGAGTTGCAGTGAATATAGAAAATAATAGAAAGGCCTCTGGAAAATTAGGGAGGAGGGATGATCCTAAGCTTTTCAACCCTAAGAATAATAATAAAAGGGAAGGTGACAAAACTCCCATAGGAAAAAGGCCTGAAGAACCTACTATAGGCCATGTTTTAGAAATGCTCAAGAAGATGAATCCCACTAATTTCAATAAGAAAAATGTTACTGAGAGAGCCCCTGTGAATAACAGCAATTTCAATAGACAGCCTAGGATGTAGAATTACCCTTACACCACCCAATGGAAAGATGGTAAACCAGTTCCTAACCAGATCCAAAATATGAAAGATAAGGGTACCCCAGACCCCCTGCAAACGAACACTGTAAATATGAATGATGATGTTCCTTGGTGCATTATATGCCAATCACCTCATTCTGCTGATTATTGTGCTATTGCCCAGTCGTTCGCCCAAGCTCAAGGAGTGCAAGCAGAAGAAGAAACAGAAGAAAAAAACCATGATGATATAAGTTGCAATATGGCGAACACATCTGATGATTTGATAGATTCTGATTCAGAAGAACCTGAGAATGATGTTACCAGCCAGAGAATTGCTTACCAGTCACATCATCAGCAAATATTTTTAGATGATGAAAAGAATGATACAGATAAGGTATGCAATACATTTTCTGAAGTAGGTTTCACAAACCTAAGAATCCCCTCCAAGGAGGAAATTGATAGAATTACAGCCGAAATGATTTCACAAGTCCACAGTAATTACAATTTGAGAAATAGAGCAATAAATAATGAGGCAGGAAGGCCATCTAGTATGTTCATCAAAGACACTACTCATAAGACAGATGATCAACACAAAAAAGTTAGTATAGATGTGTCTAAGATCAAGGAGAACAAGGGTCAAAAATGGGAACCAAAAAAGAAGGTTCAATTTCAGAAAGGTGAAGCAACAAAGACCATAGTGCAACTAGAGAAATCAGAACCGGATGTTGTCAAGCTAAAAGTGGTGCCCACTACTCAAAAGACTCCGATCCCAGGTACTATTGTAAAACCTACTGTGGTTGAACCTGTTGATATGATTGTCATGTTGTCTCAAATTACTGTGAAAGTACCCTTGTCTGAGCTCTTTAGAATTGAAGAGCATAAAAATAAGGCTTTGTCATGGTTGGGTGGAATAGCAAACAACAATAGTATTGATAATCAAGCTGTAGCCCAACAGACCCCATTAATAATAGAGGACAATGGTATTATATCCCAGATTCCTTAGATGTTCTTAGATGATTCATCAGTTGCGTTCATACAAGATATTGATCCTTTTTTCCTTAGTTTAATCATAAAAGGGAAAACCTTGAAAAATTGTATGATAGATTCTGGAGCTTCCAACACTATAATGCCTTTTAAAGTAATGGAAGCCCTAGGATTGAAGGTGGATACTAAGCAAGGTAGATGCCGAGGGATGGATGCTAGAGAGGTTCCAGTAATAGGTACTACAAATGCCTTACCATTTAAACTGGCTGCATTTCCTGAGGTGGAATTAACCATGTCTGTCCTTGTAGTGGATATACCCCCACATTACGGGATGCTACTTTCCAGAAAATGGAGTGCCGCCATGGGGGGAAGCCTACAATGTGACCTTACTTATGCCACTTTCCATGTAGGGGACAAAGCTGTCAGGGTAAATAGGGAACCAAGGGTTAACCACATCTTAGGTGAAGAAATTGACAAAGATACCACCTGTTTCCTAGACACGGGGATTAATGCTTTCAGGGCTGAATTAATTATTCAGGAAGTGGAAAACTTACCTGATATCATTGAAAATGAGGTTGAATGTTGCATGAATTCACCAAAATTGTGGACAATGTTCTTTGATGGGGCTAGTTCTAAAGAGGGTGCAGGGGCAGGTGTAGTCTTTGTATCCCCTGAAAATAACACCTTCAGGTATTCATTCACCTTGAAGTTTGCTTGCACTAATAACATTGCTGAATATGAAACATTGCTACTAGGTCTCAAAGTGGCCACACACCACAAAATTAAGAAATTGTGTGTCATAGGGGATTCTGAATTGATCATCTCTCAGATTAAAGGAACATACTCCTCAAAAAATAGGAGATTAAAACAATATAGAA
Source organism: Cupressus sempervirens (assembly GCA_028749045.1). Lineage (NCBI taxonomy): Eukaryota > Viridiplantae > Streptophyta > Pinopsida > Cupressales > Cupressaceae > Cupressus > Cupressus sempervirens. The sequence continues at coordinate 24,392,283 of CM053793.1, read as the reverse complement.
ATGCGGTCTGGGATCAAATAGAATTCTTTGATGCATTTGGGATCTCATGGAGAGATAGAACCCAGAATAAAATGGCTGATCTTCTGGCCAATGTAGCTATCAAACCAAAAGAAATATCATTTGCAGGAATCTCCCAGATTGAGATTCAGAACAGACCTTCTATACCTGACAACATTGACAATTGGCAGGTGTTTGAAGATGACAAAGATATCACAAATTTTTTGCTAAATGAAGACAAATATCATGGGCAGGAGATGGACTGCAATGGACTGATTGAAACCATAAATGGGAAGGAAACCATTTTTGGTCAAGAAATCATGCAATTAAAAACAAATAAGATGCCTAAGGGGTTGGTAGTCTTGGAGAATATTTTTGATAACCAAGACAGAGTAAAATCGGGAATAAAGGACCCCAAACCACAGGAGCTAGAAGAAATGAATTTGGGAACGGATGAATTCCCTAAAAAGGTTTACATCGGCCAAGATCTGCCAGTTCAAATCAGAAAAGCATTGATTGACCTACTTAGAAAGTACAGGCATGTTTTTGCTTGGTCATATGATGACCTTAAAGCTTATAGGGAGGACCTTTTCCAACATGTCATACCGTTGAAAGAAAATGTAAAACCTTTTAGGCAAAAACAGAGGCCAATCAATCCTACCCTTGCCCCAAAAATGCAAGAAGAACTGACAAAACTGAGAGGTGGTGGAATAATCAAACCAATTAGGCATTCCACTTGGGTTTCAAACCTTGTTCCTGTAAGAAAAAAGAATGGAGATATTAGGCTTTGTGTGGATTTTAGAAATCTAAAAATTGCATCTCTAAAAGATAATTATGGCTTACCTAATATGGAAGCCATGTTGCAACAAGTGACCGGCTTTGAATTGATGTCAATGATGGATGGCTTTTCTGGATATAATCAAGTTCTGGTAAAAGAAAGTGAACAGTTCAAAACAGCCTTCACAACCCCTTGGGGAACGTATGTGTATGTGAGGATGCCTTTTGGCTTGATTAATGCAGGAGCTACTTTCCAAAGAGCCATGGATGTAGCATTTCATGAATATATTGACAAATTTATGGTTGTGTACCAGGATGATCTTACAGCGTATTCTAACAAGGCTGAAGATCACTGCAAACATTTGGAATTTTTTTTTATAAAAGCCCTGGAATATGGGGTATCCCTAAACCCAAAGAAATGCTCATTTGGGGTCACAGAAGGAAAGTTATTAGGACACATAGTGTCCAAGGATGGGGTAAAAATAGACCCAGAAAGGGTAATAGCTATTGATAAAGTCCCTAAACCTAAAAACGTGAAAGGTATACAGTCCTTTTTTGGCCAGGTTAATTTTCTGAGGAGGTTTGTTACCAACTTCGCTGAAATCAGTAGACCCATTTCAAAAATGCTCAAGAAAGGAGCTGTTATAGATTGGAATGGTGAACCTTCACAGGTGTTCCAGGATATAAAAACTGCGATAAAAAATGCTCCAGTGTTGAGGACCCTAGATTATACAAAACCCATGCATATTTTTTCTTTTGCATCATTCCATATTGTAGCTGCAGTTTTATTACAGAAAAACCAAGAAGGGTATGAACAGCCTATTGCCTTTTTTAGCAAATCCCTGTAGCATGCTGAACTGAAGTATGAAATAAATGAAAAACAAGCATATGCTTTGGTAAAGGCTGTAAAAGCATTCAGAAGTTATTTGGTAGGTGCTACTATTATTGCCTTTGTACCTAGTGCTGCAGTTAAAGATATTTTCTCTCAACAGGAAGTGTCAGGAAGGAGATGCAGATGGATCAATAGAATCCAAGAATTTAACATTGATATGCAGATAACTAAGTTAGTAAGAGGTCAAGGTTTGGCCAAACTTATGGCCGAAACTAACCTGGAAGCTAATCAGATAAACCTAGTAAATGATGATTTCAGAACTGATTTATGCGACATGGACCAGTGTGACTGGTACATTAATGTTATACATTATTTGCAACACATGGAAGTTCCTCCCCATCTGCCTAATAATGAAAAAAGGAATATTAAATTGCAAGCCATCAGGTATGTAATTGTTCAAAATAACTTATGGTGGAGAAACTTTGAAAGAATTCTGTTGAAATGTGTTGACAGAGAAAGGGCAAAAGAGATTTTGAAAGAAATGCATGCTGGAGTATGTGGAGGACATTACATGGCCAAAACTACTGCGCATAAGATAATGAGAGCTGGTTTCTGGTGGCCCACTTTGCTCAAAGATGCTCAAATTATGGTTAAAAAATGTGATCCTTGTCAGAGATTTGCTGGGAAGCTGAAATTCTTAGGAAATACTCCACTGAAGCCAGTTGAAACTAAAGCACCTTTTCAACAATGGGGTCTGGACTTCATAGGAGAAATTTTTCCCAAGTCCAGTACTGGCTATTCTTGGATTCTGGTTGCTACTGACTACTTTACAAAATGGGTAGAGGCTATCCCTACCAGAAATGCAACGAGTAAAGTAGTAAATAATTTCTTATTGAATAATATCATTTCCAGATTTGGATGTCCACAGAAAGTTGTCACAGATAATGCTATGTGCTTTAGGTCTGAGGAATTCATCAAGTTTTGTGATAAATATGGAATGACAAGAACAACGTCTGCCCCATATCATCCACAAGGGAATGGACAAGCTGAGTCCACAAATAAAAGTCTGCTGAAAATCATTAAGAGAACCTTGGACGATAATAAAAGGGCATGGGATTCCAAGTTACAGTTGGCAATATGGGCTGACAGAGTAACTGTAAAGAAGGCAATTGGGGTGGCTCCATTTGATTTAGTGTATGGAATTCAAGCTAGAATGCCCCAGAACAATTTGATGGGATTATACAATTACATCCAGTCATATGATGAAGATACTACTGATGAAATGAAAGAAAGAATGAATGAACTGGTAGGATTGACCGAAGCCAGAAGAGAAGCATCTCTAAGAAATCAAAAATTGCAGTTACAAGTCAAAACACTCTATGATAAAAGAACTATAAACAAGAAATTTGAAAATGGAGACCTAGTCTTAATGTGGAACGCCAGAATTGAAGATAAAGGAAAACATGGCAAATTTGATCCCATTTGGTTAGGCCCATATCTCATTGAGAATGCTTGGGGTGAAGATTCCTACATAATCAAAGATGTATTTGATAATATTCTTGAATTGCCAGTTCATGGACAGTTCTTGAAGAGGTATTTTTCTTGAAAAAATACTTAGTTTCTTCCATGAACATTAGTTTTAGGTTTTCGTGGCGTCCTATTTTCTGTAAATCCTTGTACAGTCTGAGTTTTTGTTTTTGTGTGTTGCTCTGTGCTCTTTGAAGAAGTTGTCATTTCCCGGATGTGTGGTCTGCTCTCCCATAGATTCTAGATCCTTGCATAGACTCAAGTAGTCTATCATCCCCAGACAGAGCCACTGTTGGTCTGACTTTTTCTGCAGTAAAAAATTTTCAGTTAAACCATAGAAAAGTCAGATGTTCTATGTCTAAGTGAAGTATAAGGTTTTGGATAAACCATCTGTAAGAAATATTCGCCATATAAGCCCTATTTTCATCCCTATTCATAAATGGTCGGGCGCAAAATTTTCAAATTTTAAAAAGAAGCGAATATGCTTTCGTATTCCATTTCCTTTCTCCCGGGTTACCTTTTTTCCTATTTGTCCCAACCGTCAGATCCGATTAGATCTACCGCTGGCGTTACCTCGCTATTGAAAGTTGCATGCTCATTAAGTATAGCGAGATAGCGAGTGTTGAGTTTGTAAGCGGTGGGACCATGAAGTGAAGGTGCGGCGATCGAAGATTTGCTTATTAATTGCTTTATTGTGCAGGTACAGTTTGTAATTCACCATAAAAAGGGGGAGAAGGACCCACTAGAATATCTGACATCAGAGCCGGAATGTTGATTTTTCCGGAAGCTCCGCCACCTCGCTATCAGAAAATTCAGGCACTTCACCGTTAGCAAAGTAGCAAGGCCACGTGAAAATCTAAAAATGATGACATCGCATCTTGCTTGTATCATAATTACACCAGGTGGCATGACTAGTCATAAATACCGTTGTCAGAATCAGTTTTAATTAACAGAAGTAATTACTGGGTACCCCTTGCGTTTTCTGGCACGGAATCCTTTAAAGTGCCGAAGCTCGCTACCTCGCTATCGGAAAATTGAGATGCTTCACCGTTAGTGAGTCAGCGAGGCCCCGTAAAATGGCAAAAGATCGGCAAGATCTATGATGACGTGTAATGACAGATGACTGTGATAATTTTGACATGTGCCAGCTATGCAGAGATCCGATTCTCATTAATACCTACCTGACTAAATGTACAAGAAATCTGGAACATCAGCTTGAAGTGAATCAACAGAGCTCGCTATCTCGTTATGAAGAGTTGCAAGGAAGATAATTACAGCGACATAGCGAGATGGGCCCACCGCCTTCTTTCTTAAGAAGTCCTGTAGCGTATCTTTCGATCATTTCTTGATCCGATCAACGGTTGTCGCCGCCTCGTTATGACAAGGTGCTTTTTCTTTATGCATAATGAAGTAGCAACATGCTGACACGTGTTCTCCATTGTCAGTGGGTCTAAAGGTAAGCACCATCAAAAGAAAGAATTATGTACGTGGCAAGCTCTCATTGGGTAATATAACTGACATGGCAAGTATAACTCCTAGTTGTTCTCTTTGTACTGCATGATCGTAGGATCTTTGAAGATCAACGGCGCAGTTTTAAATAAAAAATGTAGTGCCACTCTCTGTATTAATTAGACAAGAAAGCTTCGTCCGTGAGAAAAAACAGAGTATAATACAGAGAGATTGCATCAGTTTCATTTCACGCGAGAAAAGATTTGAAGCCATTCTTGTGCAGAAGCTATTACTGAAAGAAAAGCGTGCCAAGGTTGATAAGAATTGTCAAGTTATCTATTCGCTGAAATTTTGTAGGAATTCAAAGGATAATTGAGACAGAATTCAAGTAAGTAAAACTGCCATCATCTTTGTGAGCTTTTAAGTTTTAAAGAGGATAGCCCAAGATGCCTCCTAAGAAGGGATTTACAGGAGCAGTAAACTACCTGGATAGAAATGTGCATGATGATTTGCTTGAGTTACTTCCTGAGTCCACTGTAGAAACGGTGCAAGTTAAGAGGTTAACCTCACTCAATCCTAGGCTTAGGGTAGCTGATGGATTGTATGATAAGGGTAATTGGGTCCGGGATGCTCAAACTGCTCAGACTGGTTTGAGTTTATTCAAGAAATGGTTTGCAGAGAGAAAGTTATATGCCCCTCATGCCAACATTTGGAATTTTGATCTTGGGAAGCTTGTTGTTCCCAGCGTGTTTATGGATTTTGACCTGCTTGAAGCCATAGCAAAAAACTATGACCAAGCCACTAAGGTAGTGAGGAGAATAGATGGTGAGGCTTTAGTTACCATCAGTCCCGAGGAGATTAGGAAGGTTTTCAGTCTAGGACCCCTCACCATGTATCATGTGCCCATTAATCTGATAGATTTAGAAAAAGAATATATATCCAAGAGGGATGTAGTTAGACAGGGTGCACTGAAAGCCCACATAGGCCGGATTGGAGGCCTCCCAACCATAACATCATCTTCTAAAGAGCCCTTCAAGAAATCATGTTTTAATGCCAGGGCAGTGGAGATATATAGGACCCTGTGCAGAGTCTTCGGAGAGGGCGAAGAAGACTTTATTCCGGTGAGCTTCATGTATATGATCACCCAAATCTCTTCTTTTGGTGTGGAAATAATTTTTGATTTTGCATCTTACTTGGCAAATGAGATTCATCATGGATTGGTGGGGATTGCACAGGGCAAGGTGGAAAAGGTTTGGGGTCAGTATTCCTTACTGATGCATATGTTTCTTTTTAAAGGGGCCACTTATTTTGGTAAAGAAATGGTTTTAAATAGGGAACAAGAAGGGGAAGCACTACCAGTCCAATTATGGAGTGCAGACATGACCTGGGAAGCAGAAAATGCTAGCTTCGTTAGATTTGATAGGCACTTTGCCTCCAAACTAAGGTGCCTCTTATTGAGTGATAATCCCAGAATCCCTAAGGCATTAATGCACCTTGTCAGGCCTATGGACAAAACCCATAATCTAAAAGTTTCACATAATTGGGGAGATATTATCCCATATTCAGTCTCAACGGGCATCAAGGTCTATGGTTTCAAAGGAACACCCCATGTGTTACCCTATCAGGTACCTTTAAAGGTAGGGATAGCTGAATTTTTGTGGTAGTTGGGAGGAGTGGAGGAGGCCTTTTTGCACAAAAGGGGGACAGGATCAATTTTTCCTACTTGTACTATAGCCCACTAGTTTGTGATAACTAAAGAAGGGTGGGTCTTTCTCCATAAATTTTTGGATCAATACAAAATGGCAGTGTCTCACTCTCGTTTTTGTGATACAGAAGGTTTCTTTAACTCTGCTCTTAGATTGAGAATCAAGCTTCGTCCAGTTCAGCATGAATTCTATTTTCCTGAAGATATAATAAGAAATGAATATTCTCTCCATGAGCAAGAAATAAAGAAAGAAAAATGGAGAGTCTATTCAAAAGTTTTGGAATTCATTAATTGTTTTGATAAAAATTTCAGTCCTCCTAGTAATGCTGCAAACAATGCAGATAAAATACATAAGCTCATGAGTAATTTCTCTGAGATAATGGAGGTAATGAATGAGAAGAAACAGCATTTTATTAATTCTTTTCTAGATAAAGCCAGAGAAATTATGAGAAAATTGGGTTTCACTCCCAACATTGGAATAGGTCCACTGGTGGTACGGAAGAAAATAGGATATACTATTGTCCGACAGCAGGCGCCTGTTGTGCATAAAGAAAAATAGATTGTTGGATCCACCAGCACTGTCCTAGAAGAAAGACCCCCTGAACCTTCCCCCAAAAGAAGGAGAATAATAAGGGAGGAAGAATCCCCCGATGAAAGTGGCTCACCTTCTCAAACCCCAATAAGAGTTGAGGAAGAACAGCTCACCAATGAGCAATTCGAAAAAATGGGGTCACAAGGAGAAATTTTTGTTACACAAGAAGAGATTGATGAAGGGAACCCTCAGGAACCCCCTGTACCGAGTTTTGAATTAACTACAGCAGATTTCAGAGGAAGGGAATTGGACCCTGTTTTGGAACAAGCCAGTCAGCATTTTTTGTCTGATAACAATTTTGTAAGATCTAGGGCTTTCCATCAGTTTGCGTGGAGAGTAAACATGCACATTTTTGAGCAAAGGTGCAATAATATGAGAGCAGAACATCCAGAAATGGATGAGACTTCCATTCAAAATCTAATAAAGGAATAAATGGTTCAAGAGCTCCAAAATATAACCCCTGATGAGGGAAGACAGATGGTAAAAAATGCTAATGTTTTATTATTGCCCAATTGGGACATTGCTGACACATTAATTTTTAATTCTGTTTCAAATAATTTAGGACTCCAGGATCCAAATAAAGAGAAATTCTTGGGTACAGCATTCAGCAATGATCAAGCTGCCCTTGTTATGTGGTCCCTGAGAAGAGGATCCAGAATTACTTCATCATAGCCTGATGATTCAGGATTGACAGGGAGTATCATTGTAAGAAGAGTTGCTGACACTTCCAATGTACAGGCAGCACACATGAATGTGGATTATTCTAAATTTGCCCTGGCTACTGCGGAAAGAGAAGAGAGGGAAATGATGGATATGCATAATAAATATGAACTAGTGGTGGAAGCCTATAATCAAGAGGTAAAGAGGAGAATTGAGTTAGAAAACAGGGTATCTCAATTGGAAAAGGTACTTGGAAAGAGAAAAGTGGGAGAATCCAGTACACTAAGAATTGCATATCCCCCACAGTCATCTGTGGGATTAACCCCTATTATTGAGATACCTGACACCCCTGAAAGACCCCAATTCTATACTGCAGAGGAATTTGAAGCAGAAAAAACCAAATTACATGAGTGGCAGATAGAATTTAGAAATCAGCAGGAAGAGAAATGGAGGCAGGGTGTGACATACTTGAGGGATAAAATACAATGGTCAAATTTTTATGACCAGCTGACAAGGATTGTAGCCCTCATAGATGAGTTAAATAAAGAAAAGAATGGACTAGATTCTCTTGCACAGAAGTGGAGACAGAGGAATAATGATGTTACAATTATTTGTATATGTACAATTCAAATGCCTTATCATCAGGTTGAGAGGATTTTTGATTTATTGAATCAATTAGATAATTTTGAAAATAAAAGAGATTCTTTACAGAGGAAATTGACACTCTGTTTTTCAAGATATCTTGCTAAAAAATTCACCCTATTTCCTTGTGCCTTAGAATCTATTGATACAGTAAAGGAAAAGGACAAATGGAAAAAGGAAATGGATGAATTATTTGATAACAGAATAACAAACATCATCAGTGAGACTGGCTATTGGTTTTGGGCAAAGACAAATGAAGAGTTGGTAAAGATACAATTGTATTATGCTGATATAAGAAAAGAATTCGATGATTTAGAAGAAAATGCCAATTCTTTAATAAAGATACAAAGAGAAACCCTAAGTTTTGATTGGCCAGATGATGATACTTTCAACAGATGGAAAGATCAGTTTAGTGAATAGATGTCAAGAGAAGATGACGAGGAAGATGTAAGAGTAATAGTTACTCTTGTAGTCAGCAATGATGACATAGAAAATCCCCAGGTTAAAGTGATTTTGCATGTAACAGAAGATGATACATCACTTGCAGACCTTATGGGTATGTACTCTGAAGATGAGGAATGATTGCGAGAGCAGATCATAACAACCAAGAAGCATAACAGAAAGGGACCCGCCAAGAAGTGCTATTGTAATCAACCTTTCTGTTATTCTTGTTTTTGGTTTTTCAAAAGAAGGACACCTGTCACCTACTGTAGCCTGAAGCTTGTTGCATCTCACGTTATTTAAGTGAGATCTCAAGGCTAAAGATAGGTCTGAATTTGGTTTTCACTAAGTGTTGTGCTTAGTTCTTTTTTGGTCCAAACATTTTTGGAAAGAAATTTATAGTATGCTTTTTCTGTCAAAATTTCTGAGATATGGATGAATGTAGAAAGAACTGTGCTTCTTCTCTGAAGGTTTTTCTGGGTCCTTTGTAAAGGATATACCATTTTCAAAGGAAATGAATACAAATTATGAACTGTCCCCATATCTGTTCTTCTCTGAATTTTGTCTCCTTTTTAATACTGAGCTACCTTGATGTTGTGTGAGTAAAAGCTTATGCAATTGATTGCAATTTAGTAAGACTGTACATCCATTTGTTATTGGTGTTAATTCAATGGATTAAGTAAAGGCTTTGATGAATGTGATGAGGTTGCTCGGGTGTTAATAAGGATTTTTGAATGATAAATTTTAGTAAGAATTGCTGATGAAAATTCGTTGCAAGGCAACCAATTAGATCTAAGAATTTACTTGACTCTGAATTCCCAATGGATTAGGCACTGATCGAAAGTATTTCAGCCAAAAGAGAAGTATATTATAACTAGCTTTTTTCAAAATACATCATAAAATCAATTTTCATTTATCTTTCCTGTAAGATTTTCAAAGTTGGCCAGCACTTGCCTGCCTAGATTGTTTTAGCTTCATTTAGCCATTGTTGTTGGAAACATCTGCAGAGCTATAGAAGATTTCTTGGCCATATCTGTTCAAGGGATGTGTTTATCAGTTATTTACCTATATGTTTGAGGATTTAGAGATGAGAATCAAAATGAAACTAAGGATAATTCTCATACAATTATTCCATCTTTGAACCATCCCCGGGTGCACCCGCCCTGGTTTTACAGAGCCAAAAGAGTAGAAAACCGTCTAAGGTTTTGTTGAAGTTGGGCCCTAATACTTTGCATATGCAAGTGATAATGAGAATTGGCTATTCTTTAGGTTGTGTATGTACTGATATCTAGGTACTAAGCCTTTTGTCGCCTAGTAGTTTTAGTACTGTTAACATCAAAATAAAATGCCAACAGAACCTCTGAGTAATGGAATTCCTCTAGTGTTGCAACCAACTCCCCCTGATCCAAGGGCAGGTAATAATCTGACATCGATAAAACCACCACTTAGAGGACAACAAAATCAGAACCAAGCCAATGTGCCAACAATATTGAAAGACCTTGCTTGGTCTACCAAAAGATACAATGTGATGGAGGACTTGAAATGAACAAAAGCCAATATGTCTATGTTTGGCATGTTGCAAAACTATTCACAATAATGAGAAGTTCTCATGAAGACTCTGGACCATACGAAGGCTTCCCACAATGCTAATACCACCCCTCAAAAGGTGGCGTCACAACAAGTTAAGACTATGAAGGCATTGCCCCACCATGTTTAAAGACAAGGTGGAGGTGCCCCATTTTTTCTCAGTATCAAAATATATGGAAAAAAACCTTCATAATTACCTTATTTATTAAGGAGCTTCATGCAATGTTATGCTGTTATTAATAGTACAAAAGCTAGGGGTTACTCCTCAACCTACCAATCAGGTAGTGATATAGTTGGACAAAACATAAGTAAAAGTCATAGGTGTATTGAAGGACATGTGGATATAGCTGAGATTTAACCCTCAAATTTAGGACATGATTGATATACATGTGGTTGATATTCTAGAAATGTACGGATTGCTCCTTAGTAGATAATGGACAAAGTGTCTAAGGGGGTGGTTTTCCATAGATTTTACCCAACTTTGGTTGTCATGGAAAGGTCTGAATGATCAAATCAAGATAGATGTAGAGCCCAAGTTAAAAAAGATGATCACTAATTATAATGCCCCTAATGAGTTATAATTCTTGCAAATTGATCTAGGCTACTACAAGGTCATGGTTTTTGATACTATGTCAACTAGAGAACCAAATGATCAAGATATGGACTCCATGATTTTAGCCTCAAAAGATGAGGTTGTAACATAATTCATAGACCAAATGATGGCTAACCTAAAATGTCTAGGAGAAGAGGTTGATCTCAATATTCTCCTCCTTCTAGGATTTTGTTGATTGCATAAAGTTAGCCATTCAGAGTTTGAATATTCATCATGTCAAGAAGTAGTTGCTAGAGTGTTGACCCAAATGATTGAAGTAAAGGAAGTTTAAGATCCAAAAAAGGAACCTACTAATGTGTCTAATTTTTTCAAAGAGACTGAAGGGGAAACTAAAGATTTGAATGCATCATATAGTGATACCTCTTCAGATGGTGGTGGTTTGTCTTCTCTTCCACCCAGAATGATCAAAGTACAAAGAAGAAGAAGGTACATAAAAGGCCAAGGATGGATTTTAGTGTTCGTTCATCCTCTACCAAAAGTTGAAGAAATTCAAGAACTGATAGGGGAAATTTAGGACAAATAAGAGAAACACACACCTCCACTATCAGGGATTCACAATGGAGAATCATCAAGTTTCCCTCCTGAAGGATTATAATGGGTTCCTAAGAAGCAATCCTTTAAAGCTAAAATAAAAGACAAATTGAGAAAAAATAAGCACAAGGTTAGAAAACCTATAGAAAACCCAATTTGGACTCTTTTCTTTGATGGTTCCAAGTGCAAATCAAGAGCTAGTGTAGGTATTGAGCTAGTTCCCCCAAAAGGTAAATGATTCTATGTAGCATACTGATTAAAATTTATATGCACTAACAATGTTGTGGAATATGAAGCCCTGATTCCTAGACTTCTCTTTGCACTTGAGAAAGGAGTTACAACCCTCATCGTCGAAGGAGATTCTCAATTGGTTATTCGACAAATAAAATCATTGTACTCTTGCAATGATAAGAGATTGATTGCCTATAGGAAGAGGGTATGGGGTTTTTTAGATGAATTTCAAGCTTTGAACATAAATTCTATTCTAAGAACAAAGATCATGGTAGCTTATTCCCTTGCTATTTTAGCAAGTGCATTGTAACCCGTTGAAGGAACAATGTTGAAACATTTTTTAGTTGAGTTGGTTGCTGCTCCATCTATTCTAGACAATATCACAAACTACCAATTTTTTCAAGAAGATCAATATATACTAGATTTTATCATGTGCAGTGGTCACTTTAAGGGATAGGAAATAGATGACACCCTAGATAATGAATCAGAGGGTATTGAAATTCAAGACAAAGATAGAATCTTGAACCTAAAAACCAATACTATTTGAAAGGGGATGGTTGAATTAGAATGTATCTTTGATTGTGATGAATCAGCACTTAAAAAAATAATTCCAAAAGAAAAGGGGACTGAAAAATGTGGTTCATACAATTTAGGAACAAAAGATGATCCCAAGATGGTAAAGATTGGGAAATCATGCAACTTATAGGAAAGGAAAGACATGCTCAAATTGCTCACCAAATACAAGGATGTAATTGCTTGCAGCTATGAAGATTTGAAGATGTATGATTCTTGTATCATTAGACATGATATTCCCCTCAAACTAGAAGCCAAACCTTTTTAACAAAGGCAAGGACCTATTAATCCCATCCTTGAACCTTTGATACTAAAGCAAGTCAGGAAATTGTTGAATGTGAAGATTATCTTCCCTATGCATCACTCCACATGAGTGGCTAATCTAGTTCCCATACAAAATAATACTAGAGAGATTTGACTTTGTGTAGATTTCCACAATTTGAACTTAGCCTCTCAGAAGGACAATTACCCATTGCCCTTGCTAGATGAAGTTCTAAAAATTGTGAACGGTTCTAAAATGATGTCTTTCTTGGATGGATATTTTGGTTACAATCAGGTAATGGTTGAAGAGGAAGATAGACTAAACACTACCTTTATGACCAAATGGGGAACCTTCACCTATAGGAGAATTCCATTTTAATTGATTAATGCATGAGCTACATTTCAGCGTGCCATGGATGAAGCATTTAAGGGATTGATCAATAGATGTGTACTTATTTATATGGATAACTTGACTATCTTTTGAAAAGATCAAACCACTCACATTTCTAACCTAAGACAAGTGTTCAGTAGGTGTCATAAATATAGTATATCTCTCAATCCCAAAAAGTGTTCATTTGGGGTCACTAAAGGAAACCTCTTAGGTCATATCATTTCTAAAGCTTCCATCTCAATTGGTCCTAATAGAGTTGAATCCATTTTGAAGTTGTCAACCCCAAATAGTCAAAAAGAAATCAAGTCTTTCTTTGGGAAGATAAATTTTGTTCAAAAATTCGTAAGTGGATTTGCAGAGATCTTGCATCCTCTCAATAATTTTCTTAAGAAAGGAGCTAAGATGGAATGGGCCCTTGAAATAAAGAAATCATTTGAGGATATTAAGGTAGCCATTTCCATGGCTATAGTATTGGTCAATCCCAATTACAACCTTTCTTCAAGATATATTATTTTGCTTCAGAGCATTTGTGTGCAAGGGTTTTGACCGAAAAGAAGGAAAAGGAAGATGAAAAACCTATTGCTTTTATGAGTTGCATGTTGAGGAATGCTAAGTTGAATTATTCTAACCTTCATAAATAGTCTTTTTCTTTGGTTAAAACAATGAATAAATTCTACCATTACATACTGAGAAGTAAGGTGTATGCTATTGTACCTAACCCAACTGTAAAGACATTGTTGATGAAAAATCAACTTGGTGAAAGGTGAGGTAAATGGATGGTGATACTTCAAGAGTTTGACCTTGAGATCCAACCTATGAAATTAGTTAGAGATCAAGGATTTTCAAGGATGATAGTTGATAAATAGGTTGGCAATGAAAATAAATTTGAGTTTGAGAAGGAAATAGATGATGAAGACCAAAAGAAAATTATAGTATCTCAAGTTGACATTGGCCAAGGTGTGGTGACAAATGTCTAGTACCAGGATATTGTGTATTACCTCTTGTAGAATCCATGCCCAAGTTGGATGAATAGCTCACAATGCATATGACTTAAAATGAAATGTGAGTCCTATATGTTGCAAGACAACAAGTTGTACAAAATAACTATGAAGGGATCTACTTAAAATGCCTAGGATGTGAAGAAGCAAAGGAAGTCCTAGAATAGTTTCATGACAAATATGGTACAAGGCATGGTTCTACAGAAGTGATAGCTCATATGATTTTAAGGTCAAGATATTTTTGACCCGCATTATTTAAGGAAACTTTTGAGCACATCCACTCTTGTCATGTCTATCAAAAAAGTGCTACCAAAGAAAGACACCCGGGGATGCTATTAGAACCTATGTATGAGATACATCCTTTTGCAAAGTGGGGGCTAGATTTAATTGGTCCAACCAACCCACCATCATCAACTAAACACACCTACATTCTTATGGCCACCAATTATTGCACATGATGAATAGAAGTAGAAACTTATAGAAATTACACTACCGAGCTGGTGATAGATTACTTGGAGGAGCACATTGTTACTAGATTCGGAATGCCATTTTCCCTTGTGTGTGATAATAGATCTACTTTCACATCAATATTTCTAACTCAATGGGAATTTGAGAAAAAAGTTATCATCAAATTCTCTTCAAATTACTACCTATAAGGAAATGGAGTAGCAAAATCTATGAATAAGAACTTGATCACAGTAATAAAGTGATTGTTCAAGGAGAACCCTAGAGATTGGCATACACAGTTAAAATATTCTTTATGGACAGATCGATTAAGGGTCAAGAATGCTTTGGGGACTTCTCCATATTTACTTGTCTACAGATAGGAGCTAGTATTTTTTCTCAACCTTAAAATTCCTATTTTAAATTTTATGAGTGGATACGCTAAAGATGCTGATAGAGTACAAATCAAATTGATGAATCTTTTAGAGATGGATGAAAAATGTATAGCTGCATTGGAGCATGTGATTGAGCATCAAGCTTTCATGAAGAGATGGTTCGATAAGAGAGCCATGATAAAATTATTTAGGATTTCTAACCTTGTTCTACTTTGGGATAAGGCAAAAGAAAAGATGGGAAGTCATACCAAGTTTCCATGCTTGTGGACAGGTCTTTATCAGATTGTAGAAATCCTCAAAGAAAACACTTTTAGGCTCAGTTCCTTACAAGGGGAATTTCTTCCCTTGCTCGTAAATGGGCAATTTTTGAAACATTATTTTGAAGCCTAGAACAAACAAAAAATTAGTTAGGTTCTATTTCTGCAATTAGTTAGATTTTATTTTTGCAATTAGTTAGGTTTTATTTTTTGCAATTTTTTTTTTTTTTTGGTAGGAGTGTTTTCTTTTAGTTGAGTGTTTGCTTTCAATTGTGTGTTGACTTCTAGTTACGTGTTTGCTTCCATAGTTGTGTTAGTCCCAAGGGGAAGGTGCACTTTAGATTTTATGTTGAGATATTTCACCCACCACTCTTTGGTTCCAATTTTAGGGAGAGGTATTTCTTTGTCAAAATATCTGGATGATCATGTGTTTTATACAAACTAAACAATGGATGTTTCTTGTAGAAGTAGGGAGACTTTCAGCCCTAAGTTTAGGGTTTTGAATCAATGATCACTCAACACTCTATAAACTTAATAATCAACCATCTTAGGTGTTTTTGAATTAAGGTTGAAGGCAGCAAGGAACAATTCAAACTCCAATTGGTCCTAATAGGAGGGGTCTTCTTGAAGGGTTGCTAAGATCATTCTTTGGTGTGAGAGTTTCTAAAAGTTCTAAAAGAGGAACACAAGGGATGTTCACTAAAGATTGAATCCAAGAAATGAAACCAATTTCTTGGCTACACAATCTAAGCATAGTCAAGATACAAAATACAAAAAAAAAAAAAAAATGGTGTTAAGACTGAAGGATTCTAAAGATCCGAAATGGCGAAAGGATACAATTTCAAAGCAGAGTGTCTTTGTCCTACAGCATTACTTTATCAAAGAGTGAATTGTAAAATACATGGTATGATTATTCAAAATCTATCAAAAGTGTAAAAAAAGGTGACATCCCACTAAGAGGCCTCGAATTGATTCTCTCATCTGGTCAAGTAGTGATTGATAAACAACCTTTGTGAAGATTCTAAATGGATAGGTCACGAGGAATGGAAGATTGCTTCCAAGTTGTCTAAAAACTTTGATGGATTGCATCCCAATATGTTGAAGGGAATGAATACATGAATAACACATTGAGCTTGAAGGTTTTGAATTTTGAAGTTTATATTGTAAAGTCATTTGAAATATGCTCAGGGTGTTCGAAGTTCGATTGGTGTTTAACACACATTGAAAGGATATTTGCTAATGAAGAAATGCTTTTGTCATTTCTTCCTTTTTCAAGGATATTTGTTCTAGTCCCACAATGCATGCCCCATTACCTACTAGGAATGGGGCCCCCCTACTTTTTTTGAGTTCCCAAATTCATGATTTAGGATTCAGGAAAATGTTAAAGAGTCAAAACATCAAAAAGACCAAAAAATCAAAAATTTAAAAAAAATTAAAATTTTGAAAAGTTGAAAAAGGATATAAAAAATATAAAATTGGAAAAATATAAAAATTATAAAATTTCAAAAAATAAAAATTAAAACACACTTGCGCACCACACATAGTGGTGCATGATGTGCACCTGCGCACAAGTATAGGGGCATGCAACACACCTTGAGGGTGGGCATGGTTATAAAACCACCCTCCCCTAGCATACTTCATCACTGTTTTCTTTGACGTTGCATTTGAATAGCTTTAGATTTCTTCACACACTACACCCTTACATTTACATAAGGTGCATCCAAGTTTCAATTCACACATGCAACACATTGTGGATGTACATCGCTGCGTGTGACTAGCACCACATGTGATTAGTACCACATGATCATTATGATATGGTTTCGTATGCCCATTATAATATTAGGCCACATGCTTGTGATGTGGTGCAACATGCCCATTATGATATTGAGCCACATGCCCATTGTGATATGGCACAACGTGCCCATTATGATATTACATTGCATTCCCATTGTGATATGGTGCCATGCACCCATTGTGATATTGTGCTGCCCACAAAACCCTTGTCATGTGCTTTGCAAGGGCTATGCATTTTATACATGCAAACACCCACACTCACCCACTATGTATTTATGTTGAGCATGGCCTCATCTATGTGCACCTCCCCTCTGCAACACAAAGCATCATTGCCTCCATCACCAAACATTTAGATGCCATGTGACGCGCTACCACACATGCACCCATTTGCACTACACTAAACACAAAGTGTCGCACAATGTGCCACTACACTGCACACCCATTAGTGATGTGTGTCATGCATTGTCTGTGTAGTTTACCCATAAGCATGCACTATGCTGCTTATCATGCACACTTTGTGCCCAGGTGCCCATTCCACACACACACACACACTTCTTCCTCCAAGAGCTAGAAAACCTTAAAAAAATTTAAGAAAAAAAGTAATAAATTTTTAAAAATAAAATAAAATTAAAAGAGCACCTTATTTATTTTACATTAAATAAAAGAGGATTTTTTTTTTCATTTTTTAATTTTTTTTTGAAGCTAATGAACATTTTTTATGTTTCGTGCAAGTTAAATGGAATCCACATCTAGAGAAAAAATGACACCAAAGCCCATTGTGTTCAAATTCCAAGGTGTGTCACCAAAGTCAAGGTTCCATGATGATCATGTAAAAATCAAAGATATCTATTTGGGGCATACAGACTTGGGAGAGATCCTTAGAATATGCAATAAACCCACTGAGAGATCAACACTAATATTTACCTTGATATGTTTTGGGTTGGTGAGCATAGCTTCACATCCTATATCAGTGCAATTAGCAGAATTGATTATGACACTAGCACAACACTTTGTCCTAGAGGAGAAAGTGGTTAAGAGTGTGACTAGAAAAGTGGTCCTTGACCTCTGACTTGAGAACATTGAGAGGGTCTTCCACCTCTTGAAGGTCTATCAATTCATTAGACTCTCCTATGAAGTAGCAGAGAGGTGGTATAGAGAGCACCCCAAAGAAGCATTAGAAATCATCCAATCCTCCTACCTCATTGAGAAGAATCCTTTGGGCTGGGTCATAGGAAAGGTGGACATGACTAGGGGATACATGAAGGAAGATTTTGGCTATTCCATCATCCTTTTGAGTAGAGTCATGGGTCTACCAATAGCTAGTCACCTCAGTGCTTTTATGGTCAACTTCATTGAGACAATCAAGATGGCAAGGATACCACTAGAATAGGCCACCACACTAAGTGAGAACTTTTGTGAGCAATTAGGGGCAGTTAAGGGAAAGAAGAAGTTCTATATGACTTCTTACTTGTTTATCTTCTTGCAATAAGGGCAAAAAACTACCCCAGTTTATACAAAAGAGGTAGTATGTAGGATCCTAATGCCTGGCCCTATATTATTTACCCTCAGTTAGTGAGGAAGAAGCTCTTAGCATAGAGTAAGGAATATAGAATCATGAATGATGCATTAATCTTTGTGGTCATTTGATTCATAGAGAGTGATTATGTAAAGAGGTTATTTGATAAGGCAAAAGCATAGATAATAGCTCTCAGGCCTATTGCATTTAATTTAAGACATTCATGTATCTATGAGTAGCTGGTGCCTCTATCAACCCCAAGAAGCTCCCCAAATATCCAAGTGACAAACTAGTATTATTGGAGATTTCCTAGTAGATTGAATTTGTGTATGAGAAGGTAAAGAGACAAAGGAGAGCTTGTTGGACATGGCCCCTAGGAAGGGAAACAATAAAAGGAAAAGGTCCTCCCCTTAGAGGATTCAAATAGAATAGGGCAAAGCATAAGAACCTCCCTAAAAAAAAGAAGATAGTGTACAAGGGTCTAAGGATACTGGTGCTTCCCAAGTCCAAGATGAGCCTCAATTGCTTCCCTTTGTTCCTAGCCAATTAGAAAAGGGAGTGAGTTAGTAGGCTTCTATTCCTCCTTCACAAGAAGAACTAGCATCCCCTTCTACCTCCACAAAACAAAAGAGGATCAAAATATGAATGAAGAAAAGGAAAAGGGTGACTAGGAGAATGGTACTTTTCCCATTTGTCCCTAAAATCATTCTAGAAGGGGAAGATGAAGAAGAGGAAGAGGAACAATTTCCCTTACAAAGAAGAACTCGGCTAGCTAGATCCATAAAGAAAGAAAGGAGAAAAAGTACCACAAGTACATTGCCATCCACAATAGTAGGACCCCTGGTTCTTCTAAAGATGAAGTATAGTAGTGGGTGGATGAAGAGAGTGAAGAAGGTGATGACATTTTCAAAATGTTAGATTTTTATTTTATGCCCATGGGAATAAAGCTAGTTAGAGATAAGAGAAGGGATACCAATAAAGGTGAACCTCAATAAGAGGACTAGACATAAATGTCGCTAGAATCAAAGGGTCCCAATCTTACTCCTCCATCTCCACCACAAGTCACAATAGTAGATATAGGCTAGGTTACTCCTCCCCCTAGAGTTTGGAAGAGGAACAGGTTCAAGAACCATCACATGGGGAGGAACTAGAACAAATGGTGACCAATGAAGTCTCAAACGAGGGAAAAATGGTCAAATATTCTCAACCACCTTCTCAAGAAACTGAGATAAAAACTGTAGGGTCTATGGAAATAGAGGCTACAGAAGAAGAACCCTCATAGAGGGAAAAAACTTTGAGGAGGAGTGATAAGGGAAAGGAGGTAGCAAAACATACTCCTTCATCATTGAGAGGCAGGTCTTCCATTGAGCACATTCTAAGATGGCTCCAGAAAGAAGTAATGAGGAGTAGCCAACCTCAATTTTGAGCTACTGAGGAAGACTTTTTTAAGATTGCAGAGATTTTAAATAAGCCCGAGTCACTGTTGCATGAAGCAAGACCATTGGCCTTCATTACCAATACATGAAACTAGGAGTTATTTTCTCAAGTGGCCATCCCTCTAGAAGATTCAAATGTAGAAAGCCTTGCCCCCCAAGAGTATCAAATCAAAGAGGTCATGTTTGGGAGACCTACATGAGATACAACCTGATTGATGGTGACTATGGGAATTAAGGAAATCTTCAAAATCATGGAACAAGAAGAGGTTGAACTCCAAGCACTTTGAAGGTAGAATGAGATCTTGAAAGGATATTTAGCCAAAGTAGTTGGTCCTCTAGATCTTGAGTGCCCTCAGGAGACATTGAACACCATTCTCAGGGAAGGGGGGAGTGTACAGTCAGACCCATTTTTGAGAGCTTGTCAACAATGGTGGGAAAGTTTTGAAGATAAAGGAATTCTTATTATTTAGGGGAACCTAAAGTTACTGCATGCTACATAGGAGAATGTGAATAAAATGATAGCAGTTTTGAAGCAGGACTGTAGCATTATAGATGAGATAAGGGCCTAGAGCAAGGACTTACAAATTTTGCAAGCAATAAAGGGGCAAAGGTACATAATTTTGTTAGATGTATACACTAATAAAGAATTATATTTGATTGATGATTGGATAGAGAAAATTACAAATAGTAATAAAGTAATGGAAACATTACATGTGGAGATTCATCGGCTCAAGGATCAAGCCCGAGAGAAAATTTTGGAAGCAAAAAAGCATTATAGCGATGCTTGTTTAAATATTTTTGAGGATGAAGAATGAGAGAAGTTATTACCTATAGAGGAAATGGTGGATAATTTTAAGAAGATTTTTGTAGAAGCTACTGATGACGAAAACATCTAGCAAGCCTTCAGAACTAAAGAAGATTTATTAGAGTTGGATACCAAACTTGGAGATTTTGCTGACACTCGAATTGAGGTAAACATTTATAGGAAAAAGGTCAAGGAAAAGTATGAGGCTTTGGATTTATCAGGTGTGGATAAAATTATTGAGATTATATAGAAATTCAAGGGCAAACATTCAAACATAGTTTTGGGATGAAGAAGAACAAAACCCAGATGCCAGAATTTCAATTTTGACGCTTAGTAAAATTTTGTGATTTTGGACCATTTTGAGGTGCATAGATATGCAGCTTCACAAGTGTGCATTTTCAAAAGTTTCATCAATAGTTAACTGCCAGTTCCAAAGGTAGAGCTTTTCATGCATTGAAAATGCATTTTGATGGTAGTTTAACTTCGACAAATGCCCTGTAAAGGATCAGCTTCCAATTTTGGCACTCATAGACACTTCCACTTTAACTCAGAGCCTTCTCATTCTTTCTTCTCTCATAATTCTTTTTTTTAAATATGTAAAGGCTCATGCATCCAATTAATGAATAAAATATGGATGGAGTCCTACTTAGCACCAATTAGATTGTAGTTTGTATATAATTAGTTTGTTTTATTAATTAAAAGCATTTTATTGCATGAAGACTATCTCTCATTCTCAACAAAAATTGAGGGGATGATTTCTTATAAATACCCCATTGTAATATGTAATGAGGGCTACCATTATTTTTCAATAAAATTATGCTTTTGGTGCTCACATTTGGAGTGTAGTAATTCTTGCTTGAATGTGTCATTGTTTTGTGGATCTATTTTCATGAAATTGTGATTGAGCCAAAGGCTTATTGCTTTGTGAATTTCATTAGTTTTAGTGTTTGTTATGGTATTAACAAATTCTACTACATAACTAGCTTGAGAAGAAATCATCAAATTATGCTTACATAAATTTTTGTCTCTCATGAGTGCACTTTGAGTGGCCTTGTGCTCTGATGAAGGGTGAAATATCATACGCTCATTAAGTTTCTCATGGATAATTGCATCAGTGGAATCAGGGAAGCCCTGCTCCTTTCATTGGTTATTTATGGATCTCTTTGAAAGCTTAATTCATGGATATGTCATTCTCCATAACTTATGTCCATTAGGAAATTCCAATTTCACATTATTACTTTCAAGTTTTGTTATTTTCTTTGCTAACCCCTTGTTAGAATAGGAATTCATATTAGTTTCATTATTAGCTTGCATTCATAAAAAACATAAAAAATACAAAAACATAGTTCTTTTTTGTGTGTTATTTTGAAGCAGTATGAAAATTCTTCATCTCATTCTGAAATCAAAATAAAACAGCAAAGGCCTCCTTGTGAAAAATCACATTTGTATTCAACTAAACAAATTCTAGTGGGTCACAAGATCAACACGAAACCTTGGAGTTGATTCACAAGATCAGCTTTTCAAGAGAGGAGTTTGCAAGAATTCCTACCATTTAGCATCATGCATAATGACAGCTCAATAGGTCATAGGTCTACCTCAAGTCAAGTATTCAAAGGGTGTATGTACAAGTTGTGAAGCAGGAAAGCATCTTAAAGAGAAGTTTGACAAGGGGATGTCTTGGAGAGCTACTATTGTTCTTGAATTAGTTCATAGTGATGTAGCTGGCCCATTTCCAATATTATCATTTGAGAAGGCTCACTGTGTTCTCAACTTCATTGATGAATTTTCATGCTACACTTGGGTCTTCTTTCTAGCTCATAAGAGTGAAGTGTTTGATAAGTTTATCACCTTCAAAGATCAAGTTGAGAAGCAATCAGGGAAAGCCATCAAGATTCTTCATATAGATAATAGAAGGGAATATGTGAACTCAAGGCTTATATAATTTTGTACTCATGAGGGTATTGATCTTCAACATTTAGTTGCATACAATCCAAAAAAAAATGGTGTTTCTGAAAGGAAGAATAGAACCCTTATGAAGATGACCACTTGTATGCTACAACATGAGTCTCTAGATCAAGTTATTTGGGCAGAAGCCATGTGTTGTACCAATTACATCCAAAGTAGAGGTCCCCATAAGGCCTTAGATGGAATTAAAACTTTTGAGGCTTGGTGTGGTAGAAAACCAAGTGTAAAACACTTTAAAGTTTTTGTTTTTTCAACATGGGCAAGGATACCTCCACAAAAATGGAAGGCATTGGAACCTCAAAGCAAGCCTTGTATATTTGTCTGATATCCTAACTACATGAAGGCATACAAACTCATGGATCTAGAGACACAAGAAATCTTCTTTAAGAGGAGTGTTCTCTTTGAAGAGACTTGTCCAAGTTTGGCTCCTTCAAATCCTTCTTTCTCCTTCATGGAAAGTGATGATAGTGACTTGGAAGATTATATTCCTTCAACTTTGACTCACTGGACACCACCTTTACAGGGTTCACAAACCATTAAAGATGTTCCTTCTTCTTCTTCCTCTAGACCTCATTGGGCACACAAAACACTTGATTTAGTAGGTTCATTGGTGGGGAATCCTTTAGATACTAGGAGGAAAAGGTCACAACACAAATCATTTCCACATGCATATATAGCCATTGCTTCTAATCTAAATTCATTTAAGGAATCATCAAGGATTCTTGAATGGGACAAGGCTATGGAGGAAGAATATAATTATTTAATGAAAGAAAACACTTGGGACTTAGTTCCTCTTCCTAAGGGAAGAAACTTGGTTTGGTGTAAGTGTATCTATTGGACCAAGTTTGTAGAGGATGGAAGTGTGGATAAGTGTAAGGCTAGACTAGTTGCAAGAGGTTTCTTGTAGGTTCCTAGTATTGAATATACTGGGACCTCTATACCAGTAGCTAAGATGAACTCCATTCATTTGACACTAGCTATTGTTGTAGCTCAAGGTTGGGTTGTTCATTAGATGGATGTGACAAGTGCATTCTTGAATGGTGATCTTCTTGAAGAGATTTATATGGAGCAGCCTCAGGGACTCATACAATATTCTACTATGGTTTGTAGGTTAAAGAAGTCTATCTATGGTCTTAAATAGCCTCCTTAGGTTTGGTATGCCAAGATGGATTCCTTCCTACTCTCAGTAGGATTCACCAGGTGTCATTTAGATTCAAATGTCTACATTCTTTAGATGGATGACTAACACTTGATACTTGTGCTTTATGTAGATGACTTGATCATTATATAAAGTACTTCATCCATCATTTCCAATATCAAGACTTCTTTGTAGGATAGATTTGCTATGAAAAACTTGGGTCTACTTCATTATTTTCTTGGTATTGAGATCACACAATCTTTAGCTGAGATCACACTTGCTCAACCCAAGTATGCTCTTGATTTACTTGATCAATTTCTTATGAGTAACTGCAAGCCTATGCCTAATCCCTTTCTTTCAGGCATTAATTTGGAGTCAAAATTTTCCACTCCACTTGTTGATGCTACATTGTACTGACAATTGGTTGGGAGTCTCATCTACTTGAAACATACATGCCCTGACATAGCTTTTGTAGTTGGCATGGTTTCTCCCTTCATGCAAGAGCCACATGAGCTTCATTGGAAGGCCACCAAATGCATCTTGCACTACATACAAGGTACACATACACATGGGATACACTATCTAGTAGCGATTAGACTTTAGTTAGTTGGTTATATAGACTCAAACTATGCAGGGGATCTTGATTCTTGCAAGTCTACTTCAGGTTACATTTTTTATCTTGGTTCTGGCCCCATTTGTTGGTAGAGTAAGAAGCAAAATACTATTTCTCTTTCTTTGACTAGGGTTGAGTATCAAGGAGCCATCACTATGGCTAAAAAAGCTATTTGGTTACAACATATTCTAAAGGAGTTTGAATTTGACGTACCTAAATGCACAGTCATTTATTGTAATAATCAAAGTGTTATTGAGATCTCAAAACATCCAGTTTAGCATCAATGAACCAAACATATTGAGGTTCATATGCACTACATCAGAGAGTTGATACATGAGTAGGTCATTGCATTAACGTATTTTCCTATAGTAGAGCAAGTTGCAGATATCTTCACCAAACCCTTCACTAAGGTCAAATATCTTCATTTTGTAAGATCTCGTAGGGGTGCAGGATATTTCACCAGGAGGAGTCACATGACTCTTCTCTTTTTTATTGTACTTATCTCTCTTTTTGGGGGAGGTTTTTTCCCATGAGGTTTTCCCTCTTTCTCCATTTTCAAAGACATTTCATTGCATCATATTATATGTAGAGCTTTGTATTTGTACATGGGTACCTAACATGGCCTAGTAGCTAGGACCCATCATGCATTTTAATCATAGCTTTTGTGAGCTTAAGTTCATTCCCCTAAGTTGCACTTAAGGGGGAGTGTTAGTGTAAATAATTAATTATTATTACACTTTACTTAAGTTTACTTAGATTAAATTCATTATTTTATTATTTATCATATAGACACCTAGGAGTATGTGTAGTTATATGAGTTGTCTTGTTGACAACACAAGAGTTTGCATATTCATTTGAGTTGTCATGTAGAAAACATAGTTTTTCACACTCTAATTAAGCACATGGTGTCTACAACATCTCTTTATGAGATACACCTATGTAAGCTTATCCTCTTATCATCACATAGACTCCTATGCTCAATGGAGGATAATCCACTCTTGTGGGCATGTGCTTAGTTGTAAGGCTTATCACTTTACTAACTCCTAGCCATTCTATATGCCTTTATATATAGGCACTTCTAGTGTGTATATACACATATGATATTCTCATTATTATTATTCTAATCATCCATTATTGGTCCATATTGTGCTAGTTTTTGAGCTTCTTGATCTTGGCATCATTTTTCCCTAAGGTAAATTCTTATAGATATTTTAATGATGATCTCAAGAGGAAGTTGTGTAAAGTAAATTTGTCTCGATTCGATGGATCTAGATCCATATCTATGTAAGCATGGGTAATGAAGGTTGATACTTACTTTAAGATTAATTCTATGCCAAAAGAAGAAGCAATTAAATTTATGGCATTGCACTTGGAGGGAGTAGTGCATGAATGGTGGCATCACGCACCATCACACTAGGGCATGATCAAATAAATACTTATGCAAAATTCATGGAGAGATTAATAGATCAATTTGATAGTAAAGATCCAAAACTAAATTTATGAGTTTGGTCATGGACATTTTTGAAAGAAGATGGATAGTGCTCTTCAAGGATAGATTGACAGAACCACTAAAAGGTTGAGTAAAGGGGTTCAATTTTGCTACCCTATCAGAGGGCATTAAGAAGGCATGGAGTATGGCATCATCATTGACATCATCCTCGAAAAGTTACTCACATTCCAAACCATCGATGTTTTTGAGGGATGAAGATAATAAACCTCCACCCAAGAAGTCATCATTTGAAAAAGCCACCAAGCAAGAGCTCCAAAGAAAGAAACTATGTTTCAATTGTAAGGGACCTTGGGAACCTAGCCATAGATGCCTCAGAAAAGGAAAGATCCATTACATTGAGGTCATGTTTGATTTTGAGGATGAGTAAGAAGAAATACCTACCAAAGACAACCAACATCATGATGACACCAACATGGTTAGTTTGAACCATATAGAAATAATTTGTAGCATTGGTATGACACAGGGGAACTATTGCCCTTATCGATAGCCGAAGGTGCATAGTATTTTGTGTACAATGAACCCTTCAAGGAAAAAGTGTTATGGTGATTCTTGATAGCAAAGCCATTCTAAACTTCAAAAACTCATCTATGGTAAAGTTAAGAGGTCTACCTATAGAGACACATGTAGAACTTTAGGTCAAGGTTGCCAGAGAGATTGTTCTACCCTATACACACCTTGTTTCTTAGCTAGTTATCACAATAGCAAATCACATAGTGGTGGAGGATTTCTTCATAGTGGACCTTGATGACATAGAGGTTATTTTGGGCATTTATTGGATGGACACACTTGATGAATACACTCATAGCTTCATATAGATGGATTTCACTTTTGTTTTCAATAGAAAGAAGGTTGTTCTCTAGAGAATGGTAAATGAGGGTTCAAAGGAAGTTTTTACACATCAAATGGAGACAATTTTTTGATGTGATGATTTTTCTTAGGATGTACGTTGATTTTTTTTGATAGAACCTATAAAAAGGAAATGGAAACATCCCTAGGATGATATTATTTAGAAGATTTTGAGCAATAATAATAAAAAAATTATAGACATTCCTCGCAATATACCACCTCATTGATGGCTTGACCATATTATCAAGTTGGAAGTAGGAGACAAGCCAGTCATAACCACATCATACTACCATCCCATTTAAAGATTAAAGATGATTTAGGAACTACTATAGAAAGAATGGAGCCCTCTAGTTCTAGCCCTTTTTCATCCTCAGTGGTATTGGTAAAAAAGAAGGAATGAATGATGTGCATGTGTGTGAACTACCATGCATTGAACAAAAAAACAAGAAAGAATAGATATCCCATTCCAAGGATAAATGAGTTACTAGATGAATTGCATGGCACAGTCTATTTTTTGAAAATAGATCTCTTTTCCAAATACCATCAGATTTGCATGAGGGAGGAAGAGGTGGAAAAGATGGCCTTTCATTATCACTATAGGAATTATGAGTTCCTAGTCATGTCGTTCGGATTAAAAAATGTACCTGCTATGTTCCAATCATCCATGAATTGCATCCTCAATAAACAATTATGTAAGTACTTACTAGTTTTTTCTATGACATTCTTATTATAGAAAAACATGGGAAGAGCACTTGAATCATTTGGATGAAGTCCTAAGTGTATACACTAAACTAATATGCTAAAAACACTAATTTAATGAAAACAAAAGCAGTTACACATTAAACTACTATAACATATAAGAGAGACTAAGACAAGCCCTCAATTGAGAATATGAACCATTAAGAGGTTCTCTCAATGAGGCCTTTCTTGTTTTGGGATGAGTTTATTCAAATATGGATTTAGGATGTATGCTCAAGGTACTCAAACTAGCTTCAATGGTGTTCTTGATGGATTTTGGCTTGGGTGAATGGATCTGATGTAAAACTTGCTCTCAAAATGGCATGCTAACTTTAGCTTAAGGATTATGATGATATGGCTTGGGAGGGGATCTAATTTATAGGCTAAGGGCTTGAAGGTTTAAGGGATAAGATGCAAGGATGGGGAAAATCTTATGGAGGGCTCAGATTGAATAAGAGGAGAGCACATGGATTGTGCTTCCTTATAGCCAATCAAGGAGTGACACATGTCACAGAGTCATTGGTTAGAGAAAGAGGGGTTGAGGGGTGAACAAAGGAGGCTCAAACGTCATAAAGACCCTCATAATGGCTTGTAAGAGGAATGAATGGGCTTGTAAGAGTCATTTATGGCTTTGTAAGAGCATTGATGACTTGGTGGTTGGGATATTTTGAGGGAAGACTTTGGCTTGGCTTAGGAAAGTCTTAAGCTTATTTAGGATTGTGCAAATGATTAAGGGTAGGATTAGAGATGGATTTAGGATTAGATTAGGGATGTTACAGATGGGCAAGTGGATGGAATTTAATGAGGGTGGGTGAGTTAGTAGCTAAACTTGGTTAGTATGGGTGGATGGGGTGGATTAGGCTAAATGGAGGATTTACGGATAGCCTTAGGATGAGGATGAAGACTTTCTATAAGAGTCTAGAACTTCCTAGGATGAGGATAAATAAAATTTATTTATCTTAAAGGTTTGGGTTGAGGAGATATTCATTAAAACATAATTAATAAATATGAGGATTAATATTTAATTTTAATTAAATATTTTGAGTTGGGATTAGGATAAGGAAATGATGGGATTAGCCTTTAATAGAAATTAAGAAAGGATTAGAAGATTTTGGAAGATGTTAGTGGTCTTAAGAAAATTGGTCAAGTTTTGGGCAAAAAAAAAAAAATTTATTTATTTTGAGATTTTTGGTCAATTTATTATTTAAATAATTAATAAATAAGGAAATAATGTTTAAATAAGATTTAAACATTTTTGGGAGGGATTTCTTAATTAAATATTTTTAATTAAGATAAAGGGATTTAATGGCATAAAAATAAATTAATTAATTAAATAATTAATTAATTAATAAATGATGATGTCACCAAGGACTTTTTCAGAAAATAAAAATACTTTATTTTCTAAAATATTTTAGGTGTCTACATTTTGCACCTTTTTGATGTGATGCTGCAAGTGGCATGGCATCAAAGATAAGAAAATAAGATGCCCAAGGCTAGAGCAGAAGAGGAGAGAATGGACTATGAGATGGCCCCTCAAAAAGGCGGCGGGGAGAGAGAGCGAGGCTCGACAGTTTCTTGAAAAATAAAAGAATTTAGGATGAGCAAGGAGACTCATATTGGCAAAGAGAAGGGGCTGAATTAGCTCAAACTCTCACTATGGGAGAATGATAAAGGAGAATCAGAGGCACAAGAGGATGCAAGCTTAAGACTTTAGGGAAGGTGGAGGATGAAAGAGCGAAGTGCTATAACAAGGAATCCAGGATAGGGAGAAGGATGAGGGGATTAGATAAGGCTGAGGCAATAGGATTTCAAAGAGTCAAATTGGCGGAAGATGGGTTTCGGAGATCCCTGCGACTAGGATTGTGGATCTTGAAAGATGAGGCTTGGTGGATTGATTGGATTGGTGGATCCCTAAGACTAGGATTGTGGATCCCTAAAGCTAAAAGTGAAGATTGATTCAAAGAGATAGTGATGCATAAGCTGGGATAGGAGAGATAGATGTTGGATATGGATGGGGGATAATGGAGATGAAGGGATTCCATTGAAGCTTTTTGAGCAGGGGGATACTTCAAAGAGAAGTACCACCATGTAGTTGAGCACTAAATTTGCTATAGGACTGTTGGTTAATTAACAAGGTTACCAAGAACATCAAGGCCTTTTCACCAACTATCCAGAGGACTGACGAACTGACTCAAAAAAAACATGCAAGGATTGCCCCAGCATCACACATGAATCTCAAAAAAAATAGAGTGGAACCAACACTGGGTAACCCACAAGTAGAAAAGAAAAACAAACAAAAGACTTGATCAAGACCTTATGCCCAGATACTTCAAGACTCAAAAGGGAAGATTCCAAATCAAAAGAAAGCAAAAATCCAAAAGAGAACCATTTTCCAATGAGATGGGTGGGACGAGGTACTAACGGACCAAGATCAGACGTAAGGAAAGCTATATCCTACAAGGATCTATCGGAGAGCACCTAAGATGATGGATCTGGATGAGTGATGCATCTGGCAAGCTGAACTAAGAAGGATACCACTTTGGTGATAGGAGATCTAGCTAAAGGATGCATTGGAATAGCTAACCAAGGGTTGTGTGATGTGTGCAAGATGTTGATTAAGGAGGAACTGACATGAAAGCTGGATAGATACAATGGTACTAAGCTAAAGAGGATGTACAAGTTGACAGACCAAGATATGTTACAAATGTACAAAGTTTTTCATGTTTTGATTTTGTGAGATGGAAATGTTTGTGAAGGGTGGGATGTCTATAATAGTTGATAGGTAGATAGGTAGATGGTTTGCAAAAAGCTTAAGTGAAAATGGGATTCTTTGTGTGCATGTGATAGGATACAAGCTTTGGTATATAATACAAGCTAGAATATGGTACAATCTTTGGATGATATTTGGATATACAAGCTATGATACAAGGGATGATACAAGATTTATAAGATGGGGTACAAGATTTACAAGCTGTACAGGAGGTATTTACAAGCTTCATTAGATTTTGGATATTTGGTTGGAACACCAAGAGAACAAGTAGGTGTTTTATGGGATGGTGAGTGGATGGATGAGGGATATGATAGTGATAGATAATGGATTAGTCTTAGTACACAAGGCACCTGAATTACCAAGTTTTCACCAAGGTACCTATCCAAGGTGCTTGAATTGCCAAGTTTTCACCATTGGACGCTTATTTCTCTTTACTATTTTTTTGTATTTTTCAAAAGTTGAGTATACCAAGGATCTTCAAGCATAAAAATTCTTGAGATGAATGATGTTAGTAGGATCATTCAAGATTTCTCCTTCCAGTGTAGATAGCTGATAGGCTCCAAAGCCAAAAGATGGAGTGACAATATAAGGACCAAGCCATGTAGGTTCAAACTTTCCTTTTTTTTCTCGAATGGCTTGGACTTTCATATTTTCTTTGAGGACCATGTCACCCGGCTGAAAGTGTTGTGGAAGCACCTTCTTGTTGAAATTCCCTTTTAGACGAGTTTGATAGACTGTGAGATGATCATAGGCTTGTTGTCACTTCTTGTCTAAGAGATCTAGCTGGGTGAGTCAAGCTACTTTATATTCTTCATCTGATATTTACCCTTGCAAAGATATGCGCAAGGAGGGAAGTTCAACCTCTATGGGTAGTACCACTTTAGCACCATAGACTAAGGAGTATGGAGTTGTTCCTATGGATGTATGAAAGGAGGTTCAATAAGCTTATAGGGCTGGATTTATTTGTCGGTGCCAATCGCGGCCAAAATCATTGACAACTCTCTTTAGGATTTTGAGGAGGGTTTTGTTAGTTGCCTCTTCCTGGCCGCTACCTTGTGGGAAATATGGGCTAGAAAAGTGATGATGGATGTGGAGGGAAGTGCATAATTCTTCCATGTTGAGATTTTCAAAGTTACCTCTGTGGTCAGTGAAGATGGTGGACAGGATGCCGAAGCGACAAACAATGTGGTACAAGATGAACTTGGAGACCTAAACTCCTATAGCTAAGACTAGGGGGACTGCTTCCACCCACTTAGTGAAATAGTCTGTAGCTATTATTATCCATTTATGTCCATCAGATGAGAGAGGTGTGATAGTTCCAACTAGATCAAGGCCCCAACATGCAAAGGGCCAAGGTGGTGCAATAGGCTGTAGATCTTGTGTTGGAGCGTGCACAAGATTTGCATGTTGTTGACATGGGAAACATTTTCTGACAAAGTCATAGGAGTCTTCTTCGATGGTAGGCCAATAGTAGCCTACTCTAAGGATTTTTCATGCTAGGACAATACCACTCATGTGGGCACTGCAAAGTCCAGAGTGTACTTCTTTTAACGCCATTGCGGCCTCATTTTGGTCTAAACACCTAGAGAGAGTATCGTGATAACCCTGACGATATAGGGTATTGGCTATGATAACATAGCGGGATGAGTTTTGGATGAGGTTTTGGCATTGGGTACTTGTGAGGTGAGGGGAGATGATACCATCTTTAAGGTAAGCGTGAATCTCATGGTACCAAGGGGATTGGGGACCAACCAAGATACAAACACAGTTTGAATCCTCATTTGCATAGGCAGGTGTGAGGAGCTGCTCAACTAAAAACTCATACTATGTAGCTACTTGGGGAATTTCCAAGAGCAAGCCGATAGTAGCCATAGCGTCCACTACTTTGTTCTGCATTCGAGGCACTTGTGTAAAATGAAGCTTTGTAAAATGCTGGGTTAGCTGATCAACTAGCTCTTTGTAGGGTAATAGCTTTTCATCTTTGGTTTGATATTCATTTAGGGCTTGCTTGATGATGAGCTGAGAATCACCAAAGATTTGTAACTCAGTGATGTTCCATTCTGCAGCTATCTTTAATCCTACTATGAGAGCCTCATATTCAGCTATATTGTTGGTGCTAGGGAATTATAACTTGAAGGCTTTTGGAATGTAATCTCCTTGAGGTGTAACCAACAATATTCCTGACCCTGATCCATGAGATGTGTATGAGCCATCAAAATAAAGTTTCCATGGGGGTTGTTCTTCAATTAGATAGATATGCTCATCTAGAAATTCTGTGATCAAAGGATATGTATCTACTAGAGGTGCATCAGCTAGGTGATCTGCTATAGCTTGCCCTTTAATTTCCTTTCTGTCCACATACTAGATGTCAAATTCACTAAGGAGCGTAACCCATTTGGCCAAATGGCCTGTAAGTGTTGTTCTGGAGAGCATATACTTGAGAGGGTTGATCTTGGAGACTAGTTGGATGGTATGACTTAGCATGTAGTGGTGAAGCTTTTGAGTTGAGAAAACAACTGCCAAACAAGCTTTTTCCATAGGAGTATAATTGAGTTCATAACCAACTAGGGTTCTACTGATGTAGTAGATGGATCTTTCTGTTTCATAGTCATCGAGTTGTGCTAGAAGTGCCCCTAGAGCAGTAGGCATTGTTGATATGTACAAGATCAAGGGATGACTAGGAACTGGTGGAACCAAGATAGGGGGATTGGCGAGATACTACTTGAGCTAATTGAAGTTGCGTTGACATAAAGGATCCCACTTGAAGTTTTCATCCTTCTTCAGTAAATGTGCAAATGGCGTACACTTATCTGCAAGATGGGAGATGAAGCACTGGACAGATTGAAGCTTTCCTTGAAGAGTGCAAAGTTGTCACAATTTCTAGGGAGGAGGCATGCCTAAGATAGCCTTGACCTTCTTGGGGTCAATCTCTATACCTTGTTTAGAAACTATAAAGCCTAGAAGCTTGCCAGATGTGACCCCAAAGACACACTTCTTGGGATTTAGCATGAGATGATATGTGGCTAACCTATCAAAGACTTTCTACAGGTCAGCAAGATGATCCATGAAGGTATGAGATTTGACCAAGATATCATCCACATAATCCTCCAAAATGATATGGATAAGATCATGGAGAATGGCTATCATAGCTCTTTGATAGGTAGCCCCTGCATTCTTTAGGCCAAAAGGCATCATGTTGTAGCAAAAGCTTCCCCAAGGGGTAGTGAATGTTGTCTTATGCTAATCTTCTACTGCAATCTTGATTTGATTATACCCAAAAAATCCATCCATGAGGGACAAAATTTCATGTCCAACTGTAAGATCTACAATCATATCTATGTTGGGCAAGGGAAAATCATCTTTTGGACAAGCTTTGTTAAGATCTCAGAAATTAGTGTAGATTCCGATGTCACCGGAAGGCTTAGTGATGGGGACCATGTTGGAGATCCACTTTGAGTAGTCAATAGGTTAGATAACCTTAGCAACTAACATTCTTTCTAACTTGGCTTTGACCAGTAATGCCACCTTGGGGTGCATTTTTCTAAGATTTTGTCTAACGGGCTTGATCTTTGGATCGACTGCAAGATGATGAACTACAAGCTTTGGATCAAGTCTTGGCATGTCCTGATATGACCATGCAAATCGGCCAATGTTCTCTCTTAAGACCTTAAAGAGGAGGTCAACTTGGTCTTGTGATAGGGATGAAACAATGTGAACAAGTTTGGGGATCTCTAAAGAACCAATGTTGACTTCTCTAGTATCCACAATTAGAATAGAAGACACCTCTAGTCAATTATCTTGAGGAGGTAATGCTAAATCCTCATGTTCTGTGTGTGACTCTGGATTTTCTTGCTGAGGGGCTCTCTTCACTACCTTAGCTAGTCTCAAATTCACCTTAGTTCAAATTTTGGGTGTATCAGAACTAGGTTGGGGATTTTCTCCAAAACACCCCTTGGGATCTAGCTTATAGATATAAGCAAAATCTAGCTTTGTTTGCTTGTGAGGAGTTTCAGCTCCCATGAATCTTAGAATTGCTTCCTCTAATGTGAACTCATCAATGTGTATGATAGTTGGTTGGTCCCAATCTATGAGTTGTGGATGGGTGCGTGGTAGGTCAATGAAATAGATGGATAGTTCTTGGAGAACAGAGTCTCTGAGGAAGATTTGGTCTAGGATATTGTCGTAGGCTCTCTTTTCAACTTCCTCAAGAATGTCTTCAATTTTGACAAGGTCATGATGAATGTTTGAAAAAGTGTGACCGTTCTCATTGGTGCCCCCAGTTGTGGGTATGCCAAAGCCAAGACCTGACTTTGTTTCCCACTTGTGTGCTTCGATAGGGCATTGCATGCCTCATTCTTCTAGTCCTAGACCACCACCTTGATAGTTCCATTTGTTATTGATGAGCTTATGTTCTTGGGGATACTTCTGGCTGAAGTGATCAAGGCATGCTTGATTTCTTGGAGGTGCATCCTTATGTATCCAATTGTTGATATCTGGAGTGAGATCCTCATCAAGAGGGATTGTCAAGGATACAAAGGTTGTTGGGCCAAACTGTTTGTATCGAGGAGGTGGAATCTCCTTATCTTTGTGATATGTTGGTCATCCATGCACGTGTGGATCAAGTGGGAGTGCCTCGACAGTAAATGCATCTAACATACTATACTCTCCACAGCCTTTGTTATTGATCTTCATGGTAGATAGGGTGGAGGTGAGGATGGTTTTTGGGTCATTACAAGTGTGGGATGAACTAGCGATGGTTGTGCTGATATCAATTCTAGGGTAATGGTTTTCATATGAAGCTTCAACCACATTGCAATAAGCAAAGGGTTCTGGATCGACATGGATGGTTACCTCAGTGCCCTGATGTGGAAATTTGATGCACTGATGGTAAGTGGATGGAACGGCTCTCATGGCATGAATCCATGGGTGACCAAGGAGTATGTTGAATGGTAGGTTTAGATCAATAACATGGCAGAGTGTTTCTTGGATGACTGGCCCAACCTTGATTGGTAGCAAAATAGTTCCTTTTGTGGTTCTTTCCAAGTTGTCATAAGCTTTTATGGTGATAACCTCACTGATGATATCTGCCTCAATATACCCAGCTTGTTTTATGAATTTTAGGGTAGAAATATTCAAGGCTGATCCATTATCTATCATTACTCTTTTTATGGAAAAATTGGATAGCATGATGGCTATGCAAAGTTGAAGGGTGTGATCTGGCTTGACTAGGGTTATGTTGGTGGGTTTGAATGATAGGGCACATGAGGAGGATAGGTGTCCAACAAGATTATGAAAATCAGTAGTGTTGATATCTGAAGGGACATGAGATTCTATGAGAGCACTGTCAAGGATTTTTTCATACATAGGACTAGTGCAGAGAAGGTCTAAAATGGAGATTTGGGCTGGCATGTTCCTGAGGTGTTTCAAGATATGTATTGGCTTCTGGACAGAGCTAATGATACTGCTAGGGTTGATAGTGCTAATGGGACTGATGGGGCTGCGATGTTCAATCATGCTCTTCTAGTGGTGACTGCACACTCATTGTTTGGGCCTTGAATATTCATAACATTGATAGAAGGCTCCTTTTCAGATATACAACCGATGAGGCTACCATAGTGTATGTAGGATGAAGTGTGGTCATTGTTCTTCCCATGCTATTGGTTTGGCTGGTAGTTGTTGGTATTATTGTTATTGGTTAGGATAGGTGATTTTCTAAGATTTTGGTTGTTGTGAGGAGGAAAAGAATTTTGATAGATCTATAAGCCTACATTGGGAGAGGTTTGGGCACCAACAGTGATTTCTTTCTGATCAATGAGGTCCTGCACACAATCTTTCAATTTCATGCATCTGAGGGTGGTGTGACCTTTTACCCTATGAAATTTGTAGTACCCATTGTCTCTATACCATGCAGCTTTGGATTGGCCTGGGTCAATTTGCTGGGTAGGAGGAAATTTGATGAGGTTTTCCTTAGTCAATTTCTCAAAAATGACATCCAATGGCTCACCAAGGGGTGTATAGTTTCTAGGTGCAGGTTGGAACTTAGGCTTTGGTCCTGCAGCTACATTGATGGCATTAGCTTGATTGCTAGACCCTTGAAAGTTGGGTCTTGGATTGTGGCTTTGATAGCTTTGGTGATTTTGTTGTTGGTAGTTGATAGCTTATTGATTGTTTAGTTGATACGGTGGGTTGGACTGATTTTGGGAAGGACCAACAATATTCACATGTCTCGTATTAGTAACCCCATCTGTTGCAATGTGCCTATTTTTGTTCCAATACCTAGACTTGTCATTGGAATGTGATTGATTTTGGTTGGCTTCTTTGTAAATCTTGACTGTGCCATCTTTAATGAGTCCTTGCTCAAGGATCATTCCTTTCTCTTTGATATCTTTGTAGGTCTGCAAATAGTTCATGGTCATGTGGTGAGCCAAGCTGGGATGGGCATTATCAATAAACATTTTCACCAAATGGTGCTCTGGCAAGGTGCAAGATATGCGGGTGGTAAGGGTTTTCCATCTTTGCAGATATTCGGGAAGGCTTTCTCCACCTTTTTGCTTAGTGTGGACAAGATCAACTACTGATAGTTCTATTTCGACAAGATGGGCATATTGGGCTACAAATACCTCAGACAATTCAGCAAAGTTTTTAATTGTGCCATACGGGATTCTATAAAACCATTCAAGAGCTGGTTTGGCCAAGCTTTTGGGAAAGAGATGCAAGAGGAAGACGTCACCATATGCCAATTCTTGGCAGTGCATGTAAAATTATTTGATATGTGTGGTAGGGTCTCCTTTTCCTCTAAATTTATCAAACCTGGGTATCTCAAAGTGTTTGGGAAATGGTGTCATGGTAATGGCTCTGTCAAATGGGTAAGGACACACATTCTCAAACTTGTAGGTTTTTGGATAATTTCCCTCTTGGATGTTCTTCAAAGCTGCCTTCATGGCTTCCCATTCTGAATTAATGGGTGATGGCTGGGGTGCCCCCAATGTAGGAGTGCCCTAAGGTAGGTATGTGCTATATGGGGTAATGGAATATGGATGGCTTTGAGGTATGGGTTGGTAGGGATTGTATATGGCTTGGGCAACTGAATGGTGGATGATGGGTTGCTAAGGTGGAGGTGGCACATATTGCTGCATGTGTTGCGAGGCTTGCTGCTAATATTGGATTTGAGGTTGGGATTGAGAAACATAAGCTGGCTATGGGATAAATGGATTGCTTTGTGGAGGTAAGGTATAAGATGGTTGTGAAACTTGGGGAAAGGATCGAGGAGCTTGTCGAACTTGACTTTAGATTTGAGGAGTTTGACCAATATATGTGGGTTGTGTCCCCATTTGGGAAGGTATCTACATGGAAAAAGAGGCCAAGTAATTGGTGGTTTGTGGTGGTGGATTTCTTCCCAAAAGTGGCATAAAAAAATAGTTAGTAATAGGAGGTAATGGATTAGTAGGTGGTGGAGGTGGTGGGAATTTAAAGCTTGGTAGAGTGGTGGCAGGAGCTTGGGTCACTTGAGAGCTTGGAAAAACATTGGTAGTAGCTTGTGGGGTTTGATAGCTTTATGGAGTGAGGGCAGTAGCTTGTGGATTTTTGGCTGATGGCATTGAGCTCCAAGGACCTATTGGAAATGATGGAATTGTGCTCTGAGCTAAGGTAAACAAGCTGGGGGTGATGAAAGGTTGATTACTTGGCCCCATGGGTGGCATCCTGGTTGTATATTGTTGAGGTTGGCCAAAGATGCTAGTACTAATTTGGGAGATGGGTGGATTTGGAAGGCTGAGTTGGAGAGCAGCAGCAGCAATAGTGAAGGGAGTGAATGATGAGGTGTTTTGGGTGAAGGGGGTTTGGGATGGAGTGGTATGGACCAGTGGTAGAGTGGTGATGGATGGATTGGCTTGCGGAAGGGAGATTTCAACTTGAGTGGAGGCTGGTATGTTTGGGTCTTCATGAAAGCTTCAATGTCAATAGGTGATGGTACAGTGTTCTCTAGGCTGAAGGATGGTTGAGTTCTTAAGGGGAGCGATGTTGTTTGATCCAAATGATAGGGTTCCATTGTTTCTTTCTTTTGCTTGGCTAAGCGAGTGATGGGTGGCATGAAAATGTTCCTAGGGATGAGGTGCAACAATGTTGATGGATGCAAAGGGGGGAGGCTTTTCTATGAAATGATTTCCTAGGTTGAGGCAAAGCTATATGAAAAACCTAAGGAGGATTGGGTTGGGGATTCTAACTTCAAAGATATGTTGCCAAAGCATGAAAGGTTGGCTTTCCTATGTGCAAGCTTGGTGGTGATTGTGTCAACTTTAAGGATAGACTGATGACCCTTTAGGAAAAAACACAAGATTGACTACTTGTGGATCCCAACCTTTAGCTCAAGGTAATGAGGGATAACAAGTGACAAAGCTAGATTACCCTACACAAAGCTTTGTAAGAGGGATAACCTTGGTGAGGCTAGTAGATTTGCAAAATGTTAGAAATGGAAATCCTTTGGCAAGGTGACAACAATTTTGAAGGCTTGGATGTGAAAATTAGGCTTTTGGGATGCTAGCTAGGTTTGAGGGGATTGGTTTGTTTCTAAGGAAAAGATCTAAATGAGATGCATGAGCTAAAATGCTTAATAGGATAACCTATAATGGTTGGCTTACCTACAAGGATGACTTTAAAGTGAAGCTTATGCAAGAAGATGTGGAGAAACAAGGGGGTCTAATCATAGAAATCATTCCTAGTTGGTAAGGCGTAAGAAGGGTTAACTCTTGGATGCTTGCTAAATTTGATAGTGTGATCTAACCAGGCATCTTGATGGGCTTTGTTAGCAACTTTGTCTTCTACTTTGTGGAGTTTGGCAATTCGAGGGCTTGGTGTTACTTCCTTTCTCTTGGCTAAAATTTCTTGGTATGCCTGAGAGGGCTTGAGTTTGGCTTTGTGAAACTTCTATTTGGGTTTGGGTTGTTCTGACATAAATTCCTAAATTTGTTTGGCTTTGAGAGATCGTGGTTGTTTTGCTTCAACTTGTTCAACTTCTGAAATAGGCAATGACTACACTAAGTGTGACCTAAGCTAGGATTGACCAAGTTTGGCAAACATTCATTCAACAAGTAAAAGATCAAGCAATAGATAGGAACAACTAGATAGAAGTTTTTGATTCTCAAAATGTGATACTTGCACCATGGAGTGTGTATGTTCTACAAATGTTTTGATCAGTCACTTCAAACACATAAACATCCTAGATGGTTGATTACAAGGCTGACAGTTGGTTTAGCTAGGGAGTCCTCAATATACCCAAGGTACGTGAGGCCCAAATCCATAGATGAAACCAAAACAATGTCACATAGCTGAGAGGAGCAGTAACCCACTTCTCCTCTTTCACTTCTCAAGGGTATAAAGTTCCTTGAGGCTTAGCCTGAGTGACAAAATCTTGATTCCAAGAGAGGTGTCTTTTGATTCACCTCCCGATCTTTATACTCCACTAGAATGCTGGAGTTGAGGTCATCCCAAGGCATGATGAAATCGCCAAGCAGGCCTCCTAAAAATTAAACAAGATTTTGGATCTTAATCTTATGCACCCAAGATGGCCTCGAAAGACAACAAGGGGAGAGAAGACTTGGATGATCTTGGGCTAAAAGACAGAGTTCTTTTCCAACTGATGCTTAAGTTTTATGATCTAGACTTTGCAAGCACTCATGTTTAAGATACAATGTTTATTCCAATTTTGAAGCATCAACAAAAGTAAAATTGATCAAAGAATGCAAGCAAGAAGAAGAGTTAGGGTCAACAAAAAAATAAACCCATGCGCTCGAAGGCCCTCCACGTCAAGTATCGATTGATTTTCTTTAAGGTATTCAAGATTGAGTGTGATTTTGTTTTAAGCCCAAAAAAAAGATGTGTGTAAAGCTCAATTTCAAGCGCACTCCTGGAGGCCCTCCATCAAGATTTGTTCAATTTTTATGCCCAAATGAAGTGTTAGCTAGACTAATGTGCATTCAATAAATTTTCTATCTTAGAAAAACCAATAAAAACTCAAGTGAGTGGAATTTGATTTTTGTGGAGCACTTAACACCTTCTTAGGTAGACCCATCCCCATATATGGCACTAATATTGCAACCAATGGTTAGAATGATGGATGATTAAAGAGGATGAGTCCAACAAAAAATTCACTCAAAATGTCTTTATTTGTTTTTATAACTTAGAAAGTTTCTAAAATGTGGATTCTTTTTATGCCCCAAAAGATGAAGTGTGAGATATTGTAATGATTAATTAACCTTTTGCATTCAAGATTGTGTTTGAGCGACATACATTCAAAGACAATTGTTTAAACATTCAAGTTCATTTTCCAAGAGCATTCCAAAATGTATACACTAATCTAATATGCTAAAAACACTAATTTAATGAAAAAAAAGAATTTACACATTAAACTACTATAACATATAAGAGAGACTAAGACAAGCCCTCAATTGAGAATATGAACCATTAAGAGGTTCTCTCAATGAGGCCTTTCTTTTTTTGGGGATGAGTCTATTTGGATATGGATTTAGGATGTATGCTCAAGGTACTCAAACTAGCTTCAATGGTGTTCTTGATAGATTTTAGCTTGGGTGAATGGATTTGATGTAAAATTTTCTCTTAAAATGGCATGGTAACTTTAGCTTAAGGATTGTGATGATATGGCTTGGGAGGGGATCCAATTTATAGGCTAAGGGCTTGAGGGTTTGAGGGCTAAGATGCAAGGATGGGAAAAATCTTATGGAGGGTTCAGATTGCATGAGAGGAGAGCGCA
This sequence comes from Cupressus sempervirens, assembly GCA_028749045.1. Lineage (NCBI taxonomy): Eukaryota > Viridiplantae > Streptophyta > Pinopsida > Cupressales > Cupressaceae > Cupressus > Cupressus sempervirens. The sequence goes on along the minus strand of CM053793.1, from coordinate 24,351,484 downwards.
TGGATTGTGCTTCCTTATAGCCAATCAGAGGGTGACACATGTCACAGGGTCATTGGTTGGAGCAAGAGGGGTTGAGGGGTCAACAAAGGAGGCCCAAAGCTCATAAAGACCCTCATAATGGCTTGTAAGAGCAATGAATGGGCTTGTAAGAGTCATTTATGGCTTTGTAAGAGAATTGATAGCTTGGTGGTTGGGATATTTTGAGGGAAGACTTTGGCTTGGCTTAGGAAAGTCTTAAACTTGTTTAGGATTGTGAAAATGATTAAGGGTAGGATTAGGGATGGATTTAGGATTAGATTAGGCATTTTAGAGATGGGCAAGTGGATGGCATTTAATGAGGGTGGGTGAGTTAGTAGCTAAACTTGGTTAGTATCGGTGGATGGGGTGGATTAGGCTAAATGGAGGATTTAGGGATAGGCTTAGGATGAGAATGAAGACTTTCCAGAAGAGTCTAGAACTTTCTAGGATGAGGATAAATAAATTTTATTTATCTTAAAGTTTTGGGTTGAGGAGATATTCATTAAAACATAATTAATAAATATGAGGATTAATATTTAATATTAATTAAATATTTTGAGTTGGGATTAGGGTAAGGAAATGATGGGATTAGCCTTTAATCAAAATTAAATAAGGATTAGAAAATTTTGGAAGAGGTTAGTGGTCTTAAGGAAATTGGCCAAGTTTTGGGCAAAAAATAAATAAATTATTTATTTTGGGATTTTTGGTCAATTTATTAATTAAATAATTAATAAATAAGGAAATAATGTTTAAATAAGATTTAAACATTTTTGTGAGGGATTTCTTAATTAAATATTTTTAATTAAGATAAAGGGATTTAATGGCATAAAAATAAATAAATAAATTAATGATGATGTCATCAAGGACTTTTTCAAAAAATAAAAATACTTTTTTTCTAAAGGATTTTAGGTGTCTACATTAAGGATCATGAAGGATCAATCTTTGTTCACCAAGTAATCCAAGTGTGAATTCAGTATAACAAAAATATTGTACCTAGGACATGTCAGTAAATATGGCATTCAAGTTCATTAGGAGAAGATTTAGGCTATCCTTGATTGGCCTCCTCCAAAATCACTCACAGAGTTGCAAGGATTTTTTGGACTCTACAGTTATTACCAAAGGTTTGTAAAACGGTTCTCTCAGTTTAGTGCACCATTAATAGATTTGACAAGGAAGGGGTCATTCTAGTGGAATAAAAATGCATATCTCACCTTTGATAAACTAAAGGAAGCAATGAGCACTTTCCCTGTGCTACATTTACTTGATTTCACTCAACTATTCATTATGAGGTGCAACACATCTGAAGAAGGAATTAGTGCAATACTAATGCAAGATAGAAACCCCATAGCCTATGATAGTGTGAAGCTTATGCAAAAAAAATGCTTGGATTCCATCTATGACAAAGAGATGTTGGCCATTTTACATGCACTAAATAAATTCTAATAGTATCTGGTAGGTGTCAAGTTTGTCATTTGTACGTATCACAAGAGTTTTAGATTTTTTTGGAGCAATGGGATTTGAATGAGAGGAAACAAAAATGTGTAAGAAAGGTTTAGGCTTTTGATTTTGATATTGAAAATGAGAAAGTTAAGAATAATGTGGTTGCAAATGCCTTGTGTAGGAAACCCACCATCTACTTACTAACCCCGATTTTAGCCAACTCGAAAGTACATTTATTTGTAGAATATTCCAAAAACACATTCACTTGGGAGCTGATGGATGAAAACACCTAGGATGATTAGTACAAAGTGGTGGATGACATCATTTACTATAAGAATCAAATATTTTTAGTGTTGGAATTCAAATTGAAGTAGAAAATCTTGAAGGAGTTACATTACTCACCCTTGGCAAGACACCCAAGCTTCCTCAAAATGTACAAATATATCAAGAAGAGGTTTTCATGGAAAGGACTTAAAGGAGATGTATTGCAATATGTAAGAGAGTGTATGGTCTGTCAATAGAATAAATCCAAGCATACTCTACTTGTAGAGTTACTGCAACCTCTGCCAATTTCAGAACATAAGTGAGAAAGTATCTCAATAGATTTCATAACTAGACTTCCCAAGGTGAATGAAAGAGATTGTATCTTTTTGGTGGTTGATATATTGAAAAATTACACACATTTCTTTGGCATTCCCATAGATTTTTAGGCTACATAGGTCGTCAATCTATTTTTTAGAGAAGTCTTTCATCTGTACTAGTTACCCTGAAAAATTGTCAGTGATCAAGATGGGTGATTCATCAGTATTTTCTGGACAAAACTATTTCAATTGGCAGTGATAGAATTGTCACCAAGTACTAGTTACCACCCTTAGATAGATGAAAAAATAAATATTGTGAACAAGTGGCTAGAAGGTTAGCTTTGAAAATATATTTTAGCACAACAATGCATGAGGGTCAAATGGATACACCTAGGGTAATATTGTTACAATACCACATACCACATGTCCATTAGAATGACACCATTCAAATCTCTATATTATTATGAACCCCTTTCCTTCATTGATATAGTTCTGGGTGATAGTAATGCACCGAGGGTGAGGGACTAGATTCAGGAGGGATAGAAAATCCTCAGATGCTTGAAGGAAAACTTACAATAGGCACAAAATTAATAGAAGTTGTACACCAATAGATACTAAATAGAGAGGAGTTTCAAAATAGGGGACTTGGTTTATCTCAAGCTCTAGCCATATCAACAATCCTCATTGAAGGAAAGGGGAAAAGAAAAATTGAAGCCATGATTTTACTGATTTTATGGTCCCTATCATGTAGTTTGTCACATTGGTAAAGTCTCCTACAAGCTGGAACTTCTAGAGGGGAGTCATATTCATAACATATTTTATGATATTCATAACATATTTTATGTTTCATGCTTGAAGAAAACCATGGGGAAGAATATCATGATAGACACAAACCTTGTACCACTCAATGAAGAAGGAAAACTCATATTGGAACTAGTTGAGATCATAAAAGTACATGAGAAGACCCTATAGAATTGCATGGTGAAATAATATTTGGTGCATTAGAAACACTTGTCATTGGACAATGTGATGTGGGAGGGTGAGCACATTCTTTAGCACCTAGCATTTTCATTTGCTTGAGGAGAAGCAAAATTTGGGATGTGAGGACTATAATGTTCCTATTATAAAATAAATCATTAATAAAACTATTGTTAATGGGCTGATTGATTTAATATATCTTGAACCCATTTATTTTGTTTCTATAGTTTGTATCATCATTGGTTATCTTTGTACACCCTTGGAAAGTTTTTCCTTATGGGTATTTAAGCATGGCTTGTAGGTAGTTATTAGGCATGCTTTTTTGGATTATTTCTTTGTGCTATGAGTTCCTTTTGGAGTTCTAATTTGTTTTCCATTTTAGAAGTGAAAGATCTTCCCTATTTGGATCATGCAGTTTTGGTGGGATTCAACCCTCGCCCTATTACATTGTTGCATAGCTCAGATCTAGAAAATTGGAGTAGCTTCCTTTGGAAAATACTAATTGAAGGTTACTTGTCTTCTAATCTCCATTATTATTTGATTCGATCTGATGAATTGTGATCTTTAAGTTTATAACTTGGCATTACTAGAATATTACACTATGTGTGTACAGGTTAGAAATTGGCTACATAGGTAAGAGAATGGTGCAAGCTAGAAGGGATGGTGTGTTAAAGATGAGAAAGGGTTCCACTAGGATGTGCAATGATCGATCATAGTGGATTATGTCTCTCTAGGAAATCATAGTGTTTGAATTTACTTGAAAGGAAAAATTAGTTCAGTGAGGGAGATCTTACACCATGACATCATATTTGCATATAGGAGAGTGGACTAAGCAAGTTCCTTATTCCTCTCACAAGGGGTGTTAGACTATGATATATATGAAATTTTAATGCTCACCACATTAAATATACATGGATTATATTAATTTATGTTAGAAGTATCAGGTCAATCAGTAACCTTAGTGGACAAATAAGATGATTAGTTTATCAAAAGTAAGTATTGAGGTAAGTTAATTGTATTGATTATTTTGCGTTAATTTTACTTATGGAGACTAGTGATATTTTATTATTTGTATGTGTATTTATTTCAAATTAATACATAAATATTATTGAAAGTTTGAGTTTGTATACATGTATTTATAAATGTATAATTGCATTTGAATTATGTATTAGAAATATAATATAAAAAATTATTTATGTTTAGTTTAGTAATATGCATGAGTTAAATTACTAACATCCTAACTAATATTAATATTCTTATTAGTATTAAAAGAGTTATTTGCCTTGATATTCTCTCTCCAAGTATGGTCTAGCAAGAATGATGTAACAACCAATCTTGCTCCTTCCACAAACACTCGCAAGGTCTCCTGTGTTCATACACTTGACCAAATAGGGCTTCTAACCACCCTAGGCTTCTTAGGACTCTAATCAGTAGATCCTAACCATTCAATTGGTGTAATCAATTAGGCAGAACACACTTGCTTACTAACTCTTCAACCACAATACTAACCCCAAGCTTGTCATTGACTCCCAAAGTGATGACTTGTCATTTAGGAGTGCAAAAGACTTCCCAAAAGGTCCAAAATCAAAAACAACATAGAAAACCTAATTGAGTTCTAAACATCAAGCAAAAAGGCACCCAAATGCTTGTAAAAAGGCTACAAGAATTAGCCCTCTAAATGCACTAAAACCAACTTATCTTGAAAAATTCCTTAATAAGGGGTCAGAAAAACCACCATTCCAATTACACTTTTTAGAGACCTTAAATATTATATGGTTCTAAGGTTCCCAACTTGTCTATATTATACAAACACAATTTTAGCCTAAAATCAAGGGTTTTGAGGGTTTTTTTGGCTATCTGCAACCAAGAAGACTTTATTCTCCATAAAAATCTTTCAAATAACTGCCATTAGACTTGGGCCTTCAACACTTCCTCCTTCAACACCTTCCATTCTTTGGTTGAAGTATATACACATTCAACCACTCCTATCAACTCTGTAATAGTCTGTGATCCTTAACCAAGTTTCCATGACTTGCCTATGGCATCACCGCAAATTTAACTCCTCAAATTTCTAGGGCCCCATCTCCACTATAAAAAATGTTCATGGATTCATGTTCCAAATCCCAAAATATTGTACAAATAATATGATGGGAAATGGCTCTATGACCCCACTTGTGCAAATAGTCTATTTCAGAACAACAGACTGATAGGAACCAAAATTATTATTTTAGGCACACAAAACCCTATAGAATAACAAAATAACTATATAAAAATTATCAAATCAATCTATATTAACACTTCCAACACAAAATTTTCAAGATCTATTCAATCTACATGCCAAGAACACTCAAAAACATAAAACTCCTATTCAAATCTTACTGCTCAGTTTGTACAATGCAAAAACTCGCTTCTCCAACCCCTTGAACAAGTTGAGAATGGCCTCATATAGGCTTTCCTCCCACACTCCTAACTACTTTGGATAGTTAAAAAACTCCAACTAAAAATTTTCTCTATGGCAAGAAAAGTTGTCAAAATGTTGTCAATGACAACATTGACAATTTTGAACATTTTTTGCAATTTTGAGCATTTGGCTCTCAAACTTGTTCTAAATGAAGTCAAGCCATTCGCACATAATAAGGTCCTCCAAACACTTATTGTACCTTTCTAGCCTTCAAAACCCAAAAATGCACTATATAGCCAAATTAGCAATTTTGGGCAACTGTAGACAACTTAGCCTACCCAAACTCACATTAGGACTAAACTAGCCCTATTATTTAACTAGTGGTGTGGCTAGAACCAATACAAGCCAAAATATCAAAGGGAACCCTAGGTCTTACTTAGCCACCTAGGTGCCCCTATACCATACTCCCCAAGAGAGAAAAGTCATGTCACTCTTATATACAATATGTCTTTGCTGATGCCCAATTTCTTAAAGTCTTCCTTGGTAATCAATGTATTTTTTGAGCCTGTTCTATTCTTCCACTTGAGAATCTACTCCATGTATACTTTTTTTCTAGTAGTTTTCTTGACTCTAGAGTCTAGTACCTTGTCTACCTCCAACTTGGTTATGGAAGGAACTATTGTAGGGTCCAAGTCATCCTGAACTCCTTGACTACTAGTATCATTAGTAGGCAATGCTCCTTTAAGCTGTACCAAATCTTGCACATTAAATATTGGACATATGCCTAAATCTAATGGAAAATCAAATTTTTATGCATTTGCCCCATATTTTGCTATGATCTTCCAAGGTCCTAATCTCTTCATCTACAACTTAGTAGGGACACCCTTCTACAACCTAGCCTTGTTTAAATGTACCATGACATAATCTCCAATAGAGAACTAAACATCCTTTCTCCTTTCATCTATCTTGGCTTTGAGCTTTTGTATATTTTCTTGTATAGTCCTTTTGACGTGATCTTGTATCTCTTTCATGGTGTGGGAAAAATCTTTAGCATGTGCACTCCTAATCTCCATTCCTCCAAGCTCCCTCAACTCACACACACCTCTAGGTTGCATGCCATAGACAATTTCAAAGGGTATTTTACCTATGGTTCTATTCTCATTGTCATTGTAGGAATATTCTACATAGGAATGATGACATCCAAGTTTTCCCATACTCCTTAATTAGGCATCTTAAGAGATTACCTAACACCTTATTGACCACCTTAGTCTAACCATCAGTTTGAGGATGGTGTGCTGATCCAAATGAAAATTTTGTGCCAATTCTACCCCACAAAGTCTTCCAAAAGTGACTCAATAGTTTCACATCTCTATTTTAAACTATTCTTATTGGAAGGCCATGAATCCTTACCACTTCTTTGAAGAACACATGGGCAATATGACTTGCATCATTAGTTATTTTACATGGGATGAAGTGCCCCATTTCACTAAGCCTATCAACAACCAAATACTAACTTACATAACACTATTTAGTTCTAGTAATTCCTACTATAAAATCCATGCTCACACATTCCTATGGCCTATTAGGGATTGGTAGGGGCTCATAGAGACCTACATTACTCATCTCTCCTTTAGCTTTCATACGCACTATAAATGTTTCCACATACTTACTCACATATCTAACTATTTTAGGCTAATAATAGAATCTTTGGACTAGTTCTAAGGTTTTTCAATATCCACTAAGGCTCCCATTTTGTTTCTCCTATATTGGGTTCTCTCTTATTGAACCCATTGGTACACACAATTGATTACCCTTAAAGAGAGATCCATTTTGCAAAGTAAATTCAGGATACTTGCTATGGAAGTGGTTCTCAAAATCTAAACATACCTTGTATGCCTTTGCAAAATTGCCATCCTCCTTGTAAAGACTCTTAAGGCTTTCTACTTCAATTTTATGCAACTGTACTTCTTGAACTATCAATACTTTCTTGCTCAATGCATCTGCCACTTTATTCATTTTTCCTTTCTTGTGCTTGATTATGAAAGTGACTACCTGCAAGTACTCCATCCACTCTAGGTACCTATTAATCAACTTTTCTTGTGTGTTGATGTAGCTTAGGGTCTAATTATTAGTAAATAAAATAAATTCCTTGGGAAATAGATAGTGCCTCCACTTCCTAAGAGATTGAACTAAGGCATAGAGTTCAAGGTCATAGGAAGAATATTTTTTTTTGGCCTCATTAAGTTTTTTTACTAAAGAAGGCTATAGTCTACCTTCTTGACTCAATACTCCCCCTAGTACAAGGCCACTTTCAACACATTCTATGGTGAAGAGTTTTTAAAAGCTAGGTAGTTTCAAGAAAGGTTGGGTAGCTACTTTCTTCTTTAGCATTTCAAATAATTTTTTAGCTTCTAATGTCCACCTAAACTTCGACTTAACCCCACCCTTTATGGTCTCTAACAAAGGTTCATATATGCAACTAAAGTTTCTATTAAACTTTTTATAGAATTGAGCAAGATCATGAAAACTCCTTACCTTAGTTGAAGCAGTAGGTGGTGACCAGTTGAGGATTGTAGCAACCTTATCTTGATCCATCTTCAATGTTACTTGGGACACCAAAAATCCTAGATGCACCAACTCTTTCTTGAAGAAGTCACACTTCTCAAGATTGATGGTAAGCTTTTCTTCATGCAACCTCTACAATAATGCTTCCATATGATTCATGTGCTCTTGCTTAGTCTTGTTGAAGATGAGTAAATCATCTAGATACACAACTACAAATCTTCTTGTGAAGTATTTAAGCACTTCATTCATGAGCCCCATGAATGTGTTAGGAGCATTGAAAAGACCAAATGACATCACTAGCCACTCATATAGCCCATCTATAGTCTTAAATGTTGTTTACCATTCATCACCCTCCTTAATCCTAATTTGGTGATATCCACTCTTCAAATTCAATGTAGTGAAGTACTTTTTTCCTCTAAGGCAATCCATGATATCTTCAATCCTAGGTGTGGAAAACCTAAAACTAATTATAATCCTATTTATGGCTCTTGAGACTATACAAAATCTCCATTTTTCCTCCTTTCTTGTATGTTAATACCATAGGGACTGCACATGGGCTTATACTCTTTTGATTCAAACCTTGATCCATCAATTCTTTCACTTGCCTTGTCACTTCCAAGTTTTGGTTTAGAGTGAGCTTGTATGCTTCCTTGTTGGATAGGAATGCACTTGGAACAAAGCCATTTTGGTAACTTATAAACCTTCCTAGGTGGTAGTGTAGCAAGAGCTCCATCACTGACTATGTCCTTGCATTTCTCAAGAAACTATTTTACTTCTTTAGGTTATGGTCCTTTTCCTGTATTCTCTTCTCTTTCAAACTTTAGTACTACTATATAACTTTGGCTTTCCTCATCCTTGAGGTCCTTAACAAATTCTTTACCACTATAAAGCAATACACTAGGTACATTTTTCTGTGCTTCTTCTCCTTCTACCAAAGACTAGAATTTGAATGTCTTACCTCCCTTCTTAAATGAGATGGAATTTTCCTTTCCATAATATACTTCTTCCCTATCAAATTATGAAGGTCTACCGATAATCATATGGAAGCCATCAATAGGTAAGATGTCACACAAAAATTTATCCTTATACCCTACAATGGAGAGATACACCCAAGTTTTATCATTCACTAGTATGCTCTAACTATTGATCAAAAGAATAGTCTTGACAATTGAGTGTCAACACACTTAAACATTTTCACTATATATGCCGAGTACACAATGTATGTCAAGCTAGAATTTCAATAGGTGTTGAACCACAATTGGTGCCGAGTAAATTAGAACATAGTATATGCCAAGTGATCCATGAAATGTTCATGTGTCAAGTAATCTAGAAATGTTCAGATGTCGAGCAATACAGAACATACATGTGTCAAGAAATATAGTGTTTAACAGTTGCCAACAAAACTAGGAAAGTAATAGATGCCAAACAATCTAGGAATTAGTTCATGCCAAGCATCAGTAATGTAATGAGTGTTGAGTAACTCAGGATCAACATAAGAGTTTGTGCTTGCACAAACTAAGATGTAAATCATTTTTGGAGCTAACTAAGAGATATTTCAAAGGAGAAAAAGAATAAGGATGAATCATTTACATTCCCTATGTAATCTACATGCAACCAATCAAAAAAATGGAGAAGGCATGCAACTAATGAGAAAAATGCAAGACATGAACAAGAATTCAAGATTCAATATGGATCGTAGATCCATACCTAACCCTAAGTCTTCACATTCTTTATAAGGAGGTTGAAAACCCATTGCATGTGTGCAAGAGAATAGTATAAGGGGAGATTATAGTGAAATTTTAGTGTGAAAGAGGAAAGATTTAGAGGAACAGAGCACCAATTTCACATCCAATTGATTAGAACACCACAAGGGACAAGGAACACATAGAAAGATTAGATCAAGCAAGGATTAGAATAGGAAGAGCAGATCTAGTACCTAAACCCAAAAATTTGAGATTGCATTCAATTTGGTCAAATGTTCTAATACTCTCTCATAATTGTATTAGAGGTCAAAATCCTATGTTGATAGGTTAGCTTAATAGCTAGGTAGGAGAACCTTTGGAGAAGGTTATGAAAATCCTATGTATTAGGTGGGTTTAACAACCTATTGTAAATCCTTTAACAGGGTGACACTTCATGTAAGTGTTTTTAAATCCTCTAACTAGGTCACTATTGACACAGTGTAAAGCCTTTAATAGGGCAAGACTTTTGCAAGGTAGACCATCAGAAGTGGTTGAACATTGATTGCTACAGTGAATTTTTTTGGGTGTCATCCCCACCCCAGGTTTACCTTCTTATTCCTGGAGGGCTTCTAGGTTATCAATTTTGGTGTCATCTGTTATTGCATGTGATTTATTTTATGTTCTTATATATTTTTACATGCATGTAATTTATTTTTTAGTTATATGTTTAAATAATAGAAAAAGGTACTTTTGATTTACCCCCCCCACCCCCTCTCAGAAGTACTCTTCCCATTTTGAACATTCCAACAATTAGTATCAGAGCACTAGTTCTCATAAGGAGAAGCCTAATAGCTTGGAGAAAAAGGTCAGAAGATGGAATTCTTCAAACTTGGGAAGATCATTGGCAATCAAGTGATTGATGTGCAACTAGCTCTACACAAAGCAGAGGAAGCCAAGGAGGAACTAAGAAAATCCTTGAAAAGAAGAAAGGAGATAGCCATAGTTGAAAATGACATACACTACAAGGAGATTGACACCACAGAAGTGTTTTCCAATGGAGATCCCAAAGAATTTGATGCAACAATAGTAGAATTAATGGAGAAAAATAAAGCATAAGTTGAAGAAATTAGATTACTGAAGCTTGAATAGAATCTCAAGCCATAATGTTTTGTGAAGTGACTAAACAAAAGAAAAGAGCTATTGAAGACAAGGCCATGATAGAAAATGACAAGAGAAATCTCATCAATAGGCTGGAAGAGAAGAAAATTGAATTTGAAAAGATCTCAAACATGCAGCTAGACATCTTAAGCCAAATGATGAATGCTCATCATGAGCTAAACATGAAGGACATTGGGATATCCACATTGAAGATGCAGAATGAATTGAAGAGAGAAAAGGAAATAGCAGAAAGTTACCAAAAACCTAATGAGGCTATCAAGTACTTTGAGAAATTGTTGAAATCACCAAGGGCTAGTAATGGTACTTCAGGACTTGGCTACATCAGCAATGAACAAGGAAAATCATCCAAGGCTATAGAAGAAAGAAGCAAAAAATGTAAGAACACTAAACCTACTTGTCATTTCTATGGTAAAAAGGGACATACCTCTAATGTGTGTAGAAGAAAGAGTAGTCATTAGCATGATAAGCCTACAAATACAAATTTGTGTCACAAGTGCAAAAAGAAAGGACATTCAACACAAGAGTGTAGAACCAAGACCATAAGGACACCAAGATTTGAGGGTCGCTGCTACAACTACAAAAAGTATGGACATAGAGTATTTGAATGTAGATCAAAGCCTATGTGGACACCTAATCAGCTTGCAAGAGGAATCAATCATGCACATCGCTACAATTGGGATTACAATACCAGATATAGCTGTCACTATTGTCAAGAGTATGGACACATTCCTAAAAATTACATAAGGACACATTTCAAGGAAAGTTATAGCAGGTGGCTAAACCAAACTACATGTTTAAGTTGTTTGAAAATTGGTCATATCAGCAGAAACTATCCTACAAAGTCAAGAACACCAAAGACTAAAGTCAACAAAGGAAAAGAGAAGATTGATGTTCAACAAATAAGAGGAAAAATGAACAAGACATGGAAAAAAAAAAGGTGAATGCAGCACATCAAATGGAGAGATCACTTCACCGAAGAGGTCAAGTGATCAAATCTAATCCAATTAAGCACAAGATAGATATATGGGGTTGATACATATAAAGATGTATCATACATGAGCCCAATAAAACATAGGAGTACTACAAAGAAGAAATATGCATGAGAAAAGAATGCAGGTGCAAAATAGAATAATAGGGGAATGACAATGGAAACCATTATAGAACCCCTGCTAGATTTTGTTGTGAGAGTCATATCCCACAAATTCTACTAGTCAAGTAGACTAAACATTGTACCATGTATTGCAGTGGATGTGGCTTATAAGTTGGTGAAGCAAGATCATACATATGATCTTGCAAAGCTCATGTTATAGCAAATCAATGAGAATCTAGGAGCTATAAGGAAGTCGAAGGGAGCTCAATGCAAATTTGGATCAGTTTTGGTTTGTATGTTTTTCTATATTATGAAAAAATTCTCTTCAGTAGGCAAGGTGAAATGGGATCAAAATAATACCATTTTTGAGCAAATAAATGGATTCATTGAGCAAATGGGTGAGAATTTTGATGCCCAAATGACTAGCTACTTTGAGGACTTCAAGAAGTCCATGAAATAGAGAATGAGGATACTAGTCTCACTAGTTGAGCAACATGAAAAGGACATTTTATTTCTTGTAGATATTGATTACACTTATATATAAGTAGTCATACCTAGAGTGAGATGGCTTAAGCCACTAGGTTATGAAATTGATGTTGATCAAGCCTTAGTAGCAATAATAGCTCTACTTGTAGAGGAAATTGACAAGACTACAAAACATTTTGGAACTTATTACATTGTCAAATCAAGGGTGATGACAAACCTTAAGATAGCCATAGCAGTGAAAAAGAAGGATAAATTGATCAAGAAGATCAAGAAGAAATTTGGTGTTGATGAAGTAGGCACAACAAAGGAAGAGGAAGTAGATGAAGAAGAGGATGACAATGAAAATGAAGAAGAGGGGCCTTTACAACTGACACAAGGTCTAGGTGAGGACAAGGAAGAAGGTTTTGAGGAAGAAGAAGTCAAAGAAGCACCAATCAAAACCAAATTCACCAAGAGGAAGGCTAAAACTCCACCTACTCCTCAACCTAAATCAAAGAAGGTGGCAAAACTTACACCAAAGAAGCCCACTACTAGAGCCACCACCAGAGCTACAACACAAAAGGCCAAAGAAGAGGTAGAGAAGAGGAAGAAAGCCACCAAGAAGACTAATGAGGAGCCAAGAAAGAGAAGAAAATATGTAGCTCAACCTGACTCAGATGAAGAAAAGACTGAGATAGATGATAACAGTCAGTTCAAAGTGGTAAGTCATCCACCCAAGTCTGCCATAGATAAATTGTACACAAAGATTAGAAATGATGACTTAAGAGATTTAAAGAATTTAGATTTTAATAAGCTCATAAAGGAATAAAAAAATAAAATAGAGGAATTTTTGTATGCTATGATGGCCAAGTACAAGCACACACCTCTAGAGCTAGATGGCTCAATGCCCAAGAAATTGTATAAAATAATAAAAGACAAATGGTATTTTTTCTTACAGATGGAAAAGGAAATAAGGGAGTCTACTTTAGCTAGATTGTTGCCTGATTTGACTAAAGGTCAAATAACCAATGCAGTCAAAAGGCACAATAGTAGATTTACTCCAAAGCATAGGGCATTTAGTATTTTGCAGAATAAAATTAAACATGTTGTAAGAAAATCCACACAATTTTGGAGAATAATTTATAAGAAAATTGATGATGTTTTTGATAACAAATACAAGGTAGAACCAAGTGCCAAGATAAGAGAAATAAAAGAATTAGAAAAGAAGGAAGAAGAGAAGAAGGTTGAGGAAGAGAAGAAAGTGGAAGAAGAAAAGAATGATGAAGAGGAGGATAAAGAGGAGAAAGAGGATGAAAATGGTATAGATGAGCAGCAAGAACAAAGTGTGCAAGACACACAACTATCACCTCCTAGCCCTCATCATGCCACCATCACATCTATAGAGATTATCAAGATTAAGGATTTTATTAGCACTTCTGGTTAAAACATCAATACATTAACTATAGAGGATCTAGCAAAAATCCTTGACCAATCAACACAAGTAGCTAGACTATGTTCAAGCCCAATACTGGTCAATGTTGATGAGTTGCAAAAGGTAGTAGTAAAATCAAAGGAAGTCAAGGTGTAAACACAAAAACCACCTTTAACCATTCAAACTACTAGAATCTTATTCCTTCCTCCACCATCTCCACCAAAATAAGTCATAGATGCACTTCAAGTGCCGAGTACAATAGTAGGGGAAGACAAAGAGAAAATAGAATATCCAGCAAGCACACCCCTAGCCAGTGATAGTGAAAAGGAGAAACAAGTTGAAGAGAAGGAAGAGACAAGAGATGAGGAGCAATCTACAATACAAACTTTCGTTGAATTACCAAAAACAAGTACTCCCACTCAAACTCTTTAGAAGTTGAGCACTAAAATGCTAGCATTGCAAGTTAGAACACTAGGCTCGAACTCAACAAAAGTAGCTAGGAAACTTCAGTATGGAATTCTTGAGCTGGATGAGGAAATCACAATACCTTACTATGAATCCAGCACTCTCACTGAGGAGAAGATTAATGAAATATAGAATGCACTAGATATAAGAAGAAGATAAGAGGTATTGAGAAAATAATATAAATATAGGGAAGCACTAAATGACATCAAGGACATCTTTATGGATGCCTTAAAGTTGTAGACACCTAATGAGTCAAGGCCAATAGTAGAAAAACTATCTGACATAGTTGATTAGGTGACAAATGAAGACCATGATACAAATGCAAAACTAATGGAATGGTTAGAAAGGAAATTCCAAGGAAAGGTAAATGAGAAAATATCTAGTGATATAGCACTATCTCAAGTTGAGCTAGCTAAGAAATTGGATAAAGTAAAAATTGTACTTGGGAATATATTTTTCCTATACAACAAGTTGTGTGATTTTTCCAACTTCACACAGGAGACCAACTAGAGAATAATGAGCTTGGAGAGAAATCTAAAGATTTCTAGTATGCAATAGCCCACCAATCTAGTTTAGAGTGAAAAGCATTTTTCTCAAATGCTTCACACACAAAGAGAATTAGCTATATTAACAATAGAGGAGGCAAATACAAAAGCTAAGTTGATGCAGATTCAGTCCTCTATAACCCCTCACTTGGAGGTACTCCATAAGGAGCAAATGTATGCAGAAACAATCCTCAAGAAAGATTCAAATATTTCTACCTCTGATGGACTTGTACATCTAGTAGCAAAGGTTGCCATCCAACATAATTCATTGGACATTGCACTAGCAAATTGTGATGTAGCTCTAAAAATACTCCTAGAGGTAAATAGCTCATTTTTGGCAAAGCATGGTATTACTCCGTAGAACCCTTTGACATCAATGTCAAAAAGGGGGAGATAAAGTAAGGGGGAGCTATATGTATAAAGGGAGATATCTATATATGCAGATACTATGGGCAATACCAAATTTTGAAGAATACCAAATTTTAAACCATTTTTTATTACATTCTTTCATTCATTTTTGAGAATAAAGTGGAAAGTTTGTAAGAAAAGTTTATAAATAGCCAAAAAGGGGGAGACTAGAAATAAAGAATAAAGGGGGAGATGCAAAATTTTGAACTTCACATTAATCAGATATAGCATACAGGCTCAGAATGCAGAAATAGGAAAAAGGACAGAGAGAATTAGGCAAATTAGCATTAAATTTTAGTCTCAAGAATGGACAAGGGATAATCAACTCAAGGGGAGTCATAAGGTATATTGTTACTCACAATATTTTGAAATTTTGCATGAATGCCAAGTAAATAAATAATATGCTCAATAAGGTTAAGTTCTTAAATGCTTAGTTAAGTGTTTTTGACATTCATGTCAAAGGAGGAGATTGTTGGTCAAAATAATAGTCTTGACAATTGAGTGTCAACACACTTAACCATTTTCACTAGATATGCCTAGTACACAATGTATGTTGAGCCAAAATTTCAATAGGTGCCAAGCCATAGCTGATGCCAAGTAAGTCAGAATGTAGTATGTGCCGAGTGATCCAGGAAATGTTCATGTGCTGAGTAATCTAGAAATGTTCAGATGTCGAGCAATACAAAACATACATGTGCCAAGAAATATAGTGTTTAACAAGTGTCGAGAAAAAAAAGAAAGTAATAGATGTTGAGAAATCCAAGAATCAATTCATGCCAAGCATTAGTAATGTAATGAGTGTACAGTAATTCAAGATCAACATAAGAGTTTGTGTTTGCACAAACTAAGATGTAAATCATTTTTGGAGTCGACAAAGAGAGATTTCAAAGGAGAAAAAGAATAAGGATGAATCATTTAGATTCCCTATGTAATCTACATGGAACTAATTAGAAAAATGGAGAAAGCATGCAACCAATGAGAAAAATGAAAGGTATGAGCAGGAATTTGAGATTCAATATGGATCATAGATCTATACCTAACCCTAAGTCTTTGTATTCTTTATAAAGAGGTTGAAAACTCATTTCATGTGTGGAAGAGAATAGTATAAGGGGATATTATAGAAAAAATTTAGTGTAAAAGAGGAAATACTTAGAGGAATAGAGCAACAATTTCATATCCAGTTGATTAGAACACCACAAGGGACAAGAAAGACATGTAGAGATTAGATCAAGCAAGGATCAGAATAGGAAGAGCAAATCTAGTACCTGAACCTAACAATTTGAGATTGCATTCAATCAGGTCAAATGTTCTAATACTCTCTCACAATTTTATTAGAGGTTGAAATCCTATGTTGATAGGTTAGCTTAATAGCTAGGTAGGAGAACCTTTGGAGAAGGTCACAAAAATCCTATGTATTAGGTGGGTTTAACAACCTATTGTAAATCTTTTAATAGGGTGACACTTTAGGTAAATGTTTGTAAATCCTCTAACTAGGTCACTATTGACATAGTGTAAAGCCTTTAATAGGGTAGGCCTTTTACATGGCATACCATTAGAAGTGGTTGAACATTGATTTTTGTAGTGAATATTTGTGGGTGTCATCCCCACCCCTATTTTACCTTCTTATTCCTGGAGGGTTTTTGGGTTATCAATTCTGGTGTCATGTGTTATTACATGTGATTTATTTTATGTTCTTTTATATGTTTCCATGCATGCAAAAAAAATATTTAGTTATATGTTTAAAGAATAGAAAAAGGTACTTCTGATTCACCTCCCCCCCCCTCTCAGAAGTACTCTTACCAGTTTGAACATTCCAACACTAACTGTTATTGAGCCAAGTCACCTTATAAGGATTCACATTAGGTATCTTAGTCAACTTGAATTTATTGACTACCTCCTCTGATAGAATATTGTTAGTAAATCTAGAATCCACTACTACTTTGCACACTTTCCCTAGTATCTTACATATGATCCTAAATAGATCTCTTCTATGCTTAGGCTCATCAAGAGTAGGTTGTTTAATCAACACCCTCCTAAATATAAGAATCTCTCCCTTTTCTAACTCTATTTGGTCTACTTTAGAATCCTTTCTATAGTTGGTTTCTTGAGAATATGTTATCCTCTTGTCAAGATTAGAAGAAGAGGGTTTTTCAAGACAACTATAGGTAGGATGGCCTAATTGACAAAAATTATAACTCTTTGTAGTGGAAAAATAAGAGTTTCTTCTTCTTGATCCTCTACCTTTGTTTGAGCCTCCTTGGTTACCACTCTCGCTATCATTGCCTCTTCTAGAATTTCCTTTATTGGTTTGCTCAGTGAGCTAGTTGTCACCCTAATTCATCTTCCCATTACCTTTACCTTGGTAACCTCCTCTTTTTCCTCTTTTATTTCTTCCCTTGCCTCTATCTTTGAAGTTGGAATCTCATTTCTTCTTGTTTTTTTCCTCCACCTTTAAGGCTAGTTGATGACACCTTTGGATAGTAGTAGGTGCCCACAAACTAAGCTCTTCTTGGACATTCCACTTCAAACCTCCTAAGTATCTAGACATCTTTATTGGTTCCTCTTCTTTATTTTTAGATCTAAGACACAATCTCTAAAACTCCTCTATATAAGAGGTCACATCTAGGTCTTTTTTCTTCAGTCCTTTCCTTCTTTTATGGATTTGGATCTCAATGTTTTTTGGTAGAAATTTCTCCTTTAACTTAGTAACCATGGCACTCCAATTGGCTATAGGATTCTTGACCATGCTAACTCTCTCATCTTGTACATACTTCCACCATGTCAATGTTGACCCTCTGAGTCTTGACTTAGCCACTTTGACCTTCAGTGCCTCCAATACCCCTTCACACTTGAAATGGTTCTCCATGTCATCCAACCAATCCATTATTGCATCAATATTCATATTTCATCTAAAAAGTGGCACTCCTTCCAAATATTTCCTCCTAGGGCTTTGCTAGCATTCAAGAAGGGCTCTTCATTCAAGACAAGTTCAGGATTAGGTGCCACATCCTCTTCATCTACCTCCTTACCCTTCTCATTCTCTTCTTCCTTTATTTTAGCTACATCAACAAATTCCTCTAATTTTTTCTTCACCTCTTCCAAGGATATTTCAAGGAGCTTATTCTTCTCCTTTTTCTCATCAACTTCTTTGGCTAACTCTATAGTAGTCACCATGTTGGACTAACCTACTAACTCTCTAGTA
Source organism: Cupressus sempervirens (assembly GCA_028749045.1). NCBI lineage: Eukaryota > Viridiplantae > Streptophyta > Pinopsida > Cupressales > Cupressaceae > Cupressus > Cupressus sempervirens. The sequence continues at coordinate 24,333,033 of CM053793.1, read as the reverse complement.
GCTACAAACATACACCACTTTTTCCCAAGTCTTTAACTGGATCTGATACCACTTTGATGTGACAACAAATCTTTCTTCTTCCTCAAACTCTCTCAAGGTATCCTTAGGTCATACACTTGACCAACTAGGATTCTAACCACTGTAGTCTTCTTAGGACTCTAACTAGTAGATCCTAACCATTCAATTGGTGTATATCAATTAGGCAAAAATAACTTTCTTACTAATTCTTCAACCACACAGGTAACCCCAAGTCTATCATTGACTCCCAAAGGGATGACTATTCATCTAGGAGTGCACAAGACTTCCCAAAAGGTCCATAATAATAATAAAACACTAAAACCCTAATCGAGTTCTAAACATCAAGTAAAAAGGCATCCAAATGCTTGTAAAAAGGCTATAAGAATTAGCCCTCCAAATTCACTAAAACCAAGTTATCTTGGAAAAATACTTAATAAGGGGTCAAAAAAACACCATTCCACATACCATTTTTAGGGATCTTAAGGATTCTGGGGTTCTAAGGTTCCCAACTTGTTTGTATTGTACAGGCACAATTTTAGCCTAAAATCAAGGGTTTTGAGGATTATACTAGCTATCTACAACCAAGAAGACTTTATTCTTTACAAAAATATTTCCAAAGACTCCCATTGGACTTGGGGCTTCACCACTCCTTTCTTCAACACCTTCCATGCTTTGATTGAAGTATACACGCATTCAACTACTCCTATCACCTCTACAATAGTTTGTGATCCCTAACCAACTTGTTATGACTTGCGTAAGGCATCACTAGAAATTCAACTCCTCAACTTTCTAGGCCCCATATCTAATACAAAAAATTTACATGGATTCATGTTTAAAATCCCAAAAGACCATAGAAAGCATATGATGGTAAATGGCCCTATGACTCCATTCATGCAAATAGTCTGTTTCAGGACAACAGACTTATACGAACCAAAATAAATATTTTAGGCATGCAAAACCCTATAGGATAACAAAATAACTATGTAAAAAATCTCAAATAAATATATATATTAACACTTGCAACACAAAAAATTCAAGATCTAATCAGTCTACATGCCAATAACACTCAAGAACATAAAATTGCTATGGAGATCTTACTCCTCAGTTCGTACAATGCAAAAAATCACTTCTCCAACCCCTTGAATAGGTTAAGAATGGCCTCATATAGGCTTCCACCCATGCTCCTAACTATTTCAAATAGTTAAAAAAAATACAAATAAAAATTTTCTCCATGGGAAGAAAAGTTGTCAAAATGTTGTCAATGAAAAAATTGACAATTTTGAGCAATTTTTGCAATTTTGAGCATTTGACCCTCAAACTTGCTCTAAATGATGTAAAAATATAGAAAATGCCTTAAATGGTTACAAAAAAAATATTAAGGTTCTCCAAAATATTTTTAAACCTTTCTAGCCTTCAAAACCTAAAAATGCACTATATAGCCAAATTAGCAAATTGGACAACCATGATCAACCTAGCCTACCCAAACTCACCTTAGGACTAAACTAGCCCTATTATTTAACTAGTGGTGTGGCTAGCACCACTACAATAAAAAATATCAAAGGGTACCCTAGGTCTTCCTTAGCCACCTAGGTTCCCCTGCACCAAGGAAACGGATGACTAGTATCAGATTGAGGAGTTTGACATTGAATCATAGGTAACATTGGATGAGGATCTCTAAAGGTTAATTTCCAAAGGGAGTTTGAAAGTCCATATGTGTGACAATATGATTTTAATGGGCCTACCCCCTTGTGTACACCATGAAGAAGTGTTGACTTCCAAATGATGTCACTTGTATTTGCAGAAGTTACTATAAGGTGGCGATCTTACAATAACTTGTCTCATGAGATCAAACAAATTGAGTATATGGTGAATGTATTAGATCTCAAAATTTTGGAAAACCATTACTAAAAGTTTATTTGGTAAATATCAATGATATTCTAGGGGGTTGATACTCTTGATATTAGATGTAATAGAAAACCTTATTTTGAATACTTGGTGAATATCATTGATATTCTAGGAAGCCAATACTTTTGCTATTAGATGTGATATCAAACCTTATTTTGAGTACTTAGTGAATATCATTGATATTTTAGGAGACCAATACTCTTGATATCTGATGTGATATCAAAAAATTTTGATTACTTGGTCAATATTGAATGATGATATTCTAGGAGATCAAGACTCGTGATCTATCAGATGTGATATCAAACCTTATTTTGAGTACTTGGTGAATATCATTGATAATTTGGGAGGCCAATGATCTTGATATCATATGTGATATCAAACATTTGAGTAATTGGTGAATATCATGTATTTTGAGAGACCAATACTCATGATATCAAATGTGATATCAAAATTTTGGATATCTCCTTATCCAAGATATCCTTAAAAAATTTCATTCCTAATATTACCAATGGTGCACTATATATATATATATATATATATATATATATATATATATATATATATATATATATATATATATATATATATATATATATATAGAGAGAGAGAGAGAGAGAGAGAGAGAAACACACACACATATGTATATATTTATATGTGTATATGTGTATGTGTATGTGTATGTGTGTGTGTGTGTGTGTGTGTGTGTGTGTGTGTGTGTGTGTGTGTGTGTGTGTGTGTGTGTGTGTGTATGTCTGTGTGTATGTATGTATGTATGTATGTATGTATGGGTGTGTAGTTAATTAAATAATAAATTATATGTGATATATTATATATAATTATGTTACCATTTTAATTAAAGACATGTCCCATGAAGGGACATGTATCCTCCTAATTGATTATTAATATAAATAAGAGATTGTTGCAAAGTGTAAAAATCATACCGAACAGGCACTACTTAGTACATTTGTAGCAGATTAGGAAAACTAACACTAACACATTTTTTTTTAATATGGCCATGTGAGAGTCAAATTTTGCAAACCTCCAATCATGGATATGTTCTTCTTCTCAACTATTGTTTTCTCTTTGGTAGATAACTTGTGACCAATTATCATAGGTGTAGCAAAAAGATTACAACTTTCTAAGTCAAATCTCTTCAACAAATCTTTCATATACTTAGTTTATGATAAGAAAATAAAATCATTGTTCTACACAATTTGTAAACCCAAGAAATATTTCATCTCACCTATCATTTTCTTCTCAAATTTATTCTTCATTTCATCATTAAAGTTTTTAGTTACTTCATCATCACCTCCTAAAATCATATCAACCATGCACAAATATCACATTAATCAATAGACCATTCTTAATTTATTTCAAATGCAGATTAGTATCTATAGTGCCCTTACCAAATCCTAATATTCTCAAATACTTGTCCAACATCACATACTAGGTTCTAGGTGCTTTCTTTAGTCTATACAATGCTTTGTTCAACTTGGATACCATATCTGCTACTTATGTCAAAGGAGATCCTTCAAGCTGCTCAATTTAGACTTCTTCTTCAAGTTCTCCATTCAGAAATGTTGACTTCGCATTCATCTTATACACTTTGAGCTTTTAATTTTCTATATAAGACAAGAACATCCATACTACTTCAATTTTGGCAATAGGTGCTAATGTCTCTTCATAGTCTATACCTTCTTCTGTGAATATCATTTGCAAACCAATCTTTCTTTATTTCTCACAACCTCACCTTGTTCATTCATCTTTTTTTGAGAACCCATTTGGTTCCTATAACATTATTATCCGTAGGTATAGGGACTAATTTCCATTTATCTTTCTTTACAATCTGATCTACTTCTTCCTTCATTACTTAAATCTAATGATTATCCTTACATGCTTCATTTGCACTCTTTGGTTCAACTTGATAAATCAAACATAACCCTTTGTGTACTCTATTTCTTGTCATAAATCCTCTATCTTTGCTTCCAATATTTTGATTAGTGAGCTTATTCTTTATCAAATTATTATTTGGTGTGGGTGTCACTATCTCAACTCTTACTTCTTCTCTAGGTTTAGATCTTGTTTCCTCTCTTTGTTCCACAACTTGAATTGCATTCTATAAATCATTATTAGTCTCATAAAAATTCTCAATATTTTCTTAGATAGGCTTAGGATTAGCTTCTTCATCATTAGAATTGTAATCAAGCATTTTCTCTTGAACTCCAAACTTCTCATCCACTTTTACATTTGTGCTCTTAACAATAGTCTTAGTCCTTTGATTAAAAAATCTATAAGCTTCTCTTTGTAGTTAATAACCAAGGAACATACATTCATTACATCTTGCATAAAACTTACCAATATCATCATCTCTCTTGATATAACATTGTACTTCCATAAATCTAAAATACTTCACTGATGGTGCATGATCAAATCATAATTTATAGTGTTATGGTTATACCTTTTCTAATTTGCACTCTATTAATTGTATACACTGTTGTATTAACTACTTCTCTCTGAAATTTCTTTGATACATAATTCTCAAACATCATAGCTCTTGCTACTTCTATTCTAGACTTGTATCTTCTCTCAACAATATCATTATGCTCATGAGTCTTAGGGGATGATAGATGCCTCTTAATATCATTCATTTCACAAAAAGTATTAAACTCGCTTGAGGTAAATTATCCACCTCTATTTGATCTTTAAACATTTAATCTTCAATCCAAAATCATTCTCAAGGATATTCTTAAACAACTTAAATTTCTCAAATGCTTCTCCAAGGAACACTACCCAAATCATCCTAGTAAAGTCATCAACAATAATCATGAAATACCTTTCACCATATAATCCTATTTTCTTTTTGGGATCACTCAAATCTATGTGAGAAATCTCAAAAAAAATGTACAGAACTTCTTAATAGGTAAAGAACTTTTCTTTTTCTTAGCCATAACACATTCCTTGCACACAACATTAGTAGACTTCAAAAAAATTTGTAAATCCCTAATGGTAAATGTACTACTTTCTTTCACAATATTATCAAATTTTATATGATAAAACCTTCTATACCACAACCAATTTTTATCAACTTTAGAAACTAAACATGTCATCTCTATAGGATTCAACTGAAAAATATTACCTATAGATCTTGTACCAATGTCTATCATCTTACCATTCTTGTTGTTGATTATGCATGTCTTCTCTATAAACTGTAATTAATATCCCTTATCAACCAACTATCCAACACTTAGAAGATAGTGTTTCAATTCATCAACAAAATAAACAGCATCTCTGTTAGTTTCCCCATCAAGAGTAATAGATCGTATTCCCTTGATATGACAAGATGCATTGTTACCAACTCTAACAATTCCTCCATCACAGATATTGAATTCAAAAAATTTATTCATATCAATAGTCATATGATGTAAAACCATTTTTTTGTGATCTTATCAAATTTATTCTCAACCTATGACACTAGGGCTTTCTCTTCTCTAACTTTTTTTGCAAGATTTTTTTCCTTTATAGAAACAAATCCTAACTCATCATTACAAGTCCAACATTTAAAAATTTTCTTTCCATTTGGTTCTCTCTTCACAAGAAAGGAAATTCCTTCTTCAATCTTTCTGTCTTTCTCAAATCTAGATCTACTAATGCTAGTGTGATCTCCACTAGTGCTTGCACTCCTTGGTAAAGGAAGGAAAATGCTTAATGCACTAAAAGTAGTCTCCACTATAAGAAAAACTCTTGGCTATTAATTACTTAGTTTTTTTCTTCCAATCTTCCTAGAAGAGCCTCTCTAAAAGATTTCTTAGTACAAGGTATCACTTATTCAATAATCTACATTGACTACTTGAATGGTGGCGTGAAAGTCTGGAAGATCATCCATATGATCTCATATTCATCTTTAGTTCCATTACTATACTTGAGTCCTACAACAATTTCTAATATTCTATCAATATAACTTCTTATAGATTCATCTTCCACCATTTTAGCCTCTTAAAATAAATATATCCAATTTTGCAACCTAATTCTCTTAGCACGTTTATCACCTTCAAAAGCATATTCAAAATCTTTCCAGATCTCAATACCATATCTCCAAATTTACATCACAACGATCCCTTTGATTGCTTACTCACATTTACCAATCTTCACAAATCTAATACAATTCTCTTACATTCTTCTTACAACCAAGGAAATAATCCTTCCTTTATAACAAGTCCTCAAAGTAATTCATTAATTCATCATTCATGCTTTTCCAATTAATAACAATAGGGACTCATTAAGATAGCACACTACAATACATATTTCTCATAATTATAAAATATTATGGGATCAGAGTCTTCACAACTTCTCACATGTGCAAGCTTGGACTTTGTGCACTTGTTGACATCATCATCAAGCTATATGAACTTTCTCTATCTAACTTTCCTCATCCAAATTCTATCCCTCTAAAGATATATAATCCAATTACCACAAACTACTTCCTAGGTTCTTTGTTTGCAAACTATCTTCTATAAATCACAAATAAGTCTCACCAATCTTCAATTGTTTGAATGCACACATGAAGATTAAATTAGAACACACTTTAGAAAACATCCTCAACTCTACATAACCTCTTCTTTAATACTTGATATTTATGGCCTCATTCCTTGTTTTCTACTTTATCAATCTTCTCAATATGTTGACATAAATGATAAACATATTCATGAATACAACACACAATCATGCTAATTTTCTCTCCACTAATCCAAAAATGCTAAAATACTCCCCCATAGTAATATCATCACTATTCATGCTAACACTCGATTCATTGTATTTGGTATGACTCTAAGATTGACAATTTTTATTAAGTGGCATTAATTGGAAGAATATGAAACTATAGAGACTACTATTTAAGGAGTAGTTGTACAAGTTTTTTGGTTGTTGGTTAGATGTTGATATCATTGATAGATTTTATATAAAAGAAGTTAAAAGTGTTAAATTATTATATAGAAAATGTTATCCAAGTGAACCAAGAAGATTTGAAACAAGGAAGAGATGAGTGAATCATCCAATAAGGAGAATAAAGTAAAGAAATCAAAGGATAGTGATTAGAAAAGAGACTGATTAGAAAGGAAATCTAAACAATGTATGTTGGAAACATGGTTAGATAGATGTATTGATGATTGTCATTTATCGCAACATGTGTTCAACATTTCATTTATGCATTTAGAGATGGAAAGTTGTCTAAGTGTTTGAAAATTTATAGTAGTACAAGGAATAGATCTGTTAGTAAACAGTTTTCCTCATAAATGTTCATATATAAAAATGGAGAAAAGCATGTAAACTAACAAATGAATTCCTATAGAAGAGACTCAGGAATTCTCTGCTTGATGTTTCTTCACTAAAAATAGGCGCAGCTACCTTTATTATAATGAAAAAAAAAATCTAATAAACTCAACAGAATGACCTTTTACAGGAAAATGATCTGCTGAAAGTGTTGAATCAACTTATTTTATCTCATCAATACAAAACAAACTCGAATGTAAAAGAACCACTCGATTTTAATTGTCAAGATGATTCACATATTTGAAAATTAAACCATCGAGTAGGCAAATTGATAAAACTAACTTCTCACAACATCCCAATTTTTATTTAGACAATTTCAAAACAAATAATAGACACAACTAAAAGCTTAAAGAGTATCTTCAAAAATACTAATTTAAAATAGGCAAATAATAGCATCCACTTACAAAATTTTTAACCATAAATCAAATTATAGAGTTTCATCGTATTTGTAGAAATTCTGAAATGCTACTTCTAACTTGGAATAAAACCACAAACAAAAATAATTTTGTCTATCGATCTATCGGAGAATTCTCACCCCTTCACCATACTAATTATTACATATATATAGGCATGGGGCTGGACTATTTCCAAAATTATCCTGCTAGGAGTTAATTGTCTTTTGCTAAAGTAACTGCTAACTGAAATGCAAGAAAAATTAAACCAAGAAAAGAAAATATAACTAAGTGATTAAGTGTAACTATTTTTCTTGATCAAGTAGCGCTATCTCCACTAGCCACACCTTTCGTCATCTTCCACATTTCATAGGAAATTGAAAAAGCTAAGATAATGGATTGATGCAGCAAACCAATATAGGCAAACCTTTGCTTCCAGATTTCTTTCATCTTCTTCAGTTCAACAACCTTTTCTTCATGCATTTCCAAGTGTTTTAGATTGATGATTAACATAGCCTCTATATGCTCCATATTAGAAAGTCCAGCTTAGCTGGTGCTTTCTTGTCTTGGCACTCCTGAAACTTCTTCTAAACCTCTTTGATTATTCCATCTGATTGGGCAACAAAGTCATCTTCTTTTTGATGAAGAGGGATTTTAGAACCTTTAGAAAATCAAATACAGGACTTCAGGTTTCACATGCATGAATGCAGATTTCAGCAAATGCATAGAAATTTAATGAAATGAGGGTCAACACATGAAGATGTTGCCCATTCAAATTTGTGTTACAACTGGGTTTTCCTGTAACCTCATATGAGACAATAATACAAAAATAAAAATATACATGAAATTATAGAGGATCCTCCAATGGCTGACAAAGATCATTGGAGGATCTTTAGAAAACCCCCATGCAAAGACCACTCTCAAAACAACAGAGAGATCTGGCTGATAGGAAATGAATACTAAGAAAATATTAAACTATTAAGATCTAATTTTCAGATTTCTTCCAAGATGTTGATCTAAATACAAACAGAAAAAATGTATGTAGAATACTACACAATCGCATCTGTACAACACTAGAAACTTAAGAAAATTACAGGAAAACTCAAGAACTTCATTCTATTCACTTTCTCCCAAAAAAAAATCTCTCTCCAAAAATATCTCTTCAAAAATCTCCCTTACAATATGCACTCTTTCTCTTTTTAAAAAACCTTCTAATGTAACTCCCAAAAATCCATCATAGCTTTCTTGTGGCGGTTACTGTATATGAGCAATGTTAGTATGCTAATAGAAACCAAATTTAAATAAAGCTTCTACAAACTAAACAAAATTCATAAACTTCAAGATAGACTAAGATGAGCTCTCAATTGAGAATATGAGCCATTAATGGGCTCTCTCAATGAGAAGATCTCTTGTTGAGTAGCTTTTTCTAAATAGATAGGATGTATACTCAAGCTTTATGCTTCAAAAAGGGCTTCAAATGGAGTTGGAATTTGGGTGTGAGTGTATGGTTTTGATGTAAAATGTCTTCTTAAAATGGCATTATGACTTTACTTCATGGATTGTGTTATTTTGCAAAGGGGAAGGATCCAATTTATAGGCAAGAGGCTTGAGGGATTGAGGGCTAAGATGCAAGGATGGGAAAAAGCTCATGGAGGGCTCAGATTGCATGAGAGGAGAGCACATGGATTGTGCTTCCTTACAGCCAATCAAGGAGTGACACATGTCACAGGGTGAGAGGATGGAGGAAAGGGGAAGGATGAGTCAACAAAGGAGGCTCAAGGGATAAAATCTTCATAAAGACCCTCATAATGGCTTGTAAGAGCAATAAAAGGGCTTGGAAGAGTCATTTATGGCCTAGTGGGCTTCATAACGTTTTATGGTTGAGATATTTTGAGGAAGATGAGAGCAATTTCGACTTGGGATTGATTAGGAGGGTTTTAAGCTTGCTTAGGATTGTGCAAATGATTAGAGGATGGATTAGGATGGTTTAGGATTAGCTTAGGGATAGGCAAGTGGATGGCATTTAATGAGGGTGGGTGAAGGAGGAGATATTTTGTTAACTTTGGCTTGGGTTAGTAAGTCTTAACCCATGTTTAGGGAATGTGACAAGGTTAGGAGGGGATTAGGATTAGGTTTAAGGACATCTTCTAGAAGAGTCTAGACTTTGGATGAGGATAAAGACTTTCTAGAATAGTCTAGAACTTCCTAGGATGAGGATGAAGACTTTCTAGAAGAGTCTAGAACTTCTTAGGATGAGGATAAATTAGATTTTTAGGAAATAAATAAAGTTTTATTTATTTCAAGGGTTTGGGTTGAGGAGATATTTAGTAAAACTTTTTTAATAAACATGAGGATTAATATTTAATCTTAATTAAATATTTTGAGTTGGGATTAGGGGTAGGAAATGATGGGATTAGCCTTTAATCAAAATTAAAGAAGGATTAGAAGATTTTGGAAGAGGTTAGTGGTCTTAAGGAAATTGGCGAAGTTTTGGGCAAAAAATAAATTTTTTATTTATTTTGGAATTTTTGGTCAATTTATTAATTAAATAATTAATAAATAAAGAAATAATGTTTAAATAAGATTTAAACATTTTTGGGAGGGATTCCTTAATTAAATATTTTTAATTAAGATAAAGGGATTTAATGGCATAAAAATAAATAAATAAATTAAATAATTAATTAATTAATAAATGATGATGTCATCAGGACTTTTTCAGAAAATAAAAATACTTTATTTTCTAAAGGTTTTTAGGTGTCTACATTTTGCCCCTCTTTGATGTGATGCCGCAAGTGGCATGGAATCAAAGATAAGAAAATAAGATGCCCAAGGCTAGAGCAAAAGAGGAGAGAATGGACTGCAAGATGCCCCCTCAAGAAGGCGGCGGGGAGAGAAAGTGAGGCTCGACGAATTCTTGAAAAGTACAAGAATCTGAGATGAGCAAGAAGACTTAGATTGGCTTAAGAGAAGAGGTTTAGTTAACTCAAACTCTGACTATGGGAGAATGATAAAGGAGAATCAGAGGCACAAGAGGAAGCAAGCTTAAGATCTCAGGGATTGCAGAGGATGAAGGAGCAGAGCACTATAAAAGGAATCCAGGATGGGGAGATGGATGAGGGGATTAAAAATCTGATGCAACAGGATTTCAAAGAGTCAAATTGGCGGAAGATGGGTTTCGGAGATCCCTAGGACTAGGATTGTGGATATCGAAAGATGAGGCTTGGTGGATTGATTTGGATTGGTGGATCCCTAAGACTAGGATTGTGGATCCCTAAAGCTAAAGGTGAGGAGTGATACAAAGATATACTGATGCATAAGCTGGGGTAGGAGAGACGGATGTTGGATATGGATGGGGGACAATGGAGATGAAGGAAAACCATTGAAGCTTTTTGAGCGGGGGGATACTTCAAAGAGAAGTACCACCATGTAGTTGAGCACTAGATTTTCTATAGGACTATTGGTTAATTGCCAAGGTTACCAAGAACATCAAGGCCTTTTCACCAACTTTCCAGAGGACTGATGAACTGACTCAAAACAAACACGCAAGGATTGCCCCAGCATCACACATGATTCCCAGAGGAAGCAGTGTAGAAACAACACTGGGTAACCCACAAGCAAAAAAGAAAACAAGCAAAAGATATGATCAAGACCTTACGCTCTGATTTCTGCATTCACAGTATACCATGATATGGAAGATCGTGGCAACCTTGAGGAGGGAACAAGGAGATTGCTTGGAAAAGATATTTCAAGACCCAACAGGGAAGAGTCCAAATCAAAAGAAAGCGAAAATCCAAAATAGAACCGTTTGCCAACGAGATGGGTAGGATGAGGTACTAACGGACCAAGATCAGACATGAGGAAAGCTATATCCTACAAGGACCTATCAGAGAGCACCTAAGCTGGTGGATTTGGATGAGTGATGTGTCTGGCAAGCTGATCTAAGAAAGATAACACTTTGGTGACAGGAAATCTAGCTAAAGGATGCATTGGAATAGCTAACCAAGATATGCGATGGGTGCAAGATGCTGATCAAGGAGGAGCTGACATGAATGCTGGATAGATACAATGGTACTAAGCTAAAGAGGATGTACAAGCTGATGGACCAAGATATTTACAAGCTGAAGCTGACCAAGATAGTTACAAGCAGGCAAAAGCTCAGGATGATAGGATAGCAGGATGGTTTGATGTTGTGCAAGATGCAAAAGCTAAGAGTGAAAGATATGGATTTGGCAGGATGCATCCAATGATGATGAGAGATTTTGTGACCAAGGATAGCTAGAGGGGTAGGATGAGATGGCTGGATAGGATGGTAGATAGCTAGGATTATCATGGATATAAAGAGATGACATTGGGTTTGCATGAGGATAGCCTAGAGCTAGATACCAATGACAAGGGAGGATGGACAAGACAAGATCTCCAAGGAATATAGTACCCCTAGTTAGAAGATGACATGCGAAAGGAGGTCTTACAATGGATGTGATATTATTGAAGCTAGGATGGAAAAGCTGAAGGTGCTAGGGAGATGGATGATAACTGGAATGATGGGGTGAGGTTGCAGAAGATAAGTAGATAGCGATAGATAAAAGCTGGAGGATGAAAGATAGGTGGATAAATTGGAAGATGGAGCTAGATGGCAAGATGTGACCAAAAGAATGAGGATGATAGGCTAAGCTAGGGATGGCTGGATTATGCATGATGCTTTTTTGCCAAGTTTTCATCATGGTACTTGTCCAAGGTGCTTGAATTGCCAAGTTTTCACCAGTGGACGCTTTTCTTTTCTTTACTTTTTTTTGACTTTTTGACTTTGGACTTAGCTGGAATGATTTTGGCTTTCTTCAGCTATTTTTGGCTCATAGATGTTGGTAGGATGGATGAAAAAGGATTGGATTGAACAAGTGGAATGGTGGGTGGGAGTTTGACAGATAATGGATGCAAAGACATAAGGCTTGTGGGTAAATGGATGAGGAAAATGGAAAGATCATCATTGGCACACACCTTGAGAGGTGATAAAGTAGTGGGAAAGATGGTTTTGAGCGAGGTTGAGGAGAAAATGGAGGAAGAGAAAGATAAGGACTAAAAGTAGAGTTGGAAGATGGAGGATGGGAAATTTAGGATAAGAAGCATATGGACTGAAAGTGGATTGGGGGGATGAAGGATGCTTATATAGGGATTTGGATGAAGGATGGATGGATGAGGCTTTTTGAGTAGCATGAATGGATGCCATTTGAGATTTTTCTTTGAGATGCATTTCTTTTATGAGCATCTTGGGTATCCACATGATTTTTGACTTTTTTAGCTTGGGCTTTTGTGGCCTCTTGACTTTTTCTTTGATTGGGATTAAATGTTTCTTGTTTTGAACATGTATTTTAGAAGGGATATGTTGAGACTTGGATTTTTGTGGATTTTTGGATTTATGCTTTTGTATTTTGGCATCCAATATGCTTCTATTAGCCATGGGATGGGAACAAGAGCATGGAGGAGATGGAGGGATAATTGATGGAGTGATAGGGTTTAAAGGTTGGAAGGGATTCAAGGGTGAGTGCCTTTGATGATCTAGCTGGTGGATTTGAGGGGATGGAAGGATAGATTGGAACATAGGATATGGATGGATATAATTTCCCAAAATGGATGGAGGGAAGGAAGGATATGGGCTTAAAATAGATGGAAATGGGGAAGGTGTAGGTCCAAAAATAGATGGAGGGGATAAAGGATTCATATTAGGTATGTAAGGACCCAAAATGGATGGAAAGGGTGTGGAATTTAGATAAGGGATATATGGACCCAAAATGGAGGGTTGGAGATAAGGAGTAGGATGAGGGCCCAAAATAGATGCGGAATAAGATGGATGGGAACTTTGGGGTGGAGATGGAAGGACTTGGGACCATGCAGGAATAACAGGGATACCAACATCTAGAAATACATTTTCATTTCTTTTTTCAATATGATGTTCATTATTTGGAACACAAGATGTGAGTCCATTACTAGCTGAAGGAGTTGGAGCTTCGGATATGATAATTAGTTCTTTTTAGATGGATCTACCATCATGGATTATGGGAGATGTATGATAATGAAGCAGAGGAGATGGCAGGATAGGATCTTGAGTTGGGTGGGATGAGGTAAATGGATCTTGAGATGGAGTAAGTAAGATGGTAGGATTTAGATATGGAGGGGATGGTAAAAGTGGATCATGTAGGGGAATAAGTGGGATGGCAGGATCTGCTGTTCTGTTGGAGGATATATCAACATGCTTTTGGACAAGATCTTGACAGGAATGGATGGGAATGGATGCATGAGGTTCATTATATGGGATTTGGATAATGCTTGGAGGAGGAGATGTGGATGGGATTTGGAGTGATTCAATGGGTGGTGGGATTTTGACGCTTGTGGGAAGTGGAAGGATTTTAAGCAATTTGATGGATGGTATGGGGATGGTAGCTATGGGAGATGGAGGTGATATTATAGATGGGGAAGCTTCATCACTGACTACTTCACATGGTTGGATTAGATGACATGGCTTATCGACTATTGGAGGCAGCTTTTCTTGTATTTCCTCTAGGAGATTCCTTGGAGACTCATGTTTCAGAGGTGGAGGTGGATTGACAGGAATAACTAGTGTGATGGGGGTGGAAGATTGGAATCTTGGTTGATTGGGTGATGGAGGAGAAGCTAGGATATCAAATGGCATGACTAGATAGTTTGGAATAGCTCTTGGATTTTGGGGGATGTTTGGTGGAAGGCCTCTAAGGCTCTCAAGATACCCGTCATAGTCAACAAGATTTTCATCATCATTGGAATAGGAGGTGGCGGGAGCAAGGACAATATGACCGAACACATCATGATAGGTTTGGGATTTCATGTTTTGATGATGAGTCGAATGGGGATGGGGTCTTGCATATGGATGAACACGAAAGCTCATGGTCGGATTTTGATTAAGCTCAGATTTTGGATTGGCTGATGAAGGATTTCCTAGGGAGAGTCAAAGCTGTATGACAAACCTAAGGAGGATTGGCTGAAGATTTTTGGCTTTCCTATGGATGGAAGACTTCAAGGGCATGCTGTCAAAAAGTAAGAGTTTTGCTTTCCTATGCACTAGATTGGTTGAGATTGTGTCAACTTAAGGATAGACTAATGATCTTATGGGCATGACACGAGATTGACCACTTGTGGATCCCAAACTTTAGCTCAAGGTGATGAGGGATAACAAGTGACAAAGCTAGATTACCCTAGACAAAGCTCTGTCAAAGGGATAACCTTGGTGAGGTTGGTGGATTGGTTGGATTGATTGGATAGAAAATTCTAGCAGAATGACAACAACACTCCAAAGGCTTGGGTGTGATTTTGGATTGGGTTGCTAGCTGGCTGGGGGGGATGATCTGGATGGACTTTGGATTTGGGATTGTTCTAAGGCAGAGAACTAAATAGATTCGATTGTAGCGGGGGAGCTTGGATGATTTTCTGATGAGGTAGTGACTATGCTAAGTATGCCTTGAGCTGGGAGATTTTTTCTTTTTTGGGATTTTGACCAAAGTTGGCAAACATTCATTCAAAAGCTATGAAAAAACAAGCAGACAAAATTTTGGAGCAAGCACGTCAAACACACCAACATCCTAGGAAGCTTTCTACAAGGATGAAATTTGTTATAGCTAGGGAGTCCTCGATACACGCAAGGTACGTGAGGCCCAAATCCGTAGATGAAACCAAAAAGATGTCACACATCCAAGAGGAGCGATAACCCACTTCTCCTCTTTCACTTCTCAAGGGTATAAAGTTCCTTGAGGCTTAGCTTGAGTGACAAAATCTTGATTCCAAGAGAGGTTTCTTTGGATTCACCTCCCAATTTTTATACTCCATCGGAACGCTGGAGTTGAGGTCGTCCCAAGGGGTGATGAAATCCCCAAGCAGGCCTCCTAAAAAGTGTAAAAAAAGACCACATACATGATCTTGGGCTTTAAAAGAAATGTGTTTATTTCAATTGATGATTTAGATTTTGTAAGCTATGATTAAAGACACTTGTGATTATGGCATACAATGTTCATTCCAATTTGACAGCGTCGTTAGCATAATGGAAGTCGAGAGATCGTCAACATAAGAAATGCGAGCATCATTGAAAATGCATCCAAACCATGCAATGTTCATTGATTGTTAGGCATTCAAGATTAAGTGTGAGTTTGTTTTAAGCCCAAACCAAAGATGTGTGAAACTCGATTGCCAAGCGCGCGCCCGGAGGCCCTCCACGTCAAGATTTGTCTAATTTTTATGCCCAAATGAAGTGTGAGCGAGATTAATGCGCATTCAAAGAATTTTCTAACTTAGAAAAACCACTAAAGAGCCAAGTGAGTGGAGTTTGATCTTTGTGGAGCACTTAACACCCTCTTAGGTAGACCCATCCCCATAGATGGCACTGAGATTGCAACCAATGGTTAAATTGATGGGTGATTAAGAAGGGTGAGTCCAACTACAAACTTACTCAAAGCATCTTTATTAATTTTTATAACTTAGAAGATTTTAAAAATGTGAATTCTTTTTATGCCCCAAAAGATGATTATTTGATCTATGGCATTCAAGATTGGATTTTTTGTTTTAATCATGCATTCATAAAAAAAAAAAAACTTGATTTTAATCCATGGCACTCAGGAATGATTTTAGCAACATGCATTCAAAGACAAGTGATTAAACATTCAAGTTTTTTTCCTTTGAGCATTCAAGATTGATATTTTGTGTGTTATTTTAAGAACTTTGAAGTGCTTCATTTTAACCTTAGATCATTCAAGATTGTTTTGGACTCAAAAGTGAAAATGACTCTTTGGACTTTGGTTTTCATTCAAGATTTTGTGTTCTAGTTTGCATATTTTAAGCCCAAAAATGATATTCCTAGATTGTTTTGATGCATGGAAAACCTAAGAAACATTCAAGATTTTGCAACAAGAAATTTGTTTGGAGCAAATAACAAAGCTTTTAGGACAATTTTTGGCAACCATTTAGGACTCTTAGTTTTCATAAGATTTTTAAAAGAACTTTAAAATAGTTGCAAATGAGGTTCATTTTATCCTTGATTGATGCTTTGAGTTTGATTTAGATTTTAGTGTGCACTTACTGTTGATTTTGAACCTTTTGAAATGGAAACTTGAAGTTCTTTTTAAATTCTCAAAAATGAAGTGTTCCTAACTTTGCATGAATGCATCTAAAACCTTGATGTTGCAAGGATGCAAATGATTGGATTGGTTTAATTTCACTTGTTAAAAGATTTTTTTTTTTAGCAAATTTTTAGTTTTTTTGAATGGATTTAAGTATGATTTGGGGGTTCATTTTAAGCACTAAAAAGAAGTGTGTATGATTTTGCTTCCTTAAAAAAAATGGCCAAGATCTCCCACAAGAAGAAGAAGAAGAAGTAGATGGAATAAGAAGAATATAGACAAGAAGAGGAAGAAGAATTCCAAGTGCTTTGTCCACCTATAAGCTTGAAAAATTTGCAAATACTATGAGATAGACTATGAGTTCATTTGTCTTTTTCATGCTCATGTGGACCTACAAAACCAATTTATACAATCCTACCAATCACAAAAATAGGCAAAATTAGCCAAAATTAGCAAATGACATACAAAACTTGACTAAAAAAGCTAATGAAGATGACCCATGCGGGGTCCCACGGGGCGTGCCAAAATGTATATGAGCAATGTTAGTATGCTAATAGAAACCAAATTTAAATAAAGCTTCTACAAACTAAACAAAATTCATAAACTTCAAGATAGACTAAGATGAGCTCTCAATTGAGAATATGAGCCATTAATGGGCTCTCTTAATGAGAAGCTCTCTTGTTGAGTAGCTTTGTCTAAATAGATAGGATGTATGCTCAAGATTTATGCTTCAAAAAGGGCTTCAAATGGAGTTGGAATTTGGGTGTGAGTGTATGGTTTTGATGTAAAATGGCTTCTTAAAATGGCATTATGACTTTACTTCATGGATTGTGTTATTTTGCAAAGGGGAAGGATCCAATTTATAGGCAAGAGGCTTGAGGGATTGAGGGCTAAGATGCAAGGATGGGAAAAAACTCATGGAGGGCTCAGATTGCATGAGAGGAGAGCACATGGATTGTGCTTCCTTATAGCCAATCAAGTAGTGGCACATGTCACAGGGTGAGAGGATGGAGGAAAGGGGAAGGATGAGTCAACAAAGGAGGCTCAAGGGATAAAATATTCATAAAGACCCTCATAATGGCTTGTAAGAGCAATAAAAGGGCTTGGAAGAGTCATTTATGGCCTAGTGGGCTTCATAAAGTTTTATGGTTGAGATATTTTGAGGAAGATGAGAGCAATTTCGACTTGGGCTTGATTAGGAGGATTTTAAGCTTGCTTAGGATTGTGAAAATGATTAGAGGATGGATTAGGATGGTTTAGGATTAGCTTAGGGATAGGCAAGTGGATGGCATTTAATGAGGGTGGGTGAAGGAGGAGATATTTTGTTAACTTTGGCTTGGGTTAGTAAGTCTTAATTAAATAAATAATTAATTAATAAATGATGATGTCATCAAGACTTTTTCAGAAAATAAAAATACTTTATTTTCTAAAGGTTTTTAGGTGTCTACAGTTACATTTTGAATGCCTACACATGGTGCTTTAGGAATATTCCTCATTTTCTTCCTTTTGATTTTTCCCATAAACATTTTCAAAAATTAGAAACATTTAACACACCCAAAATAATCTAAAATAATCTCATACTAAGTCCTAAGTGGATAATGTTGGGTAGGCTTATAAGAATGCCACCTAAAAATTTCCACCACAAAAAAAAGGACATTTATTTTAAAACATAAAACTCTAAACTCACAAACACAAACATTTCAAATTTTAGATTTTAAACTAAAACTTTTTGATATTTTCTTTGTGCCCTGCATTTTAGTCACATTTCAGGTTGTCTTCCTATCGCCACCAAACTTCCTATTGCAGACATGCTCCTACACCACTTTTTCCATGAACTATTTGGAGAACCATTTAAGGTCATTTTGAATAGTCTAGTGTATAACCTTAAGCTCTTGCAATGCTTCTTTGATTTTAGTTACTCCTTGTGTCAGTGCTTCATTCCTCCATTCAATGCAATCTTTGATGACATACAGGGCCTTTTCATCTAGACCAGCTATGAGGCATTCAGCATGGAATTTCTGTAGGCCAAGTTCTTGCACATCTTCCAACCACATCACCACCTTTGCCTAGTTATTCTTCTCTTTTTCATATCAATCATTGCTTGACTACACCTTTTTAGTAATGTTCGATATTTCCTTTGAGGCATGATCCAAGTGACCTATGTGTTTTACAGTATCATGTAGAACATCCAAAACTCATTCACTGGCTACTTTCACGACCGCTCTGCACTTATGCAGATTCTCCAATGATTGTTGATTAGTTGCAGAGGACACATCAGTGATGGCTGACATCTCATAGATTGGCATTGCTTCAAGGTGAAGGATATCATTGATATATTGTGCCATGTTTTTTATTGTTTCCTTCATTTACTGCTTATCCTTTCTATCTTTCCATACCCTGTGCATGATCTTTTTATTAGATACTTCAAATAATTCCATGTCTACCTCGTGATTCCCTTTTCCCAGGTCAACCTTTGTTATGTGGTAGTCTTGAGGAACCACAGAATCATGAGAGCTTCCATCTGGTGGTGTAGCTATCTTTGTTGCCCATCATCTTGAATTCTTATCAAAATTGATCCTTGCCTCAGTTCTTGCTTTCTTTACTTTAAGAGCCTTACCAAGACACTTACTAACCAAGTCGTCAATAGGCATGGATATTGGGACTATGCTCCTTTTCTTCTCCATTGATGTCTCTATCCATTTAGGCATAGCCTGATCTTTTATGGTAGTAGGGGAGCATTTGACGAAGGAGAGACTACTCTCCTAGCCTTCGGTAGTCACTGGAAAATTTTGGGATTCAGGTACATTATCTGCCATAGGTGGGTCTTCTGCTACCTCCAGGTCCATGGTTATGGTGTTCTTACTTTTGATGATTGATGCCTTCTTTGTGCTCGAACGGGTTACTATCTTGCCCTTTGCAGTTGTCCCTTGAACTTGAAGTTGAAGTGATTCAGGAATTGCTTCAACTTCAACTTTGACTGGACTTGCAATAGAATTAGGAACACCTTGATTTGTTATTTTTCTAGCAGTCTTTTTATCTTTTCTTTTTGAAAACTTCCCAAAGAGGTCTAGAGTAGCCACTGCCTTTAACTTTATCCACTTGGTAGTTCTAGCTATTACATCTTTAGTACGGGCATAGACATCATTTTCTTCCCTCTTTTCCCAGTCAATTTTAGGAATGGGCATGCATTCAATCTGGTCAATATAAAACTGATCAAGCACTTCTTCAGAATCATCATCTTTTAATCCATAAGTATCCAACTCCACAATAAACATAGTGATCTGTTTAATGGTCAAGCGTGACCATAGTCTTTTCCTTACCTCGAATTCATTAAGGTAGTTTGCCCAAAAATCTTCTAATTATGGGGAGTGGACCAAGGATACAGAATTCTTGACATTGTTTTTGACAAAACCAACATAGTAAAAATCTAACTGAGAAATGAAAGGCTTAAAGCATAAGCGGGTTAATAATTTTTCTAACAATATAGCTTCTTTTAGACCGGGGCATCTATAGTGTCCAATCTCAATTGGGAAGAATATTGAAGAAGATCTTTTTGAAATCTGAAAAGACTCAATCACAGAAACAAATTGTCTACACATCTTAGATAACACTATAGAATCTAAACAATAACGTGGTAGCTTTAAAGGTTCATCAGAAAAACCACCCACTCTGATATATGTAAATATGGGGAATTGAATGTAATAGCAACCATAGATTTGCACAACTTGCATAGCTTCTTCTAATATCCTATCATTCTCCCAGCCTTGAAGTTCAAATACCAATTTCCCTAGGAAGACATCATTTACCCTTTTAAACTCCTTGCATACTGTAGCTTCTTGAAGATCACTGTAATATTGGTAAATGGGCATGTCATTAACCCAAGGTGCATGTGGAAGATAGTCCCATTATTTAGATGCCACTAGGATGTAAATTAGATAAGAAGATAAGAAAAATGGGCCACAATTGTTAACAGCTATTAAACCCCTATGCAGGTTTTTTGCTATTAGGTCAGACCAATCAATGAATTTAACCCCTTCAACGATCTTCTATATGAAAAAGTAGATCCATGATTCCCATTGGAATGCATGATCATTCCCCTTTATCCTATTCAGCAGAAGAACAATTTCTACAATTTCTTTTATAAAATGCTCAATAGTCAATGGCTTAGGCAATCTAGAACCTCCCTCTACTGGTTTCAAGAGCCAGGACTGAGCTATCTTGTTATCATTGTTGTTTTATTTTTCAGCATATAGGTGCTCAGCTTCTTCAAATGTCCATGGCTCATAAGGTTACTTGTGAGGAATCCTAAAGGCCAAATGGACACTATTTCTATTGATTCTAACAATCACTTCCTTTGAGGCTTTCTTAATACACCTAGAAGTAGGGTCATAATGACTTGCACATTCAAGGATGAGTTATGGGTATGTGATAGTAGCGAGAAAAGAGAAAGCTTCTAATAATCCACTATCGACTAGACTTTGATAAATAGGGCTTGACTGGGTGTTCTTGGCTTGTTCAATTAACTCAGATAAACTTTTATTTACCGGGAATGTGTCACAAATTTCAGGTAGGGAACTTAGCAAAGAAGGTTTCTCTAGCTTAGGCAATTTTGGGTGAAAAAGCGTCATGATTGCTAATAACGACAGGTTTACTAGACATATCTTGAAATACCTCAAAATAAAGAAAATAGAATTTTAAATGCAAAAGGTTATGAAAATGCACTTACAATTTGACAGAGACAAAGCCTGCAACTCGCCCTTCTTACCCGATAATGCTAGAAATTTCTTCAGAGAAAGTGGAATGAGTGGGAAAGGGCTAAGATGAATGTATTCAAGGAATAATTTGTTGAAGAGATCATAGGATAGATTTGGCAAGTAAGTGCACTAATTACTCATTCATGTGGCATGTATTGGAAAAGACACCATGTGTGCTTTGTTTTAAATACTCCATCAAATCTGCACATATGCTGTTATGCTAAGTGATCATGACATGACACTTTTATCCCTCAATCAAACTTTACTGTAGCCAAATACGTACTACCTTAAATCCTTCCATTCATAACTTCACATGTCTTGGGAAATGCTATACTGGGATCCACCTTGATTTGGTTTGAAGATTTGAAACCTGCATACAACTTTAGTTAATGTGCAACATCGACACTGAAGTTGAAGTTGAGGATTTGGGTGATCGTGTTTCAACTTCAACTTTGACTTTACTAAGGTCAACTCAAGGAAAGAGATCGGACTTGACACAAGACTAACATAGTCTTGAACTTGAAGTTGAAATAAACTAAAACTTCAAGTTCAACTTCAGGAAAAGAAAACTTTGGACTAAAAAAAACAAGGGTGCAAGAAAAATATAAGCACTAACAAGATCTTAAGAGTATAGATGACTCATTAAGAGTTAGACTATGCATAATTAAGGGAAGCTCCATGACACTATCATAATGATGTGGTTAAGTTTGTATATTTTTATGAACTATATGGCACAAGTTATGATTAAAATGCCAATGTGAGTATTTAACTAAGAAAAACATAATATATCAATAAACAAAGTTTTATAGATTGAGGAATTACTTTGGTTATAAAATAATTACTAAGTCATGATGAGCCAACTATTTGGATAATAATCCATAAGTTATTTTATATTATTTTAAGCATGTGAAGACATGAAGTCAACTGTGTAGTCATTTGTGAATGTGCAAGGTATAAGTAAAGATCTTATATTGCACAAGTATTGTGAAGTCGTGAGATGTTGTGCCTGTGATGCAAACTATTATGCAAGACTTATGTGATATGAGATCTAATGTTTGATTAGAGAAAGCATGAGTTACAACAAGTTAGTAAGTATTGTATGTATATGTATCTTGTGAAGAACTAAATTGTATAATTGCATGTTAGGGTGGTGGGCTCTTCTTGCATACATTATATTTGTTCTAGCAATTCCTAATAGGGTTGAGGCTTCTAACAAGGCCTAGTCTCCTAATAGGGACTCAAGACACTATATATATTTCATAGACTCCTAACAAGGCTAGTATCTTTAATAGGATCCTATTGTTTAGTGAATCATCTTGTTAGTATCATCCCCACCATGGTTTTCCCTTGGTCAGGGTATCCCTAGTTAACAAATAATGGTGTTAAGAGTTCTCTATGTGTATGGTTATATTTACTATTCAAACTTCTTGCTTTACTTTCATATGCATATTATAAAGTAAGTAAACATAGTTAGTTGTGGCCAAAAGTTTGTAGAATACTAATTCACACCCCACCCCCCTCTACTCCTCCACTCTCAATATTATCTATTTCTAACAATTGGTATCAAAGATCAGTTACCCTAAAGAAGCTTAATAGCTTTGGTAAGATCATTATGGATATGGAATAGTTAAAGAGAATCTCTTGAATTGGTTGATCTTATATTTCTAACAATTAGTATCAGAGCCTAGTTAATTTGAGGAAGTTTAACAACTCAAGTAAGATCCTAGTGAATATGGAATAGTTAAAGAAAAACCTAGAAGAAGCTCTTGAGTAGATTAACCTTCTTACCAAAGAAAGAGATAGCTTGAAAGACAAGTATGAAGATGCAAAAGTTTACATTGGAAAGTTAAAAGACAAGATTGATGATTTAGAATCTGGCAAGGAAACAATTATGTAGACCCATGACAATGATGTAGTAGGAGATGTTTAGAAGGAAAGTGAGATCTTGAAACATGAACTGAAAATAGTTGAGCTTAATTTAAGTCTTAAGAAAAATGGTGGCATTAGTGAACTAGGAAAATTGAGAATGCAGATCTTAGATCCCAGTTAAGTCAAGATACATCTAAATTATATATTATCAAGATTGAACATTTTGAGTTAAAAAAAAATACAACATTATTATGAATGGAGAATTGACACAAGCTAAATAACAATTAGAGAAACTTTATTCCAGTAGTGAAAATATAGATTAGTGAATATTTCATCAGAGACCACCTTATGACAAGACATGACTTGGATATATTATTGGAGAGAAATCAGCCAAGAAAGTTGAAATTAGAAGAGAACCAAATCTAGTTACAAAATCCCCTAAAAAGTCTTATCTAAGTAAGGTAGAATCAAACACATCTATTGAAGTATCAAAGGAAGTTGAGTTAATTTATTTGATAGTTAAACAAGATGAACCTAAGAAACCCAAGCAATTTGATGAATCTAAGAAAGATGAACCACCCAAGGAAGTAAGACATGAATTCAAAGGAAGTAACTTTTGACTAGGATCTAGGTTTTCATAGATTTTTCTAGGTATTTTTCAAAATCTATAGTTGAGGTGCATTCCAACTTAGGTAGCTCTATTGGGGCAATTTAAATTAATTTTTTGATAGCCATAAATTCCATCTTGACCTTCAAATTTTAGTTTTAAAATATCTTAGGTATTTTTTTGTTTTTTTTGCTTTGTAATAACTTTTAAATTTCTTTCTAAATTTTGGAGATTAGTTGGAAATTTTCCTTTATGGTTTAAAGGCTAGATATAGGAAACTTCAAATTTTCTTTCAAAGGTTTTTTAGAAGTTACAAAAAATGACATATTTTTCTAGTTGTCAAAATCTACCAAATTTGAAAATTTGTTGTTTTCTCTTTTTGGAGTCAGTTGTTATTTAATGGAGTTAGACATCAATGTAGAAGTAATTTTTGGTAATGAAAAATTTAGAGTTTGAATCTATATGGGGTTTTATCATGGGCTATTAAGTTCTCTATGAATTGAGATCAGTGTGCTACATCATAGATGTTTCATTTGTAATATAGTTGGACATATGAAGAGAGATTGCATAGGTAAGTCTTTCAAACCCATTAAAAATTTCTATTGTTATAATTATCATGGTTATGGACATAAAGAAATAGATTGTAAGTAACCTAAATTTGATGTACTAATAATAATAGTAGAATTTTTAGGAATACTAAGCCTATAGGTAATTGAAGAGGTAGATCTCAGAGAAGAACTAATGATGGAGAAAAACATAATGGTGAAAGGAAGAAATTTGTTTTATACAAATGTAACAATCCTAGACATATTGCAAGAAATTTTAGAGCACCTAATAGTTAGAATGGAGTCAATCAAAGAATAAATGCACCTGTATGTCAACTATGCAATAACTTTGGACACACAACAAGATTCTGTAGAATGGATAGAAGGAAGCTTAATAGGAATCCTAATCATAGAAGGAACAACAAAAAATATAACAAAGGGAATGAGAATGGAAGTTATAACAGTCAAAAAGAAGCTATTAAGGTATATGATGATGAGTTCAAGGAAACATTTGTTAAAGCTTATATAATAGAGATTTCACATATAGTATTGGAAGAATAGTACTTTGATGCACCTAATGAAAAGCTGAATTCATAGATTGTTGATGGCTCATCCTACCTAAATTAAGTAGCTCTAGCAGTAAACAAGCATTGGTTGGTAAAAACTAACATTAGACAGAGAGAGAGAGAGAGAGAGAGAGAGAGAGAGTTTGAAGTTGCACAGTTAATAGGAAGTAAAAGATATAGAGAGGAAGCTATGGTTGACTATGCAAGACTTGATATCATCAAAGTAAGAAGGAATTTAGACATCAAACTTACTGGTAAAATAGAGATAATATTTTGAATTTATGGTAGATATGCATTTAATGAATAGTTTGATTTGAAATGATTTAAGAATTGAAAGAAAGATTAAGTGTACCATTTGTTCATGTGAAGTGTCTTGAGCAAATTGAATAGTGATATACAACAAAGTAAATTTTGGGAAGCAGAAAGATGTAGAAGCCCTAAATCATAAATTTGAGGTATTTTAGAAAATATTGAATCCAACTTATTCTAGTATTTACAAATTATAGAGCTATGGCTAGTTAGAGAGTGTATGATGTTAGTGATAGACTAAGGTATGAGTTCAAGAAACACCCATTTGTTTCTTTACTGGATGATTAATTAGACACATTTTTACAAGTTACAAAAAATGTGTTGCACATAGAAGATATCAGAAGTTATATACACTATAAAATTGAGAGAATTTGTGATGATGAAATTAACAGAGACTTAGGTGATATGTGTAATTATGATTTATCCCTAAAATTTGAGTATGCACACCTGGAGGAAATAAATTTGGTGAAGTATATGCTTTATATGAATGTTGCCCCACTTTTCACTATATACAAATTTTTTCAAAGTGGAGAATGAACTAATGTTATGTTTCATCAAGTCGAGTCAATAGGTCTTTCTTCTTTAGGTGTTGAGTTTCTCCATCGAGTTTTCATCTTTTCCCTTCTCCCCTGTCACATATAGCCTGGGTGGGTATTTCTTGATTGTCATGAGTCTTAGGGGTAGTTTAGAGCCATCCTCAATGGAGATTCTTGATTTATGCTACATCATTTAATTTTCTTGCAACTCATTTGATCTGGAGTTAGAGAAAATTGAATTGGCAAAAAATCAAGTTTCGGCTTCTCCTCGGCGGGTTTTTGCACCCCGAAGGCAAATTTCCACAAAGACTGGAAAATGCTATTTGTAAGCTTCATTAAAGTAAAGTGAATCATGTTATGAAAAGATCATTCAAGTGATGTCATGATCTCATAGCAAGAATCATTTTAAAGTTTGGAAAATGATCAGAGTAGTGATTGGTGAAAAACTAGAAAAGAGCTTCTCTGTGGCGAATTTCAAAGTCAGAAATCAATTTTCTGAAGAGGTGTATGTAAAGGAATTGAGAAAGCCAATGGGCCCCACCTCTCACTTACGAAGTTAGTTTTGTGCTTTTTGAAGGCTTAAAATAAAGTGAATAGAGCAGAAGAAGTAAAATAATGGGTATTGGTAGAAAACAAAGTTTCTTCTTCTCCATAGCGAGTTTTTGCACCTAAAAGGTGAAACTTCACAGTGATCCATAAATGCTATCTGTAGGCTGAAACAAGGAAAGGTAAGCCATATTATGGTCAAATAATTCAAAATTATAATGCTTTCATAGTAGAAATTACTCAAAACTCATTAAGATGATCAAGATAAGCATCGTCAAAAAACTCAGAAGTAGCTTCTCCTCTGGCAGACTTCAAACCAAGAGGTAAAATTTCCACAAAGGCCCAAATAGAAAGGTAAAGTTACCAAGTGGGCCCCATTTTTCAATTGCGAAGCCTCTTTTATGTTTCCCAAAGGTTTTTAGTGAAGTGCTTAGGGTAGAAAGGTAAAAGCAAAAGCTTAAGAGGAATATCAAAAATCTACTTCTCCATTGCGGGTTTTCTACCCTCGAAGGCCATTTCCCACATTTCAAAGAAAATCATTCCTACAAGTATGGTAAGTATGTGATTTGATTGCAGATTATTTTGGGCAAGTAAATAGAAGAAAATTAGTGGATTGATTAGGTTTTTGAGTGTAGAATTGAGTTAAGTGGATTTTGCCCAAGGAAGTACTCCGTTCTTATTTTTTCGAAGGATGGGTAAAATGGAAAGTAAACTAGTAATTAATAGAAGTTACCGTTGAGCCAACGAAAATAGTGAAAAGACAAAGATAAATCTATTAGAACCTTTACTTTCACCAATCCAATGGATTAATCCTTAATTCTGCTGGTGTGGCGCAATTTATGAAATTCAACGGGCAAATCTGGGGTTATTTTATAAAGAGGGAAGTAACAGATTTTCAAACTACCATTTTACTATTATACTATAACATTGGATAGTGCTTTCAAGTATTTTTCAAAATTACAGAGTTTGCTTCTTGTGTTAGTTGCAACTCTTTGAGATTTGGCTATTATACATCAGATAAAATGGCAACAAAATTCACGAGTTTCAATGGATTGGGTGGAATTAAGTCAGAGTGGTTGACTTTCATAGATACTTCACTCTGTTTCTATGATATGCAAGATTTTCAAAGGAGATTAAGAGTAGAGTCAATTCATCCCATAATGGAAAAACTTTGGGGAAGCGGATTAGTGGAAGCAGTTGGGTTCCCTATAGTAGTACAAGCCCTAGAGTTAATTTTGGAATGCATCAATCATTACAACCCAGATACAAAGAAGATTCTATTGCCTGACCAAATAGTGCCGATTTCGGTTGATCGTCAAGCAGTAGTGAATTGCTTGCAGATTCTAGAACGAGAGGAGTTCTCTAATTTAACGATGAGTGGAGCCATGTCTAAGTTATCTTTGAAGAAGATGGTTTGGAGGAAGGAGATCATGTAGTCTTGGTTTCAAAGGCCAAGGGGAGCTAAGAGTAAAGTCCCTAAAACTCTTTTTGGCACAGACCTCAAACCAAAAATTGTTGACATTTTGGTTTTGTTGCATTGACTAAAAGGTGAGGTAGAAGCTTTTAATTTTGTAGAGTAGTACTTATTTTTGGTGCAAGTTATTTGCTCAGACACACAGTATATTGACTAGGTGTATGCGGTCAGTGAGAATCATTCTAGGGCTCTCAGTGCGGCTGAGTTTTATAATTCATTTTATATGTCCTCTTTCTTGATATACATGTTGGCTTCTCTTCAATTGTGGTCAAGATTCCCTAGAATTGAGAATTTTCCTGATAATGTAAAAAGTTATGAGTTTTATCCATGCTTGCAATTACAGAATAGTTATGCAGAATACATTTGGGTAAATGATGCATTCACCATGAGGATTTGTAGGGAGCTCCAAGGGTGTCCAGAGTGGAGATTCAATCCAGAAGCGATGGTGACCATCAACCAATTTGGTAGTTATTTCATTCAGTTTTCATCATTTTCTTATTTCTATCTTGCAACGTTTGATGGATTCCCACTAAAGTTGTCCAGGTATCTAGATGATATGATTATGCTTGTGGAGATTGTGAGGCAAGCAATACAAGTGAATGTGTTGAGTGCCAGCCTGAGGAAGAAAGGGTATGAATTCCCTATAAAAGTTGGAGCATACAGTTGTGAAACTTGATGAAGGAGAATCCAAAGGTATAAGGGCAATCCTGTGTCACCCAAAAAAAATATACTTAGAATTAGTTTTTGTTTCATGTGTTTTCATTTTTGGATACCCATTTGGGTCAAATAAAGCTTCCAACTCTCACAGT
Organism: Cupressus sempervirens; assembly: GCA_028749045.1. Classification (NCBI taxonomy): domain Eukaryota; kingdom Viridiplantae; phylum Streptophyta; class Pinopsida; order Cupressales; family Cupressaceae; genus Cupressus; species Cupressus sempervirens. The sequence goes on along the minus strand of CM053793.1, from coordinate 24,304,244 downwards.
TACACTATTAGTGTTCATGTAAATCCTAAAAAAATAGGAGTATGTAATTGAGCAACAATTTTGGTGAACTAGGAGGCATAAATTGGGTAGATGAATTTAATTGTAATTTAGAGCATTCCTGAAAAAGAATCAGGTCAAAAGGCCCCACGGTTTGAAAGTTATTGCAGTTTTTCGAGTTGTGGAGACCTCCTAAGAATGCTTCAAAGTCATGTTAGGGGCATTAAATGACCTCAAAAAGGGCCAAAAAATGGGGGACAAGTGAAGCTCCTCCATAAGGCTATAGAGCACTTCGAGAGCTTTCCAAAAATGTAAACGGTTCGTCAATCAGAGCTACGATTCAAAAGTTATGCCTCTCGAAAGTTTGGTTACCATTTTTGGATTCTTCTAGATTTGCGTTGACTTCTAACTCAGCTTCTGGAACCTTCTATTTGGTCACTGGATGCCTACTAGCACTTTCTAGAATTTACTCCTAGTCCTTAACCCTCCGGGGTCTATTTAAGGAGATTTCTAGCATTGTAAAAGGCAGTTCGGAGTGAAGTTTGAGAGGAGGTACTGAAAGGAGAAATTATCTCCACATTTATGCTATTGTAAGCCCTTAGGGCATGTTTTGAAGTTTATTTTCTCTGTACTAAATGTACTAGCTTATTTTTCAGTTAATACAATTTCCCTTCTTCTGTTGTGTCCATTCTGTTCTTGGGTTGTGGCCCCATCAAGTGGTATCAGAGCTAGTTTTCTTGAGTGTGTAGACAGAGCGCCAATTGTGAGGCAGTTTGCACTAGGACTGTGTGTTTGTGGGTTCGAGTTAGAAGATGCCTCCATGAAGAGAGCATAGCGGAAGGGCTAGAGATATTAATCCTAAGGAGGTTAGAGCCCTCCAAAGGTAGGTACAGGCATTGCAAGAGGAGCTCCGTAGAGGAGAAAATGTTGCCATAGGTGACGATAGTGAGGATGACAATGAAGAAGAAGAAATGGGACCAGAAGGGGAATTTTATGGGGAAGTTCTGAACTATGTAGAGGAAAGGCTTTTTAGGGCCATTACTAAGTTTTGGAAAAGACCCACAATTGAATTGTGTGTATTTCCAGGAAATCTGAAACCAGATGAGTTGATCGATTGGATCAATGAATTGGAAGAATACTTTGAGTATGAGGATATCAAGGACCCAAATAGGGTTAAGTTTGCAAAGGCCAAATTGAAAGGCCATGCCAAAATTTGGTGGCAAGAGGTTCAATTGGAAAGAAATAGAAGAGGAAAGGAGAAGATCACAAGATGGGATCTCATGGTGGACAAATTGAAGAAGCAGTTCATTCCTATGGACTACGAGCTTGATTTGTTTAAGAAGATGCATTGGTTAAAGCAAGAAAGAAGATTAGTCCAAGAATATAAAGAAAAATTTTACAGACTCTTGATTAGAGTGGGGCATGCAAAAGCAAATAAGGAGAAGGTTGCTTGTTATATCAGTGGGTTGCGACCTAGCATCCAGGAGGAATTAAGTCTGGTAAGAATGACTAGCATTGAAGAGGCATACCAGTTTGGCCTATGAGTTGAAGAGAAGCTAAATAAAAGATTTGAAGGAAAACAAAGAGGGCGCAGTCAAGGAGGAAGGGGAAGCAGTAGATCATCTGGAGGCTGCAATGAAACCCAAAAGAAAAATGAAGATGTGGGTACTAGCAGGAACCAAAGGAATGAGGGTTTCAACTGCTCCCATGATCAAGACTTTGGAAATCAGAGAGGAAGAGGTAGAGGACATGGACAAGGAAGAGCCAAATTTCGTGGTACCTATTTCCATTGCAATGAAGAAGGTCATCGTGCCTTTGAATGCCCTCAATGAAAAGGAAGGACATATAGGAGAGCTGAGGGCCAAGCTAGGGTTGCTCATGTGGATGAGGATGCACAATCATCACATTCAGAGGATGCAAAAAGAGGAGAGACCTTGGTAAATGAAAGAGTCCTACTAAGTGGTGAGATTGAACCAGGACAACGGAGGGTTTTGTTCCATACCAGATGCAAGTGTAAGGATAAATGTTGTGACGTGATCATTGATGGTGGTAGCACTGATAACTTGGTATCAGAAGAGATGGTCTCTAAGATAAAGCTCAAGAGGGAGAAACATCCCCAGCCCTATCGGATTGCTTGGGTAAAAGATGATCATAAGGTCCTAGTAAGTGAACAATGTTTAGTAAAATTCAAAATTGGGAGTTACCATGATGAAGTTCTCTGTGATGTTATTCTAATGGATGTTTGCCATCTATTGTTGGGTAGACCATGGCATTTTGATAGACATGCAGTACATGATGGGCATGCAAACACATACTCTCTGACAAAGGATGGAGTTTTCCACAAATTGAAGCCCATGAAAAAGGAAGGTGAAAAGGTATGTGGTAGTGCTAGGATTTGTCTTGTTGATGAAAGGAAGTTTTTAGATGGCATGAAACATCAGCATATGTGCCATGCTTTGATTCCTAAGAAAGATAAAGAAGGAAGTAGTGAAATACCACTTGAAGTTTCAGATTTACTAGGGGAATTTGGAGATATTATCTCTGATAATGTTCCAAATGGATTGCCACCAGTAAGGCAAATCAGTCATCAAATAGATTTGATTCCAGGAGCTAGTTTTCCTAACAAGGCTGCTCACAGGATGACTCCTACTAAAATAGAGGAGCTAAATAGATAGGTTCAGGAGCTGTTGAGGAAGGGCTTTATTCGAGAGAGCCTGAGTCCATGTGCAGTACCTGTAGTACTTACACCAAAGAAGGATGGAGAGTGGAGGATGTGTATAGATTCTTGAGATATAAATAGGATAACCATCAAATACCAGTTTCCTTTGCCAAGGATGGATGATCTTATGGACTGCTTGAGTGGAGCTCAATACTTCACAAAGATAGATCTAAAGAGTGGTTATCACCAGATACGGATTCGAGAAGGAGATGAGTGGAAAGAAGCCTTCAAGACCAAGGAGGGTTTTTATTAGTGGTTAGTCATGCCCTTTGGATTGACGAACGCCCCAAGCACCTTCATGTGGCTCATGAATGAGGTACTTAAGAAGTTCTTGGGAAAATTTGTTATTGTCTATTTGGATGATATTTTAATTTTCAGCAAGACTTTGGAAGAACATTTACTCTATATTCGTAGTGTCCTTGAAAGGCTAAGGGAAGAGAAACTATTAATTAATCTGAAGAAGTGTATCTTTTCAAAAAGGGAGTTAGTCTATTTGGGGTTTGTTATATCACTCAAAGGTCCCAAAATAGATCTGGAGAAGGTAAAAGCCATCTTGGAATGGCCTACTCCAAGGTCTGCTACTGAGGTAAGATCATTTCATGGTCTGGTTAGTTTTTATAGGAAGTTTATTAAGAATTTTAGTGGCATATGTGCACCCCTAACTGATACAATAAGAGGGGATAGAAAAGAGTTCAAATGGATTGCAGCAGCTGCGAGAAGTTTTGAATTGCTGAAGAAGAAGGTAATAGAACAACCTGTGTTGGCACTTCTAGATTTTACAAAAGTGTTCCAAGTGGATTGTGATGCCAGTGGCAGCGCTATTGGGGCTATATTAAGCCAAGAAGGTAAGCCTATTGCATATTTTAGTGAAAAATTGAATGATGCAAAAAAGAAGTATTTTTTTTATGATCAAGAGTTCTATGCAATAGTTCAAGCCTTAAAGAAATGGAGGCATTATTTATTGCCAAAGGAATTTTTTTTATATACTAATCATCAGGCATTACAGTACCTAAATAGCCAAGGTAAATTGAATCAGAGGCATATGAAGTGGGTAGAGTTCTTTCAGAGTTATACATTTGTGTTGAAGCATAGAAGTGGAAAATCTAACAGGGTTGCAGATGCACTAAGTAGGAGACAGTTGTTGCTTACAGTAATGCAGGTTGAAGTAGTTGGGTTTGATGAACTCAAGAAATTGTACCTCGAGGATCCTGATTTTGCTGAAGCATGGAAAGCTTGTAAAGAACCTGTTGCTCTAGATAGAACCAAGTGGTTAGACTATTTGATTCAGGATGGCATGTTGTTCAAGGGTAGTCAGTTGTGCATTCCAAGGAGTTCCATGAGGGAAAATTTGATTAAGGAGAAACACAATGGAGGGATGGTAGGACATTTTGGTCAAGATAAGACCATTTCCATTCTTAGAGAACATTATTTTTGGCCTCAAATTTCATAGGATGTGAAGAAGTTTGTACAGAGTTGCCAGGTTTGTCAAGTTGCCAAGGGGTTTAGTCACAATACTGGCCTATATCAGCCATTGCCTATTCGATCAAGGCCATGGGAGGACATAAGTATGGATTTTTTTTTTGGATTTCCAAGGACACAAAGGGGTAATGACTTAGTATTTGTGGTGGTAGATAGGTTCTCAAAAATGGCACATTTCATTCCATGCCACAAAACTCATGATGTTGTCCATATTGCAGACTTGTTTTTCAAAGAGGTGATAAGACTACATGGTCTTCCAAGGAGCATAGTTTTTGACAGAGATACTAAATTTGTGGGGTATTTCTGGAGGACATTGTGGAAAAAGTTGAGAACAAACTTGAAATTCAGTTCCACTCATCACCCACAAACTGACAGCCAAACAGAAGTGGTAAACAAAAGTCTGGGCAATTTGCTGAGATGTTTAGTTGGGGATAAGCCCAAGGGATGGGATTTGATTCTACCACAAGTAGAGTTTTTTGACAATAACTCTATAAATAGGAGTACTAGAAAATCACCATTCCAAATTGTATATGGGAATAGCCCAAGGACTACACTAGAATTGAGGAAGATAGAACAAGGGGAGAGGACAAGTGCTAAAGCTGAGGAATTTGCTGAACATATCAAGCATCTACATGAGGAGGTTCAAGCACACATTACCAAGATGAATCAAGAGTATAAAGCTAGGGCTGATCAAAGGAGAAGACATAAGGAATTCCAAGTAGGGGATCTAGTCATAGTGCACTTACAAAAAGAAATATTTCCAGCTGGTACTTACAACAAGCTGAAAATGAAGAAATTTGGCCCCTGCAAAGTTTTCAAGAAACATGACTCAGGAAATGCATATGAGGTGGAGTTGCCAGATGGTATTCACATTTCTCTCATTTTCAACATTGCAGATTTAATAGAGTATCATGATGATGGTGCAGATGAGGAGCTAGTGTTAGAGCCATGTCCAATTCCTGCTTCTAAGAAGGAGGAGATAGAAGACATTCTAGATCATCATGTGGGTATGAGTACCAGAAACAGGCAGTATGAAGAGTATTTGGTCAAATGGAAAGGATGACTGATCGAGGACTCAACTTGGATTTCAGCAGCTAAGGTTTCCCATTTGGGATTTCCTCTACCATTCATAAAGTGACAGGGTCACTTTTCAATCTACCCTGGGTGTCTAATGCAGGAGCATCCAAAGGTATAAGGGAAATCCTGTGTCACCCCAAAAAAATATACTTAGACTTAATTTCTATTTCATGTGTTTTTATTTTTGGATACCCATTTGGGTCAAATAAAGGTTCCAACTCTCACAATTCCACTATCAGTGTTCATGTAAATCTTGAAAAAATAGGAGTATGTAATTGAGCCATCATTTTGGTGAACTAGGAGGTGTAAATTGGCTAGATGAATGTAATTGTAATTTAGAGCATTCCAGAAAAAGAATCAGGTCAAAAGGCCCCATGGTTTGAAAGTTATTGTAGTTTTTCGGGTTCTGGAGACCTCCTAAGAATGTTTCAAAGTCAGGTTAGGGGCATTAAATGACCTCAAAAAGGGCCAAAAAATGGGGGATGAGCGAAGCTCCTCCATAGGGCTATAGAGTGCTTTGAGAGCTTTTTGAAAATGTAAACGTGTTAGTTGTGTGTAGAGTCACCTAATTCTTTTCCCATGGATCTCCTTCAAACCTCCCTCTACCTATATTTGTTTGAAGTCTTCTCCTCATCACTTTTGCCTTCTCCGCTCTTTCGCGGTTGTGATCCCCTTTCTTTGAACCACTTTGAACCACTTTGAACCTTAACTAAAAGTAGTTCAAAGTAGTTCAACCTAAGATTTTCATACTAATGCTTCTTCCTTTGGCAAGAAGTTCTCTTTATGTGGTGGCCTTCATTGAAGCACTTCGAACCACTTTGAGTCTCAATTCAAAGCAGTTCAAAGTAGTTCTTGATCAGAATGGATGGCGATAATTTGTTTCTGAAATACGGTGCGCTGCCTTTCCACAATCAATTAAGGCTCGTGTTAGATATCAAAAATCAAAATATTTTGTTCTTTTTCCAAGGAGGAAGTCATCATCATTAGGAGTGGGAGAAAAGATCTTCGACTTGAAGGATGATCGAATATTGTACGAAATCGATCATTGTTGATTTATGTGAAAAGGGAAATCATTAAATGAAAAGCTCATGCTACAATGTTTTGAATGTGCCAAGGTTGATATGAGGTGATATGTCATCATGTCCATTAATGATCCAATACTTCTGCATGCAAATATTTCCATTAATAAAACCGTTCAGTAGCTCAGTAAACTACTTTGTAATAGAGAAGGAGCTATTAAGGTAGGGGAAGTCATTTGGTTTTTAGCATAAAGCAGGTGAGAATTTAGACATCTTTGTTTTGTTCTGCAAATCTATTGTTTTCAAAAGGATTGTCTAGCAGAGGTTTTGCCTGTTTTGTTGAAAATGAAGTCAGTCTTGCACTTTTTCGGCAATGCTTCTAGCCTAGAATGTAAGAGACTAGTGATCTGTGATATGAATTTAGAAGGGGTAAATGTGGAAAAGCTACAAATGAATTTTCTTGAGAATACCAAAGAGGTTAAGGGGTGCATGGAAGTGTTAACAAGTGGGTTGATTGAAGCCGCTACCTTTCCTCCTGCTTTCATAAGCCCTGAACTTTTGCAGCTTTGCATTGACCATTATGATGTTAGGAGTAGAAGCATAATAGATGCGAATGGAAAAAAAATACTTTCTATCTCAAGGGAAACCATTTCATCTATTTTACGATTAACAGCAAATACCTTTGTCACATTTTCACCCACTCAAGCTTTGGCTGAATACCAGGAAACCCCTAACATTTTTTGAAACACCCTTGCCAGAAAATGGACCGAAGTTAACTATGGAGGTGGGTCTAGGCTACCCAAAGTCATTACGAAAGATCACATGAAACCCCATATACATGACCTAGTTGTATTATTGCACAGGGTGAAGGGTTCAGCTGATGTGTATTTGTTTGAAGAATGGATGTATAGATATATTGAAATTATCTTGAAAGGCGAGCAGTGGATGGATTGGGTGGAGATCATTGTCATTTCCTTGAGGAAACAACTCAAAAGGGCCAAAGAATCTTGCGAGGATTTCTATATGGCTTCATATTTGACTTATTGTATTGTCTGTACATGTGATCTCACTATCCTTCCACATGGGGTATGGAACAAAGAAATAACCATTTTCTAGTATTGTCCTTTGTTGCAGAAAGATCGAGTTTTAGAAGATTTCCATAAGGTGCATGATGTAGTGTATGGAAGCGTTTATTTGACTCTAAAGGGTGTTCAGGTGCCACGACTTTCTTCTGAGGCACATAAGCTAGTTCAACAAATATGGGAGTCATTTCATTCAATTTCCTAGGTTCACATATTTAAGAGTTGGAGGCTTTGAGGATGAACCTCTGAAATTACCCCGATATGCTCTCGATTGTTTCATTTTGGCCGAATTATGCAGACAGCTTTTCTTAGTCATTAAAGATAATCTTCCTCAGGAGAATTGGGAAATAGCTTTCCCTATCACACTGGACTCCTTACTCTATGCTAACATGAATAATGCTTTTATCATTGGAAACAATTTGCTGGGATTCAATCTTGGTTTCTACCACAACAGGAGAAACTTTGATAGTAAGGGATATGCACCTCTATCCCTTGGCCTTGAAGTAAATCTTTCCGACACACCTCATTTAGAAGATCTATGGAGACTGTGGAAATGAAGAAGAGGTCTTGAAGAAATACCATTCTAGATTAACCATACAAAAAATCAATTTGTTCAGATTGAAGTTCAAAACACAAGGAATTATTGAAGACAGTTCATACTTAATTGAACTTGGTTGGGAAGAATCAAATGAGGCAAAGTTTCTAGCAGTAGACTGGAGCAAAGAGGAGGAAGATGATATTAATTTGAGAGCTAGATCCATATTGACCTATACAGATGACTGGCTACAGAGGAAAAAAGGAGGAAATATCAATGACTCTTCTCCTAGGGTGATTTCTTCCCCAGGACCACTTCAATCTAACATTCCATTTTCTCATATTACAGGGGATGCACCGATTCCAAAAAAGAAACTGAGGTCCTCTCCCCATTCGCAAGCTATGGCTCCTAGGATGAGATCCCAATCCAAATTCAAAGCCTCAAAGCAGCCTAGTGTTCAGAAATAGAAGATGACATCTCAGGGGCAAAGTTAAGATGATAAATTTGTTTCCCCTGACGAAGTAGATGGTGAAGTCCAATTCATTGAAGCCCCAAGAATAGATCAGCCTAAATTCTTAACTCCAACTCGAGACACCTAGGTAATGTCAACCACTTCTTCTGTCCCTTCGTGTCGTGATTGTCAAATTCAATCAACAAGAAACAGAGTCTGCAGCCGGTATCCACACCAGTAAAGGACATAGTCACTAGATATGTGGCCAGAGGTTCTAAGACAAAGAAAGTAAAAATGGATGCTTGTCTCACCAAAAACCCCATGATAGGAAAAATCATAGTAGAGGTGGCCACTTATAAAAAAAAGAAAGAATCTGGGGGGATCTAGGATGAAGGGTTCCAAGTTACTTCTTTTGAATTAGGTTCTATAAATAGGAGTATTGGCAACAATTTCTTTAAGTTCTCTGCTGACCACATGCTCACACAATTAGAGAGAGATTCCAAGGAAAAGAAAGAACTAAAGGCAATGGTGGTGAAAATGACCGCATATATCGATTCTCTGATCAACCTAGGTGATTCTCCTATAATTCAGGTTCCATAACCTTTTGACCCCAACTCTTTTGAGAGCCAACAATTGATGAAACAGATGCAGAAGGGAAAACTATTAGCTGATGCTATGACTAACTGGGTGAATAACATAATAAATCAAGGAAATAAATTCATTTTTGAAGTTGTCAGCATCTACTTTGAAGGTGAAATGCTTCTCGGGGAGATTCAAACCTTGATCTCAACATGGGAAACAAAATTAGCATGCTATCAAGCTGTGGTGCTACAGGTCTTAGAGGTTGAAAATTTTGGGGTCCCCAAATTCCTGAGTGAAAATCCTATGAAGGCTGTGGACCCCTGCATACTTATCATTCTGAAGAATAATATGTGTTGGAAAGAGTCCATTTACAAAGAGACCATCAAAGAAATACAAAGTATCGAAAGTAAAATCACTGAAATGCACGAGGAGCTACTAAAGGACATGAATATTGTCAATCCTATGGGCATCTTACAATTCGAGGAATGGAATATGGACACTGAAACGTTAATCAAGAGTTTCACCAAGGTAGTAGAATAGATCAGGGACGAAGAATCACTGAAGGTCGATGTTTTCACCTCCTTGGCAAGCATTGAATCTATGCTGCGCCTTAACGAGAGCTTGATGCCACATCAGAACCGAAAAGTAAAAGAGTATAAGTGGCAGAAAGACGCATGTAGAGCCAGGGTGATGAGCTTGAAGAACCCATACTCCCATGCTACGCAGGAATTTGTATCCACGTTTCAGAGTTGGAAGCTGGTGCGTCAAATCATTGGAGAAGAGGAGAAAATTGACGTGGATACTAGGAGTTGAACGGTCACCGGTTCGGGCTTTTCTTTTTGATAAATATTTTCTAGTTTTATAACTGCTTCTTGTACCAATCCGATAGGGCTGGGTTTTAATGGAGGCCCTTCGGGTTTGAAAAACTATAAATGCTGGGGCATTGAATTGTGTTTTTTTTTTGGGAAGCAAATAGGGGATAGAAAATAGAGATTAGATAGCAATATTTTAACATAGATTTGATTTTGATAACAGTATTTTGGGAACTAGTATATGAATGTTTGGCTTTCAAGGACTTGGTGCATTAAAGTTCGGATATACATATATGAAGTATTTTGAATTATGCTTTGAAACTTTGTGTTCAGAGTGTTGAATTATTATTACTTTATGAATGTGATTCGACGTTTCAAAAATCACAAACTGTTGTTGTTTGATTGTAAGTTATTTAAAAGTTTTTTTTTCATTCATTGTTAATGATACATGTTAAAATTTAAGCAGAAGTTCATTCTTTGAAGTGAATTTTCTTCTCTACATTAGTTCAATCTGTTCATCTTCGAGCAGTTCCTTTTTATATAATTACCTCACTACCCAGGAGTAGTTGAGAGATCTTTATGCACTTTGGGAAAAGTGTGAAAATGATTTCAAATTTATTTCAAATCTAATAAGGGAGTTGTACCTTTAGAAATTCAGAGAGGAAGTGTAAAGTAAGATAAGAGTGCTTCCTCAACTGCAGTGAATGATTTTGTTCTTTGTGATATTTGGGTATAGAGTTAATTTGGTAAACCAATTAAAAGGACAAATTTGTTCACTAACAAAACGGTTTGTCAATCAGAGCTATGGTTCAAAAGTTATGCCTCCTGGAAGTTCGATTACCGTTTCTAGATTCTTCTAGATTTGTGTCAAATTCTAACACAGCTTTTGGAACCTTCTATTTGTTTGGTGGATGCCTACTAGCACTTTCTAGAATGGACTCCTAGTCCTTAACCTCTAGGGTCTATTTAAGGAGATTTTTGGCATTGTAAAAGGCAGTTCGGAGTGAAGTTTGAGAGGAGGTACCGAAAGGAGAAATTATCTCCACATTTATGCTATTGTAAGCCCTTAGGGCATGTTTTGAAGTTTATTTTCTTTGTACTGAATGTAATAGCTTATTTTTCAGTTAATACAATTTTCCTTCTTCTGTTGTGTCCATTTTGTTCTTGGGTTGTGGCCCCATCAAAACTAGATCAGATGCAAAGAATATACTCAAAGCATTTGAGAGTGAATACAAATTGGAAGAGTATGAAGTAGTAAAGCCCCTGTTTGATCCTAATGGATATGCTAGAGAAGTGCTCCAAATTGGAAGTGTAATCAAACATGTGACAACCATGGAGGATTATTGGGTAGATTTTAAGAATAAACTAGAGAGTTGAGATCATGCCTTTGCCAGATTTACAATTGATTAGGTAAAGACATATGGTATAAATTTAGACGTGGAAGGATTGGAAGATGATGGTCAAAATATGTACAGCAATACATATTTGACTAAGTTGAGGAATACTCCCATTAGTTCTGAACCATATGTTGACATAGAAGAAGACTTTGATGTCATGATGGCAAGAATCATCAAACATATTGGGAAGTGGGTTGAGTGGACAACTAAGAAAGGCTGGAGCAAGAGCAAAACTACTCAAGCTTCTCTAGCTACAGCTACTCCTACTTCATCTCAAAGTGCCACACCTAGTGCTACTACTACACCTGCTCAAGGTCCAACTCAATCTGTAGGTGGAGGTGATCAACCCTTGGAGAAGAATGTTCCAATACCCCCAACTTGTCAAGGAGGATCACTACTAGTAATTGGAGCTCAAGCTGAAGCTAAAAAAGAAATGGAAGAACAAAAAGATGGATCTCCTGCTCTAGTCTCACCTCCACATGCCACTCTACCCCCATCTCCTCAAGCTTCTCCAACTCCATCTCCTCATGTTACCCCTATCTTATCCCCTCATCATAGCCCTACACCATCTGTAAGTGCTCCTTTTCTAAAGCCCACTGGTTCTCCTATTCAAATAGTAGAGATTAGAGATGATAAAAGTAGTAGTAGCGAATCCACTGAGTCTGATGAAGTTGCAAAGAAAACTCAAGAAGAAGAGAAAGCTCCAGGTTCATCTAGGCTTCTTTCTCAAGATCCAAAGAGCCCCTTTTCTACAACTATAGTGATAATGACTCCAGTGAAGAAGAAAATCTTCAACATTGAATCACTTGGAACAGCCTCCAAAGTGATTAGTATAGAGTCTTGGCTCGAGGATACTTTGGAGAAGAAGAGGAAAAGAAAAGATGAAAATTTTCCTTCAATGGATGTTGTATCTCAAGCAATTCGCTTAGGATCTACCATAGTAAAAACTAAAAAGAAAAAGACCTTGTCAATATTGGGACAAGATCCAGAAATAGGGAAGTTAACTATGGAGGTAGCAAAGCCAAACAAGGCAAGGAGAATTGAAGATATGATGCCAAAAGACTTCACTCTACATTCAATTGATCTTGGAGAGGCTAAACATGATAAAAAAGTAGGCCTATGGAAGTCGGGTAATGAGGTGATAGAAGAGCAACTGGAGAACCTCAAGTCATCAAAGATTAGAATGAAAACTGAAATAGAAGAGTTAAGAAAGTTCATCAAGAAATTAGTTGTTCCATTAGCAACTATTACTAGTGTGTCTGCCACTGAAAATCCTTTAGCAGAAGAGGTACAAGCCTTCATATCATAGCTCCAGAAAAATAGGCATTTTGGTCAGATTGGAAAGGAATGGATCGAGAAACTCAATGTAGATGGAGTTTCCCTAATCGATCAAATTGGGAATATTATCCTTTGACTAGAAATTAAAAAGGATAATATTACATCTAATAGTAATACCTTGGCTGGAGAAAGAGCAAGATGCATAGAATGTATTTCTCTCCTGATGATGGTTATTCAGATGAAAGCAAAGGATGCAATTGAAGAAAATATTCTTAAGAAGGGAAATGAACCTTTGAATGAATGGCTCCAGAGTATGTTGTTCAAGCTGGAAATGATTCAAGAGGTTAAGGAAGGACTCAGAGAAACAAGGGACAAAGTGCAGAAGACCTAGGACAGAGCATTTGAGCTTATGTGAGGATTGCACACTGAGTCACAAAGCAGTGGACAAGGGAAATCCTTTATTAATATAGAAGTGATGAAGAATAATTTTTCCATATATTTAAGTAACCTATTTGGAATAGCTTCAAGCAATCAAAACAGTGTAACAAAACTACAAACACTTGGTGGATGCATGCACGTGGCTACTAAAGAAGTGGCAAGTCAGCTGAATGAAATACAAGAATTAGCTCTAGAGCATTCAAGGTGGCTTTTGAGATTCACTGACGTGCAAGTACCCAATCATGAAGAGTTGATTCCCATCATGGTGGCTGCTAAAACATATAGGACAAAAACTAAAAAGGGGAAGAAGTCCAAGTGATTCAGATTACCCCCTTTTCATTTTCTATTGTAAATTTTGAAATCTTTGTTAATATTTTGATATAATAAATTGGCATCTTTCCATTTGTCATCTAGTGAAGATGAATCGATTGATATTCCTATTGTAACAGTCATCTCTCAAATCCTATATGTATGAAATTTAATGGTTAATCAAAGGTCAGCAAAACTTTGGTGTGAAGTACTATCTGTTGCAGAGATAATCGAATGGCACTTCATTTCAATCATTTTCCATTCCAGTAGGTATGGTAGTTAGTTAGTATTTCCTTTCTATATCATAGAGAACTAAGGAAGAACAAAGTTTCATTTCCCCCATTTTTCGGAACACAAATGAATGTAATAAGAATTGTTAAAATTCATTTGATGAAAGGATCCTGTTAGTTTTTATTTTTATGGTTCATCAGTCATAGTTTAGATTCGATTTTCAACTTGTTTTAGTCTAGCATGGATGGACTTATAAATTCATAAGAAGTGTGGATATGTAAATCTATTTCAATATTGAGGAATTTTTCTTGCCTGAATTAAGTTCTAGTTAGGCTTAATTTGGTTTGCCTCTCCTACTCTCAGGTTAAGAGCATACCCCAAATTAGATAAGTAGGAACAAACATAATTCATTGAAGATTATTCATATAGGGAGTTGTACCTACCAATTCAAAGAAAAGCCAATAAGCATAAAATGGTTTTTCAACTGTTGGGAATAGATATTGTTCATAATTTGGGCATTAAGAGTCATCTTCTCACTGAAAATAGAAAGAACAAATCTATTTACCAACAATGAAATACAACAATCATGAGTGGACCCAAATCATATTGAGTAGGGTACATGATGATATATTTTGGTTAGGTGATGTGTTGGTTGTCATTGATAATGTCCTAATTCATAAGGTCATAGGATTAAGCAATGAAGGTTGTAATTCTATTAATGAGAAGAATGTAAGAAAAATGCTTCAATGGAAGGAATATGAAGGTTGAACCTATTTAGAATAAAGGAGTTAATTTGTTAACTAAGATATTAGGGTGCAAGTTGAGCCATGGATCAAGGGTTAACTTAGTACCAGTGGGATTTCTTCATGTAGCATGTGAGATGGTTGTTGAAGCAAGAAAAGTGAATTTGTGTGATATTGCTAGATTGAAACTATTGGAAAACATTGCAAAGATCAAGAGAACAAAGAGTGTTGTATTTAGATTTGAGTTCCTATTGACTCATATATTCTTTTATGCTACAAGAAAGTTTACAGGACTGATTAATTGGGATAATAGTGAGTGTGCAATGAAGTTGGTGACTCTATGCTACAGATCCAATCTGGAGAATGTCAAAGATGATGACATAGACATAATGATGAATAGTTTCCAATTAGAGATGAAACTGAGGTATAGGATACCTCCTTCTATGGTGGAGAAACATAAGGATGATTTATCCTTCATAGTGGAGACTAACAACACCTAAATGGAAGAAGTCATTTCCAGAGTGAAATTATTTGAGCCCATAGGCTATGAGATGAGCATAGAGATGATAGAAGGGTATGTGCAAATCATACCCAAATCTAAGTAGGATACAAAATGTCCTAAATGGGGAACCTATGATGAGAGATTAAGGATAGTTGAATCTAAACTTCATAGAAAAGAGAGAAAGAAAAAGGTAGAAAATGAGATAGATTCCATCCTCAAGGAATCTAGTATGTTAAGTAAAGAATTCAATGAGCTAAAAGGAATTGTGTTGGAGATGAAGGCTAGTGGGTAGACTAAAGTGTTGGCTACAAAACCCATTGAAGGAGCAAGACCTTTAGAGGGAGTAACAATGGCACAACCATGTGTGCAAGCTCCTATTATAACTGATGTAGTAGTTGCACAAGTACAACCAATAAGAGATTTTTGAATAGATAAGGAGATAGCTAAAGGTAAAAGTACCTACTACATAGAGGAATTCTGATAGACTAGTGAAGCTAAAGAAAGAACCTACACCACAAGCAAAGTAAAGGATCAAGGAAATTTCCAACAGACCTGGTAAGAGAAGAAAGACAATATAGATAAGAAGTTCTAAGATTTTAGAGGATGATGTTGAAGATAAACATATTGAAAAAGATGTATAGGAAGCAAGGATAATAGTAGGAAAGAAAGCATGGAAACAAAATGTAGAAGATTTGAATATGCAAATTATAAATGATCACAATTTTGTATAATTAAACAAATTTTATAGCATGTACAGTAATATGGATAGGATGTAGTTAGAGAATCCCATCATAAGAAACATGATTTTGAGAAATAAGAGGTTTGAAAGTATACAAAATAAGATTCCTAAAGACCTATACAATATGTTGGTTAATAGGAAGAAAAGAGTATTGGAAGAAGATCTGAACATGAGGATCACATCAATAAATAATTTATGTGATGTTGGATAACAAGAAGAGTTGGATAGATTTTTAAAGGGTATTGAGCCCTTGTTGAGGAAAAAAAGAAGTGCAATTCTTCTAATGGGAGGAAATTATGAGGAAGTTAGGCAAGAGATAGAGGAGGTTATAGTAAAATATATGTCCTCAGTACCTAAGGTGAGTGAGTAGTCTAAGGCTGATAATCCAATGTATGTATAGGAAGATACACCTTCCAATGATGAGGAAGAAGTAGAGGGGATGTAGCATGCACTTTCACCACCTCACATTGTTATGGGTACTGAATCCATGCAAGTAGATATTACACACATAAATGTGGATACAAAGGAGAATCATTTTGTAGGATATGGACCAAATGTTGTTGGCAATATCAGCAATATCACTACTTATACAAAATTAGATGATGAGGAAGAAGATAAGAAGATGAAGGAAGAGAAAGAAAAGTGGAAACATGAAGCAAAAGAAGTGAAAAGAAAAGATATAGAAGAAAAAAAGAAGAATATGAACAAAAGAAGAAGAAAGACTAAGAGGAAAAGAAGTGGAAAGAAAAAGAAGAGGAGGAAAAGAGATTAGAAGAGAAGAAGAAGAAGAAGAAGAAAGAAGAGGAAGAAAAGAAGAAGAAGAGAAGAGGAAGAAAGAAGAGGAAAAGAAGATAAAGGTTATTGCACCTTCAATAGTATTAGTAGCTAGAGCATTAGCAGTAGTACCTATTCTATCTAATGATGAAGATAAAAAAGAATTAATGGGCACTTTGAGAAAATTGTTTGAGAAAAAATAAATCTATAAAGTTTTTGGAGAAGACTCTTGCTGAAGTCTTGGAGTGGATCCATAAGATAGTTTCCAAAGCTATAGAAAATCTAGACTTGTGGGTTAAGGAAAAAGAGTTGGTGAAAACCTTTGATTAGGAGTTCGCAACTTTAGCTAAAGTACCAGTAGCGCAAGCACAGACAAAGCATGATGCATCACTGTTTGACACAATATGTACAAATGTTAGGAATGATATGAAAACCTTAAATGCATGTATAAAGGAGCTAAGGAAGAGCTTAGATTAAGTTTAAAATTTGTATGGATAGTGTGTAGTTTCTTACAATTACTTATCAGATTTTGATGCTGAGATAAAAGGCCATATGAGTGAGCTTCCTATGCTCACTACTAGATTGCAATAAGCAGAGGTTGAAATTGAAGATTCTAAAACTGAAATTGAGAAGAATCACAATTTTTTTAGAGACATTAGGTTTGACAAGGAGAAGGTATTAAGGATATTCTCTATTCTCAGAGAATATTTGATACCCAAAGTTGTCATTTTGCAGAGGTAGTTGGTGGAATGTCTTGTAGCAAAGACATCCTATGACAAATTTTCCTATACTAACTTGAGAATAGTTGAAGTGGCATCTTATGCACTTTGCACACTCATTAGTATATTAGATATAGTCCAAGACAACTAGAAGAAGGACATAAATAGGCTGAATATTGATTTTGTAGATTGTATATCCAAAATGAGGAGCAAATCATCATTAGGCAACAAGTTTTGTGATATAGTTTTTGACACCTTTGTCATTGATGTCAAAGGAGAGTATTATGTAGAGAAAATTTAATATATATAAAGGCATCTATAAGGGGGATTTTATGTATGTATCAATGTGAAGGAGTGATAAGGATTGTAATAATCTATCAAATCATGAATACAATTTTTATGTTTTGAAGCTAATATTGTAGTTACTATTTTTTTGTTTTTTTGATATCTATGAGATCATTTTGGGACTTAGCCAATTCTCACAAATGTTTCCATTGATGCTAAAGGGGGATTTTTTGGAAACATGGTCAAATATATGTCTTGATGATTTTCATTTATGGCAAGATGTATTCAATATTTCATTTATGCATTTAGAGATAGAATATTGTCTAAGTGTTAGACAGTTTGCAGTAGTACAAAGAACAAATCTTAAGAGTATAGGTGACTCATTGAGAGTTAGCCTATGTGCAGTCAAGGGAAGCTTGGTGAAATTCCATGATGATGTGGTTAATTATAGAAATGTGTACAAATTGTACAATGAAAGTTATGATTAAAATACCAGTGCAGGTATTTAACTGAGCAAAATAGAGCATATTAGTAAGTAGAATTGTATAGCTTGAGGATTTTCTTAAAAATAATTACTAAGTCAAGATGAGTGGACTATGTGGATAATACTCCATTAGTTATTTTATATTATGTCAAGTGTGTGGAGACATGAAGCTAACTATGTAGTAATTTATGAATGTGCAAGGTATAAGTAAAGATCTTATATTGTGCAGTTATTGTGAACTTGTGAGATGTTGTAGTTATGATGTGAACTATTATGCAAGCCTTATATGATGCAAGATCTAATGTTTGATAAAAAAAAGTGCAATTTATAGCAGTAAAGAAAGTATTGTATGTATACCTATCTTGTGAAGAACTGAATTGTATAATTGCATGTTAGGGCAGTGAGCTATTGTTGCATACATTGTATTTGTTCTACCAACTCCTAATAGGGTTGACGCTTCTAACAAGGCCTAGTCTTCTAATAGGGACTCAAGACACTATATATATTTCATAAACTCCTAACAAAGTCAATATCCTTAACAAGATCTTATTGTTTAGTGAGTCATCTTGTGGGTATCATCCCCACTAGGGTTTTCCCTTGGCCATGGTTTCCCTAGTTAACAAATAACATGGTGTTATGAGTTTTCTATGTGTATTGTTATATTTACTACTCAACATTGTTGGTTTACTTTCATAGACATGTTATAAAGTAAGTAAACATATTCAATTGTGGGAAAAAGTTTGTAGAATGTTGATTCACCCCCCCACCCCGCCCCCCCCAAGTATCATCTATTTATAACAAGGTAGTCCTATACCTAATACATAATTTATATTGTTACTTTCTAATCATTGTGTTAGAAATAATAGTCCACCAAGATAACTGAGATGGCAAGGTGAATTAGTTATCTAAATAAAACATTTATCAACCTTAATTAATCTTAACCATTCAATCAAAGTAAACAACAACCATAACAAGATGCTCATATGCAATTACACCAAATTTGTTAACTAGGGAAACCTTTGATCAGAGGGAAAACCTTAGTGAGAATGATGCCCACAAAGCTATGTTGATATATATATATATATATATATATATATATATATATATATATATCTTGTTATAGGATGGACCCTATTAGGATTCTATAAACACATTTAGTACATAAGAGTCCACAATAGGAGATTTTGAAACCCTATTAGGAGTTGTATAAGGCAAAAGGACCCATGGTCCAAATAGCTTCTGGGGTAAGACCATTGAACTTCACTATCCAACTAATCCCTCAACTATTCCTTGCAGAATAATTATTTGTATTGTTCTTTATCCTATTTCCTCTATCTTGTCATTTAGACCAATCACTATTAGACCTTTTAGACTAGGTCACGAACCTCAAATCCAAATATCAAACCTCGAATCTCAAAATAAAACCTTAGCAACAAAGTTTACTCCAACTTCACTCTACTCTTCATATCTTTGCAATTATATCTTTTTTTCTCCTTTTTGCTCTTTTTTTTTACTGCATCCATCCATACGTAACAAAGGAAAATGTGCTTCTTATATAATGAATCCATAAAAAAATTCCCTAAGTCAACTATTACACCTTCTGAATTCATTATTATAGGACCTCATTAAGAACATGTTATATTTAGCAATAACATCAATTAGTTACCTTGTAACTTGAATAACTTTATGTATATGTAATATTATGATGAAGGAACTTAGCCATGTTATCTCCAACATGTCTTCTACATGCCTTTAACCTTGCTTCTCAAAATAAAAGCTCTACTAAGAGACATACAAGTTTATGAAAACATGCCTCTAAAAACTCTATCTCAAAATAGTCTTCATCAAAAGTTGTGTAACTTCTTCTAAACTTAATGTATTTTTCTCCCAAGGTTAGTTGCATATGCTAGACACTTAGTAGTATCTCTCATTAACATTGCTAGTGAAAATACTCAATGATCTATCCATACCAACTTGATATTTACCATTTTTTTTCTATCAAATACCACAAAAAACTACTATGTTGACATCAATGACAAACACAGTCATGAATGTAACATATCATCATGATAATGATCTAATCATGTTTCTACAATACTCCCCCATAGGATTATCATCATCATTCATGTTTCCAACAATATCCCCTTTTGGCATTTATGGAAACATAGATGAAAAATATCTAGTTCCAAGAATACCACTATTAAAGACTATTATCCTTTCTTTTCAAATCCTCTTCATCAATCAGTCTCCCCCATTAATATACCTCAATGTGCTCTATATCAAAATATTTTTCATGCTATAGTATCTCCCCCATTGACATCAATGTCAAATTTTTCAACAACCATCTAACTTTACAACAACTATGTCTGACCTGCTCAAGTCTCTAAAGACACTATTCAAAATAACATATATCAAGAGTCCTAGATGAATTTGTCCATCACAGACACTCCCCCATATAGGAAGCATCAACATTTAGTCCAAAAAAATAATAGTGTTTTGTATCACTAGACTGATGCACTCTTGCATCATCTACTTTGATAGGTACGGGCATAACTCCTAGCATACCTTGCAAATACTCAAAAGTCTCTTTAGGAAGAGACTTAGTGAAAATATCTACAATCTGCTCTTTGGTGCTTACATACTCTAATCTGATTTCCTTTTCTATAAATTTCTCTCTCACATGTGATATTTGATCAAAATGTGCTTAGTCTTAGAATACAACATTGGATTGTTAGACATACTCACTATGCTTATGTTATCACAATGTATGACAATGGGTTCACTGAATTCTATCCTTATATCCTTTAGCATCTACTTCATCCAAACAACTTGATTACAATTTTTTACTACTACAACATATTTTTCCTATGCTATACTCTATAAGATACAATCTTGCTTCTTTCTTAACCAATAGACCAATCTTCCTTCAATAAAAAATGGGTCACCACTAGTGTTCTTTCTATCATCCATACTACCTACCCAATCAGCATTAGTATAAGCATCTAAAGTAAAATCAATAGATCTATCATACCATAATCCAAGCTTTGGTGTTCACTTTAGATATCTAAATATCCTTTTAACTATTGCATAATGTGCTTCTCTAGGATTAGATTGAAATCTTTCAACAATTTCAATTGTATTCACTATATCTAGCCTTGTGTGAGTTAGATATTGCAATCCTCCAATCATAGATCTATACTTCTTTTTCTCAATAGTAGGTGTCTCATCCTTTATAGATAAATTTTGTCTAGTTATCATAGGTGTTCCAACTAGTTTACATATTTCCAAACCATTCTTTTCAATAGATCTTTCAAATACTTAGTTTGAGAAATAAAGATTCCTTCTTTATCCTACACAATATATAATCCTAAGAAATATTTCATTTCCTTTATCATAATCATTTCAAATTCCTTCTTCATTTCTTTTTCAAACTTCTCACTTTCATTATCATATCCTCCAACTATGATATCATCAACAAATATTACCAAAATCATTAATCCATCATCTATTTCTTTCTAGTATAGATTATTGTCTACCATACCTTAGCTAAATCCAAGTTTTGTCAAATGCTTGTCCAACCTTGTATACTAGGTTCTAGGTGCTTGTTTTAAGCCATACAATGTTTTCTTCAATCTACATACCATGTCCTTGTCATTTGATAAAATAAAACCTTCATATTGTTCTATGTATACCTCTTCTTCAAGTTCTTCAATCAGAAATGTTGACTTGACATCCATCTAATACACTTTGAATTTCTTATGAGTTACATAGGCTAAGAATAACTTTATTGCTTCAATTCTTTCCATAGGAGCATAGGTTTTTCATAGTATATTCCTTCTTTCTATGAGTAACCTTTATGTATCAATCTTTCATTGTTCCTTACAACTTCACCTTGTTCATTCATCTTGTTCCTGAATACCCATTTTGTTCCTATCACATTCATGTCTGCTAGTCAAGGGACCAATTCCCATAACTCATTCTTCACTATATGATTCAATTCTTCTTTCATAGCTTGATTCTAATAGTCATCTTTGCATGCCTCATCTAAATTCTTTGGTTCTACTTGAGATATCAGACATAGTTCTTCATTGATTCTATTTCTTGTCATCACACCTTTATCTTTGTTATTGACAATCTGCTCTAGTGGATAATTCTTTGTCATATTCTTACCCGAAGTAGGAGTTGTTATCTCAACTCTTGGCTCTATTCTAGGTTCTAAAGTTTGTTCCTATCTTTTCTTACCTTCATTTTGCAAATCATTTTTAGTCTCAAAGAATACTTCATCATTCCTTAGTTTAGTAACAACAACATTCTCATCATTAGAATTGTAGTCAACTATTCTTTCTTGTATCCCAAATTTCTCATCAACTCTTACACTTGCACTTTCAACAATAGTATTAGTTCTGATATTATAACATCTATAAGCTCTATTTTTTAGTGAATAACCAAGAAACATACCTTCATCACTTCTAGCATCAAATTTACCAACATCATCATCTCTTTTGATATGATATTTGATGCCAAAAAATTCTAAACTACTTAACTATAGGTGAGTGACCAAACCATAGTTCATAAGGGGTCTTGTTTGTGTCTTTCCTGACTTGCACTCTATTCTTAGTGTAGAATATTTTATTTACAACTTCTCTCCAAAAAATCTTGGATACATCATTCTCATCTAACATAGCTCTTTTTACTTCTACTACTAACCTATTTCTTCTTTCTTCAATATCATTTTGTTTAGGGTTTCTAGGAGATGATAACTATCTTTTGATTCGATTAGCTTCATAAAAGATGTTAAACTCATTTGAAGTAAATTCTCCTCCTCTATCTAGTCTTTAACATTTAATCTTCATACCTAATTCATTCTCAACTCTATTCTTGAATATCTTGACCTTGTCAAATGCCTTAGATTTTTCTTTAAGAAATGCAACCCACATCATTCTAGAAATGTCATCAACAATAATCAAGATGTACCTTTCACCATGGAATCCTTTAGTCTTTGTAGTACCACTAAGATCTATGTGTACAATCTCAAATTTTGTTGTAGTAGAAAACTTCTTGCTAGGTAAAGAAGCTTTTTTATGCTTGGCCAATACACACTCCTTGCAAATTGTGTTAGTAGGCTTTACAATATTAGGAAAATCTCTAACTATAAACATATCACTAATTGTACTCCTTTCCACATCATAATTCAACCTTTCCTCTAGGTTCTATTATTACCTCATTTGATCAAATCTTCTTCATTAATCAAACAAATTATAGTACTTAAATCATATAAGTAATTTTCTTACCAGTAATTAGTAGGTTTGGCATCAGTGACAAAACAATGATTGAAACACATTTATCATACTTGTATCAATTTATTTTCAACAATCTCCCTCTTTGGCATTGATGGAAAACCAAACTAACCAAACTTAATCCATGTGACCAATTAGAATATCCAAAAGAAAATAATTCCCTATATTGAAAACTCTCCCTCTATCAGCAACCTTCATCTTTTGAATAGGTTAAAAAATTTTGTTCTAATCAACAGGTAGTCAACTCATCCTTATGACTCCCTCTTAATAACTTCTTATATCTCTCTCAATATTATCTTCCTCTTACTAGGTACATGTAATCAACAAGTACACTTTTTCCCTTAACATTCAAGATTTCTCCTTCATCTCTTTCATCTTTTCATCTCTTAGTACTTCTTAGCATACTTTCTCCCTCTTTGACAAAAATGCCAAAGGCTTGTCATCTTTATATGTAGATATGAACATTTTTTGTTTCTCCCTTTGTCACCTTGCTTGTGACTAATTTGTAGTTCTAGTTCTTTGATTACTTTAGGAAGCTCCTAAAGTAAGATCCGCTGCATCAATGTATAATATATTTCAATCAACTTGTTTGATGCAAGACACTCATCATGCTTCTTAGATAGCCTTTGATAGGGTTATCACCCCTAGTTTACCTCTTAGACACTAATGAGCATCCTTAGATAATACTTTTGTGAAGATATTAACAATTTTCTCTTTTGTGTTAACATATTCCATCTTCACCTCTTTATCTTGAACTAATTCTCTCAAGTAATGATACTTGATTGTAATGTGCTTAGTCTTTATATGCATCACATGATTCTTTGATATATTTATATCACTTGTATTATCACAATAAAGTATCATGGGTTCAGTGATTTCCTGCTTCATACCTTTGAGTAGTTGTTTGATCCATACAATATTTGTACAATTTACTACAACAACAACATATTTAGCTTTAGTAGTAGATTGAGAAATGTAGTTTTGTTTTTTGCTAGTCCATGTAACTAGCCTTTGCCTAAGAAAAATGCTTCTCCATTTTTTCTTTTTCTACCATCAATATTTCTAGTGCAATCAACATTAGTGTAGCCCTTCAATTAAAATTTCTCATTTTTCTTGTAATATAAACCACATTCTTCTATTCCTTTTAGATATCTTATTATTCTCTTTACTGTCATCAAGTGATTCTCCTTGGGATTAGCAAAGAATCTTGCAACTATCCCTACAAATAATGCAATATTAGGTCTATTATGTACTACATACTATAATTTGTCAATCATAGACCTATATAATGTTTGATTCACCTTAGTTGAATCATTATTCTTTGACAATTTATGTCATGTCACTATGGATGTACTTACTAGCTTGGAATCTTCCAATCCAAAAAAATTTAGTATCTCCTTTACATACTTTAACTAAGTTATGTATATACCATATTTTATCTAATGTACATGCAAACATACAATGAAATTGATCTCTCCAAACATAGCCATCTCAAATTCTTGCTTCATTTCATTTGCAAAAGCCTTACATAAAGCATCTTGACCTCCAAATATGATATCATCAACAAAAAATTTAGATAACAAAATACCATTACCTTTCTCTATCTTCAATTACAAATTATTGTTATCATCAGTCCTCTCAAATCCAATCTTCATAAGATAATTATGAAAGCTCTCATACCATGCTCTTGGTTCTTGCTTCAAACCATATAAAGCTTTGTGTAGTCTACATTCCATGTTTTTGTTGTTAGCATCAAAAAATCCTTCTAGCTATTCTATATAAACCTCTTCCTCCAATATACCACTCAAAAATGTAGAATTAACATCTATTTGATAAACTTTGAAACCTTTGTATGTAGAGTAAGCATGCAAAGTTCTTACTCCTAGTCTTGCAATAGGACTGAATGTCTCTCCATAATCGATCCCTTCTTCTTGTGCATATCCTTTATAGACTAATATTTCCTTGTTCCTTGTGATTTCACCATTTTTATCTAAGTTGTTTTTGTATACCCACTTGGTACCAATCACATTTCTATCTTCTAATCTAGGAACTAGAGTCCATGTCTTATATTTCTCGATTTGTTCAATCTCTTCTTCCATGGTTAAACTCTAGTGCACATCTTCTAAGGCATCTTTCACTATTTTGGGTTCTTGCATGCTTAAAAAATGTGTATCATTTCTCTACTTGTTTCTTTTCATTGGTCTAGCATCTTTATCTCAAATGATTTGTGTAGTAGTGCGATGTCTCTTGACATATTTAGACAATCTTGGATCAGCTCTGGCTTCTACATTTGGTCTCCCAACTTTTGAATCACTATGTACCTCTTTGTTAGGTAGTTCAACATATCTTTCATGTACACTAATCTTAGAATCAAAATGTGCCTCAACTTCATTCTATAACTCAGCATTTGAATGCATTTCCATTCTTGAATGAAACTCGGCATTCATAGTATGTGACTTGGCAATCACTAAAACTTGTTGTTGCTTTGGAGCTTGATTTAAAACATCTTTGTCAATAGGCATACCTTCATAAAAGTATACAAATGATTTGTATTCTTTTGGTTCCTTTATAGGTTCGGCCTCATATACTTCTATATATTCATCAAATTCACATATGCACTTTCCACAACTTTGTTAGTTTTAGTATTTAAAAACTTATAAGCTTTATTTCTTGTGCAATATCCAAGAAATATACCTTCTTCACTTTTTGCATCTAGTTTACCATTCTTGAAATACAATGGACTTTGATTAATATTCTTATTATTTATAAAATGATTAAATATCATAATTGAACTGGATCAATTGTTATTTTCTTATTTATAATTGAATATCATAATTACATCAATTGTTATAAATATTTTTATTAAATCTTATTGATAAAAATAATTGAAATTCATATTCAAGAATGAATCTCATTATGTTAGACTTAATATTAATTAAATCAATTAAACATTGCTATTAAAATTATTATATTAAATTATAATTATGGAATATCAGCATAGTAATCATACATTACAAATCATTAATAAATCAGTGCAATACATCATTTCAATGCAACATTCCACATGGAAATAAAAGCTAAGTCACAAAACATATGAAGGGGACAAGGAAGAAGATGTTATAAGAAAAAAAGGACCGAGTTCAAATAGCTCCCACCACCTCAACAAGGTATTGCTCAACATACACATACCCCAAATTGGCAAGTACATAGCAAGGACAATGCATCTTTCACATTATACTAACCACAACATTAGTCAAAATCAGCATAGTAGGAGTATAGACCATATTAATTTCCATGGCCCATTCATTTGAATTAAAATTTATATCATACATCCCCAAAGATAATAGTAATTATATGTTTATTAAAATTTAGTTATAAATAATTTTATGCACATTTCAATTCTTTGAATGGAGAAATAAACATTGAAATCAACTAATAATATATTAATCTATTAGGAAAATTATAAAACTTGAAGCATGGGGGTAACAAGCTATTAACACCTTGATACGACCACCATGGCTGAAAATTTTCCATTTTGCCAGAATATTCTAATGTTGTCAAACATATGCATATGTTGTTGACCTTGGATAGAGGATGCCCATCCAAGAAGAATCTTAGGGGGTGTGCTCCCAAGATGATGGCAAAGTAGCTATGAGCTATGAAGCCTGATCTAGAGATGTCCTTAAGATTGGGATTAATTTAGAGGGTAGAATAACATAGTTATTCTTATTATTATTCTAATGTTTATTTTTGTAGGTATTACTTGTCCTTAACTATCCCAATTAGTGGGGACATTACATGAAATTTTTGAGGATATAACACTTGCTCCCAAATACCTTAAAGTATTTTACATTGGGTGAGTATCCATACCATGGTTCAAAAGATGTTGAATGAATATCTTTTTTGACTTGTGCATGGTTCAAGGTATAAATAGTTGTACCTATAGCTTCTCTCCAATATTTCAAAGCAATATTTTTCTCCATCATGAGTGTCTTAGCACAATTCATTATAGATTTGTTCTTGTAGAAACCTAAATCTGATTACATCATTAAGTAATCATATTTAGTCATCTCCTAAGACATTATTGATTAAATATTTACTATTTAAATAATTAATCATCATCCCCTAGTTAATTAATTAATTAAATTAACTACAGTACAATTGATAAAATTAAATGATAACCCAAAATTAACTTATCAATTAAAACCCTATTCCTCTATTAAATTAAATAAATTTGCAAATATATTTAATTTAATCCCATATCCTAATTTTATTAAATAAATTATTTAATAAAATATCCAAACCCCTAAAACATCCCTAAGACCTACCTTTATCCCTGATCCAACCCATCCACCCATACTAACCTCACTTAGCCACCTAACTAACTCATCCCATCAAAGTTAAACCACTTAATCCCTAACCACCCCCCCCTTCCTAAGCTAAGTCTAATCCCCCTTCCCTCGCCATTCTTCCATCCTTGCATCCTAACCATCCATCTCTCTACCCCTTAGCCTATAAATGGAGCCCTCTCCCTTTATAATATAATCCACCTTCCATGAAAATTTATCATGCTATTTTGAGAGCCTAAGAACTACCAAAATATCATAATAATATTGAAACCCCTCCATAACTCCATTGTTGAATCAGCCATCCACCCCCATACTTGATCATCATCAATCAATCGAAAGCTTGAGCACATCATGAGCACATATCTCCATCCATCAGGGACATATCAACTTCATCCTAGGTTATACCATAAGGAGCCTACCATTCTTGATTTGTCCTCTTTCTTGGTGATAACCTTGGTCCTATCATAAGTGTTAACTATTTAGTTTAATATATGCTTTCATTATTAGTTAGTATTCCTTTATTACACTACAAGATTAGGTGATACAATTCCTCCTTTTAGAAATTCCATTTTGTGGAGGGGTTCTAGGAGAAGATGTCTTTCTTTTGATTCCTTTGTCATTATAAAACATCTCACACTCATTTGATGTAAATTCTCCTCCTATTTCAAATCTCAAACATTTCAAATTTTTACCTATTTCCTTCTCAACTCTTTCTAAGTAACACTTAAGAATTTTGAAAGCATTAGATTTCAATTTTAGAAACATAACTATCATCATTCTAGAATAATCATCAACAAGTAGCATAATGTACTTATCTCCTTTGTAATTTTGTACTTCAATTGGTCCACACCAGTTAGTATGAACAATCCCTAATATTCCATTAGAGGTATGAGTCTTACTCTTAAAACTTGACTTCATCATTTTGCCTAACTGACATTGTTTGCAAATTATATTGTTAGGCTTTTTGAACTTACGCAAACCTCTGACTCTTTTCATGTTTCTAATACTAACCAAGTTATCAAAATTAACATGGCATTACCTCATGTGTCATAGCCATACATTATCAAATTCTACAACTAAAAAAGTAGCATCCTCTATATCAAGGTAGAATAGATTACCTCTAGTTTAATCACCTTTTCCAATTAGTTTCCCATCAATATCATATATCTTAGCAATTTTGTTCTCAAACTCAACCTTACATCCCAAATATTTAGTTGTGACACATGAGCAACAAATTATAGTTAAGTCCTTCAACATAGTAAGCATTGTCACATAAAATCTTTTCTGTGAGCTTAATAGAACCTTTTTCCTTTTATCAAACATGGTGCATCATTACCAAACCTTACACTATTTCTATCATAACAATTCAAGGTAATGAACTTACTTTTATCTCTAAAATACCCACTGTAAATGATCCATATATCATTCTTGTTCACACAAGACACTAGTGCAATTGCCTCATCTTCATTAGATTTATGCTTCATTTCAACATACACCACTTCATCATCATGATTATCAGATTCATCTTTTGTTTCCTCTTCATCAATATAGCAAGACTTCTTACCTTTATCTTTATAATCTTTGTTGTCTTCATCTCTTCTATTTTTGTACCTATAACCACCCCTTTAATTATTCTTCTCTAGACATCTAGCAACAGTATG
This sequence comes from Cupressus sempervirens, assembly GCA_028749045.1. Lineage (NCBI taxonomy): Eukaryota > Viridiplantae > Streptophyta > Pinopsida > Cupressales > Cupressaceae > Cupressus > Cupressus sempervirens. Next base: position 24,275,285 of record CM053793.1, on the reverse strand, counting down.
CCCAACCTCATTGCAATCACAACACATGATAGGTAACTTACCTTTAAACTTGTCTTTACCTCTATGAAATCCTTTCTAATAGTGCTTCAAGTTTATCTACATCTTCCTCATCTGTATCACTATCACTGGACACATATTTTTCCTTTTTCTTCTTCTTCTTCTCATCAAATTCTTTTAATGACAATTTAACTTTGAAAGAAGATTCAATATTTTTAGGTCTATAATTATCAAAGGTAGATAGCTCAAAACCAGTGAGCCTACCTACCAAACCTTCAAGCATTAGATCATTCCCTAGCATACATCTCAGTTCTTGTATTGAAAAACTCTAATAGCATAAACAGGCAATAGTGTTCTCAAAACTTTACTTAGTACAGTATCATAATCTATTTTACTAGTGGATCCTCTTATTGTATTGATAATATCTTTTATCCTAAAGCAATATTGAGCAATATTCTCACCTTCTTGCATTCTCATATCATCAAACCTACCTCTAAGACTTTCAGCTTTGGCTCTTAGACCATTCTTGTCACCTCCATAGATAGTGTGTAGAGCATCCCATATTTTCTTTGCATTGTCACAACCTTTAATATCATAAAATTCAGCATAGCTTATGGAAAAGGAAGTCTCCAACATTGCCTGGTTGTGTTATTTCTTATTTTTTAGATCTTCAATAGTTAGGGCTCTAGCAAGATCAACATGTTCAACAACAATGGTAGATTGTACATGATCTTCAAACCCTCCTAGGTGTAGCTTCATCAAACTTTGCCATACAATAAATATATCTCTATTGAAACCAGTCCTCTTAAGAAGATGACTTTGATACTAATTATTGGAATTCTTTAGAATAACTAAGAGGGGGAGTGAATTAATTATCCAAGATCTAGATGTAAAAATGAAACTTTTCATAGCTTAGTGAACTCATATCCATAAAAAATTTTCATCATGCATGTATCCATTTGATTATGCAATCACTTAAACTTGTAGGTTACTTCCAAATCAATTTGCAGAAATGTAAACATGAAACACAACATATTCAATAACACATTTCACAAAATGATTTAACAAGAAAACCCAATTTGGGAAAAACCACCAGTAACATGCTATTCATTCTCACTCTTCGAAAGTGATGCCCTATGAAATGCCAATCCTATTAAAGGTTACAATGCACACTATTAAATGTGACCCAATTAAAGGATTTTAATCACCTTGGTGGGAGTGACCCTTGTTAGAAGAGTTTAGATCATTCACTTGGAATGTCACCCAATTAAAGGATTTACAAATGACTATTAGGTCAACCTTAATCCAAAGGATTTACCCTAGACTGATACAATTTTTAGAGAGTAACAATAAGGTTTGATATGATAACAACTCACAAATCCATTTGCAAATTATAGACCTTTGTTTTAGTCCTCCATTCTACTTGTCTTTCACACTCTTCATCTCTGATAGCTTGTTCACCGCTCAAGAATCCATACCCTTAATCCTTCTTTCTTTGTCTATCAATGTAGTCTCTTCTCTTAGGTCACTGAATAAAGAAATACCCTAGACTCCTTGTCTTCCTTAGGTTCTCACACATGACAACCTTTTCTTCTGACCATCAATCTCTATAAATAGAGAATTAAGATATTTTGTTGTTCATGTAAGGAAACTCAGGTGCAGAAATAGCTTCCTACACTAATCTCATAAGGAAAGTATGGTGCAAATCTTTGTTTAAAATCTTCTACATTACAAATTCAATAACATGTAAAAAACATTATAGCAATCAGCCATGCATACAAAAAATAGATAGAGAAAGAAACACATAACACAAAGATTTTTCGGTGGGGAAAAACCTTTCAGTAAAACAACCCCACCCCTCTAGAACCTGCACAATGTATTATCTTCAACACAAGATTACAATACACTTGCAATGCAAGTTCAAAATCAATGATAGAAAAATTCCAGTAGCACCTCAGTACCTGCAAACTTCCATCTATCACTCTATTGCATTACAACATGCAATGAACATCTTAAGACCCAATAAAATACCCACAAAGAAATTGGGCATTTTTCATGGCTCAAACACCAAGAAACATGCACAATGCCACATGTACATCCCATAACAAGAAAAGGGCATCCATCCCTTGAATAGGTAATGACAGCTTGTCATAGAATCCGCCAAAAATAGCGATCACAAGAGAAGTGTAAGAGAATTTGTCAGACCAACCTATTTTTGGCATATTCTCTTACACACACCAACCACTCTTTCTTGGGCACCCAAATAGGCCTCATGTCATAAGATGATCTTACACCTATCATAGCATATTCCTTAAATAGCTCTTACGCATCATAGGAATTCGTCATAACCATTTCAGGCATGATCTCCTTCACATACTTCAAGATGCCGACACATGTAACTGATCAACATGCCAACTAGACATGTACACTCACATTACATATTATTTGCAAAAATACATTTTAAAAAACAAATAATAATAAGAATAGGAATTATACAAGGTTGAGAAACCTTATTCCTAACATTCTCCCACTTGTTGAACACCTTGTAAGAGCAACAGGAACATAACAGGAACTAACCGCTATAGGCCAAAAGGCCCATAGACTCCGAACACCATCTGAACTTCTCAGTGCCCACTGGTTTCGTTAATGCATCTGCAAAATTCTTCACAGTATCTACCTTTTCCAAATTTACCTTTCCATCTTCCACCATATCTCTCACAAAGTGAAACTGCACATCAATGTGCTTAGTTCTAGCATGGAAAGTTGGATTCTTCGCAAGGCAAATAGCAGTCTGACTGTCACACCAAATAGTAATCTATTCTGCATCAACACCAACATCAAAACACAATCTCTTAAGCCAAATGGCTTCCTTACAAGCATGAGTAGCAGCCATGTACTCAGCTTCTGTAGTGGACAAAGCAACCACAGGTTGTCGCTTACTCATCCAACTGATGGCACCACCAAACATAGTGAACACATAACCACTGGTGGATCTCCTGCGATCAATATCACCTACCCAATATGAATCCACAAACCCATGAATACAAACTGAATGTGGAAATCCAGAAGAGTTACCATGATAACATATGGATTAATCTGATGTACCCCTCAAATATCTGAATATTCGCTTAACTACATCCCAATGTATCCGTCCAGGATTAGCCATAAATTGCCTCAGGACTCCCACTGCTTGGGCAATGTCTGGTCTAGTACAGACCATAGCATACATAAGACTTCCAACTGCACTAGCATAAGGTACTCTACTCATGTCCTCCACCTCACTAGGAGATTTTGGACAATCATCTATAGATAGCTTTGTTCCCATAGAAATAGGAACACATAGTGGTCTACAATCTTCCATGTTGAACCTGTCCAACACAGACTTCACATATTTACTCTGACTCAACCAAAGTTTTCTGTTAGACCTATCTCTACTCATTTTCATACCCAAGATATACCTCGCTACCCCAATCTCAAACTATACTGACAACTAAAATTTAAAATCAGAAATCATACCCTTTCCCTTCCCAAACAGCAACATATCATCAACATATAATGCAACAATAAGAAGGCGATCATTTTCAACTCTGAAATAAACACAATGATCTGATTTTGATCTTACAAATCCAATTGACAACACAAAGGCATCAAACTTAAGGTACCACATCCTAGGAGATTGCTTCAAGCCATATAGAGATTTCTTCAATTTGCAAACAAAGGATTCTTTACCTTTAACAATGTAGTGCTCAGGCTGTGACATATAAATCTCTTCCTCCAAATCACCATGAAGGAAAGTTGTCTTCACATCCATTTGTTCTATCTCTAAATCATATGATGCATCAAGAGATAACAAAAATCTAATGGATGTCAACTTTGCAACAGGAGAGAATATTTCACCATAATCTATTCCCTCTACCTGTGAATACCCCTTTGCAACCAATCTAGCTTTGTACCTTTCAACACTACCATCTGCACAAAATTTCTTCTTGAACACCCATTTCCAACCAACAAGTTTTCTCCCTTTAGGCAAAGGTACAAGGTCCCATGTTTTGTTTTTCTCTAATGAAGCCATCTCATCATCCATAGCCTCAATCCAGGAAGCTGCATCTTCCATGCCCAAAGCCTCTTTCATAGATCTAGGCTCATCAGTGTTAGTAATCAAAGCAAAAGCACAACTAGAATCTAACATAAAATAACCAAACCTTTCTGGTTGCTTTCTTTCTCTCGTGGATCTCCTCAAGGGCTGAGGTTGAGGTTGTTCTTCCTCTTCTTCTGAACTGTCCAAGCTGCTAGAGCTCTCCTTATCATTAGACCCAACATGGTCTCTCTATTTAGTCTTCTCAGGGGTAGGAGGCAACTGAACAACATCTTTTTTCTTTTCTTTTTCATCTAGTTGTAGCACAATAGGAGATGTTAGCTCTCTAAAAATAACATTTTTGCTATACAACACCTTACTAGTCACAGGATCCCAAAGCGTGTATCCTTTCACACCAGTACTGTACCCAATGAAAATACATTTAACAGCTTTGTTTTCCAACTTAGATCTTTTCTCCTTTGGAACATATGCATAAGCTTCACAACCAAAAACATGAAGATGTCTAATTGAAGGGTTCTTACCAGACCACACCTCTATGGGTGTCTTACCAACAAGAGCTAATGTAGGAGATCTGTTAACCAGATAGCAAGCAGTGGCCATAGCTTCGGCCCAAAACCTTTGTTCTAAACCAGCTCCACTAAGCATACTCCTAGCCTTCTCCATCAGTGTCCTGTTCATTCTCTCTGCAACTCCATTCTGCTCCAGGGTATAAGGAGTTGTCTTATGCCTCTCGATACCTTGTTCTTTACAGAACTATTCAAACTCTACTAAGAAAAACTCACCACCATTGTCAGTTCTCACACACTTAATCTTCTTACTAGTCTGATTCTCTACAAGGGCTTTAAATTCCTTGAATCGACTAAAGACTTGTGTCTTACTTTTAAGGAAATAAATCCATGTCCTTCTATTGTAATCATCTATGAAAGATACACAAAATATAGACTTGGAGATCGAAGGAACTTTTACAGGACCAAATACATTAGAATGAATAAGATCCAAAACATCAGAAGATTTGTGAGAACTCGAGTAAAACTAAACACGATTTTTTTTACCATATACACAGTGTTCACAGAAGTCAAACTCAAGATTGCAATCATTTAACCCCTCAACGAGATTTTTTTTTTTCAGGGTTTTGAGACCTTCTCACCAATGTGGCCAAGTCTCATATGCCACAACATTGTCTTTTCTGTAGGAAGCTTTCCTTCCAAAGTGTTTGCATTACCATCGGAACCTATAACCACAGAATTCTTCACTGCTCATTTAGATGGTGAGGATGAAGAACTGTTACATAGAGGAATACATGCATCTAGCTGAAACAAAGTACCTCTCCTAGTACCCTTAGCAAGCACCATCGATCCTCTAATCATCTTACATCCTTCTTTCGAAAAAACAACTTGCACACCTACATCGTTCAACATACTTACAGATAATAGGTTTCGTGCCAGACCTAGAATGTGCATAACTCCATTGATTCCCTTTACTCATCCATCAGGAAATTTGATAGTGACCCTTCCGCGTCCAACTATCTCCAGGTGAGAATCATCACCCAAGTACACCTTTCCACCATCAAACTCTTCATATCTTGAGAACCAGTTTCGATGAGAGGTCATGTGAAAAGATGCACTCGAGTCAACCAACCACACATCATCAGATGCATGGGTTGCCAAAGCTACGATGAATGCATCACCATCTTCTTGAGATTTTTCAAAACCAGAATCTGAAGCTTTCTTCTTCTTCTTAGGCTCTTTACACTCTTTACGGAAGTGCCTAGTATTTTCATAGTTCCAACATTTTTCCTTGGACTTATTGGAAGTCTTTGACTTCCCACAGGATTTGGATCTACCCTTATTGTCAGACTTATTGTCATTTTTCTTTCCTCTTTTCATGGATCTCCCATGAATAGCAAGGGCTTCTTTTTTTGAAATGGAAACCTTTCTTCGCATCTCTTCTGATAGCAGCGAAGAAACCACATCATCCATTTTGAAGGTGACTAATGTGCTTCCGAGAGCCATCACAAGATGGTCCCATGAATCTGGTAAAGAACACAAAAGTGTGTAGCAACGATCCTCCTCCTCTAACTTGACACCAACAGATGTCAACTATGTAGCTAGCAGATTAAATGCATTTAAATGATTCGTTAAGGATCCACCTTCCTCCATTTGTAGAGAATACAACTTCTTCCTCAAGAACAACTTATTCACTAGAGATTTGGCCTGATACACGGCCCCAAGTCTTTCCCACAAACTATATGCGGTTTTCTCATCTAGAACATTCAGAAGGACTGCATCAGTTAAACAAAGTCTTATGAGACCCTTAGCTTAACAATCTTTGATATCCCAATCTACTTGAGTTATAGTTGTTGGTCTTGTAGCAGTTGTAGTCACTTCCCATAGGTCACGATCTATCAACATGTCTTCCATCTTGAGTTTCCACAACTCAAAATTAGTGCCATTAAATTTCTCCACCTCCATTCTTCCATATGATGAACTTGCCATCTCAATCTGCAAATAAGATTCAGGATACTCTACACAAGACTCCCACTCAACTTGAGATTAGCTCAAAACACCCTACCCAACAACTAGGATCAAAAGTTGATCAAGCTCTGATACCACTTGTAAGGAAAATCAGGTGCGGAAACAACTTCCTACACTAATATCATAAGGAAAGTATGGTGCAAATCCTTTGTTTAAAATCTTCTACACTTACAAATTCAATAACATGTAAAAAACATTATAGCAACCAGCCATGCATACAAAAAATAGATAGAGAAAGAAACACATAACACAAAGATTTGCCGGTGGGGAAAAACCTTTCGGTAAAACAATCCCACCCCTCCAAAACCTGCACAATGTATTATCTTCAACACAAGATTACAATACACTTGCAATGCAAGTTCAACATCAATGATAGAAAAATTCTAGTAGCACCTTAGTACCTACAAACTTCCATCTATCACTCTATTGCATTACAACATGCAATGAACATCTTAAGAACCAATAAAATACCCACAAAGAAATTGGGCATTTTTCATGGCTCAACCACCAAGAAACATGCACAATGCCACATGTACATCCCATACCAAGAAAAGGGCAACCATCCCTTGAATAGGCAATGACAGCTTGTCATAGAATCAGCCAAAAATAGCGGTCACAAGAGAAGTGTAAGAGAACCTGTCATACCAACCTATTTTTGGCATATTCTCTTACATACACCAACCACTCTTTCTTGGGTGCCCAAATAGGCCTCATGTCATAAGATGCTCTTACACCTATCATAGCATATTCCTTAAATAGCTCTTACGCATCATAAGAATCCGTCATAACCATTTCAGCCATGATCTCCTTCACACACTTCAAGATGCCGACACATGTAAGTGATCAACATGCCAACTAGACATGTACACTCACATTACATATTATTTGCAAAAATACATTTTACAAAACAAATAAGAATAAGAATAGGAATTATACAAGGTTGAGACACCTTATTCCTAACAGTTCATCCTCCATCATCCATTATAGGGTTATGACAGATTAGGTAGGATTCAATGAATCTACCCCTCATTTCATTTCATTCCCTTCTAGAAACTTCTCCTTCAATCCCCTTTTAATTCACCTCAAAATGGTTTACCATGGATTCTATGTCACTAGCTCATCAACCTTATCTTCCACATGGTTCACACAATCCAAGAAATCAAACTTTTCAGCTCAGATTCATCAAATTCATGATCTTTCTCATTGACACTCTAATATTAATTGGCTACTTAAATGGTGGCATTAAACTCTTCAATATCTTCCAAATCACCTCATCATCTTCCTTGGTTCCTCCTTGAGATCCGATACCTATAGTAATTTTTGATATTCTAACTATATATGTTCTTAGAGATTTATATTCCATCATTTTAGCATCTTGAAATGCACAAATCCTACTTTGTAGCATCATTTTCTTTGAACGTTCATCACCTTCAAAACTATTTTCAAATTTTTTTGAAATCTTATGAGGAGTATCAAGTGGTTTTACCTAGTTGTACTCTATTTGAGGAAGTGTAGACAATAGTGCTTCTCTAGCTCTCATGTTGCACATGAAAAGTTTTCTCTCATCCTTGGTACAAGATTTTGACACACTTTCAACAATAATTATCTTTTCTAATTTTGTCAAGATCCACTATCTAGACACAAACATAGTAGATGTGTCTTCATCTTTTCCTTCCAGATGTCATAATTTGTTACATCAAACTTTGGATTATTCTTTCTTAATATGTTAGCCATGGATCTCTAAAAGTTGTTAAACTTTATCTTCAAGGACCTAGTTCTCTAATACCAATTGTTAGAAATAATAGTCCACCAAGATAACTAAGAGTGGGGTGAATCAATTATCCAATTAAAACATTTATCAATATTAATTAATCTTAACCATTCAATCAAAGAAAATAACAACCATAACAAGATGTACATACACAATTACACCAAATTTGTTAACTAGGGAAACCCTGGTGAGAATGATGCCCACAAAAATATACTAATATATATATATATATATATATTATTAGAGGATGGACCCTATTAGGAGTCTATAAACACATTTAGTACATAAGAGTCCCTATTAGGAGACTTTGAATCCCTGTTAGGATATTTCAACCCTGTTAATATTTGTAGAAGATAGAAGGACCCACTGTCCAGATAGCTTTTGGGGCAAGACCACTAAACTTCATTGTCCAACTGATCTCTCAACTATTCTTTGCAGAATAATTATTTGTACTATGATTTATCCTCTTTCATTTGTCCTATCAACTAGACCAATCACTATCAAACCTTATAGACTAGGTCAAAAACCTTGGATCCAAATATCAAACCTCAGATCTAAAAAGAAATCCTTAGCAATGAAGTTTACTCCAACTTTTCTCTACTCTACTTATCTTTGTAATTATATCTTTTATTCTCCTTTTTTATCTTCTTGCTTACTACATTCATCCATACATAACAAAGGAAAATTTCCTTCCTTTATACCAAATCCATAAAACAATTCCCTAAGTCAACTATTACACCTTCTCAATTAATTATTATAGGACCTCATTAAGAACACATTATACTTAGCGATAAAATCAATTAGTTTCTTTTTAACTTGAATAATTTTTTTTAAATGTAATTTTATGATGAGAGAGCTTAGCCACATCATCTCCAACATGTATTCTACATTCCTTTAGCCTTGCTTCTTAAAATAATAACTCTACTAAGAGACATAACAAGTTTACTAGAACATACTTCTATAAACTCTATCTCATAATAGTCTTCACCAAAATTTACATAACCTCTTCTAAACTTAATATATTTTTCTCTTAAGTTTTAGCTACTATTGAAAATATAAGATTAGTAACTAAGAGGGGAGGGGTGAATCAGTTACTACAAAAATAATGTCCAGATCCCTTAGATGTTAGTACAAAATGTAAATAGATAACTGAATACTGTTGAAGCTCAGTAAACACACAAAATGATGTAACTCAGTAAATGATTAACACATAAACCTTTATATGTTATCTATGATTACCATTACTTTAACTTAGTTGCAAACATATAAAAGAAAATAACATGAACACATTTGACACTATGATTTAATGTGGAAACCCAATTTGGGAAAAACCACCAAATGCAACTAGTTACTATTTTTCACTCTTCTAAAGTGAGCCTTGTTAGGAGCCAACCTTGTTAAAGGTTACAAAACACACTGTTAGGTGTCACCCTATTAGAGGACATAATCAGCTTGTTAGGAGTGGCCTTGTTAGAGGTCTTGGGAACAATTCAATAGAATTGCCACCTTGTTAAAGGATTTTCAAATAGTTGTTAAGCGAACTCTATTAGGAGATTTAGATCATTGCTACAATGGTTAGAGAGTAACAATGAGATGATTTGATTTGAATACAACTAATTTTTTGATTACAGATCTCTATTCTAGATTGTACTTGATCCTTCCTAATCGAATACATCTTTGCTGCTCCATAAGGATATTCTACTTATCCTTCAAATTTTCTCTCTCTTCTCATTATTAGATCTTTAATCACATCATCATCTCTTTCACTTTCACACTTTGAAATCACAACTTGACCTTATACTTATATCTTCCACTTTTTTAAGTTAGCTCAAATATAACTTAGAATAATTAATATTTATCACCATAGTTGAATGGAATCAATTAAGCTTAGTACAAAAAAAAATTAAAAAATCCTTCATTAGCTGACCTAGCTCATTAGAAACTAACTCAAAAATGATTTCCTTTATTAACCAATAAAATCTTAGTTAACACTACAAACTCACAAAAATGCTTTGCACCTGAGTGAGCTCGGTTAACACTGGTTCCATGTAACTTTCTTTCATTAACTGAGTGAGCTCGGTTAACACTCACTTTTTGCAACTTTTCCTTTGACGCCCAAGTGAACTCAATAGACATTGCCTTCTGAACTAGGAAAATATAGGAACACTCAATAGATACTAAGAACTGTCTTCACTACCCAAGTGAGCTCAACATATACTAATTGATAATGATATGAAATTTGTGTAACATCAAAAAAAACACACAATTAACTAATTGTATCCACCAATCTCCTTTTTTGGTATTGATGGCAACACAACATGTCATAGCACAATTAAATTTTAAATTTGGCCTTGAGAACTCCCTCTCTCAATATGAGCTCTTCCTTTCACTAGATTCTATATGAACTTTCTCCCTCTTTCAACAAAATTCTTCTTTGGAAAAACTTCTCCCTCTCTAGTTCCTTACTTTATTCTGGTTCAAAAAATTTCTCAAAGATATGATAGTAAACTTCTCCCTCTTTGAAAACACATGCCAAAGACATTAACTCATCAAATACCAATGTACCTTAAGTATCAATTCATCTACAATATGCCCTTGCTAATTTTGCACCAACTTATTGATCTTCAATATGTTCTAGTTGACGCATTCACTAAACTTCATTTAGTGAATTTTAGATAGGGGAATGACCCCTAGCTTATCTCTTAGATATAGAAATGCATCCTTAAGTAATGGCTTGGTGAATATGTCTACAATGTGTTCCTTTGTATTCACATATTCAAATATGAAATCTTTATCTTGCACTAACCCTCTGAAGAGGTGATATTTTATAGCAATATGTTTTGTTTTGGAATGAATTACTAGATTCTCTGATATGTTGATTGCATTGTTGTTATCACAATATATGACTACTAGATCTTTGATTTCTACCTTTATTCCTTCCAACAGTTGTTTGAACCAAACAACGTTAGAATAATTGACTACTATTGTTACATATTCTGCCTCTGTTGTGGATTGAGATGCACAATTTTGCTTCTTGCTTGTCCAAGATACTAGTTTTTTACTAAGAAAGAATGCTCCACCACTAATGCTTTTTTTTTTCATCGATGCTTTCTACCCAATTAGTATTAATAAACACCTTCAAGTATAAATTGCCTCTAATTTTGTACCATAAGCCATATTCTTTATTACCTTTTAGATATCTCATGATTCTCTTGATTGCCATCATTTGATTTTCTGTGGGATTTGTTGAGAATCTTGCCACCATGCCAACTACTAATGCAATATTAGGCCTTGTATGCATTACATACTACAATTTTTCAATCATTGATCTATATGTGGTCTAATATACTACCTTTAAATCATCATTTTTGGAAAGCTTATGTCTAGTAAACATAGGGGTTCCAACAAGTTTTAAATATTTTATTCCAAATTTGTTGAATATCTCCTTGATATATTTGGATTAAGTGATGTAGGTTCCATCTTTGTTCTACTATATTTGTAAACCAACAAAGAATTTTATTTCACAAAACATGGACATCTCATATTCTTTACTCATTTCTTCTAAAAATGCCTTGCATAAGTGATCATTTCTTATAAATAGAGTATCATCAACAAATATTTCTGCCAACATAATCTTCTTATCTAGTCCTTCTTTGATATACAGACTACTATTTTCATTTGTCCTTTAAAAATCAATTTGTACCAAGTAATTATGAAATCTTTCATACCAAGCTCTGGGGGCTTGTTTGAGACCATATAATGCTTTGTGTAGTTTTCAAACCATGTCTCTTTTGCTAGGATCTACAAAACCTTATGGTTGCTCAATGTAGACTTCCTCATCAAGAATTCCATTCAAGAATGTGGATTTGGCATCCATTTGATATACTTTAAATCCACTATGTGTTGTATATGCTAGTAAAGTTCTAACACCTTCTAGTCTTGCTATAGGAGAAAAAGTTTCACCATAGTTAATACCTTCTTCTTCATGAGAATAACCTTTGCACACTAATCTTGCTTTGTTTCTTGATACTTTTCCATCTTTATTTAGCTTATTTCTAAATACCCACTTTGTATTAATTACATTTTTATCCTTGAGTCTAGGAACAAGAGTCCAAGTTTTTTTCTTTTCTATTTGTTCTATTTCTTCATTCATTGCTTCAATCCAACTTTCATTTTCTAGAGCATCCTTAACAATTCTAGGTTCAAATTCAGTAAGTAAACATTTACCTTTTAATTTGCTTCTTGTCATTGTTCCATCTTATTTGTCTCTAATGATTTGATTAGGTGCATGATGTCTTCTGACATATCTTGCTAACACAGGCTCTTTGGTCTTTGAATGAGTTCCACCATCTTCTTCTTGATTTTTAGTTTCAATCTTGGGTCCTTTTTTTTGTGACTTAGTTCCATCAGGCTCAGTTTGTACTAGCTCGATAGCCTCTGATTGTGACTCAGGTCCTTGTAGCTTGGGTTGCACTATTTGCAACTCAATAACTATTGATGTTTCTGGGGACTCAAGAGATGAAGCTTCTTTTTTCTCAAAGAGATTTGGCAGAGTATCAAGTTCATAGTAAAGAAATATTTTGTAATCTTTAGGTTCCTTGTTTCTTTCTTCTTCACTCTTTTCTTACATGTGCACTTCTATAATTTTGTGAGTAGAAAAATTTGAACATTTGTATGCTTTACTTTTGCAGGAGTATCCTAGAAATTTTCCTTTTCTAGATTCTTTCCATATATAACATTTTTTGTCAAATATTTTCAAGCAACTTACATTAGGTTTGTAGCCATACCATAGTTGATAAGCTATTTTGTTTGAATCTTTTTTCAATTAAACTCTATTCAAGGTATGAACTGCAGTGTTGATAGCTTCCTTCTAGTATTTGAGAGCAACATTATTTTCAATCATTAAGGTTCTTACATAATCTATGGCAGATATATTTCTTCTTTCAGCTATCCCATCCTATTGTGGTGTACCAAGGGCTGATACTTGTCTTTTGGTTCCTCTTTCAATGTAAAAATTATTTAATTCATGGGAGATGAATTCACCACCTTTATCTGATCTTAAGCATTTCAACTCCTTTCTAGTTTCTTTTTCTACTCTAGCCAAATACCACTTGAATTTTTGAAAGGCTTTTGATTTTTCCTTTAGGTTCATTACTGTCATCATTCTAGAGTAGTCATCAACAAGAAGAATGAAAAAATTTTCTCCACTATAACTCTCTATTCCAATAGGTCCACATAATTCTCTACAAACAATTTCCAAGACTTCTTCTAACTGATAGTATTTTCTCTTGAAGCTTGTCTTTCCCATTTTACCAATTTGGCAATTCTTGCATAGACCCATGTTAGGTTTTTTCAAACTAGGAATACTTCTTACTTTCTATGTTTTCTTATCTTAACTAGGTTATCAACATTCACATGACATAGCCTTTTGTGCCATAACTAGCTTTCCTCTACTTGAGCAATAAAACATGAACAATCACTCAGATCAAGATAAAATAGATTACCTCTTGTTTGTTTGCCAGATCCAACCAGATTTCCTTTCCCATCTAGTGGTTTGGCCTATCCATTCATGAATTCTAACTTGAATCCAATGTTGTTCAACTGTGCCACACTCAATAGATTATGCTTTAGTCCTTCAACCCAATAAACATTGTTGCATACAAGTTCTTTAGTCAACAAGATACATCCTTTTCCTTTTATGTTATAAGGTTTAATGTTTCCAAATATTACACTACCTCCATCATAATATTCCATATGCTCAAATTTTCTTTTTTCACCAATCATATGATGTGAGTAGCCACTATCAATAATCCATATATCATTTTCACTAACATCAGAGATAAGTTCCATCTTATCTCCTTCATTATTAGATTCATCTTTCATAGCAATATATACCATTTCATCTTCACTATTATTAGAATCTTTAGCTATAAAACAAGATTTTTTACCTTTGTCTTTGGAGTTCTTGTAGTTCTTGGAGTCCTTCTTGCCTTTATGCTTCTTACTTTTCTTCTAATCTTTGATTTCCTTGTTTAGACACCTAGTAGCAATGTGACCAACTTCTTCACAACAAAAGTAGATCAAAGGAACTTTACCTTTGTACTTTCCTCTACCTTTGGTATACTTCCTTGAAAGTAGGGCTTCAATAACTTCAAGATCATTGTCTAAACTTTCTTCTTATGTTCCATCTTCTTCACTTCCTGATTGACTAGACTTTGACTTGTTACCCTTTTCTTTGAGTGTGAGCTTAGCTTTAGATGTAGATTCAATATTCTTTGAAGCAAGAACATAGTTATCATAGTTATCTAATTTAAAAGCTATCAATCTTCCAACTAGAGCATATAAGCCTATTTTGTTATCTGGATCACATCTCATTTCTTGAATAGTAGACACTCTAATTACATAAATAGGAAGAAAAGTTTTGAGCACTTTACTTACAATAGTTTCCTCCTTAATGCCTCCTCTAAATGCTTTGATTTCACTTATACTAGCCTTGATTCTTTCCACATATTTTGCAATGTTTTCATCTTCTCTCGTTCTCATTTGATCAAATTGTCATCTAAGGATTTCTGCTTTGGCTCTTCTTAAATTTTCATATCCTCCATAGATATCTTTTAGTTTGTTCCACATTTCAAAAGAATTTTTTCAATTTTTTACCTCATCCAATTCAGTATAACAGAGAGTAGATGCTATGTTAATCATCATGATATTATGATTCTTCTTTTCAACAACATCTTCAACTAATAATGTTCCATTGGGAGTTTTGTATTCAACATCAAGATATTTGCAACTTGAATCACTCATGGTAGCCAGATGTAATCTCATTAGTCCTTTCCATGCTGCAAAATTGTCTCTATTTAGCTTGGGAATATATCTTTTGTAAGACATCCTAATCTTTAGCTTAGGTCCTTGAAACCTTCTTTGCAAGCACCAAAAATTTTTATACCAATTGCTGGAAATATAAGAGGAGTAACTAAAAGGGGAGGGGTGAATCAATTACTACAAAAATAAATTCTAGATCCCTTAGATTTTGGTACAAAATGCAAATAGATAACTGAATACCGATGAAGCTCAGTAAACACAAAGAATGATGTCACTCAGTAATAACTAGATTAGCTCGGTAAATGATTAACACATAAACCTTTAGATGTTATTTGTGCTTACAATTACTTTAATTTAATTGCAAACACATAAAATAAAATAGCATGAACACATTTGACACTAAGATTTAACGTGGAAATCCAATTTGGAAAAAACTATTAGAAATATTAATCTTCCCTTGGATGTATTTAATTGGGATATTTCAAGGATCCCGAAATGTAGTTTTTCCTATTGTACACATGTGGAGGACATGTCATTTACTTTTCCTTTAGTCCACATGTGAGGACAACTCATTTTTATAATTCCTTTATTAAGGAATTTAGTTTATCCTCCTTAAGAGGATCTTGACACTTTGCACACACCTATTATGAATGTGGCATTCATAGAAATGAGAGTTACACATGCAAACACATGCAACTCCTTTCTCATCTCTTTAAAAGAGATGATCCTTTCTCTTTCTTCTTTGCACATCACTTTGATGTTATTGCATTGAGCTATTTTGCTCTACCACTTTCTCTCTCTCTTCTCTAGGCATTTTCCTTCATTCATAATACTCACAAGGGGTTTTCTTTGCTTTCCTCTTTCAAATCCTTATCTCCATTGTTGAACTATTTTGGTGTATGCTCTTGGATTTTGCTTACCTCATGGTAATTATTTCACACTTAACTTACTTGGATTGTTTTCTTTCCTTGCTCTATCTTATCATTTCTTACAAAAACCACTAAATGCAACTAGTTGTTATTTTTCACCCTTCTAAAGTGAGCCTTGTTAAGAGCCAACCCTGTTAAATGTTACAAAATACAATGTTAGGTGTGACCCTATTAGAAGATTTAATCACCCTATTAGGAGTGGCCTTGTTAGAGGTCTTGGGAATAATTCAACAAAATTGCCACCTTGTTAAAGGATTTGCAAATAGCTGTTAAGCCAACTTTTTTAGGAGATTTAGATCACTACAACAATAGTTAGAGAGTAACAATGAGATGACCTAATTTGAATGTAGTTGATTTGCTAATTATAGATTTCTATTCTGGCTTGTACTTGATCCTTCCTGATTGAATATATCTTTGCTACTCCAAAAGGGTATTATGCTTATCCTCCAATTTTTCTTCATCTTCTCATTATTAGATCTTCAATCACATCATCATATCTTTCACTTTCACACTTTGAAATCACAACTTGAACTTATACTTATATCTTCCACTTTGTCAAGTCGATTCAAATACAACTTAGAATAATCAATATTCATCACCATAGTCAGCTGGAATCAATAGATAAATCAATTAATCTTAGTACAACAATATAAGAAAATCCTTTGTTAGCTGACCTAACTTGGTAAAAACTAACTTAGAGACAATTTCCTTTGTTAACCAATAGAATCTTAGTTAACATTGCAAACTCACAAAAATCCTTTGGTAACTGAGTGAGCTCGGTTAGCACTAGTTCCATCCAACTTTCCTTCATTAACCAAGTGAGATTAGTTAACACTCACTTTCTACAACTTTTCCTTTGATGCCCAAGTGAACTCGGTAAACATTGCCTTCTGAACTAGGCAAACACAAGAATGCTCAATAGACACTGAGAACTATCTTTACTACCCAAGTGAGCTCAGCATATATGGAGTGATAATGATATGACACTTGTGTAACATCAAAGAGAACACATAATTACCCAATTGTATCCAACAAGATACATATGCTAGACACTTATTAGTATCTCTAATTAACCTTGCTAGTAAAAATACTCAATGATTTGTTCGTACCAACTTGATCTTTACCATTGTTCTTCTGTCAAATGCCACAGAAAATTGCTATGTTGACATCAATGACAAACACATTCATGAATGTAACATATCATCATGATAATGATCTAATCATGTTTCTATAATACTACCCCATAGGAGTATCATCAGCATTCATGTTTTTAACACATTGCAGTAGAAAATATCTTAACTAAGTGGACCTAAAAAGTCTATGAAATCCTATACAATATCATTGATTAGAGGTGTTTTAAGTCCTTTAGAAAAGGTCGCTCTTTAGACAAGATCAAGGAGTGATGGTATCTAGATGATCTTTTAGTATAAATCCTCTAACAATTTTACATTAAAAATGTGTATGTAAACCTTTAACAAAGTTGGATCCTAGCATAGATCACTTTAGAAGCTTGGATTCATCATCAAATCTTTATTGTGTTTTTCCAGCAGTAGATCTTGTAATAAACCTTTTTTAAATCCTTTGAAGTTCTCAAAAATTCTTTATTTTTACCAAAAGTTAGCCTTATAGTCCATCTTTATAACCTTTTCCTTCTTTTTGTTGGTGAACATAAAAATTCACTTAGGCTAAACATCACTCCCTTAACACTGAACTTCTTCAATTAATTATAAACTTTAACTTGCTCTACCAAATTCTTGATGGAAATTGTAGACACTTAGTAAATATTATATTCCTTCTTTCACCTTGTCACTTAGTCTAGCTTGTACAACTCATTAAATTACAATATTATACAATTGTAAAATAATCAAACTAACATTACATTATCACTATCAACTCATTCAAGCGCCCATTGAATACCATAAACCTTAACTCAATACTTTTTCATCAACATACTTTTTATCTAAATCCACTTCATCAATCAAATGATATGGCACTCTATTGAATTAGTATAATGTCTAACTAACTAAGAGTTTGTTGACATTAAGTCAAGTTTTATATTAGTGACAACACTTATTCAGATTATGTATAGTTACCAAGCTCATTGATTAGTCTACAATGTTTATTATAAAATTCAGTAGCCACCGAGCTTTATAGTTCCTAGCAAGCATCCTAGTGGTTACCAAGCTTCCTAGTTTCTACCGAGTCAATAGTTCATGTAAAGTGGAATAAGTGTTTACCAAGTTTAGGTAAGGTAAATGTGTAATTCAGTTTCTACCAAGTTACATAGTATCTACCGAGTCACCTATGTAGATTGAGTTCGAGACTACTCAGAGATTATTAGTATGGACCAAGCCTCTACTTCTACTAAATGCATGATGATGCTGAGTAATGATAGTGGACATCATGTATTAGAACTTCACCAAGTCTGTCTTCAGAACCCAAGTGTCTCCACTTGAGCTGACTTTGTTATATTGGTGTTAACTTGTATATTGGCTGACTTTGTAGTTTTGTAAATTAGATTGATATATATATATATATGTGTGTGTGTGTGTGTGTGTGTGTGTAAAGTTTTGTATCATATCCAATATATACGTGTGAAGGAATGAATAGATGAGTATATGCATATGTGAATCAATAGCAAAGTATATTGTAAGGCCATATTAGCAAACAAGTAGCAAAGTCATATCTATCACATAAAGCTGATTAGTACCTCAAAGAATCTCTATTTGAAAATTAGTTATAAGTTAGAGATTAGTTGTTTCATTCTAACAGGTGAACTAGTTCAAATCCTCTAACAAGGTAGACTTAACAATCTTCCTCAAATCTCTTTATAGAGTGCATACTTCATTGTATGTTTGCAAATCCTCTAACAAGGTGGACCTAGCAGTCCTAATTGTTCCTAATAGGGTAGATCATTAGAAATGATCATTGTAAGCCTTAATAGGCCAACTTTATGCTATAGTATTGAAATTTTGTGGGTATCATCCCCACCAAAGTTTTACTTTCTATTTGGAAGGTTTCTAGGTCACCAAATCATTGTGTTTATGTGTTATGAACGTTTATGTTTTTAGTTTCTCATGCATGATAGATCTAATTGAATGATTTAATGGTTATTGGATTATTGCAATTAAGATTAGAATTTGGTAAAGTTTTCAAGGTTATTGATTCACCCCTCCCCTCTCAGTAACCTAGCATAATCTTGAATATTTCCAACAATTGGTATTAGAGCATTTGTGGTTCTCAGGATAAAGCTTAACAGCTCAAGAAAAGATCAAGGACAATGGAGATATTCAAACTTGATAAGGCAATCGACAATGAAAAGCTAGATCTAGAAATGGCCTTTGTACAACTCAAGAAAGCCAAGGAGCAACATTCCCAATCTCTAAAAAGAAGGAAGGATCTTGCAAATTAGAAGAATGATCACCAATACATTGAAGAATAGATTGAAGACCTTTCCCCTTCAAGTAGTTCAGATGAAGCAAATGATGCAATCAAAGAACTCTTAGAGAAAAATGGTTCTCTGCAAGAAGAAATATGAAAGTTCAAAAGAGAACAAGAAATTCAATCAATAAGGCTATGTGAAATCTTGGAACAAAGAAACAAGATGAAAGAAGAAATAGATGGAACAAACAATGAGATCTAGAACCAATACATTCAGCATGAAGATCTTATAGATCAAATATCCAATGCAAATAAAGAAATCATGAGTCAAAGAAAAATTAATCAGAGATCAAGCAATGATCTAAATTTAGAAAGACAAATTGATGAGAGAATTAGAAGTGAGCTGAGATTTGAAAAGCAAATCAGTGAAAGATTAAAGAATGGCCTAAACACTCAAAAGAAAATCAATGAGAGAATGATGAAATATCAAGTAGATATGAATCAAATGAATGAGCAAAATCTTTGTAGACAAAATGGTAAAGTAGGAATTGGATACAAAAAAGAAGGTGAATCCTCCCAACAAGGTGCTCAAAGGAATCAAAGACCTACTTGCAACTACTGTGGTAAGATAGGTCATATATTAAACAAATGTTGGAGTAATGGTAAAGCAAAATTCAATGGAAAATGTTATAATTACAATTAGCATGGTCACAAGGCTAATGAATGTAAAGAGAAACCAAAATTTGAAGGAAAATGTCACAAATGCAAGAAACAAGATCACAAGGCATCAAACTGTAGAACCAAGACGTTCAATACAGTAGCGCAAAATGTGAAAGAAATATTTTTTTGGGACTATAACACCTGGTGTATATGTCAATTACTATGGAGATTATGTACACATTGGCATGAACTATGTTAAACATCACACAGGGAAAAGAGATACCACCATAAGATGTTTTACTTGTACAAAACTTGGTCATCTAGCCAGGAATTACATGAGTACAAGTAGAATTTAATGTAGGAGCATCCTAGGTTGCCTTGTTATCCTACTCATTTTTTTTCATTCTTTAGTTGGTGTCGAGCTACTTAGTTGGTGTCAAGTTTTGTAGCATTCCTTCATGTGATGAGTTGCCTAGTGTATGCCGAGTGTTCCTTCATGTGCCGAGTTACTCAGTGTATGTTGAGTGTTCCTTCATGTGCCAAGTTACTCAATGTATAATGAGTGTTTCTTCATGTGCCAAGTTACCTAGTTGATGCCGAGTGATGCCAGTTTCTAGTTGATGCCAAGTGCTAGTTTCTAGTTGATGTCGAGTGCCAGTTTCTAATGGATAACAAGTGATGCCAAGTGCCAATTTTTAGTTGATGTCGAGTGCCAATTTCCTAGTGGGTGTTGAGTTATCTAGTGGGTGCGGAGTTGTCTATTTTTGGTTTTTAGTGGGAGCCGACTTGTATATTTAATTTCGTTCATGAATTTAATGATAGGATCTTGTGTTGGCCTTTCTATTATGTAATGTTCTAGAATGTTTTGTAAGCCATTTTGGCAAGTATAAATAGAGAGTTTAGGCTTAGAATTAAGTAAGTTTTGGTGGGAGAATTTTTGAAGAGAAGAAGTTTATATTTTGTAATTGGCCATAACCCAGAAGGCCTTATAGTTGGGCATCTATGATGAATATTTGATGAGTTAATAAAATATATCTTGTTCTCTCTCCTTGGTGTTGTGTTTGTGTTTTTTTTTCCACTGTTTTAACTCTTGCAGGGTGGTTTGGATAGTTGGGTGAGCCTTTGGCCCTAGTTATTCTATCCTTGCTTGTGTCAGTTGGTATGTGCAAGTAGATCGCTGAGTGTGAGGCAGTTTGTACTAGGACCTTGGTTGGGTGAAGTTTATCAGAGCTTGAGGTTTTTCCTTATGGAGATTGGATCATGTGGAACCCTAATTTGGATCTGGTTGTAGGGTGGCAGATCTACGGATTTGACCTATAACTTGTAGAGGGTTACGATCTTGTAGGAACCCAATTTGTGAAGATGGTTCATGGTAGAGGAAATAATGTTAATAATGCTATATTGGATTAGTTGTGACAAATTGCATCCAGATTAGATGTTGTGGACATAGCCCATAGGAGAGGAGCACATCTTGATGATGTAAGTGATGATGAAGTAGCAACACCAAACCCTAATCAAGAACCTGAAGAAGACCAAGATGAAGCAAGATTGTTGAGAGTATTGTCTAAAGTGAATTCAAAACCTGTTGTGGAAGTTGTTCCTTATGATGGAAAATTAGACACCAATGTTGTGTTGGATTGGATCTCTAATATGGAGAAGTTCTTTGAGTATGAAAACACTCCTGATAATAGAAAGGTGAAGATTGCAGTCACTAGGTTGAAAGGTCATGCATCACTATGGTGGGAGCACTTGCAAATTGATAGACAAAGGAGAGGAAAGGAGAAGATCAGAACTTGGCCAAAGATGGTGAAAAAGGTAAAGAACAAATTCCTTCTTGCTGATTACCAAGTTAGCTTGTTGAGAAAGAAGTAAAATTTGAAGCAAAAAGACATGACTGTGAAAGAATATACTGAGGAATTCTATAGATTAGACATCAGATCTAGACATGTGGATGATGATGTTGAGAAAATTGCAAGGTACATTAATGGATTGAGATTTGAAATACAAGATGAAATAAGTTTCGTGAAGCTGGAAAGTGTAAAAGAAGCATATCAATATGCCTTGAAAGCTAAGGAGATATTGACAAAGAAGCATGAACAAAGACAAAGAGGTAGAGGTGATAGATTCCGAAGAGGCAGAGGTATATCTTATGGAGAAAGTGGCAGATCTGATAGTTCTGTGCAAGATAAAAGAAAATTTGAATGGAAGAATGATGAAAAAGGCAAGACTAAATGGAAAAGTGGTAATTCTTACCGAGGAGGCACTAATTCTTATCGAGGAAGAGGTAATTCTTATTCTAGAGGTGGATTTCATGATAATTGTTTTAGATGTGGCAAAGAAGGGCATAGATCCTTTGAATGTAGATCTTCTAAAGGTGGGCAGAATAATAGAAATGCTATGATTCAAGAAGACATTGAGAGTTCACCAAATGGACCTAAGGCTGGAGAAAATTTGATGGTGAGAAGAACCTTATGTAATAAGGGAAGTGATGAGGAACCTATTTTAAGGAGAAGTCTTTTCAAGACAAGATGTAAGATGGTTGGAAAATGCTACAAAGTGATCATTGACAGTGGAAGTTCTACAAATCTAGCATCAAAAGAGTTGGTTACCAAGCTGCAGTTGGAGAGGCTGAAACATCCCAAACCTTATCATGTTTCATGGATCAAAGATGAGCATAAGATATTGGTAAGTGAGAAATGCCTTGTGAAGTTCAAAATTGGACATTATGTTGATGAAGTTTTGTATGATATTATGTCCATGGATTGTTGTCATATTTTGTTGGGTAGACCTTGGCAATATGATAGATATGTTTTACATGATGGAAGATTGAATCAATATACTCTTTGGGTAAATGGGAAGAAACAAACATTGTTGCCTTTGATCAAAAGTCCAGATGAGGTTAATTGTACTACTATAAAAATTTGCATGGTTAATGGGAAACAATTTGAAAAGGAAATGAAAAAGAATCAAGTCCTTTTTACTATAATTCCAAGAAAACTGGGTTTTGTCAATGGAGACCGAGTGCAAGAAATTAGTGTTAACTGAGTGCTAGTCAATGGTGATCGAATGATAGATGGTAGTATTGACCAAGTACCAAAATAAATTGTAGAGTTTTTGAATGAGTATGAAGAAATTATCGTTGATGATATTCTTGATGGTTTACCTCCAGTAAGAAGTATAAGTCATTGTATGGATCTAATCCCTAGAGCTAGTTTTCCAAACAAAGCACCATATAGATTGACACCTATAGAGAATGAAGAACTTAACAGACAAGTGCATGAAATGTTGTAGAAAGGTTTGATCAGAAAAAGCTTGAGTCCATGTGTTGTACCTACTATATTAGCACCTAAAAAGAATGGAGAATGGAGAATGTGTACCGATTCCAAAGCCATTAACAAGATAACAATGAAATATAGGTTTCCTATGCCAAGGATGGATGACATAATGGATTTTTTGAGTGGAGAAAAGTATTTTACCAAGATTGATTTGAAGAGTGGCTATCATTAGATCAGAATCAAAGAAGGTGATGAATTGAATACTGCTTTCAAGAAAAAAGATGGTTTGTATGAATGGTTGGTTATGCCTTTTGGTTTAACTAATGCACCTAGTACTTTCATGAAGTTGATGAATGAAGTTCTGAAAAGATTCTTGGATAAGTTTGTGATTGTTTATTTGAATGATATTCTGATATTCAACAAGACTCAAGAAGAACATCTTGAACATAATCAAAGACATATGAAGTGGGTTGAGTATTTGCAAAATTTTAAGTTTGTGATCAAGCATAAGAGTGGAGTTACTAACAAAGTTGTTGATGCATTGAAGATGTTCTTTGTTGATTGAAATGAAGGTTAAAGTTCTTGGTTTTGATGAGATGAAAGAGTTATATGATGCTGATCCTAATTTTTCTAAGGCATGGAGAGAGTGCAGAGCACCAAATCTGATAGATCACATAAGTATGATGAGTATTTCATTCAAGAAGATATGTTGTTCAAAGGTATTTTTTCATGTCCCCTTTTCAAATAATTTAAAAAAAAGAAAATCTTTGCTAAGGCAGGCAGGCCCAAGAAAGTGAAGTTTCGGAAAAAGGGAGTTAATCTTTGGAAACTGTTGGACTAATAAATGATAATTATTATTAAAATATGTTTCATTAACCTCTCTTGGACGTGAGTTACAGTTATGCCCTTTTTAAAGAGGTTTGGAGGCATTTTGGGGGGATTCCAGACTTGATTTTCGCTCATTCTTTGTTATTCTTCAGAGGCTGCCAAACCTGTGGAGAAGGAGACCCAAGAACGGGAGTTTGCAGGTTTCCAGGGAGACCCAAGAATGGGAGTTTGCAGGTTTCCAGGAAGGCTAAGGACGGGAGTTTGAAGCCATTCCATGTGCATGCTCATACAGAGTTTGCCTTTGTGCTGAACAGTGCAGATTTGTGAGTTTCCGGGTGTATTTTTGTAAGAGTTTGGTGTTTCCGGTTGAGTATTTCATATCAGTTTTGGTTGCTGCTGTATTTTAGACTTTAAGCTATTAAAATAGATCTGAATATATATATTGGGATGTGATTAAACTTCTGAGATAGATTATTAGTGTTCTTGTGGTGTTTTCGGGCATATTTTGTGCTATTTCGGGAGCCCGATGAGCATAGTTTTGGTCCTACATTTTTGAGCTGTTGTGTAAAGGCTATACGGATCTGGAAATGTCAATTTTTAGGCTGTTATGCTGCTGAAAGTTCTGTAAAAATTTCCATTTTCAGATTTATTAGTAATTGGTGAAGCTGTGAAGCTTTTGGCACAATTTCTGGCATACCCGATTTGGGGTTTCTTGAGAAATTTGGAGGATCTTTGTGATATTAGTTGTTTGATCTTAAAGATCTGATTAAAGGTTGGAAATATCATGTAAAATTAGAAAAGGGACATTTCAATGGTATCAAAGCCATGATCTTGCCAGCCTGAGGGTTTGTAGAAGTTGCAGGTCAGTTTTGACAACTACCCAGATCTTGCATTTCAGTTTTGAGAACTACCCAAATCTTGCATGTCATAATTTATGATTGCATGTTGCTTCTAATCAGTTGCATGTCAAAATTTATGGTTGCATGCTACTTCTAATCATTTTCATGTTAGTTCTTGGTGAATTTGGTGGTTGTAGAAGTTTGCATTTCAGTTTTGACAAGTACCCAGATCTTGCATATCAGTTTTGACAACTACCCAGATCTTGCATGTCATAATTTGGTGGTTGCATGCTTCTAATCAGTTGCATGTCCAAATCTATAGTTTCATGCTACTTATAATCATTTGCATGTTAGTTCTTGGTGAATTTGGTGGTTTTAGAAGTTTGCATTTCAGTTTTGACAACTACCCAGATCTTGCATGTCATAATTTGGTGGTTGCATGTTGCTTCTAATCAATTGCATGTCCAAATCTATGGTTGCATGCTACTTCTAATCATTTGCATGTTAGTTCTTGGTGTTTGAAGAAGTTATATCCTATTGGGGTTACACTCTACTTTATCCAGAATGGACAGGTATAGTACAGAGTCTCAGAGGGAACAATCTTGGACAATTGATAGCCAGAGTCAAAATAATAGAAAGGATGGTTATTTAGACATTCGAGATAAACTTATGAAAATAAGCCATGACATGTCTAAACAGTTGGTTGAGCACCACCGTATAAATGACATGTTATCTGACCCAGCTAAGGTGGATAAGTTGACTGGATTTCTATTTGGCAGATTTTCTCACAGGACAGATGACACAATTTCCAAGAACTTGCATGAGGAGTTTGAGAAACTAGCTGATAGCCAGGTAGAGGTCTCAGATTCTACTCTGCCACAGGAGGTGGTGGGAAAGGATATTACACAGATTGATAGTAACGGTCAACTTGATACTCAAATTGAGACAATTGTTTACAGGTTGTCAAAGGGTGATGCCACAGGTATTCAGGATGGTATAGTTACAACAGGCAGTGACAACAGTGTAGTGGGTTCAGATGATGATTATGAGGATGTTTTTGTGCAGGATGGTGAGATACCTGGTAGAGATGAGCAGACATTGAGCATTCATGACTTTGCTGAGAAAGAGTACCAGGCACAGTTAGATGCTTCATCACATGAGGTTGAGGCTGGTAGTACTTCACATGATTTCTCCAGCCAGCTGAAGGTGAACCAAGATAGTATTGTGACTTCATTATCTCATCATGACAGGTATGTGGAGTTAGTTGGTATTGGTCATATTACTCAGGTGAGGAGTTTGCTTGAGTTACCAGTTGATTCTAGTTTACGGATATGGACTCGAGATTGTTATATTGGCATTTGGGATTCAGTTGACTGGATATCTTTAACACTTTTTGGTAGCAGTGTTTGTTTGGGTGCTATCATGGATTTGATTAGCAGATTACATGGTGTTGTCTTTTCTTGTGCCAGTATCTTGTCTGATGTTGGTATTAGTTTTTATACACCAATGTTGGGCCTTGTTCATATATCCAGTCGGCCATACTTGTTAGAATGTGTTGATGATATTTCATATTTGGCAGTGTGTATAGATGAGTCCCAGGATCATATTGGCATTGATGACATCCAGAAGGATGCAATGGGCAATTTTGAAGACTTAGTTTCCTTGGGTATAGAGGAGTTGGACAGAAATGCTAATGTTTTTGATACTCTGTATGTTGATATGAGTTTTAGATTTGATTCACAGGATATGGATGGTAATACTCTAGAGACTAGTAACTTTGAGGATACTCCTTTAGACAGTGCATCAGAGGAGGTTTGTAGGAGACAGTCAAGCCAGTGCCATCATGTGTCTAATCAGTTGAGAGTTAGTGACCAAGACATTTCTATCACTTGCCAGCATTTCGATGCTGCTCGTCAGTTGTTAGCAGTTTATGGATGGGGTTCTCCTACTAGTGATGAGCAGGGAGGCAGTTATCTTTCCTTGACAGAGTTCCACTCTTTATGGGAGGCTATCCAGATTCTGAGACAGGATTATATGCAGTTGGTAGCCGATAGAGATTATCTTATGAAGTGGGGCAGTACAGCATATGATGCATTGTTGGCCAAGGAAGATGAGGTGAGTGAGATTACTGAGCAGCTTGTGGTGACTTCTGAGATTCTTGAGAGTACACAGTTGGCTTTCAAGGAGTCACAGTTTCATTTGGCTAAGGTGACCATGGAGTTAGAGCGACTACAGTCTTCACCTGATTCTATACAGTCACAAGCAGTGGTGTTTGGTGATCCGAGGATGTCCATGGCCGAGATTGTCAGAGACAGTGGAGATGGGGATGCATCCATTCTTGATACTAACATTGGAATATCAGGTTCATTCCCACTAGAGTTAGGTTCAATTGAGTTGGGTGTTGTAGCAGATTGTTGTATGCCTGACATGGTGGTGACCTCTAGTACTAATGGCACGAAGACTAGAGATGTTGTATCAAAGACCATGTGTGACATTGGTGAGCTGATAGTTGGCATGGTTCCTACTAGTAATACTACTCCCTTCGCAATGTCTTCAGAGGTAGTAGTCAGTTCCAATTTGGTTAATGATCGATTGCAGTTAGTTACATCTGGATTGCAGTCTGAGCCACTGACTGAGATTGGTGCATTCTATCGGCATTACACTGTGAGGTATGCTCATCTATCTACCTTTGATGACCATGTTGATGAGATGATGATACAGAGATGTACTTTGGTTCCTAGTGCTTATCATCAGTTATGGGACAATTTGATGCCTCAAGATGAGAGTTGTGATGGGCATGACATGGCGATAGGTTCTACAGTTGACAGCTTGATAATACATGACTTAGAGCAGGAGTTTCAGAGTGATGCTTCAGCAGGTGTTGTTATTGATTCTACTCCTTTGGCTATGACATCTCTTGACTTAGCTGGTGATCAATCACAGTGGGTTGTATCACTTCTTCATGGTGAGCTGTTGACTGAGGTTGGTTTTTTTTATCAACATTATATTGCAGGGTATGTACATCAGTTAGCATTTGATCCTTGTGCTGAGGAGTTGATGGTAGACAAATTTGGTTTGGATTCCATTTCTTACTCTTTATCTTGTAATGTCTTTTCACCATCAGCAGTGTATGGGAGTTATGGTTATGAGATAGTGGCCGATGATTTGCAGAGTTGTGTTGACTGCAGGAGTTGTACAGTGTGTGGATTCTCCATACTTGGTACAGTTTCATTCAAGAGGGTTCACCATTGTTTCAGAGTTGGATTGTACATTCCATATAGGCCAGTGGGATGCGTTGATGGTATTTACTGTGTTGGTAGTTTGATTTGTCCACTTTACTTGGGTTCTGATGTTCTAAGAGTTTGTGCCTCATGGGTTTTTGTTTGTGGTAGTGGTGATTTCGGAGTTTGGTTGAGCTATAATTGTCAATTTGATTATGGATTCCTCTTGGTCATATTGCAAAGGATATTGCAGGAGCCTATGTTAATTGGTAGTAGTATAGTTCATGACTACATTTGGGATCCAGGTGGATTGATTGGTTTATTGTTCAGCCATTGCTTGAGGACAAGCAATGATTGGGAGGGGAGGACTTGTCATGTCCCCTTTTCAAATAATTTAAAAAAAAGAAAATCTTTGCTAAGGCAGGCAGGCCCAAGAAAGTGAAGTTTCGGAAAAAGGGAGTTAATCTTTGGAAACCGTTGGACTAATAAATGATAATTATTATTAAAATATGTTTCATTAACCTCTCTTGGACGTGAGTTACAGTTATGCCCTTTTTAAAGAGGTTTGGAGGCATTTTGGGGGGATTCCAGACTTGATTTTCGCTCATTCTTTGTTATTCTTCAAAGGCTGCCAAACCTGTGGAGAAGGAGACCCAAGAACGGGAGTTTGCAGGTTTCCAGGGAGACCCAAGAACGGGAGTTTGCAGGTTTCCAGGAAGGCTAAGGACGGGAGTTTGAAGCCATTCCATGTGCATGCTCATACAGAGTTTGCCTTTGTGCTGAACAGTGCAGATTTGTGAGTTTCCGGGTGTATTTTTGTAAGAGTTTGGTGTTTCCGGTTGAGTATTTCATATCAGTTTTGGTTGCTGCTGTATTTTAGACTTTAAGCTATTAAAATAGATCTGAATATATATATTGGGACGTGATTAAACTTCTGAGATAGATTATTAGTGTTCTTGTGGTGTTTCCGGGCATATTTTGTGCTATTTCGGGAGCCCGATGAGCATAGTTTTGGTCCTACATTTTTGAGCTGTTGTGTAAAGGCTATACGGATCTGGAAATGTCAATTTGTAGGCTGTTATGCTGCTGAAAGTTCTGTAAAAATTTCCATTTTCAGATTTATTAGTAATTGGTGAAGCTGTGAAGCTTTTGGCACAATTTCTGGCATACCCGATTTGGGGTTTCTTGAGAAATTTGGAGGATCTTTGTGATATTAGTTGTTTGATCTTAAAGATCTGATTAAAGGTTGGAAATATCATGTAAAATTAGAAAAGGGACATTTCATATTTAGTTGTGTATTCCTAGAAGTCCTATGAGGTTGAATTTGATTAAGGAAAAGCATAGTGGTGGATTAGCTGGACATTTTGGAATTGATAAGACATTGAGTTTGCTAAGAGAGAAGTATTATTGGCCACAAATGTATAAGGATGTTCAGAAATTTGTAAAGAGTTGTGGAGTTTGTCAAGTTGCAAAGGGAGTGAGTCAAAATACTGGTTTGTATACACCTATTACTATTCTTGAGAAACCTTGGACTGACATTAGTATGGATTTTGTTCTTGCATTTCCTAAAATC
Source organism: Cupressus sempervirens (assembly GCA_028749045.1). NCBI lineage: Eukaryota > Viridiplantae > Streptophyta > Pinopsida > Cupressales > Cupressaceae > Cupressus > Cupressus sempervirens. The sequence continues at coordinate 24,245,359 of CM053793.1, read as the reverse complement.
GTGAAGGGGTATGATTCTATATTTGTTGTAGTGGACTGATTCTCTAAGATGGCTCATTTTATACCATGTAAGAAGACATCAAATTCTGAGCATTTTGCTGAACTTTTCTTTAAAGAGATTGTGAGATTGCATGGATTACCAAGAAGCATTATTTCAGTTAGAGATAGTAAGTTTGTTAGTTATTTTTGGAAGACTTTGTGGAAGAAGATGGGTACTAAATTGAAGTTTAGTTCTACATTCCATCCACAAACAGATGGATAGACAGAGGCTGTGAATAGAAGCTTGACTAATTTTTTAAGATGTTTAGTTGGGAATAAGCCGAGTAATTGGGAGATGGTATTGGCACAAGCTAAATTTGCATATAACAATTCTATGAATAGGAGTACAAGGAAGAAACCTTTTGAGATTGTTACTGGAATGCATCCTAGAGGTATATCAGATTTGAGAGATGTTGCTAGTGAAGAAAAGAAAAGCATTGCAGGAGAAGAATTTGTTAATTTCATGGAATCTTTGCATAAAGGAGTGAAGTTGAGGTTGGAACAAAGCAATCAAAAGTATAAGGAGAATGCTGATCAGTCTAGAAGACACCATGATTTTCAAGTTGGTGATGAGGTGATGGTTCATCTAAAGAAAGGAAGATTCCCAGTTGGAACATATAGCAAGCTAAAGATGAAGAAATTTGGGCCTTGTAAGATCTTGAAGAAGTTTGACAGTGGTAATGCTTATGAAGTTGAGTTACCTAATGACATGGATATATCTCCTATATTTAATAGTACTGATTTGTATAAGTATCATGAGTCAAAGGATGAAGCTGTTATACCAAATGATTATCCTAAGAAACAGGTTGAGGAAGTTGAACAGATATTGGATCAGAGAGTTGGAAAGATTACAAGAGGAAAATATTACTATGAATATTTGGTGAAGTGGAAGAACAGACCTATTGAAGATGCTTCATGGATTTCTCAATTTGAGTTGGATTCAGCTCAAGTTGGGACATCTCAATGATTCAAGAGAATCATTTCTTTCAACCTCGGTTGTCTGATGCAGGAGCATCTTGGGTTGCCTTGTTATCCTACTCATTTTTGTTCATTCTTCAGTTAGTGCCAAGCTACTTAGTTGGTGCTGAGTTTTGTAGCATTTCTTCATGTGTCAAGTTTCCTAGTGTATGCCGAGTGTTCCTTCATGTGCTGAGTTACTCAGTGTATGCCGAGTGTTCCTTCATGTGCCAAGTTACTCAGTATGTTGAGTGTTTCTTCATGTGCTAAGTTACCTAGTTGATGCCGAGTGATGCCAATTTCTAGTTGATGTCGAGTGCCAATTTCTAGTTGATGCCGAGTGCCAGTTTTTAGTTGATGGCAAGTGCCAATTTCCAGTGGATGTCGAGTGATGCTGAGTGCCATTTTTTAGTTGATGTCGAGTGCTAGTTTCCTATTAGGTGCCGAGTTATCTATTTTTGGTTCTTAGTGGGAGCTGACTTGCATATTTAATTTTGTTCATGAATTTAATGATAGGATCTTGTGTCAGCCTTTCTATTATGTAATGTTCTATAATTTTTTGTAAGCCATTTTGGGAAGTATAAATAGAGATTTTAGGCTTAGAGTTAAGTAAGGCTTGGTGGGAGAAGTTTGGAAGAGAAGAAGTTTATATTTTGTAATTGGCCATAACCCAAAATGCCTTACACTTGGGCATGTATGGTGAATATTTGATGAGTTAATAAAAGATATCTTGTTCTCTCTCCTTGGTGTTATGTTTGTGTTGTGTTTTCCATTGTGTTAACTCTTGTAGGGTGGTTTGGATAGCTGGGTGAGCCTTTGGCCCTAGTTATTCTATCCTTGCCTGTGTCAGAATTGAAGATGAAAAGAAAACTAAGGCAAACAACATCACAAAGAAAATGAGGTAGAAATGGATTCCTAGATCCACTGATGAAGCAATTCCAAGAAATGATGGTCATGTCACTCAAGAAGTGGCTGACTCCACCATTTCAAACTAAGTACTTAAGCGAGAACTCTAACTACATTATCATGATCACATCCAAATACTTCCAAAGTTGAAAGGAAGCAAAGATCCAAATCAGTATTCAAGATACAAATCGATCATAGAAGATCAACATCAATTATCACCAAGTTACTTTGTCTACCGAGTAAGGTTGGGTCATGGACTCTACTGAGCAAGGTCGGGAGTAACTAGTCACACATGTTTGGTTACCAAGTTATGAAGCATTCACTGAGCGATCTGAACAGATAGTGGATAACAGGTTGTCACAAATTGACACATATTGTTGTACATAATGATACTTTTATACAAAGAATTAATGGGAAAATATTATCAAAAGGCAAGAGATTGAATTCATTTTGCAATCAAGTGAATTGCAGAGCAATAGAGTGATTCCAAGTGATTTGTAGTAAAAAAAATTGAAGTTTTCCATCACCTACTGAGTAGCCATGGTAGCATCAAGTAGTACCAACAAGGTAAAGAAAGGGTTAGAAATGTTGGTCTGAGGAGTCAAATGTAAACCACCAGATTTCAAACTTGTACCAGCAATTACAAAAACCCTCAATCCAAATGGAGCACAATTGTAAATCCCTCCCAGGGTACTACTCATTAATGATATTCAAGCTCATTTAAAATGTGAAATTCAAGAAATTAAAACCCTAGAGATGGATGAAGCCCTAGGTGAAATGTGTGGAAATGGAGTTCTTAAACCCGAGCATAAGCATTTGGAAGATAAAGGTTTAACCAACATTCCCCACTTGCCCTAGAGTTTCCAAATCAAATGGATTAGATACATCCTAAGTTGATTTCACAATGGTTAGTTATGGCTTGAGAAACCAATCTTGATCACTAAGAAGATGATTCATTATATCATGAGCCTTCCCATGCTTTCCAAAGCCAAAACCACTAAAACACTAGGTCGCGCAGAGTTGCAAAAGAAAATCTTAGTCGAGCGGGATGGCAAAGGTATGAAGATTAGTAGTGTATCTGATATAGAAATAAAATTTGGCATACATGTGATAGCTCACAAAATCTACAATTCTAGTCATCTAAATAGTGTGTTGTGTGAAGCAGTAGACTTGGCATTCAAAGGCATGAAGAACAATCTATCATTTGACCTTGCAAACTTGTTAAAATTTTTTTACAAAACCATGGAAATTATAAAGACATCCAAAAAAAATCCTTGTAAATTCAGTTCATTGTTCACATGCTTATTCTTCTATGTTCAAAAGTTTTTCCCTTCAAAAGGTACAGTCATATGGAGAAAGGAGTGCTAGTTTTGTATCAGATTAATGAATATATTACAGAAATGGGTGAGAATTTTGTCAACATAATGGACAACTACTTTGATGAATTCAAGGAGAAAATGAATAATAGATTCAAGATTCCCATGAAATTGGTTGAAGATTACAAAGATGTTGTTTCTTTCATGGTAAATAGTGACAAAGTCTACATTCAAGCAGTAAAACCAATAATTGTATGGGTAAAACCTCTTTTGTATGAGGTAAAAATTAAGTAAGAAAAAGACATAATTGAGGCCATGGTAAATGAACCTATTGACCGAAAGGCACCATACTTTAGAACATATGATGAGGCTAAGGAGGGGATAGAGCTTGAAATCAAACTTCCTGAGGAAATTATCAAAAGGTAAGAGGAGAATAGGAAAATTCAAATCCAACACACCTCTTTTGTTGACCAAGGGTAAGGGAGAAGATGATGATGATGAAGTAGAGGATGAAGATGAGTTAGAAGAAGAAGTAGAGATAGTAAAGAAGAAAGGCAAGGTGATCATCACAAAGCCACCCAAACCATCCACTATAGTGTTTTCAAAGAGATCCAAGAAGAAAGGTAGTGAAGTTGTGTTTAGCAAGCCATCTCTCACCTTCCAAGAAAAATTAAAACAATTGGAAGAAGGTTCAGGCATAACCAACTTGAAGTATGAGACCAGGATAGAGGCTAAGAAGAAGTAGATTGAAGAATTGGTGCTAACCAAGATGGGAAAATGGAAGTATTCCCCTGATCATAAAGCCTCTCATATTTCTAATGAACTTTTAGAGTGATTGAAGCCAAGATGGGACTCAACCATGCAGATAGGAAAAGATATCTATGAGCAAACCCTAAGGTAGTTGTTACCAAGTACAACCAATTCTGAAGTAAAAGAGTCTTTGAAGAAAAATGAAGAGAAGATGACTCTTAGATTTAATAATTGTTTAATTTTGTTGAAGGATATAGAGCATGTAGTCAAGAATGTTACAAGCATGTGGAAAATCATTTATCACTTGCATTAAAAAAGTGACTCTCCAATAGAAGTCAAGGATGATGATAGTGATGATGGGGAAGAAGAAGCACACTTTGAGACAATACAGTTTGACAATGAAGAAGTTGAAGAAGATAAAGAGGAATAAGCTATCGAGGAAGAAAAAGAAGATGATTAGGAGACTAGTCCTATAAAGATAGCTATAGTATTCATTGCCTCACTTTCTCATTCTCCAAGAAAATCAACAGCTACATCAAGTTTAGAGGAAGCTTCAGCAAGTTTGATTGTGACCACAGCAGATGCATCAAATGTCCAATCACTCATTGCTCCCTCACAACTCAACATATCACCAAAAAAAGTGTCTACCACTTCATCTACTAAACTGTAGCCTCCCTCTTCTTTAGTTCTTCATTCAATTTCAATAGAAGTGAGTATGACATGTTCTACAATTTTGTGTTCTTCAGCAATAAGTATAGTTTTGAGTTCTACAATTTTGGATTCTACAGTTTTGTTTTCTATAGCTTCAAATACTTTTTTTAAGTATATCAATTTTAGATTTAGTAAACAATACAATCAGTATTCCATCTATTGATACTATATCAATTTTTTCTACTAGTCTTACTATCTCTACTATTGTTTCCATTTTGGATTCTAAGGCATTATATACAAAAGTAGTTGAACCTAAGGCTCAACCAAGTATAAGACTTTTGAGTGGAAAAGAGATAGAGGAGGATATTGATATAGATGAGGAGATTAAGATTCAAAAGTGGGATTTTGAAAATGCCACTACATATCAAATGCAAATAGCTAATAAACTCCTCCAAAAGAAAGAAAAGTAGAAGAAATTAAAGGAGGAAAGAGACAAAGAATATAAAATCATTGAAAGTGATAAGAATATTTTGACTGAGATAATAGGTGTTGAAGTTGATGCTTCTCAACACATTTTATTTCAATTGGAAGAAGCAGTCCAAAAATTAAATGAGGACTCCAGTGGTCAAGAAAAATTGAATGAGAAAGCAGAGAAGAAATTTGATAAAAAAGTGGTTGAACACTTTGCTCAACAAATTGCCATCCAACAAGTGGAGCTTCCCTCAATTTTGACCAATCTTGAAAACTCTTGCAAAAATGTAACATCACTTTTTAGAAAATTATGTAATGTTATCAAGTTCACAAAGGAAATAAAGAGAAAACTGATAAAGATTGATGAAGATTTTAAGGCTAGTGCAGAGTAGTTGCAATGTGACCCTAGTTCAAGCTCTCTACATCATATGATATTCTTATCAGATATGTAGGCAAAGTTGTTGAGAGAAGAAGCAAGGATCTAGTCTTCACTAATAAACATCTAGTATATGATCCTTCCCATCATGGACACAATCCAAATGCACGTTGTTTACTCAAAAACATTGATCCATGACAATAATTTCTCAATTGCAGATCACATGATAGAACTCTCTGCAGAAGTCCAAGTTGCTCTACACACATGCAAAATTTTTCAAAAAAATTGGGATAAAACTCTAGCACTCATACTTAAGGTACATTCTGAGTTTATTTCTTATATTGGTGTCTCTATGTAAATAAGTTTTGAATAAATCTTTGAAATTATTGTCAAAAAGGGGGATATATATATATATATATATATATATATATATATATATATATATATATATATATATATATATATATATATATATAACGGAGAAAGAGGGACACTAAAAACAAGAGAAAATCACAAATAGAACAATGAAGAAAAAAGAAACCCACATGAAAAACAAGAAACCATTAAGTGTGAAACAGAAAAAAGAAAAAGAAAAAGGAAATTAGAAATAAAAACATAAGCATGCAAAACTATAAAGATAAACAAATAAAAAAGAAAGTACCTTATGTGATTGTGTGTGTGTATAAGGAAGATAAAAAGCTCACCCAACCAAATGACAAAGAGAGGAGAAAAAAGTGGGGGAAATATATATATATGTGTGTGTGTGTGTGTGTGTGTGTGCGTGTGAGAAATAGTATGTATATTGTATGGGGAGAATCATGCAAAAGAAATGAAAGTATATTGTATATACTTACAAAGACAAATTTTGAAAAATCTCAAAAATAATACCAAGCCAGTATCACTGTGATGTATATAAGTTTTGGCTGATAAGTGTTTTTGTCACTAATGCCAAAGGGGGAGATTGTTGACATTAAGTCAAGTTTTTTATTAGTGAAAACACTTATTTATATTATGTATGGTTACCAAGCTCATTGATCAATCTATAGTGTTTTCTATATAATTTAGTAGCCACCGAGCTTTACAGTTCCTACCGAGCATACCAGTGGTTACCAAGCTTCACAATTTTTACCAAGTAAGTAGTTCATGTGAAGTGGAATCAATGTTTACTGAGTTTAGGTATGGTAAATGTGTAATTCAGTTTCTACCAAGTTACATAGTATCTACCGACTTGATAGTGTAGACCAAGTTTGAGACTACTCTAAGATGATTCATATGGACTGAGCCTCTACTTCTAGTGAATGCATGATGATGCCAAGTAATGACAGTGGATGCCATGTATCAAAACTTAATTAAGTCATTCTTCAAAACTTGAGTGTCTCCACTTGAGCCGACTTTGTTATATTGGTGTTAACTTGTATAATTATTGACTTTGCAATTTTGTAAATTAGATTGATGTGTGTGTGTGTGTGTGTGTGTGTGTGTGTGTGTGTGTGTGTGTGTGTGTGTGTGTGTGTGTGTGTGTGTGTGCACGTGTGTGTGAATTTTTGTATCATATCCAATATATACATGTGAAGGAAAAAATAGATGAATATATGCATATGCGAATCAACAGGAAAGTATATTGTAAGGCCATATTAGAAAAGGAGTAGGAAAGTCATATATATCACATAAAGGTGATCAGTACCTCAAAGAATCTTATCAACAAATCAGTTGTAAGTCAGCGATCAGTTGTTTCATTATAACAGGTCAACCAGTTCAAATCCTCTAACAAGGTAGACTTAATAGTCTTCTTCAAATCTCTTTAAAAAGTGCATACTTAATTGTATGTTTGCAAATCCTCTAACAAGGTGGACCTAGTAGTTCAAATCCTAATAGAGTAGATCATCAGAAGTGATCACTATAAGCCTTAACATACCAACTTTATGCTGTAGTATTGAAGTTTTGTGGGTATCATCCCCACCCTAGTTTTACATTCCATTTGGAAGGTTTATGGGTCACCAAATCATTGTGTTTAAGTGTTATGAATGTTTATGTTTTTAGTTTCTCATACATGATAGATCTGATTGAATGATTTAATGGTTATTGGATTATTGCAATTAAGATCAAAATTTGGTAAAGTTTTCAAGGCTATTGATTCACTTCTCCCCTCTCAATAACCTAGCATAGTCTTGAATATTTCCAACAATTGGTATCAAAGAATTTGTGGTTCTCAAGATAAATCTTAATAGCTTGAGAAAAGATCAAAGACAATGGAGATATTCAGACTTGATAAGGCAATTGATAATGAAAAGCTAGATCTAGAATGGCCTTTGTACAACTCAATAAAGCCAAGGAGAAACTTTCCCAATTTCTGAAAAGAAGGGACTTGCAAATGAGATGAATGATCACCAATACATTGAAGAATAGATTGAAGACCTTTACCCTTCAAGCAGTCCAGATGAAGCAAATGATGCAATCAAATAACTCTTAGAGAAAAATGGTTCTCTACAAGAAGAAATAAGAAAAGCTCAAAAGAGAACAAGAAATTTAGTCAATAAGGCTATGTGAAATCTTGGAACAAAGAAACAAGATGAAAGAAGAAATAGATGGAAGGAATAATGAGATCCAGAACCAATCCATTCAGCATGAAGATCTTATAGATTAAATCTCCAATGCAAATGAAGAAATCATGAGTCAAAGACAAATCAATGAAAGATTAAGGAATGATCTAAATTTAGAAAGACAAATCAATGAGAGAACTAGAAGTGAACTGAGATTTGAAAAGAAAATCAATGAAAGATTAAAGAATGACCTAATTATTGAAAAGCAAATCAACAAGAGAATGATGAAATCTCAAGCAGATATGAATCAATTGAATCAACTGAATGAGCAGAATCTCTATAGACAAAAGGGTAAAGCAAGAATTGGATACAAATATGAAGGTGAATCCTCCCAACAAGGTGCTCAAAGGAATCAAAGACTTATTTGCAAACACTGTGGTAAGATAGGTCATACATCAAAAAAATGTTGGAGTAATGGTAAAGAAAAATTCAATGAAAAATGTTACAATTGCAATCGGCATGGTCACAAGGCTAATCAATGTAAAGAGAAACCAAAATTTGAAGGCAAATTTCATAAATGCAAGAAACAAGGTCACAAGCCATCAAACTATAGAACCAAGACATTCAATCCAGCAAAGAAAATTATGAAAGTAATATTTTGTTGGGACTATAACACCTAGTGGAGATGTCATTACTGTGGAGAGTATGGACATATTGGCATGAACTATGTTAAGCATCACACAAGAAAAAGAGATACCACCATAAGATGTTTCACTTGTACAAAACTTGGTCATCTAGCCAGGAATTGCATGAATACAAGTAGAATTTAAGATGAAAAGAAAGCCAAGGCGGATAACATCAGAAAGTAAATGAGGCAAAAATGAATTCCTAAATCCATCAATGAAGCAAGTTCAAGAAATGATGGTCATGTCACTCAAGAAGTGGGTGACTCCACCATTTCCAACTAAGTTCTTAAGGGAGAACTGGAACTACATTATCATGATCACATCCAAACAGTTTCAAAGTTGAAAGGAAGCAAAGATCTGAATTAGTGTTCAAGATACAAAGGGATCATAGAAGATCAACATCAATTATCACTAAGTTACTTTGTCTACTAAGTAAGGTTGGGTCATGGACTCTATCGAGCAAGGTCAGGAGTAACTAGTCACACATGTTTGGTTACCGAGTTATAAAGCATTCACCAATTGATCTAAACAGATTGTGGATGAAAGGTTGTCGCAAAATAACACATACTATCATACATAATGATACTTTTATACCAAGCATTAATGAGAAAATGTTATCAAAAGGCAAGAGATCAAATTCATTAGTCACTAGAAAATTTAAAGTATTGTTGCAATCAAGCGAATTGCAGAGCAATAGAGCGATTTCGAGTGATTTGCAGTAAAAATTTTCAAAGTTTTCCATCACCTACAAAGTAGCCATGGCAGAATCAAGCAGTATTAGCAAGGTAAAGAAAGTGTCAAAAATGTTGGTCCAAGGAGTCCAATGGAAACCACCATATTTCAAACTTGTACTGGCAATTGCAGAAACCCTCAATCCAAATGGAGCGCAATTGCAAATCCCTCCTAAGGTACTACTCATTAATGATATTTGAACTCATTTTAAAGTGCAATTCAAGAAATTGGAACCCTCGAGATGGATGAAGCCCGAGGTTAATTGTGTGTAAATGGAGTTCTTAAACTCGAGCATAAGCATTTGGAAGATAAAGGTTTAACCCTCATTCCCCACCTACCCCAGAGTTTGCAGATCAAATGGATTAGATACATCCTAAGCAAAGTCCACAATGGTCAATTATGGCTTGAGTAACCAGTCTTTATTGCTAAGAAGATGATTCATCATATCACTAGCCTTCCCATGCTTTCCAAAGCCAAGACTACTAAAACCCTAGGTCGGGCGGAGTTGCAAAAGAAAACCCTAGTCGAGTGGGACGATAGAGGTATGAAGATTAGTAGTGTATATGACACAAAATTGAAATGTGGCATACATGTGATAGCTCACAAGATCTAAAATTATAGTCATCTAAATAGTGTTTCATGTGAAGTAGTAGACTTGGCATTCAAAGTCATGAAGAACAATATGTCATTTGACCTTGCAAACTTGTTAAAACAATTTAACAAAAACATGGAAAGTATAAAGACATCCAAGAACAATCCTTGTAAATTTGGTTCATTGTTGACATGCTTATTCTTCTATGTTCAAAATTTTTTCCCTTCGAAAGGTACAGTCATATGGAGAAAGGATGTGCTAGTTTTGTACCAGATTAATGAATATATTACAGAAATGGGTGAGAATTTTGTCAGCATAATGGACAAATACTTTGATGTCTTCAAGAAGAAAATGAATAATAGATTCAGGATTCCAAAGAAATTGGTTGAAGATTACAAAGATGATGTTTGTTTCATGGTAGACAGTGAAAAAGTCTAGATTCAGGTAGTAAAACAAAGAATTGTATGGGTAAAACCTCTTCCCTATGAGGTAAACATTGATGAAGCAAAAGACATAATTGAGGCCCTAATAAATGAACCTGTTGATCCAAAGGCACCATAATTTGGAACATATGATGAGGTTAAGGCAAGGATAGAGCTTGAAATCAAGCTTCCTCGAGCAGTTATCAAATGTAAGAGGAGAAGAGGAAAACTCAAATCTAGCACACCTCTTTTATTGACCAAGGGTAAGGGAGAAGATGATGATGATGAAGAAGAGGATGAAGATGAGTCAAAAGAGGAAGTATATCCAATAAAGAAGAAAGGCAAGGTGATCATCACCAAGCCACCAAATCCATCCACTACAGTATTTTCTAGGAGATCCAAGAAGAAAGGTAGTGAAGTTGTGTTTAGCAAGCCACCTTTCACCTTCCAAGAAAAAATAAAACAATTGGAAGAAGGTTTAGGCATAACCAACTTCAAATCATTGAAGTATGAGACTAGGGTAGAGGCTGAGAAGAAGCAGATTAAAGAATTGGTGCTAACCAAGATGGGTAAATGGAAGTATTCCCCTGATCAGATAGCCTCTCAGATTTCTAATGAACTTTTAGAGAGATTGAAGCCAAGATGGGACTCGGCCATGCAGATAGCAAAAGGTATCTATGAGAAAACCCTACGACAGTTGTTACCAAGCATTACCAATGTTGACGTAAAAGAGTCTTTGAAGAAAAATGAGAAAAAGATGACTCTTACATTTAATACTTTTTTAATTTTGTTGAAGGATATAGAGCATGTAGTCAAGAATGCTATAGGCATGTGGAAAATCATTTATCACTTGCATAAATAGAGTTACTCTCCAATAGAATTCAAGGATGATGATAGTGATGATGGGGAAGAAAGAGCACACTTTGAGACAATATAGTTTGACAATGAAGAAGTTGAAGAAGATAAAGAGGAAGAAGCTACCAAGGAAGACAAAGAAGATGATGTGGAGACTAATCCTATAAAGATAGCTGCAGTACTCATTGCCTCACTTCCTTATTCTCCAAGAAAATCAGCAGCTACATCAAGTTCAGAGATAGCTTCAACAAGGTTGATTGTGACCACAATAGATGCATCAAATGTCCAATCACTCATTGCTCCCTCATAGCTCAACACATCACCAATGAAAGTGTCTACCACTTCATCTATCGAGTTTCTACCTCCCTCTTATTTAGTTCCCAAGTTAGCTTCAACAACAATGAATACAACATGTTCTACAATTTTGTGTTCTTTAGCAGTAAGTACAGTTTTGAGTTCTACAATTTTGGATTCAACAATTTTTTTTTCTATAGCTTCAAATACTCCTGTAAGTATATTAGTTTTGGATTTAGTAAGCATACCAGTCAATATTCCATTTGTTGATACTATATCAGTTTTTACTACTATTCTTGCTATCTCTACTATTGTTTCCATTTTGGATTCTAAGGCATTATGTACAAAAGTAGTTGAACCTAAGGCTCAACCAAGTATAAGACTTTTGAGTGGAAAAGAGATAAAGGAGGATATTGATCTAGGTGAGGAGATTGAGATTCAAAAGTGGGATTTTGTTAATGCCATTGTAGATCAAATGCAAATAGCTGGTAAACTCCTCCAAAAGAAAGCAGAGTAGAAGAAATTAAGAGAGGAAAGAGACAAAGAGCATAAAATCATTGAAAGTGATGAGAATATTTTGACTAAGGTAATAGGTGTTGAAGTTGATTCTTCTCAACACATTTTATTTCAATTGGAAGAAGCAATCCAAAAATTTAATGAGGACTCCAGTGGTCAAGAAAAATTGATTGAGAAAGCAGAGAAGAAATTTGATAACAAAGTGCCTGAGTATATTGCTCAACAAATTGCCATCTAGCAAGTGGAGCTTTCCTCAATTTTGACCAATCTTGAAAAATCTTGCACAAATGTAACATCACTTTTTGGAAAATTAAGTAATGTTACCAAGTTCACAAAGGAAATAAAGAGAAAACTAACAAAGATTAATGAAGATCTGAAGGCTAGTGCACAACAGTTGCAACGTGAGCCTAGTTCAAGCTCTACATATCATATGAAAATTAGATTCTTGTTAGATATGCAGGAAGAATTGTTGAGAGAAGAAGCAAGGATCCGATCTTCACTAATAGACATCCAAAATATGATCCTTCCCATCATGGACACAATGCAAAAGCACATTGTTTACTCAAAATAATTGATCCATGACAACAATTTCTCAATTGTAGATCACATGACAGAACTCTCTGCAGAAGTCCAAATTGCTCTACACAGGTGCAAAAGTTTGCAAGAAAATTGGGATAAGACTCTAGCACTCATACTTAAGGTACATTTTGAGTTTCTTTCTTATATTGGTGTCTCTATGTAAATAAGTTTTGAATAAATCTTTGGCATTATTGTCAAAAATGGGGAGAGATAGTATATATATATATGAAAAATAGTAAGTATGTTCTATGGGGGAGAATCATGCAAAAGAAATGAAAGTATATTGTATATACTTACAAAGACAAATTTTGAAAAATCTCAAAAACAGTACTGAGCCAATATCATTGTGATGTATATAAGTTTTGGCTGATAAGTGCTTTTGTCACTAATGCCAAAGTGGGAGATTGTTGACGTTAAGTCAAGTTTTTTATTAGTGGCAACACTTATTTAGATTATGTATGATTACTGAGCTCATTGATTAGTCTATAGTGTTTGCTATGCAATATAGTAGCCACCGAGCTTTATAGTTCCTACTGAGCATCCCAGTGGTTACCAAGCTTCAGATTTTCTACCAAGTTAGTAGTTCATGTGAAGTGGAATCAATTTTTACCAAGTTTAGGTATGATAAATGTGTAACTCAGTTTCTACCAAGTTACACAATATCTACCGAGTTGCTAGTGTAGACCAAGTTCAAGACTACTCTAAGATGATTAGTATAGACCGAGCCTCTACTTCTTTCAAATGCATGATGATGTCGAGTAATGACAGTGGATGTCGTGTATTAGAACTTCACGAAGTCAGTCTTCAGAACCTAAGTGTCTCTACTTGCGCTGACTTTTTTATATTGGTGTTAACTTGTATATTGGCTAACTTTGTAGTTTTGTAAATTGGATATATATATATAGTTCATTGTATATGTGCAAATCCTCTAACAAGGTGGACCTAGCAGTCCTAATTGCTCCTAATGGGGCAAATCATCAGAAGTGATCATTGTAAACCTTAACAGGCCAACTTTATGCTGTAGTATTGAAGTTTTGTGGGTATCATCCCCACCCCAGTTTTACTTTCTATTTGGAAGGTTTCTAGGTCACCAAATCATTGTGTTTATGTGTTATGAATGTTTATGTTTTCAATTTCTCATGCATGATAGATCTAATTGAATGATTTAATGGTTATTGGATTATAGCAATTAAGATCAGAATTTGGTAAAGTTTTCAAGGTTACTGATTCATCCCTCCCCTCTCAATAACCTCACATAGTCTTGAATATTTCCAACAGACTTGACATCAACAATTGATATACTTCTTTTATATATATTCATAGCATTCTCACTTAGATCATTAGTTGGGGATAACATGACTTCCCCCTTGAGACATCTAACAATAGTATTAGAGTCACCTTGAATCTAGACATCACTTGTATTCATAATCTTAGCTAATATTAATCCTTGAAGGGATCATGTGGCCTTTCCATGGACTACACTTTCTATGTTAATATAATTAAAATAAGTATAAATAAATAAAATAATTAATAATTTTATATATAAGAAAAGGAAAGGAAAGAGATATTGAAGACAAATATCAAGCATAGTGAACTTTTCATCCTTACATTTGATGTGTTGGAAAAGGTTATGTTTACATACATGAGAGATCAAAATGATACTCCTCACTAGATAAAGGGTCTAATCAATTTTGTAAGTACTCACGTTGATTCTTGAGGAAAAAAAATCTAGGATTCAAATGAAATGAGTTTGATGGTAAGAGATACATTTAGCTATGTGCTAGAAAAAATACATAGAATTGGGAAACTAGAAGGCTACCCAACAAATAAAGTAAGTTTTCTCACTACTAGTAGTCTAATACAACCTATAATGGCCCTAAGGAAAGAAAAATAATAATCTTATAAGTTTTTTCAACTATATTATATCTAATAAGTGGGAGATATTTTTCCACAAGATGTCAAATTGTGACATTGCTATTAGGATTTAACTATGTAGTTTATGAGTACTGATTCCCATGAATCCATCTCTCGTGAGAACAAATGGAACACTTAACACTCATTGGATCTAGGTGTTTCTCATAGAGGTGAAGTACCAAGACTTCCCAGGAGGGCACCCATCCTAGTGCTACTCCATCTCAAGTGCGCTTAACTACAAAGTTTCCTCCATGGTTAAACTGACTCTACTTGCAACTCCATTTTCAAAACCTTCACCAAGTATTGTGCCTTATGAACCATTCAATAGGAAGCCCCTTAAGCTCATCAATTGATAAGTAGAAGATATTTTTCCACAAAAAAGTCAAATTGTGATATTACTACCAAAATATAATTGTGTAGTTTATGAGTCAAACTCATTGACTCGTGTATCATGAGTAGTGATCCAGACGAATCCATCTCTCATGAGAATAAATGGAACACTTAGCACTCATTAGATCTAGGTGATGCTCATAGAGGTGAACCACCAAGACTTCACAGGAGGTCACCATCCCAATACTACTCTAGCTTGACTGTGCTTAACTACGGAGTTTCCTCCCTAGTTGAACCTGCTTTGCGTGCAACCCTATTTGCAAAACCTTCACCAAGTATTGTACATTATGAACCATTCATTATAAAGCCCCTCAAGCTCATCAATTAATAAGTAGGAAATGTTTTTTCATAACAAGTCTAAGTTATGATATTACTATCATGATAAATAACTATGTATTTTTTGGGCCAAACTCATTGACTCATATTTTATGAGTAGTGATTCACATGAATCTATCTCTCATGAGAATAAATGCAACATTTAGCACTCATTGGATCTAGGTGATGCTCACATAGGTGAAGCATCGGGACTTCCCAAGAGGTTGCCTATCCTAGTACTACTCTAGCTCGAGCACACTTAACTATGGAGTTTCCTCCATGGTTAAACCCACTTTTCTTGTAATCCCATTTGCAAGAGAAAGGAAGGGAAGCTTCCTCTATCATAGACTTCACAAAGGTTTTGAGATGTGACTATTGTTGTTGTGTGGATATATTTGAAAGTCTAAGTTATGTTGCTTGCTTAAGAAATTCCACACAATTCTCATACAAATAGAAGATACTTAATTGTAACTAAACTCATTTATTGCCCAATTAAATACCACAATCAAAAGTTGTGTAGTGAATTATCTTTGATTGGGAAAAGGAGTCTGTCTCTATTGTGAACTCTAAAAAGCATCTAAAAAGCATCAAAATATGACAAGCAATGCGAATTAGTAAATTTGAAATCTAAGAAGTTTTGAGAAATGTGACAAAATTGTCTTATTTCATTCTATACGAATTTAAACTATTAAAATCATCTAAATGATTTGTCTATGTTGCATCTTTGTTTAATTAAGGTAATTGAACAGACTGCTTTTTAGAAAACGGAAAAATATCATATAGTTTGACTTAAAAAATGTTTGATATATGACAAATTGGTGAGGAGATTCCCATGCAATTGCCATACGAATAGAGATGGCCAATTATCGACATGAAACATCCCTGCCAAATCAAATGTCAAATAGAAAGTTGTGGGTGCCCAGGGGTTCATTGAAGAGCTCAGGGACCTTCATTCTCTGAGTCAATCACGGGTTCACGAAGCAGATGATGCAGGTCACGTCCCTGTGGCTTGTAAGAACCGTACAAGCAGAGGACCAAACTGCAAGTCATAGTCGGTGGGCATCTTGTTATCATGCAAGATGAAACCAAAAACAGAACAGAGTCCAAACAGACTCTCTGCGTGTTTTTTTTTTGTGGAAGAAAATCCTCCTTTCGTACATGCCTGTCAGATGTAGAGCTAAATACTATGGGTATACCTATCTATTCTCATTCTACGTTCTAACGTGCACCCCTTTGTATCGCATGAGAGTTGTTGCTTTCGTTTCAAACCTATATCCTAAATTTTTAGAATAAAATTGATAAATGTCTTATAGATAGGTTTTTCTTATCATTGATGGTCAGCCATCCAAAGTGAATTGAGAAGACAAAGAACGATGTTAAGATGGTTATTCAATATTTTGATAGTTTGTGTAAGGCTTTTGGTTCAAGTAGTCTGTCTTTTTTTAAAAAAAATATTAGCTTTTCTTTTTAATCTGATTTTAATGTTCTGTAGCAAGTTGGTGTTAAGAATATGAAAATATTTAATTATTAGATTAGGAACCTCTATATTTGACAAGCAAATTCTAGAATTCGTTTTGAAGTGTTTGTTGTCACTCATATTTACTATTCCTCTTCTTGGGAGCCCTCAAAAGGCTTCTAAAATTTAATAAAAATCTTAGAAACCTTCTTTGCATTTTCAATGATGGGAATCAATGATTTCATCATTGTTGTCTTCTCCATAATGATGCTGATTCGACGATGTACTAAATAGATTTTCAAGGCTCTTGAGGGAAATGAAGCACAAAAAGTTCTAATTAGACATTGTACACAATTAGGTGTCTTTCAAAAGAAGAGCATGAAAAGGCTTGGACCATAGCACTTTCCTTGCCATGAGGAACCTTATTCATTTTTAGTTTATTCTTATCATTAAAATTTTTCAAAACCCTTAGAGACTATTAAAGTTGGTTTCTCTAGACAAAAATTGATTTCTACAATGTATTTTTTCTTTATAGATGACCCATTAGCTAACATGTTATTGATCCATACCTTGAAATTCTCCAAACAAGACATTACACTCTTTTGGATCACATTCATAGAGTCACTAAGAACTTTCTTTTATAGTGAGAGTGTAAAGATAATTAAGTCTAACCAAGATCAAGGAACCTTTTAGGTTGTTATTATGCCAAAACCCCCTAAATACTCATAGGATTGGGACTAAGTCATCCACGCCTTAATGGAGGGATTGATAATGGGATGCTGGTACACATTCCAAAATTATGAATATTACAAAGGAAATGCATATATTTCTCCTCATCTTCCTATGGTTGAATAGCTAAACCATCACCAACAACTTTTGTCTTTACTAGGAACTTTGCATCACATATTCCAAGCTATGCAGTGGACCATTCTTGAGCCTAAATTGGCTTGTTTTCTTTGTTGAGGCTTTTTGCTTGGTTCACAATTTATGCATTTAAATATTCTTATTCCATATTTTTCATTTTGTGGACAAATAGAAACTATCAAGCATCTCTTCTAATTTATACCAATAGAAATTCATAATTTTGAGACCTTTTAGACCTACTTCTTTTTTTATTTGACATGTGATTTTATTATGTGATCACTTGTCTTATTTCCAAGAATATTTAATTTGACAAGCTTTAAGAATATTTAATTTGACAAGCTTTTAGAATAAATATTCTCTTTAACAGTTGAAAGTATAAAAATGTTATTTTTTCAAGATATTTTGTTAAAGATCAATTTTTTTTTTTTTTTTGATGAATAGACCTGTTCTATTAAAAATATATACTTAGAATACAATTCACAAAAAAGGGGTCAGGGATACAAGATCACCCCGTGAGAGAGTTCAAGCAGCCTAAGCCAAAACTAAACACACGGCATCAGTCAAAAATAGCAACTATTAATCAAAAAAATATATATATAGCAACCTTAGGCTACCAAAGCAGTGGCAGCCAGGGGGGAAGGATCATCTTTGTCATTGAAACCCCAATCATTTGTGAGATTGGGGGGCGGGCTGGGCACAGACCAACCATCATCAAGAGCAACTGTTAGTAGGGGGATTAGTGGCAGCCTCCGCATCTTTGACCTCAGGCCGCGAAGGAGAGATCGCCAACACCAGGTGGGGCCATTTGCTAGCATTATCTCGACGAGTGCCAAGAGGAGAAGCCGGGGACCAACCAGAGCCACCACAAGGTGGGGAGGCAGAGCGGCACCTCTAACTACCAGCCCCACCACTGGGAGAGCGGTGGTGGGAAGCTTGTGAGTGTGGAGTGTGCGAGTGGCAGCCTAAGGAGTGGTGCCGCTGTTGGCGGCCATGAGGCATCGAGGTGTTTGCCGAGGCATCTAGAGGTACTCGAGCCACAATGCAAGGGGCATTGCCCCAATGGTTGAGTAGCTCTTGCAAGTGAGCAACTTCCGAGGAAACTTTGTTAGCTTGCACCTATATCTGCATAATAACATTGTTACAAATACAAGCTTTAGTGTACATTGCAATGTTAACATCCAAAAAGTTGTGTGTGAATAAAACAACATTTCTATCTTTCCACAGAGTAAACAAAATTTCCATCCTGAATGTATCCCAGATCTAGGAGTACTTTCTGGGAATTCTAGGGGAATCACCCAGCAAGATCATGTGCCATGAAAATGGTTCAGGCCTAAAGGGCTTGAAAAAATCATGAATCCAATGCCAGTAATTCTGTGCACGTTTACAAAACCAAAAAATATGTAGAAAGGACTCAGGTTGACCACAGAAGGGGCATCTGGGATCAAGAACCCCTATGTGCTTGAGCCGAGGCCCCAGGGGAAGACCTTGGAAGGCAAGGCACCAAGCAAAGTGGGCAATCTTGGGCTCAGTAATAGTGCACCAAATGGTATCGAAGCATTTTCGCCATTGAGAAAGCGAAGATTACAAATGCCATCTCTTGTTGAGCGTGTCTACCATCAGAAGATGGGGTGAACGCCATCGGTATCCCTTATTGGGCTTGTAGTTGGCAAAAGGAGTGTCAGGATATCACTTCCAGTCATGCCACCAAGGACAACCAGACTGAATTCCAACCTTGTGTACCAAATGTATAGGGATGGAGGAAAGCAATAGGTCAAAAGTCTGCCAATCTGCATGGACAAGGTGGTACTAGACCTGCATGTCTTCCCAAGTCCTGAAACTCATAATGACTCTAGAAAAGAGATCTTTGATAGTTCTGATGCCACGTTTGAAAAAACGAAGAGCACTGGCACCTTGGGTCTTAGCAAGAGGATTACCCTGAATGGAAAATAGGGGAGACCACCAAATATTATGTTGATTCAAGGAGAGCCATTACGAAAGTCATCCCTAGCCCAATGAAGCCAGGGCTTGATAGCCTCCCAAGCTTTCCAGATGCTCTTGATAACAAATGAGCCCTATATGACAACAGGATCACACATGATGAGAATGGTTTGAAAACCAATCCCCTTCCATGTAGGTCTGTTGATAGGGAAGCCAGAAGAAATGCAATGGTAAACCAGAATCTTCCAAGCTTCGTCTCCAGTAATAGCTCGAATGATCCACTTGGCACAAAGCGCAAGACCTTGTTTATTTCTCTACACATAAGACTAAGATTTATTATAATAGAATTCTAAAACTCTGAGTACAAACTAGTAAAATTGCACTAAATGTGACCCTATTTTAGACTAATAGAGATAACACTTTTATACTATTAGATAGAGTCTTTCCTACTCTTCTTCTCATTTAGGATATCAACAAGATTATAACAAATTAGCAAAGGAAACCCTAGTTCGTACCACCATGGAGATCCTAGTTCCTAGCATCACGGCTCTCAGCTTTAAAACAATAGAATGATTCACACAGATTGCCCCATTCCTGACAACAAGATTTCTCAACCAAAACTAGCCACTTTTCTAGTGCATACTCCACAGCCTTGGAAGGATACTCACGAGGGAGAAGTTGCACTCGTAACAAAGAGTCAATCGATGATAATTTTGCTTCGATGATGTTTGTGAAAACGGGATAATAAAAACCCATCTTCTCAATCCCCTTAACTACCTGGTTTTGTATGTTATGTTTGGATTTGACCCTTCAAATTGTTATCTTCCATTTAAACTATGACCTTGTGTCATCTAACTACCTCACCTTTTTCAAAATGTTCTACAGTCTAAACTTTTTTCAAGGTGGGGATGCAATCTTTGATTTTAGATTGATGTGAAGATGAAGAAATCGTCCTTACCATACAGTGAAAGCTTCTTCTTTTTTGAAGGTAGACAAAAATATCTTGACGTGAAGAGAGAGTATTATCTTTCTGCCCGCTCAGGTACTTCTTTGCTTCAAATTGAGCAAGTTGTTCTAGTGAATCCACGGATGATTCTCATGGTACTTTAAAGATTAAAGTTATTAGCTTTCATGAATTTATTTGGAATCTAACCGTATGGCTTGACTTCTCTTGGAATTCAACAATAAATCACCTCTTAACTCTCTATATTTTTGCAGACAAAATGCTTACAATGAATACAAAATCAAAACAAGAGGCCGGGATGATCTGATAATATATCACTGTCGTTTTCTACTTTATGTTTTGGATGGTAGCATTTATCTTATTGATTTGGCTGGGTATCTTTAACAGTTAACTTTCCAGATTATACCAAAATAAGGATGAGTGTCCAAGGCATTCCTTGTACAAATATATTATCGTTTCCTGAAAGGAGTTTCAACTTGCCATGTCTCAACTTGGCTATTGATTGAAGTGGGATCTTCTCTGATTGAATGATCCGAGTTAAAGAGATTTCCTGACATCCCCCGCGCAGAACACCTTGTTTTCGAAACGCTATAGCCATCATGCATTCCCATGTGCAACATTGTAGGAAGGACAATATGCTAGTGCAGTGCATTAATGGGATATGAAGAAGCCTAACTAATAATGGACATTTTCCTGTTTGTTCCACAAAGTTCTTGACTTCAAAATAGGAGCAGGATTGACTTATGGATAAGTTGTTTGGCCATAAAAGGGTGTCTATACGGTCAAAGTTTGATGATTTAAATGCACCTACTAATTCAACTAAATAGAAGAGTAGGGAATCTTGCAAATCCTTACATTATGGAACACGGAGACTCTTTTATCTTAAAATTATCAAACATGCCGATTTTTTTGGTAATAAAATTTAATCAAATAGAAGAATTGGGAATCTTTAAAATCTTTGTGCATATTATTAAGGGGGAGAAACTTTTATCTATAGAACATTTCATTCTAATTTTTTTGGTCTAGTATGAAATATCTCTAATTAGGTAATAGATTCCACTTGGTATCCATGCTCTACTATTTGTTCACTCCTTGTTCACCTAACCTTTTAAATAACTTTTTGCATATAACTAATAGAAAATTCTAAATTGTTTTGTAAAAATTTACAAATGAATAAACACATGTTCACTAATGAATATGTAGTTGGATGAATGTGATCAACTACACATACATACTTTTATACATAGATTTCTTTTATGTGTACAATGACACCTAACTTGCATGATTACAAATACTCAAAACAATTATATTTATATAGATTCTTATATACTTGGTGGTTTCTAATCTACTTTAACTTCAAGTTCCTATCAATTATATGGATTGTCAAATGCACGATCTCTCATACTTTCTCTCACATTTAGGGTGAACTCCATTTATCATGATGGGTACTTAAACAATAAATGGTGTAAGGCTCCCCTACTAGACATCAAGAAAAGAGTTTTAAGGTTAACCCAAGGGAATCATCACAATTCTTTTGACATCGTGCAAAGAAAATAATCTTAAGAATTTTTAGATTTGTGATATCAAATCTTCCTCTCCTATTTAGGTTTCACAAATTGAAGTTGAGAACCACTTTATTTCATCTAATTTATTTTTTATAGTTTGTATTGGAAGACATCTATTAATGAAAAATAAAACACATGAATACTATTACAATATTATTAGAATTTAATTTTTTTGATGATAGAGATATAAAATTTAGAGATTTTAGATTTCAAGTTTTATTTATAAATCAAGCAATAACCATTCGATTTAGTTATTGTTAGATGAGAAGTTCACACAACTAGACTATTCAATGTCCTATTTATTTCAATTTATAAATTCAATTAGATTTGGACTCTCTTAGATTAATGTATGTATTTAGTTTTCACTATAGAATAGAAATACCAAGCTCTTGTAAACCATTGTTTTCTTTTATTCATTACCCTAAAAAAAATAAAGCATTAAATGTAAAATATTAAATAGTAAATTGACCTTTGTATTTTGTTTAACCAATTTCTCTAATTAGGTTAGAGTAACCTTTGAGCTTCACTTTTTAACCTATTACCATGGAGCTCTTTATCCTGGATATCAAAATGAAGGAAAGTATTTTTAACATCTATAATTGGGCCACAATATTGGTTCCCACTTTTTGGCCAACTTTGACACTAAAATAGTCATTTTTAAAAAAAAAATCTTCACTCTTGGATGTGTATTACTACAAAATCGTAAAGAATTTAGAGATGATGTAAACTAGTGATTTGTACCATTTTCTTTCTAGTTTCTAAAAAGATATTATTATTATTTTCAAAGTGACTAAAGTCCATTTTTTATTCTCCTTCGAATAGTGGTATATATGGAAAATCAACATTTTTGAAAAGTGATTGTTGTTTTGATCAACATAACTTTTTTAAAAATATGATAATGCAAAATGCTTCCAACAATAGAATAGCAACAACAATACCTAGCAATTTTAGTTGGTTTCGTCCAATTTCATTAAAAATTGTAGATTGTATTCAATGGTAAAGTGGCATTATTGATAAATTAGACATAGGTTGCTTTTGACCATGATAACTTCTTTTGTATAAATTGAAATGGTTTTCTTCTTGGTTTTCTAGAACTTGGTAACACACATACCTATGTACCACATATTTTACTAAAATTATTTTAGAGACTTGTGAGATGGCCAAACAAACTATATTTAATAAAATTACAAATAAAATATCACAATAGACACAATGTATATCAAGAGCATAGTCAATGGAAAGCTTATTCAGAGTAGAAAAAGCTAGTATATTTTGTTTTAAAAAATATACCTATTTAGCCATTGTTTCAACCCTCAAAAGGGCAAAATTTGATAGAAATTTTAAGAAATTTGTAAAACTTTGTATTTTGGGGGCTTTAAGTAAAGAGGGTTTCGAATGAAGCCCTTCATTCGAATCCCACAGGGGAAGATATGTGTCACCAAGGGGGCTTCAAATGAAGCCTCCTTGCCACTTTTTGACAACTTTCTTGCATGTCGGGAAGTGGCCTAAGGGGCTTCATTCAAAGCCCCTATTGGCCCAAGAAAATATTATTTTATTTTATTTTATTTTTAATTGATATAAATGCACAACCTTTTTAGGTTTCTAAATCAAGTCAAATTTATCTTCAAATTCATTGCTTTTAGATTGTTGCTTCTTGAAGAAATAGAAAGAAGACGAGTATAAAATAGAGGAATTTTCCATTTTAAAGGAAATTTGATAGTTTTGTGAAGAATGAAGATGTGAAGAAAGAAAGGAAGATAAAGTAAATTGCTAAGAAATAGATCAATTGATGCAGAATCGAGAAATCATGAAAAAACATTAGCAAATTATTGTCAAAAGATAGAAAGTATGTACATCTATATTCATTTTTTTTTCTAATTTTTTAATTTTCTCTAAATAATATTTTAATTTCATTCATTTATGTGCATGTATCGCTCACAAAAAACAACTAGAAGATGAGCAAACAGTTGTAGGAGAAGGTTTTGGACATGAAGCAATGGAAATTGGAGAAGGGTTAGGATCCATTTCTCTAGTTGGTATAGATGACCAAATAAGACTAGCTATATGTGTAAAGAAAAATATCACGCGTAGAAATTCAGATCATTTACTTGCAATGGATGTGGATAAATTAAAATCATTTGTTGTTATTAAATCATTAAGTCTTTCCAAAAAGAGAGCTTTGAATAAGATGGTAAAAAAGAAGTAAATTTGATGATTTGGAAACACTTAAGAAAACCCATGTACTTTCTCATGTTCTTTTGGGAGAAAACTTGCAAGATCCATTAGATGTAGGAACAACACCAAAAAAAAATTCTGACATGCAAAGTGATATTATTGAAAATGTTAAGAAAGGTTTGAGCTCTGTAGGGGAGACCACAAAATAAAGATAAGATTGTGACAAGACAAATAATGTTGACATCTATTGTTATTAGAAGTGTACCTCAAAATAGACAAATGTCTTCAATTTCATCATAGATTGGTTTTAGTAGAAAAACAATATCAAAATATGTTAAGAGGGTTTTGGATGATATCACTTTGAAATGAAATTAGACAATTATGTGTAGAGCTCCTCATTGTGATAGGAACAATAGAATTAAAAATTTCATAATATTATTTTGGAATGATAATACTCATCCTTTATCAAATACTAGAGATGTTCTCAGACATGGGGTTAGAGCTTTAAATCATTATGAAAATCATACAAATATTAATTGGACATAACACAACATGAAATGCATGTCTCATTTTGTAGTTCAAATCCTAATATAAACATTGGACATACATTTTTTGATAGATTGAAGCCATTTTATATTAAGAGAAGAAAAGTGTTTGAAAGTTGTTGTTATCATTATCATATTGAATTTGATCTCAACTTTTAGATTTTTCAAAAATTTGTAGCTGAGACTTTTTGTTATAAAAATGCTCCTCCTAGTAGATGAAGTGAGTCCATTTCATCTTAGTTTATGTGACAAAATAGATGATCATGTTGGTCAAATTAATTACATTATAGCAACATGTGACACATACACTAATTTGTCTCTTTCTACTTTGAAAAATTAAGATATTTGTATCACAAAAATAATAATTTGCAAGGGTTAGAAGTATGTAAGGAATGAAACTAAAGTCGAGAAAAAATTAAAAAGATAGAATATGTTGAAGAGGAGATAAGTATTGGAGCTTATATGGACAAATTGAAAAGCTTGATTCGACCATATACTCATCATTTTTATTTTATTTTATTTTTAAAAAGTGGAAAGCACAACAATTTCAAACACTTAGAGATGTTTTCCCACTTGGAACCATTTTACTAGTTAGTAAGTTTGTAGAAAACTATTCTTTCATTCATTAAAAGGCTATTCAATTATACTACTATTATTCAAATCAGGTTACTCCTATGTTACAAGTATTTTTTTGTCATGCATAGTTAGGATTTTTTTGTATTGACAGCACATATGAAGCATGAATCATCAAGAAACTGTTAGAATATATAGTCCACCAATATAACTGGGAGAAGGGGGGTGAATTAGTTATCTGACTATTATCACAATTCTCAACCTTAATAAATCTTAACCATGTGAAAAATATAATCAGAAACCATAACAAGATACTCATGTACAAAAACATGAGATATGTTAACTAGGAAAACCCTTGATAAGAGGGAAAACCCCAGTCAGGATGGTACCGACAAGATGATGTACTAATATAAAAATTCCATGTTAAAGGATGGACCCGGCTAGGAGTCTATAACAACATTCAATACATATCAGTCCATGTTAGGAGACTTTGAATCCCTATTAGGAGATTCCAAACCTATTAGGAGTTGTGGAAGGTAAATGGAGCCACTGTCCAAACAACTTCAAGGGAAAGAGAAATGAACCCACTATCCAAATGATCTCTATATTATTTCTTGCATACTAATATAATTAAATTGTATTTCTCCTTCCTCTTTCTCTGTCCTATCAACAAACTTCTTCTCCTTTTGATCTTAATACCAAATCACAAACTTTACATCGAATAATCCCTTGGATCATTTATTCTCATTCACCAAACACTATGCTTCTTTTTGCACTTCCTTGATTACTTTGGACTCTAATGCTTAATCATACACTTACAAACAAGAAAAAAATCTTTCCTTTATACTATATCTTCAAAATAATTCCTTGAGTTTCCCTTGAGGCTTTTCCAATTTATTATTTCATTATAGGGACCATAATTTCTACTCTGACTATGAGAATAATTTTTTTGGGTAGCGAGTTGTCTTGGACAATTGCCTTAGTTTCTTGTGGAATTCAACTTTATTCTCATAAGTTCATTGGATAAAATATACATCATCTTCTTTATGGCCTTAACCTCACTAGCCATATTATTTTTGAGTTAAGCAAGTGGAGAAGTCTTTTTTCTCAAAGAATAAAGTCTTTTGGCACTCATACCCTGAATATGTAATTGTTGGAGTAGTAGTAACCTATTGTAGTAAAGGTGCTAGACTCAATAAGGGCATTTGATTAGTCATAGTAGATGCTCCTATAGAAGATGATAGTATGGCTACTATATTATTCAAAGTGAAGGAAGACACAAAATTCCTCCACCATGTGTATCTAGCTACTCCATGACTATAACATCCTCTTTGAAGACCTTTTCAATGGTATCAATGTCTGTAAGTGGGATCCTTCTTAGAAAAATAGAAGTTAATGAATCCATTGTTACCAAATAGATTTGGATGACAACCTCTTGTGGTATAATGTAAGGAAACTCCATTCTTTGATACTTCCTATAGAAGTGATGATTAAACTATGAAATAGTCTCATGTGGATCCCTCTTAATTGAGATGAACTAATGATGTAGGCTAGGTGGCTCAATATAGACCTTGAATTGTGCCAAAAACTTGCTCTCATAAGAGTTCCAATCTCTTAAATTGATGTTGTTGGTAGATTGAGGTACCAATTGAATGTCATTTCCCCCAACATGTAAGGGAAAAGGAAACAAACCATGTCCATATATTGAATTTGGTTTTGATTACAAATTTCCTTGTAAAAATGAATATGATCTTATGATGTTCGTGGTTCTCCATAGATGAACCATAGGAAAACTTTTTAGGATTTTTGGGTAAGTCATGTAATGGACTAGTTAGGTTCAAAAGTTCACCTTGGGCATTGAAGAAAGACATGGGTGGTGTTAGAATCTGAAAAGATTAATAACCTAGAAAACTAGTGCAAAGAGTAAATATCTAAACTATGAATGCAAATGATACAAAATCAAAATAGCAACACAGAGTTAGTCTCCAAGAGAGTAATGCAAATGCTAGAAGCAAAATAGCATTAAGAGGATGAAAAAATAAGAGATGCAAATACAAGCAAGGTAGCATGCTTATATAGGCTAGGAAGAGGGAGGAGGTGACAACACCAACCAATGAGGAGCAACCATCTATCGGGCTAAAGATAGCAAAGTATCTTCCCAAGATAGCTAATGGATGCTCACATGTAGGAAGGTGACACCTCACAACCATTCACCTAATAAGACATGCTTTATTAACCTAAGCGAGATTATTAAAAGTGTAGAAAAAACCTTGTAAGATAGGAAAAATAAAAAATTACACTAACACCCCCCCATAAGCGAAGCTTAGGTGGATGTAGAAATGGGTCCCAGCAAGTCAAGCCTGATGAGGTACCCATGTACATAAAATTCCCCCAGAAGAGAGAGAAAAGAGACTCCCCAAAGAAAATTAGGACTCCAAGTGAGAGGAAGAGGCCCCCCCAAAAGATGAAGCATCCCGCACCCCCAACAAAGCTTGTAAATTTTGTTTGGTAGATCCACTTACATCGAACAAGTTTTCTTCCCTTAGGAAAAGGGACAAGATCCCAAGTGTGGTTCCTCATCAAGGAACTATACTCTTCCTGCATAGTTGTATCCCACTTAGAAATAACAAAAGGCTCATGAAAGGACTGTGGATTTGAGGTAGTAGTAATGAAGATATGCAAAGCATCTTGGAATTGTGAACGAGTCTGCTTGGTGTCTGATGGATCCCCAACCCAATCACCTGCAAACTGCAAGGTCTGTCTAGCCCAAAGTGGACCAGAAGATGGAGAATCTAGAGGAGAATCATCAACCTATGAATGATGACTAGGAGAGGAAGGAGGTGAGTCCTCTGAATCACTCTCTGCATCAGAAGTGGAGGTAGAAGACTGCTCAAGTGAATCTGACCCATTAGAAGATCTATCATGTATTCCAAGTGACTCTAATGTCAAAGTAGAAGGCAACCCTATGACCATGCTCTACTGGTTAAGTTGATGCAAGTAGTGGAAGTTAAGATGGCCAAACCACTCATGCCATAATTTTCTCACATCATTAGAGTGAGTGAGTGAAACAGTCAAAGGAGGATCAGGAACAAAGTAAGAAAACATATAGAGTCATGATTGACGATCTTCTCTCCCAACTGCAACTATAGAATCATTGTGCAACTCACATATCTCCACTAAACTAGGAGTGAACTCAACTCGCTTGCCTAAACTTGTGTGAGTGATCTAGTTTATTGATAGGGAATTAGTTGACAATGAGGGTACACAAGGAGCATCATGGAATGTGCCATCCCCCACATCAATAGACCCTCTCTCACACACCTCAATAGGAGTGTTATCACCCATCAAAATAGAAGGCATAGTACACGGCTCCAAGGGAGAAAGTTCTTCCTTAGATGAAGTCATGTGGTGTGAAGCACCCAAATCAAGAACCCAAGTGGATGGTGAGGAAGCAACTGCAAAAAGGGCCTTGCCCTTTCCTTTCCCCTTGCTGTTTTCTTTTTCCTTGTTAGATCCTTCATTAGAACTTTGTTTGATAGACTCAGGAACACTGATATTATTCTTCTCAAGAATGTATGTCAAGTGATCAAGTTGTTTCTGCAAACATTTATGTTCATCATAACCAGGTCTTTCATAATAGGCACATTTGACCTTTTCTTTATTAGGCTTATTGCCCTTGGAAGATGGTGTATCAATAGTTTCTTTTGAAGAAATCAATATCTGATCCTTCTTCTCCTCACTATTCTTTTGTTTCTTGTCCTTACTATTGTTATTACTACTTTGTCCTTGTTGTTCTTTTGTGCCTTGGTTGGCAGCCAAGGCATGTGACTTAGAGGACTTAAGAGTGCCCATCTAGATTAGCTTGTCCTGTTCTCGAGTGAGATTGACAGCAAATTCATCTAAAGATGGCATGGTGAATTGAGTACCAAGTGCACCCTTAGTAGCATAGATGGTAGAGACAAACACAGAATATTCTGAACTTAGCTCAGAGAGAATACTAAGAATCAGTTGTTCATCTTTCTTTTCAATTCCACATTCTTTTAACTACAGCCTTAGTGATTTCAATTGGGTGAAGAAATCTTGGATTGTGTTGAAATTGCCTGAACTCAAACTAATTAATTCATTTTCCAACATATGACCCCTCATTGAATCTTGTGTGCCAAATAGTGTTTCTAGCTTTGTCCATACTTCATTTGGTGTATCCAAAGACTCAATGTGAAATAGCAAATCAGGAGAAATAGACAAACACAATGTTCCATATGCCTCATCACATTTGTTAAACCACTTAGGCTTGTCTTCATCTTTAGCAGGTTCAGTTTCAAGTCCCATAGTTATCCTATTTAATCCAGCTTTCCTTAAGTGAATTTTCATGCGTGATTTCCACTCAAAGTAATTGTATGGAGTTAGGATGGGCATATTTGTTTGATCCATGATGAAGAAATGCAGAGAAGAAAAGCCAAAAAAAGAGAATCCAGCCACCACAAAGCCCCCCCTTTTTACTCAATCAAAGAACCCCCCCCCCCAAAAAAATATGATTTGGCACTTTATTTTAGTGTGTTTACAACTACCACTAGAAAGAGATACTTAGTGGTCTTGATTTCAATGTATTACAAACCCTCATGAAGAGCATATGTTGAAAGTAAAATTTAGGCACAATAATCAAGGAAACAAATAGCACCACTGTGATATACTCAAAAAATCATGCACTTTCAAAAAAAGAATCACCTCGATATGAGGTCGTATGAGAAAGTTATGATCCTCCAAAGTTTTCAAAATGAGAACTGTGCACAGTCACGGTCGAGAATCTGCAATTTTTGAAGAATTAATGCATGAAAATAAAAATAAAACTCCACTAGTGGATAGAGCACAAAAAAAAAAGCTAAGTTCATAACAAGAATCATCAAAATAGGAGTCTGTATGAGCAAGAACGAGACATTTGAAAACTGCATTCAAATCTGCGATTGCCAACGGAGAGGGGTATGGCTATAGCTTTTCATGCTCGATTTTAAAAAATATACAGCTTGCATGCAAAATCTAAAAGATACCCAGATGGTTTTTTGGGGCTGCAAACAAAACCCAGAAAGCATTTTTTGTGCTGATGTACAAAAGATGTTGTTGTAGTGTAAATCAGATGCCTTTAACAGTAAAAAATGGCTCCAAAAATAAAAAAAATGACCCCAGTAACTAGAATATGACATGCAAATGCTGGATCAACTTCCTAAGTCCATCAATGGCATGCTAGAACCTGCAAAACTGATTGAAAACTCCAAATATGCAAGTTGGTTGTCAGATTTGAGATTGAAACCCTAGAGAAAAATCGTTTTTGTCAAAACTTTTCTGATTCTCAAGATCATCCAAAAATGCAAGAGAAGAGCATACTTCATTTTTCAAAAAACTACAATAAATTTTATTAGCACCCCCCCCTGGAATCTCTCAAATAAGGAAACTAAAATCTACTCTTGCACATAGAAAAGCTCTGATACCATGTTAGAATCTAAAAAAATTAATAACCTAGAAAACTAGTGCAAAGGGTAAATATCTAAACTATGAATGCAAATGATAGAAAATCAAAATAAAAACACAGAGTTAGTCTCCAAGAGAGTAATGCAAATGCTAGAAGCAAAATAGCATTAAGAGGATGCAAAAACAAGAGATGCATATACAAGCCAGGTAGCATGCTTATATAGGCTAGGAAGAGGGAGGAGGTGACAACACCAACCAATGAGGAGCAACCATCTATCGGACTAAAGATAGCAAAGTATCTCCCCAAGATAGCTAATGGATGCTCACATGTAGGAAGGTGACACCTCACAACCATTCACCTAATAAGACATTCTTTATTAACCTAAGTGAGATTATTAAAAGTGTAGGAAAAACCTTACAAAATAGGAAAAATAAAAAACTACACTAACAAGTGGAGAGTTAGGTGGAACAAGGGGTGGAAGTGAGTTCGAGTGGAATTGAGGAAGATGTTAAAATTTGAAATAGGAATGTTAGGGTTCTTGGTATCCTTTTATCATTGTGTGGATTGTGAAAATGACTGAGTTCTAGAACTTGTGTTTATTCTTAAAAAGCGCACCTCTAAAAAGAACACCTTCAAAAAATGCACCTGTACACTTACACACTTATGCACCTTCTAATAGAGACAGACTTGGAAATTTTCTAAACTTTCAAAAATTGAAATTTTTCAAACAACAACTTGGTTTTTTGGGAGAAATGGTTTTGGGACCCTCCTTCTAGTGTCATTTCTGTTGAGTTGTCATTTTGTACGATGTTGAACAAAAGGAATCATTTCAAACTTCTCTCTTGAAAAGATAATCAAGGATCAACTCCAAGGTTCTAGGTGATCTTGCAACCTACTGAAATCCCCTCAATTGAAGCTAAATGTTTATGTTCTCAAGGAGGCCTTTGCTAGTTTGAACGAATTTTGGATAATCTGTTTGATTTGTTGTTGTTTGAAAAGGTAATAAAAAAAGAGATATATTTTTCCTATTATTTTGTTTTATGATGAATGCAATTTATCGATGAAACTATATAAATTCTCATTTTAACCAAGTGTTAGAAAAGGAAATAATAAAGATAGAGTAATGAGAGATTCAAGAAAATAACTTGAAAGAGAAATTCCTAACAGACAAAAACCATGGTAACAACATGTCTACAAATTAAATCATCAAAAAGATTAGGTAGAAAACCAATAAAATTAGGAGCAACACTTCATCAACTCAACTAATGTAATCATTGAAGAGAACTCAATAATAACCGAAATATGTTTCATGTTTCACAAATCACAAGTCCATGGAAAGTGCGCTCATGTGAGACGAGATGCTATGCAAGAATAATATGTGATCTTTTCTCTAATTTTTTATATTAGTAGAATTCATTAACATGAGGCAAACACTAGAACTAAAAGATCACACAATCATAATTTCATGAACATGCATTCAAAAACATAACACACTCTGGCAAAAATAACTACACTCAAAATGAGAGCACCAATAGCATATATATTGCATCAAAATAATGGCCTAGAGTACATATTACATCCATGCATTTATAAGAAATGCTCTCCTCCTTTTTTTAGGAGTGAGAGCTCATCTAATGCAAACTCATGCTAAAAAACTAATAAAATAAAGTTAATTACTTCCAAATCGACTCTCTAAATGGTGCTAAGTAGGTCTCCTCCCTTGTTTATATCAATTAATGGGTGCATGTGCCTTTACATGACTTAAAACAATAAAATAATGAGAAGATGAGAAGATAGAAGCCATGAGATGATTTGGGAGTCTTGGGGAGCTCTAAAAATTGAAGCTCAGATTTCTTTAAGTTTCTTTGGGAATTGAATTGTCATCAAAATGCATTATTAATATATGGAATCCTTTAACAACAACTGGCAGTTAATAGTTGGCTCACTGCTTCTTGAAAATTATCGGCGCACCTCTGAGAAAAGCTCACCTGTGCACCTCAGTGATAGGATCAAAAAATATTTAAGTAACAAAACTTGATTTCTAGCATCTTAGTTTTCTTCCCCTTTATAAAAAAATGATGTGTGGTTGTTTCCCTTTGAAATTTTGGATAACAGAGGTGATCTCTTGAGGAGTTAATAAGTCTAAAGCTTCATTATTTTCCCTCACTTCCCTATAGAAATCATGAAGTGTGACTTCTTGGGCATTCCTTGGAACTTGAAAGTCATGGGTTTGAGTGTGATCTTAAATACTGTAGGAGGCCAAGAAGCCATGGTAATGTTTGGGACCTCGAGGGGCTTCTAGATGTTTTAGATATGCACACTTGCAAACCTTTAGAGATAATTCATTCACAAAATCTTCAAATTGTGCACCTTCGCACCTATGCATCTTTAGGGAATTGTGCAAGGTGCTCAATTCTCCAAAAAATCAAAGTTCAAATGATTCTTGATTTTTTCTCAAATGAGGTTTTAGATCACTCTTATGTACTTATTTTTATCTTTTTGATGACTTAGGCCTGTTTGTGCACCTATGTACTTTTCTCTTCAAAACTTGTAAAAATGGACACCTTCACACATGTGCACCTGCTAGAGGTCCTCAACTTATGCATATCTCAAAATTACAATGTGCACTTGCACACCTTCTAGAGGCAATTCATTCGCCAAATCTTCAAATTATGCACATGTGCACCTGCCCACCTTCAAGGAACTATGCAAGGTGCTCAATTGACCAAAAAATAAAAGTTCTCAATATTGAAAATGGTTTCTAGTTTTTTCTTAGATGAGGTCTAGGAGCACTTTAGTGTACTTATTTTTTCCTTTGTATTGATTTATACCCTCTTTATAGCCCAACATTGTCATAGAATTGAACTCCTACTTTTTTTATCTGAAATCCCAAGGTGTCTATTTTGAAAATGCACATGCAATACCATGGTAATCTTTTTGTGCTATAGATGATGATGATGCCATGATGACCTACACAAAAGATAAACATCAATATACTAGTGCTAAGGGTCAAAAATAACGCTGACTGACTAGACCTTTGAACCCAAACTACAAAGTTCCACTCATTGAGACACCTTGGAAGATACCCTATTCTGACAAACAAGATTTTGTGAGCCAAAAAAAGGGGGTCCCATTTCCAATGTCAAAAATGGGGCATGTGTTGTGGAACCTCCAAGGTGAAGGTAAAATTGCGGTGGGGATGGCACCCACAACTCTTTACTACTATAGTCACCTATTAAGGCTGCCATTTTTATTAGTTCTAATGATCTACCCTATAAGGGGTTTTCCCTATTAATATCTTACAAAACTTATATAGTCTACCTTGATTAAAGGATTTAAATTTTACAAAATAAGTAAGCAATCTATTAGGAGATTTACAAAGGTCTGTTATGACCACTCCGTTAAGATATTTACCCTATTACACTTGCCAGAATGTATCAATACTTGATCCTTTGATTTGTGCTTCAAATGCTAATAACATATCTCTCCTTATAATCTTTTATTTGATCTCTATTCTGATATATATGTATTCCACCCTTCAATTCTTTGCTTAGTTTCTCTTCATGGTTCACCTTTAAACTTCACTTCTAGCATCCAAACTTTTAACCTCTCTTGCATACATAGTAAAGTTAGGGTTTGGATCCTCTTCTTATAACCAACTATAAAAGCTTCCAAATAAAAAGTAATGATCTAAATCTCTCTTTTTTTCTTCTTAGTCCTTCCATTTTTTATATTGGCTAATCACCTTGTGTAGGGATTAATGATCCATAATATAATGTGTGATCACCTTTGTAATTGACTCCTTGAACAAAAACATACATCTCCATATCAAAAAAATGGTTTATCTTTGTGTTCATAGCATTCCAAATAGCTATGTCAAAGTTGGTTTATTTGACACTTGAACATCTTGATGCTCTGTCATAACTATTATGCATGTTGACACTCAACATCATCTTTCTCGACATACACTATATAACTTGGTCTCTATTATGCTTGGCCCTAGTATGTACGTAGTACTTACTGACTAAGCTTAGACTGGAGTCCTCAATGTCCATAGACTTGATCAAATGTCACTACTACTTAATTCATACATGAAATATATACAAGTCTATTTAAAATGCTTGGCCTATATAGGATGGCTTAGTTGCAGTGATGGATGACCAACTCTTCCAAGTATATGACTAAGTATTTGATACTAATAGACAACATGACTCAGGGATCAACAATCTCCCCCTTTGACATTAGTGGGAAAAGTAATTTTACATGATCAAACATCACATACCAATACAAAAATTACTCCCCCTTAGATTATAATCTAGAAATCTTTTCATAGTTATGACTTGTTATGACTCCAAAATTAATATACACAACAAAGAATCTCAAAATTTACAAACATGATTAGATGCCTATATAGACTTCTATACCATCATACCTTTGAGAATGTGTCACAACTAATTCCCCCTTATTTTTGTCATGGTTTATTCTTATGTGTAGAAGGGGTCTAGTAATTGCTCCATATCTCTCCAAAATGATTTGTGGGAGTTAAGAATGTGACTCTGAATCTCCAATGTGGGGGTAAGATGAACCATATTATCTCCAATAGACAATTGTTGATTTCTCTAAATTAAATGTTTAACAATCTTAATGTGTGTTTGCATGACTACCAAATGTGGAATTAGAAAATCTTGTATTGTTAGTAGCTTAGATCATATCTTTCCCTTTTCATGTAACAATTCAAACTATTAGATCTACAAAAATATTAGCTTGGAGAAATGAAAAGAATTGGTACTATTGTTAGATTTCAAGGTGTTTGCACTCTTTTGCATTTTTGCATCAATCTTATGAATTTGTTCTCTTACCCCCTTTATAAATTCTAGTACATAACAAAGTTTTTTGTATAATGATTTAATGTCAAATGTTGCCTTCTCAGTATTATAGCTTTGTTGGATAGCTCACAAGTGTTTATAGCTATCTCGATTGATACTTTCTCCATCACTTTATTATTATATCTCTTCTCTAATTGCTCCATCAACTTTTGTTAAATGTTAATATCTAGCTCATTCATTTTGTCTACAATATGTACCAATTAATCAAGAATGGGTTCTTATTCATCTAAATAATCAATAATAATTGTATCCAAAAGAATATATTTTATTTCAAACAAAAATTATTTCTTGTGATGCTCCCTTTTGAGATTGACTTGCTTAACTTTTCTTACAAACAATTCACTCAAAACTATTATTTTATCCTCTATTAGAGTGTAATTATCCTGTTCAGGTATGACAATATCCCCCTCTAAGGTAACTAGTCTACCTTTAATTCCCTAAGGTGAGTGTTTAACCTTCTTCTTCAATCTTTTGGCTTTTGAATCTAAGGAGTTG
The DNA here is from genome assembly GCA_028749045.1 of Cupressus sempervirens. Lineage (NCBI taxonomy): Eukaryota > Viridiplantae > Streptophyta > Pinopsida > Cupressales > Cupressaceae > Cupressus > Cupressus sempervirens. The sequence continues at coordinate 24,209,134 of CM053793.1, read as the reverse complement.
GAGCTCGGAAATGTATGTTGCATACTTTTAGTTTGAACTACCATATTCACAATTTTTTATCCTTATATGTCTTCTCTACACTTGAATGTGGTGTTCATGCACCTTATTTATCTATGGTAGAAACTTTTTGGAGTTCACCAGTTGAACCTAGTATCCCTATCTCCTTTTCTCCCTCACTCAAAGTTCTTGAGACATGTGGCCTCTCAATGGTTATAGTAGATTTCTCTACTTGTGCATTCTTTCTCTGACTCCTTTATCTATTCTTATGTTGGACCACTCTTATTCTTGGCAATTGTAACCTCTGGCTCATCTTACTTTTGCACACTTAATTCAATAGTAATGTTAGATGTATCTATTAAGATCATTGTTACCTATGGAGATGATTATTAATCACTAATATTTGGATATTCCTTTATCTATAAAATTATAAGATTAATATCCATCAAAATGTCTTTGATATATTTAGAACTTTTCTCTTCTCTCTCATCTTAGTGGACACTTACTATTCAGACTCGGTAGTCACAATAGGAAATGAATTTTCAAGGGTTTCATCCTCAATAGTGATTGTCTCTACATGCTTTACATTCTTTTCTATCATATATCTTAAGTATTGTCAAACTCAACTCTTTTAGCTTCCTTTTCTCTTCTTCTACTATTGTAGGCATCAATCCAAAAACCTTCTTCCAAGAAAATTGTCTTTCTTGTACAACATACTCGACTGTGTTCCTCAAAATTTTGTATGCCCTTTCCTTTGACAAAAATTCATTTGCATAGTCTTTCATTTTTATAGCCATGTGATGATTCCCTAAATATGGCATAACTTGTGCTAATGTAGCCTCTCTCATTTATACTTAATGTCCATTTCCATTTTGCATCAATCTTATTGTACAATTCTTCTAGAAATTATTTTCCTTACTCTATTGGTGTATACTAAAAATTCATCATCATGTCTACAACTATCTACTCTACTTTCTCTGTATCAAATTTATCTAAAGTTTCATATTTTACATATAAAACTAGTTAATCCTCTTGAACTCCTTATGTCTTCACTTATCCTATATATGGCTTGAGTTGCTCTCCTTGGTATTATTTGAAACTGACTCAAGTTATATGATACGGTCCTCTTAGCTTCATCATCCTCATTATCTAGTTCAACAACTAATTTTGTTCAAGGTCATTTCTTCTCATAACCTTTATCAGCCTCCAATTTTCTCTGCTTTTGAATTTTTCCCTTGAATGACCTTTCAATCTTCACTAGTACTCCCCTTACATACTTGATAGTTGTAGGGCTTGCTACCTTGGATCCTTTCCTTGTGACTCTTTTTTGTGTATATGTGGATAGGGTTGCCACACTCTTTAAACTCTTTTTCATCTTAGGATCAACTACTATAACTTCCTTAGCTTTTTTTTCATTGGGCCCAGAAACAACAAGTTCTTTGCCTTCTCCTTCATCTTCTTCATTTTCATCTTTATTGCTAAGATCTTCCCCATTTCCTTCTTTAATCTACAGTGGTGACTCTCCAAGCTTTCTTTCCAAGTCTTGTCTTATTTTCTTCCTTTTCCTATCCAAATTATGTGTTTTTTTTGCATCACCATCTTAATCTTGACAGTCTCATATGTGTTGAATGCCTTGGCATTCTTATTAATTTCTTCTAGCAATAGTATTATAATATTGCAAACACTTCATCATCATTCACCTCATACTGTAGAGGTCTCAACCATTCCCTTATTGGTCTCACCTCCTAAACATAAGTAAATCATTGTCAATGAAAAAAAAATGTGATCATAATATTGATCTACTAATGACTTAGGTATCTTGAATCTATTTTTTATATATTTTTTGAAATCTTCAAAATAACCATCCATTATGCTCTCACAATTCTCGCCAATCTAAGTAATAAACTCAATTATCTTCTCATTTTCTTGTCTTTTTTTGTCCCAAACAATATCTCCAATAGTGGGAAAAAGAGTTACATAAATAGAAAAATAAACATACAATCGAAGAACCAAACTTACATGATGTGTTCTTGACTTTTTTGATAGCTACAAGGTTCTCAAAAATTTGAATAAGCTACAACTTGGCCAAATCATAGCTTTGGTCCTTCTTTATCACAAATTAATATCTATACAAGGTACGTTATTCAATTTTCTTAACTAATAGAGCTTGTGGGAAATTACCTATACTACAAATTAAAGCATTGGGTCCTTAATTATGTTGATTAAAAACCTTCACCATTCCATTTTGGCTTCATGAGATTTTTAATTACATCCTTTGCTTGGTATCAAATTCACTTCATATGATCTAGTTTAGGGAAACCAGTCACATGATCTATAATAGTGTTTATTATTTTTTCTGATCCATTCTCCAGTCATAGTTTCATGTCATGTGTCCTATTGTAGTGCCTGCCCCTAAGTCGCATTTTTGTCTTCATTGCCAAACTCTTTTAGGCCAGCTTTATACTTGATGTTTAGTAGCATTACTTTCAGATTATTAGATGTTGTTTTACACTCAATTTATTATACGATGAGATGACTTGGTACTCTATATTTCATGCATGTATGATGATTATTCAATGTTTTCAATTATCAACGATGATTAGTTATATGGTTTATTATCACACGTGTTTTCTTATGGATACTTACCCCATACTGCATGTGTATGGTGTGCGTGTTTGTTTTCTTTATGTATGGTGTTTCTGATGTGGTTAAGGAAGGGAGTCGTAGTCACCTGCTAGTTGGGATCTACACGATGCACCACTTCCTACCATTGTCTGTTTAGCTTAGAATATTGCGTCAGTACATGCGTGAATTTTATGCAAGTTGCAGGTACCGAGTATCGACTTCCCTGAATAGCCAGGATGAGCGTACCCTATCGCATTATCTCAATGGTAAGAGAGGGGAGATAAACTCTTAAGTCCAAATCCTAAACCCTTTAGCCAATTGTCCTAATTGATAATTAGGACAAGTTTCTGAGTTAAGTACCCTCCGAATGCATCAAATGATATTATTTCGTGATTATAACCCTTTTTGTTTGATTTAGTATGTGTTCTTCTATGATGGGTTTTCATATGTTGCTTTATGAGTCCTTGATGTATTTTCTATTAATTAAGTTTAATTAAAAGGATTAATTAATGATTTAATTTAATAGAAAATTATTATGATATTTTAATATTTAATTATATTTAATTAATTGAGAAATTAATTAAATAAAAAGTATTAAATTTGGAAATAAAAGTTTTAAGTATAATTTTAGAATGTGATAATATTTATTTAATTTAATAATAATATATATTTAGCAAACTTAGTGAAACTTTAGGTTAATTCTTTTGGATCCCTTGGCGGGGCGTTACATCTGGTATCAGAGCCTGAGTTTCTACATTGGGAGCTCTGGGTATATTGGAACGCCACTAGTGTTAACTAGTTGAACAAAAATGCAAACCTTAAACTGGAACTTGAAACTAGTTGAACTGAAACATTATGTAAACTATTAGTTACCTATTTTTCATACTTCAACACTTAAGACTTCAAAATTGAAATTTTACTTAAACTAAAATTATAGGTAAACTAAAAATTGAAAATATCTTGTTGCAAAAACATGTGTCTTTTATCTATGTGTTTCAGTAGTATGTTTCATAGTTATTTTAGCATCTTGTGTCTTGGATATTATTGTAGGATGGTATCTGGGACGAGATCTTTTGTTAGAGGCCGTAGCCTTGGCCGTGGCAGAGGTCGTGGACAAGGCAGAGGTATTAGTGTTCATGAGTCTATCCACGAGAGCCCCATTCAGGAAGAGAATAGGGAAGAGCATGTCAGTGAGCATCAGGAAGAGAACCATAGAGAGGAGCATGCTGACTCGGAGGAGGTTGACATGAGGCAATTGATGCGAACCATCATTGATCGCCTACCTCCTGTTCTTGAGCAGGATAGAGCACATCAGGCAAGACATGAGCATAGACCTAGGTCTAGGAGCCCTCTGAGGGATCGACATAGATCCATTGTATCTTCACAGATGAAGGACCTTCAGAGGTCCAAAGTCAAGCCCTTTAATGGGCAGGGTTCTGGATATGTAGCTGAGCAGTGGCTTATTGCCCTTGACAGGATTTTTGCTATGCAGGACTTTGACAGTAATGTCAAAGTGAGGTTTGCTATCACCAACCTAGAGTTCTTTGGGGCCACCTAGTGGACTATTGAGGAAAATAAGTTGGGTATTACCATGAACAGTGTCACATGGGAGTTATTCTTAGAGAGCTTCTGTGAGCGATTCCTACCAGAAGAATGGAAGCAGCATAGAGCAGATGAGTTTCATAACCTGAGACAGTACACTATGACTGTTATAGAGTATGAGCGCAAGTTCTTTGAGCTCATGCCCTTTTCAGGATTCAGTGACAACCCAGCACAGTTGGCACAACATTTCATTAGAGGCTTGAACAACCGTTTAATTGGGGGTGTTAAGGTGTTTGAACCTAAAACCCTCAAGGATGCGGTACATCGAGCTATCCTTGTAGAGCATAGTGTGAACTTAGGACATGGGGGTTTTGTAGGAGCACCTTCAGCATCAGGATCGAAGGGTGGTCAGGGAGCAAGTGGCAATAGGAAACCTCCTTCTGGGGGTAATGTAACGCCCCGCCAAGGGATCCAAAAGAATTAACCTAAAGTTTCACTAAGTTTGCTAAATATATATTATTATTAAATTAAATAAATATTATCACATTCTAAAATTATACTTAAAACTTTTATTTCCAAATTTAATACTTTTTATTTAATTAATTTCTCAATTAATTAAATATAATTAAATATTAAAATATCATAATAATTTTCTATTAAATTAAATCATTAATTAATCCTTTTAATTAAACTTAATTAATAGAAAATACATCAAGGACTCATAAAGCAACATATGAAAACCCATCATAGAAGAACACATACTAAATCAAACAAAAAGGGTTATAATCACGAAATAACATCATTTGATGCATTCAGAGGGTACTTAACTCAGATACTAAAAATCGAATATATAAAAAAAATTGCGTAATTTTTTTTTAAGCCCGCCGGCTTATACACAAAGGCTGCCTGCGGCCTGCCACAGAGGACTGCGGCCGCCGACAGTACTCTGTACTGCCGCTGCCGCAGTACTCTGCGGGCAGGGACGGTAGAGCTGCCAAAAAGGTACGGGGGGGGGGGGTGTGGGTATTCCCGCCCCCGCCCATTAATATTAAAAAAAATTATTATTATTTATTTTATTATTATTTATTTATTTATTTATTTTTAATTTTTTTATTATTATTATTATTATTTTTAAATTTATTTATTTATTTATTTTTTTTATAAACATTCACATATGTAATCTAATAGAGAAAACAATATTAACCATTCAAATTTTCAATCTATAATTTTAATTTTTTTTTTTTTAATTTATAAATTCAACCCTTCCTCGTTCAAATCTAAATTTCTTTAATCTATTGAACGAGGATTCCTGATCACTCTTTTAATCTCTACGTATGTCGAATATATTGACAAGCATTTAATAATTTACAATATTGAAATATTGAAGCTTTCATCACAAAGAATTGAAATGTACAATCCACAAACACGAAGAAGACAGGAAAGAGAAATTACGTATTTAATCAACAATCAAAGCACAAGACCCTACCTGGTCTTGATGCTAACATGAACCCCCGAAAAACTGTGAGAGAATTTGCTCCTCTTCAATTACTTTTCTCTAAAAATCTTTCCTAGAATTCCTCTTCTGAAATTTGCTTCCAAAAGTTGTCTCCCAAAATTTCTGTCTTCCCAAATTCCTTGTCCAAATTTGTGTCCCAATTCGTCTCTCCCAAAAATGAACCCCCAAAGTTGTGATAAGCAAATTCTCCTCAAATCGGGGCACTAATTGTGCGTTCACCCGAGAAGACTCATTGCATAACTCAGTTAACTCCAATTAACCTTTCTTATCTTTTATTTTATTTTGCATTCATCTTTCATGCGCATTAAGTTGATTTATTAAATAACTTTATTTAATATTCTACTTGACTTCTATTTTATATTAATTTATTACTTTAATCTCATGTGCACTTCATGAAATTAAAATAACATTATTAATTTCTATTATTTAATCTTTTAATTTAATTCTCATATTTAAACTCATGCTTAGATCATGCGATCTAGAATTCTTAATAATTTAATATCTTTCAACTTTTAATTTATTTTAGAACTTAATTGATAACATATTTAATTAATTTAATTAACAATAATATTTAGCATTTATTTAAAAATGAACTCTAAATATATTATTATTAAATTAAATAAATATTATCCTGTTCTAAATTTATCTTTGAACTTTAATCTCCAATTTTAGTTCTTTTATTTAATTAATTTCTCAATTAATTAAATATTAAAGATATCAAAATAATTTTCTATTAAATTAAATCATTAATTAATCCTTTTAATTAAACTTAATTAATAGAAAATACATCAAGGACTCATAAAGCAACGTATGAAAACCCATCATAGAAGAACACATACTAAATCAAACAAAAAGGGTTATAATCACGAAATAACATCATTTGATGCATTCGGAGGGTACTTAACTTAGATACTTGTCCTAATTATCAATTAGGACAATTGGCTAAAGGGTTTAGGATTTGGACTTAAGAGTTTATCTCCCCTCTCTTACCATTGAGATAATGCGATAGGGTACGCTCATCCTGGCTATTCAGGGAAGTCGATACCCGATACCTGCAACCTGCATAAAATTCACGCATGTACTGACGCAATATTCTAAGCTAAACAGACAATGGCAGGAAGTGGTGCATCGTGTAGATCCCGACTAGCAGGTGACTACGACTCCCTTCCTTAACCACATCAGAAACACCATACATAAAGAAAACAAACACACACACCATACACATGCAGTATGGGGTAAGTATCCATAAGAAAGCACGTGTGATAATAAACCATATAACTAATCATCGTTGATAATTGAAAACATTGAATAATCGTCATACATGCATGAAATATAGAGTACCAAGTCATCTCATCATATAATAAATTGAGTGTAAAACAACATCTAATAATCTGAAAGTAATGCTACTAAACATCAAGTATAAAGATGGCCTAAAAGAGTTTGGCAATGAAGACAAAAATGCGACTTAGGGGCAGGCACTACAGGTAATCAGCGGCAGGAAGGTACTTATCCTCCAGCACAGAGTGGTGGCGGTGGTTCCAATACTAGGAACTATCACAACGCTCAACACAACAAGCACATCCAGTATGACCAACCATCTCAGAGTGTTCAGTCTTATCCTAGTGGGGGTAGTTTCCAGCAGTCTAGTGCACCTAGAGTTCAGAGGAGCTTCAATGGAGAGTGTTTCTCATGTGGACAACGTGGACACAAGTCATCTCGTTGCCCTCAAGGGAAACCACAGTTCTCAGGCCAGAGACTCGCAGCTTCAGAACCTACAGTTGGTGGCATGGATAGAGCCCAGAGAGTGTACTCAGTGGAGTCTTATCCTCCTACAGGGGGAAAGGGTCCAATGGGACCCGCACAGTGAGTCCTTAGCTTTTCTATTCTTGTAGGCTTCCAGGAGTAAGCCTAAGTCTAGGGGGGGTGGATGTAGTGCCTGCCCCTAAGTCGCATTTTTGTCTTCATTGCCAAACTCTTTTAGGCCAGCTTTATACTTGATGTTTAGTAGCATTACTTTCAGATTATTAGATGTTGTTTTACACTCAATTTATTATACGATGAGATGACTTGGTACTCTATATTTCATGGATGTATGATGATTATTCAATGTTTTCAATTATCAATGATGATTAGTTATATGGTTTATTATCACACGTGCTTTCTTATGGATACTTACCCCATACTGCATGTGTATGGTGTGCATGTTTGTTTTCTTTATGTATGGTGTTTCTGATGTGGTTAAGGAAGGGAGTCGTAGTCACCTGCTAGTCGGGATCTACATGATGCACCACTTCCTGCCATTGTTTGTTTAGCTTAGAATATTGCATCAGTACATGCATGAATTTTATGCAGGTTGCAGGTACCGGGTATCGACTTCCCTAAATAGCCAGGATGAGCGTACCCTATCGCATTATCTCAATGGTAAGAGAGGGGAGATAAACTCTTAAGTCCAAATCCTAAACCCTTTAGCCACTTGTCCTAATTGATAATTAGGACAAGTTTCTGAGTTAAGTACCCTCTGAATGCATCAAATGATGTTATTTCGTGATTATAACCCTTTTTGTTTGATTTAGTATGTGTTCTTCTATGATGGGTTTTCATATGTTGCTTTATGAGTCCTTGATGTATTTTCTATTAATTAAGTTTAATTAAAAGGATTAATTAATGATTTAATTTAATAGAAAATTATTATGATATTTTAATATTTAATTATATTTAATTAATTGAGAAATTAATTAAATAAAAAGTATTAAATTTGGAAATAAAAGTTTTAAGTATAATTTTAGAATGTGATAATATTTATTTAATTTAATAATAATATATATTTAGCAAACTTAGTGAAACTTTAGGTTAATTCTTTTGGATCCCTTGGCGGGGCGTTACACCTACTTAGTACAATCTTTATACATTCAACCTTGAAAGATGTGGAAAATATAGGGCACAAATTAACCCTTTCTTGGCAAAAAATTTATTCTCATCCTTCAGCATGACATTGTCATGCAACTTGTCATAAGTACTTCTCAGCTCAAAATCACCTACTTCACCAATATTGCACATGTAGCATGATCTAACATCATTTACCATGATAACTCTAGGTAGAATAAAAATTATGCACTTGTTGGATCTCTTGTCAATGCAATATTAGGGTATTCCCTAAAATTAGTTGGAGGACAAGCCTCATTTCAAAATAGTTGGTTGTTGTTGACCTTTGACACTTCCTTCTTCTCACTTGTGGATGTCATCTTCACAACTAGAGTATGAAATCAAACAATTTCACAACTCGGTCAAAATGAAATTGAGTAGAACTTACTTGTAAAATTGATGCCATGCAATTTAATCTTTGCAAGCTTTGTACACATCTCTCTTCAATCACCTTTGTGTCACTCTAAAATTTCTTAATTATTAGGTGAATGAAAAAAAGAACCAAAAAATCCTCTATATAGGTTCAAGTGGTTGAATTAGCTATTCCATTAATGCTCCTTGCTTAGGTAGATTTAATATAGTTGTCTCAAAAAATACAAGGTAACTTAGGAAAATCACACCTTGTTCTTTTACCAACTTAGTTCATTACTCCAAATTTCTCACCGCTTAGTTATCAATATTAATGCTCGACACCGAGTGTCCAAAAACTTAGTGTATATAGTCATTACTTGGTTCCTACTTCTATCATGTCCTAGTGCATCTTATCTCATGGAGAAATGGACTTTAATTCATCTAATTTTAGGAACTGGTGTATGATATATCATTAAAATAATAGTTCCTTACATAACTTCATTTCCTAGTTTGAGGTGGTGTGATCACCTTATCCATTGGATTGGGTGATCTCAACATCATTTTTCATATTTTTTCTACCTTCCTCCTTTTTCCATGTTTAATTCATCTAGTTACTTATGTGTTTAGAACTCACATCTTCTTTTCATTTTCTCTATTCACTATTAGGTGTTGGTGCTTACATTCTGTAGTTTCTTCTCAAAGGACTAATCTTATGACAACTATAACAAACTAAACTGCATTTCATCCAACTCGTTTTTTTTTCCTAAAATGTTTCTTTATATAATTTTCTAGAATATAACCATATTCACCACATAAATGATGTATAATAATCTCAATTGATTGTGTAACCTTTCTTAGGTGCATTTTCTTGTTTGTTGGGTATCCTACTAGGTTTAGCATTAGATTTGAAATCTTGTGCTCTATGAACATGATTCTAACAATTATAGAAATAGCCTTCAAATCTAGATGCAATTGGTGTGTTACTATATTTTGTTCTAAACTCATGTACCTGATGTCCATGCTTGTTATAGTTAAAACAATATTTATTGAATTTAGGATTAGGATTGGACATACCATACTTACTTCTACAAACATTTATTGTATGACCTTGTTTTTCATAGTGATAACATGTAGGTTTGTTGTTCTTTGGATTTGTATTCCATTGCTCTCCATTCTTTGATGATTTTCCTTTTTTAGTAGATGTTAGGTGCTTGGTATAGTCTAGTCTAGAGGGATCATTGGATCTTTTTATGTGAAATCATTAGTTTCTCAAAGTATCTCACAATTTTTTTTGGTTTATTCATCCTCTCAATGAATTCCTTTTTAGATCTCAATCCATTTTTCATTTGGTCATTCTCTAATCTCAAATTCGCAATCTCCACATATTTCCTATTTAATTATTGATTTGTGCTTAGTAGTTGGTTAAGCATATCAAATTTTGTATGTGTAAGTTTTTGCATGCTCCTTTCATCAAGTCTTGTAGCCATTTGTCTCTTGTCTTCATTAGCCATTGTCTTATCTTCTTCTAGTTTCTTTTTCTATTCAGTCACTACACATTGTCTTACTAATTAGATTTTATGTTATTGATTTAGTCCTCTTATCTCTTCATTCAATGTGTTGTTCCTTTCTAATATATATGTTATTATTGCATCACTTTCACTAGAATGCCCATCATCAAGTAGACCTTCAATGTCTTCCTCCTAATATTGTGTATCATTTTGTTGGATTTCCATCTCCTTCCTTCTCTTTAAATTTTTTTTCAATTCTTCTCTTGTTGTTTCAAGTTGTTGTAGTGCAAGTTGTATAACAATCTTCTAATTCTCAATGATCTTTCCCAACTTATAGGCCTCCATCTCTAAGATCTTAATTCTCAAGTGGTTAGAATTCTTATATGAAAACAATACTTTGACACCAATTGTTGCAAGTCTAATGGGAAAGTAAGATATTGAGAGGAGGTGAATCAAGATCTATAAAAAATTTACTCTCTCAAGCAAATATCAAATCTATCAACTTTACCTCTCCTTTATCTCAACAATATCATAAATTACATAAACATTTAGTGCTATGATGTATTAGATCTAACAAATCATCACATCCATGAAATATATAAGTAAATGATCAACACATAACACAAAGATTTGATTACCCAAAAACTCTCTAAGGTGAAGGTAAAACTGCAATAGGGATGACACCCAAAAATCTCCACTACTATAGAAATAAAGTTTTCTTGTTAGATCTACAATTTTCATCACTTTTGATGATCTACACTATGAGGGATCTGCCCCATTAAGGGCTTAGAAGAATTATACATTGTACCTTAATTAATGGATTTAAAATTTACAACTAAGTAAGAACTCTATTAGGAGATTTACAAAGGTCTATTAGGACTACTCTATTAAGAGATTTTCCCTGAGTACACTTGCTAGAATGTATTATTAGGATTAAAATTAGACAAAAATAATAGTTACATGAAAATACAACCAATATCATAAAATAATAGACCACACAGAGGAGAACTCAAGACACAAAGGTTTAATGTGGTTCACCCAATACCTGGGCTACATCCACCAATAACAAGTCCAATATTATTATTATCAAGTGATTACAATCTAAAATTGCTTATAGCTCAGTACCACCACAAGAAGATACAATATCACCATACATAATGAAATCCATAACCCTAATCCTTTTTATACAAGCTTTTGTTACTTACAAAAAGAGGGCTAGAGTAAGTCATCAAATAGAAAAATAGTAGATAATACCTTTTACAATACAAGGTCATTTTTTTTTCTTTGGAGGCATTGCCCCCAAAAAACTTCACAGGGGCATTTCCCTTTGACCTCACCCTATACTGTGATAAGAAGCACACCTGGGGTATTACCCCAGGACCCCACAAGGGCAATACCCCCAAATCCCCATAGAAATAATCTAGGCAAAAACCATGCCAAATAAACCTCTAAGTCTAATTAGGCTCCACATCACAACAATATCCCACTTGGAGATTGATCAAAATCCATGCCAATGACCTCCCACTTGGAGACTGATCATAGCACTACTAAACCTATAGCTCCCACTAGAATATCAAACCACCCTAGACTCTATTGTTCTTTTATTTTTTTTAATCTAAAAGACCAACTAAAGTTGAAGAGGAGTTTAGCTTCTCCCTTGTCACTACCTTGGTAAACATATATGTTGGATTATCATTTGTATGTATCTTCTCCAACTTTCACTATTCATCATCCAAAACTGATCGAATGAAATGCTACCACAACTATATGTGTTTTGACTTTGAATGTAGAGTAGAATTATTTGCAAGATGAATGGTACTTTGGCTATCTATAAACAAATAATTATCCCTTTGTGGGTATCCCAATTATTCCATGAAGAACTAAAGTCATATCATCTCCCGGGTTGCATTTGTAGCAAAAACATACTCTACATCTGTAATGGATAAAGCATTAACCTTCTATAATTGAGAAACCTAGTTCACTATTGCCCTCCTAATAGTAAGTACATAACATGCAGTACTCTTCCTAGTATCAATATCCCCTGCCAAATCTAAGTCAGCATAGCCATGTTAATCAGTATTAGAGCCCCTAAAATGTAAATACTTACTGGATGTTCCTCTCAAATATCTGAGAATTAATTTAACTACATTCCAATGCTCAAGCCCTGGATGACTCATATACTTGCTAACAACTCCCACTACATGTACAATATGTGGCCTAATACATACCATAGTGTAGGTGCACTTTCAGTACACCATTTTTAAACTTAAAAATTCATTTCCCATGAAAAGACATTCTCTCAAGGTATTCCCTAATTTTACTAATGTGTTCTCAAGAAGTTGAATTGACTTGATGATCACAGAATAATGACTAGGGATATGCATTCAAATTTCACTTATAACAGAGAAAGCAAAAAATGAACTTTGAAGGTAAAATTCTGCTAGTGGAGAAGTAAAAGTCCAAATTCCTACTGAGGTCTTTCATTGAAAAATAATATAGACTTCAAAAAAAATCTCAATCAAATTTTAGAATGCAAATTCAGGTTTGATTCTTTTCAAGATATAATTATCATTGGAGTTCACAATTCGAGTTGTGCAAATCCAAGAGTATAGTTTCCAAAACAAGTGGGGATATACAGTTAAAGAGGGAATGATGTTTCTGAAGTGAAAAGTATGTCTTAGTGAGTCATTCTTCGAGATGATATGGTCTCTCTTCTCAATATCAAAGATTTAGATAAGCCATGTTATACTCATTGGTGAAAGTGTCCATGTTCATTTTAATCAAAGGCATCAGACACATTATGAAGATGTCGAGCACATTTTTTGACATATTTTGACAAAATTACTATTTGTGCAAAATATATAATTATATTTTCGCAAGTGGTATTCCATCATGGAGATGATGCTTGGCCTCTACATAAGTATAATGAGTATCGGCAAGTCCCAATTCAATAATGTATCCTTGAAAATTATATCAAAGGCAATTGATATAAGCATCGTGTTCCTCGGCCAGAGAGGAGTACATGCTCGAGCCCGTATGAGAAGAATGCTTATGAAGTACTCAATTGAAGGAAAATAAATGGAGAGATTAAAGAGAGTTCCTACATAATAAAGGTTTCAACCTTGTGCATAAATGACTTGAACACAAAGAAGTTGCTCTGGCGGAAAAAGCCCTCCTTTATTCATTTTTTGTTGGAGAAGCCAAATTATCATTTTCTAAAAAAGAGAAGATGCCAATATGAGAATAAAATGCCAAGTGCATCAACAGTTGATATGGGTAATGTCTATCTTCACTTCAAGGGTAATGAGCTGTAGCCAATGAAGGCACAGATGAATCAAAAAAGAAAAATCTCATTGAATCCCATTTGGAGGTGAAACTCAATGGATGTCATGGCATGAGTTGTAGGTGTGAAATTTCAATATTCGAGTCTGAAGTTCACAATGCCACCGATGCACAACACTAGAGGAGATACAAAGAACTCGAGCCCAATAAATAGGCAGGGGTGGCTTGTGGTTGGTCACTGAGTTTATAGACTAAGATAGTGATACCAAAGAAGAACATGCAGATCAGTTAAACATATGTCAAATCTACAATGAAAAGTTTAGTTATCTATTATGTGCAAGTAATGAAAATCCAAAGCTATAGTCATTGACTCACGATGTTGGTACATCTTCTCACCAAGTTCATGCTTAAGTAGATAATCCATGACCATGTGAAGATGAATATGCTTTGTTCATACACATACACATTACACAAATGCATTAAACAAAACTGTGAAGCCACCAGTAGAGGAATCATATGATAATGCCTGCAGATTACTAAGGAACAACACATCTAAGTTCACCCCATCATTTGTGCAAGGCTTCATTGTTTTCGCAAGCATTATTTTATCATGGCAATGATGTTTAACTTCTACATAAATATAATGAGGATCGGCAATTTCCAATTTGATAATGCGTCCTTGAGAATTAATATCAAAGGCTATTGATATAAGAACAATGTTCCTTGTCCAGAGATGAGTAAATGCTTGAACCTATATAAGAAGAATGATAACAGGGCACTCGATAGAATGCAGAGACACAGAGGGATCAAAGGGGCTCCTACATAATAAAGATTTTAGTCTTGCGTATGAGAAACCAAGCAGCGAAACATGACAAGGAAGGAAATTTAAGGAAGGTTCTTTAGGAACACATCAATGCAATACAACATATGTCATCTAATGATTTAGGGTCTTACATGATGTACTCAAAGAAAATTGATGGAAACTCAGGGGAATAGTAAATGAAATTGACAGTGAGTGGAATCTAGAATTTGATGTCCATCTGATTTTTGATATTCATTAAATACACTAGAAATAAAGGTTATGCTTTGGATGATGGAGCAAGACCTACAATTAGTGATGTTGGGTGTAGGAAGAAAATATTTGGAAATGATATTGCACTCCTTTGAAGCTTAGTATCATAATAAATTTCATGGATGGGTCAGGTTCTCTGTTAGAATATCTCATCATTTTATAGCAGGAGCAGATATTCTACTGATGCCATCAAGATTTGAACCTTATGAACTAAACCAATTGTATGCAATGCAATATGGTACCATTCCTATTGTCCATGCTACCGGCAGGGTCTTCCATGTTATAGAAAAAATTTCTTACATCGACATTGATGATAGAGAAGTCACCATCCTGACTAAAGTGGAAGGAAGGATTGAGTTCAAGAAAGTTTATTTTTCTTATCTTGCAAGACCTGACACTACAATTCTTACATCATTTAACCTTTTTGTTCCACATGCTAAAACACTTGCACTTGCAGGTCCAAGTGGTTCTAGAAAATCTAGAGTCTTCTCTTTAATTGAGAGATTTTATGATCCTTGGGTAGGTTATATTCTGTTTGATGGAGTAGATATCAAATAACTTCAATTGAGGTGGCTAAGGAAGTAGATAGGAATGGTTGGGCAGGAGCCTGTCTTGTTTGCAACAACAATTCTCAAAAATATTTTATATGGGAGATAGAATGCCACTTTGAATGATGTAACTAATACAACCATTGTTGTAGGAGCTGTCTCCAATGCTAGAACAATTGCCTCCTTCTCAACTCAAGACAAGCTCATCCCCACCATTAGAGAGGCACACTGAATAACAGCTGTTGAGAAGGGAAGTGTTGTGGAATTAGGCAGTCACACAAAGCTATTAGCATCAAAGCCTGACAGGATTTATGTCAACATGTTTAAGAATAATATGAAGGGTTGGGGAACATTTTGTTAATGGATTTCAATTTTTAATAGTGGAATATAATCATAACAAAGAAAAGAAAATGAAGAGTCAGTTTTAATAACTAAAGAGGAAGACTTACCACAGCAAGAAAAGAATATATGGGGGAGAGAAAGAGATACTAGGATTTTATTTTCTTTTTCTACATATAGTCGGAGAGTTGGAGTAGAGGGGAGAGCATTTAGTTTTTTGCATTTTCATTCATGCATCTGAGATTGATATCTTGTTCTTTGTAATAGATTTGGCTGTAGATTGTAAGAAAATGTAATCAGAGTATTATGTTTTTTGTGATTAAAGAAAGGAAGGTTTTGTTATGAATCATAGTATTTGGGCATCATTTTTCCTAATTATTTTCAATTGGAGTATTGTTATGGCCAGTTTTGAGCACTTTCTTGCATTCTTAGTCAAGTGGTGAATGGGTGGTAGATCGGAGTACTGTCATTTGTTCCCATTGCAAAGATTTAGATGTTTAATCTTCAGTTTAATTTCATGTCATTGCATTTTCATAATTAACAAGATTCTTGCATTACCAATCTTGGGGAGTCATAGGATGTGTGAGTTCTCAAAGTTGGCTAGGTTTAACATCTCAAATCTACTAGAGTTAGTCCTACCTAGGATTAACTTGGTTTCACCTCTTCCATTCTCAGGTTAAGAATGCACCCAGTTAGTTTAGGAAATAAACAAATTCATTGCATATCATTCTATAAGGGAGTTGTACCTTTCAATTCAGAGGAAATCTATCAACCCCATGATAGATTATCCAATTATTGGCATCTGATTGTTCTTTTAGATTTGGGCATTTTGGGAGTTTATACAAAAGAACAATCTATTTACCAACACATAGCATACATCAAGCTTCCTATAGCTAAAGCATAGGGTACCTTGGAAATCTTAGCCTCCTCTTCTTTTTTCTTTAGACACATCTCCTTAGTCAATATCAAATGACCAGGTAAAGGTATGCTGATAGCTTTAGCATTCTCCATAGAGAAATATTGCAACACCTTTGCAATATAATTACCCGAAGATAATGTCAATTTATTTTTTTTCCTATCTCTCCAAATCTTCATACCAGGAAATTTTTTTTCTACCCCTAAATCCTTCATAGAAAATTAATGTGCTAATTGTTCCTTTAACCCCTTAATGTGATCCATGTTAGACCCATCTACAAGAATATCATCAGCCGACCTCTTAAAGTAAATACAATAATTTGAAAGATGCCTACTATATCCATGCCCATGCATAAAACTATTAAATTTCAAATACCATTGTTGAGGTTCTTGCTTCAAGCCATATAAACTTTTCTACAATCTCCACACTAAGTTCTCCTTACCTTTGACCTCAAATTCATGTGGTTGTGCCATATATATCTCTTCATCCAAATCACCATGAATAAAGGTTGTTTTAGCATCAAGCTTCTTCAAATAAAAATGTTTAGTAGCGATAATACTTAAAATATTGTGAATAAAAGTCATTTTAAAAATATAAAAAAATATCTCATCAAAATCAATGCCCATTTTCTATCCAAATCCTTTTACCACTAACCTAGCTTTAAATAATTTCTTACCTTCATCCTCTTCTTTCAACCTATAAACCCATTTATTCTATAAAGCCTTTTTACCTACAGGAAACTTTCATAAATCTCATATCTTATATTTCAACAAAGAGTTCATTTCTTCTTTCATTGCAAACTCCCACTGAATCTTTGTATCCACCTACACAAATTTATTATAACATTCAAGTTCACTAGCATCAGTAAGTAAAATAGAATACAAAGAAGGAGAAAATATCTTTGGAGGTCTACTTAGCCTTGTTGACCATCTAACATTCGCTAGTGTGTGTGGTATTTGTTGTTTTTTTTTTAATTGCAGATTATGAGAAACTATTTGAACATCATCTTTTGGAGCATCATCCAACACTACATAATTATTTTCTTTCTTCTTATGCTACTGCAACATATCTTTGTACAACACTTTTTTATTGAATATGGCATCCCTACTTCTTATAATATTACAATTTTTAAAATCCCAAAGCCTATAATTAGATTCATCAATGCCATATCCAACAAACATACATTTTTTTGACTTAACTTCTAGCTTGTTTCTATTTTTTAGAATCTATATGTGTAAATGTTTAATAGCCAAACGTTTTGAGAAAAGAATAACTCACCTTCTTACCAGTCCATGCTTCCTCTAGAATACCATAGGCCAAAGAAGTAGAGGGACCTCTATTAATCAAATATACAATAGTATTGACAAACTCTGCCCACATGTTTAAGGGAAACCTCATGCTCCTTGCATGCTCCATTATTTTCCTATTCATGAATTCAGCCACTCCATTTTCTTATGGCATTCTTGGAATAGTTTTTCTAGTCTAAAAATACCATTAGTGGAGCAATAATCTTCAAATTCATGAATGCAATACTCACCACCATTATTAGATCTGAGACATTTTAATCTCTTACCAGTCTCATTCTCAACCAAGTATTTCTATTTATTAAAAGTTTGAAATACATCATATTTCTATCTAAGGAAATAAACCCATAGTTTTCTAGTTGCATCATCAATAAATGTAACATAATAATGAGAGCTAATAAGGAAAGATACCTGAGTTGGTCCCTATACATCTATATGCACAAGCTCTAATTTCTCATTTTTATTTTCCTTCCTACTCTTCACAAAACTCATTCTCTTTTGTTTTCCACACATATAACTTTCATAGAAATCTATATTAACACATTTCAAACCTAGTAAGACTTTCTTTTAATGAAGTAATTTCATACTTTTCTCACTCATGTGCCCAATTCTATGGTGTCATAGCATTGTATTTGAATCTACAACATTTGTTTGTTCTCCCTGCTCAACTGCAACAACTATTCATAAACATTCATTTTTCTATGAAATAATCAAAGTAGAAGGAATTGTATGATCTATACAAAGATATAAGGTGCCTATGTTCACACCTTTTTCTACTACAATAGATTCTTTTAAAACCTCCCATTTTTATCATTAAAAGTAACTACACAACCCTCATCACCAAGTTGCCTTGCTAAAATTAAATTCCTACTCAGCCTTCAAATGCATCTTACCTCATGTAGCCAGTGATTCCCATTTTGCAACTTAATCTTAACTTTTCTCTTTCTAACAATCTGACAGGGTTCATTGTCCCCCAAATAAACAAGCCCAAAATCCCCTTCGACATAATCAATAAATAAACCTCTATGGGGTGTATTGAAATCTGATTGAAAAGATCATTATTGAAAAAGGGAGATTGTTGATAAAGAATATTTTCAATCATTGTTTTGTCACTAATGTTAAACTATTATTTACTAGAATGACAATTGCTTATAAGATCCAAGTACTATCACTTAGTTGATTGATGAAGAGGATTTAATCAATAAGATGTAACAAAAGAACCTAAGGGAAAGGTCGAGTTATGATATTTTAATGAAGTAGAAGGATCAATTAAGACAATGGTAAAATGATGTATTGATAATATAGTTAAAGATACAGAGGTTGGCTACACTTAGAAACTTTAGAAGAATAAGTTATAACAAAACTGTCTACAAAGCTTGACTAAATTCATTAGTGAGTGCTGATAAAGTCAGTTTATGTTGAGCAGATTATCAGTAAGTGTTGAGCAAGTGCAAAATCTAGTGTTTGCTAAGTGAAACAATAGGTGTTGAGCAAGTTCAAGTGTCGAGCTAGATAAAATGTAATAGGAGCATTAGTAAAACTTAGTTGATGCTAAGTAAATCCATAGTAGGTGTCAAGTAACACAATATGTGCTGAGCATTAGAAAGTCAATAGTGCTGAGCTATTGCATTATTTGAAAAGTCAAAGATTCACTAGATCTAAGTTAATAAGTTTAAGATAAGGATGTTGAGCTGGTGGTACAAAATTCTAGGTTGACCATTTTTAGGAAAATATAGGTGGATTCCACATTATGTTTCTAGAAAAAATAAGATAAGGGGAAGATACATCATATCTTACCTAATCCATTCAAACCTAAAACAAGAGTGGGAATATTAGAGCAAAAAAATTATTTCAAAGTCCTACTTAAGGAGTTACAGGTCAAGAAGCAAAGAGTGATTGGAGATAGTGTGTGGTGTCAATGAGAAGGCATTGAGAGGGAAGAAAAAAATACATAGACTCTACTTCAATAGGTGACCATAGAGGTGATTGCATTGGCAGAGGTGATTGCATTGGCACAACGAGTAAGGAGACTCAAGGAGACATAAGCTTGAAGAGTGAAAAATCTATTAGAGCTACAGAGACTAAAAGCTAGGAAAATTTGTGAACTAAATTGAGATTTGAAATCTACAAATTATGTTGTGAGTTATATCATATCAAAATCCATTATTGTTACTCTTTAGCAATTGTATTAGTTAGGGAAAAATCCTATGGACTTAAGTTGGCCTAATAGCCATTGAGAAATCCTTTAATAGGGTGAAATTTCAAGTGAATGTTCTAAAGTCCTTTAACTAGGCCCACTCCTAATAGGGTGGTTGAAATCCCTTAACCGGGTCACACCTAACAGTGTGTTTTGTAGCCTTTAACAGGGTAGGCCTTTCACATGGCATCACTTCAAAAGAGTGAGAAATAAGGTAGCATGTTACTGGTGGTTTTTTCTAAATTGGGTTTTCACACAAATCATTATTTTATGTGTTGATCTTTCATGTCTTATTCCTGCATGTTGATTTATCAATAATTTGCTAAGAAGGATGTTTAGCTTGGATGCATAGTTAGTTTAAATGGGCTCACTATACTTAGTGAAAAAAGTTTTATTAGGACATTTGGACCTTGAATAATTGATTCACGCCCCCTCTCAGTTATTCTAAAGAATTTCTAACAATTGGTATTAGAGCCTTCTGTTGATTTGGTTTAAAAGGTACTAGAAGCAAAAAGATCACAATGTCTAAGAGAGAAGTTCCCAAGTTCAACAAAGATAACTTCGCCACATGGAAAAGTTTAATGATGCTACACCTTGGATCTATAGGTGATCATGCAAAAACTTCAATCATAGCTGAACATGTTGATCCAGCTAGTGTCCCTACTGTAGAAGATATGAAGAAAAAGGAGCACAATCAGGCAATGTTGGATATTGCCTTTGCTCTCAACTATGCTAAATTTGATAACATCAAGGGATGTACCTCTACATTCAAGATGTGGGAAGACCTAAAAAATATTTATGGAGGAGATAAGAACATCCAAATAGAAAAAATAGAAAGCCTTAGAGGAAATTTTGATGACATCAGAATGGAGGAAGGTGAGAACTTTTATCAACATGCCTTAAGAATAAGGAAGTAGTAAGTGCAATAAGAAGTGTGATTGGTCATTTATATGATGAAAATTTTATTAGCAAAATTTTAATAACCTTGCTCCCCATCTATGCTATTAGAGTATCATCCATCCAAGAGTTGAGATGCATACTAGGAAAAAAACTAACTCTTGAAGGTATAGTGGGAAGCATTACTACATTTGAGTTATCCAACTTTGATAACTATAAATATGAGAATCTTGAATCTAATTTCAAGGCCAAGTTGTTATTGAAAGACACTAAAGAGGTGAAACAAAATAAGAAGAAAAGAAAGATAAAATATGCATCCAGTGATAGCAACATAGATGAAGAAGACATGAAACAATTGGAAGCATTGTTGGCTAGAAAATTTCATAGAGGCAAAGGTAAATTCAAAGGTAAGTAGCCTATTATTTGTTTTAATTGCAATGAAGTAGGACATATTGCTGCAAGGTGCACACAGAATAACTATAGAGAAGGCAACAAGTACAAGAATAGAAGAGAAGATGATAGCAAAGATTACAAAGACAAAGGCAAAAAGTGCTACATTGTTGAAGAAGGGAACTTTGGTGAAAATGATGATGAGGTAATCTATGTAGCTATGAAGGATGAGTCAAATGAAGATGAGGCAACAACACTAGTAACCTATGTAAACAAGAATGACAGGTGGATCATAGATAGTGGATGATCACATCACATGATAAGAGACAAAAGCAAGTTTGTTATCTTAACTTAGTATGGTGGAAATAATGTTAGATTTGGAAATGATGCTTCATGTCTAATCAAAGGAAAAGGTACCATTAAGATTATAGAGAAAATTTTATGTGATAATGCATATTATGTTGAAGGATTGAACTACAATCTACTAAGTGTGTTATAGTTAGGTAATGTAGGATGCAGAGTAGAATTTGGAAACAAAACTACCAAAATTTATGACACTAATGGAAATCTGATAGGAAAAGGAGACCAAACTAGGAGTAATATATTTTACCTAGATATGGAGGATGCTTCCTATCTTGTTGTAAGATTTAATGATGTGTGGCTATGGCATAAAAGGCTATGTCATGTCAACTTTGATAATCTAATTAGCATTAGCAATATGAAGAGAGTTAGAGGTTTGCCTAAATTGAAGAATCATGAAAATGCAATGTACAAACAGTGTCAGCTAAAAAAGATGACCAAGTCAAGTTTCAAAATAAAAACCTATACTTCCAAAGAATTACTAGAGTTGGTCCATACTGACTTATGTGGTCCAATAGAAGTGAAAAGTTACAAAGGAGATAGATATATAATGTTGTTTGTTGATGACTACTCTAGAATGATGACTATAATTTTCTTAAAGCAAAAATATGATGCATTTCAAATCTTTAAGTGGTATTTGACCAGGGTTGAAAAAGAAATAGGAAAGAGTCTAAAGTGCCTAAGATCAGATAGAGGAGGAGAGTTCACATCAAGAGAATTTGAGATGTTTTGTAATGACAAATGAATCAAGAGACAAACATTAGCACCTATAACTTTTCCATAGAATAGAATTGCAAAGAGGAGGAACAAATCAATGATGGACTATGCCAAAACCTTAATGATGGAGAAGAATGTTGCTCTAAAGTACTGGAGAGAAGCTCTAAGTACAGATGTCTACACCTTGAATCAAGTACAAATCAAAAAAGGTACAAATGCAACACCTTTTGAATTATGGTATGGTCACTCACCCAATGTAAGACATTTCAAAGTGTTTGGTTGTAAGTGCTATATTCTTAAAGATTCTAGAAATGGAAAGTTTGATGTAAAGAGTGATGAAGGTATATTCCTTGGATACATCACTAGAAGGAAAGCATATAAGTTTTTAAATACTAACATTAATAAAATTGTGGAGAGTGAAAATCTAAACTTTGATGAGCATACAAAAGTTCAAGATGATAAATTCATCAAGAAACTAGAAGAGTACAGATCTTTTGTATACTTCTATAAAGAAATTCCTACTAAAGAAGAAGTTGCCAATCAAGTTGGGAATCAACAACAAGTTTCACTATCTATCGAGTTGCATTCAGAAGCTGAGTTATAGAATGAAGAAAATGCACATTTTGATTCTAAAATTAGTCCACATCAAAGAGATGCTAAGCTACTAGAAAGAGATGTGCATAGTGACTTTGAAGTTGAAAGACCAAATATGGAAACAAGTATAGAACCAAGGCTATCCAAATATGTGAGAAGACATCAAAATGTTGAACAAATCATTGGTGACAAGGAAGCTAGACTAATAACAAAGAACAAACTAAGAAATAAATCATGTCTGATGAGCAAGATTGAACCCAAAACAATGAGAGGTGCACTACAAGATGATGATTAGTGCAAAGCTATAGAAGTGGCGATTAAGTAGATAGAGAAGAACAAAACTTGGACTTTAGTTCCTAGAATAGCTGATAAGAATGTGATTGGTACCAAGTGGGCATTTAGGAACAAGATAGATAAGAATGGTGAGATCACAAGAAATAAGGCTAGACTAGTCTATAAAGGTTATGCTCAAGAAGAAGGACTAGACTATGGGAAAAAAATATTTCCTGTTTCAAGGATGGAAGGAGTAAGAACTCTACTTGCATATGCTACTTGCAAAGGTTTTAAAGTCTATCAAATGGATGTAAAGTCTACTTTTCAAAATTGTATACTAGAAAAGGAAGTATACATAGAACAATTAGAGGGATTTGTTGACGACAACAACAAGGATGTGGTTTGCAAACTACATAAAGCACTCTATGGTTTGAAACAAGTGCCTAGAGTTTGGTATAAGTGACTTCATAGATATCTTGTAAATATTGGTTTTGAGAGAAAAAAATGAGAATAACAACCTATATATCAAGATAGAAAAAAGTAAAGATATTCTTATATCTAAAATCTTTGTTGATGATATAATGTTTGGAGGAAAAGATGCAGTATCCAAAGATTTTGTTGATTAGATGAAACATGAGTTTGAGATGTCAATTTTTGGAGAAATCAAATTCTTTGTTGGATTGCAAGTATATCAACTAAAACATGGCATATTTGTGACCCAATCAAAATATATCAAGGGGATACTCAAAAAATTTGGGTTAGAGGATTCAAAACCAGTCAGTACACCAATGATAATAGGACATAAGTTATCCAAAAATGATGAATCAACTAAAGTAAATTAGACAATGTACAACTCAATGATTGAAAAGTTACAATATGTTGCACACAATAGAATAGACATTGCATTATTTGTTGGAAGAGTGGAAATTTTTTCTATAAACCCAAGAGAAAATCATCTTATAGCAATAAAAAGAATAATGAGGTACCTAAAAGGAACAGATGACTTTGGCTTATACTATAAGATAACTAAAAAGATTGAGTTGAATGCCTACACTAATATAGATTGGGGAGGTAATATAGATGATAGAAAAAACACCAGTGGAGGAGCACTCTTCTTAGGTAGAAGATTAGTCACTTGGACTAGTAAAAAGAAAAGTTGTACCTCACAGTCCATAGCTAAAGCTAAATATGTTGTTGTTGCCATCAATTGCACCAATATTGTATGGATTAAGAACTTGTTGAAAGGTATGAAGGAAGAGATAACTAAACCTGTGATACTCTATTGTGATAACACAAGTGCCATCAACATATCAAAGAATCCTATGATGCATGCCAAAACAAAGCACATTGCAATTAAGTGCCACTATGTAAGAGAACTGGTGGAAGACAAACAAGTAAAGATGGAATATATCAACTCAAAAGAACAAATTGCTAACATCTTCACAAAACCATTACCTAAAGATGTATTTGAGTATCTTAGAGGTAAGTTAGGGGTAATACTCCTATCAAATTTTGTTTGAGTAACAATAAGACTACCCTACATCAAATGAGTTGATTGAGGAAATGATATAAATTGATGTAGAGGATACTTACTTTAGGTTTTTCTTGAAGTAAATTAAAATACTAAAATTCTAAACAAGTCACAGGAAAAGTGACAGAGGGAGAAACTGGAGTTCCTAAAAATGCTACACTTGCATGATAAGATACTAAAATAATATGTCTTTGGCATTGTTGTCAAAGAGGGAGAAATAGAAAAACTAATCAAAGTGGATAAAAGAAAGCTACATGAAGAAATTGATCAAGTTTGAAGATGCAAAAGAAAAGAGGAAGAAAAAAAGAGAGAAAACTATAGACAAAGAAAGGGATACAATAGCTAAGAGGGAGAAGCAGAAGCAAAGAAATTTTTGTTTAGTGTGGAGCCTGATCAGTCCCTAAGTGGGAGATTGTTAGTTTGTGCTGACTGATCAGGAAAGTACTGTACATACTTCATAAATTTATTGGGTCCTATTTTTTTGGGCCCTATTTTATCGGGCCCTATTTTATCGAGATTTTGGGTTGACATGCAATTATTAATTATAACCCTAAAGTGGTTTAATACTTGTATAAAAAGGGCTTAGGGTTAGGACTTGTTTTCATAGTTGTGATGCAAAGTTGGTTCTTGCGGTGGTATTGAGCTGTAAGGGATTACAGATTGTAACTAGGTTGTAATTACTGGATCATAAAATATTGGAATTTCTATTTGGTGGACATAGCCCAGGGATTGGGTGAACCACGTTAAATCTTGGTGCCTTGTGTTCTTTTCTATGCAATCTATTATTTTTTGTTATTGGTTATATTTGCATGTAATTGTTATTTCTATCGGTGGCTTAATCTTAATAGAAATTAGTTAGGATAACAGATCTAAGAGGAAGTAGACCAAAGGAAATAATATGTATTAGTAAAGAGGGAGCTATGAGAGCTGATGAAAATAGAAATGACAACAAATTTCTTTTTGGCATTGTCTTATTATTTTAACTTAGTTATTTTCTTCATTTAAGTAACTTGGTTGATCAGTTTGGTTTGCCATCAATGCCAAAGAGGGAGATTGTTGAAATTTGATTGAAAAGATCATTATTGAAGAAGGGAGATTGTTGATAAAGAATATTTTCAATCATTTTTTTGTCACTAATGTCAAACCTATTATTTGTTGGAATGACAATTGTTTATAAGATCCAAGTAATATCACTTAGTTGATTGACAAAGAGGATTCAATCAATAAGATGTAAAAAAAATACCTAAGGAAAAGGTTGAGTTATGATTTTGTAATGAATTACAAGATCAGTTAAGATAATGGTAAAATGATGTATTGATAATACAGTTAAAGATATAGAGGTTGGCTACACTTAGAAACTTTAGAAGAATAAGTTATAACAAAATTGTCTGCAAAGCTTGACTAAATTCATTAGTGGGTGCTGAGAAAGTTAGTTCATGCCAAGAAGATTATTAGTAAGTGCTGAGAAAATGAAAATTTTTATGTGTACCAAGTGAAAAAGTAGGTGTCAAGCAAGTTCAAGTGTCGAGCTAGATAAAATGTAATAGGTACCGAGAATCAGTAAAACTTAGTTGATGCTGAGTGAATCCACAGTAGGTGTTGAGTAACACAGTAGGTGCCGAGTAACATAGTATGTGCTGAGCATCAAAAAGTCAATAGTGTTGAGTTGTTGCATTATTTGGAAAGTCAAAGATTCACCAAATCTAAACTGATAAGTTTTTTACCTTAAATTTTGTGAACTAGATGGAAGATAAGGATGTTGAGTTAGTGGTACAGAATTCTAGGTTAACCATTTTTAGGTGAATATAGGTGGATTTCACATGATATTTCTAGAAGAAACAAGATAAGGGGAAGATAAATTGTATTTTACCTAATCCATTCAAACCCAAAATAAGAGTAAGAATATTAGAGAAGGAAAAGTATTCCAAACTTCTACTTAAGGAGTTACAAGTCAAGAAGCAAAGAGTGATTGGAGATAGTGTGTGGTATCAAGGAGAAGGCATTGATAGGGAAGAATAGAGTACAAAGACTTTGCTTTGATAGGTGACCATAGAGGTGATTGCATTGGCACAAGGAGCAAGGAGACTCAAGGAGACAAAAGCTTAAAGAGTGAACAAGATGTCAAAGCTATAGAGACTGAAAGCCAAGAAAATTTGTGAACTAAATTGAGATCTAAGATTTGCAAGTTATGTTGTGAGTTATATCAGATCAAAAGACCTTATTGTTACTCTCTAGTAATTGTATCAGTTAGAGAAAAATCCTATGGACTTAGGTTGGTCTAACAACCATTGAGAAATCCTTTAACAGGGTGACATTCCAAGTGAATGTTCTAAAGTCCTTTAACCAGGCTCACTCCTAACAAGGTGGTTGAAATTCCTTAACTGGGTCAGACCTAACAGTGTGTTTTGTAGCCTTTAATAGGGCAAGCCTTTCACAAGGAATCACTTCAGAAGAGTGAGAGACAAGGTAGCATGTTACTGATAGTTTTTCCCAAATTGGGTTTCTACGTAAATCACTATGTTATGTGTTGATCTTTTATGTTGATTTATCAATAACTTGCTAAGAAGAATGTTTAGCTTAGATGCATGGTTAGTTTAAATGGGCTCACTATACTTAGTGAAAAAAAATTTATTAAGACATTTGGACCTTGAATAATTGATTCACCCCCCCCTCTTAGTTATTCTAGATCATTTCTAATAGGGTGTAGCATGAAATGAAGCACCAGAATCTAAAACCCATGAATCATCAACACTTTCTAAAGAAAGAAGCAAAGCATCCTCTTTAGATTCATTACTATTGGCATTAAGTTATTATTTCCATTAGTGATAACACTTATTCATATCAGTGTAACTACCGAGCTCAGCACTTAGTTTTCTACTCTCACCAAGCATTCTAGTGCTAACCAAGGTACAACAGTTTACACCGAACAGAATAGTGTCTATCGAGTGGATTAAGGCAATGTGAAGATTAGTAGTATCTACCAATTAGTAAGGTTGTATGATGGAAATTTAGTGTAAACTAAAGTAGTGTTTACCAAATGAAGCAAGGTAAACTCAACATGCAGTATCTACCGAGTGATACCACATCTACCAAGTCACTAGGGGTCATTGAGTTGAGAACTACTTCGAGTGATTAGTATGGATCGAGTTTTCACTTCTACCAAGTGCATGATGATGTCAAGTAATGCAGTGGATGCTGAGTATTAGAAGGTCACTGAGTCAGTTCAGTGAACCTGAGTTATTTACTATTGGGCCAACTTTGTAATGTGTTATTCACTTGTGTATTGGCCAACCTTGTAAGTTTTGTAAATTGGAAAGGTATATATAAGAATTGTGGATCAAAATATCATTATATTTTATTGTAATTAATATTATGAATGAAGAATTTGAAAGAAGTGCATGTGAACGAATATCAACAGTAGTTTAAGATATTCAATAAGGTCATCAAAGGAGCAGTAAAGTTTCATCTATCACATAAGGTGATCAAGTACTCAAGGATCTTATTAGCAATTAGTTGTAAGTAGATCCACTACTTCATCCTAATAGGTGAACTAGTTCTAAATCCTTTTAACAAGGTAGACTTAATAGTCTTTGTACAAATATCTTAACCAATTGCATACATCATTGTATGTTTGTAAATCCTCTAACAAGGTGGACCTAGCAGTCCTTTGTGCTCCTAACAAGGTAGATCACCAAAAGTGGTCAATGTAAGCCTTAACAAGCCAACTTTCTACTGTAGTAGTGAAGTTTTGTGGGTATCATCCCCACCCCAGTTTTACTTTCTATTTGGAAGGTTTTTGGGTCACCAAATCTTTGTTTTATTGTTTCATGAGTGTTTTATTCTTTAGTACCTATGCATCCAATAGTAGAGATGGATTTATAGTGATTATCTTTCATGGTTATATGCTTAATTAATGAAAAGTTTTTGAAATTACTGATTCACCCCCCCCTCTTAGTAATTTACCAAGTCTTGAATATTTCCAAAAATTGGTATTAGAGCATTGTGGTTCTTAGGATAAAGTTTAATAGCTTGAGCAAAGATCTAAAGGACAAATAGAGATATTCAGACTGGACAAGGCAATTGAAAATGAAAAGCTAGATCTAGAAATGGCCATAGTTCAACTCAAGGAAGCAAAAGAACATCTTTCCCAATCCTTAAAAAGAAGAAAGGAACTTGCAAATTAGATGAATGATCTCAAGTATGTTGAAGAAAAGATTGAAGACCTTTTCCCTTCAAGCAGTTCAAATGAAGCAAAAAATGCAATTAAAGAACTCCTAGAAAAGAATGGATCCCTGCAAGAGGAAGTAAGGAAACTCAAAAGAGAACAAGAAATTCAATCAATCAGGTTATGTGAGATCTTGGAACAAAAAAAGAAGTAAAAGAAGACATGGAGCCAAGAAACAATGAACAACAAAATTAGCCCAATCAACATGAAGACCTTATTG
Organism: Cupressus sempervirens; assembly: GCA_028749045.1. Classification (NCBI taxonomy): domain Eukaryota; kingdom Viridiplantae; phylum Streptophyta; class Pinopsida; order Cupressales; family Cupressaceae; genus Cupressus; species Cupressus sempervirens. The sequence goes on along the minus strand of CM053793.1, from coordinate 24,179,808 downwards.
ATCAAATCACAGAATTAAATGAAGAAATCAAGATTCTCAAAGCACAAAATAAGAGAATAGGGAATGATATAAATTATGAAAGAGAAATTAATGAAAGAATAATGAGAGAACTGATATCTAAAAAGAAAATCAACAAAAAATTGAAGAATGACCTAAATGATGAAAAATTAATTAATGAGAGAATATTGAAATCTCAAAAAGACATGAATCAATTGAATCAGCAAAATAAGCAGAATCTTCACAGGCAAAAAGGAAAAATAGGACTTGGATATAACGAAGAAGAAGGTGAATCTTCCAAGAAATGTGCTAAAAGGAATAAAAAACCTACATGCAATCATTGTGGGAAGATTGATCATACATCAAACAAATGTTGGAGCAATGGAAAAGCAAAATTCAATGAAAAATGATACAACTACAATCAACATGGTCACAAAGCCAGTGAATGCAAGGAGAAACCAAAATTTGAAGGTAAATGTCACAAATGTAGAAGGCATGGTCACAAGGCATCAGAATGTAGATCCAAATCATTCAATCCAGCTGAACAACTTGTAAAGACAATATTTGGATGGGACTACAATACCTAGTGTAGATGCCATTACTATGGAGAATATAGACACACTGGCATAAATTGTGCAAGGCATCACCTAAGGAAGAAGGATACTACTATAAGATGTTATACATGCACTAAAATTGGTCATATAGCTAAAAATATATATGAACATAAGCAAACTTGAAGATGAAAAGAAAGCAAGGGCTGACAACATAAGGAAACAAATGAAGCAACAATGGATTCCTAAATCTATCAAGGAAACAAACTCAAATCATGGAAGTGAAGTCACTCAAGAAGTGGGTGACTCCATCCTCTCAAGCTAAGTTCTTAAGAATGAGTTGGAGTTGTACTCATCGGAAAAGATCATAAGTAGTTCCAACAAATACAAAGAATGAAAATGATCCAATCAATATTCTAGATACACAATGATCATAGAAAGTTCATCTTTCACCGAGTTGCATCAAACTCCACCAAGAAAAGTTGGTTGAAGACCTTACTGAGCGAGGTCGAGAGTAAAGGAAACTTTGTTTATTTGTCAAGTTGATACTCTTGCTGAGTTAGGTCAATGGATGATAGTCTATCACACACTGTGTCATTATGGCATCAAGCATTTATGAAATTTTTTTAACAAAAGGGGCAAAATCGACTTCATTCTTCATCGCATTCATAGAATTTAAAGAGAGGAGCGATTTAAAGAGCATTATAGCATTTTCAAGTGATTTAGTAACAAAATCTTCATGAATTTCATTTGACTACTAAGAAACAATGGCATCTACTAGTGGAAGCAACAACAAATTGAAGAAGGGCTTTGAGATGTTGGTTAAGGGAGTTGAATGGAAGGCATCAAACTACAAGCTCGTTCTAGCCATTGTTGAATCTTTGGATCCGTATGGTGCTTAGTCTCAAATCCCACCAAAGGTACTCTTGGTCAATGATATAAGAAATCATTTTACATGTATTGTTCAAGAATTAGGGACATTAGAGATGGATAATGCCCTAACTGATATGTGTGTGGATGGAGTGTTAACCTGAGCATAAGCACTTTGAAACAAAAGGGTTAACCCATATCCTCCACTTGCCATAGAATTTTCAAGTCAAATGGATAAGATATATATTGAGTTGGTTCCACAATAGTCAATTTTGGTTGGAACAACCTATTTTGATAACAAAGAAAATGATACACAAGGTCAAAAGTCTCCCCATGTTAAGAAAATCAAAGACAACGAAAACCCTAGGTTAGGAGAAACTATAAAAGAAAAACCTAGCCAAATGGGATGGTAGAGGTTTGAAGATAAATAATGTCACTGACATAGATCTTAGGTTTGGCATTTAAATAATTGCACATAAGATCTACAACTTGAGTCGGTTGAATAGTGTTCCCTATGAGGCAGTTGACCTAGCATACAAGGTTGTGAAGAAGAACCTTAATTATGACCTATTAGATGTGCTACTAAAGAAATTGAACAAAAATATTGATAGTGCTAAAACTTCAAAAAACAATCCATTCAAGTTTGGTTCACTTCTCATGTTTTTGTTCTTTTATGTTCAAAAATTCTTTCCATCCAAGGGAACTGTCATATGTAGGGAAGACACCCCTATTTTATATTAGATAAATGACTTCATTGAAGGAATGGGTGAAAACTTTGAAAGGGTGTTGGATAATTATTTTAAGGTGTTCAAAGAGAAGATGGATAACAGATTTTGGATTCCACCCAAACTTGTAGAAGACTATAAGGATGATATATGTTTTATGGTGGACTGTGATAGAGTATATATTCAAGCAGTCATACTGAGAGTGGCATGGGTAAAACCATTGCCTTATGAAATAAACATTGATGAAATAGGAGACATCATTAAGGCATTAGTGAATGAGCCAGTTAATCGTAACCTTCCTATATATGGCACCTACGATGAAGCCAAGAAGAGGATAGAGCTAAGCATCAAGATTCCCCAAGCTATCAACAAAGGAAAGAAGAGAGTGGAAAAATTGAAAACTACTGAAGGACCTCTTATGCTTACCAAGGGCAAGGGTGAGGATGAGGAAGATGAACCAGATGATGAGGAGGAAGAATCAGAAAAAGAAGAGGAGTCACCAAAGAAGAAAGGTAAGGTGTTTATCACCAAACCTTAGAAGCAACCAACTACAACGTTCACAAGAAGAACAAGAAAAGGTAAAAGTGAACTAGTATTTATCTTCCCTACACCCACATTTGAGGAAAGGTTGAAATAGCTAAGAGTTGGAGCAAGAATTTGCAACTTTAAAGCTCTCAAATATGACACTAGGACTCCAGCTGAGTAGAAAGAGATTGAGGATTTAGTTATGGAGAAGATGGGTATTTGAAAATACTCACTTGTACAAATGCAACCTCAAATCCATGCAAATCTCTTTGCCAAAATCAAAGTCAGATGGGATAGCATAGTACAAACTATAAAAGACATCTTTGAACAATAGTTGAGATAGTTAGCACCAAATCTAACTAATGCAGAAGTAAAGAAGGCATTGCAAGAGCATGGAGATAGAATGATTCTAAAGCTTAACATGTATTTCATTTTAATGAAGAATATAGAATCAGTGGTTAAATATGCCTCATATGTTTGGAGACATATTTATGATCTCAAAAAAACATCAGAAAAAATAGCTGAAATCAAAGATGATGACAAGAGTGATGATGATGATGAAGATAACATTCCTTCAGTCACTGTTATAGTAGGAGAATTACATGCCTTAATGAAAGAGATGGAAGAAGAAGAAAATAAGGAAGAATTATTTGAGGAAGAAAAGGATAAAGACGACCCGGTGAGAATAGCAGCTAAAGCTATTGCATCTCTTCCTCACACTCCACCAAAAACTGTTACATCTATGGAGACAACTTCCACTAGTGAGGTTATGAGCACAACTATAACATCATTTTCTCAATCTTCACTAGCCACCTACCAGCTCCAAGTATCTGCAATGCAAGTGTTAACCACTTCATCCGTCGAGTTGATAATTACCTCTTTAGCTATCGAGTTAGCTCCCTCTACACCTACTACATCATCATGTACAGTAAGTGCCATAGATAGTTCTATAATTTTGTTCTCATTAGTTCTAGTTAGTACTTCAATTTTGATTACATCAAGATTATCAATATCTACTTCTATTACAACTACTTCATCTATTTTAGATACTTCTATTAGTACTCTATCGAGTGTTGCACCATTTTTGGGAAGTGTTTCAATTTTGGACTCGGTTAGAACTCCTATTGGGATTCAATCCTTATGCCCTATTACATTTTTCATTGCTAGCCCTTCTATCTCCACCATTGTGTCTATTCGCAAGGTCAAACCAGTCATCAAAGAATTAGAACAAAGGCAACCATTAAAACTTCTAATCACTGGAAAAGAAATTGAAGAAGACATTGACCTAGACATAGAGATAGAAATTCCTAAGATTGAATTTGATACTACCACTATAGAAAAAATGAGATTGGCAAGTCAACTCTTGGAAAAGAAAGATAGGCAGAAGCAATTAAGGTTTGAAAGGGACAAGGAATATAGAATAATTAAGAATGCCAAGAATATAATCATAGAGGATATATGTGTTGAAGTGGATTCCACACAACACATTTTGATTTAGTTAGAAGAGGTTGTTCAAAAATTTATTGAGGACTCCTCCAAGAAAGAAAAGTTGATATAAAAGGCTGAAAGAAAGTTTTTTGACAAGGTGCTTGAGCACATTGCTTAGCAAATTGCAATCAAACAAGTTGAGTTATTAGCATTTTTTGGTAATTTTGAAAATTCTTTTAATAATGCAGCATCACTTTTTGCCAAACTTTGTGATGTCTTTGGGTTTACAAAAGAAATAAAGGAGAAGTTAAATTAGATTGATACTGATATGCAATCAAGTACATCTATGATGCAGATGGATCCCTCCTCAACCTCCTCTCATCACACAAAGATAAGATATTTAGCAAATTTACAAGTAGAACTCCTCAGAGAAGAAGCAAGAATAAGAGAAAATTTGATTAACATTTAGAATATGGTCTTGTCAATAATGGAAACAATGAAAAAACACATTGGTCATTGCAAAACACTGGTCCAAGACCAAAACTCCTCAGTGGCTGATCACATGATACATCTATCAGCAGAAGTTTAGATTGCTCTCTCCACCTACCAAATTTTACAAGAGAGTTGGGATAATACATTTTCCATCATTCTTAAGGTACATCAAGATTTTCTATCTCATTTTGGTGTAACTATATAGATAGTATATATAGCTCTTTGCCATTACTATCAAAAAGGGGGAGAGATATCAATATAAGGTAAATGAGGAGAGATATTAGGAGATAGCACTCAATGGAGTTGGTGTGTGTGTGTGTGTGTGTGTGTGTGTGTGTGTGTGTGTGTGTGTGTGTGTGTGTGTGTGTGTGTACATAAATACCTTTGTATATACATTATGTAACATCAAGGAAATACAAGTAGGAATGTATATACAACAACTTAACAAAGATCAATTTTGAAAAATCAAAAATTTAGTGAGTCAGATTGTGCACATATGTTTTGGCTTATAAGTGTTTTGTCACTAAAGCCAAAGGGGGATATTGTTGGCATTAAGTTATTATTACCGTTAGTGACAACACTTATTCATATTAGTGTAGCTACCGAGCTCAGCACTTAGTTTTCTACTCTCACCGAGCATTCCAGTGTTAACCAATCTACAATAGTTTACACTGAACAAGACAGTGTCTACCAAGTGGATTAAGGTAATGTGAAGATCAGCAGTGTCTACCGAGCTTCACAGTGTCTATCAAGCAGTTAGGTTGTATGATAGAATTTCAGTGTAAACTGAGCATTGGAAGAAGTAGTGTTTACTGAGTGAAGCAAGGTAAACTCAGCATGCAATATCTACCTAGTGATACCACATCTACCGAGTCACCAGTGGTCACTAAGTTTAGAACTACTTTGAGTGATTAGTATGGACCGAGCTTTCACTTCTACCGAGTGCATGATGATACCAAGTAATTTAGTGGATGTCAAGTATCAAAAGGTCACCGAGTTAGTTCAGTAAACCTGAGTTATTTACTATTGGGCCAACTTTGTAATGTCTTATTCACTTGTGTATTGGCTGACCTTGTAAGTTTTATAAATTGGAAAGGTATATATAAGAATTTTTTTGCAAAATATCATTGTATTGTATTGTAATTAATATTGTGAATGAAGAATTTGAAAGAAGTGCATGTGAAGGAATATAAGAAGTAGTTTAAGATAGTCAGCAAGGTCATCAAAGGAGTAGTAAAGTTTCATCTATCACATAAGGTGAGCAAGTACTCAAGGATCTTATTAGAAATCAGTTGTAAGTAGATCCACTACTTCATCCTAATAGGTGAACCAGTTCTAAATCCTTTTAACAAGGTAGACTTAATAGTCTTTGTACAAATCTCTTAACCGAGTGCATACTTCATTGTATGTTTGTAAATCCTCTAACAAGGTGGACCTAGCAATCATTTGTGCTCCTAACAGGGAAAATCACTAGAAGTGGTTAATGTAAGCCTTAACAAGCCAACTTTATACTATAGTAGTGAAGTTTTGTGGGTATCATCCCCACCCCAGTTTTACTTTCTATTTGGAACGTTTCTGGATCACCAAATCTTTGTGTTATTGTGTCATGAATGTTTTATTATTTAGTACCTATACATGTAATAGTATAGATGCATTTATGGTGATTATCTTTCATGGTTATATGCTTAATTAATGAAATTTTTTTAAAATTACTGATTCACCCACACACCCCCCCCCACCTTAGTAATTTACCAAGTCTTGAATATTTCCAACAATTACTCACTACATTTGCCTCCTTGTTCCCTTTTTCTTTATCTCGTTCATTATTCTCTTGAGTCTAGAAATCTTTCTTCTTATGCATTGGTTTCCATAATACCAACAATCACTCAGCCCTATGGATTGAGTCCTCTTTCCCTTTGACTTTCCTCTTGATTTCTCATGATTTCTAGAATTATTTCCTCTCTCAATCATTCTATCTATGCATTGTGCATTTAAAACACTTCTTGACGTAGATCCACCTGAGATTTTCCTACGAGTTTCCTCACTCAGAATAACACCAATCACATTATCAAATTTTAGGGTATTAGATCCAGAAAAAGAGTTACTCATAGCCATGACCATGTTATTATAGGTTTTTGGCAAAGAAAACAAAATTAAGAGAGCCCCAATTTCTTCAACAAACTTGATATTCATAGAAGATAAGTGATTAGTAATAGTATTAAACTCATTTAAATAATTTGCAATAGATCTACCTTCTGTCATCTTGATACTAAATAAATGCTTCATGAGAAATACCTTGTTTGAAGTGGGGGGCTTTTCATATAGTTTCGCTAGGGTTTGAATAAAATTTTGCATCATCTTTTCTTTTGTAATGTCAAATGTCACTAATGGTGTCAAGCATAATCATATACTTCCAAGTGCTTTTCTATCTAAAATTTATCATTTCTCATTTGTCATAGTTCCTTATTTTTTGGATTTTCCTTCCAATGACTTCCATAAATCCTTCTGATAAAGATAGTCCTCTATTTGCATCTTCCATAACTGAAAGTTTTTTCCATTAAACTTCTCCTTGAACTTACCCTCATCTTCCATCTCTCCCACTAGACCATGCGACTCCCACTTAACCATGAGACCTTCCTATAGAGGATAACTAAGAAAAATGACATAGTTCTAACTAAAAAATGATAATTATCTAGCTTTGATACCACTTGTTAAGATTAACCTCAGACAAAAATAATAGTTACATACAAATATAACCAATACCAAAAAATAATAGATCTCACAAAAAAAATGAAAGACATAAAGATTTAACCTAGTTCACCCCATCCCTAGGCTATGTCCACCAATACCAAGTCCAATATTATTATTATCTAGTGATTATAATCAACAATCACTTAAAGCTCAATATCACCACAAGAAGCTACAATATCACCATACATAATGATATCCCTAAACCTAAGCATTTTTGTACAAGCTTCTTTCACTTTCAAAATTAGGGCTAGAATATGTCATCAAATAGAAAAATACTGACTGACACCTTTTATAATATAAGCTTATTTTTTGGCTTTAGGGGCACTACCCCTAAAAACCCCATAGGGGCATTACTTCTCGACCCCACCCTATACTATGATAGGGAGAGTATCTAGGGAACTACCCCAAGACCCCATAGGGGCATTTCCCCTTGACCCTATCTTGGGGCACTACCGCCAAACCCCCATAGAAATAATATAAGGAGAAACTACATCAAATAAACCTGTGAGTCTGATTAGGCTTCACATCACATGTATTAGTACCAGATCCTTCAATTTTGACTTCAAATGTTGATAATGAATCTCCTCCTTACAAAATTTGATCTAGTCACTAATCTAATATATCAATTTTTTTTTTCCTTTACTACTCCTAGTTTATGTTTAAACTTTTCTTCTACCATCCAAACTTGCAACCTCTCTTGCATGTATATTAAACTATAAGAATCTTATAGATCAAAATCAATGATCTAGATATCTCTCTTTTGCCACTTATTCATTCTATTTTTCTAATTGGCTAATCACCTTGCATAAGGATTAATGATCCATAACATAACATGTGGTCACTTCCATAATTATATCCTTGAACAAAAAATATACATATCCATATCAATAAAAATGGTTTATCTTGGTGTTTGTGTCATTCCAAATAATTTTGTCAAAACTAGTTTACTTATCACTTGAACATTCTGATGCTCAATCATTACGATTCCACATGCTAACACTTGACATTCTCTTTCTTATAATACAATGTATAACTTTGTCTCCATTTTGCTCTGCACTATTATACACTTAGTACTTACTAGCTCAGCTTAGACTAGAGTACTCAGCAACCATAGACTTTCTTGGTAGTCAATACTACTTGGTTCATACATGAAATATATACAAGTATAATTACAAGGTTTGGCCTATATAGGGTGGCTAAGTCATATGATGACCATCCAACTCTGTCAAGTATATTATTTAACACTATTCGACAACATGACTTAGGGATCAACACATTACACTGGAATCTAATAAACTTTTTCTCCAAAGAAATAATATTGTTTAGCAAAGTATGGAGATCATCCATTTGGAAGTTCTTATTTTCCTTGAAATTGATCATGGATATTTGAGCTAATTTCATCATCACATTTCTCCATTCCTCTAAGTCTTTGCCCCTTCCCTTATTATCCTTCAAAGAAGGTATAAAACAATGTTCAATAGAAGAAATGAGTACTATCTTTTGTCCAACCTTTTGTTGCTCTTGTTGGATGTGTATGCCAAATTATTTGATATGGCCTCTAACATATCAAAAAATGATCATCTAGACTATTAGTCCCCTTCTCATCATTTTGGCTAAATCATTTAATCATTTACCTAGGCCAAATTGTTAAATTTAATTAAAATGATTTTAACCTATAGTTTGACTATATTATTCTAAGTCTATATTTGATTAAAAGAACATGTCCTCTTTTAATTGAATCAAAGACCCCATTTTTCTTGATGAGACCAAAATTTTCCTTTATTTTATAATGTTTAAGATAATTTGTTGATACTCTATTTATCTTTGTCGAAACATTTGTGGACCTATGTTTACCAAACCTATGATAAACCTATGGGGTAGAAACTATGCCATCTTTTTGCTAATATTATATATAATATGCAGTATTTCATATAGTTACTAGAATGTGTGTTCTTATATTTGAATTAATTTGATAAATGTTTATTTGCAAACATGCTTTTTATTATAACTAACCAGTTAATGAAGACTAAAAGATGATTGGAGGAATTCAAAAGCTAAGCGTCAACAACATTCAAGGAGAAGAGAATGCTAAGGAGCAACCATGGTGGAGAAAGTTGTAATAGTTCTAGAAGACATGATAGTGAGTAAGGAGGAACTATGAAGACTTATTGCCTTCTCTACATTTACTTTCTGGTGAGTGGATGTTCAGACTTTATTATTCCTGCCTTAAGCCATTATTCCTTCTTCCCTCCTTCAATTGTTATCTTCCTATTTTCTCTCCTACGAATTTAAAGCTGGGACATTTACTTTTCTATTGTGGAATAAGCGTTGATCTCCTATATATATAGGAATCAACTCAAGCGTGTTGAGTTTTTTGTTAGAAAGTAAGAAAAAAGAGATCCTGAAGATAGGTTGTTAACTTTTATAGTTGTGTTTTTACAATTTTGTGTTACGTATTGAATTTCCAAATTAAATGAAATAGTTTTGGCTTCCATCCTATGTTAGTAGTTTAGAGAAGTTGACCAAAGGGGGCCACTTGGAAGGTGGATTAGATTAGGATAGAATAGATTTATTTTCAAGCATTCATAGTATTTTAAGTAGAATTTGTGAGTTCCTTCCTGTAGCATTGCACTTTGTGAATGTTCCTACAACATATGCTAGAATAGTTTTAGTGGATGAGCCAAGTTGGAATAGTTTTTATCTTTCCATTGTATTTATAGTATTCATAGAGTTAAGTGTGTTAATTTCTTGCAGCAATAGTGTAAGTTCTTTTCCTTGCATTTTACTTTCCTGCAACATAAGCTTAGTGACTCATTAAGAGACCTAGTGCACATACTATGCTGACCATTTCAAGTACAAATCCCTGGGTTGATAAGATTCAATGCACATCATAATGAGATAAATAGTCCTTAGTTTGAATATATTATTCCTAAGCAAGGCCTAGAGCATGACTATGATACACCTATTGCGAGGTGGGTAATTTTTGGCACCATTGTCGGGGATGGTGTCAAGCTAGGAGCATTTTTGAGTCATGGTTCCTAGATAAAGTTTTTTTAGAAATCTCTAGTTTGTAGTTTCTTTCAATAGTGTGAAAAGATTAATTTCATGCATTGAAGAGGAAGATGACAAGATGAATATGGCAGATTTCTTCCATGAGGATTTGTTAATTTGAATGAAGAAGTTGAAGAAGAAGAAGTTGAGTTACCTTTTGAAGATGCAAGTCCTATTTTTTCCACAACATCATCATCAAGAGCTAAACCAATAGATATATTTGGTCTTTAACCTTTCAATAAAGTATTAGCCAATTTTTTTGATAACACTACTCTAAATCCACTAGTTGTATCTAGTCTTCAACCTTTCACTAAAGTATTAGCTAGTTTTCTTGATAACACTGCTCTAAATCCACTAGTTGTTAATCATCCAGTACCCAACATCCCTTTTCAGCAACAACCTCAAAATATAATACCTCCAGTCATGGCACAACCTACTTTTCCATTTTTGCTTCCAAGTCTTGTAACCAATGCCAATCTCAAGAACATACCTCCCAGTGCTCTTCCAAAGTTCTATGGCCTTGCAACCGAAGACCTTGATACTTTCTTGTTTGAGTTTGACATACTTTTTCATAGTTTTAACTACAAAATTGATGCTCATAAGCTTAATTTTTTTCTAAAAACATTGAAAGAATCAGCTCTACAATGGTTCATGGGCTTAAGAGCCAATGTAGTAGGAACTTGGGATGAAATGCAAGCTTTGTTTCTAGATAAGTATAAAGAATATTGCAAAGCATCTAGTTCAAGAGGGGATGATATCTTCAGGATATCATAGAAGGAGGAAAAAACATTGGAAGACTATGTTTTGCATTTCTTATACACACTACAAAAGAATCCTTAGCATACATTGTCTGAAGATTCACAAAAGCTAGTCTTTCTAAGAGGTGTGAATGATGATTGTCTAGAAGCATTGGACCTGATGGCTAGTGATGACATATATCAAGCCTCTTGGGATGACCTCAAAAAGATCTGTCAAAACTATTCAAGGCCAACTATGAATAAAGGTCAGGGAACTCATTCCACAATCACTAAAGGAATCAATCAAGGCATTTCAAAGCTTGAGATATCCAATCTATTGTTAGATTTCAAAAAAGACATTATCAATGATGTCACTACATAACTGGACAAGATGACTACAAAGAAGAAGCAAGTAGAAGTTGAATTACAATTAGCTGAGTATTGTCCTCATTGTAGGAAGCAAAAGAAGGATTGCCAATGTAAACTGGTCACAAGCATGGAGAACCAAAATATTCCAACTAAATAAATCAAGATAGATGGAGATGATGAGAAAATATCCTTTGTTGCTCAATGCCAACCATGGACCCAACATCAAGGTATGCCTCAGGACCCCTTACAAAGTTAAAATTCATATGGTAATCAATGGAAAAATTGCAATTCCCAAGGTCCTCCACAAAATCAATCCAACCGAAATAATGCTAGGCAAAACAACCCACAAAAATCCCAATGGCCAAAAAACCAACAAAATCAACAAAACTACTAACAAAACCAATAGAACCAATGGCAATCACCCCAAAGGAATTGATAGTCTACAAACCAATGGAAGGGATCTCAACAATGGCCTAACCAAAATACTGGTGCTCCACAATTACCCCCTCTAGTTCAACAACCTACTCTAATGCCACCACTTGCAAATCCTAAACCTCAAAAGCAAACATAGTTACCTACACAACCTTAGCCAAATCCAAATAGCCAATAACCATAGTAGCCTATGTATAGTGCTAATACTCAGTAGTGTCTTTCTTACGCTTTATGAGTTTCAAATATACATCTGAGATCTAGTACAACTTTACCTATGCCTAAACCACCTCTTATAACTAAAATACTAGACTCTCCTGCAGCATTAGAACCCTCAATTTCTGAACCTATTGACTCAACTAGTGTCACCTTGTCAATACCAATTCAACCAGTAGTAGAACCTCCTTTTCTAGAAAAAATTATACAAAAGAAACCTGAACAAACTAAGGAAAAACCTTTTGATATTTTTGATCAATTGAAGAATATACATGTCCAAATACCATTGTTTCAAGCTATGGAAAAGCTATTAGGGAAGGCTACCTAAAGAAATCTGGAAGGAAAAAAAGGGACCCCACCACAGTCCATGTTGTGGGATAATTGGCTAACATCATGCTAGGGAAAGTGATTACACCAAAATATTCTGATCTAGGAAGTCCAATAGTGAATATCAGTATAAATGGTCAGTTTGTTAGAAATACTTTAATAGATCTTGGAGCTACTATAAATGTGATGACCAAGGATACTATGAAGAAGTTGAAAATAGAAGGATTAAGGCCTACAACAACTATTCTCTAGCTTGCAGATAGTTCTACTATCACCCCTAATGGGATGATAGAAAACATAGTTGTAACCTTAGATTCTCTAGAGTATCCTGTAGATTTCATGATGTTGTCCCCTAAAGTTAATCTATCTAGTTATCCTATCATCTTAGGTAGACCATGGTTAGCCACAATTGATGCAAATATAAGTTGTAGATCAAGGAATATGACCATATCAAATGGCCAAGCAACAAAGCAATTTAATTTATATCCTCCAGCCCAACCATTACCAGATTTGAGTACATCTGTTTGTCCAAATTTAGGAGATGAACAAGAAAAGTAAAATTCTATAGTACAACTCATGATGTTGCATAGATAGTCTTGTCTAAAATTGCAAGAGGAAAATTTAGTACTTCAGAGTATCCTCACTAACACTTGTGTGGTAGAAAAAGATGTATCTAAAAGTTATGTGTTGGAATTGATCACATATAAGGAATGTGATAAGAATTGTACTTTACTCAAAAAACCTAAAATTATTTGCTTGCTCCTACCTTGTGAATTAGAAGAAATTCCAATCTCTAAAGCTGTTATGATAGACTCCACTACTACTATTGAATTGACTATAGGTCATAAACTTCATGTTAATCCCAGATTATCACCCACACAGATGGAATAGTTAAAAGGATTGCTTCAAAGGCATGAGAAGGCTTTTGTATGGGACTATGGTGATATGAAAAGGTTGAGTTCTACACTGTGCACTCATAGGATATATATTAATGAAGGTTATCTACCACTCTATCAACCCCAGAGAAGGATAAATCCAAGCCTTAGAGAAATAGTTAAAATTGAATTGTAGAAATTGCTTAATGCTGGTTTCATTTATCCTATATCTGATAGTAAATGGGTATCACCTTTAGTCATAGTGCCTAAGAAAGGAGGAAAATAGAGAATTTGTGTAGATTATAGAGAATTGAACAAGGCCACTAAAAATGATTACTTTCCTTTACCATTCATAAACCAAGTTCTAGACACACTAGCTGGAAAGAAGTATTTCTCTTTTCAGCATGGGTATAGTGGTTATAATCAAATTAGTATTGCTCCTGAAGATCAAGATAAAACCACATTTACATGTCCATGGGGTACTTTTTCATACTTTTTTTTACCATTTGGTCTATGCAATGCTCTTGCAACATTTGAACGTGCAGTTATTAGTAACTTTGTTGATATATCACATGATTGTATGGAAATATACATGGATGATTTCACAACATTTGGAGTTACTTTTGAAGAAGCAATGGTGAATATTGAAAAGATTTTGGTAAGATGTTAAGAACATAATTTGGCACTTAATAGTGAAAAATGTTTCATGCTCATGTAAGAGGACGTGGTACTTGGTCATTTCATATCTGCTATAGGAATACAAGTGGATCTAGCTAAGATAGAGGTAATTCAAACATTGCCCATACCTACAAAATCAAAAGATGTAAGATCCTTTCTAGGTCATGCTGGATATTAAAAACATTTTATAAAAGATTTCAAAAAAATAGCTAGTCCCTTGTATAAGTTACTCACACTAGAAGTTGAATTTAGTTGGACATCTGAATGTGATGAAGCCTTCCTATAGCTTAAGAAACTTCTAACCACAACCCCAATTTTACAAGGCCCTAATTGGAATTTACTTTTCCACATATATATAAATGCCTCTGATTATGCCATAGGTGTAGTCCTAGCATAGAAATACCAAAATCTTGAAAATACCATCTATTACATCAATAAGAGCCTTCATGGACCAGAGCTAAACTATGTTGTAACTGAAAAAGAATTGCTAGTAGTAGTTTATGCCCTAAACAAATTTTTGCATTACATAACTAGCTTTTCCATATTTTTTCATACTGATCATGTATCAATTAAATATCTCATGAACAAACTTTCTATAATAGGTAGGTTAGCAAGATGGTTACTATTGTTACAAGAGTTTGATATAACCATAGTTGATAAGCCTGGAAAAGCCAATGTTGTAGTTGATTATTTATCAAGAATCTATCATGATGATACTAACACTACCTTGGTAGATGATACATTTTTGGATAAGAATTTGTTTCATATTTTTGTTCAAACTCCAAGGTATGTAGACATTGCTAATTACATTGCAACCAATAAAATACCAGCACATTTTTATTACAAGGCAAGGAAGCTATTTGTAGAGAAAAGTTTTCATTTCTCCTAGATAGATAATCTCTTATTCTACACTGGACCTGATCAAGTTATGAGAAGATGTGTGAGAGAAGATGAGACATATTACATTCTACATGCATGTCATAATGAACCATGTAGAGGACACTTTGTAGCAAAAAGAATAGCTTTCAAAATCCTGACAACTAGCTATTATTGGCCTACACTTAATAAGGATGCAGCCAACTATACAAGGAAGTGTGACAAGTGTCAAAGGATGGGTTGACCAACAAGAATAGATGAAATGCCTCTTAATCCTTGAATGGCATTAACACCATTTGACAAATGGGGAATGGACTTCATTGGTCTAATTGATCCTCCATCTAATGGGAAGTCCTATATTCTAGTGTGCACTGACTACCTGACAAAATGGGTTCAAGTTAAGGCTGTGAAGCATGCCCATGATGAAAAAGTTGCTAAATTCCTATATAAAGAGATTTTTACTCGCTATGATGTACCCAAAGAGCTCTTCATTGATCAAGGTGCATAATTTACCTCTAATTTGGTCTCAGAATTGATGAAACAATATAACATCAGGCACCAAAAATTGAGTCCTTATCATCCACAAGCTAATGGACAAGCAAAGGTTACAAACCATGAGCTGGAAAACATCCTAACATAAATAGTCCATTTGCATCATCAGGATTGGACCAGTAGATTATAAGAAGCCGTTTGGGCTTACAGAACAACCTGGAAGACTACTATAGGATTCACACCATTTGAGCTCCTGTATGGAAAGGTGGCAATGCTTCCAATTGAATTTGAATATAAAACTCTAAGGATAGCCTTGGCATTAGATATTGAACTTCCTGTAGCACAAAGATAACAACTTATGCATCTTAACTCTTTGGATGAGATGCGCAAAGCTACTTTGGGACATATTGAACTAGTACAAAAACAAAGGAAATAATGGCAAGATTCTCATATTATCAGTAAACAATTTCAAGTTGGTGATTGGGTATTATTTTATGATTCTTGATTCAAGAATATGCCAGAGAAGGTGTAGATAAGATGGTGTTAGCACCTAATATGGATACAATTTTAAAACTTCAAGTGTAGAGTTTGAACCACTTTGAACTAAATTTCAAAGTAGTTCAAAGTGGTTCAAAGTAGTTCAAATGGGTTCAAAATGCAGAAGGGTTAATTCATGGACATTCAAGTCCAAGCTCAAATTTCCAGATTCAATGGTTTAGTTGACCTGTCCTATAGGTTCAATAGAAACAAAGTTCAGACTCTTAGTTCAAAATGCATATTGGTTAGTTTAGAAAGATTCAGAATTTAGTTTGGGGGCTTGGTAGTCTCAATAATAGATGACTTCTATGGTCTCCAAATGCAATAGTTAGCTTAATTCAATATTTTGAATTTAGTTGATATCAATTTCAAGTGTTCAACCCTGGAGTTCATATGTTAGGAATTCAAAGGGCATATAATCTATATAGATTATAGAGAAGGGACCTGTGGATTGAGAATAGTTTCAAATTCATTTCCCAGGAGGAAGAATGAGGTTCCATGGTCCAAAATGATGAAATGTATGTAAATGCAGCCTATGATCAAGCTTGATGTAAGAGATGTGTCAGACATGACATGGATGCACTAAAGTATTGGCTTAGTCAAGAAGTGTTATTGGAACCCATAGTCTCTCCTTCACACAAAAAAATATAGCAAGCTCAAGGAAACCACAAACATAGCTATGATGGTATACTTGATGTCTTTTAAAACTTAGAACACTCGCAGGTTCCCTATGAAACATGAGTAACAATTAAAAGAGGGTGGGAAAGATATTAATGACAGGTTCACAAGAAATTGGCAATATCCAAAGGCATAGCACCATGATTTAAGCTTCCTATGATCAAGAAGTGAATTGCATGGCAGGGGCACTTAGAATCGAGTCAAGAGATAAGTCACCTTGCAATAAAGTAGATGAAATGGAGGATGCCACAGGCTCAGCAATAAAGCCATGTGTTAATTATGAAGAAGCCACCAAGCATGTGGATCATACACATTGTTTGTTAAATATGATAGCCATGAGTAATTTAGACAAAAGAGAGAATATCCCCTTCTACACACCCGCGATATACTATCTACTGATGATTAGGATGGACCTGTATTCTCTCAGCCTCATCCTCATGTAGCAGATACGTCCAGGAATGGATAATGCCAGTGAAGGATACAACCTTGATGATGCCGTGGGCCTTTGTTTAAATAAACAATTACAGAAAATGCAAGCACACGGGACCTGAGAAAACAAAATCAGATTCTACATTTCTATTGCATTATAATACAAAGGTCAAAGAAAAAGATTCAAATATGAAGAAGCATGGATGACCTCAGGAAGAACTATGCAAGAACTACATTGAAGATAATTGCATCCATGTCTAAAAGATTTTGACCACTATCTAGCAGTATATGTTAACACCCTAGATCAAGAGTGTATGGATATGCCTTCAAAATGTTGGGAAAATGTCTACAACAGTTTTTGGAAATTATGATTGTTGAAACCTTCAATCATACACATTGCTTGTTAAGCACGACAATCATAAGTACTTCGAATGAAGAAGTGAATGCCTCCCTACAATATGGAGTTATCATAAGCCTAAGAGATAGAAATGATTCCCAGATGGATCGGCAGCTAAAGGGAAAAAGGTGACATCGAGGGGCAGTGTCTTGACACCTGTCAGAATAATCGTATCATATATCCAATAATTTCACTTTGTCATAGGAAGGTGACTTTAGTCTTTAGAAAAAATTAGACCTTGTAATTCAAATAAAGAACCTTTGGAGATGACAAAGGTTCAGTTATAGAGACTGGGAAAGGATCACCGAGAACATGCTTATATTAAAAGAAAAAGGGGGGAAGTTAAAGGGAGGAGTTTTCTCCCAAGAATTAGTTACTTGAAATAGAATGAGAACCAACATTAGAAAGGATAAAAGGGGGCAGAAAATGAGTGCAAAGGGTTCCATTCTTCCTTTTTTTTAGATTGTAGACTATTGGTTGCAAAAGGGGGAAGATTCTGCAAGTTATTTCATTTTACTTGAGAGGCAAAGCATAGGTTGTTTCTCTTTTCTAGAACTATGTGTCTGAGTTAGAGATAGGATTTTGATGGTTGATGTAATATTGTGAAAGAAGTTTCTATCTTTCTTAAAAATAGTGATTTTGCTGTAATGTGTAAAAGGGTCTTTGTAGTCTTTTATATTCAAAGAAGGGAGATTGGAGGTAATTATATTAGAATTGTGATTATGGTGTATTTTCCTGCCACTGATCATGATCTTGGCATCATTTTTAGTTTTCTCTAAAATGCGTGCTAATGTCATTATTTTCTTGTTGCGCCATCTTTTCAAAACATCTTTTAAAGCTCTGAATTTTTAATCCTCTCAAGAGGATGGAGGGTATATTTTCATTTATAGTATGTAATGTAGTGTACAAAAAATTAACTTTGTGTAATTTTCTATATTCTATTTCCTTTCTTTTCAATTATTAAGTCTACGTGTCTACTCTATGTTTACGGGTAGATGCTTGATATCCTTTCGTGCTTTCTGGTTAAAAGCATCCACATTTGATTCATTGGATATCTTATATGGGGAGTTGTACTTGATAAAAATTTAGAGGAAGGATATCAATCTCATGATAACCTATCCAACTGTTGGTGTTAGTTTGTCCTTTCACTTGGGCATTCAGAGTCAGATTTGCACGCATTTCTTCAAAGGACAATATATTCGCTAACAGATGGCTAAGACCATATGAAATTAGTCATATCTTTGAGAATGGAGCTATTCAACTAACTACCATTGATCTGAGACTCAAATTATACAAATGGCCACAAACAAAAGCAGATTTCTTGTAGCAGTTCCAACAACTGAATTCAAATACAACTCAAGTAACTCTTCCTATAGCTGAAGGTTTCAACCTTCTAACTATTGCTCTTCAACATTAGTTTTTTTTTGTGCATGCTCATAATAACAACTTTATGTTTGCATAAAGTTTTTTTTTTTTCTATTCACTTTATCTTTCCACCTCATCTGTTTACCTTCCACCCATCCACCTCATCTCATTTCTTTATCTTCCATCCACCCACTTTCCACATCATCAAAGTTTTCTATGTTTTCAATAATTTTTTGTGAAATGTTGGCAGATTTTGCCACTAATATCATTTCTGCCACCTTTTTGGTACATGTGACAATCAAATTGATAGGTATAATATTTTCAAATTATATTTCATTTATAGTCCACATATTTTGTTAATTATATTTAATACTGCATAATCTATATAATGGCAGCATTATGCCAGTCCCTTACCTGTACTGGGTTTGACAAGTGAGGACACTTGTCTAAATTTAGCAGGGGGCAAGGAAGGTAATAATGTCTAATGGCATGTCTATTTATCTGTGATGATTTTTTAAATCTTTACATTACCCTTCATTAATAAAAATTTATTGCCATAACTACACAAAGTGAGGTGTTGTACTCCCTATTTTTGAATGATTTTCTATGTCAAGTTGTGTTGTGACCCATGTTAATTTTTTTGTCATTCAAACCCTATTTCTGAATGATTCTCACACAAATTTATGATTTTCCTTCATTAAAAGCTTAATTATCGTGCATAACAATTTGTTATGGCATTAATTGCTTCCTAAATCAAAGAAGTGTGATGAGTCTAAAGTTTGAAGCTTGAATTCAAAAAGGGAGACAATAGAGTAAATAGAGGAAGTGTTAAGGAAATGGGTGGGTAGTTGCAGAGGAGAGAGCTAGTAAAGCACATTGTGTTACTCTTTAATGTAGAGGTTGTGAGAAGGTTTAATG
The DNA here is from genome assembly GCA_028749045.1 of Cupressus sempervirens. Lineage (NCBI taxonomy): Eukaryota > Viridiplantae > Streptophyta > Pinopsida > Cupressales > Cupressaceae > Cupressus > Cupressus sempervirens. The sequence continues at coordinate 24,160,095 of CM053793.1, read as the reverse complement.
CATATGGATGGCTAGGGTATTTCTTGAGCTTAACTACATATGATAAAGAGGTGGCTATAGAATTTACTAGGACATTTGATGACGGTGAAGTTTCTATTTGGGGCTTAATATTAGTTGCAATAAAGGAGGGCATTGCTAAGGTAACTAGGTTACCTACAATTGGCGAACACTACCCAGCATGTATGATGCTAGGTTAGTGAGAACCCAATTTACTAGACCATCTGACCCTCAATTGGATGTCACAGAACAAGGTTACAAGAGCTTGTCACTGTCGCTACCATATCATGAATTAATGATGCACATTATTAGGTATTTTACATGCAAAGGTAGATCCTACATGCACATCATTTCAAGCTACTTAGTTGTGTAAGGCACAATCTTGCTATGAATATTCCAAATTTCTTGTATAATATGCTTTGCATTAGTGTGGAGGAGACTCAGAAAGGAAAAGAGAATTTTGTTATTCACCATGCTTTAATTAAGTTTTTAATAGAGAGGTCACTTAAGGATGTATCTCCCTTAATGTTGGATGAATTTATGCAAATTAAAACCTTGCAACCCCAAGCCAGCCATAGTGAACAACACAGTGAGGAAAATGTAGCTCCCACTAGTGAGCCTATCGAAAAAAACATTCAAGAGGCTAGAATAGAAAAGACTCAAGAAAATGTACAAGAAACTACCCCTATTCAAGAAAATGTGCCTCCACCTATACAAGAAATTCCTAAACCTACTACTAGCAAAGCTAAGAGGAAACAAAAATTTCCAGAAGAAACTTATGTTTCAAAATAACCAAGCCCTACAATTGTAAAACAAAAGAGAACAAAGAGAGGTCCTATAGCAGAAACACCCAAGGGGAAAAGTAGGCAAAATTTTGTAACATAGGAAGAAACCTCTATAAGGAGAAGCCCTAGAATGAGAGGGAAATTTTCTAAGGATCCTATTCTATCTAAAACATCCACTAGGGAATCCCCTATGCAAATTGTCTCTGATCATTCTCCTCCCCATCTTGAGTAACAAGCACTCTTGCTAATCTTACTGAAGACTGTGAGGATGGAATTAAAGAAAATCTAGATGATACCCTAGCAGACTTACTAGGCACTTCTAGCTATAGGGATGAGATGGTTCCTGAATATGTTGAACCAAACACTACTTTAGTTCAACATGGATCACTAGTTTAGCAAAACATCTATGGCAAGAATAAAGAAAGAGGAAAAGGGATCATGAAAAAGACAGTAGCTCTATCACACTACATAAACTCCTCTTTTAGTTGTATGGATATTATTTTTTTGTTGAGGTATTGTGGAAAGAAGAAAATAAAAAGATGAATAAGATTATAGTATCTCAAAATGAGGAAATTGTAGAATTGATGGAATAGCTAGAAAGCCAAAAACAACACATGAACCATGCCCTCAAGCTAGTTTATAGGCCACCACCTAGAGTTTATGCTCTCTACTTGAAAGAGAAATTTCTTTTGTTTCAATTAATGTTAACTCTCAAGAATGTGAATGCAAAGTTTAAATGAGCATAGAGATTTTATGAACTGTGTCAAACTCTACCACCATAGCAGTAGAACTTATTGTGTGAATTATATGTTCATAATTTTGTTATTCTTTTAGAGACTGAATGGAATCCCATACTTTACATAGGAGATGTACACTTAAGATCCCTCATGCCATGGATGTCTAATGAAGAAAATTATGATAGGCAGTTGAATAACTATAGGGATGAGGAGAGAACATAACCTTTACCTTTAAGAGAAAAAAGTACCAAGTCAGATGAAATAGTCATGGATTGGTTCACATTAACCTATGGAAAGAAGAATCCAGAAGTGAGGGAGAAGATCTTTGCTTCCAGAAATAAGGTTTATGCTAAATATGAAAATTTTCCTTAGTTTGCATTTCAGAGAGCCATGACCAGTGCTAGGAGTAGGTGGGTTAGGCTACTTGAATTTTGTAAGAATTCATAACCACATAGCCCTATTAACTTTGAAGCAACACTTCATAAGGTTCCAAAATATTTATAATTAGGGAAGTAGCCCAGACTAGAGTTGTGGTCTCCCTTAACAATAAAACCTCTAATGTTCCTATGGCCCTTGTATGATATTAATTTTGATAGACTTGAAAAGATGTAGGAAGACCAGAGGAGAGAAGTGTAAGAGAGAACTAGAGGATTTTACTACACTTTCAAGAGAAATAGAAAGGGAAGAAAAGAAATTGGAGAGTTTAAGTCAGTAACAAGGAAGTGAAATTCTCGAGGACAAGCATTAGTTTGGCAGGGGGCAAATGATGAGACCAAAATTTTCCTTTATTTTATAATGTTTAACATACTTTGTTGATATTCTATTTATCTTTGTCAAAAAATTTGTGGACCTATGTTTATCGAACCTATGATAAACCAATTGGTGGTAGAAACTATGTCATCTTTTGCTAATATTATATATAATATGTAGTATTTCATATAGTTATCAGAATGTGTGTTCTTATATTTGAATTAATTTGATAAATTTTTATTTTTAAACATGTTTTGTATTATAACTAACCTATTATTGAAGACTAAAAGATGATTGGAGGAATTCAAAAGCTAAGCGTCAACAACATTCAAGGAGAAGAGAATGCTAAGGAGAAACCATGGTGGAGAAAGTTGTAATGGTTCTAGAAGACACATTAGTGAGTAAGGAGGAACTATGAAGACTTAGTTCCTTCTCTAAATTTACCCTATGGCAAGAAGATGTTTAGACTTTATTATTCCCACCTTAAGCCGTTGTTCCTTCTTCCTGCTTTCAATTGTTATCTTCATATTTTCTCTCCTACAAATTTAAATCTAGGACATTTACTTTTCTATTATGGAATAAGTTTTGATCTCCTATATATATATGAATCAACTCAAATGTGTTGAGTTTTTTGTTAGAAAGTAAGAAAAAAGAGTTTCTAAAGACAATTTGTTAACTTTTACAGTTGTGTTTTTACGGTTCTGTGTTATGTATTGAATTTCAAAATTGAATGAAATAGTTTTGGCTTCTATCCTATGTTAGTAGTTTAGAGAAGTTGACCAAGGGAGCTCACTTGGAATGTGGATTAGATTAGGATAGAATAGATTTATTTTCAAGCATTCATAGTATTTTAAGTAGAATTTGTGAGTTCCTTCCTATAGCATCACACTTTGTGAATGTTCCTATAGCATATGCTAGAACAGTTTTAGTGGATGAGCCAAGTTGGAATAGTTGCTATCTTTCTATTGTATTTCTAGTATTCATAGAGTTAAGTGTGTTAATTTTCTGTAGCAATAGTGTAAGTTCTTTTCCTTGCACTTTACTTTCCTACAACATAAGCTTAGTGACTCATTAAGAGACCTAGTACACATACTATGCTAACCATTTCAAGTATATGTCCCTAGGTTGATAAGATTAAATGCACCTCATAATGGTAGAAATGGTCCTTGGTTTGAATATATTATTCCTAAGCAAGGCTTAGAGCATGACTATGATACACCTATTCTGAGGCGGGTCACTTCTAAGCCACTCAATGTTGACACATAAAGTCCTTTTTCTATTTATAATTTAAAGAAAAGGATTTTTTCTCACATGAAAAGTCAACTCCTTTTCATTGGTTGACTTTTTATTACACATGGATCATGTCAAAAGTCAGCCGCCACCCTTTATTGTTCATTTCATAGATCTTGATCTCAACTATCTATCTACCTTTAAAAGAGAGAGATCTCTCCTTCTCAAAGGATCCATCTTCGTGAGTATTGTTATGTTGCAAGTTTCTCAATAAATATTCTTAGAGCTTGTGGATAACTTCTCATAGCATTGGGATCTCTAAGCCTACATTCAAGCATTCCAATTAATGGAATAACTTGGATAGGGAGGTTTAGAGTGGTGCACATTTATATTGTCCATTTTTTGTGCCCACCGTAGGGTAGAATATTCTAATTTTTCTCCTAATTTGCATCTTTTTCCTTTATTTTCTTCTTGTTGTCATGAATATCGGGTGATACTTTTTCAATATTGTACGATATTTCTTAGTAGTTTTGTGCAATACTTTTCAAGTAAAAGTATCACACACCCATACATAACTCTAGTGTACCATCATAGAAAGTTTTATCACCTGGGTATAGTGAGAAATATTGCACGAGGAAAAAGTATTGTACCACTATACTAGAAAGTATCGTATGATACTTTGTCAAAAAAAAATATCACCCAGCCTAGAACTAGTTGTTGTTTAGGTTCTTTGATTAGTTTTTCAATCTATAGTAGTCTATTTGTTAGGTTTTTCATATCCATTATAATTTGATAGAGGTCTTATTGCAAGGTTTCATGTTATTTTATGGACTAACTCTCAGTGGAATCATGGTTGTGCTTTTAGGTTTTTCCCCTAAATTCTTGAAAATTTTCCTTAAAAGAATGTATGTCAAATCTATCAATGCTAAAAGGCTACTAACGATTATTTGTAGGGTTGCCTAAAAGTATAAAAACCAAACAAGTGCTTGTATTTCCCTTATTTTGTATACAAAAATCTTACTAATTGTTTATCTTTTTCAGGCACATAATACTTGTGATTGTGATCTCTTGGTGGTAGGAAAGTATGATCTTCACCCTTGTGGTGAATCATAAATCTTGACCAACCTTTAGATTTCAAAAGAAAGAGGGTTAATTAAACTTGTTTGGCATGTTTGGAGGAAAAAATTGGGATAGGAGAGTATGATCTTCACCCTTGCAGTGAATCAGATAACTTAACCCCCAAGAGTGAATCCAATATGTTTAGTGTACTATCCTTTAGAGGGCCTACTCTTGAAAAATCAAGAGGAATGACCCAAGTAGGGACAAGTGAACCTAGCTATTCTAACCCATTATAAACTCAAGGCTACCAAGGACACAAAATCTTGATAGACATAGTACTTGTCTTCACTTAGTATGAGTACTTGTGGGATTGGGACCGTAAGAAAAATTCTAGGCAAGAAAACTCAAGGTGCCCTTGTCAACGCAAGGTTCATTACTTGCCACAAGGAAAGGTATCCCATAAGTGGGTGCAAGAGGAGCATTATGAAAAAAAGCATGATCTAAACACTCTAGGTTGGTAACTACCTTATTTTATCCTCAACTTCTTGGTGCAAGGATTGATCCTAGTGGATTACTTGAATCACCCCAAAACTTTACATTCACCATTTATGTCCCCTTGGTTATTATAATGGCATCTCCATGACCAAGGCAATATCTCTTATGGACAACCACTTGGTATGAAGCAAAGAGGAACATAGTCTAGGCCATGTTGCTGAGTAATGAACCTTGAATCTTAGGTAGATCTTCTTGGCAAGTGTTTTTTAATGTGTTGGACCTATCTAAACATTTTTGAAAAGCAAACACCTCATTAGCATTGGTAATAGTTTTCTTTGATACCACAATTGTGTATTGGCAAGGTTTCTTTGTCCCTTGTCTAACTATTTGAGACATGAAAATTACCCTTATTGTTGTAAACCATTTTTTTCTCTAACAAAAATTGAGGTCATATACTATCTGCATAATGTTTTGGTGCAAAAAAAGTTTGACAATCATCCTGAAACTTAAGTATTTTTTCTCAAAACTACCTTTTTTTTACAATTCATTATCTCTCTAACATACAACTATTTGAGAAATATCATATGATATTATTTTTCTAAAATTTTATCACTTGCCTACTCTAAAGTTTGTTGTCTAGATATAGTGAAGTATATCACCCTTCTAAAGGAAAACTATCATCTAGCACAAAATTATCGCCCAACTAATATCAGCTCTATCGTACAAATTTTTTTACTTTCCTAATATCGTCTAGCTCTCTAAGAAATATCACCTAGTTTCTACTGCTTGTAAATAGAGTTAAAATTGTGTCTTAGCTAGCCTAATTGTTAAATATGTTTTAGAATAACTTGGGGCGGGGGGGGGGGGGCGGGAAGGCGGGGGGTGAATTAGTTATTCAAGGTCAAAAATTGCCTAATCAAACTTTTTCACTAATTATAGTGAGCCCATTCAAACTACCATGCATCCAAGATTAACATTTATCCTAGAAAGTTACTGTAAATCAACATGCAAAAATCAAACACATGAAATCAACACATAACATGGTGATTTATGTGGAAAACCAATTTGGGAAAACCACCAGTAACATGCTACCTTCTTTCTCACCCTTTTGAAGTGATGTCCTATTAAAGGCTACAACACATTGCTAGATGTGACCCTATTAAAGGATTTCAACACCTTGTTAGGAGTGTGCTTGGTTAAAGGACTTTAGAACATTCAACTTGGAAGGTTGCCTTGTTAAAGGATTTTTCAATGGCTATTAGACCAACCTAAGTCCATAAGATTTTTCCTCAACAGATACAATTGTAAGAGAGTAAAAAATAAGGGCTTTTGACCTTATACAACTTACAACTTAACCTTGTAGATTTCAGATCACAATTTAATTCACAAATTTTATTGGCTTTCTATCTTTGCATCTTTAACAGCTTGTCCTCCCTTCAAGCTTTTTCTCCTTGAGTCTTCTTGCTCATTGTGCCATACAATCTCCTCTCTGTGGTCACTTAATCAAATTAGAGTCTTAGTGCACTATTCTTCCTTCTCTATGTCTTTTCTTAGACACCACACACTCTACCACACTTTGCCTCTTTGATTCTTTGACCTATAACTCCTTATGTAGAAGTATGTAATTCATTTCCCACTCTTACTTCCCACTCTTGGATTTGAATTGATTTGGAAAGTTACGATGTATCTTTCTCTCTAGTTTGTTTCTTCTAGAAACATCATGTGAAATCCACCTATATTTGCCTAAAAGAAATTAACGTAAAAATTTATGACAATAGCTCATCTTCCTTATCTTCCACCTGGTTCACAAAATTCAATGCAACAACTTTATTGGCTCAGATCTGGCAAATCTTTGACTTTTCAAATAATGCAACAACTTGGCATTATTGAAATACTAGTGCTTGACACATACTATGTTACTCAACACTTAAACACTACTCAACACCCACTATGGATTAACTCAGCATCCATTAAATCTTACTGGTGCTCGACACCTATCACATTTTCCTTGCTCGACACTTGAAGTTTTCTCGGCACCAACTGATAGCTCAGCACCTAAACACTTTTACTTGGCACACACTAGATTTTGTATTTTTTCAGCACATATTGAGAATTTTTCTCAGCATGAACTAACTTTCTTAACAACCACTAATGAATTTAGTCAAGCTTAGCAGACAACCTTGTTACAACTTATTCTTCTAATGTTTCTAAGTGTGACCAACCTCTATATCTTCAAGTATATTAACATTACAATATTTTACCAATTTCTTAACTGATCCTTATATTTCATTAACATCATAATTCAACCTTTCCCTTAGGTGCTTTTGTTACCTCTTATTGATTAACTCCTCATTAATCAACTAAGTGATAGTACTTGGCTCATATAAGCAATTGTCATTCCAACAAATAATAGATTTGACATTAGTGAAAAAATAATGATTGAAAATATTCTTTATCAACCTCATCATTCTTCAACAATAATCTTTTTAATCATATTCTGAAAATCTCCCTCTTTGGCATTGATAGCAAACCAAATTGATCAACTTAACCAAGCTTGATCAACCAAGTTACCATAATGTTGATATACCAAAAAGAAAACTTGTTGACTTTTATATCTCCCTCTTTGCTAACTTCTCTATTTTTCTTCCTCTTAAATCTACCTGTAGGACCAGAAAATAGGTTAAATGCATAACATACTATGAGCAAATCACAAACTCAATCAACATATATTAGCACCCACTAGTTCTACCATGAAAGCCAAACTAATTAAAAGAAAGAAATCATAATTAAAAACTCCCTTTTCCATTTGTATTTCCCATGTCCTTCTTTCTTCTCCAAATGATTGTAGCTCCAATTTGCCTATAGTGCACACAAGATTGAAGCAAAGAGCCTATGATAGGGATAAAGCCATGATAATTCTTGAAGTGTGATTTAATGTGAGAGCAAGAATGAAAAATGCAAAGAAGTAGAGACTCAAAGACTCAAAGATTTGGATTTTCAAAATTTAAGCATTTAGGTTTGAAAATGAGAGAAAGAGTGTCCAATTTATAATCAACACTCATGGTGACAGCATTGGATTTTTCACCCATAGATATGTGATGTCTCAAGAGATTCCTTTGAGAATCCATGATGCATATGACAAAATATGCCAATTGTAAGATTCTATGACACATGAGAGTCAAACTTGGCTAAATGTGGAAGAGAATCTATGATGCATCATAAGACACCTCAACCCTCTTAAAGCCAAGAATCTATGATAAATAAGCCAAATAGGGACATGCATAAGAGATAAGAATATTTGATTATGACAAATATTATCCAAGTGTCAAAGGAGAATCCACGAGATGTCATATCCAAGTGTCACTATGATGCAATATTTTATGGAATATTTGAATTAAAAATCCTCTTATTCCACAAAATAAGAATTAGTAAAAAATGGAATTAATGATGGAAAATGGAACTTAGGAAATTAAAAATTTCCATGGTTTGCAGATAATGAATTAATTAATTAATAAAATTAATTAATTGAGGATGATAATTAGGAAGAATAATTAGAAAGAATAGGATTAAATTATGGGTTATTTAATCCTATAGAGAAAATTAGCAAATGATTGGCCAAATTGATTAAATGAATGCGACTGTACCCTTTGATGAAAATGTGACAATGATGGATATCGAATAAGATGATGGAAAGTAGACCAAAGTCATGGTAAGATTGATTAATTGAAGTTAATAACATGCCAAGGACACATGACATGAATTGGTTGACATCTAACATTTAACTGATATTGTAAATGCTACAAGATTGAAATTGATTGATAAGGTTTGATCATAATAACATTGATGGACACTATCAATATTATTAAAATGATTGATGATGTTATGATCTAACATTGAAAGCCTTAACAATGTCAAATATTGGATGACATGAATGATAGTTTGACCTAGCACTGAGAGCCACGACAGTACTAAGGTCAGATTGATAAGATTGATAAGTTGATAGGTTTCCAAGGCACTGAAAGCCACAACAATGCCTAGGAGCAGATAAATGATGATTGATTTGAGATGTTTGATATGTTTTGGGTTGATTAGGATTGATTTCAAGTGATTTTGGGTTGATTTGGGGTGATTTCAAGTTGATTTGATATGATTCCGAGTTGACATGAAATTGATGTGAAAGAGGATACAAATGACAAAATATGGTCAATCTGGCCAAAAGATCAAAGTTAGTAGAATGAAAAAATGGGACAAATTAGTATGAAGAAGTGATGACACCATATATGTGAACCATTTTTTGAGCATCTACATTTTGCCCATCTTTGATATAATGTGATTTAGAGCGTTGTATCAAAGAATAACTGATGAGAAAGCCACAACATGCCCCAGTAGGGATGATATATATGGGTTCCCCCTCAAGAAATTGACTAAGATAAGAATATGATAAGTCAATTTATCAACAACAAGAAGATAAAACCATAGCAACTGACGGAATGAAAATCAGAGCTAAAATGTGAAAGTTATGAGGTCTAGAGTGCAAAACAGGGTCAATCAGGAGCCCAAGAGTGATTGCATGGGTTACCACTCAAGAAAAAAAAATTTATGATATTTCATGTTTTCAAAAACAAAGATACAAATCCAACACAACTGACGAATTTCAAATCTAAGTTAAAATGCAAAAGTTATGGACTCCGGAGTGCAACATAGGGGCTCTGGGAGCAGTTCTGGGTATCCTAGGTCCCCAGTTGTGCCCAAAACTCAACCAAGTGCGTCATTGATGCACTTGGTAAGCCCAAGTGTGCCATTACAGTACCAAGTGTGTCAATGATGCACTTGGGAAGCCCAAGTGGACTCAGAAAGTGCAAAATGTGCCCAAGAAGGCCCTAGGGGCCAAAATCAACATGATAGGGGGCAACTAGGAGCCCAAGAGTAATTGAAAGGATTAACACTCCATATAGTGACCAAATAATAAAAATGATAGCTCACTTTTTTCAAAATAAATATATGAGTCCAACACAACTGACGTTTTGCAAATCGGAGTTGGAACGCAAAAGTTATGGCCTCCAGAGTGCAACATAAGGGCTCCGGGAGCAGTTTTGGGCATCCTAGGTCCCCAACTGCACCCAAAACTCAACCAAGTGCATCATTGACGGAGTTGGAATGACCAAGTGCATCAATGATGTAGTTGGGAACCCCAACTGAGCCCTAAAAGTGCAGATTGCGCCCTAAAAGTCTTTGGGGCCCAGAATCTGCCCGATTGGACTTGGAATGACCCGAAACTATGCGTGCATGCCCAAAATGATGGAAAGATGTCATAACATGAGGGAAATCATCAAAAATGGTTGTAGTTGGTCAAATATGATGAGACAAATGTTAGGCTAAGGTTGAACTAGGTGGAAAGCCACATAAAGTTGATTGACAACGTAGGATGATGCAAGAATGCATGAATGCAAGATAAAGATGATTTGGTGAATTAGAAGACATGATCATGGTGATGGAGAATGAGATGAAGAAGAAAGATGAGATGCGGAGATGTTGGTATGATGGAAAGAATTTTGCTTCTAGAAAATGCACTATATGTCAAATGGAGATTTATTTTTATTGGCAAAGGGAATGCAACGCATCATGGCATAATGGGCCAGAGCACAAATGCAAGCCTTTTGCGTAAACAAGCATGATGCAAACCGAGAATGACCTTGTCCTTCCTGAGGCATATATACATACCCCAGACTTTCAAAGGTACATTGTAATAGATAGAAATCGAAAAAGATGACCATGAACCATCCCAGCCAGTCTCATAGATTAGTTTTATATCATCGAGTGGCATAGGAACATGATCAAAGAAAAACAAAGAAAAAAATAAATCACTCACTAAATAGCGTGAGCCAATAGCTATCCTTGTCCATTATTACTTTCTTTTTAGTGTTCTAGGTGTTTAGATGGTGTTTGAAAAGTTGATAATGTGATAGCACTATTTGTGGATTCAATTGATAGGTTCGTAGTGACATGTTGGATTGATTGTTAGTTCACGTTGGTTAGATAGTGTGATTGCCTTGAAAGTGTAGTGGTTTGAGTTTCAATCTGCAAAGTACAAGTGTGAACGCAAAAGGTATGGTTATCCACAGTGAATATGTACAAGGTTTATTGCAAAATTTTGATGGGTTTTGTGATTTTTAGAGTTTTTTGGGGATATTTGATGTTTTTGTATTACTAGTTTTTTCAGGACATTTTATGATTTTTAGTGATTTTTTTAGGATCATATTTGAATGTTTAGGATTTTTTCAGGACATTATGTGATTTTTAGTGAGTTTTTTAGGATCATATTTGAATTTTTAAGGATTTTTTTAGGACATTATGTGATTTTTAGTGATTTTTTCAAGATCATATTTGAATTTTTAAGGATTTTTTCAAGACATTATGTGATTTTTAGTGATTTTTTCAAGATCGTAAAAGCATATACATGTGTTAGCTCCAATCTGTTATGTGATAGGTCCAATGGATAAAAAGTGCTTAGGGATATGCCCCCAGTTCAAGTTCAAACTCATGCACCATGTAGGTAATATTCCCCCAGACAAGACACAAACTATGTACAACGACCAATGGAAAAGTGTGTGTGTAGACTGGTGATGCGTAGGAAAGATAACAAAGAACATTAGCTAGTTTGTGAGCCATGATAAGAAACCAAGGATGTCTTGCAATATGAAGGATATGATCAAGGAATGATAGAGGGGAAAAAGTGTAGAAGGAATCCCGATAGATGGAGGAGCAATAACTGATTACTCATGGCGCCTGTTTGCCAAGTTTTCACCATGGTACTTGCCCAAAGCGCTTGTTTGCCAGGTTTTCACTTTTGGACGGAATTTTTCTCTTGACTCAAATTTTCGTGCCAAGATGCCTGTTTGCTAGGTTTTCATCAAGGCATCCATTTTTTCATGACTTTTTTTCACTTTTTTCTTTGCTTTTTTCATGACTTTTTGCTATTTTTTTTGATATTTTTTCAGGACTTATTTCAATTTTTTTGGTATTTTTTTCATGACTTTTAGATGGAATCAAGAATGTCACTGACAAATTCTGAGAAGATATCTGTTGTTGATGCTACTAGCTAATGAGCTCTGAATCCATGACTGACCATAACTACATAGGATTTGTTCTGAGTCTATAGCTAAAATCAAACCACTAGAAAGGCCTCGAGATATACCATCATGTACCATATGTAAGACAATGTCTGTCTCTTGCGAATCAAGGCATCTAAGGATAATTGGGTCAATAGAAATGTCATGTGGGATGTCACTAATGATGACATATGCAAAGGCTTGTTGGATAAAGGACTGATTTTGGTTGTCGGAAAAATTAGGTAGCTAGATTTGGGGATAAACAAAGGGATATAAGGGAGCGTTGGGAGGGTTGAGACCAATGACCTTCCACATGAACGCTAATTGAGAGAGCTCCAAAAGACATTGTGGCATGTCGAACATTGGAACACTGATATTCATGGCATCATATTTTTCATTTTGTATCATTGGGAGCTACTTAGCTTTTGATTTTTTATAGTCTAATGGTGCCTTTCAATTTTCACCAAGGGACCTATGCTTGTTATTTCTTTCTCTTTTTTATTTGTAACTAGAAGGTGGAGTAGGCTCCCCAAAGTATGCCAATGTGTTCTCTTTATAAGAAATTGCTTCTTTATGATCTTCAGTCATAGTTACTTCTTTATCATCATCAAATTGATCAAAAATTGGTGGTCCACGTTGGTCCCAATCCAAAGGTTCAGGATAACTTGAGGAGATGTCATCATTAGTGTTGAATGGGCTTTGGTTGTAGGTAGATATGTGGGTATCTGATTCAACTGGGTCATTGGGGATATGCTTAGAAGCTAGAGGATTGTTGGTTTCAAGTGGGATATCCTCAGATGCCTTTTCATCATTCAAAACATCCATAGTCTTACATGTAGGTACCATGGTACTAGGAGGACCTATTCATAATGGTTTAAATCCAAGCCCTAAACTAGGAGGTCATCCTTCTGTAGTGATAGGTTCAATGATTCCTTGTTTCTGAGATCCAAGACCACTATAGCCATCATAGCCTTGTTTTTGCATGATAGTAAACCCAATTCCATACTTGTTAGGAGATATCAAAGTGGGTTCTCATTCTGCTTTTTCTTTCCCAATACATACAGATGTATTCTCATTGATAGAAGTATCATTCTTTGTACTAATCTCTGAATGTTGTGCTTGGAGTGGTTCTGATTTACCATGAGATTGGGGAGAAACTAGTGACTCCCTAATATGAGAGATTTGAGACATAGAGTACTCTCCACACCCATTGTCTTTAATCTTCATCTTTTCCTTGGATTTATAGAGCAGTATATCAGCATCCACATACTTAGAGGAATTTGTGGGTTGTGCTTCATTGTTTGTTGGGATTTGGAATGCAGTAACATCTCTTAGATTAGCACAAAACTAGAAAGGATCTAGATCACCGGGGATGGTAACCTCCATGTTGTCATAGGAAAACTTCAAACATTGATGATATGTAGAAGGGACTACTTTCATAGCATGAATCCAAGAGCGTCCTAGTATCATGTTACAGTTCATTTCAATATCTAGGACATGGAACAATGTGTCTTCAATAGCTGGACCAACTCTGACAGGTAATGTGATGATGCCCCTATAGAAGTGTTCACCATCATCATAATCTTTTATTGTGATTCTTTGAGAGGGATCCACATCATCTTCAGAATAACCCAAACTGTTGACAACCTTAAGAGTACAGATGTTCAGTCATGCTCCTCCGTCTATTAAGACACGTCTGACTTTGGCATTATGGATGAAGACTTCGAGATAAAGGGGATCATTATGGTTAGGTTTGTCCTTAGGAATATCATGGGGTGAAAAAGTGATATGTTGTGACATGGATAGGTTCCCAACCATGGCTTGGAACTGGGTGACATCCATGTTATTTGGGACTATTGACTCTTTAAGGGCTTGGTCCAAGATCTTTTGGTGTTGGGGGGATGCATGTAGCAGGTCCAAAATGGATATTTGTGCAGGGGTTTTGTTGAGTTGTTCAACAAGGCTATAATTAGATGAAGTAAGAGCAGTAGGTCTACTTGGGGGTACAGGTCTAGTAGAAGTAGTAGGTCTAGATGGGGCTCCAGGTAGGGTGATCTTGCTACGACATGTAGTGATAGCACAATGAGGGTCTTTAGCCTTCAATGTGAATGTGGATATGCAAAAATCAGACTCATTAAAGCAATTGATGGTGTAGTCATAGCTGGTGCATGTGTAATTCACATTACCTTGCGAGTTTGAGTTTGAACTTGAGGGTTTCTCTTTGTCATGATTACCCAAAGGATCTTTGAAAATAGTGTGATCAGAGTTGGATGCTAATAGTGATGGATCAACTGTGATTACACCATCGTCAATAAGGTCTTGTATTGCATGTTTCAATTGGAAGCATGATGAAGTCTTGTGTCCTTTGGTGTGATGATAATCACAATACTTTTTGTCATCCCACCAATCTGCTTTAGTTAATGTTTCATCTTTGATTGGGGGTAGCTACAGGAAGTTATTACTCAGTAACTATTGTAATGTAGTCTCAAGAGGTATCCCTAATGGTGTGAATTTTCTATCCTTGGTTCTAGGATGTCTTTTTTCTTGTGTGGAAGTCTCAGTTTTCTGTTGTTGAGGTGTTGTTTGATTAGGAGTTTGTGAACTTGTGGGGTTTGTGCCTTTCAAAGTCAATTGAGGTTGTGCTATGCTAATTGTGTGAGCATCCACAATGCCATCATTAGTCACATTCTTATTTTTGGAGAAAATTTTTTCCTTGTCATTAGACGAGTTGGTGTTTGTGTTTTCTTTGTTTATCTTGAGGATTCCCTTACAGATAAGAGCATCTTCAATACTAGCCCCTTTTTTCATCAGTTTAGCAATGGTGCTTGGAATCTTGATTTTGAGTTCATACATTAAGTCTGGGACTAAGTTTTCAATGCACAAGTTTACTTGTTGTTCTTCAGGAATGTCTAGTGAGCATTAAATAACTAGGCTTCTCCAACGTAGTAAGAATGTGATGTATGATTCTTCCATCTTCTATTTAGTTGAACACAAATCAGAAAGTGTCACCTTATTTGTAATGTTAAAGGAAAAGTGAGAGATAAACTTGTCTACTAACTCTGACAAGGATTTGATATTACCAGGAAGTTTGGAGTACCATTCAAGTGCAGGCCCACCTAGAGAATGAGGGAACAATCTCATAAGGTAAGTGGGCTCATCATTGAGTTCGATACATAAAGCACAAAATTCTTGGATGTGATCAATAGGGTTTCCTTTTCCTCGGTATTTTTCAAACCTTCGAGCTTCAAAGTGTTTTGGGAATGGAGGCATATACAAACTTGTATCGAATGGATTAGGACATAGGTCCCTTTCTGTATATGGAGCCTATTTCTTTTGGACTCCCAATGCCTCAACTTGTTTGGATAGTTGTTTATATTGTTGTAATGGTTCTTCATTGGGGTTTTGCATGATGGTCTTTCCTTCAAGTCTTTTGTGTCTATGAGTAGACCGTTTGCTATGGCGAGAACTATGTCTACTTGGTTCTGACATTTTTGTGTCTGATGAGTCTGATAAACTGTCACTAGGTGGTGGAGGTATGTTGGCACCTCGAAGATAGAAAGGTCCTTGTTGTTGGGGAACTTGTTGTGGTATTTGATGTGGCACTTGTTGTGGGATTGACTGTGATTGTTGTACCATGTGTTGTTGTTGTGCCAAATGTTGCTGGTATGCAACTTGTTTCTCAAGGCATCTTTGGTATTCCAATTGTTGCTTGAGTTGCTCTTGTTTTTTAGAAAACATCATTTTTTGTTGTTGGAATTTCTACTGAAATTGTTGTTGATAAATTGTGTGTAAGTCAAGTGGGTTCACGTGGGATTGCGTGTTAGGAATGTTGGATGTTTGCCCCACTTGCAGTTGTTGTCGTTCTGGTTGATGTTGTTGTTGATATGTGGGATGTGTGTCAAGCAGATGTAGACTTGGTTGTGCCTTGGAAGTTTTGATTCCTTGTACCATTGTAGGTTTTTTTTGTCGTGGGGGTTGACTAAGTCCTTGAGAATTGAACATCATCTTTGTATTGTTGTTTTGGTACCTTTGTGTTTTAGATGTTCCTGCTTGTGACATCATATTGACTTGACTATGAGATGTGTTTATATTGGGAATGGGTGTAATGTAAATAAGACTCTTCCTTTGTGTGTCCATAGGGATGGTTGCACTTGATGTCTCACATGTTGTACTTATGAGAGGCTCTATAGTGTTTAATGTCATGGCACAAGGTAAAGTTAGGAGCAAAGGTGTACTTTGTTGATTTGCCTCCAAAGAAGGTATGTCTAGCATCCCTAGAGAATGAGTCCCTTTAGGTACATCTTGTTGTTGCATCATGTGACTAAAATCAAGTCTTAATGTCCTTTTGGGGTGTTTAGGGATTGGTGGTATTTCATCAAACAAGGGGTTAACATTGATGTGTTCAAATGTACTTTGGAGGATTTCAATTGTTGGTTCTTGATGGGACCTTATAGGTGCCATTATTGTGTTTGAAAACTCCAAAGGTTGTTTTCCCTTGTCTAAGTCAAAATTTATCATGAGTTGGATGTTTTCAATTGTTGTGTTGGTTTGATTTTTGGACCTAGGACCTTCCAAGTTTGGGTTAAATTTGACGATTTCTTGGGCTGCCAAACGTTTGAAGTTCTAGCGAAAACTTTTGTCTTGACATGCCCTAGCCATTTCTTCATTAGTGATGCCATAGTTAGTGTCAAAGTCATCACTTAGGTGTATAGTACCTTGTTTTATGTTTGATGTGTGAGGTTGGATGAATTCAAAGGAATGTGATTGTTCATCTTCAGGTGTGGTTGGTACACTTCCTCCTCGTGGTGGCATTGGCACGAGTATAGGTTCAAAGTCAAGACTCCATTGAACCATCCCATGTGTGGGGGAAGTGTTTGGAGGAAATATCATGGTAGTGCATTGTTCAAGGTTTTTCGTGCCATAGCTTGATTATGAGGATCTTGCGGATACATGTTCAAGGGGTCGGCTAGTAATGGTTGTGATGCCTCGATTTGGTCTTCGTCAAAGGTTTGTTGGATTTTCTTGCTCTTTCTTTGTCTTGGATGAGGTTTTGGTTGTGCTTGTGCCTTAGAAAACAAAGTTTGATAGAGTTCCTCTGGTCTCTGAGCTTATTGTGTCCTAGTAAGTGTTGGCATGATACCTAAGAGTGCAAATGCAATGGAATTTTTGAGTGTTTTGGGTGATTTAGAGTGGTGGGTATGCAAGATATGAGTGTTTTTTGGATTTTTAAGTGTTTAGGAATGTTATGTAATGTGAGGGAATGCTAGATGAATTATGGTTTTGAGGTGCAAAGTAAAAATGTCCTAGGGATGTTATGCAAATGCAAATGCAAGGTGATGTTTTGAAGTTTCACTAGAGGGGATGAAAATGACTCTTAGGTATGCAAAATGACAATTAGGGTAATGTTTTGGACTTGGTAATGATACTAAAGGTAGGTTTATGCATGGTAGACTATGAAAAGGATGGTGTTCTAGTGTTTGTAATGACATTTGGGACATGCAAAATGAGGGTAAATGCTCAAGAAGGCAATTTGGTTGATGGAAAATTTGATAGGGTTTGGTAGTGAAAATGATGTTAAGGATTTTGATCAATGCAATATGAAGGGGATATACCACTAGGATAAGTCAAAATGACATTTTGGGATGCTAGGGATATGATTATTCTATGACAAGGGTATACAGAAAGTTTTGAACTTAGGTAAAGCCTTTTAGAAAATATTTTGTCTAGCAGTTTAACCTTGTGATAAAGGACTTTGGATCTTGACCAAAAACTGATAAAAGACGAAAAGATCAAATTGATAAAAGATGAAAAGGTAAAATATATCAAGACATAGATAGATTTTGACCAAAGAAAATGATAAGAAAAGATAAAAACACTAGTCAAGATCCATTATCCGTCAACACTAGGAGATACTCTAAGATTCATACTCTGTTTAGATTTTTAACTAAATTCAAAGGTTTTGGGGGTTCAAAATGATGTTTAGAGGACTCAAAATGGTGATGATGCTGAGTGGATATGTGATATGGACAATTCCTATGATGCAAAAGGGGATTTTTGGTGCAGGATACAATTTTGGGTCAAGTGCAGAATGGGTAGGTGTAGAGGCTCATAGATGCAGTTTTGGGGTCCTAAAGTGCAGTTCGGAGGCCCAAAATGGTCATGTAGGTACCCAAGTGTGCCCTATAGTGCCAAGTGTGCCCTAACAATACCAAATATGTCATTGATGCACTTGGTGCCAGTTTGGGCACAGTTGGTAGTTTCTAGGCACAGTTGGTAAGCTATGAAGAACGTTTGCTGATTCTGAAGGGTATGCTTACCAAATTGACATGCCAAGAAGCTAGGATGTTGGGGTTGATGTTAGGATGGGTTTGGAGATGAAAAATGAAGGTTATTATGTATATAATGATGTCTTAAGTGAAGGTGATGAAGATTAGGTGCTGTAGAATGCAGATCTGGGCAAGTTAGTGCAAGGGGAGCTAACCAGGTACCTAAGGACACTACTGAAGCCTCAAAATGTTATCTGGAACCCAAAATTGGATCTTAGGACAACTAAGTGTGCCTAGATAGTGTAGACTATTTCAATGACATAGTTGGGGCCCAGTTGGGTGCAGTTGGTAGTTTCTGGGCACAGTTCATAAACTGGGCTGAAACTGAGGCAATTTTGGAAGCTATGGTTTTAGGATTGATGTCAGAGAGAGGTAAATAGTATGGGACAGTGTTAGGGCTAGTATGGATGCTCAAAATGATGGTTAGGACACCTATAATGATGGATAAAGTGGTCAATATGATGAATAGGTATGCAAAGATGCAAGGTGGTGAATGCAAAGTGCTGATTTTGATATGGGAATGCAAAAACTAAGGGAGGTAAATGAACCTAAATGGATGCAATATGAAAAGTAATAGATACTAAATGAGGACTAAAAGGTGCAATATGAAGTCTATATGATGCAAGAATGAAGCCTAGACTAGGGTGAATGTAAGTGAAGTCTATGCAAGTGTGGGATCTACGTTTTGCCAAGCACATTTAGGAGCACAAGTCACCATGTTTTCCAAGGTTTGAGTGTGTTGAACCAAAGTTTGCAAAGTTTGATAAAGGTTGAAATGTTTTGGCAATGTGTGAAGTTTTAATAAGTTCAAATGATATCCAAGGTGTAAATTTAAAAGTTTGGCTTTTATCTTGATTATGTTTTACACACACGCAAGACACATTAAGACAAGAATAGCTGTTGTAAAAAGTTAATAAACACACCACAACCTAGGCTTTTAGAACTGTATCCGATAAATTCCTACTTGAACTGAAGTTCATCCACACTTATCCAGAGCGGACAACCTAGGATATTGGCACCATAAGCTCCCCCTTATAGCACAATCACTTCTCAGGGCTACCAAGATTCACTTCCCAAGGGGCATGACTTCCCAAGGGACTGTTGCCTCTACTAAGGAACGCAAGAATGTAGGATGACTTCATGGGCATGGGTGACCCCTTGAGCCAGTGGATAGAAAGGATTTTGGCCACTAAAACATGATTTTTAGTAAGGGCATTCCATTTGGCAAGTGAATGATAAACTTCCGTAGAAGGTCTCCCAGCCCCAAGAACTAGGGTTTGACGCACCACAAGGGTATTGGAGGAGAGCTATCACGTAGCAATACCGCCGAAACGGCTTTCACCATAATCAAATTTTATATAGTGGCTAGAATGTTGACCTTTCTTTGGCCTGTTACCGCTCTAAGGTCATCCCCTGGCATACCCAATATCGAGTATCTTGGTCCAAGGCAGGCCTCCTATAGAAGTTACATCCAATGCGACTCCTAGGGATTTAACATTGTAGACATGCTAGGAAGAAAAGAAAAAGGTTCTTTTTAAGCACCAAACAAAATGTTATCTAATCTAGGAAATCCACACACATAGTTTTGAAAGACACACAAAGTCTTTGACAACATCCTGCAAAGCACACATTAGTAGTTTGTTATGATCATGTCTTCATCCAATGATTTCCACATGCTGAAAATAGATCATTAGTAACACAAAATCACATAATCTATGTCCTAGAGAGTGATAGGAACCTTAGATGCAAATTTTGATTGATGCATGTGCTTACTATGAACCCAAGTGTGCTTTGACAGAGTGGATTGCACCCTATAAGGCCAAAATGGCTCAAAACACTCCCAAGTGCACCTAGATAGTGCCAACTATGTCAATGAAATAGTTGGGGCCCAGTTGTGCATATTTGGTAGTTTTAGGGCGCAATTGGGAAGTCAGGTGCAAAGTGTGGGGAAATGGTGCCTAGACAAGACCCAAAAACTAAAATTTTCAAAGCTACACTCCCAAGTGCACCCAAACAGTGTAGAATACATCAATGACATAGTTGGGGCCCAGTTGAGCATAGTTGGTAAGTCAAAAACAACAAAAAGAGGTTTTTGTGGCTTCTGGTTTCCTAAAATTGCTCCTAGGGGTCCCAAGTGCGCCCTGACAGAGTAGAGTGCACCCTAGGACAGCAAGTTAACAGAACACATGAAACAAGAGCATATAAGCATTTTACTAGACCCCCTAATTAATCTAGGTGTGAAAAGGAAGAGCAGATAGTTGTTATACCCTTCCAAGTGAGCTCCTTCCTTGCACCTACAAGCACAAAACAAGAAAACCCAAGTTAGATATGCATGTTCACGTTGGGTTCACCAAATGTAGGACTACAAAATGGGCTAAATACATAACATACTATGAGAAAATCACAAACTCAATCTGTATATGAGCAATATTAGTATGCTAATAGAAACCAAATTTAAATAAAGCTTCTACAAACTAAATAAAATTCATAAACTTCAAGATAGACTAAGATGAGCTCTCAATTGAAAATATGAGCCATTAATGGGCTCTCTCAATGAGAAGCTCTCTTGTTGAGTGGCTTTATCTAAATGGATAGGATGTATGCTCAATATGCTTCCAAAGGCTTTAATGGATGATTGTGGATTTTTGGTGTGGATAGATGGCTTTAGTATGGATTTGGCTCTCAAAATAGCATTATAACTTTACTTCATGGATTGTGTTATTTTGCAAAGGGGAAGGATCCAATTTATAGGCAAGAGGCTTGAGGGATTGAGGGTTAAGATGCAAGGATGTGAAAAAGCTCATGGAGGGCTCGGATTGCGTGAGAGGAGAGCACCTGGATTTTGCTTCCTTACAGCCAATCAAGGAGTGACACATGTCACATTGTGAGAGGATGGAGGAAAGGGGAAGGATGAGTAAACAAAGGAGGCTCAAGGGATAAAATCTTCATAAAGACCTTCATAATGGCTTGTAAGAGCAATAAAAGAGCTTGGAAGAGTCATTTAT
Source organism: Cupressus sempervirens (assembly GCA_028749045.1). Lineage (NCBI taxonomy): Eukaryota > Viridiplantae > Streptophyta > Pinopsida > Cupressales > Cupressaceae > Cupressus > Cupressus sempervirens. The sequence continues at coordinate 24,138,602 of CM053793.1, read as the reverse complement.
GGCCTAGTGGGCTTCATAAAGTTTTATGGTTGAGATATTTTGAGGGTGATGAGAGCAATTTCGACTTGGACTTGATTAGGAGGGTTTCAAGCTTGCTTAGGCTTGTGAAAATGATTAGAGGATGGATTAGGATGGTTTAGGATTAGCTTAGGGATAGGCAAGTGGATGGCATTTAATGAGGGTGGGTGAAGGAGGAGATATTTGTTAACTTTGGCTTGGGTTAGTAATTCTTAACCCATGTTTAGGTAATGTGATGGTGACACAACCCAACAACAAAATGGACACAATAGAAAAGGGGAATTATATTAACTGAGAAAATAAGCTAATACAAATAGTGCAGAGAAAATAAACTTCAAAACATGCCCTACGGGCTTACAATAGCATAAATCTAGAGAATATTTCTCCTTATAGCACCTCCTCTCAAACTCTACCCCGAATTGCCTTTTACAATGCCATAAATCTCTTTAAATAGACCCCAGAGGGTTAAGGACTATGAGTAAATTCTAGAAAGTGCTAGTAGGCATCCACCGACAAAATAGAAGGTTTCAAAAGCTGCGTTAGAAGTTGGTGCAATTCTAGAAGAATCCAGAAACGGTAGCTGAACTTTCGGGAGGCATAACTTTTGAACCGTAACTCCGATTGACGAACCGTTTACATTTTCGGAAAGCTCTCAAAGTGCTCTATAGCCCTATGGAATAGCTTCACTCGTCCCCCATTTTTTGACCCTTTTCAAGGTGATTTAATGCCCCAAACCTGACTTTGAAGCATTCTTAGGAGGTCTCCAAAACCTGAAAAACTGCAATAAATTTCAAACCGTGGGGCCTTTTGACCTGATTCTTTTTCTAGAATGCTCTAAATCTCAATTACATTCATCTGGCCAAGTCACACCTTCTAGGTCACCAAAATGATGGCCAAATTGCATGCTCCTATTTTTTCGAGATTTTCAAATGCACTGATAGTTGAACTATGAGAGTTGGAACCTTTATTTGAGCCAAATGGGTATCCAAAAAAGTAAAGACATGAAACAGAAACTAAGTCTAAGTACATTTTTTTTGGGTGACACAGGATTGCCCTTATACCTCTGGATGCTCCTGCATCAGACACCCAGGGTAGATTGAAAAGTGACCCTGTCACTTTATGGATGGTAGAGGAAATCCCAAATGGGAAACCTCAGCTACTGAAATCCAAGTTGAGTCCTCGATTGGCCGTCCTTTCCATTTGACCAAATACTCTTCATACTGCCTGTTTCTGGTACTCCTACCCACACGATGATCTAGAATGTCTTCTATCTCCTCCTTCTTAGAAGCAAGAATTAGACATGGCTCTAAAACTAGCTCCTCATCTGCACCATCATCATGATACTCTATTAAATCTGCAATGTTGAAAATGGGAGAAATGTGAATACCATCTGGCAGCTCCACCTCATATGCATTTCCTGAGTTATGTTTCTTCAAAATTTTGCAGGGGCCAAATTTCTTCATTTTCAGCTTGTTGTAAGTACCAACTGGAAATCTTTCTTTCCATAAGTGCACCATGACAAGATCCCCTACTTGGAATTCCTTATGTCTTCTCCTTACATCAGCCCTAGCTTTATACTCTTGATTCATCTTGATAATGTGTGCTTGAACCTCCTCATGTAGACACCTGATGTGTTCAGCAAATTCCTCAGCTTCAGCACTTGTTCTCTCCCCTTGTTCTATCTTCCTCAATTCTGGTGCAGTCCTTGGGCTATTTCCATATACAATTTGAAATGGTGATTTTCCAGTACTCGTATTTACAGAGTTATTATAAGAAAACTCTGCCTGTGGTAGAATCAAATCCCATCCCTTGGGCTTATCTCCAACTAAACATCTCAGCAAATTTCCCAGACTTCTATTTACCACTTCTGTTTGGCCATCAGTCTGTGGGTGATGTGTGGAACTGAATTTCAAGTCTATTCTCAACTTCTTCCACAATGTCCTCCAAAAATACCCCACAAATTTAGTATCTCGGTCAGAAACTATACTCGTTGGAAGACCATGTAGTCTTACCACCTCTTTGAAAAACAAGTCTGCAATATGGACAACATCATGAGTTTTGTGGCATGGAATGAAATGTGCCATTTTGGAGAACCTATCAACCACCATGAATACTGAGTCATTACCCCTTTGTGTCCTTGGCAATCCAAGAACAAAATCCATACTTATGTCCTCCCATGGCCTTGATGGAACAGGCAATGGCTGGTATAGGCCAGTATTGTGACTAAACCCCTTGGCAACTTGACAAACCTGGCAACTCTGTACAAACTTCTTCACATCCTGTGTAATTTGAGGCCAAAAATAATGTTCTCTAAGAATGGCAATGGTCTTATCCTGACCAAAATGTCCTGCCATCCCTCCACTGTGTTTCTCCTTAATCAAATTTTAGCTCATGGAACTCCTTGGAATGCACAATTGACTACCTTTGAACAACATGCCATCCTGAATCAAATAATCTAACCACTTGGTTCTATCTACAGCAACAGGTTCTTTACAAGCTTTCCATGCTTCAGCAAAATCAGGATGCTCGAGGTACAAATTCTTGAGTTCATCAAACCCAACTACTTCAACCTGCATTGTTGTAAGCAACAACTGTCTCCTACTTAATGCATCTGCAACCCTGTTAGATTTTCCACTTCTATGCTTCAACACAAATGTATAACTTTGCAAGAATTCTACCCACTTCATATGCCTCTGATTCAATTTACCTTGGCTATTTAGGTACTGTAATGCCTGATGATCAGTATACAAAACAAATTCCTTTGGCAACAAATAATGCCTCCATTTCTTTAAGGCCTGAACTATTGCATAGAACTCTTGGTCATAAACAGAATACTTCTTTGCATCATTCAATTTTTCACTAAAATATGCAATAGGCTTACCTTCTTGGCTTAATACAGCCCCAATAGCGCTACCACTAGCATCACAATCCACCTAGAATACTTTTCTAAAATTTGGAAGTGCCAACACAGGCTGTTCAGTCACCTTCTTCTTCAGCAATTCAAAACTTCTCACAGCTGCTGCAGTCCATTTGAACTCTTTTCTATCCCCTCTTATTGTATTAGTTAGAGGTGCACATATGCCACTGAAATTCTTAATAAACTTCCTATAAAAACTAACTAAACCATGAAATGATCTTACCTCAATAGCAGACCTTGGAGTAGGCCATTCCAAGATGGCTTTTACCTTCTCTGGATCCATTTTGAGACCTTCAGGTGATATAACAAATCCCAAATAGACTAGCTCCCTTTTTGCAAAGACACACTTCTTTAGATTAATTAACAGTTTCTCTTCCCTTAGCCTTTCAAGGACACTACGAATATGCAATAAATTTTCTTCCAAAGTCTTGCTGAAAATTAAAATATCATCCAAATAGACAATAACAAATTTTCCCAAGAACTTCTTAAGTACCTCATTCATGAGCCGCATGAAGGTGCTTGGGGCGTTCATCAATCCAAAGGGCATGACTAACCACTCATAAAGACCCTCCTTGGTCTTGAAGGCTATTTTCCACTCATCTCCTTCTCGAATTATATCTAATGATAGCCACTCTTCAGATCTATCTTTGTGAAGTACTGAGCTCCACTCAAGCAGTCCATAAGATCATCCATCCTTGGTAAAGGAAATTGGTACTTGATGGTTATCCTATTTATAGCTCGAGAATTTGTACACATCCTCCACTCTCCATCCTTCTTTGGTGCAAGTACTACAGGTACTGCACATGGACTTAGGCTCTCTCGAATCAAGCCCTTCCTCAACAGCTCCTGAACCTGTCTATTTAGCTCCTCTGTTTCAGTAGGAGTCATCTTGTGAGCAGCCTTGTTAGGCAAACTAGCTCCTGGAATCAGATCTATTTGATGACTGATTTGCCTTACTGGTGGCAATCCATTTGGAACATTATCAGAGATAACATCTCCAAATTCTCCTAGTAAATCTAAAACTTCAAATGGTATTTCACTACTGCCTTCTTTATCTTTCCTAGGAATCACAGCATAGCACATACGTTGATGTTTCATGCCATCTAAAAACTTCCTTCCTTTAACAAGACAAATCCTAGCACTGCTACATACCTTTTCACCTTCCTTTTTCATGGGCTTCAATTTGTGGCGAACTCCATCCTTTGTTAGAGAGTATGTGTTTGCATGTCCATCATTTATTGCATGTCTATCAAACTTCCATGGTCTACCCAACAATAGATGGCAAACATCCATCGAAATAACATCACAGAGAACTTCATCATGGTAACTCCCAATTTTGAATTTTACTGAACATTTTTCACTTACCAGGACCTTATGATCATCTTTTACCCAAGAAATCCGATAGGGCTAGGGATGTTTCTCCCTCTTGAGATTCAGCTTAGAGACCATCTCTTCTGATACCAAGTTATCAATGCTACCACCATCAATGATCACATCACAACATTTATCATCACACTTGCATCTGGTACGAAACAAACTCCTCCATTGTCCTGGTTCATTTTCACCACTTAGTAGGACTCTTTCATTTACCAAGGTCTCTCCTCTTTCTACATCCTCTGAATGTGATGATTGTGCATCCTCATCCACATGAGCAACCCTATCTTGGCCCTCAGCTCTCCTATCTGTCCTTCCATGTCGTTGAGGGCATTCAAAGGCGCGATGACCTTCTTCATTGCAATGGAAACAGGTACCATGGAAGCCTCCTCTTCCTTGTCCACGTCCTCTACCTCTTCCTCTTTGATTTCCAAAGTCTTGATCACAGGAGCGGTTGAAACCCTCATTCCTCTGGTTCCTGCTAGTACCCTCATCTTCATTTTTCTTTTGAGTTTCATTGCAGCCTCCAGATGATCTACCACTTCCCCTTCCTCCTTGACTGCGCCCTCTTTGTCTTCCTTCAAACCTTTTACTCAGCTTCTCTTCAACTCATAGGGAAAACTGGTATGCTTCTTCAATGCTGGTCATTCTTACTAGACTTAATTCCTCCTGGATGCTAGGTCGTAACCCACTGATATAACAAGAAACCTTCTCCTTATTTGCTTCTACATGCCCTGCTCTAATCAGGAGTCGGTAAAAATCCTTTGTATATTTTTGGACTGATCTTCCTGCTTGCTTTAACCCATGCATCTTCTTAAACAGATCAAGCTCGTAGTCCACAGGAATGAACTGCTTCTTCAATTTGTCCACCATGCGATCCCATCTTGTGATCTTCTTCTTTCCTCTTCTAAGTCTTTCCAGTTGAACCTCTTGCCACTAGATTTTGGCATGGCCTTTGTAAACTTAACCCTATCTGGGTCCCTTATATCCTCATACTCAAAGTATTCTTCCAGTTCATTGATCCAATCGATCAACTCATCTGGTTTCAAATTTCTCGAAAATATACCCACTTCAATTGTAGGTCTTTTCCCAAACCTAGTAATGGCCCTAAAAAGCCTTTCCTCTACAGGATTCAGAACTTCCCCGTCAACTTCCATTACTTCCTCTTCATTGTCATCCTCACTATTGTCATCTACGGCAATATTTGCTCCTCTATGAAGCTCCTCTTGCAATGCTTGTACCTGTCTCTAGAGGGCTCTAACCTGCTCAGGATCAATAGCTCTGGCCCTTTTGCCACGCTCTCTTTTGGAGGCATCTTCTAACTCAAACCCACAACCACACAGTCCTGGTGCAAACTACCTCACACTCGGTGCTCTGTCTACACACTCAGGAAAACCCGCTCTGATACCACTTGATGGTGACATAACCCAACAACAGAATGGACACAATAGAAAAGGGGAATTATATTAACTGAGAAAATAAGCTAGTACAAACAGTGCAGAGAAAATAAACTTCAAAACATGCCCTACGGTCTTACAATAGCATAAATTTGGAGAATATTTCTCCTTATAGCACCTCCTCTCAAACTCTACCCCGAACTGCCTTTTACAATGCCAGAAATCTCCTTAAATAGACCCCAGAGGGTTAAGGACTAGGAGTACATTCTAGAAAGTGCTAGTAGGAATCCACCGACAAAAAAGAAGGTTCCGAAAGCTGCGTTAGAAGTCGGTGCAATTCTAGAAGAATCCAGAAACTATAGCCGAACTTTCGGGAGGCATAACTTTTGAACCGTAACTCCGATTGACGAACCGTTTACATTTTTGGAAAGCTCTCGAAGTGCTCTATAGCCCTATGGACCAGATTTGCTCGTCCGCCATTTTTTGACCCTTTTTGAGGTCATTTAATGCCCCAAACCTGACTTTGAAGCATTCTTAGGAGGTCTCCAAAACTCGAAAAACTGTAATAACTTTCAAACTGTGGGGCCTTTTGACCTGATTCTTTTTCTGGAATGCTCTAAATCTCAATTACATTCATCTAGCCAAGTCACACCTTCTAGGTCACCAAAATGATGGCCAAATTGCATGCTCCTATTTTTTTTGAGATTTTCAAATGCACTGATAGTTGAACTATGAGAGTTGGAACCTTTATTTGAGCCAAATGGGTATCCAAAAATGTAAAGACATGAAATAGAAACTAAGTCTAAGTACATTTTTTTTGGGTGACACAGGATTGCCCTTATACCTCTGGATGCTCCTACATCATAATGTGACAAGGTTAGGAGGGGATTAGGATTAGGTTTAAAGACATCTTCTAGAAGAGTCTAGACTTTGGATGAGGATAAAGACTTTCTAGAATAGTCTAGAATTTCCTAGGATGAGGATGAAGAATTTCTAGAAGAGTCTAGAACTTCTTAGGATGAGGATAAATTAGATTTTTAGGAAATAAATAAAGTTTTATTTATTTCAAGGATTTGGGTTGAGGAGATATTTATTAAAACTTTTTTAATAAACATGAGGATTAATATTTAATCTTAATTAAATATTTTGAGTTGGGATTAGGGGTAGGGAATGATGGGATTAGCCTTTAATTAAAATTAAAGAAGGATTAGAAGATTTTTGGAAGAGGTTAGTGATCTTAAGGAAATTGGCCAAGTTTTGGGCAAAAAATAAATTTTTTATTTATTTTGGGTTTTTTGGTCAATTTATTAATTAAATAATTAATAAATAAGGAAATAATGTTTAAATAAGATTTAAACATTTTTGGGAGGGATTCCTTAATTAAATATTTTTAATTAAGATAAAGGGATTTAATGGCATAAAAATTAATTAATTAATTAAATAATTAATTAATTAATAAATGATGATGTCATCAGGACTTTTTTAGAAAATAAAAAAACTTTATTTTCTAAAGGTTTTTAGGTGTCTACATTTTGCCCCTCTTTGATGTGATGCCGCAAGTGGCATGGCATTAAAGATAAGAAAATAAGATGCCCAAGGCTAGAGCAGAAGAGGAGAGAATGGACTGTGAGATGCCCCCTCAAGAAGGTTGCGGGGAGAGAAAGCGAGGCTCGATGACTTCTTGAAAAGTACAAGAATCCGAGATGAGCAAGAAGACTCAGATTTGCTTAAGAGAAGAGGTTTGGTTAGCTCAAACTCTCACTACGGGAGAATGATAAAGGGAGAATCAGAGGCACAAGAGGAAGCAAGCTTAAGATCTCAGGGCTTGCAGAGGATGTAGGAGCGGAGTGCTATAAAAGGAATCCAGGATGGGGAGATGGATGAGGGAATTAAAAAAGATGATGCAATAGGATTTCAAAGAGTTAGATTGGCAGAAGATGGGTTTCGAAGATCCCTAGGACTAGGATTGTGGATCTCGAAAGATGAGGCTTGGTGGATTGATTTGGATTGGTGGATCCCTAAGACTAGGATTGTGGATCCCTAAAGCTAAAGGTGAGGAGTGATTCAAAGAGATACTGATGCATAAGCTAGGGTAGGAGAGACGGATGCTGGATATGGATGGGGGATAATGGAGATGAAGGAAAACCATTGAAGCTTTTTGAGCGGGGGGGATACTTCAAAGAGAAGTACCATGATGTAGTTGAGCACTAGATTTGCTATAGGACTGTTGGTTAATTGCCAAGGTTGCCAAGAACATCAAGGCCTTTTCACCAACTATCCAAAGGACTAATGAACTGACTCAAAACAAACATGCAAGGATTGCCCCAGTATCACACATGAATCCTAGAGGAAGCAGTGTGGAAACAACACTAGGTAACCCACAAGCAGAAAAAAAAATAAGCAAAAGACATGATCAAGACCTTATGCTCCGATTGCCCCATTCATAGTATACCATGATATGGAAGATCGTGGCAACCTTGAGGAGGGAACAAGGAGATTTCTTGGAAAAGATATTTCAAAACCCAACAGGGAAGAGTCCAAATCAAAAGAAAGCGAAAATCCAAAAGAGAACCATTTGCCAATGAGATGGGTAGGACGAGGTACTAATGGACCAAGATCAGACATGAGGAAAGCTTTATCTTGCAAGGACCTATCAGAGAGCACCTAAGCTGGTGGATTTGGATGAGTGATGCATCTGGCAAGCTAAACTAAGAAAGATAACACTTTGGTGATAGGAAATCTAGCTAAAGGATGCATTGGAATAGCTAACCAAGATGTGCGATGGGTGCAAGATGCTGATCAAGGAAAAATTGACACGAACACTAGATAGATACAATGGTACTAAGCTAAAGAGGATGTAAAAGCTGACAGACCAAGATATTTACAAGCGGGCTAATCAAGATATGGTACAAGCTAACAGACCAATGATATGTATGATACAGATGGATAAAAGCTCAGGATGAGAGGATAGCGATATAGCTCAATTTTGTGTAAGATGCAAAAACTAAGGATGAGGTGATAGCGTAAGATATGGATTTGGAAGGATGCATCCAATGATGATGATAGATGTGTGACCAAGGATGGGGACAATGCTAAGGTTGGTGGTAGCTGAGCTGATAGATAGTGCTAGAGTGAATGGCTAATGAGAGGATGACATTGGATTTGCATGGGGATAGCCTAGAGTGAGGTACCAATGATAAGGGAGGATGGACAAGACAAGATCTCCAAGGAATATAGTGCCCCCAGTTAGAAGATGACATGCAGAAGGAGGTCTTATGATGGATTTGATAGGATTGAAGCTAGGATGGAAAAGCTGAAGGTGCTAGGGAGATGGATGATAACTAGGATGATGGGGTGAGGTTGCAAAAGATAAGTGGATAGTGATAGATAAAAGCTGGAGGATGAAAGATAGGTGGATAGTGATAGATAAAAGCTAGAGGATGAAAGATAGGTGGATAGTGATAGATAAAACCTGGAGGATGAAAGATAGGTGGATAAATTGGAAGATGGGGTTGGATGGCAAGATGTGACCAAAAGCATGAGGATGATAGGCTAAGCTGGGGATGGCTAGATTACACATGATGCTTGTTTACCAAGTTTTCATCATGGTACTTGTCCAAGGCGCTTGAATTGCCAAGTTTTCACCAGTGGACGCTTTTTCTTTTTTTTTGACTTTTTGACTTTTGGACTTAGCTGGAATGATTTTGGCTTTCTTCAACTATTTTGGCTTTTTTGGGATTTTTCACTGGCTGTTGGAATGTTCAATTTTGTTGCTAGTTGTTGGTACACCGGATGTGTGATTTATGCAATAGATTGGATTAGGTGGGATTGATGGTAGGAGATGGAGGGATGAAAAGGTTGGAAAGGAGCATGCTATGGGGATGCTTGCAAGAGCAACATTGGCACATGTTGGGACGGGTGTGAAAAGAGCATATGGGGGATAGATGGTAGATGCGAGCATGATGGAGGATTTGTGGAAGCGTGCTTGGGGATATAGGCACCCAAGATGGAGTTAGGAGATGGGGGACATGAGTCACTAGATGGGGGATTAGCAATGGTGGATGCCATTATGCATTGGGTTTCAACTTTTTTCTTGGGGATCCACATGGTTTTGGATTTTCTTTTCATAGGCTTTTGCATTTTTTTGCATTCTTTGATTGGATTTTTCCTTTTTGGAGTATGTCTTTTAGAATAGACATATGATTGCCTAGGATGTGTATTTTTAGCTTTATGCATTTTGAAGTTGGCATTCACATTGTTGTGGTAAGCTTTGGGAAGATGGTTAGGAGAAGCTTTGTGAGATGGAGAGGATATGAAAGAGCATGTAGGGGGATGATGATGGATGATGTGCCCTAATATGTGCCTTTTTTGATCTTGCATAGAAATTGATGGAATAGGATTTTTATGATGGCTAATAGGAGGATGGAGGATGGTAGATTTTGGGACATAGGGACCCAAAATGGATTTAGTGGATGAAGGGGGGATATGGTAGGTTGTTTTGGGTTGCAAAGATGGTGGAGGGGGGATGACATAAGATTTCTTGAAGGAGTGATGGGAGGCTGGCATGGTGGGCTTGGAGATAGGCTTGGTTTGGGGGTGTGGTGTATCAACACCTTTAGATGTTGAGCCTTTGGATACATATCCAAGACCATGAAATCCTAGATTTTTTTGTGCAATAATAGGCTCTCTGATTCCTTGCTCTTGTGGTCCTAAACCTTGACCTTGATAATGCCATCGATTGAGCATTTGAACAAGCTGAGGAAACTTTTTGCTTGCAGAAAATGGTAGAAGTGATTTATTAGGTGTATTGCAATGGGGAGATACTATTCTTAATTCTTCTGCTGAGAGAGGGCCACCGTGGATGAATGTAAGTGAACCAAGAGGGTAGATTATAGATGGTGGAATAGCTTGGATAGGTGGTAAGATGGAAGCATGGAGCGGGGGAGATGGAAGGATAGGATCTTGATGTAGCTGGTGGGATGACAAGATATCTTGTAGTGGAGGAGATATGGCTTGAGGTTTTGGAGATGGAGGAGATGGTGACTGCACTATGGATGGAAGACATGGTACAATGATATCTTCATTTATGCTTTGGGGGATGTCAACATGCTTTTGCAGAGGATCTTGATAGGATTGGTTTGGAGTGGATGGTGTGATAGGAGGTGAAGGGATGGATTCTACGAAGGCAGCAGATGGATAGATGGGAGATTCAGTAGTGGAGATGGGTGAGTAGAAGATGGATGCATAAGGGTCATTACGAGAGATTTGGGAAATGCTTGGAGGAAATGTGGATATGATTTGGAGGGATTTGATAGGTGGTGGGATTTTGATGCTTGCAGGAAGTGGAAGGATTTTAAGGAATTTGATGGATGGTATGGGGATGATAGCTATGGGAGATGGAGGTGATATTATAGATGGGGAAGCTTCATCACTGACTACTTCACATGGTTGGATTAGATGACATGGCTTATCGATTGTTGGAGGCAACTTTTCTTGTATTTCCTCTAGGAGATTCCTTGGAGACTCATGTGTCGAAGGTGGAGGTGGATTGACAGGAATAGCTAGTGTGATGGGGGTGGAAGATTGGAAGCTTGGTTGATGGGGTGATGGAGGGGAAGCTGGAATATCAGATGGCATGACTAGATAGTTTGGAATAACTCTTGGATTTTGGGGGATGCTTAGGAGAATGTTTCTAAGGCTTTCAGTATACCTGTCATAGTCAACAATATTTTCATCATCATTGGAATAGGAGGTGGTGGGAGCAAGGACAATGCGACCAAACACATCATGATAGGATTGGTACTTCATGCTTTGATGGTGAGTTTGATGGGGATGGGGTCTTGCATATGGATGAACACAGAAGCTCATGGTTGGATTTGGATTAAGCACAAATTTTGGATTGGCTGATGAAAGATTTCCTAGGGAGAGTCAAAGCTGCATGACAGACCTAAGGAGGATTGGCTGGAGTTTTTTGGCTTTCCTATGGATGGAAGACTTCAAGGGCATGTTGTCAAAAGGTGAGAGTTTTACTTTCCTATGCCCCAGATTTGGTGGTGACTGTGTCAACTTGAGGATAGACTAATGATCCTATGGGCATGACACGAGATTGACCACTTGTGGATCCCAACCTTTAGCTCAAGGTGATGAGGGATGCAAGTGACAAAGCTAGATTACCCTAGACAATGCTCTGTCAGAGGGATAACCTTGGTGAGATTGGTTGATTGGTAGGATAGATTGATTGGATAGCAAATTTTGGCAAAGTGACAACAACTCTTTAAAGGCTTGGGTGATTTTGGATTGGGTTGCTAGCTGGCTGGGGGGATGATTTGGATGGACTTTGGATTTGGGATTGTTCTAAGGCAAAGAACTAGATAGATTCGGTTGTAGTGGGGGAGCTTGGATGATTTTCTGATGAGGCAGTGACTACGCTAAGTATGCCTTGAGATGGGAGATTTTTTCTTTTTTGGGATTTTGACCAAAGTTGGCAAACATTCATTCAAAAGCCATGAACAGATAAGCAGACAAAATTTTTGAGCAAGCACGTCAAACACACAAACATCCTAGGAAGCTTTCTACAAGGATGAAATTTGTTATAGCTAGGGAGTCCTCGATATATGCAAGGTACATGAGGCCCAAATCTATAGATGAAACTAAAAAGATGTCACACAGCCGAGAGGAGTGGTAACCCACTTCTCCTCTTTCACTTCTCAAGGGTATAAAGTTCCTTGAGGCTTAGCCCGAGTGACAAAATTTTGATCCCAAGAGAGGTGTCTTTGGATTCACCTCCTGATCTTTATACTCTGCCGAAACGCTGGAGTTGAGGTCGTCCCAAGGGGTGATGAAATCCCTAAGTAGCTCTCCTAAAAAGCTAAGACAAAATTTTGGATCCTAATCTTATACACCCAAGATGGCCTCGAAAGACGACAAGGGGAGAGAAGACTTGGATGATCGTGGGCTAAAAGACAGAATTCTTTTCCAACTGACACTTAAGTTTTCTGATCTAGACTTTGCAAGCACTCATGTTTAAGATACAATGTTTATTCCAACTTTGAAGCATCAACAAAATAAAATCGATCGAAGAATGTGAACAAGAATAAGAGTTAGGGTCAACAAGAAAGTAAACCCATGCGCTCGGAGGCCCTCCGCATCAAGTATCGATTGATTTTTCTTTAAGGCATTCAAGATTGAGTGTGAGTTTATTTTAAGCCCAAAACAAAGGTGTGTGAGATTCGATTTCAAGTGCGCGCCCAAAGGCCCTCCATGTCAATAGTTGTTCAATTTTAGTACCCAAATGAAGTGTGGTCGATTTAATCTAGATTTTTGGTTATTTAAGAATTTTGATAAAGTTAAAGCAAACGTTCAAAGACCAAGTGAGTGAGTTAGATTGTGGAACATTTAACACCTTTTTCAAGTAGACCCATCCCCATGAATGGCGCTGAGATTGCAACCAATGGTTAATATTTGATGGGTGATTAGAAAAGAGGTGAGTCCAAGGAACTACTCAAATTGATTTTTGCAAATTTTTGTTTAACTTAACGAAGTTTCTTAAATGTCCAAAAATCAAACTTTGCCTAAATTGCATGTGGAAAAGAGATTTGTTTTGTTCAATTTTAAAAGCTCCAAATGAAGTGTTTGATATTGCAATGGTTAATTGATCCTTGGAATTCAAGATTGGATTTTTTATTTTAATCATGCATTCAAGGAAAATTTGATTTTAATCCATGGCATTCAAGAGTGTGTTTAGCAACATTCATTCAAAGACAAGTGATTAAACATTCAAGTTTTTTTTTTCTTTGAGCATTCAAGATTGAGATTTTGTGTGTTTTTTTAAGAACTTTGAAGTGCTTTGTTTTAACCTTAGATCATTCAAGATTGTTTTTGGACTCAAAAAATGAAAATGACTCTTTGGACTTTGCTTTTCATTCAAGATTTTGTGTTCTAGTTTGCAAGTTTTAAGCCCAAAAATGATATTCCTAGATTGTTTTGATGCATGAAAAATCTAAGAAACATTCAATATTTTGCAACAAGACATTTGTTTGGAACAAATAACAAAACTTTTAGGACAATTTTTGGCAACCATTTAGGACTCTTAGTTTTCATAAGATTTTTAAAAGAACTTTAAAATATTTGCAAATGAGGTTCATTTTATCCTCGATTGATGCTTTGAGTTTGATTTAGATTTTAGTGTGCACTTAGTGTTGATTTTGAACTTTTTGAAATGGAAACTTGAAGTTCTTTTTAAATTCTCAAAAATGAAGTGTTCCTAACTTTTCATGAATGCATCTAAAACCTTGATGTTGCAAGGATGCAAATGATTGGATTGGTTTAGTTTCACTTGTTAAAAGATTTTTTCTTTTTTGCAAATTTTTAATTTTTAATGGATTTAATTATGATTTGGGGGTTCATTTTAAGCACTAAAAAGAAGTGTGTATGATTTTTCTTCCTTAAAAAAACAATGGCCAAGATCTCCCACAAGAAGAAGAAGAAGAAGTAGATGGAATAAGAAGAATATAGACAAGAAGAGGAACAAGAATTCCAAGTGCTTTGTCCACCTATAAGCTTGAAAAATCTGTAAATACTATGAGATAGACTATGAGTTCCTTTGTCTTATTCATGCTCATGTGGACCTACAAAACCAATTTATACAATCCTACCAATCACAAAAACAAGCAAAATTAGCCAAAATTAGCAAATGACATACAAAACTTGACTAAAAAAGCTAATGAAGATGACCCATGCGGGGTCCCATCGGGCGTGCCAAAATGTATATGAGCAATGTTAGTATGCTTAAAGAAACCAAATTTAAATAAAGCTTCTACAAACTAAACAAAATTCATAAACTTCAAGATAGACTAAGATGAACTCTCAATTGAGAATATGAGCCATCAATGGACTCTCTCAATGAGAAGCTCTCTTGTTGAGTAGTTTTGTCTAAATAGATAGGATGTATGCTCAAGCTTTATGCTTCAAAAAGGAGTTGGAGTTTGAGTGTGAGTGTATGGTTTTGATGTAAAATGGCTTCTCAAAATGGCATTATGACTTTACTTCATGGATTGTGTTATTTTGCAAAGGGGAATTATCCAATTTATAGGCAAGAGGCTTGAGGGATTGAGGGTTAAGATGCAAGGATGTGAAAAAGCTTGTGGAGGGCTCAGATTGCATGAGAGGAGAGCACATAGATTTTGCTTCCTTACAACCAATCAAGGAGTGACACATGTCACATTGTGAGAGGATGGAGGAAAGGGGAAGGATGAGTCAACAAAGGAGGCTCAAGGGATAAAATCTTCATAAAGACCCTCATAATGGCTTGTAAGAGCAATAAAAGAGCTTGGAAGAGTCATTTATGGCCTAGTGGGCTTCATAAAGTTTTATGGTTGAGATATTTTGAGGGTGATGAGAGCAATTTCGACTTGGACTTGATTAGGAGGGTTTCAAGCTTGCTTAGGCTTGTGCAAATGATTAGAGGATGGATTAGGATGGTTTAGGATTAGCTTAGGGATAGGCAAGTGGATGGCATTTAATGAGGGTGGGTGAAGGAGGAGATATTTGTTAACTTTGGCTTGGGTTAGTAATTCTTAACCCATGTTTAGGGAATGTGACAAGGTTAGGAGGGGATTAGGATTAGTTTTAAAGACATCTTCTAGAAGAGTCTAGACTTTGGATGAGGATAAAGACTTTTTAGAATAGTCTAGAATTTCCTAGGATAAGGATGAAGACTTTCTAGAAGAGTCTAGAACTTCTTAGGATGAGGATAAATTAGATTTTTAGGAAATAAATAAAGTTTTATTTATTTCAAGGGTTTGGGTTGAGGAGATATTTATTAAAAAATTTTAAATAAACATGAGGATTAATATTTAATCTTAATTAAATATTTTGAGTTGGGATTAGGGGTAGGAAATGATGGGATTAGCCTTTAATTAAAATTAAAGAAGGATTAGAAGATTTTTGAAGAGTTTAGTGGTCTTAAGAAAATTGGCCAAGTTTTGGGCAAAAAATAAATTTTTTATTTATTTTGGGTTTTTTGGTCAATTTATTAATTAAATAATTAATAAATAAGAAAATAATGTTTAAATAAGATTTAAACATTTTTGGGAGGGATTCCTTAATTAAATATTTTTAATTAAGATAAAGGGATTTAATGGCATAAAAATTAATTAATTAATTAAATAATTAATTAATTAATAAATGATGATGTCATCAGGACTTTTTCAGAAAATAAAAATACTTTATTTTCTAAAGGTTTTTAGGTGTCTACACAATCAACATATATTAGCACCCACTAGTTCTACCATGAAAGCCAAACTAATCAAAAGAAAGCAAACATAATTAAAAACTCCCTTTTTCATTTGTAGCTCCCATGTCCTTCTTTCTTCTCCAAATGATTGTAGCTCCAATTTGCCTATAGTGTACACAAGATTGAAGAAAAGAGCCTATGATAGGGATAAAGCCATGAGAATACTTGAAGTGTGATTTAAAGTGAGAGCAAGAATGCAAAATGCAAAGAAGTAGAAACTCAAAGACTCAAAGATTTGGATTTTCAAAATTTAAGCATTCAGATCTGAAAATGAGAGAAAGAGTGTCCAATTTATAATCAACACTCATGGTGAGAGCATTGGATTTTTCACCCATAGATATGTGATGTGTCAAGAGATTTTTTTGAGAATCCATGATGCCTATGAAAAAATATGCCAATTGTAAGATTCTATGACACATGAGAGTCAAACTTGGCTAAATGTGGAAGAGAATCTATGACGCGTCATAAGACACCTCAACCCACTTAAAGCCAAAAATATATGATGAATAAGCCAAATAGGGACATGCGTAAGAGATAAGAATATTTGATTATGAAAAATCTTATCCAAGTGTCAAAGGAGAATCCACGAGGTGTCATATCCAAGTGTCACTATGATGCAATATTTTATGGAATATTTGAATTAAAAATCCTCTTATTCCACAAAATAAGAATTAGTAAAAAATGGAATTAATGATGGAAAATGGAACTTAGGAAATTAAAAATTTCCATGGTTTGCAGATAATGAATCAATTAATTAATAAAATTAATTAATTGAGGATGATAATTAGGAAGAATAATTAGAAAGAATAGGATTAAATTATGGGTTATTTAATCCTATAGAGAAAATTAGCAGATGATTGGCCAAATTATTTAAATGAATGTGACTGTACCCTTTGATGAAAATGTGACAATGATGGATATCAAATAAGATGATGGAAAGTAGACCAAAGCCATGGTCAGATTGATTGATTGAAGTTGATAACATTCCAAGGACACATGACATGAATTGGTTGACATGTAACATTTAACTAATATTGTAAATGCTACAAGATTGAAATTGATTGATAAGGTTTGATCATAATAACATTGATGGAAACTATCAATATTATTAAAATGATTGATGATGTTGTG
The DNA here is from genome assembly GCA_028749045.1 of Cupressus sempervirens. Lineage (NCBI taxonomy): Eukaryota > Viridiplantae > Streptophyta > Pinopsida > Cupressales > Cupressaceae > Cupressus > Cupressus sempervirens. The sequence continues at coordinate 24,121,471 of CM053793.1, read as the reverse complement.
ATCTGACATTGAAAGCCTCAAAAATGTCAAAGATTGGATGACATGAATGATAGTTTGACCTAGCACTAAGAGCCACGACAGTACTAAGGTCAGATTGATAAGATTGATAAGTTGATAGGTTTCCAAGGCACTGAAAGCCACAACAATGCCTAGGAGCAGATAAATGATGATTGATTTGAGATGTTTGATATGTTTTGGGTTGATTAGGATTGATTTCAAGTGATTCTGGGTTGATTTGGGGTGATTTTGAGTTGATTTGATATGATTTTTAGTTGACATGAAATTGATGTGAAAGTGGATACAAATGACAAAATATGGTCAATCTGGCCAAAAGATCAGAGTTAGTAGAATGAAAAAATCGGACAAATTAGTATGAAGAAGTGATGACACCATAGATGTGAACCATTTTTGAGCGTCTACACTACCATCTTAATTTCTTTGCTTTTGCTTCTCCCTCTTAGTTGTTGATCTTCTATTTCTCCCTCTGACTAATCTTCCTCCTTTCGATCATCCTAAATCAGTTTTTGCATTTCATCTCCCATTGATCTTTTGATGTTGATAAGTTTATGCTATTTCTCCCTCTTTGACAACAATGTCAAATATGTAGCATCCTTGATTATGCTGATATGCATCTTCTAATCTTCTCCCTCTATCACCATGCTTGTGACTAATTTGGAGTCTCATCTTTTTTATACCTTCTACATCAATTTTCATTATTTTAATAGTCAATATTTTGGTATAGGGCAATTCTACTATTGCTCAAATAGCCTAGGATAGGGACTTTACCCCTAAATTACCTATAAGATACTCAAAAGAATATTTAGGTAGTGGTTTTGTGAAGATATCGGCAATTTGTTCCTTTGAGTTGATATATTCCATCTTCACTTGGTTGTCTTCCACCAATTCTCTTACATAGTGATACTTGATTGCAATGTGCTTAGTTTTTGTGCACATCACAAGGTTCTTGGATATGTTGATGGCACTTGCGTTACCACAATAGAGTATCATTGGCTCAGTTATCTCCTCCTTCATACCTTTCAATAGGTTCTTGATCCACACAATGTTGGTACAATTGATAGTAGCTACAACATACTTAGCTTTAGCTATGGATTGTGAGTTATATGTTTGTTTCTTGCTAGTCCAAGTCACTAGTCTCTTTCCTAAGAAGAGTGCTCCTCCACTTGTGCTTTTCCTGTCATCAATCTTTTCTCCCCAATTTGCATCAATGTAGGCATTCAACTCAAAATTTTCACTCCTCTTGTAGTATAACACAAAGTCATCTATCCCTTTCAAATACCTCATTATTCTGTTCACTGCCACAAGGTGATTTTCTCTTGAATTAGCAAAAAATCTTGCTACTATCCTAATAACTAATGTAATGTCTAGTCTACTATGTAAAATATATTGTAACTTTCCAATCATTGACCTATACATTGTCTGATTGACTTTAGCAGACTCATCATTCTTAGATAACTTATGTCTTGTTACCATTGGTGTACTGATAGGTTTAGAATCCTCTAAGCCAAATGTCTTGAGTATCTTCTTGATATACTTTGATTGGGTCACAAATATACCATGTTTTAGTTGATGTACTTTCAATCCAACAAATAACTTTATTTCTTAAAATGTTGACATTTCAAATTCATGTTTCATTTTGTCAGCAAAATCTTTGCTCAGTGCTTCTTTTCCTTCAAAGATTATATCATCCACAAAAATTTTTGATATCAGGATATCCTTACCTTCTTCTGACTTGAATACTTCTTTTTCTTCAAAGATTATATCATCCACAAAGATTTCTGATATTAGGATATCCTTACCTTCTTCTGACTTGATGTACATGTTGTTTTTGTCATTTGTTCTTTCAAAGCCTATTTTCACCGAATATTTGTGAAGACTTTCATACCAAGCTCTAGGAGCTTGCTTCAACCCATAGAGAGCTTTGTACAATTTTCAAACCTTATCTCTTTTGTTTTCATCAACAAATCCCTCTAGTTGCTTTGTTTAAACTTCCTCTTCTAGTATGCCATTAAGAAAAGTAGGCTTTACATCCATTTGGTAGACTTTGAAACCTTTGTAGGTAGCATATGCAAGTAGAGTCCTAACTCCTTCTATTCTTACAATAGGAGAAAATGTTTTCCCATAATCTAGTCCTTCCTCTTGTGCATAGCCTTGGTAAACTACTCTAGCCTTATTTCTTGTGATCTCACCATTTTTATCTAACTTGTTTTTGAACACCCACTTGGTTCCAATCAGATTCTTATATGGTAGTCTTGGAACTAAAGTCCAAGTCTTGTTCTCCTCAATTTTTGCTATCTCTTCTTTCATTTCTTTGTATCAATCATCATCTTGTAGAGCATCATTCACTATCCTGGGTTCAATCTTGCTAAGTAGATAGGTTTCACTCCTTTGTTTCTTGTCATTGGTCTAGCCTCTTTGTCACGAATGATCTATTTTGCAGGGTGATATCTTCTTACATACTTTGATAGCTTGGGTTCAATCCTTGCTTCAATGTTTGGCCTTTCAGCATTAGAGTCACTATGCACATCTTTATTAGGTAACTCTTCATCTCTTTCATGTGTGCTGATTTTAGAATAATAATAGGCATTTCCTTTATTTTACAACTCAGCATTCATTGGCTATGATTTGGTAGATACTAAAATTTGTTGTTGATTCCTAGTTTGATTGGCATCATCTTCTTCATTATAAATTCCTTCATAGAAGTATACAAAGGATTTGTATTCTTTTGGTTTCTTGATGCATTCATTATTTTGAACATCTACATGCTCATCAAAGTTTATATTTGCACTTTCCACAACTTTGTTAGTATTAGCATTTAAACACTTATAAGGTTTGCTTCTAGTGGATTATCCAAGGAATATGCCTCCATCACTTTGTGCATCAAATTTTTCATTCCTAGACTCTTTAAGACTATAGCACTTATAACCAAACACTTTAAAATGCTTAACATTAGGTGAATGACCATATCATAGTTCAAAAGGTGTTTCATTAGTACCTTTTTTTATTTGAACTCTATTGAGGGTGTTGATTGTTGTACTTACAACTTCTCTCCAGAACTTTAGTGCAACATTCTTTTCCATCATCAAAGTTCTAGCATAGTCAATCACTGATCTATTTCTTCCTTTTGCTATACCATTCTATGGTGGAGTTCTAGGTTTTGATGCTTACCTTTTGATTCCTCTATCATTGCAGAATACTTCAAAATTTCTTGATGTTAATTCACCTCCTCTATCAAATCTTAGGAATTTCAAGCTTTTTCTTGTTTCTTTCTCAACTCTAGCCAAATACCACTTAAACATTTGGAATGCATAAGAATTTTTCTTTAAGAACATAAAAAACATCATTCTTGAGTAGTCATCCACAAACAACATTATCTATATGTCTCCTTTGTAGCTCTGCACTTCAATTGGACCACATAAGTTAGTATGAACTAACTCTAATACTTATTTGGAAGTATAGGTCTTTCTCTTGAAACTAGACTTTGTCATCATCCCTAGTTGACATTGTTTACACATTGTGTTGTCAGGCTTCTTTAGTTTTGAAAAAAACCTAACTTTCTTCATTTTGCTAATGCTGATCAGATTGTGAAAATTTACATGGCATAGCCTCTTATGCCACAACCATGTATCATCAAGTTTTACAACAAGACAAGCAACATCTTCCATATCTAGATAAAACAAGTTACTCCTAGTCCAGTCACCCTTTCCTATCAAATTTCCATTAGTGTCATAGATTTTGGCAGTTTTGTTTATAAATTCTATTTTGCATCCTACATTGCCTAACTATGACACACTCAACATATTATAATTCAAACCTTCAACATAGTATGCATTATCACATGATATCTTCTCTGTAAGTTTAATGCTACCTTTTCCTTTGATTAGACATGGAGCATCATTTCCAAATCTAACATTGTTACCATCATATTGAGTGAAGGTGATAAACTTATTTTTGTCTCCAGTAATGTGTTGAGAGAATCCACTATCTATGATCTACTTATCATTCTTTTTGACATAGGTTACTAGTGTTCTTGCCTCACCTTCATTTGATTCATCTTTCATGGCTACATAGACAACTTTATCATCATTCTTATCAGAATATTCTTCTTTTTGTAGCTATAGACACTCAAAAATGGTTTGCATCTATTATTTCATCACTTCTTCATGCTAATTTTTCCCATTTTATCATTCTACTAACTTTGATCTTTTGGCCAAAATCAATCATATTTCATCATTTGTATCCTTTCTCACATCAATTTTAAATCAAGTCAAAACCATTTCATATCAACTCAAAATCACCCCAAATCAACTCGGAATCACTTGGAATCGGTCCTAATCAACCTGAAACATATCAAACATCCCAAATCAATAATCATTTATCCAATCCTAGGTATTGTTGTGGCTTTCAGTGCCTTGGAAACCTATCAACTTATCAATCTTATCAATTTGACCTTAGTACTATCATGGCTCTCAGTGCTAGGTCAAACTATCATTCATGTCATTCAATCTTTGATTTTTTTGAGGCTTTCAATGTTAGATCATGGCATCATCAAGCATTTTAATAATATTGACAGTGTCTATCAATGTTATTATGATCAAACCTTTTCAATCAATTTCAATCGCGTAGCATTTACAATGACGGTTAAATGTTACATATCAATCAATTCATGTCATGTGTCCTTAGCATGTTATCAATTTCAATCAATCAATTTGACCATGGCTTTGGTCTATCTATCATCATCTTATTTGATCTATATTATCATTATATTTTCATCAAACGGTACTGTCGCATTTATTTAATCAATCTGGCCAATCATTTACTAATTTCCTCTATAGGATTAAATAACTCATAATTTAATCCTACCATTCTTACTAATTATTCTTCCTAATTATCATCCTAAATTAATTAATTTTATTAATTAATTGGTTCAGCATCTCGCAAACTATGGAAATTCTTAATTTCCTAAGTTCCATTTTCCAACATTAATTCCTTTTTCTACTAATTCTTATTTTGTGGAATAAAAGGATTTTTAATTCAAATATTTCATAAAATATTACATCATAGTGACACTTGGATATGACATCTCATAGATTCTCCTTTGACACTTGGATAAGATATGTCATAATCATATATTCTTATTCTCTTATGCATGTCCCTATTTGGCTTATTTGTCATAGATTCTTGGCTTTGAGTGGGCCTAAGGTGTCTTATGATGTGTCATAGATTATCTTCCACATTTAGTCAAGTTTGACTTCCATGCATCATAGAATCTTACAATTGGCATATTTTTTCATATGCATCATGGATTCTCAAAGGAATCTCTTGCCACATCACATATCTATGGGTGAAAAATCCAATGCTCTCATCCTCCATGTCAATTATAAAATGGAATCTCTTTCTCTCATTTCTGGTCCTTAAAGTCCTTGGAAGTCTTTGTCTTGGAAGTCCTTAGATCCTTAGCCTCTTTTCATTTTCACACCATTTTCTCTCAAAGCTTAAAATCACACTTCTAGTATTCTCATGGCATTATCCTTATCATAGACTTTGCTTCAATTTTGTGTACAGTATAGGCAACTTTGGAGCTAAAATAATTTGGAGAAGAAAGAATGACATGGGAGCTACAAATGAAAGAGGGGGTTTTTATTGCTTTCTTTATTAGTTTGGCTTTCATGGTAGACTAGTGGGTGCTAACATATGTTGATTGAGTTTTGTGATTTGCTCATAGTATGTTATGCTTTTAGCCCATTTTCTAGGTCCTACAGTAGCACTTTTTGCCCTTGTCCTTATGGTTTTTACTATCATCTTATCTTCTATTTTTATACTTGTTGTCTTCTTTGTAGTTCTTCTTTTGTGGATATCTTACAGCAATATGACCTAATTTATTGCAATTGAAACAAATGATAGGAAGCTTACCTTTAAATTTACCTTTGCCTTTGTGAAATCTTCTAGTGAGCAATGCTTCCAATTGTTCTATATCCTCCTCATCAATGTTGCTATCACTAGATGCATATTTGATCTTTCTTTTCTTCTTCTTTGGCTTAACCTCCTTAATGTCATTTATCATTAGCTTGGCCTTGAAAATGGATTCAAGGTTCTCAGGTCTGTAATTGTCAAAATTGGACAACTCAAATGCAGTAAGCCTACCCACTATTCCTTCAAGAGAGAGCTTGATCCCTAGTATACATCTCAATTCTTGTATGGCTAATACTCTAATAGCATAAATGGGGAACAGGGTTCTCAAGAATTTTCTATTGATGGTTTCATCATCTAGAGAACCATTAGCACTTCTTATTGCACTCGCTACCTCTTTTATCCTAGAGGCATATTGGGCAATGTTCTCACCTTTTTCCATTCTCATTTCATCAAATTTTATACTGAGGCTTTCTCTTTTTTCTCTTTGGACATTCTCATCCCCTCCATAGATATTTGACAAGGGTTTCCACATTTGGTGTGCAGATTTGCATCCCTTGATGTTATCAAAATTGGCATAACTAAGGGCAGAGGCTATCTCCATCATAGCTTGATTATGCTCCTTATTTTTCTTCATATCTTCGACAGTAGAAACACCAACTAGATCAACATGTTCTACTATGATTTTTTTTTGTTCATGATCACCTATAGATCCAAGGTGCAGCTTCATCAAACTTTGTCATGCTACAAAGTTATCTCTATTGAGATTGGGAGCTTCTCTTTTACTCATCTTGATCTTTCCTGCTTCTAGTACCTTAAAACCAAATCAATAGTTGGCTCTGATACCAATTGTTAGAAATATTTTAGAATAACTGAGAGGGGGGTTGAATCAATTATTCAAGGTCCAAAATTTTGTAATCAATTTTTTTCACTAATTATAGTGAACCCATTCAAACTACCATGCATCCAAGCTTAAAATTTATCTTAGAAAGTTACTGTAAATCAACATGCAGAAATAAAACACATAAAATCAATACATAACATAGTGATTTACGTGGAAACCCAATTTAGAAAAACCACTAGTAACATGCTACCTTCTTTCTCACCTTTTTGAAGTGATGACCTATTAAAGGCTACAACACATTGTTAGGTGTGACCCTGTTAAAGGATTTCAACACCCTATTAGGATTGTGCCTAGTTAAAGGACTTTAGAACATTAAACTTTGAACGTCAACCTGTTAAAGGATTTCTCAATGGCTATTAGACCAACCTAAGTCCATATGATTTTTCCTCAATTGATACAATTGTAAGAGAGTAACAATTAAGGGCTTTTGACTGGATAAAACTTATATCTTAACCTTGCAAATTTTAGATCACAATGCAATTCAAAAAAATTCTTGGCTTTCTATCTCTACAGCTCTGACAGCTTGTCCTACCTTCAAGCTTTGTCTCCTTGAGTCTTCTTTCTCATTGTTCCAATACAATCTCCTCTCTATGGTCACTTAATCCAATCAGAGTCTTAGTGCTATATTCTTCCTTCTCTATGTCTTTTCTTAGACACTACAAACTCTATGACATTCTACCTCTTCGACTCTTTGACCTATAACTCCTTATGTAGAAGTCTATAATTCATTTCCTGCTCTTACTTCCTGCTCTTTGATTTGAATTGATTTGGAAAGATACACTGTAGCTTTCCCTCTAGTTTGTTTCTTCTAGAAACATCACGTGAAATCCAAATGTATTCACCTAAAAGTAGTTAATATAAAAATCTATGACACCAGTTCATCATCCTTATCTTCCACCTGGTTCACAAAATTCAATGCAACAACCTTATTGGCTCAAATTTGGGAAATCTTTGACTTTTCAAATAATGCAACAGCTTGGCATTATTGAAATACTAGTGCTCGACATGTATTGTGTTACTCGAAACTTAAACACTGCTTGACACCCACTATGGATTCACTCAGCATCCATTAAATCTTACTAGTGCTCGACACTTGTTACATTTTCCTTGCTCGACACCTGAAGTTTTCTTGGAACCAACTAATAGCTTAGCACCTAAACACTTTTACTCGGCACATTTTAGATTTTTCTTTTTCTTGGCACATACTGAGAATTCTACTTGGCATGAACTAACTTACTCAACAACTACTAATTAATTTAGTCAAGCTTAGTAGATAGCCTTGTTATAATTCATTCTTCTAATGTTTCTAAGTGTGACCAACCTCTATATATTCAATTATATTAACAATACATCATTTTTTCAATGTCTTAATTGATCCTTATACTTCATTACAACATCATAACTCAACTTTTCCCTTAGGTGCTTTTGTTACCTCTTATTGATTAACTCCTTCTCATTAATCAACTAAGTGATAGTACTTGGATCATATAAGCTATTGTCATTCCAGCAAATAGCAAGTTTGACATCAGTGACAAAACAATGATTGAAAACATTCTTTATCAACTTCATCATTCTTCAACAATGATCTTTTCAATCATATTTCAATAGGGGTGTCATCACTTCATCCTACCTAAATCTAGTAAAAAATCTATGTGTTAGGTACTATTCTAAGTCTAGAAGATGGGTTTAGTCTATCAAATGTAAGATAAAAGTAATCATTAATGGTCACTGGTCAAGATTTTCTTACCATTCTCTACAAGCTACTTACTATTGAGCTTCTTCCTCACTCTCCTAACTTGATCTACTAGTGTTGTAAATGCTTGAGCACTCTTGACAAGCCACTCGCTTATTCTATCATTGACAAGTGATTGTTCTTGACTCTACATGATTCAAATATAAAATATTTCTCTCATTATATTAAATGAATACATTCCCTTACATCTCAATCATGACTAGGTTTCAAGTTGGTAAAGGTATTCATCCTTCTCTCACCTTCAAACAAATGAAAACTCCAACTAAGCACCCTTGCAGACAACATTGTGTGGAGGATCCTGTCTCTGATAAACTATAAGAAGCTAATATCTAGCATAACCCACTCTAATATAGCCTTTGATACACCTAGGGGTGAAGATAATATACCAATCACCATACATCCTAAGGAGATGAAATACTTCTTAGAAGAGCAAGCACAAGAAAATGAAAGACAAAGAACCCACACCCATGGCCACTAGAGAGAAATCCTATCATCAAGCTGAGTCTGATGCTGATACACAAAAAGATGAAAATAACCAAGGCAACTACAAAAACCCATTTGATAACATTCCTCTCAGATCCGAATTATGAATTTAGATTACAATACCTGGTGTAGAACTTATGGTATTGTGAATAAATTGAAAATCATTAAAATGCAACAATAGATGTTCTGCAAGCCAAAAAGTGATCCATTCATTTTGAAAAATAGAGTTTATACAAGCTTGATGGATCCCAAGGGCCACCATTATGCCTTGGATATGAAGATGAAAAGTCCACAAGCTAAATAATTACAAAATAAACTCTAACAACTATGAAAACTATTAAAAATATATATTAATTTTTTTTTCTACTTGTAGAAGTTGTAACTTTCTACTCATAGCTTGAAATCATGAACCATTAGAAATTATGGAAACACCTTCTAGAGTTCCACATTTATTGTCTAAAGTCATAATTGTAGCACTATGGCTTCTTTTCTGTGTTGAAGCCCAAAAATGTCCCAAAAACTTCCAAAAATGTAAAATACTAGAACATAGAAAACACCAAAAAAATGGATTTCAATATTTTCCAATTTTTTCTTGTGCCAACATCCTCTACATCTTCTTGGACTATGTTTTGATCATACCTTCCTCCTTGAGAGGAACTAGGTCCCATTTCATCCATAATTGCCATTAGATGTGGAAAATGAAGTTGGATTTGGTCACACATAAGTCATTTTTCCTATTGAACAAATTGTCCTACTTTTACCGCATGGTATTAATATATTTTATGTTTCCTCAAATTCTTCATGAAAACTTTCACAATTTTATCACTTTAAAGTGGATTAACAAGTTCTAGATTTAGCTCTAGATGACTAATTTCTTTAGCAACATCTACAATAGCCAGTAAATGAGGGAAATATGGCTTCAACAGTTCTACATTGAAGACTGGGTGAATACCCAAAAATGGGGTCAAGTTGAGTTAAAATGCATTTTCACCAACTTTCTTTATAATCTTATAGGGACCATTGTCAAGAGCATGAATCTTCCTATGAGGGTCATATAATTGTTCCTTTTGGAAATGCAACCATACCTTATCCCCAACCTGAACATTATGAGTTTGATGCTCATCATGCCTCTTTTTATACTTCTTAGTGGTCTAATCCAAAATTTCATGAACTTTTTGCTACAAATGATGAATAATATCAATGAACTTAATTTCTTTGTCCTTCTCCTTATCCAACCATGGTGCCAAGTGAAGTTGTGTAATATGAATAGAAATATTTATTGGTGCTAAGGGTTGATATCTAAGACAAACTTCAAATGCTATGGCCAGTTCAACTATGAATTTCCCTATTGTAGCTATGTTGTACATAGATAAAGCTCTCATTCCATGTACAAGGATGTTTGGAGTGATACATACGTAGGATTTGAATAAGCATTCAATTAACAACCTCTGCTTGACCATCTGTTTGAGGGTGAAAAGCAATAGAATTTGTTAATTTTGTGTCCGTTATTTCCCATAATGAAGACTAGAATTTACTAAGAAAGTGACTATCCCTATCTAAAATAATGCTTTTTGGTAGCCCAAAATGAACCCAAACATTCTCAAAAAAGAGTTTAATAGTTTATTCAACAGAGATTGCCTTTCTAAAAGCCACCAAGATTAC